>CM071842.1:28351601-29601601 GCA_036507285.1 Trichosanthes cucumerina | reverse complement strand
ATTACCACACAAAACAAAATTAATATTGTCTAATGATTTATAGGAAGTCAATGATAGATATCAATCACCACACACAAGCCACATAAATATAACACTAATAGATATAAATCATCAAAATATCTTTATGATTATTAAAGTCTATCACTGATAAATATCAAGCAACACACACACAAGCCACATTGTGTTTTCATTTATACGAAGTATATCACTGATATCAATCGATCACTAGCATTGATTTTGTGATTAAAGTCTAGCATTGATAGAAATCGATCACCACATACACAAATTAGATTAGATAGTGATTTATAGAAATCTATCACTTATAAAAATCATTGATAGAACAACACTTAAATATATCACTTATAGAAATCAATCATCAGAAAAACAGACCAAAAGAAAAAAAATCACTGATAGACTGGTTGCAAAGAAATCACTGATAGATTGCTTGCATAGAAATCACCTATAAAAATCATTGATAGAATAAAATTCATAAAATCACACCTAATCGCTGCTTGCAAAGAAATTATGAAATGCAAGGAAGATAAGAAAGTAATACTTGCGATTTGATTATAGAGAACGTAGATCTCGCCTCTTTGTGACGTAGATCTCAACTCCTTGCTTGGATTGTAAATTGTAATTGATTTCAACCGAGGAAATTACAGAGAAGATCCAATTGGAATTATAAAAAAACTGATACCCGAAACTTACAGAGAAGATCAAACTGGAATTGCTTGCAATATAGGCTTGCACGAAACTTACAGAGAAACCGAATGGAAAAAACTGGAAGATGAATAATAGAGAATTGAAGAAATTGATACCCGAAACTTACAGAGTAGATCAAATTGGAATTGCTTGCAACAGAGACTTGCACGAAACTTACAGATCATAAACCGAATGCAAAAAAGTGGGAGATGAAATTACAGAGAATTGAAGATACCCATGAAATATCTAATGGAAAAAACAATCATAAACGTAATCGAAGAAGACAACATATGAAACTGAATCGAAGCTTGCAAATACCTGTGAAAAGTAAAATCGAAAAAATAATTCAGATACTGCCAAAAATCTAAAGAAAAAACAAGTGTAAACCTAAACGAAGAAGACAACGCGCAAAATTGAGGGGTATAATTGGAATTATAAATTTTTTTAAAAAGATTTTTGCCATATTTGCAATTCTTTTAAAGTGTTGTTATATCTATAAATAATAACACTAACTTTGCTACCCATTACAAATTCTCTTATATTAATTAATATTAATATAAATGTTATATTAATGTTAATTAATTTAATTAAAGTCCCTAGGGTGCCAAAACCAGTCCAATATTGCTATTTAATTTATTTTATGATGTGATGTATGAAATTTATTATTTTATGTGCATAATGTATGTCATATAGATTAAAGTCCCACCTTAGGTTAAACATTCATGCATCATATTTATATTATAAAAGTTATAATATATAGTATGCATTATAGGATTATATTATAAGTGTTATAATTGAACGGAATGAGAATCCCCGCGCAGCGGAAGACGATTGAATCGTCGAGGTATCATTATGCAACTGGTGTTTTTTAAAATTGATCTAACACTTAGACCTAGGCTAAACATGCTTAAAGAAGAAGAAATTTACAGCAAGTAGAGAATTTACTTACTTGTTGTAGACAATCACAACAATTTCTTCCTCGGATCACGAACTCTTCGTGCTACTCGATCTCGACGGATTCTTCCCACAAAACGATCTCAAACACCACCAAGTGATCTTCTCGGTTGTTCTCTTTTGGAGAAGGGAAGTTGGTGGGAACTTGTTTGTGTTTTAGAGAGGGAGGAGAAATGAGAGAGTAGAGAGAATTCTCTTTTCTTCTCTTTGGTGAAAAATAATAAAAGAGAAGAGAGCCTACCAAACCCTTCTTGCAAAGGGTTTAAATAGTGGAATGAGGGAGTTAATAACTCCACATTATTACCACTTTACCACAACCATAGGTTATGCAAATCTCATTTGCAAAACCACATAATATAAGATATCTCATATCTCATATTGCAAATCTCATTTGCAATAATTGTGGATTAATTAAATTGAATCACTTCCAATTTAATTTCTCTCAATCAAATTCTCCAATTAGTCCTAATTCAACAATTAGACTAACCTATAGTTTATTATGAATCTCATTCACATTAAACTATATATTATATCATTCATATCTCATATAAATGACATAAATGCCCTTAAAGTGAAATTGAACACTTCAATTTCATGTCAAAACATTAACCCTTCTTTTAACCCAGGTGGAGCCAACCGAGGGACCTAATGTACCTACAGTGACGGGCTCCAATGATCCGAGATTAACCTGTCAAACTCTTTGACCCGGTTAATCAACATTCATTAGCTACGGTAACACTCCACTATAGCCCGTAGCTGCACTCCCGTCAGTGCAGAATATTACATGTCCACTGATATAACCAATACTCATGAGTCGACCCCTCATAGGTTGTTCGTAGACACGGCTGGGTCAAATTACCGTTTTACCCATATGTCTACCTCTTGTTCCTTAAGTCCCCACTGCTCCTCTAATGAACAACATATTGTGATGGTCCAACCATACACAACACCCTTCTCGGGCCAGTGAGAAGGCGGGCGCCGTTGTCCAAGCCACGAGACAAAGACTTAAGGGAACAACCCTCTAGTTTCCCTAAAGGCGGGAACGCAGTGAATTCCATCTCGCGTAGTTAAGTTCCCAACTCCCTACTTGGTCCTCGTCCCACGAGAAGATAGGCATATTGGAGGAGTAATCGTGACCACCTCACCCGTACTAGTCAAAGGACGGACCCATGAGGCGGAGTCCGTAACACGCTCGGGATTTGATCGAGTCACTAATGGTCATCTCACGAAGTTATTAGTCCCATGCATCAGCGGTGTTATATCGATGAGGTCTAATAATTCACGGTCCAGGTCTTGTACAATCTGGTCTTTGCAGGTGCCCCACTCGCATGTCAACCACATGAACGAGTCGGATCACCTCGTTTGTATCTAATACAAAGCGGGTCGCATCCACGAGTGTATCGAGATTAGGTCTCCAACGCTATCCATATATCGTGAGACCGTTCGGGTCATTAACTCGAACGTGATCCTCCCTGTGTGTCCACTACACACCGTTCAAGCTCTAGTTCTCTCATAAATTCAATGACCCTGGAGCTTAGTTTATTGGAAAAGTTTATAAATATTGCGAGACACAAAGTGATGAAATGAATAACTCTTTTTAATTTCAAACAATATATTACAAACACGAGATTAGGACAAAAATCCCAACAAACTCCCACTTGGACTAAGTTAGTGGAGATAATACATTTCCGAAATGTACATAAATTACAATGAAGTAATACAATAAACTAGGGCATTGAATACCCGTTTACACATCTCCCACTTGCCTTAGTCAGGAAGCTCTCGAAGACCTAGACTCTCTAGGTGACCCTCAAACACTTTAGCCGTGATGGGCTTTGTAAATGGATCAGCTACGTTGTGCTCCGACGCTATCTGCGTGACCGTCACGTCTCCGCGGTGCACAATTTCCCGTATCAGATGATACTTGCGCTCAATGTGTTTGCCTCTCTTATGGCTCCGAGGCTCACGTGAGTTGGCTCTTGCACTGCTTGTTATCACGAGCGGTGTGATCGGTAAGTTCATGTTTGGAACAACTTCCAAATCATCATGAACTTCCTAAGCCAAACGACTTTCCTTTGCGGCTTCACAAGGCGCAACATACCCGCTTCCATAGTGGAATCGCGATGCATCCTCGCTTGATGCTTCGCCATACTACAGCCTCCTCCGTTCGGAATGAAGGTTGACCCCGAAGTGGATTTTCTAGAATCCTTATCGGTCTGAAAATCAGAATCCGTGTATCCCGTAAGGATCAAATCCCCACTACCATACACTAAGCTGTAGTTCCTCGTTCTCCTAAGATACTTGAGGATTGCCTTTACGGCTTTCCAGTGATCTAGTCCTTGATTGGACTGATATCTACTGACAATTCCTACTGCATAACAGATGTCGGGCCTAGTACACAACATGGCATACATCAGGCTCCCTACAGCTGAAGCATATGGAATCTGTCTCATATCCTCAACATCTTGAGGAGTCTTAGGACACTGATCCTTAGACAAGTGAACCCCATGCCTGAAAGGCAGCAAGCCCTTCTTGGAGTTCTGCATCTTATATCTAAACAACATCTTGTCAATATAAGACGCCTGAGACAAGGCTAACATTCTGTTCTTCCAGTTTCGGACTATCAGGATACCTAGAACATACTGAGCTTCTCCCAAATCTTTCATTTGGAATTGCGAAGCTAGCCACTTTTTAACGTCAGTAAGAAATTCTACCTCATTCCCAATGAGAAGAATATCGTCCACGTACAACACCAAAAATGCGACAGTTTTGTCAACGATTTTCTTGTAGACACAAGGCTCGTCGACATTTTGATCAAAGCCATAAGATTTGATCGCCTCATCAAACCTTATATTCCAAGACCTTGAAGCTTGTTTCAGCCCATAAATGGACCTATGAAGCCGACAAACTTTTTGCTCTTGGCCTTGGGTAAAGAACCCTTTGGGCTGGTCCATGTAGATGGTCTCATCAAGTTTGCCATTTAGAAAGGCTGTCTTGACGTCCATCTGTCATACCTCGTAGTCATAATACGCGGCAATAGCCAGAAGGATCCTGATCAATTTTACCATGGCAACAGGTGAAAAGGTCTCCTCATAGTCAACCTCTTCAACCTGGGTAAAACTCTTTGCCACTAGTCGGGCTTTGAAGGTCTGCACCTTCCCATCTACGCCACGTTTACGCTTGTAGATCCATTTGCAACCAATAGGTTTTACCCCATCCGGTTGATCCACAAGCTCCCATACAGAATTGAAGTACATAGACTCCATTTCCTGGTCCATAGCTTTAATCCACTCGTCTTTGTCAACATCAACCATTGCCTGATCATAGGTCAATGGATCCTCACGATCATCATCGGGAGTGATAAGCGAGGTTTCAATTTAAACCCATGTAGCGATCAGGCTGTCTCACAACCCTCCCACTACGTCGAGGCATTCCCAACTCTTGGGAACGGATTTGACTAGACGTGCTAGGATCAACCCCACTTGTTGACGTACTAGCCCCATCAGCAACTCTTGCTGATGAACTGTCCATTTCATTCAATACAATTTTACTCCTTAGTAAATGATCCCTGATGTGGTCTTCCTCTAGGAAAGTGGCGTTTGTCGACACAAGCACCCTATTTTCCTTAGGATCAGAAAGACCACCCCTAGTCTCTTTAGGGTAACCTACGAATAGGTACAATTTCGAACGGGGTTCTAACTTTTTCGGGTTTGACACCAACACGTGGGTCGGGCATCCCCAAATCCTGAAGTGATGTAAACTGCCTTTACGTCCACTCCAGAGCTCGAAAGGTGTTTCACAAACACTCTTCGACGGAACGTTGCTCAAAATATAAACTGCAGTCTCCACTGCGTACCCCCAAAAAGAATCAGGGAGACGAGCATAGCTCATCATCGACCGAACCATGTCCAACAAGGTTCTGTTTCTCCTCTCCGATACACCATTCTGCTGTGGCATACCAGGCGCTGAGAGTTGGGACGTGATTCCGTGTTCTATCATATAGTCCTGGAATTCAGTGTCCATGTACTCTCCACCTCGATCCGATCGAAGTGTTTTAAGCGATTTACCTAAGAGGTTCTCAACCTCAGTCTTGTACTCCTTGAACTTTTCAAGAGTTTCAGACTTCTCATGCATTAGGTGGAGTAATCGTCTATGAAAGACACGAAGTACTCATAACCGCCCCGAGCTTTATCATTCATCGGACCACAGAGGTTAGAATGTACTAACTCAAGAGGCTCTTTGGCTCTATATCCTTTTCCACTAAAAGGACGTTTGGTCATCTTGCCCTCAAGGCATGACTCACACACCGACAAAGAGTTTTCTTCCAACTCGTTTAGAAGTCCACTTTTCACTAGTTTCTCAATCCTATTGAGATTAATGTGGCCTAACCGTAGATGCCAAAGATGGGCATTTTCTTTTGGAGAAACTTTGCTTTCTTAGTTCGCATTTCAGCTGTTTTAAACAATTCGGTGTTCAAAACACTTTTGACCGAATTTGGGTTCAAAACATATAAATTGCTCTCAAGCGAAGCAAAACAATTCAAATTTCCATTTCGAGAAATAAACGCTTTATTATTCTTGAATGAAACAGAAATGTTTTGTTCTAATAGGCAGGAAATAGAAACTAGGTTTCTCGTAAACCCAGGAACTATGTACATATTATCCAATAATAAGTACTTCCCGCCAAAGAAACGACTTCATGTGCCTATTCTCTGCAATTTGAGACAACTTCTAGGATCCAACCACGAGTGTTATCTCACCTTTTTGCAGCATTGCATTGCAGAACTTAATCCTTGAAAAGAAGAACAAACATGGTTAGTGGCGCTCAATCCAATATCCAAGCGAGTCATTACTCTCCACTAAACAAGTTTCGTGACAAGTAAATCACATTTACTGTCATCTTCTTTTCATCAAGGAACTTGGGACAACTCCTTTTTCAAAGCGCCCGTCTCGTTCTTTGTAGAAACACTTTCTGGCAACATCCTTGATTTCTTTGCCTTTTAGGGCGGCAGCGCGGTCAACGTCAATTTCCTTCAACTTCTCCTTCTTCCCTTTAGGGCTTGAAGAGTCTACAAACTTTATCCCAGAGGTCAAACCCCTGTGAAAAGGTCTTAAGGCAACACTTGCCTCAGCTTCCTGTCCCCTAGTTTTCACCAAGGACTGGAAGGTTTGTAGATCGTATTGGGAATGCGACCAAAGTCCCACATCGGCTAGAGAAGGGGAAGATCATGGGTATATAAGTGAGAGATAGTATCTCCATTGGTATGAGGCCTTTTGGGTGAAACCAAAAGCAATGCCATGAGGGTTGATGCCCAAAGTGGACAATATCATACCAATGTGGAGATATGTGGAGGGTCGTTGTCCCTAACAGTGGTATCAGAGCCATGCCCCTGAGCCGTGATCGGTAAAATCCTCGGGTGCCGAACAAAGGAGGCGAGCCTTAAAGTGTAGTCATGGTGGAGATCCGTGGTAGAGAGCTCTATCGGATAGGCGGTGTGCTCCGGGTAAAAGGAGTTGGCCTGAGCTGGCGGTGTCCTCCGGGTAAAAGAGTTGGCCAGGATAAGAGCTAGGCGGATGGATGACTATTTGAGGGGAGGCTCGGTTGGTACTTTGTTCGAGGGGAGGATTGTTGGGAATGCGACCAAAGTCCCACATCGGCTAGAGAAGGGGAAGATCATGGGTATATAAGTGAGGGATAGTATCTCCATTGGTATGAGGCCTTTTGGGTGAAATCAAAAGCAAAGCCATGAGGGTTTATGCCCAAAGTGGACAATATCATACCAATGTGGAGATATGTGGAGGGTCGTTGTCCCTAACAGATTGTTGAATAGGACTGTTGAACCGTGCACCTGAGGACCCTCCTCAGTGAGCGCGAACTCTTGGTCGTCATTCACCAAAATTGTATTAATGTTGTTTTTCCAACTTTGGAAATTATCTCCCACTAATTTACCGGATGCGAGTAGAGCTCTAATTGCGCTAGACATTTTTAGCTGGAAATTAAGAAAACTTTGTTTTAGTCTCGCAAAAAACTTTTGAAATCCAATTACGTTTTAGCAAAAATTGTTACATGATCCCTAGGTCATTCAAAATTTTTGCAATGATACCCTAAAGGTTTAGAATGACCGCCACCGAAGGGTGAACAGAACACTCCTCCTCTAGGACGAGACTTTCTCGATCAGACCCTAATCCCAGAATAACTCTTATTCCATTAGGCGTCCAATTACCATTGTTCGGTCGAATTCATTAACACTTAACGCATTCGCGTGAGTGTCACCTCAATCTTTAAGTTTCCAAGTATCCGTCCAAACAATAGCCACCGAAGGGTGAACCAAGAAGGAAAACCAACCAGGAAACTGTATCCCTTTCGGGAATTCACGGTGTTCTAACTCCCATGATCAAGCCCTCCGAAGGGATTGTCTGGTCCAGGCCAAACTAGCAGGCAGGTCATAGGCGTCTCACGGTGTGAATCAAAAGAAGAGACCATGGGTCTCGTTTTCACAAGTCCCGCTCCCACTCACTATAAGTACTCTCTCCATCCACGATGATATTGACCCATACAAATGCCATCCGAAGGGGGACGCTCCCATTTGCGCCACGAGGCCGAATATAGATCTCACGGTGCGGACTTAAAGGAGATTTGTGGTTGGAAATTCAAATGTATCTCATACACTATATTTCCTCCCACTCAGCACTTTAATTTTTATTAGGGGTTGACCTAGATAAACCGGGTAAAATTTACCCAAGTCTACCAATATAACTCTTATATGGTATTAACCTAAGTTTATAATCACATTATTAACTTAGGTCTATGTGAGTAATTTAATTAACACTTAATTAACGACACTCACGAGAATATAACCTAAGAATCTCCGGACCGAATTCACTCCCAGGTCGGTTTCCAGGTAGGGGTGTTCCGCAAGCGTCAACTTAAATACTGACCTTAGACAAAACCTTCCTTAGACAGAGTTACTTATCAGTCTCCATTCAAAGGTTATATTTGATTTCCTAAATTTCTAATCTTATTAGAAAATTAGAAAACCTAAGTCTAATTATTCAAGTTCTAAACACTTTAAAACTAATAATTAACTTAGGTTGCATGCATTTCTATGTTATAGTGCTTGATCATCCATCACATGAATAATACTATACTATAACATACATCCATCACATGAATAAACCTTCCTTAGACAGAGTTAATAACTCCTCATTATTACCACTTTACCACAACCATAGGTTAAGCAAATCTAATTTGCAAAACCACATAATATAAGATATCTCATATCTCATATTGCAAATCTCATTAGCAATAATTTTGGATTAATTAAATTGAATCACATCCAATTTAATTTCTCTCAATCAAATTCTCCAATTAGTCCTAATTCAACAATTAGACTAACCTATAGTTTATTATATCTCATTCACATTAAACTATATATTATATCATTCATATCTCATATAAATTACATAAATGCCCTTAAAGTGAAATTGAACACTTCAATCTCATGCCAAAACATTAACCCTTCTTTTAACCCAGGTGGAGCCAACCGAGGGACCTAATGGACCTACACTGACGGGCTCCAATGATCCGAGATTAACCTACCAAACTCTTTGACCCGGTTAATCAACATTCATTAGCTACGGTAACACTCCATTATAGCCCGTAGCTGCACTCCCGTCAGTGCAGAATATTACGTGTCCACTAATATAACCAATACTCATGAGTCGACCCTTCACAGGTTGTTCGTAGACACAGCTGGGTCAAATTATCATTTTACCCCTGTGTCTACCTCTTGTTCCTTAAGTCCCCACTGCTCCTCTAATGAACAACATATTGTGATGGTCCAACCATCACAACACCCTTCTCGGGCCAGTGAGAAGGTGGGCGCCCGTTGTCCAAGCCCTGGAGACAACACTTAAGGGAACAACCCCTCTAGTTTCCCTAAAGGCGGGAACGAGTGAATTCCATCTCGCATAGTTAAGTTCCCGGCTCCTACTACTTGGTCTGTCCACGAGAAGATAGGCATATTGGGCGAGTAATCGTGACCACCTCACCCGCGTACTAGTCAAAGGACGGACCCGCAGATGGAGTCCGTCAAGTAACACGCTCGGGATTGTGTCGAGTCACTAATGGTCATCTACGAAGTTATTAGTCCTTACTATCAACGGTGTTACATCAGTAGGTCTAATAATTCACGGTCCGGTCTTGTACAATCTCATTGCACAGGATGCCGCCACTCGCATGTCAACCACATGAACGAGTCAGATCACCTCGTTTGTATCTAATACAAAGCGGACCACATCCACAGTGTATCCAGGATTAGGTCTCCAACCCTATCCATATACTGTAGACCGTTTGGGTCATTAACTCGAATGTGATCTTCCCTGTGTGTCCACTACACACCGTTCAAGCTCTAGTTCTCTCATAAATTCAATGACCTTGGAGCTTAGTTTATTGGAAAAGTTTATAAATATTGCGAGACAAAAAGTGATGAAATGAATAACTCTTATTAATTTCAAACAATATATTACAAACACGAGATTAGGACAAAAATCCCAACAATAATATAATGCATGTTTTAATTTTATTAATATAAGTGTTATATTTTTTAGTTTAAAAGCATGGACATGCATTTATTAATGTGATGAATGTATGTTATATAGTTTATTATTCATGTGATGAATGATCAAGCACTATAACATAGAAATGCATGTAACATATGTTAATTATTAGTTTTAAATTGTTTAGAACTTGAATAATTAGATTTAGGTTTTCTAGTTCTAATAAGATTAGAATTACGAAATCAATATGACTTATGAATGGTGACTAATTAATAACTCTGTCTAAGGAAGGTTCTGTCTAAGGTTGGGGTATTTAAGCTGACGCTTTGCGGAACACTCCTACATAGGAACCGACTTGGGAGTGAATTTGGTCCGGAGATTCATAAATTATATTCTCGTGAGTGTCGTTAATTAAGAGTTAATTATTTTTCTCACATAGACCTAAGTTAATAATGTGATTATAGACTTAGGCTAATCCAATATAAGAGTCATATTGGTAAACTTAGGTAAATATTAGCTGATTTATCTAGGTCAATCCTGATTAACTTAAAGTGCTGAGTGGGAGGAAATAAAGTGTATAAGATACATTTAGTTTTCAAACCACAAATCTCCGTTAAGTTCACACCGTGAGATCCATACTTCGACTCGTGGCGCAAATGGGAGCATTCTCCATCGGATGATATTTGTATGGGTCAATATCAACGTGAATGGAGAGAGTACTTATAGTGAGTGGGAGGGGGACCTGTGAAAATGGGACCCATAGTCTCTTTTTTCGATTCACACCGTGAGACGCCTATGATCCGCCTGCTAGTTTGGCTTGGACCAGACATTCCCTTTGGAGGGCCTTGATCATGGGAGTGGGAACACCGTGAATTCCCGAAAGGGATACAATTTCCTTGTTGGTTTTCCTTCGTGGTTCACCCTTCGGTGGTTATTGTTTGGACGGATACTTGGAAATTTAAAGATAGAGGGTGACACTCGCAGAATTCGTTGAGAGTTAATGGATTCTACCGAATAATGGTAACTGGATGCCGAATGGAATAAGAGTTATTATGGTATTAAGGTCTGGTCGAGAAAGTCTCGTCCTAGAGGAGGAGTATTTCTGTTCACCTTTCGGTGGCTGTCATGCTAAACCTTTGAGGTATCATTGCAATTTTTAATGACCTAGGGATCATATGATAAAATTTTGCTAAAACCTGATTGGATTTTCAAAGTTTTTTTGCGAGGCTAATACAAAGTTTTTCTTATTTTCACCAAACAAAATGTCTAGTTCAATAGTTGCACTCTTAGCTTCAGAAAAACTCGTAGGAGATAACTTTCAAACGTGGAAGAATAATATCAACACGATTTTGGTAACGGACGACCTAAAGTTCATGCTCACTGAGGAGTGTCCTCAGGTGTCGGGCTCGACCGCATTGCAAAGTTTTCGTGATGCGTACGATCGGTGGATGAGGGCCAATGAAACGGCCAAGGTCTACATAATTGCCAGTTTATCTGAAGTTTTGGCAAAGAAGCATGAGGTGATGATCACCGCTAAGGAGATCATGGAGTTTCTGCAGGAAATGTTTGGACAACAGTCCTTTCAGGTCCGACACGATTCTCTCAAACACGTCTTCAATGCTAGGATGAAGGAGGGCATGTTTGTTCGTGAACATGTTTTGGACATGATGACCCACTTTAATCTGGCAGAGATGAACGAGGTTTCGATCGACAAGTCGAGTCAGGGCAACTTTATGTTGGAGACTCTTATCAAGAGTTTCCTTCAGTTTCGTAGCAATGTTGTTATGAAAAAAATTAGGTACACTTTGACCACCCTTCTCAATGAACTACAGAACTTCCAGTCCTTGATGAGGATCACGACACCAGAAGCTGAGGCAAACGTTGCCTTCAGGTCTTTTCATAGGGGTTCGACCTTTGGGACAAAATATGTAGTCTCTTCAGGCCGAAAGGGAAGAAGAAGAAGTTGAAGAAGAACAAAGTTGACCGTGCTGCCGCCCAGAAGGGCAAAAAGGTCAAGAAAGTTGCAGAGAAAGGAAAGTGTTTCCACTTCAATGGGGATGGTCACTGGAAGAGAAACTGTCCCAAGTTCCTTGCCGATAAGAGGAAAAAAGATAAATGTAATTTACTTGTAAATAAAACCTGTTTAGTGGAGAGTAATGACTCTTCCTGGATACTGGATTCAGACACCACTATCCATGTTTGTTCTTCTTTTCAGGGAATTAGTTCCTGCCAACAGCTGCGAGAGGGTGAGATAACACTACGGGTTGGATTCGGGGAGGTTGTAAGGTTAGGCCACATTAATCTCAATAGGATTGAGAGACTAGCGAAGAGTGGACTTCTAAGCGAGTTAGAAAAAAACTCTTTACCGGTATGTGAGTCGTGCCTTGAAGGCAAAATGACCAAACATCCTTTTAGCGGAAAAGGATATAGAGCCAAAGAGCCTCTAGAGCTTATACATTCTGACTTCTGTGGTCCGATGAGTGTTAAAGCACGAGGAGGTTACGAATATTTTGTATCTTTCATAGATGACTATTCGAGGTATGAGTATATTTACCTAATGCATAGGAAGTCTGAAACTCTTGAAAAGTTCAAGGAGTACAAGACTGAGGTTGTGAACCTGTTAGGTAAAACAATTTAAACACTTCGATCAGATCGAGGTGAAGAGTATATGGAAACTGAATTACAAGACTATATGATAGAACATGGAATTACGTCCCAACTCTCAGCACCTGGTATGCCACAGTAGAATGGTGTATTAGAGAGGAGAAACAGAACCCTGTTGGACATGGTTCGGTCGATGGTGAGCTATACTCGTCTCCCTGATTCTTTTTCAAGTTACGCAGTGGAGACTGCAGTGTATATTTTGAACAATGTTCCGTCGAAGAATGTTTGTGAAACACCTTTCGAACTCTGGAATTGACGTAAAGGAAGTTTACACAATTTCAGAATTTGGGGTTGCCCGACCCATGTGTTGGTGACAAACCCGAAGAAGTTGGAACCTCATTCAAAATTGTGCCTCTTTGTAGGTTACCCAAAGCTGGAACCTCATTCAACCCGACCCATGTGTTGGTGACAAACCCTAAGGAAAATAAGGTGCTTGTGTCGACAAATGCCACTTTCCTTGAGGAAAACCACATCAGGGATCACTTACCAAGGAGTAAGATTGTGTTAAATGAAATGGACAGTACATCAGCAAGAGTTGCTGATGAGGTTAGTATGTCAACAAGTGTTGTTGATCCTAGCTCATCTAGTTAAGTCCGTTCTCAAGAGTTGAGAATGCCTCGACGTAGTGGGAGGACTGTGAGACAGCCTGAACGTTACATGGGTTTAGCTGAAACCCAAGTCGTCACCCCTGATGATGACTGCGAGGTTCCCTTTAGGTGTGATGAGATGTTGTGAGATAGAGATTGTGTTTTGGAACCTTTCCAACAACACAACAAAGGCTTGGATTATCTTCACCTGGTTGCATCTCATGCAACTATATATATTATAGGAAAATAGGATGAAAATTACCATCCTATCCTTCTTTCATTCTCTCTTTAGTATATAGTTAATATGTGAATCTAATTCACATTAAAACTATATATTATATCAATTATATCACATATAACTGATATGACATCTCATATATGAAATTGAACATTTCAATTTCATTCCTAACTTTATACCCTCAATATAACCATGTTGAGGCAACGGAGGGACCTAATGGACCTACAGTTCATAAGCTCCAATGATGTGAGATTAACTGATCAAACTCTTTGATCCAGTTAATCAATATTCATTAACTACAAGTCACTCCACTATAGACTTGTAGTTGCACTCTCCTCACTGTAGATTATATTGTGTCCACTGATATAATCACTACCCATGAGTCGACCCTTCACAGATTGTTCGTAATCACGACTGGGTCAAATTACTGTTTTACCCCTGTGATTACCTATTTGTTCCTTAAGCACCACTTACCCTCTAATGAACAACAAGTCTAAGGTTCTACCATAGACTCATACCTTCATAGAGGGCGAGGCCCCGTTGTTCAAGACCTGGAGTCAGTTCTTAAGGGAACAACCTATCTAATTCCATAGTGTAGGAATGAGTGAATTCCATCTTGCAGAGTTAAGTCCCCAGCTACCTACGAGATTCTGTCCTTTAGAAGGTAGGCTTATTGAGTCGGCTACAGGCCACTCTCACCCATACTAGTCTAAGGACAAACCCCTATAAGTAGGAGGTCTTAACTTGCTCAGGATTCAGGTCGAGTCACTAATGACCATCTATAAATTATCGGTCTTACCCTGTTAATGGTGTTATACTGGTGAGACTAATAATTTGCAGTCTAGTCTTGTATGAACTCTTCATACAGGATGACCCTACTCGCATGTCAACTACATGAATGAGTTGGATTACCTCATTAGTACTAATTACAAAGTGGGTCGCATCCATGATGTTACCAGAATGAGGCTGCCAACCTTATTCCTATACCATAGACCATTTAGGTTATATTCTTGAACACAATCCAAATAGTGTCCACTACACTGATGTTCAAGGTATATTATAACCTTGGAGCTTAGTTTATTGGATTTATAAAGCAAGAATATAATTTTATCAAAACAAATAACTCTTTATTTATTTGATCAAAATTACATAAGTTTAGGGCATAAATCCCAACATCTAGGAAATCCACTTCGGGGTCAGCCTTCATTCTCAATGGAGGAGCTATAGTGTGGCGAAGCACCAGGCAAGGATGCATCGCTTATTCCACGATGGAAGCCGAGTATGTTGCGGCTTGTGAAGCTGTAAAGGAAGTTGTATGGCTTAGGAAGTTCATGATGGATTTGGAAGTTGTTCCAAATATGAACTTGTCGATTACCCTATTTTTTGACAATAGTGGTGCAGTAGCCAACTCGAGAGAACCTCGGAGTCATAAGAGGGGCATGTTGGGGTTTGTGCCCTAAAACTCGTAGTTTGTAATTTTGTTATAATTATTGTAATAAAGTGTTATTATTTCAATAAAGAGTTATTGTTCGTTATTTGTGATACTGCCCTTCTATTAACCCTAAATCCAATAAACTAAACATTAAAGGCTGTAAAATGTATCTCGAACTGAATGTAGTGTACATATAAAGGATATTGGTTCGAGATACAGCCTAAAGGGTCTATAGTAAGGGAATAAGGTTTGGGTACCTTACCCTGGTAAAACTATGGATGTGACCCACTTTGTATATCATACAAACATTGTGATCCTAACGTGTTCGTGTAGATTACATGTGAGTGGGGATATCCTATGTAATGAGATTACATAAGACAGAACCGCGAAATAGTAACCACTAGATGTAACTCTGTTGACTAGCTAGGTTTCTATTTCACTACGATGATCTAGGCAACTTGATCTCAATCTTGAGCGGGTTACGAACTCCTGTTTGCGAGGGATTGTCCTTTGACTAGTATGGGTGAGAGTGGCTAGATTCGCCGACTCAATATGCTTACCTTCTTGGGGACAAGACCGAGTGAGCAACTGGGGACTTAGCCTAGCAAGATGGAATTCACTCCTTTCCGACTACTAGGATAAGTAGATGAATGTTCCCTTAAGTGGTGTCTCCGGGACTTGAACAAAGGGCCTGACCCTCGCATTGGCCCGAGAGGGGCTTCTGTTTGTTGGTAGGACCACAAACAAATTGTTCATTAGAGGAGCACTGGTACTTAAGGTAAAAGATGTAACCCAGGGGTAAAACGGTAATTTGACCCAGCTGGTGTTACGAACATTCGTGAAGGATTGACTTGTTGTTATTGCTCAATATCCGTAGACACAGAAATATATCTACTCTGAGAAAAGTGCAGCTGCGGGACTTTAGTGGAGTGTTCCTGCAGTTAACGAATGTTGATTAGGAGGTTAATGAGGTTAACCGAATAATTTCATATCGTTGGAGCTTCTGATCTGTAGGACCATTAGGTCCACCTTCTAGCTGTTGGGATGTATGTCCTCATCTCGTGTAGTTTGTAATATTCCAAGTTGAAAATGAATAAGAGTTATTTATTTCAACATTGTGTAATAAATAAAAGTTATTTATTTAAACTTTGTGTCTCACATTTTTCATAAACTTAATCCAATAAACTAAGCTCCAGGGTCATTGTATTATGAGAGAACTAAGAACTTGAACGGTGTGTAGTGGACACACAGGGAATATCGCGTTCGAGTTAATGACCCAATCGGTCTACAGTATATGGATAGGGTTGGAGACCTAATCCTGGATACAATGTGGATACGGCCCGCTTTGTATTAGATACAAACGAGGTGATCTGACTCGTTCATGTGGTTGACATGCGAGTGGGGGCATCCTGTGCAATGAGATTGTACAAGACCGGACCGTGAATTATTAGACATACCGATGTAACACCGATTAATGATATAGAGCTAATAAATTCGTAGATGACCATTAGTGACTCGACCTTAATCTCGAGCGTGTTACGGACTCCGTCATGCTGCGTGGAGTGTCCCTTTGATTAGTACGGGTGAGGGTGGCCACTGTTGCTCGCCCAATATGCCTACCTTCTCAGGGGCAGGACCACGTGGGGAGCTGGGAACTTGACTACGCAAGAAGGAATTCACTCGTTCCCGACTTAGGAAAACTAGAGGGGTTGTTCCCTTAAGTACTGTCTCCAGGGCTTGAACAACGGGGCCCCACTCTCTCATTGGCCTGAGAGGGTTGTTGTTTATGGTTAGACCATGCAACGTAGTTGTTCATTAGAGGAGCAGTGGGACTTAAGGAGCAAGAGGTAGACACAAGGGTAAAACGGTAATTTGATCCAGCTGTGACTACGAACAACCTGTGAAGGGTCGACTCATGGGTATTGGTTATATCGATGGACACAACTTGTCCTACAGTGATGAGAGTGCAGCTACGGGCTTTAGTTGAGTGTTACCGTAGCTAATGAATGTTGAATAACCGGGTCAATGAGTTTGACAAGTTATTCTCGGATCATTGGTGCTCGTCACGTGTAGGTCCATTAGGTCCCTCAGTTGGCTCAAATTGGACAAATTGAGGGTTTACTGTTTGGTGTGAATTTGAAGTGTTCAAATTCATTATTTGGGTATTTATGTCATTTATATGAGATATAGATGACATAATATATAGTTTGATGTGAATGAGATTCATAATAAACTATAGTATAGCCTAATTGATTAATTAGTGCTATTTGGAGAAATAGAATTGAGAGAAATTAAATTGAATGTGATTCAATTTATAATTCCACATTTATGCAAATGAGATTTGTATAATAAGGTATGAGATACCTTATATTATATAATATGCAAATATGATTTTTATATTATATAGTTGTGGTAAAATGGTGAATTGGTGGAGATTTTAACTCCACCACACACCATTATAAAAGGATGCATTCAAAGGCATCTCATGACACTTCTTGCCATTTTTTTGGATTTCCATCCAAAGAGAGCAAGACAATTCTCTCTAGAATTCTCTCAATTCTCTCAAAAACTTCTCCTCACCCAAAACCAAAGGGAGTCCCACCTACTCTCCCTCAATCTCCCAAGAACAACCGAGAAGACCCTTTGGAGGTGTCTCCCTGTTCGGATTGTGGTTCGTGTTCGAGGAGGACGTTGGATCTAGAGAGATCGTGATCGGAGAAGGAGAAAACGTTGAAGAAGAGTTCTTCAAGAGGTTAGTACTTTTTACTTACTGTTTTCTTCTTCTTCTTTGCATGTTTAGCCTAGGATCTATGAGATAGATTCAATTTTAAGATAGAATTATACAACGGATCAACGACGTTTCACAACGTCTTCCGCTGTGGGAATTCAAAATCCCTTCACTAGCTTGTAAAGGGTTCTTAGATCGTTTGAATTTGAAGTGTTCAAATTCATTAGGGAATAAATTTTATGATAGATACAATATAATATAAAGTTTTGGAACTTTATATTATAAATTTAATGTAAATATGATTCATATTAAATTATATGAGAGAATTAAATATTTGAAAGAGTTCAAATATTAATTTAAATGTGAATGTGATTCATATTTAAAACTATAAGTTAAAAATTTAATGTGCATTAGATGTACATTAAAACTATAGGTTAGAGGAAAAATTGATTAAATGTGATTTAATTTAAATTAAACATATGATATTTAATTTAATTTAATTAAATGAGATTTAATTGATTTATTAATGATTAATAATTAATTATTAATTAAATAAATATTAAATAAAAAAAGGGGAACGTGTCAAATGGACACGTTACCCATGTCTCCCAACTCCCAATTCGATAGGGGGTGGGCAGTTGCTCTGGTGTGCCTCTTCCTCTCCCAATTGGAGAGGAGATGGGTTGATCGATCGATTGAGATTCATAGTGTGCAAAAAATGCTCTCTCTCTAATTTCCCTTTTCTTCTTCCAAATGTTCGATCCCTTCCCACCAAAGGGTTGATCTAAGTTTCTCAGAGAATAGGAGGTTCTCACTTTTGGTAGTGTCCTGCTTGAAGAAGAACAGATGAGTTTTAGCTGTTGCTGTGTTGTTGTTCAAAAGGGAGTAAGGAGTTGCTTGAAATTTGTATCTACAAAAGTAATTTTGAATTCCCTTTTAGTTTACTTAAATTTACAACATGTTTGCATGTTGAATTTCCCTGCCTAATTAGATTAGAAAGATAAGCTTATTCCCTGTGTTTTTTCCAATGTACTGGTATTTGTGTTAAATAAAAATAAACAAGCAATTACGATTTTAAATCACGTTTCCACTGCTCAAGGAGATCAGATCTCTATCAATTGGTATAAGAGCAATGCTTGCTTTGTTTTGGTTGAAACAAATTTACATTGGATAGGTGAGAATTGCATATTGGTTTGCTTTAAAACTGTTTAGAAATTTTTTGGCCTTAGTTTCTTTTGAATTGATCAAATTAAATGTAAAGGCCCCATGCATTTTGCGCACTTAAGTGAATAATCGAGTCTGTATTCGAGTTGTGAGTCGTTCGGGACCAGTTTCGTGCAATTCAGATGAGTATCGAAGGAGTAATTGGCGATTGAAGCTGTTGTGTTAGAAGGAAAATGTTGTTGCAACGCTACCAGCAGCGTTGCAACGCCATTCATCAGCGTTGCAACGCTGAGGAACGACGTCGCAACGCCGAAGCTCCCTATCGATGCAGAACATCTAGGGGTCAGCAGCGTTGCAACACTACTCCGATGCCAGGCGCATGCGCGAATAAAGCTGGCGTTGCAACACTCTCTTCAGCGTTGCTACCCCGTGACGCAAAACTTAAGGAGCAGACCGGTTTGGGCGGTTCGATTCGGTTTTGGTCCAGTTCGAGCGGTTTAAGCCCGGTTCAAGGAGTTTTGGACCGATTTTGTAATAAGATTAGTGTAATTTTATTATTTTTGCACTTTAGGGGCCATATTTTTCCAGTTTTACAGCTATTTTTTTTATGAATGTCATTTAGAATTTTTCCCACCTTAGGATAAGCATGTTCATGCATTTTTTTTTATAATCGTTATATAAATATGGTAGAAATGCATGATCTAATTTCATAAGTATTTATTTATAATTGTTATAATTAGATAATATGGAAAATAAATTGCATGGAGCATGAAATTACATAGTTTAAATTAAATGTTATTTTATTTAAGTAATTTAGTTATTCAATTAGTTGAATATTTTCTTTTATAATTCCAATTTGAAATTAATTGTTGGTTTTATAATATAGTTTCTTGTCATAGGTTAATTATTAAAATTTATAAAAGTTATAAATTAAGGGGTTTTAGAAACCATAACCTATAACAAAGAATTGTATGCAAACATAGGAACTTGGGTTAAATTAAAATTAGTTTGAGATTGTTTAAAGTTAATTTAGACCTAAGTTTTATTTTCTAATAGGATTAAAAGTTAGTATTACATAGTATTTTAAATAGTTTAAAACATAGTAGGACATTAGAACTTTGGTTATAAGGGAACTCTATCGGTGAAGTTCTTTCTAAGGTTGGGGGTACTTAAGCTGACGGTTAACGGAACACCTCCTACTTGGAACTTACCCAGAGCTTGAGTTGAATTAACCATAGTCCTGTTTTATATCTAGGTAATTAAAATGTTTATTCACCTAGACATAAGGTTAAAAGACCTAGTTATAATAGTTATAATAGGCATAGACTTAGATAGATTCTTTTAGTCATATTCCGACTAAGTTAAACCTATAGCCTAACCTTAGGAGCTTCAGTGGGAGAAAACGAGATGTTCGCATCGAGTTTACTCTCACGTCCTCAAGAGTTCACACCGTGAGTTCGATGCTCGGATACGTGGCGTAAATAGGGTGTCTCCCTACGGTAAGTGTTTGGATGGTTCAATAACAAGGTGAATGAGGGAAGTATCCCTAGTAAATGGGAGCAGGACGCGTGCCAACGTATCCTACGGTCTCCTCCATTAGGTCACACCGTGAGATTTCTATAGTCCGCCTGCTAAGTTTTCCTGGAACAACCAATCCCTACGGAGGGCCTGACTATAGGGATTGGAACACCGCGAACTCCAGAAATGGGTAGGGTCTCTTAGGTAATTTGCCAACAGTTGTCTTTCTTAATAGTAGCCTGTTGGCTCGGATCTATTGGATGAAAATGGTAGGGTCACATTTACGGGATAAGTTAAGCTAGTTAACAAGTCATTGACCAAACAAACGGTCGCTAAGGATCATTGGGACATGAGATGTTCTGGTAGTGAGAATTGGCTGAGATAGTCTCAATTCAGGGGAGGAGTGACTGACCACCCGACGGAGGCTTTTGTTATAAACCCTTGAAGTATCGTTGCAAAATTAAAGGTTTAATTTAAACACTAGGGTTCTTTAATAATTTTGCTAAAATTGATTGGTTATAATGGGTTAAAGGCATAACTAATTAGAACTACTTTTCGAATTTCAACATGTCATCCTCAATTATAGCCTTACTCAAAAGCGAATGTTTAACTGGTGAAAACTACACTACGTTAAAGTCCAACCTGAATACGATTCTCGTTGTTGACGACCTTCGGTTTGTACTGACTGAGGAATGCCCTCAGGTCCCTGCTCGAAACGCTCCTCAATCTGTTAAGGATGCGTACGACTGGTGGATCAAGGACAATGGTAAGGCCAAGGTCTACATTTTGGCTAGTGTTTCTGAAGTTCTGGCCAAAAAGCACGAGGGCATGGTCTCTGCACGTGAGATCATGAGTTCGTTGTAGAATATGTTTAGACAATCGTCTGGACAGCTTCGGCACAAATCCCTCAAGTACGTTTATAACTCCCGTATGAAGGAGGGGTCGTCGGTGAGAGAACACGTTCTTGATCTGATGGCCCACTTCAACGTGGCAGAAATGAACGACGCGATCATAGACGAGCAAAG
Organism: Trichosanthes cucumerina; assembly: GCA_036507285.1. Lineage (NCBI taxonomy): Eukaryota > Viridiplantae > Streptophyta > Magnoliopsida > Cucurbitales > Cucurbitaceae > Trichosanthes > Trichosanthes cucumerina. The sequence continues at coordinate 29,580,031 of CM071842.1, read as the reverse complement.
TCAGGTCTCGTTCATCCTGGAATTTCTTCCGAAGAGTTTCCTGCAATTCCGCAACAATGCGGTGATGAACAAGATAGAGTATAACCTGACTACTCTCCTCAATGAACTACAAACTTTCCAGTCTCTTATGAAGAATAAGGGACAGGCTGATTGAGAGGCAAATCTGTTTGCCCATTCGAGAAGGTTTCATCCTCTGGGACTAAGTCCTGTGGTCCATCTTCTAGGCTTAAGAAGACCCAAAAGAGGAAGATATGAGGGAAAGGGAAGGCACCTGCTGTTGCAGACAAAGGAAAGTGTTTCCACTGGAACATAGACGAGCATTGGAAGCGAAACTGCCCAAAGTACTTTGCTGAGCTCAAGGAGAAGAAAGGTAAATTCGATTTACTTGTTCTTGAAACTTGTTTAGTGGAAAATGATGATTTTACCTTGATACTTGATTCAGGAGCCACTAATCACGTTTGCTCTTCTTTACAGGAAATTAGTTGCTTCAAGGTGCTCGAAGAGGGTGAAATGACGCTCAGGGTTGGAACAGGAGACGTCGTCTCAACTCGTGCAGTGGGAGATACCAAGTTGTTTATTAGGGATAGATTTATCTTTTTAGAAAATCTGGACATATTCCTAAAAATTAAGAGGAACTTAATTTCTATCTCTTGCTTAATTGAACTTGGCTATTGTATTATCTTCTCGTTTAATGAAGCGTTCATTTTAAAGAAAGGTGTCAATATTTGTTCTGCTAAGTTATAAAACGGCTTGTATGTACTTAAACCGAATGAAACTAAAGCAATTTTAAATCATGAGATGTTTAAAATGAAGGGAATCGAATCCCGCAGCGGAAGCGATTGTGAGACGCGCGCTCTCAATTTAGTTACAACGATTTCATTCAAGAACGAAAATAACTAGATTAAGCATATAAACACAATATGGACAACAAGAATATTACCTTTGAAGAACCTTTCTTCAAGTGCTTCTTTCTCCCACGATCACGATCTCAGCAACTGGAACATGAACGGATTAAGACATGACCACTGGATCTTCTCCGTTATTCTCTAGGTGAGGGAGGAATGTGGGTTCTCTTTAGGTGAGATGAGATGTTGTGAGAGAGAGGATTGTGTTCTTGGAACCTTTCCAACAACACAACAAAAGGCTTACTATGTCTTAACCTAGTTGCATCTCATGCAACCATATATATAAGGAAATAGGATGGAATTGACCATCCTACCTTTCCTTTATTCTCTCGTTAGTATATGGTTTATATGTGAATCTAATTCACATTAAAACTATATATTATATCAATTATATCATATACAATTGATATAACATCTCATGTATGAAATTGAACTCTTCAATTTCATTCCTAACTTTATACCCTCAATATAACCATGTTGAGCAAACAGAGGGACCTAATGGATCTACAATTCATGAGCTCCAATGATATGAGATTAACTGATCAAACTCTTTGATCCAGTTAAACAATATTCATTAACTACAAGTCACTCCACAATAGACTTGTAGCTGCACTCTCCTCACTATAGATAATATTGTGTCAACTGATATAATCATTACCCATGAGTCGACCCTTCACAGGTTGTTCGTAATCACAGCTGGGTCAAATTACCGTTTTACCCCTGTGATTACCTCTTTGTTCCTTAAGCACAACTGATCCTCTAATGAACAACAAGTCTAAGGTTCTACCTTAGATTCATACCCTCATAGAGGGCGGGGCCCCGTTGTTCAAGACCTGAAGTCAGTTCTTAAGGGAACAACCTATCTAATTACTTAGTGTAGGAATGAGTGAATTCCATCTTGCAGCTTAAGTTCCCAGCTACCTCACGAGGTTCACGTCCCGAGAAGGTAGGCTTATTGAGTCGGCTACGGGCCACTCTCACCCATACTAGTCTAAGGACAAACCCCTATAAGCATGAGTTCTTAACTTGCTCAGGATTCAGGTCGTGTCACTAATGACCATCTATAAATTAGTAGTCTTATCCTGTTAACGGTGTTACACTGGTTAGACTAATAATTTGTGGTCCGGTCTTGTATGAACTCTTCATACAGGATGCCCCTACTCGCATGCCAACTACATGAATAGTTGGATTACCTCATTTGTACTAATTACAAAGTGGGTCGCATCCATGGTGTTACCAAAATGCGGTTTCCAACCTTATTCTTATACCATAGACTATTTAAGTTATATTCTTGAACACAATCCAAATAGTGTCCACTACACTGATGTTCAAGATATATGTTATAACCTTGAGCTTAGTTTATTGGATTTATAAAGCAAGACTGTAATTCTATCAAAACAAATAACTCTTTATCTAATTGATCAAAATTACACAAGTTTAGGGCATAAATCCCAAAATAAAACTGCTAATACTCAAAGTAAAAGGCAAAGAATTTCTCCAAACAATAATACCTATCTTTGGCGTCTTAGACTTGGTCATATAAGTCTCAACCGTATTGAGAGATTATCTAAGAAAGGACTTCTAAAAAAGTTAGAAGATGATTCTTACCTCCTTGCAAATCTTGCTTGGAAGGTAAAATGACTAAGCGATCTTTTACTAGAAAAGGTTATAGAGCCATAGAGCCCTTAGAGCTTATACATTCGGATGTTTGTGGTTCGGTGAATGTTAAAGCTCAAGGAGGGTACGAATATTTCATCTCTTTCATAGATGATTATTCGAGGTATAGTTATCTATACCTAATGCATCATAAGTCTGAGGCTCTTGAAAAGTTCAAAGAGTATAAGGCTGAAGTAGAGAATGCGTTAGGGAAAACCATTAAAACACTTCGATCCGATCGAGGTGGAAAGTATATGTATTTGAGATTCCAGGACTATTTGATAGAACATGAAATTAAATCTCAACTCTCAGCACCTAATACACCACAACAAAACGGTGTGTCAGAAAGGAGAAATAGAACCTTGTTAGACATGGTTCGATCTATGATGAGCTATGCTCAATTGCTTGCCTCGTTTTGGGGATACGCAGTAGAGACTGCAGTTCAAATCTTGAACAATGTTCCTTCAAAGAGTGTTTCCCAAACACCTTTTGAATTATGGAAGGGGCGTAAACCTAGTTTACAACAATTCAGGATTTGGGGTTGTCCAACACACGTGCTGGTAACAAACCCAAAGAAACTGGAACCTCGTTCAAAATTATGCCAATTTGTTGGTTGTCCCAAAAAACGAGAGGTGGTCTTTTCTCTGACCCACAAGAAAAAAAGGTGATTATATCGACAAACACCACTTTCTTGGAGGAAGATCACATGAGGAACCATAAACCACGTAGTAAACTAGTACTAAATGAAGCTACAAATGAACCAACAAGAGTTGTTGATCAAGCTGGACCTTCATCAAGATTTGATAAAGAAGCCAACACATTAAGTCAGTCTCGTCCTTCTCAATCGTTGGGAATGCCTCGACGCAGTGGGAGGGTTGTTTCCCAATCTGACTGCTACTTGGCTTTAGCTGAAACTCAAGTTGTCATACCTGATGACGGTGTAGAGGATCCATTGTCCTATATACAGGCAATGAATGACGTAGTCAAGGACCAATGGATCAAAGTTATGGACCTTAAAATGGAGTTAATGTACTTCAATTTAGTATGGGAACTTGTAGACCAACCTGAACGTGTAAGACCCATAGGGTGCAAATGGATCTACAAGAGAAAGAGAGATGCAGCCGAAAAGGTACAAACCTTTAAGGCAAGACTTGTAGCAAAGGGTTTTACCCAAAGGGAAGGGGTTGACTGTTGGGATGTATGTCCTCATCTCGTGTAGTTTGTAATATTTCAAGTTGTAAATAAATAAGAGTTATTTATTTGAACTTTGTGTCTCGCATATTTCATAAACTTAATCCAATAAACTAAGCTCCAGGGTCATTGCATTATGAGAGAACTAGAACTTGAACGGTGTGTAGTGGACACACAGGGAGGATCACGTTCGAGTTAATGACCCAAACGTTCTATAGTATATGGATAGGGTTGGAGACCTAATCCTGGATACACTGCGGATGCGGCCCGCTTTTTATTAGATACAAACGAGGTGATCTGACTCGTTCATGTGGTTGACATGCGAGTGGGGGCATCCTGTGCAATGAGATTGTACAAGACCGAACCGTGAATTATTAGACTTACTGATGTAACACCGTTAACAGTATAGGGCTAATAATTTCATAGATGACCATTATTGACTCGACCTTAATCTTGAGTGTGTTACGGACTCCTGTTTGCGGGGGTCTGTCCTTTGACTAGTATGGGTGAGGGTGACCACTATTGCTCGCCCAATATGTCTATCTTCTCAGGGAAAGGCCACGTGGGCAGCTGGAAACTTGACTACACAAGAAGGAATTCACTCGTTTCCGACTTAGGAAAACTAAAGAGGTTGTTCCCTTAAGTGTTGTCTCCAGGGCTTGAACAACGGGGCCCCACTCTCTCATTGGCCTCAGAGGGTTGTTGTTTATGGTTGGACCATGCAACATAGTTGTTCATTAGAGGAGCAGTGGGACTTAAGGAGAAAGAGGTAGACACAGGGATAAAACGGTAATTTGACCCAGCAGTGTTTACGAACAACTAATGAAGGGTCGACTCATGGGTATTGGTTATATCGATGGACACAACCTGTCCTACAGTGATGAGAGTGCAACTACGAGCTTTAGTGGAGTGTTACCGTAGCTAATGAATGTTTAATAACCAGGTCAAAGAGTTTGACAGCTTAGTCTCGGATCATTGGAGCTCGTCACGTGTAGGTCCATTAGGTCCCTCGGTTGGCTCAAATTGGACAAATAGAGGGTTTACAGTTTGGCGTGAATTTGAAATGTTCAAATTCATTATTTTGGTATTTATATTATTTATATGAGATATAGATGACATAATATATAGTTTAATGTGAATGAGATTCATAATCAACTATAGTATAGCCTAATTGATTAATTAGTGTTAATTGGAGAAATTGAATTGAGAGAATTTAAATTGAATGTGATTCAATTTAAAAATCCATAATGATGCAAATGAGATTTGTATAATAAGGTACGAGATACCTTATATTATATGATATGTAAATATGATTTATATATCATATAGTTGTGGTAAAATGGTGGATCGGTGGAGATTTGAACTCCACCACACACCATTGTAAAATGATGCATTCAAAGGCATCTCATAAGTCCTTTTGCCGTTTTTTGGATTTTGATCCAAAGAGAGGAAAATATTCTCTCTAGAACTCTCTCATTTCTCTAAGATCTCTCCTTACCCAAAATCCAAAGCGAGTCCCACCTACTCTCCCTCAACCTCCCGAGAACAACCGAGAAGACCCTATGGAGGTGTCTTACTGTTTGGATGGAGGATCATGTTCGAGGAGATCGTTCGTTCGAGAGAGATCGTGACCGGAGGAGGAAAGCATTGAAGAAGTGTTCTTCAACAAGTAAGTACCGAGATTCTTACTGTTTTTCCTCTCCTTTTGCATGTTTAACCTAGAATTAAAGTAGTTTAGTTCAATTTTAAGACTCGAATTACACACAAATCAACGACGTTTCACAACGTCTTTTGCTGTGGAAATTCCAAATCCCCACAATTGGTATCAGAGCCAAGTTGCTCGTCGTTGTGTATTCTGTGAATTCGTAAAATTAGGTGGGTTGCTTCAAATTCATGAGATGAAATTGTGGTTTGCGTTATTGGATATTTCGATTTTTGGCACTAGATTAGATTTACATTCAATGTTGATGAGATCAATGTAAGGGCCTGGTGTTTTGGGCATTTTTTGATATAAATCGAGTCTGTAAGTCCATGTCGTTCGTGGCATGATATGTCGTGAAGAAATCAGAGAGAAAACGGGTGAAAAACGACGAAAAACGAGCAAAGTGTTTGTTGTTCTGTCGACAGCGTTGAGACGTTGTTCATCGGCGTCTCAACGTTGTCCATGCTGATCGAGGCGCTGCTGCAAGTCAGCGTTGCAACACTGAGGCATTGGACACACGAGGTGCAACGCTAAACGCTGCAGCGTTGCAACGCTGCCGCATTGTGGACGGTTTCTAGCGGTTACGTGAGATCGTACGAGTAGTGGCTTTTGGGACAGTCGTGCGGCGGTTCGAGCCCAGCAGAAGCATGTTTTTATTTTATTTATTTTATTTTGTAAAATATATTTATTAAATGTATTTATTTAATTATTTTAATTAATATTAATATAATTGTGATATTAATGTTAATTAATTTAATTTTATGTCCCTAGAGTGCCAAAAATCGGTCCAATTATGTTATTATTAAATTATGCAATTGTTGTATGATTTATTAATTCTATGTGCATAATGTATGTCATATAGATTAAAATCCCACCTTAGGTTAAACATTTCATGCATCAAATTTATATTATAAGAGTTATAATATATATAGTATGCATGATAGGATTATATTATAAGAGTTATAATATAATGTATGCATGATTTAATTTATTTAATATAAGTGTTATATTTCTTAGATTAAAAGCATGCTCATGCATTTAATTGATGTGATGAATGTATGTAATAGTATAGTATTATTCATGTTATGAATGATCAAGCACTATAACATAGAAATGTATGTAATCTAAGTTAATTATTAATTTTAAAATGTTTAGAACTTGAATAATTAGACTTAGGTTTTCTATTTCTAATAAGATTAGAATTAGGAAATCAAAATATGACCTTTGAATGGAGACTGATAAGTAACTATGTCTAAGGAAAGTTTTGTCTAAGGCTGGGGTATTTAAGTTGACGCTTGCGGAATACCCCTACCTTGAAACCGACCTGGGGGTGAATTCAGTCCAGAGATTCTTAGGTTATATTCTCCTGAGTGCCGTTAATTAAGAGTTAATTAATTTACTCACATAGACCTAAGTTAATAATGTGATTATAGACTTAGGTTAATCCAATATAAGAGTTATATTGGTAGACTTAGGCAAATTTTAGTCGGTTTATCTAGATCAATCCCGAATATTTTAAAGTGTTGAGTGGGAGGAAATAAAGTGTATGAGATACATTTAATTTTCCATCCACAAATCTCCGTTAAGTCCGCACCGTGAGATCTATAATCGGCCTCGTGGCGCAAATGGGAGCGTCCCCCTTCGGATGGCATTTGTATGGGTCAATATCATCGTGGATGGAGAGAGTTCTTAAGTGAGTGGGAGCGGGACCTGTGAAAACGGGACCCACGGTCTCTTCTTTCGATTCACACCGTGAGACACCTATGATCCGCCTGCTAGATTAGCCTCGACCAGACAATCCCTACGAAGGGCCTTGATCATGGGAGTCGGAACACCATGAATTCCTGAAAGGGATACGATTTCCTTGTTGGTTTTCCTTCTTAGTCCTCCCTACAACGACTATTGTTTGGACGGATACTTGGAAATTTAAAGATTGAGGGTGACACTCACAAGATTCATTAAGAGTTAATGGATTCAGACCGAAAAATGATAACTGGATGCCTAATGGAATAAGAGTTATTCTGGTATTAGAGTGTGGTCGAGAAAGTCTCGTCTTAGAGGAGTAGGTTTGTCTACCCTACGGTGGTAGTCATTCTAATCCTTTAGGGTATCATTGCAATTTTTAAATGACCTATGAATCATAGGATAAAAATCTGCTAAAACCTGATTGGATTTTCAAAAGTTTTTGCGAGACTAATACAAAGTTTTTCCATTTTTCAGCAACAAAATGTCAAACTCTTTTAACGCTCCTTTAGCTTCCGTTAAGTTAGTCAGCGATAATATTTCGTGGAAAAACAATATAGATATAATTTTGGTAAATGACGACCTAGAGTTCGCACTCATTGAGGAGGGTCCTCGGGTGCTCGTTCCAACAGTTCTATTCAATGATCTACAAACCTTCCAGTCCTTGGTGCAAACCAGAGGATAGAAAGCTGAGGCAAGTGTTGCCTTAAGACCTTTTCACAGGGGTTTGACCTCTGGGACAAAGTTTGTAGGCTCTTCAGGCCCAAAAGGGAAGAAGGAGAAGTTGAAAAAGAATAGAGTTGATCGCGTTGCCACCCTAAAAGGCAAAGAAATCAAGAAAGTTGCGAGAAAGTGTTTCTACTGCAACGGGGACGGACACCTAAAAAAGAGTTGTCTCAAGTTCCTTGATGAAAAGAAGAAGACAGGTAAATGTGATTTACTTGTCACATAAACTTATTTAGTGGAGAGTAATGACTCTGTCTTGATATTGGATTCAGGCGCCACTAACCATGTTTGCTCTTCTTTTCAAGGATTAAGTTCCTGGCAGCGGCTGCAAGAGGGTGAGATAACACTCAGGGTTGGATCCGGAGAAGTTGTCTCAATTTGCAAAGCAAATAAACACAGTGAAGTCGTTCTTTGGTGGAAAGTACGTATTATTGGATAATATGTAATAGTTCCTGGGTTTACGAGAAACCTAGTTTCTATATCCTGCCTATTAGAACAAAATATTTTCGTTTCTTTCAAGAGTAATAAAGCGTTTATTTCTCGAAATGGAAATTTGATTTGTTCTGCTTCGCTTGAGAGCAATTTGTATGTTTTGAACCTTAATTCAGTCAAAAGTGTTTTGAATACCGAATTGTTTAAAACAGCAAAAAAGTGAACTAAGAGATTAAAAGTTTCTCCAAAAGAAAGTGCCCATCTTTGGCATCCACGGTTAGGCCACATTAATCTCAATAGGATTGAGAGACTAGTGAAGAGTGGACTTCTAAGTGAGTCATGCCTTGAAGGCGAAATGTAACACCGTTAACAGTATAGGGCTAATAATTTCGTAGATAACCATTAGTAACTCGACCTAATCCTAAGCGTGTTACAGACTCATGTCTGCGGGGGTCTGTCCTTTGACTAGTACGGGTGAGGGTGGCCACTGTTGCTCGCCCAATATGTCTATCTTCTCAGGGACAGACCACGTGGGGAGCTGGGAACTTGACTACGCAAGAAAAAATTCACTCGTTCCCAACTTAGGGAAACTAGAGAGGTTGTTCCCTTAAGTGTTGTCTCCAGGGCTTAAACAATGGGGCCCCACTCTATCATTGGCCTGAGAGGGTTGTTGTTTATGTTTGGACCATGCAACGCAGTTGTTCATTAGAGGAGCAATGGGATTTAAGGAGCAAGAGGTAGACACATGGGTAAAACGGTAATTTGACCCAGCAGTGTCTACGAACAACCAGTGAAGGGTCGACTCATGGGTATTGGTTATATCGATGGACACAACTGGTCCTAACGTGATGAGAGTGCAGCTACGGGCTTTAGTGGAGTGTTACCGTAGCTAATGAATGTTGAATAACCGAGTCAAAGAGTTTGACAGGTTAGTCTCGAATCATTGGAGCTCGTCACGTGTAGGTCCATTAGGTCCCTCGGTTGGCTCAAATTGGACAAATTGAGGGTTTACAGTTTGGTGTGAATTTGAAGTGTTCAAATTCATTATTTTGGTATATATGTCATTTATATGAGATATAGATGACATAATATATAGTTTAATGTGAATGAGATTCATAATAAACTATAGTATAGCCTAATTGATTAATTAGTGTTAATTGGAGAAATTGAATTGAGAGAAATTAAATTGAATGTGATTCAATTTAAAAATCCACAATTATGCAAATGAGATTTGTATAATAAGGTATGAGATACCTTATATTATATGATATGTAAATATGATTTGTATATCATATAGTTGTGGTAAAATGGTGAATTAGTGGAGATTTTAACTCCACCGCACACAATTATAAAAGGATGCATTCAAAGGCATCTCATAAGTCCTTTTTCCATTTTTTGGATTTTGATCCAAAGAGAGCAAAATGTTCTCTCTAAAACTCTCTCATTTCTCTAAGATCTCTCCTCACCCAAAATCCAAAGGGAGTCCCACCTACTCTCCCTCTACCTCCCGAGAACAACCGAGAAGACCCTGTGGAGGTGTCTTACTGTTCTGATGGAGGATCATGTTCGAGGAGATCGTTCGTTCGAGAGAGATCGTGACCAGAGGAGGAAAGCATTGAAGAAGTGTTCTTCAACAAGTAAGTACCGAGATCCTTACTGTTTTTCCTCTCCTTTTGCATGTTTAAACTAGAATTACTGTAGGTTAGTTCAATTTTAAGACTCGAATTACACAAGAATCAACGACATTTCACAGCGTCTTCTGCTGCGGGAATTCCAAATCCCTTCATTGACTATGAGGAAACTTTTTCCCTTGTTGCTATGCTTAAAGTTTATAAGGATACTCTTGTCCATAGCCGCATTTTATGATTATGAAATTTGGCAAATGGACGTCAAGACTGCCTTTTTGAATGGTAATCTTGACGAGAGCATCTATATGTCTCAGCCTGAAGGGTTCATAACCCAAGGTCAGGGGCAAAAATTTCTCAAGCTCAATCGATTCATTTATGGGTTGAAACAAGCATCCAGATCTTGGAACATAAGATTTTCTACTGCGATCAAGTCTTATGGCTTTGACCAAAACGTTGATGAGCCTTGTGTTTACAAGAGGATCATCAACAACAAAGTAGTTTTCTTAGTGCTTTATGTGGATGATATCCTACTCATTGGGAAGAAGGATACCTAATTGACATAAAGATTTGGCTGGCGACTGAATTCCAAATGAAAGATTTGGGAGAGGCGCAGTATGTTCTTGGGATTCAGATATTTAGGAATCGCAAGAACATAACGGTAGCTCTGTCTCAAGCATCTTATATCGATAAAATGTTGGCCCGATATTCGATGCAGAATTCCAAGAGGGGCTTATTGCCCTTCAGGCATGGAGTTCATCTGTCTAAGGAACAGTGTCCTAAGACACCTCAAGAGGTTGAGGATATGAGACGTATTCCCTATGCCTCTGTAGTCGGTAGCTTAATGTATGCTCTGCTGTGCACGAGGCCAGACATTTGTTATGCAAAAGGAATAGTCAGTAGGTACCAATCCAATCCAGGGTTAGCCCACTAGACCATATTTAGAAACATCCTCAAGTATCTTAGGAGAACGATGGACTATACGTTTGTGTATGGGACTAAGGATTTGATCCTTACTAGATACACTGATTCTGATTTTCAGACAGATGAGGATTCTAGGAAATCTACATTAGGATCAATTTTCACCCTTAACGGGGGAGCTATAGTATGGAAAAGCATCAAGCAGGGATGCATCGTTGACTCCACGATGGAGGTCGAGTATGTGTCATTGCTTGTGAAGCAAACTAAAGAGGTTGTTTGGCTAAGGAAATTCTCATCGATTTGGAAGTTGTTCCAAATATGGAATTTTCCATCACCTTATACTGTGACAACAGTGGTGCGGTAGCCAATTCGAAGGAACCTCACAGCCATAAGCGAGGCAAGCACATCGAGAGGAAGTATCACCTGATACGAGAAATAGTGCAACGAGGAGATGTGACAGTCACGAAGATCGCTTTGGAGCACAACATTACTGATCCGTTTACAAAGACTCTCACGACTAAAGTGTTCGAGGTGTTGGGATTTGTGCCATAAACTTGTGTAATTTTGATCAAATAAATAAAGAGTTATTTGTTTTGATAAAATTATATTCTTGCTTTATAAATCAAATAAACTAAGCTCCAAGGTTATAATGTATCTTGAACATCAGTGTAGTAGACACTATTTGGATTGTGTTCAAGAATATAACCTAAATGGTCTATGGTATAAGAATAAGGTTGGAAACCTTATTCTAGTAACACCATGGATGCGACCCACTTTGTAATTAGTACGAATGAGGTAATCCAACTTATTCATGTGGTTGACATGCGAGTGGGGGCATCCTGTATGAAGAGTTCATACAAGACCGGGCTGCAAATTATTAGTCTAACCAGTATAACACCGTTAACAGGATAAGACTGATAATTTATAGATGGTCATTAGTAACTCGACCTGAATCCTGAGTAAGTTAAGAACTCCTGCTTATAGGGGTTTGTCCTTAGACTAGTATGGGTGAGAGTGGCCTGTAGCCGACTCAATAAGCCTACCTTTTCAGGGACAGAACCTCGTAGGTAGCTGGGGACTTAACTATACAAGAAGGAATTCACTCATTCCTACACTAAGGAATTAGATAGGTTGTTCCCTTAAGAACTGACTCCATGTCTTGAACAACGGGGCCCCGCCCTCTAACTGACTTAAATGGGTATGAGTCTATGGTAAGACCTTAGACTTGTTGTTCATTAGAGGATCAGTGGTGCTTAAGGAACAAAGAGGTAATCACAGGGGTAAAACGGTAACTTGACCTAGCTGTGATTAAGAACAACCTGGAAGGGTCGACTCATGGGTAATGATTATATCAATGGATAAGATATAATCTACAGTGAGGAGAGTGCAGCTTCAAGTGTATAGTTGAGTGACTTGTAGTTAATGAATATTGATTAACTGGATCAAAGAGTTTGGTCAGTTAATCTCACATCATTGGAGCTCAGGAACTATAGGTCCATTAGGTCCCTCCGTTGGCTCAACATGGTTACATTGAGGGTACAAAGTTATAAATGAAATTGAAGTGTTCAATTTCATACATGAGGTGTTATATCAATTATATTTGATATAATTGATATAATATATGGTTTTAATGTGAATTAGATTCACATATAAACCATATAATAGTGGGAGAATAAAGGAGGGATAGGATGATAATTTCCATCCTATTTCCCTATATATATTGTTGCATGAGATGCTACTAAGTGAGGCAATCCAATCTCTTTGAGAAACTCTAGAGAATTCTTTCACATTGTGTTGGAAAGAGTTCCAACTACAATTAATAAGATCATCTCACCTCACCTAAAAGGAACCCACCTTCCTCCCTCACCTAGAGAACAATGGAGAAGATCCGGTGGTAGTGTCCGTGATCGTCTGGTTCGAGTTGCTGAGATCGTGATCGTGGGAGATGGAGCACTTGAAGAAAGAGTTCTTCAAAGGTAAAAATTCTTGTTGTCCAATGTGTTATTATATGCTTAATTTTAGTTAGATTTGTTCTTGATTGATATCCTTGTAACAAAATTAAGAACACGCGATTCACAATCGCTTCCGCTGCGGGAATCGTATCCCTTCACGAGGGTCATCTGGAAAGTCTAGGTCTACGAGATATGTACATAGACTAATCTAGGGCAAGTGGGAGATATGTAATGGAGTATATGGATGTCCTAGTTTATTGTATTTGTATCTCTGTAACCACTGTTTAAGATTATGATGTACACAACTAGAGTTTTAGTTCAAGTGGGTGTTTATTGGGGTTTGTGCCCTAAAACTCATAGTTTGTGATTTTGTTCAAATTATAGTAATAAAGTGTTATTATTTCAATAAAGAGTTATTATTCGTTATTTACGATATTGCCCTTGTATTAACCCTAAATCCAATAAACTAAACATCCAAGGTTGTAAAATGTATCTTGAACTTAATGTAGTGTACATATAAAGGATCTCGATTCGAGATACAGCCTAAAGGGGCTATAGTAAAGGGATAAGCTTTGGGTAACTTACCCTGGTAAAACTACGGATGTGGCCTACTTAGTATATGATACAAAAACTGTGATCCTAACGTGTTCGTGTAGATGACATGTGAGTGGGGATATCCTATGTAATGAGATTACATAAGACCGGACCACAGAATAGTAACCACTAGATGTAACTCCGTTGACTAGCTAGGTTTCTATTTCACTAGAATCACCTAGGCAACTTGATCTCAATCTTGAGCGAGTTACGAACTCCTGTTTTGGAGGGATTGTCTTTTGACTAGTATGGGTGAGAGTGGCCAGATTTGCCAACTCAATATGCCTACCTTCTTAGGGACAAGACCGAGTGAGCAGTTGGGGACTTAGCCTAGCAACATGGAATTCACTCCTTCCCGACTATTAGGGTAAGTAGATGAATGTTCCCTTAAGTGGTGTCTCCGGGACTTGAACAAAGGGTCCATCCCTCTCATTGGCCCGAGAGGGTTTTCTATTAGTTGGTAGAACCACAAACAAATTGTTCATTAGAGGAGCACTGGTACTTAAGGTAAAAGATGTAACCCAGGGGTAAAACGGTAATTTGACCCAGCTGGTGTTATGAACATACGTGAAGGGTTGACTTGTTGTTATTGGTTAATATCCGTGGACATAGAAATATATCTGCAGTGAGAAGAGTGTAGTTGCGAGACTTTAGTGGAGTGTTCCTGCAGTTAACGAATGTTGATTAGGAGGTTAATGAGATTAACCGAATAATTTCGTATCGTTGGAGCTTCTGATCTGTAGGTCCATTAGGTCCACCTTCTAGCTTGTAAAGAATTCTTAGATCGTTTGAATTTGAAATGTTCAAATTCATAAGGGAATAAATTTTATGTATATAGATACGATATATTATAAAGTTTTGGAACTTTATATTATAAATTTAATGTGAATATGATTCATATTAAATTATATGAGAGAATTAAATATTTGAAAGAGTTCAAATATTAATTTAAATGTGAATGTGATTCATATTTAAAACTATAGGTTAAAATTTAATGTGCATTAGATATACATTAAAACTATAGGTTAGAGGGAAAATTGATTAAATGTGATTTAATCTGAATTAAATATATGATATTTAATTTAATTTAATTTATTTTCAATGAGATTTAATTGATTTATTAATGATTAATATGATTAATTATTAATTAAATAAATATTAAATAAAAAAGGAAAACGTGTCAGGAGAGCACGTTCCCCATGTCTCCCAACTCCTTATTCTATAGGGAGTGGGGAGTTGCCCTCTTGTGTGCCTCTTCTTCTCCAATTGGGAGAGGAGATGGGTTGATCGATCGATTGAGATTCACAGTGAGCAAAAACTCTCTCTCTAATTTCCCTTTTCTTCTTCCAAAAGTTGGATCCCTTCCCACCAAAGGGTTGATCTAAGTTTCTCAGAGAATAGGAGGTTCTCACTTTTGGTAGTGTCCTGCTTGAAGAAGAACAGAGAAGTTTCAGTTGTTGTTGTGTTGGTGTTCAAAAGGGAGCAAGGAGTTGTTGGAAATTTGTATCTACAAAGGTAATTTCGAATTCCCTTTTAGTTTCCTTAAATTTACAGCATGCTTGCATGTGTTAATTTCCATGCCTAATTAGATTAGAAATGTATGTTTATTCTCTGTGTTTTTCCCAATGTACTGGTATTTGTGTTTAATCAAAATAAACAAGAAATTACAATTTTAAATCACGTTTCTGCTACTCAAGTAGATCAGATCTCCATCAGAACAAGCATATTGAGCGGATGTATCACCTGATATGGGAGATTGTGCACCATGGAGACGTGACAGTCACGACGATAGCGTCAGAGCACAACGTTGTTGATCCATTTACAAAAGCCCTCACGGCTAAGGTGTTTGAGGGTCACCTAGAAAGTCTAGGTTTTCGAGTGCTTCCTAATTAGGGCAAGTGGGAGTATTGTAAAGGGTATTCAATGCCCTAGTTTATTGTATTTTTACTTTACATTTCAGAAATGCATCTTGTACTTCACTAGCTTAGTCCAAGTGGGAGTTTGTTGGGATGTATGTCCTAATCTCGTATATGTTTGTAACATTACTTATTGAAATAAATAAGAGTTATTTTTTCATCACTTTGTATTAGATACGAACGAGGTTATCCAACTCGTTCATATTGTTGACATGCGAATGGGGGCATTCTGTACAATGAAATTATACAAGACTTGACCGTGAATTATTAGACCTACTGATGTAACACCATTGACAGTATAAGACTAATAACTTCGTAGATGACCAATAATGACTCGATCTTAATCCTAAGCGTGTTACGGACTCCTGTCTGCGGGGGTCTGCCCTTTGACTAGTACGGGTGAGGGTGGTCACAGTTACTCACCCAATATGCCTATCTTCTCAAGGACAGAACAACGAGGGGAGCTGGAAACTTGACTACGCGAGATGGAATTCACTCGTTCTTGAATTAGGGAGGAAACTAGAGGGGTTGTTCCCTTAAGTGTTGTCTCCAGGGCTTGGACAACGGGCATCCACCCTCTCACTGGCCCGAGAGGGATGTTGTTTATGGTTGGACCATGAAACGTTGTTGTTCAATAGAGGAGTAGTGGGACTTAATAAGCAAGAGGTAGACATAGTGGTAAAACAGTAATTTGACCCAGCAGTGTCTACGAACAACCTATGAAGGGTCGACTCACGAGCATTGGTCATATCAATGGACACAACTTGTCCTATAGTGATGGGAGTGTAGCTACAGGCTTTAGTGGAGTGTTATCGTAGCTAATGAATGTTGAATAACCGGGTCAAAGAGTTTGACAGGTTAGTCTCGGATCATTGGAGCTCGTCATCTGTAGGTCCATTAGGTCCCTCGGTTGGCTCAAACTGGATAAATTGAGGGTTTATAGTTTGGTGTGGATTTGAAGTGTTCAAATTCATTAAAAGGGTATTTATGTCATTTATATGAGATATGATAGACATAATATATAGTTTTAATGTGAATGAGATTCATATTAAACTATAGGTTAGCATAATTGATTAATTAGTGCTAATTTAGAGAACTTGAATTGAGAGAAATTATATAGAATGTGATTCAATTTAAAATCCACAATTATACAAATGTGATTTGTATAATAAGGTATGAGATATCTTATTATATGTGTTATGCAAATATGATTTGCATAACATAATGTTGTGGTAAAATGGTAAGTAGGTGGAGATTTCAATTCCACCTATCACCATTATAAAAACACCTTTGCAAGAAGGATTGCTTAAGTGATTTCTCATTTTTTTGGAATCTCACAAAAAACAACACTCTTTCATTCTCTCAATCTCTCTCAAATTCTCTCTACTCCAAGCCAAATGGAGTTCCACCACTCTTCCTCAACCGACCGAGAACAACCGAGAAGATTGTTTTGGAAGTGTCCAAACTGTTCGGTTCGAGAGATCGTGATTGTAGAGATCGAAGGCACGAAGAGTTCGTGATCGGAGAAGGAATTGGTAAAGAAGTGTTCTTTAACAAGTAAGAAACTATTACTCTATGTTTTTCCTTCCTTTTGAGCATGTTTAGCCTAGGATTTATGTGATTAAATTCGATTTTAAGAAAACGTTTTTCACAATGAACACCACGACGATTCAAAGTCGTTTCCGCTGTGGGAGTTTCATTCACTTCAATCATAAAGCTGTATTTTGGGTGCAATTTTCTGAACTCTGGGTTTAGTACAGTTTTGTTTCACCTTTTTTCTTTTAGCTGTTTTATTCTTTTCAAATTTTATAATGGATCGTATGTGAATTGTAGAAGCTACTGTGTAACATGATACAATTTTTTAAGTAACTTTTCAATGAAACTTTCAATTTATGTCGTAGTTGAAGAAGAAAAAAAGATGTTTAAACATTTAGAACAATTTTTAGCATTCATAGAGAAGAAAGCATAACATGCCACGATTTAGAGGTGTTTGTAGGTTAGGTTGGGTCGAGTTGAGGTACTTTTAAGACCCAACCCAAGTATTTGGGTTGCAAATATCTTCAACCCGAACAACCTTTATTAAATGATGAACCCAACTCAACCCAACTATGAAATATTTGGGTTGAATGGGTTTAGGTTTGTCGGAATATATGCTTAAAATTTTATTTTTTAAAAAAGTTAAGTGTTCATATGTAAAATATATATCTATTTATTTATTTTTTAATATTGAATTAAGATTAGCAACTCCATTTTAGTTTATATTATGAATTTTTACCTTCCAGAAGACTTAGGCCCCATTTAATAACCATTTGATTTTTAGTTTTTGGTTTTTGAAAATAAAGCCTAAAAATACTACATCTACCCATGACTTTCTATGTTTTCTGATGTACTTTGTACCTATGATTTCAAAAACTAAGGTAAGTTTTGAAAACAAAAAAAAGTGGTTTTCAAAAACTTGTTTTTGTTTTTGAATTTCGCTAGAAACTTAAATGGTATCTCAAGAAAGATGGAACTAATTGTAGAAAAGATGAAGAGAAGTTTTGAAGAAACAAGTATAATTTTCAAAAATCAAAAGCCAAAAACCAAATAATTATCAAATGGCGCCTAAGTTATTGAGGAATAAATAATCTAAAAATTATTATAAAATTTAAATAAATATATGTACATAAAGTTGTAATAAGTAAACAAATATTTTTCTAAAATTAATATGAAGTTTGGGTTGGTTTTGTTCTAGGTTCAACTCAAACTAATTTTCGTGAACCCATAAACCAACCCAATCCATAAAGTTTTATTTTTTTTTTGAATCCAACCTGATAATCCTCATTTATGTGGATTACCTATTTCTATACTTAGTCAATTTTTGTCTAATTTATTCAATTTTTCATGATATGACAAGCTATAATTATCATTTGGGAGTGAAATTTCTAAAGCTTGCTAAAATATGCGAAAAATAAGAAAAGAAGAATTTGATGTGTTTTTGTAGGAAAAGAAGAATAGTAAAAAATGCCAAGGAAATTGCAGTTGCATTTTAACTAGCAAAGTTTCCAGACAAACAAGCCAAAAATGCTAGACAAATTGTTGGGCAAACTTGTTGAAAAAATTTTCAGATTGCAAAAACACGCCTCAATTCTCGTGATTGCAATATTTTTTGAGATTTTCACTCACTTTTGAAAAGAATATGACCTAGAATTATATCCAATCAATTACTCTCAAATTAAGAATGGATTCTTGGAGGAAAACCCTACTTGCAGCATCTATAAAAGGCTACAAAGTTAGGTTTGAAGGGAGGCGAAGAGGAGACCAAAAGCTTGGATTCTCTCCATTGTTATGCTTGTTTGCTTTCAAGTTTTCTACTATTTTACCTTCAAGTTTTTGTACTCTTTACAGTAGCTAGTCCATTCGTTTCTAGCAGCTTTGTACTCTTTTATTGGTTGTAATAACCCTAGGTTAATCCCTCATTGCGAAAGTATTGGAAGTTAAGAGTTCTAGCCCAAGTGTTGGTAGAAATCGATTAACAAAGGGGATTTAGAGTTGCACCATTTACTGTTTTACTTTTCTTGTTGCTTTATTTGTTGTTTTCTTTTTTATTCTCATTCATCCAGTTTAGTTTTAAGCTCGGGTTCCTTGCTTTTTCGTAAATAAAGAGGGAGAAATCTGAGAATCGTGGCATGCAGTAATTTAGACTTTTCTTCTTTTCGGTTTCATCAATTTTTCCTTGCTTTCATTTCTGTTTTCTTTATTACTTTTAGCAACTAAAATCATGTTTCTTTAGTTTTAATCATGAGCTAAATCCTCTTAAGGGGTTCAAGTGTGAATGTGTAAACCCGAGATCTTTCTTTGGAACTTCCTTATTATCAAACAACAAAAGAAAGGAAGAAATGAATGCTTAAAACTTGGTTTTCCTTGTTTTAAAAAGAAAAGTAATGAAGTGAAAGGCAAAAGGAAAACAAGGAAGGAAAAACATAAACCATTTTGGTTTGGTTTGCTCTAAGAATAATGAAGAAAGAAAATGAAAGGAAAGGTTATAATACTAAGTTTTGTTTTGAAAAGTAAAGAAAAGAAAAGAAAAGAAAAGAAAGGAAAAGGAAAAGAATGAAAAGGGAAAAATGAAAAAGGGAAGTGGATGGTGGGACCCCACCTAATTTTCTTTTTAAAACCATGTTCCTTCGATCTTCTTCTTCATTTATCAAAAGGAAAGCAAGGGTTTTCATCAGAGAAGTAGAAAGGAAGAGGAAGAAGGGGTTTTTGGTGCTGGAATTGCAGAAGAGAGGGAGGAGAACTCAAAGATTACTTGTGTAGCAGCAAGGTGAACAACTCAGACCATTTCTGCTATTTTATTCATCACGAGCTCCACAGAAAGAGGTAAGATTTGAGATTTTGTTTCATGAAAGTTAACTCATATTGGAACATAATTCGTGAAGGAAGCTCGAGCAAATTCAGATCTTAAGCTACTGTTCTGGGAAGAGGAAGACAGAAGAAAGAATTTACTGTCAAATCCGAGAAGTCTCTGATGTTTTGGTTGTACTGGTCTGTCGAGTTGGAATCAGAAGCTCTAATAGGTATGGTTGGAAAGCTTATTGAATTTCCTACAACTTTCATGAAGAAATCGTGAATAGAAAATGATTGGAAGATGTTGTAAATAGCAGGTCAAGTTTCGGGTTGCAGCAGAAATTCGAATCTGGAATAGCAGAACTTAGTTCCTGGGAAAGAAGCTTTCGAGGTATTTCTGAACCAATCTATTGGGAATTTCAATTTCATGTCTTCACATGATTTTTAAAGGATTCCAAAAGGAAGAGTTTGGTATAAAGTTTACCCTGTTTGGCTAAGTAATGAAGAAGTTATGGCTGTCTGAATACAGGGCATAAAATCTGTTAAATGTTGGAATTTTTGTTGGAGTATTTTCTTGTAGTTTTAAGGTTAAAAACCATGAGCTCGAGGTTCTAAAACATGGTTTTGGTTTGTTTGATGTGCCAAAAACAAAAGGTCGAGTGTACTGGTCAAGACTCTAGTTCTAACAATCGTGAGTGACAAAACGAACTGGAAAATGGTTTATAGGCTTGTATTATGTTTATGAAAATGCAAGGTTTTACTAAAACGAAATGGTTTGAATGCTTAATGTTTTCCTTGAAACACATGTTTATGAGTATTCATATTTTCTAAGAAATGATTTCAAGTGCTCGTTGTGAGCCTAAATGTCTTGAAGGAATTTATACATGAGCATATGTCTAATGATTGCCAAAACTTATGGAAATGTTATGATTTCAAGCAAGCATGTACTAGCAAGTATGTTTTAAAGATTTCTAGTTTTATGAACAAGCTAAGTAAGCTTGAGTTTTATGAAAGAAAAGATAAGTTGGCATGTTCAAATGTTTTCATGTGATATTTCGAGATATTGAGCCCGAGGCTATATAGCACCGCAGCACACAGGTCTTATTCTCGTTGTCGACGTTGAGTGTACTCGTGATAACAACCGTCGTGAAGCTTTGGCGGCCCCCACTACGACAAAGACGATGGGAGTCTTGGGCGGGCCCCACTACATCGTAGAATAAACGTTGGTGTATCGGGGCGTGCTACACAAACAGAGATTGTGACATGTTTTTTTAAAAAGAGTTTATATCATTTACATGCCTTACGAGATTTTAACGGTATACTTGCCGATTTTCATGAAAAGCTATTCGGATTACACAAGACTTTTAATGCTTGATTACGGATGCATATGCTCATAGTTGCTGTGTGTGATATGATTTACGAGTTAATAGCTTTCTTTTAAACTCAAGTCACTCATCGAGCTTTATAGCTCATTCTTTGAGTTGTTTTTCCACTTTTTCGTAGAGATCGAGAGCTCTGGTGCGACGATAACCCGCCATAATCTTGGAAGCTTCTCATGTTTGATATGTTGTACGTGGTTGGTGTGGTTTAGTAAATCCATATGTTTGTAAATTATTTTAAGAGAACTATGTAGTTATAGTCGTATGTGCTTTTAGAGGTTGTGGTTGTTTAATTAGTGGTTTGGACTGTTTGTGGTTCTGATGTTCTTGCTCGTTTTAGTTTCCAAGAGGGACTTAAGAAGAGTTTCTCCTCATGTACGTCTTATAGATGTCCAATTTCCGATGTGTTAAGTTTAAAGTGTTCCATATGCGAACATAGTGTGTTTTCAGGTAAAGTAGTGTCAGCAGGTATTGTTAAGAGGTAACAATGTCTGTTGGCTTCATGCCGTCTCCCGGGCTAAGTTAGCAAGTGGTTTGGGAGGGGTGTGACAACTTGGTATCGAGCAATTAGCTCCATGGGAATGAGACAGAGCAAGTTAGCTCTACAAGAAACTGAAAAGTAAATAGCAAGTTATTGAGTTAGTTCAATAGAACTAGCAAGAACATGATCCAATTAAGAATAAAGTAAGTCCAGTTAGGACTAGAATGTGAACACAAGTCTAGAATTGTGCGTTTGAGTTGAGTACTCATTACATGTCTAGTATGTTAATATGTTATAGAAGTCATGCCACCACGTACTAGCAGACGATGTAGGCAAGATCGGGGGGCTCGGGACGCAGGATCCTACCCAAAATCAATCCCAAAGTGGAGATCTAGTGCCTCGAGAGTTCGGATGGGGGCGAATTAATGCATGCTAATTCCTCACGAGAGAGGTAGGTAAGCCATAGGAGGAGCAGGGCTAAGTAATCCGAGATAAGACATATAGAATAGATCACCTAAAAGAATTAGGAGCCACAGTGTTTGAGGGTTCCAAAGATCCGATTGAAGTTTCGAGGTTTGGCTAAATAAGCTTGATAAATGTTTTGATGTTATGAGTTGCTCCGAGGAGCGAAATGTTAAGTTGGCCACATTCTGCTGCTACTAAAGAAGGCGCGGAAGGATGATGGAGATCGATGTTAGCTTGATTGTAGTGATGCACGTACTTCACAGCGGCAAACTTTTAGAAGTATATTTGAAAATAAATATTACCCTAGCACGCACTGAGAGCCAAAGAGGGATGCATTTTTAGAACTAAAACAAGAGACACTTCCATGGTGAGTATGAGAGAAGATATACCGAGTTGTCGCGGTATGTTGATGTGATTGTGGCATCTAAGAGCGGCAGTGTCGACGAATTGGAAGAGGGTTACGACACCGAGATACGCACTCCCGATTACATACCATTGCTAAGTGGGTGACTTCTCTCAATTTGGTAGAGACCGCTCTACGTGTTGAGCGAGTATAGCAGAGGAGAAGTCGATGAGTGAAGCCTAGTTGTGAAGGCTTCGACAACAAGCGATTTCAAGGTTGTGAGCAATGAGGTTCACACTTGGGAGTAAATGTTTCAAGTCAATATGACTTAAAGGAGCAAGCTAGTAGCCAAGCAGCCGTGCATCGAGGCGGATGATTGTGGGTAGTAGTGCCTATCGTAAGCAGAGTTAAAGTGAACCTAGTTAGTTTGTTTGATTGGCAAAGAAGTTGCATGGAGGGCAAGAGTCTAATGCCGTGATAGCAAGGAAAACTCCATGTGTGATCTCATTGCAAGAATCATCAAGATCATTGTCTTGTGAGTGTTGGTACATGCTACCAAGTCTTGACAACCAGGACATGTCAGAGAGGATTCTCCACACGGCTATGGACAACACCGCACGCAGGGACTAGGAGTTGAGTCCCAGCTTAGTTGAGCAAACGAGAGTTTCAATGAGTCAGAAGAGAGGGCACCAGTGGTGTTAGACTAAAGAGAATTGTAGGAGGCCTAAGCAACACAAAAAGGTCTAGGTTATGACTCAAAGAAGAAGTCGAGGATGCACCAGATATGATTATTGGTACAATTACTATTTGAAATGTACCGCACTGCTTTTAATAGAACAAGGTGCTACACATTTCTTTGTTTTTAGTATGTTCTTGACTAAGTTGAATGGGAAGCTAGAACCTTTATGTAAAAGGTTAGTTATATACACTCCAGCTTGGTGATGCTTTATTAGTCAATTCGGTGATGATGCACTGTGAGGTCTTAGTAGAAGGTCTCAATATGTTAGTGGATCTTCTTCCACTAGAGATGCAGTGTTAGATGCAATCCTAGGAATGGATTTCTTATTCACTCATTATGCTTCCAGAGATTGCCATATAAAGGAAGTTGTTTTCAAGAAACCAGGATTAGTCAAGTGGTTTTATGGGATGAAAGAAAGACTATCCCTACGAGTTTGTTTTTAGCATTCAAAGCTCGAGTGGTTATTAAGGAAAGGTTGCACGACGTTTCTTGCACATGTAGTTGAGGTGCGGGAAGAAAAGCTAAAACAAGAAAATGTTCTTGTTGTGAATGAATTTTCTTGTTGTTTTTTTAGCGCATCTATCAGGATTGCCACCGATATGGAAGTTGAGTTCACCATTGAACTGTTACCATGAATAACACCTATTTCGCAAGCGCCGATAGAATGGCTCCAAGTGAGATCGTGGAGCTAAAGATGCGATTACAAGGACTAGTTGATAAGGGATACATCGGACCTAGTGTATCGCCTGGAGAGCTCCGAGTGTTATATCGTGAAAAGAAAGATGGTACCGTAGTTTATGCATTGATTATAGACAATTAAACAAAGTCACGATACGTAATAAGTATCCTTTACCTGAATAGATGACTTGTATGACCGTTAAGAGGTGCATCGATGTTTTGTAAGATTAATTTAAGATCAGGATATCATCGATTAAAGGTCGAGAATCGAGACATTCCTAAGACATTATTCATAATGAGGTACGAGCATTATGAGTGTTTAATAATGCCATTCTGGTTTAACAATGCACTAGCGATTTTCATGGACCCCATGGACAAAGTTTTTTCCACCAAAGATTTGGATACCTTTGTAATAGTGATTATTGATGATATACTAGTTTACTCGGTTTGACAGAAAGCCTACGAGGAACACATGAGTATTATTCTCGCAAACACTACGAGATAAACAATTTGTACGCTAAATTCACCAAATGTGAGTTTTGGTTGAACTGTAGTGTTTTTGGGGCATGTTGCCTCAAAGAAATGGTGTTAGTGTGGATCCAAATAAAGTTAAAGTCAGAGTCAACCGGGAGAGACCAGCTTAGTACGACAGAGGCACGTAGTTTCCTAGGCTTGGCGAGGACACTACAAAGGTTTGTTGAGGATTTCTCACGAATAGCATTACCCTTAATGGCTTTGACAAAGAAGAATGCTAAGTTTGAATGGTCGATAAGTGTGAACGGAGTTTTCGTGGAGTCGAAGAGAGATTAGTTACAACACTTATTTTGACACTTCAGAACGGGAAAAGAGTATGTGGTTTCTTGTGATGCCTCGAGGAAAGGTTTAGGGTGTGTACTGATGCAAGAAGGAAAAGTAATAACTTATGCGTTAAGGCAATTGAAAAAGCACGAATGTAATTACCCTACCCATGATCTTGAGTTAGCAAAGAATTGTTTTAGCAATCAAGATCGGAGACATTACTTGTTTGGTGAAAGGTGTCACATTTATTGGTTTGTGATTGCAAAGAATTCAAGGGGTCTCTTAGCTCAATTCCAGATCAGTCTTCACTGAATGTAGATTGTGAGAAAACAACCGAGAGATTAGTAACTCGCAGAAAATGTTTGGAATGTCCAGCACAGACCTGCAGGTATAATCTAGAATGAGAACAGATGAAACCATAGTTAAGCTTGAGAAAACTATGTGTCCCGAGTATTAGTGAGCTTAAGATGCTATTCTAGAGGAAGCTCATAATTCGGACTACGCTATGCATCCAGAAGCACCAAGATGTGTAAAATCGTGAAAGGGACTTATTGGTGGCCTGGGATGAAGCGGGAGATAGTTGATTATGTTGATAGATGTTTAATCTGGCCGCCAAGTTGAACCGATTAGACAAAGACCAGGAGGACTCCTTAATCCACTACTCATGTCGAAGTGGAAATAAGAGCATATCGCTATGGATTTCCTGTTGCTTGTACATCATACTCCCAGTGGACATTATGGTATACGATAATGGTCGATAGACTCACTAAGACAACAAGGTTTATACCGATTAAAATCGACGTCTACACTTAATCAACTTGTTAAGCTATACGTCGACAAAATTGTGAGTCAATACGGAGTGTCAGTGTCCATACTTCCAAATAGAGATCCGAGATTTACTTCTATGTTTTGGCCTAGCTTACAAAAAAAAACTATGGGGACAAAGCTGAGTTTTAGTACAGCGTTTCATGTTCAGACAGATTGTCTGTCAGAGAGGACCATCCAGACCCTAGAAGACATGTTGCAAGCGTGTGTCCCTCAAGTTAAGGGAAGTTGAGATACACACCTATCACTTATGGAATTTGCTTACAATAACAATTATCAGTCTAGTTTTGACATGGCACCATTTGAGGCTCTAGATAAAAGACCGTGTAGAACGCTCGTATATTGAAATGAACTAGAAGAGCGGAAGCTAATCGGTCCTGAGTTGGTGCAAGTTATGATAAACAATATTAAGGTAATCAGAGAGAATCTGAAGGTAGCACAAGGCCGTCAGAAGAGTTATGCAGATAAGCGACGAAAGGACTTGGAATTCCAGATCGGAGATCAAGTTTTCTTGAAGTTATCTCCATGGAGAGGTGTCCTTTGTTTTGATAAGAAAGGTAAATAAGCCCTAGATATATTGGTCCTTATCAAGTAACGGGACAAGTTGGGCCAGCAGCCTACAGACTAGAATTGCCAGCAGAACTATCTTGAGTACATGATGTTTTTCATGTGTCCATGTTGAGGAAGTATATTCCAGATCTGACACATGTGCTACAAGCACAACCCGTTGAGCTGAAAAAGGCATGAGTTACGCAGAGGATGCAGTTCAAATCCTCGACAGAAAAGAACAAGTTTTAAGAAACAAGACGATCCCACTCGTGAAGGTTCGTTGGAGACATCACGGAGTGGAGGAGGCAACCTGAGAGTTAGAAGACTAAATGAGGAGGAAGTATCCGATGATTTTCACCTAAGGACTAACAAAATTTCGAGGACGAAATTTCTTAAGGGGAGGTAAGTTGTAAACCCGAGATCTTTCTTTGGAACTTCTTTATTATCAAACAACAAAAGAAAGGAAGAAATGAATGCTTAAAACTTGGTTTTCCTTGTTTTAAAAAGAAAAGTAATGAAGTGAAAGGCAAAAGGAAAACAAGGAAGGAAAAACATAAACCATTTTGGTTTGGTTTGCTCTAAGAATAATGAAGAAAGAAAATGAAAGGAAAGGTTATAATACTAAGTTTTGTTTTGAAAAGTAAAGAAAAGAAAAGAAAAGAAAAGAAAGGAAAAGGAAAAGAATGAAAAGGGAAAAATGAAAAAGGGAAGTGGATGGTGGGACCCCACCTAATTTTCTTTTTAAAACCATGTTCCTTCGATCTTCTTCTTCATTTATCAAAAGGAAAGCAAGGGTTTTCATCAGAGAAGCAGAAAGGAAGAGGAAGAAGGGGTTTTTGGAGCTGGAATTGCAGAAGAGAGGGAGGAGAACTCAAAGATTACTTGTGTAGCAGCAAGGTGAACAACTCAGACCAGTTCTACTATTTTATTCATCACGAGCTCCACAGAAAGAGGTAAGATTTGAGATTTTGTTTCATGAAAGTTAACTCATATTGGAACACAATTCGTGAAGGAAGCTAGAGCAAATTCAGATCGTACGCTACTTTTTTGTGAAGAGGAAGACAGAAGACAGAATTTGCTGTCAAATCTGAGAAGTCTCTGATGTTTTGGTTGTACTGGTCTGTAGAGTTGGAATCAGAAGCTCTAATAGGTATGGTTGGAAAGCTTATTGCATTTACTACAACTTTCATTAAGAAATCGTGAATAGAAAATGATTGGAAGATGTTGTAAATAGCAGGTCAAGTTTCGGGTTGCAGCAGAAATTCGAATCTGGAATAGCAGAAGTTAGTTCCTGGGAAAGAAGCTTTCGAGGTATTTCTGAACCAATCTATTGGGAATTTCTATTTCATGTCTTCACATGATTTTTCGAGGATTCAAAAAGGAAGAGTTTGGTATAAATTTCACCCTGTTTGGCTAAGTAATGAAGAAGTTATGGCTGTCTGAATACAGGACATAAAATCTGTTAAATGCTGGAATTTTTGTTGGAGTATTTTCTTGTAGTTTTAAGGTTAAAAACCATGAGCTCGAGGTTCTAAAACATGGTTTTGGTTTGTTTGATGAGGCCAAAAACAAAAGGTCGAGTGTACGGGTCAAGACTCTAGTTCTAACATCGTGAGTGACAAAACGAACTGGAAAATGGTTTATAGGCTTGTATTATGTTTATGAAAATGCAAGGTTTTACTAAAACGAAATGGTTTGAATGCTTAATGTTTTCCTTGAAACACATGTTTATGAGTATTCATATTTTCTAAGAAATGATTTCAAGTGCTCGTTGTGAGCCTAAATGTCTTGAAGGAATTTATACATGAGCATATGTCTAATGATTGCCAAAACTTATGGAAATGTTATGATTTCAAGCAAGCATGTACTAGCAAGTATGTTTTAAAGATTTCTAGTTTTATGAACAAGCTAAGTAAGCTTGAGTTTTATGAAAGAAAAAGATAAGTGGCATGTTCAAATGTTTTCATGTGATATTCTCGAGATATTGAGCCCGAGGCTATATAGTACCGTGTGCACACACAGTCTTATTCTCGTTGTCGACGTTGAGTGTACTCCGTGACAACAAATATTGTCGTGAGTCTTTGGGCGGGCCCCACTACGACAAAGACGATGGGAGTGTTGGGCGGGCCCCACTACATCGTAGAATAAACGTTGTGTATCGGGCGGGCGTACACTACAGCGTAGATTGTGACATGTTTTTTTAAAAAGAGTTTATATCATTTACATGCCTTACGAGATTTTAACTCAGATACTTGCCGATTTTCATGAAAAGCTATTCGGATTACACACAAGACTTTTAATGCTTGATTACGGATGCATATGCTCATAGTTGGCGGTGATATGATTTACGAGTTAATAGTTTTCTTTTAAACTCAAGTCACTCACCGAGCTTTATAGCTCATTCTTTCGATATTTTTCCACTTTTCAGGTAGAGATCGAGCTCCCGGTGCCTGATAACCTGCCATAGTCTGCTGGAAGCTTCTCATGTTTGATATGTTGTACGTGGTTGGTGTGGTTTAGTAAATCCATATGTTTGTAAATTATTTTAAGAGAACTATGTAGTTATAGTCGTATGTGCTTTAGAGGTTGTGGTTGTTTAATTAGTGGTTTGGGTGTTTGTGGTTACGATGTTCTTGCTCGTTTTAGTTTCCAAGAGGGACTTAAGAAGAGTTTCTCCTCATGTACGTCTTATAGATGTCCAATTTCCGCTGTGTTAAGTTTAAAGTGTTCCATATGCGAACATAGTGTGTTTTCAGGTAAAGTAGTGTCAGCAGGTATTGTTAAGAGGTAACAATGTCTGTTGGCTTCATGCCGTCTCCCGGGCTAAGTTAGCAAGTGGTTAGGGAGGGGGTGTGACAGAATGCCCTAGAAGAGAGATGTCTAGCTTAAAGTAGCAAAGCAGTTGTGTTGGCAACCGAATCGAAGTTTGTTTTTAGTGAATAATTTTGGACAACCTTAGCTAACCGTTGGGTCGTGTTCAACAAGCTCGAACTTGATACCGAAAGGGTCGAGGAACAACGGATCTCCTAAAACAATGGAGGAAAGGACTTAGACATAAGATCCGAAACATCGACCCTAGACATAGGGCGAGAC
Source organism: Trichosanthes cucumerina (assembly GCA_036507285.1). NCBI lineage: Eukaryota > Viridiplantae > Streptophyta > Magnoliopsida > Cucurbitales > Cucurbitaceae > Trichosanthes > Trichosanthes cucumerina. The sequence continues at coordinate 29,550,989 of CM071842.1, read as the reverse complement.
ACCAAAATCAAGAGGGTTGTGTACGAGAACCATCTAAGCTCAATTAGCCACAAACATGTATGTTTAATTGCTTAGTTTCCTAAAGGATTTGGGAGCAAAACCGAATAGGAATTGAACCCGATTTACTTAGATTTGGAATTGCTGACACAATTGCTGTAACATTTTATCCGAATGGGCAAAAATACTTGAATTTCCTTCTTTTTAATTCATTGATTTTCCGTGAACTTTTAGTAGCATAGATAACCTTTAAAAACATTTTTTGCAACACTTGGTTACCTTACTTGCATTTTCACTAGCATTTCTTGTTTACCGATTTACTTGTAAACCCGTTCCTTGTGAGTTCGATACTCTGGAATACTCCAGTTTTATTACTTCGATCATGTGTACTTGTGTGTAGCGTCATCACAACCCAACCCAAACAAGTTGATAACCCAACCCAAATCCTAGAATTGGGTTGAGTTGATCGGGTTCTTCGGGTCATCGGATTTTTTTAATATCGCCACAAGTTCACACACACAGATACACAATCCAAAGTTGTTCCAACTGACCTAAAACAAAAGGACATAATACGCCTCTGTGCGAAAGAAAAAATATTTCTTTTTTTTCTAACTTTTAAAAAAGAAATTACAAAATTGAGTCATTTGAGTGTACATTAAAAATATATATATATCAAATTATTTTTTTTTTGTCTTTTCTTGTAAAAATTTCACAAATTTCAAAGGTTTTGAGAGTATATTTACATGTTATTATGTAAAAAAATTGTTTATTAACAATTTTTTAGTTTTATTTTAACCTTGTAAAAATTAACTAGATTCTCGGGTTGTTTAAGTGGTCGAGTTAATGAGGTAGTTGGATTGACAAGGTGGTCGCCAGAATTGTTATTGTCGATGGTCATTGAGTGGTGGTCGGAGAGTTGTTGTTGAAGAGGTCCCTAGAAATGAAAAACCAAGTGTTCACTTGAGGCAGTCGTCAGTAATAGCGAGGCGCTAGTGTGGTCGTCGGAGTTGTCACTAGAGTTTCTGTGGAAGTGGTTGCTGAAAATGGAAACGAAAAATGGGAAAGAAAATGGAAAACCAAGTGGTTGGAAGAGGCAGCCGTCAGCGATGGTCGAGTTTCTGGTGTGGTGGTCGGAGTTGTCGTTGTCGTTGTCGATGGTCATCGGAGTTGTTGTCGATGTGATCACCGAAAATGAAAAACGACAAATTGACGAGGTAATGGAAAATGAAGTATTTGTCTAAGGTACTCGCCAGTGTGGTTGTTAGAGTTGTCGTTGTCGGGTGGTTGCCAGAGTATCACTGAAGTTGTTGTGGAAGTGGTCATCGAAAATGAAAAACTAAGTGTTCGCCGAAGGCAGTCGTATCATGTCGTCGGTGTGGTCGTCGGAGTTGCCATTATCGATGGTTGTTGGGTGGTCGTTGAAGCTGTCACTGGAGTTGTTGTCAAAGTGGTCGTCCAAAATATGAAAAAATCAAGTTGTCACGGAGGCAACCGTTAGCAGTGGTCGAGTCACCAATGTGGTCGTCGGATGATCGCTTGAGTTTTATCAGAGTTGTCGAAATAGTCGACAAATGGAGGAGAAAAACATGAAACAAATTCCATGGGACTGCACTGTTGAAACGCATGTGGTTGCACTGTTGTAACCCATGGGGTTGGGTTCCCAAACCAAGGGTTTTAAACACCTCGCTCCAAACATGGGTTTGGATTTGGAATTCAAACCCATCCAAATCCAAACCCATGTGCCAAACACACCCTTAAGCTTTTTCTTCTTCCCTTTTACTGTTTTCCATTAGTTTTAGGTAGATTAGGACTAGTTAGATCGATCCAGGACGTTTTGATCGAAGTTTTATGCTCTGACTAAGTGAGAACACTGATTCGAAGGTGATTTTTGTTTATTTGCAATGCCATGAGGTTTGCTTTTAAATGAAAACTAAATTTATGTTGGTTTATATGATTAGCGTGCAATTAGTAGCATTTAGTGTTAGGACCAGTGAGCTTGTGAGCTTTGATTGGTCACGAACGACTAAAAGGGCATAAAACTAAAAAGAAAACTAATGGTGCAAAGATTAATCTAGGCTTCTCGCTTACGTTAATTTGAGTAATTTGCTAATCCTAATTGAGTTTAGAACTTAAACGATCCGTCTCCAGTATGACACATGGCAGTCTCTGGGAGAGTACTAGTCTCGTCCCCAGCTTTGGATTAGTTTTGGATTTAACTGCTTGTTAATTAAATTAATCTAGAATTTATGAGGGGTTCATCGGTCTTACCTTTGGATATGTGAATATAGAACGACAAGTTTAGTTTAGTTCAATTGAAATATTCCTATGATTGACAGTACAAATTAACACCTCGTTATGACTCTGTCGAATTGGTACCAAGATGAGATCTTAGTCCCTATCTTTTATTGCTTTTATGCCTGTCTCTTTATGTTTATCCTTCCCCTCTCCAGTCCGTGTCAGTCAATGTCAATGAGAAAACCAAATTGATAGAAATCTAGTTTTCGTACAGTTCTATGTTGTAAGACCTGGTCCACTTTTAATTATTACAAGTAGTTAATTTTCGATCGGTATTATAAATTTCATTTGATGGAGCCATTGATAAGCTCTATTCAAATTGGCATCGTTGCCGAAGAATTGCCAATTAAATTGATTTCTTGATTTTCGTTTTCTAATTAAAAAAAAAAATAGAGAGTCTATACCTTGTATCGTTCATGATTAATAATTTCTCGAGTTCCAGTGAACCAACCCCGCACGATGAAGAGGTTAGTTACTTAAATTTGCATATATCTAAACTAGCCTCTTTAGTGAGTTAGATGATGGAGATGGTAAATCAATTGGCGACCATACCTGGTCTTGGAGAAGATCCTTGTCAGCACAACCCACGCCACGATCCTCATGGTCCTGAGTGGGATCGATCATATGAATATCAGGAGGAGCGTCAAGAGTGAAGCCCAAAATCTTAAGTTTCAGGTATGCATATAGACGAGTTAATTGTTTATGTTAAAGTTTGTATTCTTCAGGTGAAACAACGTACTTTGCAAATTCCTGAGGAACTTGCTAGGATGCACAGTTGGGATGACTCGTCGATCAAGTTCTGATCCTATAGCTAAATCGGAAACTACTCAAGAGCAGCTGATAAAGGGCTTGTCGAAGGCCCTATCAAATAATAATTTATTTACATAAACCTCTTAAATTTGTAAAAAGAGTGGTCAGGGTCGATCTCAGGGATTGGCTTTCTTAATTCATTCAATTACCATGAATACTTGTTCTTAACTTCATTTAGAGACCGAATCAAATGAAAATAGTATAAACCTAAGAATTAAACTAAAAATTAAAAGATGACGGGAGACACAATATAGGATAATTTAGGAAATTGATTTCATAACCTAAACTAATACCTTAGTCAATTAATTCAAGATTAAACATGCAACACTCTGGGCAGGAAGTTTAAAAGACCAAAAGACTCTTTCAAGCTCAATTGGAACTCATGCAATTTTATAAGCCTAACATGTCTGTCTAAACTTTAATAAAATAACATGGATATAAATTACTTCCTATGATGCTTCTAAGAGAACCCATCATACTCATGCATGGATTTACAAATATATGTGAAATTGATTATTCTAGCTTAATTGGTTCTTTTCAAGCAACAATTAAAGCTAAAGAAACATGTAAACTTTGGCCAAAAGCATACAAGCATTAAGTGATGGGATACGATTCCCACAGCGGAAGCGATTGTGAATCGCGTGTTCTTAATTTTGTTACATGGATATCATAAACAAGAACTAGATATAAATTAAGCATGCTTCTATAAGATGGACAACAAGTATTATACCTTTGAAGAACTCTTTCTTCAAGTGCTCCTTATTCCACGATCTCGATCTCAGCAACTCGAACCAGAACGATCACGGACACTACCACCGGATCTTCTCCGTTGTTCTCTAGGTGAAGGAGGAAGGTGGATTCCCTTTAGGTGAGGTGAGATGTTTGTGAGAGAGGTTGTGTATTTTGTTTGTGGAACCTTTCCAACAAGACAAACCACTTGATAATCTAGAGTTTTCCAAGATTTTTCTTTTTTTTCAAAATGCATCTCATGCAACCTTTTATAAGAAAATAGGATGGAAATTACCATCCTATCCTTCTGTCTCTCATTAGTATATAGTTTATATGTGAATCTAATTCACATTAAAACCATATATTATATCAATTATATCAAATATAACTGATATAATACCTCATATATGAAATTGAACACTTCAATTTCATTCCTAACTTTATACCCTCAATATGGCCATGTTGAGCGTACGGAGGGACCTAATGGACCTACAGTTCATGAGTTCCAATGATGTGAGATTAACTGATCAAACTCTTTGATCCAGTTAATCAATATTCATTAACTACTATTCACTCCATTTTAGACTTGTAGCTGCACTCTCCTCACTGTAGATTATATTGTGTCCATTGATATAATCATTACCCATGAGTTGACCCTTCACAGGTTGTTCGTAATCACAGTTGGGTCAAACTACCGTTTTATCCTTGTGATTACCTCTTTGTTCCTTAAGCACCACTGATCCTCTAATGAACAACAAGTCTAAGGTACTACCATAGACTCATACCCTCTTAAGTCAGTAAGAGGGCGGGGCCCCGTTGTTCAAGACCTTGAGTCAGTTCTTAAGTGAACACCCTATCTAATTTCTTAGTGTAGGAATTAGTGAATTCTATCTTGTATAGTTAAGTCCCCAGCTACCTACGAGGTTCTGTCCCTGAGAAGGTAGGCTTATTGAGTCGGCTACAGACCACTCTCACCCATACTAGTCTAAGGACAAACCATTATAAGCAGGAGTTCTTAACTTACTCAAGATTCAGTCCGAGTCACTAATGTCCATCTATAAATTATCAGTCTTATCCTGTTAATGGTGTTACACTAGTTAGACTAATAATTTGCAGTCCGGTCTTGTATGAACTCTTCATACAGGATGCCCCCACTCGCATGTCAACTACATGAATGAGTTGGATTACCTCATTTGGACTCATTACAAAGTGGATCGCATCCATGGTGTTACCAGAATGAGGTTTCCAACCTTATTCTTATACCATCGACCATTTAGGTTATATTCTTGAACACAATCCAAATAGTGTCCACTACACTAATATTCAAGATATATTATAACCTTGGAGCTTAGTTTATTGAATTTATAAACCAAGAATATAATTTTATCAAAACAAATAACTCTTTATTTATTTGATCAAAATTACACAAGTTTAGGGCACAAATCCCAACAATCTCCCACTTGACCTAAAGCTTGTGGGGTACTGAAACATTACAGTAATGTAATTACAATAAACTATGGCATTTAAACCCTTTGTACAGAATACTCCCACTTGCCCTAGTTGGGGAAGACTTGTAAACCTAGACCTTCTAGGTGACTCTCAAACACTTTAGCCGTTAGAGCCTTTGTAAAACGATCAGCAACGTGGTGCTCCGAGGCAATCTTCATGACGATCACGTCTCCTCGATGCACGATCTCCCGGATGAGATGATATTTTCGCTCAATATGCTTACCCCTCTTGTGACTTTGGGGTTCCCTTGAATTTCCCACGACACCACTGTTATCACAATACAACGTGATGGGGATACTCATATTTGGAACAACTTCCAAATTCAGCATGAATTTCCTTAACCAAACGGCCTCTTTAGCTGCTTCACAAGCTGCTATATATTCGGCCTCCATGGTGGAATCAGCGATGCATCCCTGCTTGACGCTTCGCCATACTACAACTCCTCCGTTAAGAGTGAATACTGACACTGATGTTGATTTCTGAGAAACTTTATCATTCTGAAAGTCAGAATCCGTGTATCCTGTAAGGATCAAATCCTTAGCCCCATACCCAAGCATATAGTTCCTTGTTCTCCGTAGATACTTAAGGATTGTTTTCACCACTCTCCAGTGTTCAAGTCCTGGATAGGATTGATACCTACTGACCATTCCAACTACAAAACAGATGTCTAGCCTAGTACACAACATGGCGTACATCAAGCTCCCAACTGCTGATGTGTAAGGAATCCATCTCATATCCTCAACTCCTTGAGGTGTCTTAGGAAACTGTTCCTTAGACAGATGAATTCCATGTCTAAAAGACAATAAACCCTTTTTTGGAGTCTGGCATCTTAAACCTCAACAACACTTTATCGATGTAAGATGTCTAAGACAGGGCTAGTGTTTTATTCTTGCGGTTCCGGACAATCTAGATCCCAAGAACAAACTGCGCTTCACCCAAATCTTTCATTTGGAATTGCGTAGCTAGCCAATTCTTAATGTCAGTAAGATATCCTACATCATTCCCAATGAGTAGGATATCATCCTCATATAGAACTAGGAATGCGACAAAACTATTGATGATTTTCTTGTAGACACAAGATTCATCATCATTCTGATCAAAGCCATAGGATTTGATTGCCTCATCAAATCTTATATTCCAGGACCTAGAGGTTTGTTTCAGTCCATAAATTGACCTTTTAAGCCTGCAAACCTTTTGCTCTTCTCCTGGTTCAATGAACCCTTTGGGTTGGTCCATGTAGATGTTTTCCTCAAGATTGCCATTCAAAAAGGTTGTCTTGACATCAATTTGTCATACCTCATAGTCATAATATGCAGCAATGACAAGTAGGATATGGATAGACTTTACCATAGCAACAGGTGAAAAGGTTTCCTCATGGTCAACCCCTTCAACCTGGGTATAACCCTTTGCTACTAGTCTAGCTTTAAAGGTTTGCACCTTTCCATCTACACCACGCTTTCTCTTGTAGAACCACTTACAACCTATAGGTTTTACCCCATCAGGTTTATCTACAAGATCCCAAATAGAATTGAAGTACATAGACTCCATTTCTTGGTCCATGGCTATGACCCATTTGTCTTTGTCTTTGTCAACCAACACTTGATCATAAGCCGATGGATCCTCACAGTCGTCATCTGGTATAACAACTTGGGTTTCAGATAAACCCATGTAACGGTCAGGTTGTGCTATAACCCTCCCACTACGTCGAGGCATACTCAACTCTTAAGATGGACTCTCTTGACTAGACAAGCTAGTATCAACAACTTTTGTTGACGTACTAGTTTTATTAGCAACCTTTGCTATTGTTCTGTCTAACTCACTCAACACAATTTTACCTCTTGGTTTGTGGTTCCTTATGTGGTCCTCCTCTAAGAAAGTGGCATTTGTCGACACAAAAACCTTATCTTCCTTAGGATCATAGAATAAACCACCTCTTGTTTCTTTTGAGTATCCTACGAATAGGCACAATTTTTAACGTGAATCCAACTTCTTTGGATTTGTCACAAGCACATGTTCAGGACAACCCCATATTCTGAAATGACATAAACTACCTTTACGTCCTTTCCAGAGTTCAAAAGGTGTTTCAGAAACACTTTTTGATGGCACATTGTTCAAAATGTATACCCGCAGTCTCTACTGCGTAACCCCAAAAGGAACTAGGGAGATGAGCGTAACTCATCATTGATCGAACCATGTCCAAAAGGGTTCTATTTCTCCTTTCCGATACACCATTTTGCTGTGGTGTATCGGGAGCTGAGAGTTGGGATGTAATTCCATGTTCTATCATATAGTTCTGGAATTTTAAATCCATGTACTCTCCACCTCGATCTGATCGAAGTGTTTTAATTGTTTTACCTAATTGATTTTCAACTTCATTCTTGAATTCCTTGAACTTTTCAAGTGCTTCAGACTTGTGATACATCAGGTAAATATGCCCAAATCTAGAATAATCATCTATAAAAGAGATGAAATATTCATAACCTCCTCTGGCTTTAACATTCATTGGACCACAAAGGTCTAAATGTATGAGCTCAACAGGTTCTTTGGCTCTATAACCTTTTCTACTAAAAGGTCTTTTAGTCATTTTTTCTTCTAGGGGAGATTCACATACACGTAAAGTATTTTCTTCTAACTAATTTAGAAGTCCATTCTTTACCAATCTCTCAATCCTATTCAGATTAATGTGACCAAATCTAAGATGCCAAAGATGAGCATTTTCTTTAGGAGAAATTTTACGTTTCTTAGTTTGTGTATTTGCAGTTTTAAATAATTCAGTGTTCAAAACCATTTTGACTGAATTAGGCCTTAAAACATACAACCCATTTTCTAATGAACCTGCACATATTTCCACACCTTTCTTTAAAATTAACACTTTATTCATAGAGAAAGAAACAAAAATACATTTTTCTATAAGGCAAGAAATTGAAATAAGGTTTCCAGTAAACCCTGGTATCACTAAAATATTGTCTAACAACATATATTTCTTGCTAAAATAAAGTTTCATCGTGCCTATTGCTACAGCTGAGACGACTTCTCCATTTCCAACCCGGAGCGTTATCTCTCATTTCTATAGCTGCTGCCAGGAATCAATTCCCTGAAAAAAAAGAACAAACATGATTAGTGGCACCGTAATCAAGTATCCAAGCCGTTTTATCATTATCCACTAAACAAGTTTCTAAACAAAGTAAATCATATTTACCTTCCTTCTTCTTTTCTGCAATGTACTTCGGACAGTTCCGTTTCCAATGCCCGTTTTCGTTGCAGTGGAAACACTTTCCTTTGTCTGCAACTTCTTTGACTTTCTTGCCCTTCTGGGCGGCAGCTTTGTCACCTCGTTTCCCTTTACCAACCTTCTTCATGTTCTTCTTCTTCCCTTTATGGTTAGAAGAAGATGAAGCCACTATTTTTGTTCTAGAGGTCGAACCTCTGTGATAACTCCTACTAGCAACATTTGCCTCACCTTTCGATCCCTGAATTTTCATCAAAGATTGAAAGATCTAGAGTTCATTCAGAAGGGAGGTGAGATTAGAAGTAAGCTTGTTCATAATAGCATTACTTCTAAACTGTAGGAAACTATCTGGAAGGGTTTCCAGAATGAAGCTGACCTGGCTCGATTCATCGATGGAAGCACCATTCGACTCCGCGATGTTAAAGTGTACCATCATATCCAGGACATGATCCCGAACAGATGAACCCTCTGGCATCCTTGAGTTGAATATGTACTTGAGGGCATTGTGTCCGGCCTGTGTGGACTGTTGTCCAAATATACCCTTTACTGAATCCATGATTTCCTTAGCAGTCATCATGCCCTCATGCTTCTTGGCTAATATGTCAGACATACTTGCCAGCATGTAGACCTTGGCCTTATCATTGGCCTTGATCCATGGATCATATGCATCACAAACATTTCGTGACACATTCGAGCCTGACACCTGAGGGCACTCCTCAGTTAGCACAAACTTAAGATCGTCCACTACCAATGTAGTGTTGAGTTTGTTTTTCCACGTCATCATATTCTCTTCGGTTAACTTTTCCGCACCCAATAAGGAAATTATAGAGCTAGAAATTTTTGCTGAAAATTTACAAACAAAACTTGTATGAGTTTCTTGCTATAATTGTCCAATCCAATAATGTTTTAGCTAATTATCAAATGATTCCTAGGTCATTTATAATTTGCAATGATACTCCAAAGGTTTAGAATGTATGACACCGAAGAGTAATCAAAAACACTCCTCCTCTGGATCAAGACAATCTTGACCAAAACCTAATGCTAGAATAACTCTTATTCCTATAGGCTTTAATTACCATTATTCGGACAGGATACATACACTACTTATGTACCTTGTGAGTGTAACCCTCTGTCTTTAGATCCTAGAGTCCTCATCCAATAAAATCCGCCGAAGGGAAGACTAGATTGAAAAACAGACTAAGAAAATCTTTATCCCTTTCGGGTGTCTACTGTGTTCGATCCCCTATGATCAAGCTCTCCGAAGGGATTGTCTGGTCCAGGCCAAACTAGCAGACTGACCATAGTGATCTTACGGTGTAAACCGACTGAAGAGACCATAGGTTTTGTTTTCACTAAACCTGCTCTCACGCACTATAAGTACCCTCTCCATTCACCTTGATATTGACTCATACAAACGCCATCCGAAGGGGGACGCTCCCGTTTGCGCCACGAGGCCAAGTATGAGTCTCACAGTGTGAACTTCCCAGAGATACGTAGGTGGAAAAATATGTATCATATACACTGTTCCTCCAACTGGATACCTTAAATCTATAGGAATCTTACTTAGGTTAAACCCGGCTAATGGTTTTACCTAAACTTGTCTATATAACTCTTATATTGATAATAAATATAACTCTTATATTGATTTTATCCTAAGTTTGCTAATATAACTCTTCATATTAAGCCTAGGGTTTCTAGTTTATTAACCCCTTAATAAACCCGCATACGCTACTCTAATGTATAAACTCTCTGATTAAATTTCACTCTGATTGAGATCTGATCTCCTTGAGCAGCGAAAACGAATTTGGAATCGTAATTGCTTGATTGTTTTGATTGAAAAACAAAAACCCATACATTGAAAAATAGAACAAGCATGGAAATTCTAATCCTATTAGACATGGATTAATTGCATACAAACATACATATGTCTAACATTAAACTAAAATGGAGAAGAAGGAAGAATACCTTTGTAGTTTGTAATTCTCCAGCACAACAACTCCTTGCTCCAAAAAAAATCAACAACACAGGAACTTGCAAAGTTCTCTGTTTTTTCTCCAACAGAACACCACCAACAGTGAGATCCTTCTATATCTCTGAATTCTTAGATCCTCCTTGGTGGGAAGGATTCCAACTATTGGAATAAGAAGGGAATGAGAGAGTTTTTTGAGAATTTTTACAGCAATTCTTTAATTGCTTGAACAGTGTTTGTATCAAATACAAAGTGGGCCACATCCATAGTTTAACCAGGGTAAGGTACCCAAACCTTATCCCCTAACTATAGACCCTTTAGACTGTATCTCGACCGAGATCCTTTTTATGTACATTACATTCAATTAGAGATTCATTTAACAGCCTTGGATGTTTAGTTTATTGGATTTAGGGTTTAAATAAAGGTAAACTCGTAGATAACGAACAATAACACTTTATTGAAACAATAACACTTTATTACATTAATTAGAACATAATTACAAACTACGAGTTTTAGGGCACAATTCCCAACACACTCCCAGGTCAGTTCCCAGGTAGGGGTGTTCCGTTTCCGTAAGCTTAAATACCCCAGCCTGGATAGAACCTTCTTTAGACAGAGTTCCTCTTTTATTCATTGTTTATAAATTACTTGGTTTCTAATTCTAATCTAATTAGAACTAGATAACCTAAGGTCTATTATTTCCAAGTTCTAAACATTTTAAAACTAATAATTAACCTTAGGTGACATGCATACTATGTCATATTACTTGATCATTCATCTCATGAATAATAAAATATACATAGCATAATCATCTCATGAATTATAATGCATGTCAATGCTGTCCATAAATTAATATCACACTTTATATTAATTAATCATGCAAACTATATAATATAACTCTTTATATTATAAATGATGCATGGAAATGCGTAACCTAAGGTGAGATTTCTAAATTAAAACCATACATTATGCATGGCAATAATTACACAACAATTGCGTAATTTAAATAGAAAAATTAGACCAATTTTGACACCCTAAAAATAATTTTAATTAATATAATCTAATTATATTAATTAAAATTAAATATAAATAAATATAAAACATTTTTATATTTATTATATATAATAAATTCATTTTCTGCCTGTTGCTCCTTCGCGTGAAACGTCTGTGGCGTTGCAACGTCGATACCAGCGTTGCAACGCAGCGATTTGTCCTCTTCTGTCCGTTGAAACGCGCCTCAGCACCCAGCGTACAACGCCGTAAATCTTTATCGTAGCGCGCGCGCTGCAGAGTGGCGTTGCAACGCCATTCTCAGAACAACAACCCCATTTCAATTTGTTGTTCGTTTTTGCTTCAATCTTCTCAGCAACCACTTTTCCTCGATCGACACAGACTTACAGACTCGATTTACATAATAGAATGCCCAAAACAATAGGCCCTTACATTGAACGATTCAACAAAATTATGTAAATCTAAGTGCCAAAATTGAAAACATCTAATTCGCAAACCGTTTACTCATCACATGAAAAACAGTAAATCCCACCTTTTTCTTTGAAGAACTCTTTCTTCAAGTGCTCCTTCTCCCACGATCTCGATCTCAACAACTCGAACCCGAACGATCACGGATACTACCATCGGCTCTTCTCCGTTGTTCTCTAGGTGATGGAGGAATGTGGGTTCCCTTTAGGTGAGGTGAGATGTTTGTGAGAGAGGTTGTGTATTTTGTTTGTGGAACCTTTCCAACAAGACAAAACACTTGATAATCTAGGGTTTTCCAAGATTTTGCATTTTTTTCAAAATGCATCTCATGCAACCTTTTATAAGGAAATAGGATGGAAATTACCATCCTATCGTTCCTTCATTCTCTCATTAGTATATAGTTTATATGTGAATCTAATTCACATTAAAACCATATATTATATCAATTATATCATATATAACTGATATAACACCTCATATATGAAATTGAACACTTCAATTTCATTCCTAACTTTATACCCTCAATAGAACCATGTTGAGCCTACGGAGGGACCTAATGGATAGTTCATGATCTCCAATGATGTGAGATTAACTGATCAAACTCTTTTATTCAGTTAATCAATATTCATTAACTACAAGTCACTCCACTATAGACTTGTAGCTGCACTCTCCTCACTGTAGATTATATTGTGTCCATTGATATAATCATTACTCATGAGTCGACCCTTCACAGGATGTTCGTAATCACAGCTGGGTCAAATTACCATTTTACCCCTATGATTACCTCTTTGTTCCTTAAACACCACTAATCCTCTAATGAACAACAAGTCTAAGGTCCTACCATAGACTCATACCCTCTTAAGTAAGTTAGAGGGCGGGGCCCCGTTGTTCAAGACCTGAAGTCAGTTCTTAAGGGAACAACCTATCTAATTCCTTCGTGTAGGAATTAGTGAATTTGATCTTGTATAATTAAATCCCCAGCTACCTACGAGATTCTATCCCTGCGAAGGTATGCTTATTGAGTCGGCTACAGGCCACTCTCACCCATACTAGTCTAAGGACAAACCCCTATAAGCAAGAGTTCTTAACTTAGGATTCAGGTCGAGTCACTAATGACCATCTATAAATTATCAGTCTTATCCTGTTAACGGTGTTACACTAGTTAAACTAATAATTTGCAGTTCGGTCTTGTATGAACTCTTCATACAGGATGTCCTCACTCGCATGTCAACTACATGAATGAGTTGGATTACCTCATTTGTACTAATTACAAAGTGGGTCGCATCCATGGTGTTACCAGAATGAGGTTTCCAACCTTATTCTTATACCATAGACCATTTAGGTTATATTCTTGAACACAATTCAAATAGTGTCCACTACACTGATGTTCAAGATCTATTATAACCTTGGAGTTTAGTTTATTGGATTTATAAAACAAGAATATAATTTTATCAAAACAAATAAATTTTTATTTATTTGATCAAAATTACACAAGTTTAGGGCACAAATCCCAACATTAAGAATATCAAAAGCCTACAAGGATATTGTAAATTTAAATCAAGAAAATAAAACTAAGGCAATTAATTAAGTGGCTACATCAATCCCTAACAAAAGTTTAGTTTCACATAATTTAAATAATAAAACTACTAAACTTATCACTAAAATCCATAAAAACAATTGGAATTGAGAAAGAGAAAGAAAAACTCTAATGGCCCGTGTTGATCTTCGTTCCTGAACCGTGCCACGATATACAGCTTGAACTCACGTTCTTCACCTCTAAAATAGTCATTTTTGCCCCAAATCAGTGTAGAAATCGTTTTTAGGATATTTTAGGTCTCCAAATTGGTTCTCCTTTCGAAGGGCCTCATAAGGAGGTATTTATAGGCCTTGGAACAACATTTAGATGCTAGGAAACAACATCTCGACGGTACCCTGCAGACAACCCTTGCCATTTTTGCTATATCTCTTCGCTCCGGTGTCAAAATGACCTCTAATTTGATGCGTTAGAACCGTGATTCAATGTAGAATCTCTCGAAATATTTATTATGCTCAAATTACAAATATAGTTTTCTTGAATCTTTAATCAAACTCAAAAAAGGCTCCAAGATCCACCAAAATAGTTCCAAACGCTTGATTTTACTCCTTAAGGTCAATTTCTATGAAATTAAGAGAAACAGACATGAAAGTTTACAAAATTAATAAAAAAAATAACATAAATATTAGGAAATAAGATAGCGTAATTACATGCTATGAGTAGTCTACTGACATTCTTGAGGTACAAGGTTTTGAGGTTGAATCTAAAATTCTTGATGAAATCTATTTGCCATGTGAAAAACAGGTATGTGAGGCTAAGTAGCCCGAGCTTCAGTATGAAGAGGTTCAGGTGATAGAGTTGGAGGTCGAAACACCTGCTTTTATTCTATCTTTTGTTCTTCCTTATTTTGTGAATGTTTTTCTTTGTCTCGCGAGTCAGAGTTAGTTTCTTTTTACTTTTCCTTTTTTTTAGAATCTAAATAAACAAATAAAAAAAAACCTGCATTTTTGGAGCCTACTAGATGATAAAGAGGTTGTTCAATGCAATGGGTTTCATAGATTCTAGGAAGAAAGGGCTGAAAAAATTGAAAAATTTTCATGTTCCCTAAGACGAGAGCCACACGACAAGTGTAGATCAATCGACTATAAAAATTTGAAATTCCTAGAGGCACCCAGGCAAAAAAAAAATTATTTTCCTTTATTGCTTTCTATTTTTTTTCCCTCTTGCTTAGCTTCTTTTGTTTGATTTTGTAGGTAATAAGTTGACTTGTAAGTAGAATTTAATTATTCTTGGAAGCCTTCGCCACCCTACCACAACCGCGTATGTGTTTCACATTTCAGGGGGATTTTTTTGTTCTCCTAATTTTTGCCCTTGCATGCTTTTAGATACTTTAAGGGCATTACATGATTTAGGTTGGGGGTAAGGATAGTTTAGATTTTGAGCTTTAATGTTTAAATGTTTAGCATGTTTGGTTGAGTTTTTGAGCAAATGAGCTTGAACTTATCTTTTGGTCGGTTGGTGTGCTTAAGGAGTCCTTGAGCACCTGTGTTCAGACTATTGACTAATTGTGCTAATCATGAAATTTTTGTAAATTTTGAAATTTGTGACCTTTGATTGTTGGATGATGTGTTTGCATATTACATGATCATGACATCTCATGATTTTCTTAGTTAACTAAGTCTTATAGGAAGAGTAGAGATAGTTGTTCTAATTTGAGCATTTTCTTAAAAATATTTCTTGCTTTTCTTGAAAACTTTGAGCACGTGCTAGCCTCCCTTGCATGTTTTTCGAAAGCCTAGAGTAGCTTTATAAGAGTTAGATATTTGATTTCACCTCAACAGGCTTTTGCTAGTTTGCAAATGGTTTTTTCATGATTACATGTAATGAGATGCCTAGGAAGAAGAAAAGTATATGACCCTAGTGAAAAGAAGAGAAATAATATTTGAGCTTGAAAAGAAAAGAAAAATAAAAGAAAGAAAGGTATGTCTCATTTGATAAGTTAGTAATCAAGGGCGGTCATGACACCCATGATCTCTTTTACATGAAAGGCTTGTCTAGGAAGTGAATACGTGAAGGCAGTTTTGAAGGTGGTCTATGCTCATAGTCATTTATTTTTATTGCAAAGTGTTAACGTGTTGGAATGAAGGTATAGACGAATAAAGAAACTCTCTCTTTGAAAGTTTAAATAAAAAGAAAATAAAGTTTAAGAAGATCAAATAGTTTAGAAGGCACATAGGCAAACATTTACTTGTTTGATTGTTTGTTAGTTTTTCGGCTAGTGTAGAGGGAAGGTAGGATTAAGGTTCCTATAAACCTACCCCGCATTTGTAGAAAACATGCTTGACATGTTAACTGCACATACACACTTAAGAAAAGCTTCGGATGTTTTTAAATTTTTCTCATGGGTGGACATTACAATGTTTAGTGCCTTTCCTTTTTACAATTCATTTAGTTTCCTCAAGCATTAACGATCAAGTCATGTTATGCTTCGATTGAGTCCTATCTTTGTTTTTTTTTCAATTACATGCTTAAGGACTAGAAAGATTATGTTCGGGGTTATTTGATAGGACTCAAAACGTACCTATATTTTGTGCCTAACTCTTGCCAGTTTATTATTTTTTATGTGTTTATTATCTTATTTTGTAAGCATTTTGAACAAGAACATTAAATTGAAGAAATGTGTCCAATTGGGGTTAAGATGAGTGAAAATGAATGTCATTTGAGCAACCAATCACCAATTAGAAGCAAAACAACCAAAATGGCTCTGATGAGGGTGTCTAGATGTTGGTCGAAGCGTCTAGACGCTAAAGAAAAGGTAGAACGCGCGAATGTAGGACAATGTTGAGATGCTGTAACGAGGAGCGTTTCGAGACGCTACGGTGAGGCCTCGTGATGTTGGCATTTTTTAAGACAGTGTCTCAATGCTCCCTATACCGTCTCGACGCTACTACGATTTGCATAAAAAGAAAAATTGTACTTTAGGCCAAGGGATGGAGGCCTTTCCCGAATAACAGCTTCCTTAGACTTTTTCTGTTGTAGACAATAAATTTCAAGTAAGAAAGATTTTAGAATGGAGAGAGAATTATGGACAAACTTCTTCTATTGAGTGCTTTGGCACCTATGCTCAATTGGAGCTTTCTTTGTTGTAGGGATCGAATCCCACAGCGGAATCGATTGAATCACTTTGAACTCGATTCATGTTACACAAATTTCATCAAAAACAGAAAAAGTAGTTTAGCATATATGGTAGAAAGTGAATTACCTTTGAAGAACATTCTCTTCAAGTAATCCTTCGTTTTGAATCCTCTCGATCTCTACGATCACGACCCGATCTCGTACCGAACAATTCCACAAGGCATTCTCGGTTGTTCTCTAAGATAGGGAGAGGTGGGAGTTCCTTTTTGGAGAAAGGGAGAGCTTTTAAGAGGAGTAGAGAGAATTTGAGAGTTATGGAAATCTCAATTTCCAAAAATTGACTTGTTTTCTTCCATAATGCATCTAAATTTATGCTTTTATAGGGAGTGAGAGTGGAGATAAATTCTCCACCCACTATCCCTCTAAATCCACATATTATGCATTATACAAATCATATTTGCATATTTGCATAATATAAGATATCTTATACCTTATTATGCAAATCAAATTTGCATAATGTGCATTATAAATTGAATCATATTTAATTTTCATATCTCTCATTATTAATTCCTCTAGTTATGAAATAATTTCATATTTAAGCAATAATAAAGTTTATCGTGAATCATATTCACATTAAACTATATATTATATCAATTATATCACGTATAATTTATATTAATCCCTTATATGAATTTGAACACTTCAAGTTCATTCCAAAACTTTACACCCTCTTTATTTCCATAGTGAGTTCAAAGGGACGTAATGGACCTACAAATCATGAGCTCTAATGATGCGAGATTAACTAATCAAACTCTTTGATCTCGTTAATCAACATTCATTAAATACGAGTCACTCTACTAAAGACTCGTAGTTGCACTCTCCTCATTGAAGGAAAAGTTGTGTCCATCGATATAACCAATGCCTGCGAGTTAACCCTTTATAGGTCGGTCGTAGCCACAACTGGGTCAAAATTATCGATTTACCCCTGTGACTACCTCTTGTTCCTTAAGAACCACCAATCCTTTAATGAAAAACAAGTCTATGGTCCTACCATAAACAATGTCCCTCTCGGGCAAGTGAGAGGTTGTGGCCCCGTTGTTTAAGACCTCGATTCAGTCCTTAAGGGAACAACCTATCTAAATTTTCTAGCTCGGGAACAAGTGAATTTTCTTCTCACGGAGTTAAGTTCCCAGCTCCCTACGAGGTTTCGTCCATGAGAAGGTAGGCGCCGACTCTGGCCACTCTCACCCATGCTGGTCTAAGGACAAGTTCCCCAGATAGGAGTTCGTAACTTGCTCAGGATTCAAGTCGAGCCATTAATGGTCATCTACGAATTATTAGCCATAATCTGTTAGCGGTGTTACTACAGTAGTCTAATAATTCTCGGTCCAGTATTGTACAATCTCATCGCATAGGATGCCCCGACTCACATGTCAACTAAATGAACGAGTGGGATCGCCTCGTTTGTATCAAATACAAAGTGGGTTGCATCCATAGTGTTACCTGGATGAGGTTCCGAACCCTATCCATGTGATATAGATCATTTGGGTCATTAACTTGAACATGATCCTACCTATGTGTCCACTACACATTGTTCATGAAAAACATGACCCTGGAGCTTAGTTTATTGGATTTAAGTTTTGATTGCGAGATTACAAGATTTGAATAAAAATAACACTTTATTTATAATCTTCAAATAATTACAAACTACACGAGTTTAGGGCATAAATCGCAACAAATTCCCACTTGACCTAAAGCTAGTGGAGTACAACAACATTACACTAATGTAAATACAATAAACTAGGGCATTGAATACCCTTTGTACAACATACTCCCACTTTTCCTAGTCAGGGTATTACCCGCAGACCTAGACTTTCTAGGTGACACTCAAACACCTTAGCCGTGAGAGTCATTGTAAACGGATCAGCAATGTTGTGCTCTGAAGCAATCTTTGTGATGATCACGTCCCCTCGATGAACAATTTCTCGTATCAGGAGATACTTTCGCTCGATATGCTTTCCCTTCTTGTGACTTCGAGGTTCTCTCGAATTCGCCACTACACCACTATTATCACAATAAAGGGTGACTGAGAAGTTCACATTTGGAACAACTTCCAAATCTGTCATGAACTTCCTTAGCCCAATTGCCTCTTTTGCTGCTTCACAAGCTGCTACATATTCTGTCTCCATTGTGGAGTCTGCGATGCATCCTTACTTTATGCTTCGCCAAACTATAACTCCTCCGTTAAGAGTAAACACTGACCCCGATGTGGGTTTCCTAGAATCCTTGTCGGTCTGAAAGTCAGAGTTTGTGTATCCCGTAAGGATCAAATTCTTACTTCCATACACGAGTATGTAGTCCCTCGTTCTCCTAAGATACATGAGGATTGCCTTAACCGTTGTCCAGTGATCAAATCTTGGATTGGATTGGTACGTATTGACAACCCCAACTGCATAACAGATGTCGGGCCTAGTACACAACATGGCAGCAAAAGAGACCCGTCTCATGTCCTCAACTTCTTGAGGTGTCTTAGGACATTGTTCCTTAGACAAATGAACCCCCCGCCTGAAAGGAAACAAACCCTTCTTGGAGTTCTTCATCTTATATCGTGCCAACATCTTGTCGATATATGATGTCAGAGACAAGGCTAGTGTCTTGTTCTTGCGATTCCAGACAATCTGGATTCTGAGAATATACTGCGGCTCTCCCAAATCTTTCATTTGGAATTGCGTAGCTAGCAAGTTTGTAATGTCAGTGAGGAATCCTACATCATTCCCAATGAGTAGAATGTCATCAACATACAACACTAGAAAAGCGACAGTACTGTTGATGATTTTCTTGTAAACAAACAACTCATCAACACTTTGATCAAAGTCATAAGATTTGATAGCCTCATCAAACCTTATATTCCAAGACCTACAAGCTTGTTTCAGTCCATAAATAGATTGTTTAACCCTGTAAACCTTTTGCTCTTGGACTTATTCAATTGTAACGCCCCGTAAAATCAGATGCATTAAATTGTATTTGTTTTAAATTTGAATCTTTGGATAATTGGATCAGGATTAGGAATCTAGAGATTTTTTTTTTTTAGAAAAGGGTGTTTCAAAGTCTAAAAATGATTAGGATCTTTGTTGTAAAATTGTTTAGGATTTCTTTTTCTAAAAACAATTAGGATTTTTTTGAAAAAAAAGGATTAGGAGTTTTGCTGTCTATTTAAACCAGAGTAATTGCAACCTAAGGGGTGCACTTCAAAACTCTCATCTTTTTCTCTTTCTTCTTCTCTCTCTTCACTTTCTTCATCTTTTTCTTCATCCCGCCAGATTGCCGTTGGAAAGTCACCGGACCACTGCTGGAGTTTCACCTGATCACCGTTGAAAAGTCGCTAGACCGACGCTGGAGTTTCGCCAGACCGCTTTTGTGCCACTGCTCGCCAAAGTTGTTCTAGCCCGATCAGTTTTGACTTCTTAAGTTTGTTTTAGACCCTGTTTTTGTTTTTTAGGGGCACATACTCTTTTTTTGAATCTTCAAACATCAGGTAAGTAGTCTTTTGGATTTAAGCCAAGCTCATAAGTGAAGGAGTAAGGTGATCGACATTTACTTGTTTGTGTATTCTTGATATGTTGCTAGCATTAGACCTTAGATTAGTTATCTAAGTGTTTATGGAACTTGTGTAGCATGATTTTATGAGCTTTTGGTTTGATTATGTCGATTTTACCATGAGTTTTTTATTCAGGTTATGATTCTATCTTTGATTTACGGCGGGGGTTGATTATTCGGATTGCACCTAGCTTTCCTAATAGGTGATTGATTTGAGTTAAAGCTTGGTTAGAGTGAGAACCTAGCTTGTTTTGGGACCCTTGAGAATGGGTCGAGGATATTAAGAATGCCTAGTTAGAACCTCTAGTAACCTTATAAATCCTGGAACCCAGCATTTACTAAATCCTGAGTTACGCTTGTGCGAGTTAGAACCTCTAGATTGATGGTATCAGTAATGATCCTTGGGTACCTCCCCATTCAGGGAGTGGTGGATTCCGTTGTCCCATGCTAGCTTAGGGGATGATCTCCATAGAGCGTGTTGATTACACGATTCTATACTAGTGGTGAGGTGAGCCTAGGGTACGCCACCGTCAGCGAGTGGTTGCTTTCCATTATCCCGTGTTGGCTTAGGGGTGATTCCCCATAGAGCGTGTGGGTTACGTACCTTCACGACTCTATGCCAGCGTGTAGCGATGTGAGAGTTGCTTTCTCTCATTGCATCGTCAATCAAAGTTCTAGGACAGAAGGTAAAGCTTGAGTTATTACCACAGGTGGCTCAGGATGAGGTGTGCTAAATGTGAGACCTATTTGGGATTGAGTGAGTTTAGGAGATGAGTCTTATTGTTTTTGCTGAGATAGGTTTGGACGTAAGTGGGCTACTTACTGGGTATTTCTATACCCACTCGTTTCTTTCTATGTTTTTGTTGCAGATGAAAGTTAAACTGTGGGATGATGACGATGGTGGCAACCTGACGAGGCTTGAGGACGTTCTTCTATGCGTTAGGATTAGTTCCCCTTAGAGTTTTGATTTTCCTAAATATTTTTAGATATTACTTATCAGTTATGTGTTACATTCGTTCTTTCTCTTTCCTTTGAAGTTGTTAGTTGCATATAGGTGTTAGATAAAGTTGTGATCATGTTGAGTTCCGCTTTATTTGAGTATTTTCTGATCTATTGGAAGCCCAACCATTTGTTGAATGTAGTTTGATGGAGGTTGAGCGTTTGGTAAACCTTCCAGAGTTCTTTTATGCATTAAACAGGTTAGGAAAACTTCGGTTTTGTCATAGCAATACCGTTATGTTGTCGAAGTTTTGGCGCAAACATTGCTGCTTAATAACGTCCTTAAGAGTTTTGGGTTTGAAAAAAATTAGGGTCGTTACATCAATGAACCCTTTGGGTTGGTCCATATAGATGTTTTCGTCAAGGTTGCCATTCAAAAAGGTTGTCTTGACATTCATCTGCCATACCTCATAGTTGTAATATGTGGAAATGCCCAGTAGGATTCTGATAGACTTTATCATGGCAACAGGAGAAAAGGTTTCCTCATAGTCCATCCCTTCTCGGTGGGTATAACCCTTTGCCACGAGTCTAGCTTTGAAGCTCTGTGCCTTCCCATCTACACCTCGTTTTCTCTTATAGATCCATTTGCAACCTATAGGTTTCACCCCATCAGGTTGATCTACAAGATCCCAAACGGAATTGAAGTACATAGACTACATTTCCTAGTCCATGGCTTTAATCCATTCCTCATTGTCTACATCATCCATTGCTTGATCATAAGTCAATGAATCCTCACAGTCGTCATCAAGTATGACAACTTTGGTTTCAGCTAAACCCATGTAATAGTCAGGCTGTGTAACAACCCTCCCACTACTTCGATGCATAGTTAAGTTCCCAGCTACCTACGAGGTTCTGTACCTGAGAAGGTAGGCTTATTGAGTCGGCTACAAGCCACTCTCACCCGTACTACTCTAAGGACAAACCCCTAAAAGCAGGAGTTCTTAACTTGTTCAGGATTCAGGTCGAATCACTAATGACCATCTATAAATTACTAGTCTTATCCTGTTAACGGTGTTACACTGGTTAGACTAACAATTTGCGGTCCGGTCTTGTATGAGCTCTTCATACAGGATGCCCCCACTCGCATGTCAACTACATGAATGACTTGGATTACCTCATTTGTACTAATTACAAAGTGGGTTGCATCCATGGTGTTACCAGAATGAGGTTTCCAACCTTATTCTTATACCATAGACCATTTAGGTTATATTCTTGAATACAATCCAAATAGTGTCCACTACACTGATGTTGAAGATATATATTATAACCTTGGAGCTTAGTTTATTGGATTTATAAAGCAAGACTGTAATTTTATCAAAACAAATAACTTTTTATTTCTTTGATTAAAATTACACAAGTTTTAGGGCATACATCCCAACAATGTCCCACTTGACCTAAAGCTTGTGGAGTACTATTACAGTGATGTAAATACAATAAACTAGGGCATTTAAACCCTTTGTACAAAATACTCTCACTTTCCCTAGTTGGGGAAGACTTGTAAACCTAGACTTTCTAGGTGACTCTCAAATACTTTAGCCGTGAGAGCCTTTGTAAAAGGATCAGCAACGTTGTGCTCTGAGGCTATCTTCGTGACAATCACGTCTCCTCTATGCACGATCTCCCAGATGAGATGATATTTCCGCTCAATGTGCTTTCCCCTCTTGTGACTTCGGGGTTATCTCGAATTCGCCACTACACCATTGTTATCGCAATACTTTAAAATTTAGCATGAATTTCCTTAACCAGACGACCTCTTTAGCTGCTTCCCAAGCTGCTACATATTCAGCCTCCATGGTGGAATCAGCGATGCATCCTTGTTTGACGTTTCACCATACTACAACTCTCCCGATAAGAGTAAATACTGACCCTGAAGTAGATTTACGAAAATCTTTATCAGTCTGAAAGTTAGAATCCGTATATCCTGTAAGGATCAAATCCTTAGCCCCATATACAAGGATGTAGTTCCTTGTTCTCCGTAGATACTTAAGGATTGTTTTAACTGTTGTCCAGTGTTCAAGTCCTGGATTGGATTCATACCTACTGACCATTCCAACTGCAAAACATATGTCAGGCCTTGTACACAACATGGCGTACATCAAGCTCCCAACAGCTGATGCATAAGGAATTCGTCTCATGTCCTCAACTCCTTGAGGTGTCTTAGGACACTGTTCCTTAGACAAATGGACTTCATGTCTAAAAGACAATAAACCCATTTTAGAGTCTTGCATCTTAAACCTCAACAACACTTTTTCGATGTAAGATGTCTAAGACAGGGCTAGTGTTTTATTCTTGCGGTTCCGGACAATTTGGATCCCAAGAACAAACTGCGTTTCTCCCAAATCTTTCATTTGGAACTGCGTAGCGAGCCAATCCTTAATGTCAGTAAGATAACCTACATCATTCCCAATGAGTAGGATATAATCCACATAGAGAATTAGGAATTCGACGGAACTATTGATGATTTTCTTGTAGACACAAGGATCATCATCATTCTTGTCAAAACCATAAGATTTGATTGCCTCATCAAATCTTATATTCCAAGACCTAGATGCTTGTTTTAGTCCATAAACTGACCTTTTAAGCCTGCAAATTTTTTGCTCTTGTCCTGGTTTAATGAACACTTTGAGTTGTTCCATGTAGATGTTTTCTTCAAGATTGTCATTCAAAAAGGCCGTCTTGACATCCATTTTCCATACCTCATAGTCATAATATGCGGCAATGGCATGTAGGATACGGATAGACTTTACCATAGCAATAGGTGAAAAGGTCTCCTCGTAGTAAACCCCTTCAACCTGGGTATAACCCTTTGCTACTAGTCTAGCTTTGAAGGTTTGCACCTTTCCATCTACACCACGTTTTCTCTTGTAGATCCACTTGCACCCTATAAGTAATACCCCATCAGGTTTATCTACAAGATCCTAAACAGAATTGAAGTACATAGACTCCATTTCTTGGTCCATGGCTATGACCCATTTGTCTTTGTCTTTATCAACCATCGCTTGATTATAAGTCAATGGATCCTCACAGTTGTCATCTGGTATAACAACTTGGGTTTCAGATAAACCCATGTAACGATCAGGTTGTGTTATAACTCTCCCACTACGTCGAGGCATACTCAACTCTTTGAGATGGACTCTCTTGACTAGACAAACCAGTATCAACAACTCTTGTTGACGTACTAGTTTTATTAGCAACCTTTGCTATTGTTCCGTCTAACTAACTCAACACGACTTTACTTTTTCGTTTGTGGTCCCTTATATGGTCCTCCTCTAAGAAAATGGCATTTGTCGACACAAAAACCTTATCTTCCTTAGGATCATAAAATAAACCACCTCTTGTTTCTTTTGGGTAGCCTACGAATAGGCATAACTTTGAACGTGAATCTAACTTATTTGGATTTGTCACAAGCACATGTGCTGGACAACCCCATATTCTGAAGTTACATAAACTATCTTTACGTCCTTTCCACAGTTTAAAAGGTGTTTCAGAAACACTTCTTGTGGGCACATTATTCAAAATGTATACTGCAGTCTCCACTGCATAACCCCAAAAGGAACCAGGGAGATGAGCATAACTCATCATTGATCGAACCATGTCCAACAAGGTTCTATTTCTCCTTTCCGATACATCGTTTTGCTGTGGTGTGTCGGGAGCTGAGAGTTTGGATGTATTTCCATATTTTATCATATATTTCTGGAATTTTAAATCCATGTACTCTCCACCTCAATCTGATCGAAGTGTTTTAATAGTTTTACCTAATTGATTTTCAACCTCAGTCTTGAATTCCTTGAACTTTTCAACTGCTTCAGACTTGTGGTGCATTAGGTAAATATGCCCAAATCTAGAATAATCATCTATAAAAGAGATGAAATATTCATACCCTCCCCTGACTTTAACATTCATCGGATCACAAAGGTCTGAATGTATAAGCTCTATAACCTTTTCCACTAAATGGTCTTTTAGTCATTTTGCCTTCTAGGCAGGATTCACATACAGGCAAAGAGTTTTCTTCTAACTCGTTTAGAAGTCCGTTCTTTACCAATCTCTCAATCCTATTGAGATTAATGTGACCGAACCTAAGATGCCAAAGATGAGCATTTTCTTTAGGAGAAATTCGACGTTTCTTAGTTTGTGCATTTGCAGTTTTAAATAATTCAATATTCAAAACAATTTTGACTGAATTAGGTCTTAAAACATACAATCCATTTTCTAATGAATCTGAACATATTTCCACACGTTTCTTCAAAATAAACACTTTATTCATTGAGAAAGAAATAGAAATACATTATTCTATGAGGCAAGAATTGGAAATAAGGTTTCTAGTAAACCCTGGTAACTCTAATATATTGTCCAACAATACATATTTCTTACCAAAGTGAAGCTTCATTGTGCCTACTGCGACAGCTGAGACGACTTCTCCATTACCAACTCGGAGTGTTATCTCACCTTTCTGTAGCTGCTGCCAAGAGTCAATTGCTTAAAAAGAAGAGCAAACATGATTGGTGGCACCTGAATCAAATATCCAAGTTGTTTTATCATTATCCACTAAACAAGCTTCTAGGCAAAGTAAATCATATTTACCTTCCTTTTTCTTTTCTGCAATGTACTTCGGACATTTCCATTTGCAATGCCCGTCTTCGTTGCAGTGGAAACACTTTCCTTTGTCAGCAACTTATTTGACTTTCTTGCCCTTCTGGGCGGCAGCCTTGTCAACTCGTTTCTCATTACCACCCTTCTTCATGATCTTCTTCTTCCATTTTAGGTTAGAAGAAGATGACGCCACTGTTTTGTCCTAGAGGTCGAACCTCTGTGATAACTCCTACTGGCAACATTTACCTCACCTTTCGGTCCCTGAATTTTCATCAAAGACTGAAAGGTTTGGAGTTCATTCAGAAGGGAGGTGAGATTAAAAGTAAGCTTGTTCATAACAACGTTTACTTCTAAACTGTAGGAAACTATCTGGAAGGGTTTCCAAAATAAAGCTGACCTGGCTCGATTCATCGATAGAAGCACCATTCGACTCCGCGATGTTAAAGTACACCATCATATCCAGGACATGATCCCGAACAGATGTACCCTCTAGCATCCTCGAGTTGAATATGTACTTTAGGGCATTGTGTCGGACTTGTGTGGATTGTTGTCCAAACATGCCCTGCACAGAATCCATGATTTCCTTGGCGGTTATCATGCCCTCATGTTTCTTGGCTAATATGTCAGACATACTTGCTAGCATATAGACCTTGGCCTTATCATTGGCCTTGATCCATCGATCATATGCATCATGAACACTTCGTGACGCATTCGAGCCTGTCACCTGAGGACACTCCTCAGTGAGCACAAACTTCAGATCATCCACTACCAATATAGTGTTGGGTTTGTTTTTCCATGTCATCATATTCTCTCCGGTTAACTTTTCTCCACCCAATAAGAAAATTGTAGAGCTAGATATTTTTGCTGAAAATTTACAAACAAACTTGTATGAGTTTCTTGCTATAACTCTAATCCAATCATGTTTTAGCTAATTATCTAATGATTCCTGGGTCATTTATAATTTTCAATTATACTCCAAAGGTTTAGAATGTATGACACCGAAGGGTAATCAAAAACACTCCTCCTCTGGATTAAGACACTCTTGACCAAAACCTAATGCCAGAATAACTCTTATTCCTATAGGCTTTAGTTACCATTTTTTTGTCAGGATACATACACAACTTATGTATCCCGTGAGTGTAACCCTCTGTCTTTAGATCCCAGAGTCTCCATCCAATAAAATCCGCCGAAGGGAGGACTAGATTGAAAAACATACTAAGGAAATCTTTATCCCTTTCGGGTGTCTACTTTGTTCGATTCCCTATGATCAAGCCCTCCGAAGGAATTGTCTGGTCCAGACCATACTAGCAGGCTAACCATAGTGGTCTAACGGTGTAAACTGACAAAAGAGACCGTAGGTTTTGTTTTCACTAAACCTGCTCCCACTCACTATAAGTACCCTCTCCATTCACCTTAATACTGACTCATACAAACACCATCCGAAGGGGGACTCCTGTTTGCGCCACGAGGCCAAGTATGAGTCTCACGGTGTGAATTTCTCGGAGATAACGTTGGTGGAAAAATATGTATCATATACACTTTTCCTCCCACTGGATACTTTAATGTTACAGAATCTTACTTAGACTAAAACTCGGCTAATGGTTTTACCTAACTTTATCAATATAACTCTTATGTCGATAATCAATATAACTCTTATATTGATTTTATCCTAAGTTTGTTAATATAACTCTTTATATTAAGCCTAGGATTTCTAGTTTATTAACCCCTTAATAAACCCCCTGACGCTACTGTAATTTATAAACTCTCTGATTAAATTTCACTCCCAGGTCAGTTCCCAAGTAGGAGTGTTCCATTTCCGTCAGCTTAAATACCCCAACCTAGACAGAACCTTCCTTAGACAGAGTTCCTCTTTTAATCATAGCTTATAAATTACTTGGTTCCTAATTCTAATCTAATTAGAACTAGATAACCTAAGGTCTATTATTTCCAAGTTCTAAACATTTTAAAACTAATAATTAACCTTAGGTGACAGACATACTATGTTATAGTGCTTGATCATTCATCACATGAATAATAAGACATTCATAGCATAATCATCTCATGATATATAATGCATGTCAATGTTGTCCATAAATTAATATAACAACTTTATATTAATTAATCATGCAAACTATATAATATAACTCTTTATATATAAATGATGCATGAAAATGCATAACCTAAGGTGGGATTTCTAAAATAAAAACATACATTATGCATGGAAATAATTACACAACAATTACATAATTTAAATAGCAAAATTAGACCAATTTTGGCACCCAAAAATTAATTTTTAATTAATATAATCTAATTATATTAATTAAAATTAAATATAAATAAATATAAAACGTTTATATTTATTATATATAATAAAATTAATTTTCGCCCGTTGAAGCACTGCTGAAACCCTTCAGCGTTGCAACGCTGATAGCAACATTGCAACGCTGCTCCTTATCCGTTTCTGCCCATTGGAGCGCGTTGTGAAACGCTTTCGGCGTTGCAACGCTGATGGCTGTGTTGCAACGCTGCCTCTGATGCGCGCCTCTTTCCACAAGCGCAACGTTGCAATGCTAATGAACAGCGTTGCAACGCTGCACACAGACATCAACATGAAACCTCCATTTCTTGCTCGTTTTCGTTCCGATCTTCTCAGCTACCACTTTGCCTCGATCGACACAGACTTACAGACTTGATTTATAATTAAAATTGCCCAAAACACCGGGCCCTTACATTGAACGATTCAATGAAAAATTACAAATCTAAGTGCAAAAATTGAAAACATCTAATTTCAAACCGTTCATACATTTCATGCAAAACAGTAAATCCCACCTCGTTCTTGAAAAATCAAGAACGCAAATTAAGAACGCAATTGGGCTCTGAAACCAATTGAAGGGAATCGAATCCTACAGCGGAAGCGATTGTGAATCGCGCGTTCTTAATTTCGTTGCAACGATTACATTCAAGAACTAAAATAACTAGATTAATCATAAAAACAGAATATGGACAACAAGAAATATACCTTTGAAGAACCTTTCTTCGAGTGCTCCTCCTCCCACGACCACAATCTCAGCAACACGAACCCAAGAGATTACGAACACTACCACCGGATCTTCTCCGTTGTTCTCTAGGTGAGGGAGGAAGGTGGGTTCCCTTTAGGTGAGATGAGATGTTGTGAGAGAGATGTTTGTGTTTTGGAACTTTTCCAACAACACAACAAAGGCTTGAAATTTCTTAACCTAGTTGCATCTCATGCAACCATATACATAGGGAAATAGGATGGAAATGACCATTCTACCCCTCCTTTATTCTCTCATTAGTATATGGTTTATATGTGAATCTAATTCACATTAAAACTATATATTATATCAATTATATCATATATAATTGATATAACACCTCATGTATGAAATTGAACACTTCAATTTCATTCCTAACTTTATACCTTCAATATTATCATGTTGAGCCAATGGAGGGACCTAATGGACCTACAGTTCATGAGCTCCAATGATGTGAAATTAACTAATCAAACTCTTTGATCCAGTTAATCAATATTTATTAACTACAAGTCACTCCACTATAGACTTGTAGTTGCACTCTCCTCACTGTAGATTATATTGTGTCCACTGATATAGTCATTACCCATGAGTCGACCCTTCACAGGTTGTTCGTGATCATAGTTGGGTCAAATTACCGTTTTACCCTTGTGATTACCTCTTTGTTCCTTAACCACAACTGATCCTCTAATGAACAACAAGTCTAAGGTCCTACTATAGACTCATACCCTCATAGAGGGCGAGGCCCCATTGTTCAAGACCTGGAGTCAGTTCTTAAGGGAACAACCTATCTAATTCCTTAGTGTAGGAATGAGTGAATTCCATCTTGCACAGTTAAGTTCCCAGCTACATACGAGGTTTTGTCCATAAGAAGGTAGGCTTATTGAGTCGGCTACAGGCCACTCTCACCCATACTAGTCTAAGGACAAACCCCTATAAGCAGGAGTTCTTAACTCGCTCAAGATTCAGGTCGAGTCACTAATGACCATCTATAATTACTAGTCTTATCCTGTTAACGGTGTTACACTGGTTAGACTTACAATTTGCGGTCCGGTCTTGTATGAACTGTTCATACAGGATGCCCCCACTCACATGTCAACAACATGAATGAGTTGGATTACCTCATTTGTACTAATTACAAAGTGGGCCGCATCCATGGTGTTACCAGAATGAGGTTTCCAACCTTATTCTTATACCATAGACCATTTAGGTTATATTCTTGAACACAATCCAAATAGTTTCCACTACATTGATGTTCAAGATATATATTATAACCTTGGAGGTTAGTTTATTGGATTTATAAAACAAGACTGTAATTTTATCAAAACAAATAACTCTTTATTTTTTTGATTAAAATTACACAAGTTTTAGGGCATACATCCCAACATGGACATCCCCAAATTCTGAAATGTCGTAAACTACTTTTACGTCATCTCTAGATTTCGAAAGGTGTTTCAGAAACACTCTTCGTAGGAACATTGTTCAAAATATAAACTGCAGTCTCCATTGCATAACCACTAAACGAGTCAAGGAGACGAGCATAACTCATCATCGACCGAACCATGTCTAACAGAGTTTAGTTTCTCCCTTCTGATACACCATTTTGTTGTTGCATACCCGGTGCTGAGAGTTGAGACGTTATTTCATGTTTTATCATATGGTCTCTGAATTTAATGTCCATATACTCTCCACCTCGATCTGATTGAAGTGTTTTGATTGTTTTACTTAAAAGCTTCTCAACCTCAGTCTTAAACTCCTTAAAGTTTTCAAGTGTTTCAGATATGTGATGCACTAGGTAAATATACCCATATCTAGAATAATCATCTATAAAAGAGATGAAGTATTCATACCCTCCTCTAGCTTTAACACTCAACGGACCATAAAGGTCTGAATGTATAATCTCCAAGGGTTCTGTGGCTCTATAACCCTTTCCAGTAAAAGGTGTTTTGGTCATTTTGCCTTCATGGCATGATTCACATACAAGTAAGGAACTTCCTTCTAACTCGTTTAGAAGTCCGCTCTTTACAAGTTTCTCAATCCTATTGAGATTTATGTGACCTAACCTTAGATGGCAAAGATGAGCATTTTTTTTAGGAGAAACTTTTTGCTTTTTAGCTCGAGTATTTGCTATTTTAAATAACTCAGTGTTTAAAATCATTTTAACTGAACTGGCCTTAAAACATACAAATTATTCTCAAGAAGAGTTGTGCAAATTTCAACACCTTTCTTTGAAATAAACGTTTTATTCATTGAAAAAGAAATTGCATTACACTGTTTAATTAAACAAGAAATTGAAATAAGGTTTCTAGTAAACCCTGGTACTATGTACATGTTATCTAATAACAAATGTTTCTTGCCAAACAACAACTCTATCGTGCCCACTGCTATGGCTGAGACAACCACCCTAGTACCATTTCTGAGTGTTAATGGCACCTGAATCTAGTATCCAGGTAGAGTTATCACTCTCTACTAAATAAGTTTCGATACCCAGTAAATCACATTTACCTTAATTCTTCTTGTCAACCAAGTCTTTGGGGCAGTTCCTTTTGCAGTGACCATTAGTGTTGCAATAGAAACACTTTCCTTTTTCTGCAACTTCCTTGATCTTTTTACCCTTGTTGCATAAATTTTGCAATACCGCAATTGCACGTGTCAAGTTTTAATATAGTGAATTTGAGTATGAGTATCGTCCACAGGATTGAGTTATTTAATTCAATTAATTTCTATAAATATAACAACTCAATTTTATCTAGAAAATCAAACTTTAGGTGAAGAAAAACAAAATAGAAAAGAGTGAAAATTTGAGAACAATCAGGAGAGACAAATATCTTAGGGACTAGATTTCACCAATCAATCAACTATTTTATTGGGGTCATGCTAATGAAAAATTGCACTGCTTTTATAACCAAGAAACTATCATATCAAATGACCCTCTTGAGGCAAGTGAATCTCATGCATGAAAATAAAACCAGCAGTTCCGTCTAGCTTTTAAAAATCAAGCTTGTCATTAGATTCAATTCTTATATGATTTTTAATAGCACCCTAATCATTTTCATGTCAAAGTAACTATCAGTCATGTAATTGAGATCAGATCTAAACTACCTTTCGCAAGCATAAATTTAGATCTAAGAACAAATAAATCGTGATCAAGAGTCTATAAGCATTAAGGATGCAACTGCACAAATAAAAGTAATACAATAAACCAAAAGCAGTCAACTCAATAAAATAGCATGATTGAGAAACAAACATCTATCCCTAAGATAACACGTTTAGCTACTCGTGTCCACTATAAAAAAAACTAAACTTAGATACAAAATCATGGTTCAACAAACACAAAGTACAAAGGATGAAGAAATAACTATCGTGGCGTGAACGAATTCGATCCCGACACCTATCACAAATCTCGAGCTTCAACAATCTCTTTTTCGACTCTCCAAGTGCCTCCTTACAGTCCCTCACACTTAATTTTCGACAATGGTATTGTTCCTCTCCAAAAAGTTCCCCTAATTGAGGCCAAAATAACACTTTTATACTATCGCCACGGTGTCGCAATGCTGGGCATGGTGTTGCAACGCCGTGCCTTAGGCGATAAATTAAATAAGGAAAAAATCAGTGGCCCTTAGCGTTGCAACGCCGGTACCCTAACGCATATTCTTCCTTATCGAACCGGCGTTGCAACGCTGCAAGCACCGTGACTACGGGTTCTCCATGCCAATTATCTACAAGATTGGCGTTGCAACGCCCAGAATAGTGTTGCAACGCCATGGGCTCGGGCCAATAAACCTGATTTGGTCCTTCTCCTTCCACTTGGTGTCATTTTTAGCTCCATTAGTCTTAATTTGACTCCTTTTACATCAATAACTCTCCATCTTCTCTGGTATTGCTCTTTAACCTGAAATTCAATAATTTAAACACATGAAAGCCCTGAAATTATTACAAAACTAGTAAAATCTAAGCCTGAGGATAACACATTTTGTGTGCTATCAAACACCCCCAAACTTAAACATTTGCTAGTCCTCGAGCAAAAGCAAGAGAATGAAAGATTTATCAAAGTGAGCCTCTTTGATACTTAAGACTCAAACCTCAAGAATTCTATGAATCAAAGAAAAATATCATCAACAAGATAACAGTGATTAAAGACTAAATAGTAAGATTTTAAAATTGAATCAAATCATTCATTGAGTGGGTGTGTGCTAGCCTCTTCCAATTCAATCCTTACAGACCCAAGATAACCTTATTAAGTCCTCTATTCATCTTCCCTCTACATTGGCCCTAGGATCCAAATCTTCAGTTCATTTACACAATAAAAAAGTTTTACTTTTTTCATATGCTTCTCTTTCACCCCCAAACTTGCACTTTATTTCACCAACACTTTTGCATGGAGGGAATCTTCCAGTCATCTATGCTTTCACTCCAACAAATTAACACTTTGTGGTGAAAATAGCTAACTACGAGCATAGATCACCATACAGATTGTCATAGACTACTCACATCCTAAGTGATTCATTTATAGAGATTTTTAGTTGGTTACAACACTCTAGATGTTGGAGAACCCTCCCTTTATAAAATTTCTTTTTTTTTTTAATTTTAATTAAAGGTGGAAAAACCTAAAAAAGGTAAAATTTTCCATTGTGCAAACTTACTTCCTCATCAGCTCCTATGTCTATCGAGGTGACAACGATCTTCTGGACAAAATAAACCTGCCCTAAGCGTTCAAGATCTCCCAGAATTGCCTAAGTGCATTTAGATTCAAGGAATTCTCTAATCAATTTTAACCATCTTAAAATTAGAATTTAGTCAAGGTTTCTCAGAAGATGAAAATTATCCAAAATTCCAAATTAAATCTCATCAAGGGTTATCATAGTCAAAGTAACAAGAGAGACTTACAATGAGCAACCAACTTCTATTATCCTGAAATCATTCAAAGCCCATCTCTAGAAGCACACAACAGAATTTAAAACAAAGTCAAATGAAAACATGCAATAGATAAAGTTCACACAATCACCCCCAAAGTTTAGAATAAACATTGTACTCAATCTGCAAATAAATAAAAATATATCAAATGGAGAATAAATGGGGTAAAGAAAAAGAACTGTACTGCCCTAGACTCAGATAAAGATCTCACTCCTCATCCGATGGAGCATACGGAGGCATAGGGCATGGAAATGTCATATCAGAACCAGCAAGATGGTGCATGCAGTCATAGAGATGTCTAGAAGAAGCATCGGTGTAGCGCAAGTGGCTCAGGATATAACGCTCCTGTCACCGACTCTCAATCTCGTGATGACTAAAGCGCTCTTCCAGATGGGCCAGGACATGAGCTAAACTCTGATAATCAGGGTAGGTCGCTGCATGTGGGGGAGCCGGTCTCCGGGATCTCTACATCAAAAACATCGAGGAAATCATCCCGGTCGTCAGGAGGCCCACCCGCATCCCCCTCGTGCCCGTGCTCTCGAATCCCCAGGTCGGTTTTCAAGTAGGGGTGTTTCGTTTCCGTCAGCTTAAATACCCAACCCAGTTAGAACCTTCCTTAAACAGAGTTACTCTTTAATCATAATTATAAATTATAGGTTCCCTAACTCTAATCTTATTAGAACTAGAAAACCTAAGTCTAATTAATTCCAAGTTCTAAACCGATTTTAAAACTAGAAAACCTTAGGTTACATGCATTTCTATGTTCTAATTGCTTGATCATTCATCACATGAATAAACATACATTCATA
This sequence comes from Trichosanthes cucumerina, assembly GCA_036507285.1. Classification (NCBI taxonomy): domain Eukaryota; kingdom Viridiplantae; phylum Streptophyta; class Magnoliopsida; order Cucurbitales; family Cucurbitaceae; genus Trichosanthes; species Trichosanthes cucumerina. The sequence continues at coordinate 29,516,341 of CM071842.1, read as the reverse complement.
ACATATTCATCACATAAAAAAATGCATGGCAATGCTTTCATAAAATTAATACAACACTTATATTAATGAATCATGCATACTATATAATATAACACTTTATATTATAAAAATGATGCATGAATATGCTTAACCTAAGGTGAGATTTTAATCTAAATGACATACATTATGTACATTATATTTCATACAACGTTTGCATAAAATAAATAACAAAATAGACCACATTTTGGCACCCTAAACTTAATTAAAATTAATATAATCAAATTATAGTAATTAAAATTAATTAAAATTACAAAATTATTTAAATAAAATAAATAACTGTGCACACTCTCCACGTTCCCGCGAATTCGCGTAGCATGCGCACGACGTTTTCTCAACGTTGTGCCTCCTGCAACCGAAAAACCACCAGCACAGCGTTGAGATGCCACGACTAGCGTCTCAACGTTGTGCTATGGATAGAACAAAATAATCCTTTGTTCTTGCTCGTTTCTACTTTATTTTTCACAACAACAACTTTGCCACGATCGACACGAACTTACAAACTCAATTTACATCAAATTTGCCCAAAACAATGGGCCTTTACATTGAACGATTCAACGATAAAAGTAAATCTAAGTGTCAAATGGTGAAAACATCTATTTTGCAAAACCCATTCATCTCATGAAATCAATAGCAACCCCACCTAATTTTTTAGAAATTTAGAATATAATCGAGAGCAACATTGGCTTTGATACTAATTGAAGAGATCAAATCCCACAGCGGAAGCGATTGAATCACTTTGATCTTGATTCATGTTATACAAATTTCATTAGAAAAAGAAAAAGTAGTTAAGCATATACGGTAGAAAGTGAATACCTTTGAAGAACACTCTTTTCTATTAATCCTTCCTTTTGAATCCTCTCGATCTCTACGATCACGACCCGATCTCGTATCGAACAATTCAACAAGGCCTTCTCAGTTGTTCTCTAGGAGAGGGAGGACGGTGGGAGTTCCTTTTAGGAAAAAGGGAGAGCTTTTAAGAGGAGTAGAGAGAATTTGAGAGTTATGGAAATCTCAATTTCCAAAAAGTTACTTGTTTTCTTCCATAATGCATCTAAATGCATGCTTTTTTAGGGAGTGAGGGTGGAGATATATCTCCACCCACTATCCTTTAAATCCACATATTATGCATTGTGCAAATCATATTTGCATCATTCCATAATATAAGGTCTCTTATACTTTATTATGCAAATCAAATTTTCATAATGTGCATTGTAAATTTAATCATATTCAATTTTCATATCTCTCATTATTAATTCCTCTAGTTATGAAATAATTTCATACTTAAGCAATGATATAGTTTATCATGAATCATATTACCATTAAGTTATATATTATATCAATTATATCACATATAATTCATATTAATCCCTTATATGAATTTGAACACTTCAAATTCATTCCAAAACTTTATACCCTATTTATTTCCATATTGAGCGGACAGAGGAACCTAATGGACCTACAAATCATGAGCTCTAATGATGCGAGATTAACTTATCAAACTCTTTGATCCTGTTAATCAGCATTCATTAACTACGAGTCACTCCACTAAGGGCTCGTAGTTGCACTCTTCTCACAGTAGGACAAGTTGTGTCCATCGATATAACCAATGGTTGTGAGACAACCCTTCACAGGTCGTTCGTAGTCACAACTGGGTCAAAATTATCGTTTTACCTCTATGACTACCTCTTGTTCCTTAAGTACCACCGATCCTCTAATGAACAACAAGTTTATGGTCCTACCATAAAGAATGTCCCTCTCTTGCCAGTGAGAGGATGGGGTCCCGTTGTTCAAGACCTAGATTCAGTACTTAAGGGAACAACCTATCTAAATTTCCTAGCTCGGGAACGAGTGAATTTTCTTCTCGCGGAGTTAAGTTCCCAGCTCCCTACGTGGTTTCATCCCTGAGAGGGTAGGCGTATTGAGTTGGCAACTCTGTCCACTCTTACCCATACTAGTCTAAGGACAAGCCCCCGCAGACAGGAGTTCGTAACTTGCTCAGGATTCAGTTCGAGTCACTAATTGTCATCTACGAATTATTAGTCCTAATCAGTTAACGGTGTTACTACAGTAGTCCAATAATTCTCGGTCCGGTCTTGTACAATCTCATCACACAGGATTCCTCCACTCATATGTCAACTACATGAACGAGTTGGATCGCCTCGTTTGTATCGAATACAAAGTGGGTGCATCCATAGTGTTACCTGGATGAGGTTCCCAACCTTATCCATGTACTATAGACCATTTTGGTCATTAACTTGAACATGATCCTACCTGTGTGTCCAGTACACACTGTTCAAGAAAAACATGACCCTAGAGCTTACTTTATTGTATTTATGTTTTGAATGCGAGATTACAAGATTTGAATAAAAATAACACTTTATTTATAATCATTAAATAATTAAAAACTACACGAGTTTATGACATAAATCCCAACATTTGTTACTTGTTTACAAGGGTAGAGAACACCTTTATTTATAGGTGTCAATAGAATTTTATAGAGAATAATTCATGACCTAGGAAATAGACTTATCTGGAAAAATACATTAGCTTTACATATTCCAAAAAGCCATATTGAAGAACTTAAAAGACTAATTGGAAATTAAAAATTACATTTAACACCCCCTCTTATTTTGAAATTTTTAAAAGCTTCTTGAACTTCTCGTACTTCTTTGACGTAACAATTTTGGCGAACATATCAGCTGATTGATCATTGGTGTTGATGAAGTCTAATTGGATTTCTTATTTGTTTACTAAATCTCCAATATAATGATGACCCAACTCAATGTGGTTTGAGTGAGCATAGAAGATAGGATTCTTGATCATTGCAATTGTTGACATATTATCATAAAAGGTTTTTTTGGCATCACTTGCTCTACTTGAAGATCTTTAAGGATTCTCCTTAACTAAACTGCTTCACAAGCAACTTCAGTTGCAGCTGTATATTCTACTCCGGATGGAGATAAAGCTACGATTTGTTGCTTTCTTGAACTCCAAGGTATTGTATTAGTACCCAAACATAACACATATCCAGAAGTGATTTTTCGATCATCAAGGGAACCTGTCCAATCATTGTTAGTGTAGTTAACCAACTTGCAATCTTTCTCATGGGCATATTTGAGTCCATACTTTTTGGTACCTTGCAAATTTCCCAAAACTCTCTTAACAACAAGATAATGATTTCTGCTTGGATCATTCATGCACCTTGAAATTATGCTAATAGAATGCATAATGTGTAGTTTGATGTAAGTAAGATAGATCAATGAACCCACCAGACTTAGAAAAAGCTTTGGATCTGCTTTAATAGTATTATCATCATGACACAACTTCTCATTGGATGTCATAGGAGTTGCAACTGGTTTGCATTTACTCATGTGAAACTTCTTGAGTAAATCATCAACATACTTTTCTTGAGAAAGAAAATTTTCACCCTGATGTTGTTTGACTTGAATTCCAAGAAAATATTTCATGAAGCCCAAATTAGTCATTTCAAATCTTTTCATAATACTTTGTTTGAACTCCTCAAGCATTTCTGAGTTATTTCCAAAATAGATCAAATCATCAACATACAAACAAACAACAATGAAACATGTACCTTCCTTTTTCACGTAGAGAGATGGTTCATAGAGACTTTTTTGAAACACATTATGGTAGAAGTATCCGTCAATTTTGTTGTTCCAAGCACGAGGTGCTTGCTTTAAGCCATACAAGGCCTTTTCAAGCTGATAAACCTTCTCTTCCTTTCCATTAAAAATATATAACCTTAGGGTTGTTCTACGTATACTTCTTCTTCCAACACTCCATTTAAGAAGGCAGATTTGACATAAAGTTGAAACACATTCAATTGTACCTGGGATGCTAATGCAACAGCAATCTGTATTGTTTCCATACGTGCTACTGGTGCAAAAGTCTCATTAAAGTCAATACTAGGTTGTTGGGAGTAGCATTTTGCTACTAGACGAGCTTTATACTTTTAAATGGAACAATCTTCATTGAATTTAGTCTTGTATACCCATTTTAAGCCAATTATTTTTTTTCTTGAAGGTAAGTCTTGAAACATCCATTTCTTGTTTCTTTCAATGCTTGCTATTTCTTCGTCCATTGCTTTTATCCATTCTTCTTCTTTTGCAACATCATGAAAATTTTGTGGCTCACACGCAAACATAACAACATTTTTAGTTGAAACATAGATATCTTGCAAAGATAGCATTCTACTTAGACGAGATTCTGAATTATCTTGATTTGAGGTAGCTTCAACTACTGATCTTGCAGGTGTTGATGTAGAACTGCTTGGTGATCTCAAATTTTGAAAGTCTATTTGCCAATATTCATAATGCTCTCCGTCAAAGACTGGAACTTGATTTGTTGGAATTGAAAATAAGTTTGGAACACAATTGGTGTTCATTTTATCCTTGCTCTGATACCAAATTTGTTGGAGACAATGAAGATCAAGTAGGAAAGATTTTAGAATGAAGAGAGAATTATGGAGAAACTTCTTCTATTGAGTGCTTTGGCACTTAAGCTCAATTGGATCTTTTTTTGTTACTTGCTTACAAGGGGTAGAGGACACCTCTATTTATAGGTGTCAATAGAATTTTCTAGAGAATAATTAATAACCTAGGAAATAGACTTATCTACAAAAATACATAAGATTTACATATTCCAAAAAGCCATATTGAAGAACTCAAAAGACTTATTGGAAATTAAAAATCATATTTAACATTTTCTTCTTCCCTTTTACTGTTTTCCATTAGTTTTAGGTAGATTAGGAGTAGCTAGATCGATCCATAGGCGTTTTGCTCGAAGTTTTCAGCTCCAACTAAGCGAAAAGGTTGATTCGAAGGTGATTGTCAGGTATTTCTAACACCATGAGTTTGCTTTTAAATGAAAACTGAATTTCTTGTTGTTTCTATCTAAGTTTCCCTTTAATTGCATTCCTAAGCCTATTCGTAGGTAGGATTGACAACCCTATACACGTCGAATTTCTTTAGTCTAGCTATGTATGTTAGTTTTTATGATTAGCATGCAATTTAATCGCATTTAGTATTAGGATGTGAGTTTATGAGCTTTGAGCATGCATAAACGACTAAAAAGGCCTAAAACAAAACGGGAAATAATTGTGCAAAGAAATCTAGGTTTGCCACTTAGGTTAATTTGAGTAATTTACTAATCCTAATTGAGTTTAGAACTTAAACGACCAGTCCCGAATTGTTAGGATTTTTGTCCTAATCTCCTGTTTGTAAAATACTATTTGAAATTAATAAATTGTTATTCATTTCATAATTTTGTGTCTCGCATTTTATACAAACTTTGACCAATAAACTAAGCTCCAGGGTCATTGAATATATGAGAGAACTAGAACTTGAATGGTGTGTCGTGGACACACATGGAGGATCACGTTCAAGTAAATTACCCAAACGGTCTACAGTATATGGATGAGGTTGGAGACCTAATCCTGGATACACTGTGGATGCGACTCGCTTCGTATTAAGATACAAGCGAGGTGATCGACTCGTTCATGTGGTTGACATGCGAGTGGGGGCATCTGTACAATGAGATTGTACAAGACCGGGACAGTAAATTATTAGACCTACTGATGAAACACCATTGACAGTAAGGACTAATAACTTCGTAGATGACCATTAGTGACTCGACCAGAATCCTGAGCGTGTTACGGACTCCTATATGCGAGGGTCTGTCATTTAACTAGTACGGGTGAGGGTGGTCACAGTTACTCGCCCAATATGCCTACTTTCTAAGGACCAGAACCAAGTAGGGAGCTGGGAACTTAACTATGCGATAAGGAATTCACTTGTTCCCGTCTTTAGGGAAACTAGAGGGGTTGTTCCCTTAAGTGTTGTCTCCAGAGCTTGGACGACGGGCGCCCACCCTCTCACTGGCACGAGAGGGTTGTTGTATATGGTTGGACCATTACAACGTTGTTGTTCATTAGAGGAGCAGTGGGGACTTAAGGAGCAAGAAGTAGACATAGGGGTAAAACAGTAATTTGACCCAACAGTGTCTACGAACAACCTGTGAAGAGTCGACTCATGGGCATTGGTTATATCAGTGGACACGTAATATTTTGCACTGACGGAAATGCAACTACGTGCTTTAGTGGAGTGTTACCGTAGCAAATGAATATTGATTAACCGGGTCAAAGGCTTTGATAGGTTAATCTCGGATCATTGGAGCTCGTCACTGTAGGTCCATTAGGTCCCTCGGTTGGATAAATGTGGGATAAAAGAAGGGTTACTATTTTGGTGTGAATTGAAGTGTTCAATTTCACTAAAGGGCATTTATGTCATTTATATGAGATATGAATGATATAATATATAGTTTAATGTGAATGAGATTCATAATAAACTATAGGTTAGCCTAATTGTTGAATTAGGGCTAATTGGAGAAATTGGGTTGCGAGATATTAATTAGATGTGATTCAATTTAATAATTCCACAATATTGCAAATGTGATTTGTGATATGTGATATGAGATATCTTATAATATATGGTTATGCAAATATGATTTGCATAACCTATAGTTGTGGTAAAATGGTAAATAGGTGGAGATTTCAACTCCACCTATCTCCATTATTTAAACCCCTTTTCAAGAAGAGTTGGAGACTCATTTGCTCATTTTTTATTTTTCACCAAAAGAAGCAAAAGTTTTCTCTCAAGTTCTCTCTCAATTTCTCTCCTTCCTAACCAAAAGAAAAGAAGTTCCCACCAACTTCCTTCTTCCAAAAGAAGAACAACCGAGAAACCGAAGTGTGGTGTTCGTTCTTGTTCGTGAGAAGAGTTCGGGATCGAAGAGATCGAGATTGCACGAAGAATTTGTTATTCGTTGGAAGGAATATTGAAGAATGTCTTCAACAAGTAAGTGTTCTTTTAACTTGCTGTATTTTCTTCCATTTTGAAGCATGTTTAGCCTAGATTTAAGAGTTAGATCAATTTTAATGAAATTCAATTGCACAACTTCACCACAACGATTCAATCGTCTTCCGCTGCGTGGGAGACTCATTCCCTTCAATTGGTATCAGAGCCATACGTTGGTTCGATGTTGTGCACTATTTTTTGTTGAAATTTAGGTGGGTATTGCCTTAATTTATGTGATAAATTGTTGTTTACATGACATGGATGTTTCGGTTTTGGCACTAGTTTAGATTTACAATTTTATGTTGATGTGATCAATGTAAGCGCCCGTTGTTTTTGGACATTTTATTGTAAATCAAGTCTGTAAGTCTGAGTCGTTCGTGGCAAGAGTTGCTGTAAAGAAATCGGAGCGGAAACGGGCGAGAAACGATGAAAAACAACAACAGGAGCTTGTTGTTCTGTCGACAGGGTTGAGACGTTGTTCATCGGCGTCTCAACGCTTCTATTGCTGGAGCAAGACGCGCTGCAGGACAACGTTGCAACGGTAGGCGTAGCGTTGTAACCCCACTGGCGTTAGGAACGCTGGCTCAACGTTGGACGCTGCAGCGTTGCAACGCTGCCCTCGGCGTTGCAACACTGCGAGCGTTAATGGGCAGTTCGAGAGGCTTTCGCAGTTTGTGGGCAGCTGGACATCAAGTGGGTGGTTTTCTCATTTATTTTATTAAATAATATTAATATAAAAGTTATATCAATGTTATTTAATTAAATAAATGCTCCTAGGTGCCAAAATCGGTCCATTTTTCTATTTAATTATTTTATGCATGTGATGTATGATTTAATTAATATCTATGTGCATAATGTATGTCATATAGATTTAAAATCCCACCTTAGGTTAAACATTTCATGCATCATTTATATTATAAGTGTTATAATATATAGTTTGCATGATAGGTTATATTATAAGAGTTATCATATAGTTAAATGCATGTTTTAATTTAATTAATATAAGTGTTATATTTTTAGATTAAAATATGTTCATGCATTTTATTTCATGTGATGAATTATTTATGTTATAGTATATAGTTATTCATGTGATGAATGATCAAGCACTATAATATAGAAATGCATGCAACCTAAGTTAATTATTAGTTTTAAAATGTTTAGAACTTGAATAATTAGACTTAGGTTTTCTAGTTCTAATAAGATTAGAATTAGGAAATCAAAGTATAGTCATTGAATGGTGACTGATAAGTAACTCCGTCTAAGAAAGGTTTTGTCTAAGGCTGGGAGTGGATTCGGTCCGGAGATTCTTAGATTATATTTTTCGTGAGTGTCGTTAATTAAAAATGTTTTAATTTACTCACATAGACCTAAGTAATAATGTGATTATAAACTTAGGTTAAATACCATATAAGAGTTATATTGGTAGACTTAGGTAAATTTTAGTCGGTTTATCTAGGTCAATACCAAAAATTATAAAGTGCTGAGTGGGAGGAAATAAAGTGTATAAGACACATTTAATTTTTCGACCACAAATCTCCGTTAAGTCCGGACCGTGAGATCCATACTCTGCCTCGTGGCGCAAATGGGAGCGCCCCCCTTCGGATGGTATTTATATGGATCAATATCATCGTGGATGGAGAGAGTACTTATAGTGAGTGGGAGCGAGACCTGTGAAAATGGGACCCACGGTCTCTTCTTTCGATTCACACCGTGAGACTCCTATGATCCGCCTGCTAGTTTGGTCTTGACCAGACAATCCATTCAGAGGGCCTTGATCATGGGAGTCGGAACACCGTGAATTCCCGAAAGGGATACAGTTTCCTTGTTGGTTTTCCTTCGTGGTTCATCCTTCGGTGGCTATTGTTTGGACGAATACTTGTAAACTTAAAGATTGAGGGTGACACTCACAAAATTCGTTAAGTGCTAATGAATTTGACCAAATAATGGTAACTGGACGCCTAATGGAATAAGAGTTATTCTGGGATTAGGGTCTGGTCGAGAAAGTCTCATCCTAGAGGAGGAGTGTTTCTGTTCACCCTTCGGTGACGGTCATTCTAAGCCTTTAGGATATCATTGCAATTTTTAAATGACCTAGTGATCATAGGATTAAATTTTGCTAAAACTTGATTGGTTTTCAAAAAGTTTATGCGAGACTAACACAAAATTTTATTTGATTTTTTCAGCTAAAAATATGTGTAGCTCAATAATAGCTTTACTAGCTTCCGACAAACTAGTGGGAGATAACTTCCAAACATGGAAGAATAATATTAACACGATTATTGTAACTGACGACCTGAAGTTCGTGCTTACTGAGGAGTGTCCTCAGTTGCCGAGCTCGACTGCATCACGATGTGTTCGTGATGCTTACGATCGATGGATCAAGGCCAATGAAAAGGCCAAGGTCTACATCATTGCCAGCTTATCTGAAGTTTTGGCAAAGAAGCATGAGTTGATGGTCACCACAAAGGAGATCATGGATTCGTTGCAGGACATGTTTGGACAACAGTCCATTCAGGTCAGGCACGATTCGCTCAAACACGTCTTCAACGCACGGATGAAAGAAGGGTCGTCTGTCCGTGAACATGTTCTAGACATGATGACCCACTTTAATCTGGCGGAGGTGAACGGAGTTTCGATCGACGAGTCGAGCCAGGTCAACTTTATTTTGGAGACTCTTCCGAAGAGTTTCCTTAAGTTTCGTAGCAATGTTGTTATGAACAAAATTAGCTACACTCTAACTACCCTCCTCAATGAGCTACAAAATTTCCAGTCCTTGATGAGGATAAGGACACCGGAATCTGAGGCAAATGTTGTCTATAGGTTCTATCATAGGGACTAAACCTATTGCTCCTTCTCAACCGAAAGGGAAGAAGAAGAAGATGAACAGGGGTAAAGCTAACCGAGTTGCCGCCCAAAAGGGAAAGAAGGTCAAGAAAGTTGCAGAGAAAGGAAAGTGTTTCCACTACAATGGGGACGACCACTGGAAGAGAAACTATCTCAAGTTCCTTACCGAGAGGAAGAATCAAGGTAAATGTGATTTACTGGTAACTGAAACATGTTTAGTGGAGAGTAGTGACTCTGCCTGGATTTTAGATTCGGGCGCCACTAACCACGTTTGTTCTTCTTTTCAGGGAATTGATTCTTGGCAGCCGTTGCGAGAGGGTGAGGTGACTGTATGGGTTGGATCCGGGGAGATAGTCTCTGCTGCAGCGATCGGCAAAGTGAAGCTCTATTTTGGTAGGAGTTACACTTTGTTAAACAATTTGTACATAGTCCTAGGGTTTACTAGAAACCTTGTTTCTATTTCCTGTCTTATTGAACACTATATTTCAATTTCTTTCGATAATAATAAAGCGTTTATTTCTTTCAAAGTCAATTTGATTTGTTCAGCTTCACTTGAGTCTAACTTGTATGTTTTAAAGCCAAATTCAGTCAAAAGCGTTTTGAACACTAAGTTATTTAAAACTGCAGAAACGCGAACTAAGAGAGTTAAGGGTTCTCTAAAAGAAAATGCCCATCTTTGTCATCTAAGGTTAGGCCACATTAATCTCAATCGGATTGAGAGACTAGTGAAGAGTGGACTTCTAAGTCCGTTAGAAGAAAACTCTTTACCGGTGTGTGAGTCATGCCTCGAAGGCAAAATGACCAAACGTCCTTTTAGTGGAAACGGATATAGAGCCAATGAGCCCCTTGAGCTTATACATTCTGACCTCTGTGGTCCGATGAGTGTTAAAGCACGAGGTGGTTACGAATACTTCGTTTCTTTCATTGATGATTATTCGAGGTATGGGTATATTTACCTAATGCATAGAAAAGTTGAAACTCTTGAAAAGTTCAAGAAGTACAAGACTGAGGTTGAGAACCACTTAGGTAAAACCATAAAAATACTTCGATGGGATCGAGGTGGAGAGTATATGGACACTGAATTCCATAACTATATGATAGAACACGGAATTACGTCCCAACTCTCAGCACCTGGTATGGCACAGGAGAATGGCGTATCAGAGAGGAGAAACAGAACCCTGTTGGACATGGTTCGGTCAATGATGAGCTATGCTCGTCTCCCTGATTCCTTTTGGGGTTAAGTTGTGGAGACTGCGGTTTATATTTTGAACAACGTTCCGTCGAAGAGTGTTTGTGAAACACCATTCGAACTCTGGAATGGTCGTAAAGGCAGTTTACGCCATTTCAGAATTTGGTGATGCCCGACCCACGTGTTGGTGTCAAACTCGAAGAAATTGAAACCCCATTCAAAATTGTGCCTATTTGTAGGTTACCCAAAAGAGACTAGAGGTGGTCTGTTTTTCGATCCTAAGGATTATAGGGTGCTTGTGTCGACAAATGTCACTTTCCTTGAGGAAGACCATATCAGGGATCATTTGCCTAGGAGCAAAATCGTGTTGAATGAAATGGACAGTACGTCAGCAAAAGTTGTTGATGGGGCTAGTACGTCAACAAGTGTTGTTGATCCTAGCACGTCAAGTCAATTTCGTTCCCAAGAGTTGGGAATGCCTTGACGTAGTGGAAGGGTTGTGAGACAACCTGAACGTTACATGGGTTTAGCTGAAACCCAAGTCGTCAATCCTGATGATGACTGTGAGGATCCATTGACCTATGATCAGGCAATGACTGATGTTGATAAGAACGAATGATTAAAGCTATGGACCAGGAAATAGAGTTGATGTACTTCAATTCTATCTGGGAGCTTGTGGATCAACCTGATGGGGTAAAACCTATAGGTTGTAAATGGATCTACAAGCATAAACGTGGCGTAGATGGAAAGGTGCAGACCTTCAAAGCACGACTAGTGACAAAGGGTTTTGAAGGGAATGAGAATCCTAGAGCAGCGGAAGACGATCGAATCGTCGTGGTATCGTTATGCTACTCGATTTTGTTAAAATAATTCTAACTCTTAGAACTAGGCTAAACATGCAAAATTGGAAAGAAAATCAGTATGTACTTACTTGTTGAAGACGTGCTTTGATTTTTGCTTCGTTCACGAACTCTTCGTGTTCTCCCAACGATCCCGAACTTCTCGAATTCTTCTCTCGAACAAAGATCGAACACAACCAATCGGAGTCTCGGTTGTTCTTCTTTGAGAAGAAGGAAAGTTGTGGGAATTTGGTGTTTTGGAGAAGGGAGGAGAAATTGAGAGAATTTTGAGAGAGAGCTTTCTCTTCTTTTTGGTGAAAATCCAAAAAATGAGAGAAATGAGTTGATTTCCTTCTTGCAAGAAGGGTTTAAATAATGAAAAATGATGGTGTTAAAATCTCCACATTATTACCATTTTACCACAAATATAGGTTATGCAAATCATATTTGTATAACCATATAATATAAGATATCTCATATCTTATCTTACAAATCATATTTGTATAATTGTGGATTTATTAAATTGAATCACATTCAATTTAATTTCTCTCAATTAATTTCTCCAATTAGCCCTATTTCAACAATTAGGCTAACCTATAGTTTATTATCAATCTCATTCACATTAAACTATATATTATATCATTCATATCTCATATAAATGACATAAATGCCCTTAAGTGAAATTGAACACTTCAATTCACACCAAAACATTAACCCTTCTTTTAACCAAGATTGAGCCAACCGAGGGACCTAATGGATCTACAGTGACGAGCTCCAATGATCCGAGATTAACCTATCAAACTCTTTGACCTGGTTAATCAACCTTCATTAGCCACGGTAACAGTCCACTAAAGCCCGTAATTGCACTCCCGTCAATGCAAAATATTACGTTTTCACTGATATAACCAATGCCCATGAGTCGACCCTTCATAGGTTATTCGTAGACACTGCTGGGTCAAATTACCGTTTTACCCCTATTTCTACTTCTTGCTCCTTAAGTCCCTACTGCTTCTCTAATGAACAACAACGTTGTAATGGTTCGACCATTCACAACAACTCTCTCGTGCCAGTGAGAGAGTGGGCGCCCGTTGTCCAAGCCCTGGAGACAACACTTAAGGGAACAACCCCTCTAGTTTTTCTAAAGGCGGAAATGAGTGAATTCCGTCTCGCGTAGTTAAATTCCCAGCTCCCTACTTGGTCCTGTCCCTTAGAAGGTAGGCATATTGGGCAAGTAACTGTGACCACCCTCACCGGTACTAGTAAAAGGACAGACCCCTCAAACAGGAGTCCGTAACACACTCAGGATTCCGCTCGAGTCACTAACGGTCATCTACGAAGTTATTAGTCCTTACTGTCAACGGTGTTACATCAGTAGGTCTAATAATTCACGGTCCGATCTTGTACAATCTCATTGTACAAGATGCCCCCACTCGCATGTCAACCAAATGAACGAGTCAGATCACCTCGTTTGTATCTTAATACAAAACGGGTCGCATCTACAGTGTATCCAGTATTAGGTCTCCAACCCCATCTATATACTGTAGACCGTTCGGGTCATTTACTCGAACGTGATCCTCCCTGTGTGTCCACTACACACCGTTCAAGTTCTAATTCTCTCATGTATTCAATAACCCTGGAGCTTAGTTTATTGGTCAAAGTTTGTATAAAATGCGAGACACAAAATAAATGAAATCAATAACACTTTATTAATTTCATACAGTAATTTACAAACACGAGATTAGGACAAAAATCCCAACGGGTTTTACCCAGGTCGAAGGGGTTGATTATGAGGAAACCTTTTCACCTGTTGCCATGGTAAAGTCGATCAGGATCCTTCTGACCATTGTCGCGTATTATGACTACGAGGTATGGCAGATGGATGTCAAGACCGCCTTTCGGAATGACAACCTTGACGAAACCATCTACATGGACCAGCCCAAAGGGTTCATTGCCCAAGGTTAGGAGCAAAAGGTTTGTCGGCTTCATAGGTCTATTTATGGACTGAAACAAGTCTCGAGGTCTTGGAATATAAGGTTTGATGAGACAATCAAATCTTATGGCTTTGATCAGAATGTTGACGAGCCTTGATCCTTACAGGATACACAGATTCTGACTTTCAGACCGATAAGGATTCTAGGAAATCTACTTCGGGGTCAACCTTCATTCTGAATGGAGGAGTTGTAGTATGGCGAAGCATCAAGTAGGAATGCATCGCCGATTCCACTATGGAAGCAGAGTACGTTGCGGCTTGTGAAGCTGCAAAGGAAGCTGTTTGGCTTAGCAAGTTCATGACGGATTTGGAAGTTGTTCCAAATATGAACTTGTCGATCACACTGTTTTGTGACAACAGTGGTGAAGTAGCCAACTCAGGGAGCCTCGGAGCCATAAGAGAGGCAAACACATTGAGCGGAAGTATCATCTGATACGGGAGATTGTGCAACTGCAATGACGTGATCCAACGCGCAGATAGCGTCGGAACACAACGTAGCTGATCCATTTACAAAGCCCCTCACGGCTAAGGTGTTTGAGGGTCACCTAGAGAGTCTAGGTCTTTGAGTACTTCCTGACTAGGGCAAGTGGGAGATATGTAAACGGGTATTCAATGCCCTAGTTTATTGCATTACTTCATTGTAATTTATGTACATTTCAGAAGTGTATTTCTTCCACTAGCTTAGTCCAAGTGGGTGTTTGTTGGGATTTTTGCCCTAATCTCGTCTTTGTAAATTACTATTTGAAATTAATGAAGTGTTATTCATTTCATCATTTTGTGTCTCGCATTTTATACAAACTTTGACCAATAAACTAAGCTCCAGGGTCATTGAATATATGAGAGAACAGGAACTTGAACGGTGTGTAGTGGACACATAGGGAGGATCACTTTCAAGTAAATGACCCGAACAGTCTACAGTATATGGATGAAGTTGGAGACCTAATCCTGGATACACTGTGGATGCGGTCAACTTTGTATTAAGATACAAACGAGGTGATATGACTCGTTCATGTGGTTGACATGCGAGTGGGGGCATCTGTACAATGAGATTGTACAAGACTGCACCGTGAATTATTAGACCTCACCGATGAAACACCGTTGTGATGAAAGACTAATAACCGTAGATGACCATTAGTGACTCGACACGAATCACGAGCGTGTTACGGACTCCTATCTGCAGGTGCGTCCCTTTGACTAGTATGCGGGTGAGGGTGGTCACAATTACTCGCCCAATATGCCTACCTTCTTAGGGACAGAACCAAGTAGGGAGTTGAGAACTTAACTACGCGAGAAGAAATTCACTCGTTCCCGCCTTTAGGGAAACTAGAGGGGTTGTTCCTTTAAGTGTTGTCTCCAGGGCTTGGACAACAGGCGCACCCTCTCACTGGCACGAGAAACTTGTTGTATATGGTTGGACCATTACAACGTTGTTGTTCATTAGAGGAGCAGTGGGGACTTAAGGAGCAAGAAGTAGACACAGGGGTAAAGCGGTAATTTGACCCAAAGCGTGTCTCACGAACAACCCGTGAAGGGTCGACTCATGGGCATTGGTTATATCAGTGGACACGTAATATTCTGCACTGACGGGAGTGCAACTACGGGCTTTAGTGGAGTGTTACCGTAGCTAATGAATGTTGATTAATCGAGTGAAAGAGTTTGATAGGTTAATCTTTTATCATTGGAGCTCGTCACTGTAGGTCAATTAGATCCCTCGGTTGGCTCAATCTGGGTTAAAAGAAGGGTTACTGTTTTGGTGTGAATTGAAGTGTTCAATTTCACTAAAGGGCATTTATGTCATTTATATGAGATATGAATGATATTATATATAGTTTAATGTGAATGAGATTCATAATAAAATATAGGTTAGCCTAATTGTTGAATTAGCCCAATTGTAGAAATTGGGTTGAGAGATATTAATTGGATGTGATTCAATTTAATAAATCCACAATATTGCAAATGTAATTTGGAATATGAGATATGAGATATCTTATAATATATGGTTATGCAAATATGATTTGCATAACCTATAGTTGTGGTAAAATTGTAAATAGGTGGAGATTTCAATTCTAGCTATCTCCATTATTTAAACCCCTTTGCAAGAAGGGTTGAAGACTCATTTGCTCATTTTTGGATTTTTCACCAAAAGAAGCAAAAGCTTTTCTCTCAAGTTCTCTCTCAATTCCTCTCCTCCCTAACCAAAACAAAAGAAGTTCCCACCAACTTCCTTCTTCCAAAAGAAGAACAACCGAGAAACCGAAGGGTGGTGTTCGTTCTTGTTCGTGAGAAGAGTTCGGGATCGAAGAGATCGAGATTGCACGAAGAGTTCGTGATTCGTTGGAAGGAACATGAACACTTAACTTGTTGTATTTTCTTCCAATTTGAAGCATGTTTAGCCTAGATTTAATAGTTAGATAAATTTTAATGAAATTCAATTGCACAACCTCACCACGACGATTCAATCATCTTCAGCTGCGTGGGAGTCTCATTCCCTTCACGAGTATGGCACGTGTTAGTCTTTGGCAAGGGACTAGTCCCGTCTTCAGCTTTGGATTTAATTGCTTGTTAATTAAACTGATCTAGAATTAATTAGGAGTGTTCATTGGTCTTATTTTTGGATAGGTGAACATAGAATGTCAAGTTAGTTTAGTTAAATTTAAATATTCTTGTGATTGACATTAGAAATTAACACTTTGTCGTGACCCTCTTGAATCAATACCTAAGTGAGGTCATAGTCCCTATCTTTTACTGTTTTTATGTCTTTCTATTTCTTTATGTTTATCCTTCCCCCTGCACCCAATTTGTGTTAGTCCGTGTCAATAACGAAACTAAATTGATAGAAATTTAATTTTAGTTTGATTCCCTGTGGCTCGACCTGATCCACTGTTAATTACTACAAGAAGTTAATTAGATTGGTATTATAAATTTCATTTGATGGAGTTCTCGACAAGCTCTGTTTAATCATCTCAAGTCTTTGTTTCAAATGACTACTCTTCCTTGGTTACTTCTTCTCATTCCTATACTAGTTCTTTTTCAAATTTTAATTCTCATTCTATTCCAGCTCGTTATTCTTTGTATTCTCCTATTTCTGTTATTTATATGTGGCATGATAGATTGGGTCACCTGCTTTTTCCATTGTAAGTGAGTTCTTGAAACTTGCAAGGTTGTTGTGTCTATAAATAAATTGAAACCTTAATGCCATGCTTGTGTTGTAGGTAAATGTCATAAGCTTCCATTTCCTGACTCTACTACTGTATACAATTTTCCTCTTTAGCTTATTGTGAATATAAATCACTCGTAATGGTTTCAGATTCTATTGTTGATGCACATTCTCGTCATACTTGGATTTATTTTCTCAAAACCAAGTCAAAAGTTTTTCAAACCTTCATTTCGTTTGAAAATCATGTGGAAAAAATTATTTGGTCGATCTATTCTCTGTTGTCAATCAGACAATGGAGGTGAGTTTCTTGTTTTTACTCTCTGCCTTACAACTCGTGGCATTGAACATAGGTTGACTTGTCCCCAAACCACTCTGTAAAATGGGTTAGTAGAAAGAAAAAATAGGAAAATTGTTGATATATGTCTCACTTTATTGTCTCATTCCTCTCTTTCTTTGGGATGATACCTTCTCTATAGTGATTTTTCTTATAAACTGGCTTCCTACTCCAACTCATCATTATATTTCAACCTTGGAAAATATTTTTGGGATCAAACCAAATTATAAGTTCCTAAAGGTCTTTGGTTGCTTGTGTTATCCCCCTCTCTTAGACCATATGATCATCGATCAGCTTCATGTATTTTTCTTGAATATAGCTTAATCCATGAAGGATATAAGTATTTAGCATCTTCTGGCAGACTCTTTATATCTAGGCATGTACTGTTTGATGAAAATAAATTTCCAGCCAGAAATCCTTAGTTATTGTGTTCTTCTTCTCAAAAGCCAAATAATGTCATGTCCTACCATCCTGTTTTGTCATACTATCCAACACAAAATTCCTTTTATCCTAGCTTCCAATATTTCACCAAACATATTACAACCTGCTTCTCCCAATTCTCAAAACCTATCGAAAGGTTCAGATGCTTCTGGGTCCTTACATTCGGAAGAAGTGCATGTGAGAACTTTCTCTCTTGTATCAACACCAACTATCCCCTTAGTTATTAATCAACATCCAATGGTGACTCGAGCTAAGGCTGGTATTGTGAAGGCGAAAGTTCTCTTGACTGAATATGCTCATTCTGAACCTCTTATAGTTAAAGAAGCTCCCAACAATCCTGTTTGGATTCAGGCTATGAAAGAGAAATATGATGCTATTATGGAAAATGATACAAGGACTCTTGTATCTCTTCCATTGGATAAGAAAGTGATCGGTTGTAAATGGATTTACAAGATAAAGAGGAGTTCTGATGGATTTGTGGCTCGTTATGAAGCACGACTAGTGGCAAAAGGGTATCATCAGGAAGCTGATGTTGATTATACCGAAACATTTAGTCTGTTGGTAAAACTTACTACTATCACTATTCTATTATTTTTCGATTGTAAACTTAGAAAAGTGGACATTAATAATGCCTTTCTTCATGGAGTCTTTAAAGAAAAAGTGTACATGATGCAACCTTTGGGTATGTCTTTTATATCTGATCCTAATATGGTTTGTTACTTAAAGAGGGCTTTATATGGGTTAAAACAAGCTTCGAGAACTAGGTATGATAGGTTGAAAATTTTTCTACATTCACTTGGCTTTGTTAGTGCTAAATCTTACTCATCATTACTGGTTTATCACAATAAAAAAAAGATTTGTTATGTATTAGTATATGTAGACGAATCGTTTAGTTATTGATGATTTGGTGAGTGTTCTTCATAAACAGTTCTCTTAAATTCTCGGTGTGTTGAACTAGAGTACAAGTCTCTTATCCATCTTCTGAGGGATTAGTATTATCATAAACCAAGTATATTTCAGATCTACTCTACAAGGAAAATATGCATGAAGCAAATTCTATTTCTACACCTATGTTCAATGGTGCAGTTATGTCTTCTTATAAAGGGGAGACATTGATGGAGATCCGATCTCCTTGAGCAGCGGAAACGTGATTTGAAATCGTAATTATTTGTTTATTTTGGTTAAACACAAATATTAGTACATTGAGAAAAAATGTAGAGAATAAGCATACATTACTAATCTAGTTAAACATGAAACAAATTATGCAAACATGCTCTGTACAATAAATAAATTAAAGGAAAATTGAGATTAACTTTGTAGATTAAATCAATTCAGCAACTCCTTGTTTTATGATTGCACAACAACATAACAACAACTAAAACTCCTCTGTTCTTCTCCAAGCAAGAACTACCAAAAGTGAGAACCTTCTATATCTCTGAGTTTCATTCGATCCAATCCTTGGTGGGAACGATTCCAACAATTGAAAATATGAAGGAAATTCTAGCGAGAGAGAGTGTTTTAGCAATTCACCAATTGCACAGAACTACTAATCGATCAAGCAACCTCTTCCCTTTTCCCCATTGGAGAAGAAGTACTATACAAGGGGTAACTCCCCACTCCCTATCGAAAATGGATTGGAGAGTAATGGGAACGTATCATCGTGACATGTTCCCAATTAATTAATAAATAATTAATGAGTTGAATATAATTAATCAAATTAACTATATTAATATTTATTTAATTAAATCATATTTAATTAAATACCATATCATAAATTATGATTAAATCTCATTTAATCATCTTACCCTTTAATCTATAGTTTTAATGCACATCTAATGCACATTAAATTTTAACCTATAGTTTTCAAATATGAATCTCATTCATAGTTAAAATAATATTCGAACTCTTTCAAATATTTAATTCTCTCAAATAATTTAATATGAATCATATTCACATTAAATTTATAATATAAAGCTCCAAGACTTTATATTATATCGTATCTATATACATTAAATTTATTCCCTAATGAATTTGAACATTTCAAATTCAAACGATCTAAGAACACGTTACGAGTTAGAAGGTAGACCTAATGGACCTACAGATCAGAAACTCCAACGATTCGAAATTATTCGGTTAATCTCATTAACCTCCTAATCAACATGCGTTAACTGCAGGAACACTCCACTAAAGTCCTGATGTTACACTCTTCTCACTGCAGATATATTTTTGTGTCCACGGATATTGAACAATAACAACAAGTCAATCCTTCACGAATGTTCGTAACACCAGCTGGGTCACATTACCGTTTTACCCCTGGGTTACATCTTTTACCTTAAGCCCCAGTGCTTCTCTATTGAACAATTTGTTTGTGGTCCTACCAATAAACAGAAGTCTCTCTCGGACCAATGAGAGGGTCGGGCCTTTTGCTCAAGTCTTGAAGACACCACTTAAGGGAACATTAATCTACTTACCCTAGTAGTCGAGAAGGAGTGAATTCCATCTTGTTAGGCTAAGTCCCCAGCGGCTCACTCGGTTTTATCTCCAAGAAAATAGGCATATTGAGTCGGCGAATCTGGTCACTCTCACCCATACTAGTAAAAGGGCAATCCCTTGCAAACAAGAGTTCATAACCCGCTCAGGATTGAGATCAAGTTGCCTAGGTCATCCTAGTGATATAGAAACCTAGCTAGTCAACGAAGTTACATCTAGTGGTTACTATTTTGCGGTCCGGTCTTATGTAATCTCATTACATAGGATATCCTCACTCACATGTCATCTACACGAACACGTTAGGATCACAATGTTTGTATCATATACAAAGTTGGCCACATCCATAGTGTTACCAGGGTAAGGTACCCAAACCTTATCCCATTACTATAGACCCTTTAGGTTGTATCTCGAACCGAGATCTTTTATATGTACACTACATTCAGTTCAAGATACATTTTACAGCCTTGGATGTTTAGTTTATTGGATTTAGGGTTAAAACAAGGGCAATATTGTAAATAACGAACAATAACTGTTTATTGAAATAATTACACTTTATTACAATAATTAGAACATAATTACAAACTACGAGTTTTAGGGCACAAACCCCAACAGACATTTCATGATTTACATATTTATCGTAGTACTTTGGGTGCTTTGCAATATGCTACTTTGACTAGACTTGAGATTTCCTATAGTGTAAACAAAGTCTATCAGTTTAAGCATACTCCTAATACTGTTTACCATTGGCAAGTTGTGAAATGTATTTTACGTTACTTGCATGATACATTGGATCATGGGTTGATTTTTTTGAAAACCAAATGAATTGTTATTACAAGGGTTTTCTAATTCTGACTGGACTTCAGATTCAGATGATGTGAAGTCCACCTCAAGTGTTTTGGGTGTATTTTGGAGGAAATCTTATTCCATGGGCATTAAAGAAACAACATATTATCTCAAGATACAACACAGAAGGCTTTGTTCATTAGTGTAATATTGGAGGATATGCTATTTGTTCCTCTTAAATCTAAATGTTGTTTCTCTTAGGTCCAAGCTTAATGTTGTTTCCTTAGCACAAATTGGCTTAAGGGTGATATTAAGAGAGCTCATTAGTGTAATATGTTTCTGTTATAAGCAATTGTTTTGTTATATATAATAACTTTAGTTAACTATGGTTACTTTGTGAGTTATCTTTGATAATTCTCTATATAATGAGAATTAGTGTTGATCAGGAGTCTTTTATGATCACTTTTTTCTCTCTCTTATGTATTCATCTAGACTTTATTAGGAAGAAACTCTCTACTATGCAAACACGAGAAAGTCCTATTGCTACCTTAAACTAGCGATTACAAATACAATCAATGTGAATAGGTTGTCAGACTATCTATGAAATGCACATATCATCATCGTTAAAGCAAGAATCAAGAGAAAATAAAAATATGCTAATCGATATTCGAGCTACTTTTTACTTTAAAATAGGTTAATGCACACTCTTAATGTATATAGAGCGTCAATTGATCTATGTAAGTTATTAAACTAGAATCAAGAGATAAGAGACTACTATAAAGAATGAAGAACTTAAGCCTAAATCTCACAAAATTTATAATATACCATAGTTTACATCCTGAATAGATGTTGTAAAGCATATAAAAACATTAAAGGGCGAACTCAAACCACTAACCTCGCAGTCGTTTTTGTTATGGCAGTTGAGCTTGCTCTATCTAGCGTCTTGTAAGGTTACGTTATTTAATTAATAGAGGTGGTAATGGCTTGGGTAATCCATTTAAGAAGGCTACTGGTTAGAGATATGCCTAAATTGGGAGTTGGAAACGTAATGTTAAAAATCAATTTAACAAGTACCTTAAAAAACTTCAAAAAAAATATCAATAAATTATTTTATAAATAGTTTACCATATATAGCTCCTATTATTTGTGATTTCTAAAATTGACTTTCAAATAGCCCCAATTATTTTTTCAATTCCTCCAATTAAGTCTCTCATTTGAATTTTTTTCCACCATTAATTCCCGAACCTTGCCAACGGGATTAGAATCCTTTTTTTAACCATCGGTCACCGAAATTTAAATTTTATATATAGAAGTCCATCATTCTCTCTTAACCTCAAAAAGCCTATTGGCCCTACATACCTACGACACTACTCAAAAACAAAGCCCTCTTGATGGCGAATAGAATGAAATTTTTGGTTGAAGTGGCACCAACAACTATTGTATCATGCAAGAAGTGTTCAAGTTCTCCCAAATTAGAAACTATTGTTGAAGAAAGTCCCAATGACTTTGAGGTTTTGCCAAAGAGGATTTTATTTCTTCTCCCTATTTTTCTCTCTTTTGTACCATATTTTCTTTTGTATAGACATTAATAATGCTAGTTGATTTTTTTTTTAGTAAAAAAAAAAAATTGCTTTTATTGCTTTCTTAGTTTGCCTATGCTTTAAATTATGAATTATGGATTCTCAATTCACTTTTGTATTTATATGGTTGATAACTTATTAAGAAAACCATAGTATACGGTATAATTCTATAATAAAAAAAATTAATGACTAAATTATTAAAATTGTTCTTCATATATGTAGTTCATCTAAAATTTTCTATAAAATATTTTAAAGTATACCCCATGTTACGACTGTAACGTAATTAGATAAAATATTACACAAAAAAAAACTAGAAGATATTAAATCAATGAGCACCATATTTACAATTAGTATTTAAATTAATTAGTAATAAATACTTCGGTTAAAATAAAAAATAGAGATCCACATTATTAAAGTCTACTTAATGGTTAATTAATAGGTAGATTTTAAGTAGTAATTGACTCTATGTATGCCGCTAATCGTTAAAAAGATAATATAGGAAAAATAACACGATCTCATACTATAATTTATAAAATAACTAAGAAACTGTATTGGATACTCCAATACAAAAAGTATCATAAAATATAAAAATAATAAACAATCTTGATATATTTAGTCACTAATATAGAACGAAACCTAGGGGCACAACTTGTGATTAGTAGCATTGTGCTTCCTCACTATAAATTGGGTAAAATATAGGAAAGAGTTTAGTCTCAAAAGGGTACTACTTGGGTTCTGCCTGGGCAGCACCCAAGTCCGTGCAACCCACTTATCCACAACAAGTTTTTTCTTTTTAAGAAATTTTTTTTTTATGTGGTTATCAAATGAGGTTGCACAACACTTGGGTGCTACCCAGACATCAGCCAAGTATTTTTCATCTAAAAAATAATTCGCAAGAAGCCTCACTAATGGGGTCATAAATACACAACCTGATTCTTAGTATCATAAGACACGTACGATCCTAAAAACTTGTTAATATAGTTCTAGCTTGGCGATATAGTTGACAGATAACTCATTCTGAAACACTAGGTTAATCCGACAAAGAGAGTATAGTTCAACTGGTCTGATGAATGTGTTAACGACCACGAGATCTGTGGTTTGAATATCACTCAATCCCAATTGTACTAAAAAAAATTGTGTCATTCCACTCTAGTGCCTATGTAGGTTTTATATGAGGTCGAACCCCAACAGATGATAATTGACAAATAATTAATGGTGTAATCACAAAATATTTCCCAATTCTATGGTGGTGCAAGGTCGGTTTAGTGTAAGATTGAACCTCAATAAATGATATAGTTTGTACCTACTTAGTGTAATACGAACTCTCTAGAATGGTGATCTTTGGAAACCTTTAAAAAATGGAAGAAAAACTCAGAAAACATTGGAAGATTAGTGCAGTTCAGATTTCCACAGACAACATTCACAAAGTTGTTAATGACCGCAATTTTAACCGTTGGATTTTTCTGAAACTTTGTCAACTTGTTGGGGACATGCAAGGCCTCGCTTTGATGGTTGAATCGTTGTTCTAAGCTTCAGTTTATCAGAAATTGCAGACGAACAAAACCTGCTAAAACTAAGTGATATTGTTGTCTGTTACTGGTTGATTTCTTAGGAGTTATTTGGTGAATAATTTGTGGCGTATTGGAGTACTATTTTTTATTGATTGTCTTGGAGGAGATCTTGGTGAGTTGTTGTTATACTATTTTTGCCCTATCATTTGAAACATTCTCAAGTTTAGTCATCCATTCAATTTGTTTGTCTAGGCATGGAACAAAATATATGAATTGTGAAAAGGGGAGACTCATAGTTCATTGGAGCTTAAAGAAAAAAAAATAACTCATTGTTCATTGGGGCTTAAAGAAAAAAAAATACTCTCACTAATCAAAGTTTCATTCAAAATCTACATCATTCAACAAACTTTTCAAATGAAAGAAAAGTTAATTTATATATGTCCAACAACAAGGACATTTTAAAACACATAACTAAGCTAAACAACATTAAATTCTAAACTAAGTAGACTTAAAAGCTAATAAAACACTCGGGGCTAAGGGAAGAGAATGGGTTAAGCCCAACAAATAAAGTCAAGTGTTAATAAGTCAAACTCAACAAAGTTACCAGAGTCAACAAAATAAAGTCTAAATGTAAAATCCATAATTTTTATATTGGTCTTCAACAGATATCGTCAAGTTTTTTTTTTTTTTTCTCTATGGTTCATATCAACCCTTCCAAGTTTTGTAAGATTCGTTCTTGAATCTTATTTTTAACCTAAAAAAAATATTTCGATCTTTTGATGAATTTTTTATTATATTTATTAAATAATAACTTGTCAGCCCCTCCAAACATTAGTATCTTGGTCCTCCCCTGGCAGTAGATTAAATTTTCAGAATTGGTTTTGCGGTTGTGTTGGTCGGGAGAAGAAAAAAAAAGAATCAGCGACAGTGTTGTTTAGAAAAGCATAAAAGAAAAGGTCGACGGTGTATTTTTTCTTTGAGATTGTTTTGCCAGAGTTGTTTTTCTCCATTCAAGAGTTTTGAGAGCTTCTTGTAGTGTTATTCGCGAGCCTTTTTCTTAAGAGAAATCACCATTGAGCGTTGTAAACTCTTGTAACTTTCTCCCTGACGATTATAATGGAACCTGCATTCGGTAGCAGAAAACTGGACGTAGCGATCATTGGGTGAACCAATATAAATTTGGTGTCAATTTCTCTTCCCTTAAACTTGATTTATTTATCGTTCTTGTAGCTTAAAGGTTTAGGTTATTTATCTACTCTTTTAGGTTTGTTAATTTCAAATTGATTATTCCGCAAAATATTTGGAATTATAACATGATCTTGGATTTGAGATAAAATAAATATTGTCTAAATCTGGTAGAATTTAGATTGATTATATTTTGTCGTCACACTCACCCTAACATGTGGTATCAGAGCATTGGATTGTAGAACGATGTCAGGAGGTGATGAAAAATTGGTTACTTTTAATGGATCTGATTTTTCATTTTGGAAGTGTCAGATATTAGATTATTTGCATTCCAATGAATTAACTTGTCATTAGAAGGAAAGCCTGAAGACATGAGAGAACCTGAATGGAAAAAGTTAGACAAAAAGGTGTTAGGGATTGTTCTCTTAATTCTGACAAAGAATGTGCAAAGTAGTGTAGCGAAGTCAACGACCACAACAGAGCTAATGGATGTTTTGTCTAACATGTATGAAAATCCCTTTGTAAACAACAATGTATATCTCGCAACCAAATTCTTTAATTTGAAGATGGTTGAAGGTGCATCTATTACTGCCCATATTAATGAATTTGATTTGTTGATAAACAAATTGGCTGCTGTTAAGTTAGAATTTACTGTTGAACTAAATGTGATTTTGTTGTTGAGATCTTTGCCTGATAGCTGGGAAACCATGAAAGCCGCACTTTCTAATTCATGTGAAAAAGAGAAATTGCAGTTTTCACAGGTTAGAGATTCTACAATTGCAGAAGAGATTCGTAGAAAGGACTCAGGTGTTACTTCTACCTCGGATTCAACATTGAATGTGGATAGAGGGAGGAGTAACAATAAAAGTAATGGGAATCGAGGTAAATCGAAAAATAATAAAAGCGAGTCTAGAAACAACCGATTAGAATGTTGGAAGTGTGGTAACACTGGACATCTGAAAAGGAACTGCAAGCCTCCAAAGAAAACTGAGGGGAATGAACCTAGCGCAAATGTGATTGTTAATGAGATACCAGATGCTCTGGTTCTGGCAGTGGAAACTGCTCATGACCCATGGGTGATAGATTCAGGTGCGCCATTTCATACTACAGGATAACGTGATATTCTTGAAAATTATGTTGCAGGAAATCATGAAAAGGTGTATCTAGCTGACGAAAAGCCTTTAGACATCAATGGTGAAGGGAATCGAATCCCGCAGCGGAAGTGATTGTTAATCGCGCGTTATTAATTTCATTACATGGATTACATTCAAGAACAAATTAACTAGATTAAGCATATATATAAGAGATGGACAGCAAGAATAATACCCTTGAAGAACTTTTCTTCGAGTGCTCCTTTCTCCCGCGATCACGATCTCAGCAACTGGAACATGAACGGATGAAGACACGACCACTGGATCTTCTCCGTTGTTCTCTAGGTGATGGAGGAAAGCGGGTTCCCTTTAGATGAGATGAGGTATTTTGTAAAGTTCTAGTTGGAACACTTTCCAACACCTTTTGTGGGAGAATTCTCTTAGGGTTTCACAAGAGATGGAATCACTTGCTTGACTTAACTCTCCCTAGTTCCATCTCATGCAACTATATATATAGGGAAATAGGATGGAAATTACCATCATATCCCTCTTATATTCTCCAACTATTATATGGTTTATATGTGAATCTAATTCACATTAAAACCATATATTATATCGATTATATCATATATAATTGATATAACACCTCATGCATGAAATTGAACACTTCAATTTCATTCCTAACTTTATACCCTCAATATAACCATGTTGAGCCAACGGAGGGACCTAATGGACCTATAGTTCATGAGCTCCAATGATGTGAGATTAACTTATCAAACTCTTTGATCCAGTTAATCAATATTCATTAACTACAAGTCACTCCACTATAGACTTGTAGCTTCACTCTTCTTACTGTAGATTATATTGTGTCCACTGATATAATCATTACCCATGAGTTGGGGGTTAGTATGTTTTGTGTATGGCTATCCTACAGTAAAGGTAGCCAATGTGTTGGGGGTTAGTATGTTTTGGGATTATGTTTTGAGATTAAATTAAGTTTAGGAGGTTGGGATCAAAACTTGCTTGCTTATTATACATAGTGAGAAGTTGTAGATGGTTATCCTACAGTTATGGTAGCCAATGATTTGAAACTATTTGATTTCTATGAGTTTCTTTGAGTTTATGTTCATGACCGTTGAGTTTTGGAAGCTATCTATGTCATTGACAAATTTGCTCGTAGTTGATTTTGAACTTCTTGCTTATTGTTTTGTAATATTGATACTTGCTAATATATTTAGAATTTACTGGATATGGTTGTATGACTATTGTAGTTATGGTAGTCAATGAATCCGTTTAAGTGTAGGTTGATGCTTAGAGATCGATTTGAAGTTAGGGGGTGCATGAAAAATTATTTGGAGCGTGAAGAAGATACATGGATTGATGTATATAGATCGTTTATCAATCAATCGGTCCTTTGGAGTTTAGTAATTTGGTTGAACATGTTTAGTTATTTAGTTAAGCTTTGGTGGTTCATTCCTTTGAGAAGCTATTTAGTTAAGTTTTGGTGGTTGGTGCTTAAGTTAAGTTAAATGTGTCCATAAATATTCTTTAATTATGAGGTGTAGGTTACTTTTTTTTTGTGATTTTTGGGTTACATATTGAATTCTTGAGAACATGCTCCAATTGGAGATTGCTAGATACTTGATTGATTGTTGAATACATACATATTTCACAAGGAAAGCTTGTGAACTTGGATCGTCAAAGGAGGTTAAAGATTACAAAATAAAATCCGAGAAGGAAGTTCTTAAAATTTTATGCATATGACAATTTCTTTTTGAGTAGTAATTCTGTTGTGTTTTATAACTTTGGATTTTCATTTTGTTTTGTACTTTTTTGCTAAGTGTTGTTTGTAAGTGTTGTTTGTAATTGTTCATTTGGTATAGACTTAGATTTAGTTAAGTGTATTAAGTGTTGTTTGTAATTGAGTTTTATGTTTTTAGTTGGTCGTTTTGTTTCTATGCTTCTATGTTTTAGTAAGTTTGAAAAGTTTGGTAAGTTTGTAATTGTGATTTTTGTGTTATGTGAGTGAGAATGATACTTATGTATAGGAAAAGTAAGTAGAACTTTATTGTTTAACTTTTTTTGATTGAATTATGTTTGGGCTTAAAGTCGTTTGAAATCTATATGCTGAAATTTAAGTTTTAGTTAAAGCTCGTTTATATTGTTGATTTGGTATAACTTTTTTGCTAAGTGTTATTTGCAATTGTTTATTTGGTATAATTTTAGATTTAGTTAAGTGTATTAAGTGTTGTTTTAATTGTGTTTTATGTGTTTAGTTGCCGGATTGGATGAAGTTTTGTTTCTATGTGCTCCTATGTTTTAGTATGTTTGGTAAGTTTGTAGTTGTGATTTTTGTGTTATGTGAGTGAGAATGATACTTATATATAAGAAGAGTAAGTTTGGGTTTAGTTTCTTGATTTAATTTTTTATGTTATTTTCGTTGTTATATGTTTATATAGTTTTGATCTTAGGTTCATGTCTTTTCATATAGGTGGATCGACTCGACATTGCTCTGAAAGCAACACGAAGATCGCTATGAAGATAACGTGTAGTTAACTTAAGTTTAATATATAAAATTTTGTTTGTAGATTGGGTTATTTGGTCAAAAACTATATTTTTATTTTGTATGAACAAAGTGTAATTAACATTAATGTAATGTAAGTAAATTTTTTATTCAATTTGTGTATATTTTATTTCATGTACATCAAGTTTGAAATTATAGTGAAAATCCAAATAAATACCTATTTGAATAGGTAAAATATCAAATAGAAGCAATAGGCAATTCTAATATATGCCGACCAAATTTTAAATTTGGTGGCATTTCAAGATATCTTTGACCAAAACTAAGTTGGTCGGCAAAGCTTAGAAATGCCGACCAAATTTTAAATGTGGTCGGCATTTCTTTGATAGGTCGACTAACACCGATTGGTCGACATTTCTTAGAAATGCCGACAAATTTTTTTATGGTCGGCATTTCTTAGAAAGGCCGACCAAACTTTTTTGGTCAGCATTTCTTGAAATGCCGACCAAATCTTATTTAGTCGGCATTATAAAGAAATATCGACCAAAAAAGTTTGGTCGCCCTTTTGAAGAAATGTCGACCATAAAAAAATTGGTCGGCAAAAGGTTTCCCGACGAGGATAAGCCGACCATTTTGCCGACGAGCTTTTTTCCGTCGGAAATACATTTGCCGACCATATTTTGGGGTTTTCCCGACCATTTGTGGGGTTAAGAGACCTAGTTATAATAGTTATAATAGGCATAGACTTAGATAGATTCTTTTAGCCGGAACCTGACTAAGTTAAACCTATACCCTAACCTTAGGAGGTTCAATGGGAGAAAATGAGATGTTCGCATACAGTTTACTCTCACGTCCTCAAGAGTTCACACTGTGAGTTCCATGCTCGGCTACGTGGCGTCAATAGGACGTCACCCTACGGTAAGTGTTTGCATGGTTCAATACCAAGGTGAATGAGGGAAGTATCCATAGTAAATGGGAGCAGGATGCATGTCAACGTATCCTACGGTCTCGTCCATTAGGTCGCACCGTGAGATTTCTATAGTCCGCCTGCTAGGTTGTCCTGGAACAACCAAACTCTATGGAGGGCTTGACTATAGGGATCGAAACACCACAAACTCAAGAAATGAATAGGGTCACTTAGGTAATTTGCCAACAATTGTCTTTCTTAATAGAAACCTGTTGGCTCGGACCTATTGGATCTGAAAATGGTAGGGTCACATTTACGGGATAAGTTAAGCTAGTTAACAAGTCCTTGACCAAACAAACGGTATCTAAGGATCATTGGGACATGAGATGTTCTGGTAGTGAAAATTGGTTGAGATAGTCTTAATTCAGGGGAGGAGTGACTGACCACTTGACGGTGACTTTTGTTCTAAACCCTTGAAATATCGTTGCAAAATTAAAGGTTTAATTTAAACACTACGGTTCTTTAATAATTTTGCTAAAATTGATTGGATTATAATGGGTTAAAGGCATAACTAATTAGAACTATTTTTGGAATTTCAGCATGTCGTCCTAAATTATAGCCTTACTGAGGTAAAGTCTCATCTTGTGTGTTGGCCGAAGTGACAATAGTCACATTGAACCTTAGAATATGTTCGAAGATCTCAAAATGATCTTCCAGTTCCGGGGAGAATTCGCAAAACTCCATTTCCATCGATAATTGAATGGAGTTGCGAACCCTCAATTCCGCAGTGGCATGAGAGACAGCAACCCTAAGGTCAACCAAGATTTCATCTAAACTCTGTGCACATTAGCTGAATTCATTCCATACTACGTGAAAGTCCAACCTGAATACGATTCTTGTTGTTGACGACCTTCGGTTTTTACTGATTGAGGAATGTCCTCAAGTCCCTGCTCGAAACGCTCCTCAATCTGTTAAGGTGGCGTACGACCGCTGGATCAAGGCCAATGATAAAGGCCAAGGTCTACATTTTGGCTAGTGTTTCTGAAGTTCTAGCCAAAAAGCACGAGGGCATGGTCTCAACTCGTGAGATCATGAGTTCGTTGCAGGATATGTTTGGACAACCGTCTAGACAGCTTCGGCACGAATCCCTCAAGTACGTTTCTAACTCCCGTATGAAGGAGGGGTCGTCGGTGAGAGAACACATTGTCGATCTGATGGTCCACTTCAACGTGGCTGAAATGAATGGCGTGGTCATTGACGAGCAAAGTCTGGTCTCGTTCATCCTAGAATCTCTTCCGAAGAGTTTCCTGCAATTTCGCAAAAATGCGGTAATGAACAAGATAGAGTATAGCCTGACTACTCTCCTTAATAAACTACAAACTTTCCAGTCTCTTATGAAGAATAAGGGACAGGCTGATGGAGAGGCAAATATGTTTTCTCATTCCAGAAGGTTCAATAAGGGTTCATCCTCTAGGACTAAGTCCTATAGTTCATCTTCTGGGATTAAGAAGACCCAAAAGAAGAAGATAGGAGGGAAAGGGAAGGTACCTGCTGCTGCTAAGGGCAAGGAAAAAGCCAAGGTTGCAGACAAAGGAAAGTGTTTCCACTGCAACATGGATGGGCACTGGAAGCGAAACTGCCCAAAATATCTTGCTAAGCTCAAAGAGAAGAAAGGTAAATTCGATTTACTTGTTCTTGAAACTTGCTTAGTTGAAAATGATGATTTTACCTAGATACTTGATTCACGAGCCACTAATCATGTTTGCTCTTCTTTTCAGGAAACTAGTTCCTTCAAGCAACTCGAAGAGGGTGAGATGACGCTCAGGGTCGGAGCAGAAGACGTCATCTCAGCTCGTGTAGTGGGAGATGCTAAGCTGTTTTTTAGAGATAGATTTATATTTTTAGAAAATCTGTATATAGTTCTTAAGATTAAAAGGAACTTAATTTCTATCTCTTGTTTAATAGAACTTCGATATTGTATTTCTTTTTTTTTCAATGAAGCGTTCATTTCGATAAAGGGTGTCAATATTTGTTCTGCTAAGTTAGAAAACGGCTTGTATGTACTTAAACCGAATAAAACTAAAGCAATTTTGAATCATGAAATGTTTAAAACTGCTAATACTCAAAGTAAAAGGCAAAGAATTTCTCATAATAATACCTATCTTTGACATCTTAGACTTGGTCATATAAATCTCAACCGGATTGAGAGACTCTCTAAGAATGGACTTCTAAAAAAGTTAGAAGACAATTCCTTACCTTTTTGCGAATCCTGCTTGGAAGGTAAAATAACTAAGCGACCTTTTACTCGAAAATGTTACAGAGCCATAGAGCCCTTAGAACTTATACATTCGGATCTTTGTTGTCCGATGAATGTTAAAGCTCAAGGAGTGTACGAATATTTCATCTCTTTCATAGATGATTATTCGAGGTATGGTTATTTATACCTAATGCATCATAAGTCTGAGGCTCTTGAAAAGTTCAAAGAGTATAAGGCTGAATTAGAGAATGCATTAGAGAAAACCATTAAAACACTTCGATCCGATCGAGGTGGAGAGTATATGGATTTGAGATTCCAGGACTATTTGATAGAACATGGAATTAAATCTCAACTCTCAGCACCTAATACACCACAGCAAAATGGTGTGT
This sequence comes from Trichosanthes cucumerina, assembly GCA_036507285.1. NCBI lineage: Eukaryota > Viridiplantae > Streptophyta > Magnoliopsida > Cucurbitales > Cucurbitaceae > Trichosanthes > Trichosanthes cucumerina. Next base: position 29,483,922 of record CM071842.1, on the reverse strand, counting down.
CATAAAGGAGAAATAGAACCTTGTTGGACATGGTTCGTTCTATGATGAGTTATGCTCAATTGCCTGCCTCATTTTGGGGATACGCAGTAGAGACTGCAGTTCAAATCTTGAACACTGTTCCATCAAAAAGTGTTTTAGAAACACCTTTTGAATTGTGGAAGGGACGTAAACCTAGTTTACAACACTTCAGGATTTGAGGTTGTCCGACACACGTGCTAGTGACAAACCCAAAGAAACTGGAACCTCGTTCAAAATTATGCCAATTTGTTGGCTATCCCAAAGAAACGAGAGGTGGCCTTTTCTACGACCCACAAGAAAACAAGGTGATTGTATCGACAAACACCACTTTCTTGGGGGAAGATCACATGAGGAACCATAAATCGCGTAGTAAACTAGTACTAAATGAAGCTACAGATGAACCAAGAAGAGTTGTTGATCAAGTTGGACCTTCATTAAGAGTTGATGGAGAAGCGAGCACCTCATGTCAGTCTCGTCCTTCACAATCGTTGGAATGCCTCGACGCAGTGGGAGGGTTGTTTCCTAACCTGACCGCTACTTGGGTTTAGCTGAAACTTAAGTCGTCATACCTGATGACGACGTAGAAGATCCATTGTCTTATAGACAAACAATAAATGACGTAGACAAGGACAAATGGATCAAAGCCATGGACCTTGAAATGAAGTCAATGTACTTCAATTCAGTATGGGAACTTGTAGACCAACCTCAAGGGGTAAGACCCATAGGGTGTAAATGGATCTATAAGAGAAAGAGAGATGCAACCGGAAAGGTACAAACCTTTAAGGCTAGACTTGTAGCAAAGGGTTTTACCCAAAGGGAAGGAGTTGACTATGAGTAAACTTTTTCCCCTGTTGCTATGCTTAAGTCTATCAAGATACTCTTGTCCATAGCCGCACTTTATGATTATGAAATCTGGAAAATGGACGTCAAGACTGCCTTTTTGAATGGTAATCTTGACGAGAGCATCTATATGTCTCAGCCCAAAGGGATCATAATCCAAGGTCAGGAGAAAAAAGTTTGCAAGCTCAATCGATCCATTTATGGGTTGAAACAAGCATCCAGATCTTGGAATATAAGATTTGATACTTCGATCAAGTCTCATGGCTTTGACCAAACGTTGATGAGCCTTGTCTTTACAAGAGGATCATCAACGACAAAGTAGCTTTCTTAGTGCTTTATGTGGATGATATCCTACTCATTGGGAATGATGTAGGATACCTTATTGACATAAAGAATTGGTTGGCGACCCAATTCCAAATGAAAGATTTGGGAGAGGCGCAATATGTTCTTGGGATTCAGATTTTCAGGAATCGCAAAAACAGAACGCTAGCTCTGTCTCAAGCATCTTATAACGATAAAATGTTGTCCCGATATTCGATGCAGATTCAAAGAGGGGCTTATTACCCTTCTGGCATGGAGTTCATCTGTCTAAGGAATAGTGTCCTAAGACACCTCAAGAAGTTGAGGATATGAGACGTATTCCCTACGCCTCTGCAGTAGGTAGCTTAATGTATGTTATGCTATGCACGAGGCCAGACATTTGCTATGCAGTGTGAATAGTCAGTAGGTACCAATCCAATCCAGGGTTAGACCACTTGACCGCAGTTAAAAATATAGTCAAGTTGAAGGGAATTAGAATCCCCGCGCAGCGGAAGACGATCGAATCGTCATGGTATCATCATGCAATGTACTTATTAAAATCGATCTACCTATTAGATCTAGGTTAAACATGCTGAAAAGATTAAAACGATGAGGATAACTTACTTGTTGTAGATCGATTTAGCAACCTCTCCTTGCAGATCACGAACTCTTCGCGCTCCTCGATCTCCACGAACTCTTCCCACGAACGGATCTCGAACACTACCAAAATAGATCTTCTTGGCTGTTCTCTTTAGGAGAAGGGAAGTTGGTGGGAACTTCCTTTTGTTTTAAAAGAGGTGGAGAAATGAGAGAATAGAGAGAAAGCACTTTTGGATTCTTAGGTCAAAATCCAAAAATGACAACCTAGCTTTTCCTTTTCATTTTTTTTTTTAAACCCATCTAACAAAGGGGTTAAATAGTGGAATAATGAAGTTCACAACTTCACATAATTACCACTTTACCACAACCATATGTTATGTAAATCTCATTTACATAATTTAATAATATAAGATATCTCATATCTTATGTTGCAAATCTCATTTGCAATAGTTGTGGATTTAATCAAATTGAATCTCATTCAATTTATTTTCTCTCTTTCAATTTCTCCAATTAGCCTTTAATTCAACAATTAGGCCAACACATAGTTTATTATGAATCTCATTCATATTAAACTATATATTATATCATCTATATGATATAATTACTCTTAAAGTGAAATTGAACATTTCAATTTCATACCAAAACTTTAACCCTTCTTTTATCCCAGTTTGAGCCAACCAAGGGACCTAATGGACCTACTGATGGCGGGCTCCAATGATCCGAGGTTAATCGGTCAAACTCTTTGACCCGGTCAACCAATATTCATTAGCTCTGGTAACACTCCACTAAAGCTGTGTAGTTGTACTCCCATCATGTGTAGAATATTACGTGTCCACCGATATAACCAATTCTCATGAGTCGACCCTTCACGGGTTGTTCATAGACACTACTGGGTCAAATTATCGTTTTACCCTCGTGTCTATATCTTGTTCCTTAAGTCCCCACTGCTCCTCTAATGAACAACATATTGTGATGGTCCAACCATACACAACACCTTCTCGGGCCAGTGAGAAGGTGGGTGCCCGTTGTCCAAGCCCTGGAGACAGCACTTAAGGGAACAACCCCTCTAGTTTCCCTATAGGCGGGAACGAGTGAATTCCATCTCGCGTAATTAGGTTCCCAGCTCTCTACTTGGTTCTGTCCCTGAGAAGATAGGCATATTGGGCGAGTGGATGGGACCACCTCACCCGTACTAATCAAAGAATAGACCCGATGCATGTGAGTCCGTAATACGCTCTGGATTGTGTCGAGTCACTAATGGTCATCTACGAATTTATTAGTCTTTTCGCATTGCGGTGTTATATCGGTAAGTCTAATAATTCACGGTCCGGTCTTGTACAATCTCATTGTACAGGATGCCCCCACTCGTATGTCAACCACATGAACGAGTAAGATCACCTCGTTTGTATCTAATACAAAGCGGGTCGCATCCACAGTTTATCCAGGATTAGGTCTCCAACCCCATCCTTATACTGTAGACCGTTCGGGTCATTAACTCGAACGTGATCCTCCTTGTGTGTCAACTACACACCGTTCAAGTTCTAGTTTTCTCATATATTCAATGACCCTGGAGCTTAGTTTATTGGAAATGTTTAAAATATTTGCGAGACACAAAGTGAAGAAAATAATAACTCTTATTAATTTCAAAACAATATTTTACAAATACGAGATTAGGACAAACATCCCAACAAACTCCCACTTGGACTAAGCTAGTGGAGAAGGTACATTTCCAAAATGTATTTGAATTACAATAAAAATTACAATAAACTAGGGCATTGAATACCCGTTTACACATCTCCCACTTGCCCTAATCAGGAAGCTCTCGAATACCTAGACTCTCTAGGTGACCCTCAAACACTTTAGCCGTGAGGGGTTTTGTAAATGGATCATCTACATTGTGCTCCGATGCTATCTGCGTGACTGTCACGTCTCCGCGGTGCACAATTTTCCGTATCAGATGATACTTGTGCTCAATGTGTTTACCTCTCTTATGGCTTCGAGGTTCACGTGAATTGGCTATTGCACCACTGTTATCACAGAACAGCGTGATTGGCAAGTTCATATTTGGAACAACTTCCAAGTCTGTCATGAACTTCCTTAGCCAAACAGCTTCCTTTGCAGGTTCACAAGCCACAACATACTCTGCTTCCATAGTGGAATCAACAATGCATCCCTGTTTGATGCTTCGCCATACTACAGCTCCTCCATTCAGAATGAAGGCTGACCCCGAGGTGGATTTCTTAGAATCCTTATCGGTTTGAAAATCAGAATCTGTGTATCCCATAAGGATCAAATCTCTACTACCATACACTAAGCTGTAGTTCCTCGTTCTCCTAAGATACTTGAGGATTGTCTTTACGGCTGTCCAGTGATCTAATCCTGGATTGGACTGATATCTACTGACAATTCCTACGACATAACAGATGTCGGGTCTAGTACACAACATTGCATACATCAGGCTCCCTACAACTGAAGCATATGGAATGCGTCTCATATCCTCAACATCTTGAGGAGTCTTAGGACATTGATCCTTAGACAAGTGAACCCCATGCCTAAAAGGCAACAAGCCCTTCTTTGAGTTCTGCATCTTATATCTAGACAACATCTTGTCAATATAAGATGCCTGAGACAAGGCTAGTATTCTGCTCTTCTTAGGTTAGGACTATCTCGGATACCTAGAACATCTCGAGCTTCTCTCCCAAATCTTTCATTTGGAATTGTGAAGCTAGCCATTTCTTAACGCGTCGAAGAAATTCTACCTCATTCCCAATGAGAAGAATATCGTCCACGTACAACACCAGAAATGCGACAGTTTTGTCAACGATTTTCTTGTACACACAAGGTTCGTCGGCATTTTGATCAAAGCTATAAGATTTGATTACCTCATCAAACCTTATATTCCAAGACCTCGAAGCTTGTTTCAGTCCATAAACCTTATATTCCATGTAGATGGTCTCGTCAAGTTTGCCATTCAGAAAGGCTGTCTTGACATCCATATGCCATACCTCGTAGTCATAATACGCGGCGATGGCTAGAAGGATCCTGATCGACTTTACCATGGCAACAGGTGAAAAGGTCTCCTCATAGTCAACCCCTTCAACCTAGGTAAAACCCTTTGCCACTAGTCGGGCTTTGAAGGTTTGCACCTTCCCATCTACGCCACGTTTACGCTTGTAGATCCATTTGCAACCAATAGGTTTTACCCCATCCGGTTGATCTGAAAGCTCCCAGACAGAATTGAAGTACATAGACTCCATTTCTTGGTCCATAGCTCTAATCCACTCGTCTTTATCAACATCAACCATTGCCTGATTATAGGTCAATGGATCCTCTGATCATCGTTAGCGACAAGCGAGGTTTCATTTAAACCCATATAGCGATCGGATCGTCTCATAGTCCTCCCACTACGTCGAGGCATTCCCAACTCTTGGGAACGGATTTGACTAGACGCGCTAGTGGTCGTGAACGCCATCGACGTACTAGTTCCATCAGCAACTCTTGCTGATGTACTGTCCATTTCATTCAATACAATTTTGCTTCTAGGTAAATGATCCTTGATGTGGTCTTCCTCTAGGAAAACGGCATTTGTCGACACAAGCACCCTGTTTTCCTTGGGATCGTAGAACAGACCACCCCTAGTCTCTTTAGGGTAACCTACGAATAGGCATAATCTTGAACGGGGTTCCAACTTCTTCGGGTTTGACACCAACACATGGGTCGGGCATCCCCAAATTCTGAAGTGATGTAAACTGCTTTTACGTCCACTCCAGAGCTCGAAAGGTGTTTCACAAACACTCTTTGAGGGAACATTGTTCAAAATATAAACCCATGATCTCTGCTGCGTATCCCCAAAAAGAATCGGGGAGACGAGCATAGTTCATCATCGACCGAACCATGTCCAACAAGGTTCTGTTTCTCCTCTCCGATACACCATTCTGCTGTGGCATACCAGGCACTGAGAGTTGGGACGTAATTCCGTGTTCTATCATATAGTCCTAGAATTCAGTGTCCATGTACTCTCCACCTCGATCCGATCGAAGTGTTTTAAGCGATTTACCTAAGTGGTTCTCAACCTCAGTCTTATACTCCTTGAACTTTTCAAGAGTTTCAGACTTCTTATGCATTAGGTAAATATACCTATATCTGGAGTAATCGTCTATGAAAGACACGAAGTACTCATAACCGCCCCGAGCTTTAACATTCATCGGACCACAGAGGTCAGAATGTATTAACTCAAAAGGCTCTTTGGCTCTATATCCTTTTCCACTAAAAGGTCGTTTGGTCATTTTGCCTTCAAGGCATGACTCACATACTAGTAAAGAATTTTCTTCCAACTCGTTTAGAAGTCCACTCTTTACCAGTTTCTCAATCCTATTGAGATTAATGTGGCCTAACCTTCGATGCCAAAAATGAGCATTTTCTTTTTGAGAAATCTTTGCTTTCTTAGTTCGTGTTTCCGCAGTTTTAAACAATTCAGTATTTAAAACACTTTTAACCGAATTGGGTTTTAAAACATACAGATTATTTTCAAGTGAAGCTGAACAAATAACATTCCCTTTGAAAGAAATAAACGCTTTATTTAATTCAAATGAAACGGAAATACAATGTTCAATTAGGCAGGAAATAGAAACAAGGTTTCTAGTAAACCCTGGAATTATGTACAAATTGTCTAACAATAAGTACTTTCTCGCTAAAATTCAACTTCACATCAGTGCCGATTGTTTGCAAAGAGAGACAAGCTCCCGGATCCAACCCGTAGAGTCACCTCACCTCTCGCATGTGTGTGCGCCAGAATCAATCCTCGAAAAGAAGAACAAACGTGGTTAGTGGTGCCTGAATCCAATATCTAGGAAGAGTCACTACTCTCCACTATACATGTTTCTACCACAAGTAAATCATATTTACCTTGGTTCTTCCTCTTGGCCAGGAATTTGGGACAATTTCTCTTCCAATGTCCGCTTCCATTGCAGTGGAAACACTTTCCTTTCTCTGTAACCTCTTTGACCTTTTTGCCCTTACGGGCGCGGCTCTGGCCGCTTTTACCCCTTTTCATCCTCTTCTTCCCTTTCGGGCGTGAAGGAGCAACAGATTTTGTCCTGCAGGTCGAACCCACGTGATTAGACACCGTGAGGCAACATTTGCCTCAGATTCCTTGACCCGCTGCGGGACCTGAAAATTTTGTAGCTCATTAAGGAGGTAGTCGATTGTAGCTAATTTTGTTCATAACAACATTACTCTCTGGCGAAGGAAACTCTTCGGAAGAGTCTCCATGATAAAATCGACTGGCTCGACTCGTCGATCGAAGCCCCGTTCATCTCGAGCAGAGATAAAGCGGGTCATCATGTCCGAACATGTTCACGGACAGGCGACCCTCTTTCATCCGGCGTTGAAAATGTATTTGAGCGAGTCATGCAGGACTGAAAGGATCGTTGTCCAAACATTTCTCGCAAGGACTCCATGATTTCTTAGCGGAAACCATCGCACATGCTTCTTTGCCAAGACATCAGACATGTTGGCAATTATGTAGACCTTGGCCTTTTCATTGGCCCTGATCCATCGATCGATCGACGCGTATCGCGAACGACGCGCGATGTCGTCGAGCCCAAGCATCTCGAGGACACTCCTCGGACAACACGAACTTTATGTCGTCAGTCACCAAAATTGTATTAATGTTGTTTTTCGGCTCCGTAATTATCTCCCACTAACTTATCGGAAGCAAGTAAAGCTATAATAGCGCTAGACATTTTTAGCTGAAAATTTAAGAAAAACTTTGTATTAGTCTCGCAAAAAACCTTTTGAAAACCAATCTAATTTTAGCAAAAAATATTTCATGATCCCTAGGTCATTCAAAATTTTTGCAATGATACCCTAAAGGTTTAGAATGACTGCCACCGAAGGGTGAACTGAACACTTCTCCTTTAAGACAAGACTTTCTCGATCAGACCCTAATCCCAGAATAACTCTTATTCCATTAGGCATCCAATTACCATTGTTTGGTCAAATTCATTAACACTTAACGAATTCTGTGAGTGTCACCCTCAATCTTTAAGTTTCCAAGAATCCGTCCTAACAATAGCTACCGAAGGGTGAACTAAGAAGGAAAACCAACCAGGAAACTGTATCTCTTTCGGGAATTCACTGTGTTCCGACTCTCATGATCATGCCCTCCGAAGGGATCGTCTGGTCCAGGCCAAACTAGCAGACAGATCATGGGTGTCACACGGTGTGAATCGAAAGAAGAGACCGTGGGTCTCGTTTTCACAAGTCCGCTCCCACTCACTATAAGTACTCTCTCCGTCCACGATGATATGGACCTATACAAATGCCATCCGAAGGGGGACGCTCCCATTTGCGCCACGAGGCCGAGTATAGATCTCACGGTGCGGACTTAACGGACATTTGTGGTTAGAAATTCAAATGTATCTTATACACTATATTTTCTCCCACCCAGTACTTTAATTTTAATAGGGATTGACCTAGATAATCGGCTAAAAATTACCTAAGTCTACCAATATAACTCTTATATGGTATTTAGCCTAAGTCTATAATCACATTATTAACTTAGGTCTATGTGAGAAAATTAATTAACACTTAATTGCTTGGCGCTCACGTAAATATAATCTAAGAATCTCCGGATCGAATTCACTCCCTGTGTCGGTTTCGTGTGGGGTGTTTCTTAAGTGTCAACTTAAATACCCCAGCCTTAGACAAAACCTTCCTTAGACAGAGTTACTAATCAGTCACCATTCAAAGATCATATTTGATTTTCTAAAATTCTAATCTTATTAGAAAATTAGAAAACCTAAGTCTAATTATTCAAGTTCTAAACACTTTAAAACTAATAATTAACTTAGGTTGCATGCATTTCTATGTTATAGTGCTTGATCATTCATCACATGAATAAGAATATACTATAACATAATTACCATTCATCACATGAATATAAATGCATGAGCATACTTTAATCTAAAAATATAACACTTATATTAATTAAATTAAATATGCATTTTATTACATTATAACTCTTATAATATAACCTATCATGCAAACTATATTATAACTCTTATAATATACATGATGCATGATTATGTTTAACCTAAGGTGGGATTTTAAATCTATATGACATACATTATGCACATAGAATTTAATTAAAAACATACATCTCATGCATAAAATAATTAAATAGCAAAATTAGACCGGTTTTTGCCACCTAGGGGCAATTATTTAATTAAATAAAATTAATATAACATTTATATTAATAATATTTAATAAATTAATTAATAAAATAAATTAAAAAACATTTTTATAAAAAAACTGAAAAATAAACTAAAAATGGAAATAAAGCGCTGCAGATTAAGACTTGAACCCACGCCCTCGCGCGCGCATTTACTATCGCAACGCACGCATCGCCTACTGGCGTTGGCGCGCTCCTCAGCGCCCGCGGCGCGTTAACGCGCTACAACCAGCGTTGCCGCGCCACGCCCTCGCTGCAGGCCATCTACCGCGGCACGCGGCGTTGAGACGTCGTTAGGCGCGTCTCAACGCCATCGGCGACGACGGCAACATCCCTGCTGTTTTTCGCCCAGTTTTTTGCCTGTTTCCGCTCCGATTTCTTCACGACAACTCTTGCCACGAACGACCCGGACTTACAGACTTGATTTACAACAAAATTGCCCAAAACAACAGGCCCTTACATTGATCTTATCAACATAATTGTAAATCTAATCTAGTGCCAAAAACCGAAAACATCCAATTCGTAAACCATACATTCATCTCATGAAAACATGGTAAATTACTCACCTAAATTTTAATAAAACAGTGCATCGATGAGAGAACCATCGAGATGGCTCTGATACCAATTGAAGGGAATTAGAATCCCCGCGCAGCGGAAGGCGATCGAATCGTCATGGTATCATAATGCAATGTACTTATTAAAATCGATCTACCTATTAGATCTAGGCTAAACATGCTGAAAAGATTACAACGATGAGGATAACTTACTTGTTGTAGATCGATTCAGCAACCTCTCCTTGCAGATCACGAACTCTTCGTGCTCCTCGATCTCCACGAACTTTTCCCACGAACGGATCTCGAACACTACCAAAATAGATCTTCTTGGTTGTTCTCTTTAGGAGAAGGGAAGTTGGTGGGAACTTCCTTTTGTTTTAGAAGAGGTGGAGAAATGAGAGAATAGAGAGAAAGCACTTTTGGATTCTTAGGTCAAAATCCAAAAAATGACAACCTAGCTTTTCCTTTTCCTTTTTTTAATTTTAAACCCATCTAACAAAGGGTTTAAATAGTGGAATAATGAAGTTCACAACTTCACATAATTACCACTTTACCACAACCATATGTTATGTAAATCTCATTTACATAATTTTATAATATAAGATATCTCATATCTTATGTTGCAAATCTCATTTGCAATAGTTGTGGATTTAATCAAATTGAATCTCATTCAATTTATTTTCTCTCTTTCAATTTCTCCAATTTGCCTGAAATTCAACAATTAGGCCAACACATAGTTTATTATGAATCTCATTCATATTTAACTATATATTATATCATCTATATGATATAATTACTCTTAAAGTGAAATTGAACATTTCAATTTCATACCAAAACTTTAATCCTTCTTTTATCCCAGTTTGAGCCAACCAAGGGACCTAATGGACCTACAGTGACGGGCTCCAATGATCTGAGGTTAATCAGTCAAACTCTTTGACCCGGTCAACCAATATTCATTAGCTATAGTAATACTCCACTAAAGCCTGTAGTTGTACTCCCATCAGTGTAGAATATTACGTGTCCACTGATATAACCAATTCTCATGAGTCGACCCTTCACAGGTTGTTCATAGACACGGCTGGGTCAAATTGCCGTTTTACCCCTGTGTCTATATCTTGTTCCTTAAGTCCCCACTGCTCCTCTAATGAACAACATATTGTGATGGTCCAACCATACACAACACCCTTCTCGGCCGGTGAGAAGGTGGGCGCCCGTTGTCCAAGCCACGAGAGACAAGACTTAAGGGAACAACCCTCTAGTTTCCCTATAAAGGCGGGAGCGAGTGAATTCCATCTCGCGTAATTAGGTTCCCAGCTCTCTACTTGGTTCTCGTCCACGAGAAGATAGGCATATTGGGCGAGTGGATCGGGACCACCCTCACCGTACTAATCAGGGAAGGATGCACTCGGCTGCATGTGAGTCCGTAATACGCTCGATTGTGTATAGTCACTAATGGTCATCTACGAATTTATTAGTCTTTTTCATTAGCGGTGTTATATCGGAAGTCTAATAATTCACGGTCCTGGTCTTGTACAATCTCATTGTACAGATGCCCCACTCGCATGTCAACCACATGAACGAAGTCGAGATCACCTCGTTTGTATCTAATACAAAGCGGGCCGCATCCACAGTGTATCCAAGATTAGGTCTCCAACCCCATCCTTATACTGTAGATCGTTTGGGTCATTAACTCGAACGTGATCCTCCTTGTGTGTCAACTACACACCGTTCAAGTTCTAGTTTTCTCATATATTCAATGACCCTGGAGCTTAGTTTATTGGAAATGTTTAAAATATTTGCGAGACACAAAGTGAAGAAAATAATAACTCTTATTAATTTCAAAACAATATTTTACAAACACGAGATTAGGACAAAAATTCCAACACAAGTATCTTAGGAGAACGAGGGACTATATGCTTGCGTATTAGATTAAGGATTTGATCCTTATAGGATACAGTAATTCTGATTTTCAGACCGTTAAGGATTCTAGGAAATCCACATCGGGATCAGTTTTTACCCTTAACGGGGGAGTTATAGTATGGCGAAGCATCAAGCAAGGATGCATCGCTGACTCCACGAGGGAGGTTGAGTATGTTGCTGCTTGTGAAGCAGCTAAATAGGTTGTTTGGCTAAGGAAATTCCTTACTGATTTGGAAGTTGTTCCAAATATGGAATTTTCCATCACCTTATACTGTGACAATAGTAGTTCGGTAGCCAATTCGAAGGAACCTCACAACCATAAGAAAGGCACACACATCGAGAGGAAGTATCATCTGATACGAGAAATAGTGCAACGAGGAGATGTGACAATCACGAAGATCACTTCGTAGCACAACATTTTGTTGGGATGTATGTCCTCATCTCGTGTAGTTTGTAATATTCCAAGTTGTAAATGAATAAGAGTTATTTATTTCAACATTGTGTAATAAATACGAGTTATTTATTTAAACTTTGTGTCTCGCATTTTTCATAAACGTAATCTAATAAACTAAGCTCCAGGGTCATTGCATTGTGAGAGAAGTAAGAACTTGAACGGTGTGTAGTGGACACACAGGGAGGATCGCGTTCGAGTTAATGACCCAAACGGTCACGTGATATGGATAGGGTTGGAGACTTAATCCCGGATACATCAGATGCGGCTCGCTTTGTATTAGATACAAACGAGGTGATCTAACTCGTTCATGTGGTTGACATGCGAGTGGGGGCATCCTGTGCAATGAGATTGTACAAGACCGGACCGTAAATTATTAGACTTACTGATGTAACACCGTTAACAGTATAAAGCTAATAAATTCGTAGATGACAATTAGTGACTCGACCTTAATCCTCGCGTGTCACGGACTCCCGTCTCATGAGGGCTCGTCCTTTGACTAGTACGGGTGAGGGTGGCCACTATTGCTCGCCCAATATGCCTATCTTCTCGGGCGAGGACCACATGGGGAGCTGGGAACTTGACTACGCAAGAAGGAATTCACGCGTTCCCGACTTAAGGAAACTAGAGGGGTTGTTTCCTTAAGTGTTGTCTCTAGGGCTTAAACAACGGGGCCCCACTCTCTCATTGGTCTAAAAGGGTTGTTGTTTATGATTGGACCATGCAACGTAGTTGTTTATTAGAGGAGCAGTGGGACTTAAGGAGCAAGAGGTAGACACAGGGGTAAAACGGTAATTTGACCCAACCGTGTGACTACGAACAACCCGTGAAGGGTCGACTCATGGGTATTGGTTATATCGATGGACACAACTTGTCCTACTGTTGATGAGAGAGCAAACACGGGCTTTAGTGGAGTGTTACCGTAGCTAATGAATGTTGAATAACTGGGTCAAAGAGTTTGACAGGTTAGTCTCGGATCATTGGAGCTCGTCATGTGTAGGTCCATTAGGTCCCTCGGTTTGCTCAAATTGGACAAATTGAGGGTTTACAGTTTGGTGTGAATTTGAAGTGTTCAAATTCATTATTTGGGTATTTATGTCATTTATATGAGATATAGATGACATAATATATAGTTTGATGTGAATGAGATTCATAGTAAACTATAGTATAGCCTAATTGATTAATTAGTGCTAATTGGAGAAATTGAATTGAGAGAAATTAAATTGAATGTGATTCAATTTAAAAATCCACAATTATGCAAATGAGATTTGTATAATAAGGTATGAGATACCTTATATTATATAATATGCAAATGTGATTTGTATATTATATGCTTGTGGTAAAATTGTGATTTGGTGGAGGTTTTAACAACATCACACAATAGTATTTAAAGGCTTTGCAAGAAGCCTTTGGTATGCCTTTTGCCATTTTTTGGATTTTCATCCAAAGAGAGCAAGGCAATTCTCTCTAGAACTCTCTCAATTCTCTCTAAAACTTCTCCTCACCCAAAACCAAAGGGAGTCCAACCTACTCTCCCTCAACCTCCCGAGAACAACCGAGAAGACTCTTTGGAAGTGTCTCCGTGTTCGGATTGAGGTTCATGTTCGAGGAGATCATTGGATCAAGAGAGATTGTGACCAAAAAAGGAGAAAACGTTGATGAAGTGTTCTTCAAGAGGTTAATATCCATTATACTTACTGTTTTCTTCTCTTATTTTCTTGTTTAGCCTAGGATCTATGTGATAGGTTCGATTTTAAGACACGTTTTACACAACGGATCAACGACGTTTCACAACGTCTTCCGCTGCGGGAATTCAAAATCCCTTCACATTGATGATCCGTTTACAAAGACTCTCACGACTAAAGTGTTTGAGGGTCATTTGGAGAGTCTAGGTCTATGAGACATGTACATAGGCTAATCTAGGGCAAGTGGGAGATATGTAATGGGTATATGGATGCCCTAGTTTATTGTATTTGTATCTCTGTAGCCACTGTTTTAGATTATGATGTAGCCCACTAGAGTTTTAGTTCAAGTTGGAGTTTGTTGGAGTTTGTGCCCTAAAACTCGTAGTTTGTAATTATGTTCTAGTTAATGTAATAAACTATTATTACTTCAATAAAGTGTTATTGTTCATTATTTACGATATTGCTACTTTTTAACCCCAAATCTAATAAACTAAACATCAAAGGCTGTAAAATGTATCTTTAACTGAATGTAGTGCACATATAAAGGATCTCAGTTCGAGATACAGCCTAACAGGTCTATAGTAAGGGGATAAGGTTTGGGTACCTTACCCTGGTAAAACTATGGATGTGACCCACTTTGTATATTATACAAACACTGTGATCCTAACGTGTTCGTGTAGATGACATGTGAGTGGGCATATCCTATGTAATGAGATTACATAAGACTGGACCACGAAATAGTGACCACTGGATGTAACTCCGTTGACTAGTTAGGTTTCTATTTCACTAGGATGACCTAGGCAACTTAATCTCAATCCTGAGCGGGTTACGAACTCATGTTTGCAAGGGATTGTCCTTTGACTAGTATGGGTGAGAGTGGCCAGATTCACCGACTCAATATGCCTACCTTCTTGGGGACAAGACCGAGTGAGCAACTGGGGACTTAGCCTAGCAAGATGGAATTCACTCATTCCCGCCTATTAGGGTAAGTACAGGAATGTTCCCTTAAGTGGTGTCTCCGGGACTTGAAGAAAGGGCCTGACCCTCTCATTGGTCCGAGAGGGACTCTGTTCGTTGGTAGGACCACAAACAAATTGTTCATTAGAGGAGCATTGGTACTTAAGGTACAAGATGTAACCCAGGGGTAAAACGGTAATTTGACCCAGCTGGTGTTACGAACATTTGTGAAGGATTGACTTGTTGTTATTGGTCAATATCCGTGGACACAAAAATATATATGCAGTGAGAAGAGTACAACTGCGGGACTTTAGTGGAGTGTTCTCGTAGTTAACGAATGTTGATTAGGAGGATAATGAGATTAACCGAGTGATCTCGTATCGTTGGAGTTTCTGATTTGTAGGTCCATTAGTTCCACCTTCTAGCTCGTAAAGGGTTCTTGGATTGTTTGAATTTGAAATGTTCAAATTCATTAGGGAATACATTTAATGTATACAGATACGATATAATATATAGTTTTAGAACTATATAAATTTAATGTGAATATGATTCATATTAAATTGGTTCAGATTATTGAATATTTGAAAGAGTTCAAATATTAAATTCAAATGTGAATGTTATTCATATTTGAAAATTATAGGTTAAAATTTAATGTGCATAAGATGTGCATAAGATGTGCATTAAAACTATATTAGGTTAGAGGAGAAAAAGATTAAATATGATTTGATCTTAATTAAATATATGATTAATTAAATGTATGATATTTAATTAATTAATTAATTTAATTTAATTTAATTAATTTTAATTCATGAGGGAAGGGACCCTAGCCATTCTTTGGCTCTACCCTGGAAAGAGAAAGGAAAAAGACGTGAGCGAATACTATCAGCAGAGATACCATTCATTTTAAATGTACCACAGATTTCTAAGAAATTTTGAAGATGAGAGTTAGGATCTTCTGTGGCTAAGCCTCTGAAAGCACCTTCCCTAACCATTTGTATCAGCCCTGTCTTAAGTTAAAAATTATTAGCATTTATAGGGGCATGGACTATTCCAGCCTGCTCAGAATTAAACACAGGTTGGAAATAGTCCCTGATAGGTTTAGGGTTATTGATGAGTTCCTGATCAGCCATAATTTGAGGTTCTGCTTTTCCTTCCTTTAGGAGTTTTCTACAGGTCCTCTCGATTTCAGGATCAAAAGGATGCAAGTCTGCAGCTCTCCGCTTGGGCATACACCTTGAGGAACAAAAAGAAAGAAATTAGATAAAAACAACAAAACTAGAAAATAAAATAGAACATAGATACAAAATAAAGACATAAAACTTGGGTTGCCTCCCAAGAAGCGCTTTCTTTAACGTCTTTAGCTAGACGGTGACTTATCAGGGCACATAAAATTGCTCATATTTCTTCGGGCCCTTCTTACTCGAATCGATATAGCCTTCTAAGTCTAAAAGGCTATCATGTTTTTCTTGAGCCCCAGAAATAAAATTATTTTTGGTATTTTTGTTTATCAAAATGAAAGAACTGAAATCAAAGCAAGACTCGTGAGTATCAGACAAATGGTTATAAAAAATAAAGGAGATTTCTGGGGATAAAAGGAAAGAAGACTTCTCAGCCTCTAACTCTATCACCTGGATCTCCCTTGTGGAACTAAGTGTATCACCAGTGTCCTCCTCACTAACCTGATCATGGTGTGCCTCAGTCTCCCCCAAACTATCCTCATTATCATCTAAACAAATCATCCTAGGTGGCACCTCCTGAGTGGTAAGGATAAGAAATTATTCCTGTAAGGCCTTAAGGGAAACTACTAACTGATTAAGATACTGAGCTCTATCCTGTACTATTTTCCAAAGTCCTACCACCTCAGTTTCTAACTTACCCAACCTCTCTAATTCACTATGAACCAAATTTTTAAATTTCAATTCTAAGGTATATTCTGCCAATTGGTCCATAAGAGAAGATTTTTCTAGGGGTTGGTTAAGGTATGACAAACTATGGTTCCAAGTGCCTAAATAATTATCCTCATGTGAATTTTCATATATGTCAGGTACATAATGGTAAAAATTAGACACATGATATTCAGAAAAATCATGATACACAAAACTAGGGTCCTGAGAGGGGTAATAGAATGATGGAGAAAAATCATGCAAAGTCATGCTTGAAAAATTACTAATTCAGAACAAGACTTCTACACAATAGCAACACAACCAAAAACAGGGGATAAAGACTAAAAAACACATAAAACTAAAATAAAACAAATAAGGAAACGAACAAACACACAAAAAACAAATAAGGAAAGACAAACAAACAACTTTAATCTAGAATTTCAAATTTTCTCCTAATATTAATTAATCTAAATAATCGTCATTTTTCCGGCAACGGCGCCAAAAACTTGTTGCAGCAAAATTTATTATATTGCAATACCGCAGTGTACGGGTCAAGTTTTAGTATAGTGATTTATGAGTCCAAGTATCGTCATCGGGAATGAGTTTCTAGATTAATTAATTACTAAGATACTACTTCTAAATTTTAGCTAAAGAAACATAACATGGATAGGTGATGAAACAAGAATTAAAGACAAACAAACATGTGGAGACACGAATTGATAGATTTTAGGGAAGTGATTATACAAGTTAATGATCTAACTAACACATGCATTGAACCAATGAGATTAATTTATAAACAAGAAGTAAATTACTCAAGAAAGTCTCTCGATCTCTCAAGAGCCTCGCACATACAATAAATCCTATAGTCTCCATATAAAATCTAAGCATGCACGACATTAAGCAACTTCTTTATGTGTTTCCCTAAGATTTTCAGGTCATTCTCATGCCAGATTTCTCAAGGTTTTGACAACTTTGATCTAATTTAAGCTTTATCTCTCGAGTCCACTTAAATCAACAAATTAAGAAGTAACGAACAAATTGCCAAAAATAAAGACAAAACATGCTTCATTACATAGCAAGAAAGTCATCACAAATACATCAATTCCTAACTACAAAGTTTAGCTACTCTAAATCACATGAAAATCAAACTAAACAAGTAGAAAACGTCTTAGAACGCTATTACAAATTGAAAGAAAAGGAAATTAAACTTATGTGTCGATGTCGGTTCTTCGTCTCCGATCTCCTGTCTTCGATCTCGAACCTCCACGAATGCTTTGGCTCCCAAAAAAGCTCTTTTCTCTCTTCTTACAAAGTATATTTCGAAATTAGGGCTAAAAACTACCAAATTCGGCTCCCCTTGTAATGAAAACAACATGTTATATTTATAGGTATTATCGGCTCAGCGTTGCAACGTTGTGCCCTAGGCGGCTGGCACTAAAGGAAAGAATCGATGGCGTTGCAACGCTGAGGGCAGCGTTGCAATGCCGCTACCCTAACGCGCGCTCCTTGTCGAAATGGCGTTGCGACGACGTGTGAGGCAAAGATTGCAACGCCATTGCGCGTTCCTCGTGCATGCCTTCTTATCGAGATAGCGTTGCAACGCTGCTAGGCAGCGTTGCAACGCTATCGCTTGGGGTCTTCAACGCGTCTTGGCTGCACATTCGGCGTTGAAACGCTATAAACAGCGTTGCAACGCCATCGCCTCGGGTCATCATGCTTGGATTGGTTCTTTCTCTTCCAATTGGTATTCTTTTTAGCTCCAAATAGCCTCGTTTTGATCCCAAGTGATCCAAATTGTCTCCAAGAGCTCCGTTTTAGCTCGTCACCTGAAATTGAATGAATTTAACACGTAAAAGCCTTGAAATCATCATAAAACTAGCAATAATTAAGCATAAAGATAACACATTTTGTGTGCTATCAACAGGTGATATAGATGGCAGGAAAAGTACTACCGGGTATGTTTTTACTTTGGGTGATACTGCTATTAGCTGGATTTCTAGAATGCATAAGATATAATAGCTCTGTCTACTATAGAGGCTGAGTATGTTGTTGTTATCGAGACAAGTAAAGAGATGATATGGTTTCAATCTTTTTTAGAATAACTTGGCTTTGAAGGGAATGAAAATCCCGCAGTGGAAAACAACATGAAACGTCGTGGTTTTCGTTGTGCAATTGATTTCTTAAAATTGAATTTAAAACTTAAATCCTAGGCTAAACATGTTGTAAAAGAGAAGAAAACAGTGAGTGAAAGTACATACTTGTTGAAGAACATTTCTTCTCCGGTCACGAACACTTCGTACCAACGATCTCTACAACACGACCTCATCGATCTGTTTGGACACCTCCAAAAGAACTTCTCGGTTGTCCAAGATAGGTAGAGGGAGAGTTGTGGGACTCCCTTTGGTTTTGGGTTGGAGAAAATTTGGAGAGAGTATAGAGAGTTTGAGAGAGAGCTTTCTTTGTTCTTGGAAGTGAAAATCCAAAAAATGAACAAGTTCCTCACCAAAAGCTTCTTGCAAAGTCTTTAAATAATGGTGAGAGGTGGAGTTGAAATCTCCACCACCAATTCACCATTTTACCACAGCCTTATAATATGCAAATCATATTTGCATATTACATATAATAAGGTATCTCATACCTTATTATACAAATCACATTTGAATAATTGTGGAATTTTAAATTGAATCACATTCAATTTAATTTCCCTCAATTCAATTTCTCAAATTTGCACTAATTAATGAATTAAGCTAACCTATAGTTTATTATGAATCTCATTCACATCAAACTTTATATTACGTCAACTATATCACATATACATGACATAAATACCCAATTAATAAATTTGAACACTTCAAATTCACACCAAACTGTAAACCCTTAATTTATCCAGTTTGAGCCAACCGAGGGACCTAATGGACCTACAGATGACGAGCTCCAATGATACAAGATTAACCTATAAAACTCTTTGACCCGATTAATCAACATTCATTAGCTATAGTAACACTCCACTAAATCATGTGGCTGCGCTCCCATCACTGTAGGACGAGTTGTGTCCATCGATATAACCAATGCCCATGAGTCGACCCTTCACAAGTTGTTCGTAGTCACAACTGGGTCAAATTACCGTTTTACCCTCGTGTCTACCTCTTGCTCCTTAAGTCCCACTGCTCCTGTAATGAACAACTACATTGTGTGGTCCTACCATAAACAACATCCCTCTTGGGTCAGTGAGAGGGTGGATGCCCGTTGTCGAAGCCTTGGAGACAACACTTAAGAGAACAACCCTCTAGTTTTCCTAATTCGGGAACGAGTGAATTCCATCTCGCGTAGTCAAGTTTCCAGCTCCCCAGGTGGTCCTGTCACTAAGAAGATAGGCATATGGGATGTGTAACTGCGACCACCCTCACCCGTACTAGTCAAAAGACAGACCCCCGCAGACAGGAGTTCCTAACACGCTCAGGATTGAGGTCGAGTCACTATTGGTCATCTACGTTGTTATTAGTCATATACTGTTAACGGTGTTACATCAGTAAGTCTAATAATTAACGGTCCGGTCTTGTACAATCTCATTGCACAGGATGCCCCCACTCACATGTCAACAACATGAACGAGCTGGATCACCTCGTTTGTATCTAATACAAAGCGGGTCGCATCCACAACGTATCGAGGATTAGGTCTCCAACCCTATCCGTACACTGTAAACCGTTCGGGTCATTAACTCGAACATCATCCTCCCTGTGTGTCCACTACACACCGTTCCAGTTCTAGTTCTCTCAGAATACAATGACCCTGGAGCTTACTTTATTGGATTAAGTTTATAAATATGCGAGACACAAAGTAATGAAAAAATAACTCTTATTTATTTCAATATGGAATATTACAAACTTACACGAGATTAGGACATACATCCCAACAGGCTTGAAACTGGGAAAGGGGACTTCGCATTGTGACAACCAAAGTGTTATTCATTTAGCAAAGAATCCAGTGTTTCATTCGAGAATGAAACACATACAGTTGAGGTACCATTTTATCATATAAGTTTTGGAAGATGGAGTGTCTGTGCTTGAAAAAATTCTAGGAAGTCAGAATCCAACTGATATGTTTACTAAGACTGTTTTTGTTAACAAACAGAAGTTGTGTGCACTTCAGTTGGACTTCTCCATGAGTAGAGAGAAGTTTCTACCGTTGCTGAGGAGACTTATTATTTGTTTTGGTCTCCAAGTGGGAGATTGTTATGTTTTCTGAAGCCCAAAAAAACCCACGACCCAACTTTCCTTAAACCTAAATAATTATATATATATATATGTATATAATATGTTTTCGGTATGTAGCAGATTCAATTTTCAGAATTGGTTTTGCGGTTGTGTTGGTCGGGAGAAGAGAAAAAAAACCAGCGGCAGTGTTGTTTAGAAAAGTAGAAAAGAAAAGGTCGTCGGTGTATTTTTTCTTTGAGGATGTTTTGCAAGAGTTATTTTTCTCCATTCAAGAGGTTTGAGACCTTGTTGTAGTGTGATTCGCGAGCCTTTTTTTTAGAGAAAAGTGAGGGAAATCACCATTGAGTGTTATAAACTCTTGTAACTTTCTTCCTGACAATTATAGTGGAACCTGCATTGGTAGCAGAGAACTGGACGTAGCCATCATTGGATGAACCAATATAAATTTGGTGTCAATTTCTCTTCCCTTAAACTTGATTTATTTATTGTTCTTGTAGCTTAAAGTTTTAGGTTGGTTTATCTACTCTTTTAGGCTTGTTAATTCCAAATTGATTATTTGGCAAAAAAATTTGAAACATAACTTGATTTGGGATTTGAGATAAAATATATATTGTCTGAATCTAGTAGAATTTAGATGGATTATATTTTGTCGTCACACTCACCCTAACATTCTAGAGGTGCTTGTTTTTCTCTAAAGGTGTCCCCAACTCCAACCATCTAGCTTCTTAAAGCATGCTTCAATTTCCTATACAATTTTAAAGAAAGACTAGGTGAACATGGTTTAAGATCATCAATTAGAAAACACTCTTTTAGTCGCTAAAATTAAAAAAATATAGTACGTACTTTGAAAGTATGATAGGTTAAACTTTAAAAATACCTCTCATTTAGATTTTCTCTTTCTTTACTAGCTAGGTCAACCAACATTCACTAGTAGAAAAAAGTGTTTTAATGACGGGCATTGCCCGTCATTAAAGGGTTTTGATGACGGGCGCGCACCCGTCATCTATTCGAGTGTTATTGTATGTTACAATGACGGGCGACTTTTAATGACGGGCATTGCCCGTCATCAAAAACCGCCCATCATTGTAACATACAATGACGGGCGGGATTTGATGACGGGTAATGCCCATCATTAAAAGTGTAGCCCGTCATTGTAACATGGGTTGGAACCCAGTTTTTAATGATGGGCATTGCCCGTCATAAAAAGTGATTTTTAATGACGGGCATATATTTTTAATGACGGTCATTGCCCGTCATTAAAACTCAGTAACTTTTAATGACGAGCATTACGCGTCATTTATATTTAGAATTTTTTTTTAAAATAAACTCATTGTTCGTCATTATATGTCCGTCATTATTTTAGTTCATAATTTTTTATTATGACAGGCAATGCCCATCATCGTTTTTAGCATAATTTTAATAAAAAAAAGTTAATAGCCCGATGGCTAACCAACAATATTTAATAACTAATTACCTGAAATATTGCAAATATATTAACTTCTATATTGAGACTACACATGAAATCACTATACAAATTTACAAACATGCAACAAAAACACTTTTATATCCAAAACATACATCAAATCACTAATCCATAACATCCAACAAAATTATTTTTTAACCAAAACAATGCACATAGAAAACTTTTATATCCAAAACTCCAAAACCATAAACTACTATATTACAAACCCTAAACTCCTATATCACAAACTTTAACCATAACTCATATATCAAAAACCTTAACCATAACTCTAAAACCATAAACTTCTATATCACAAACCTTAACCAAAACTCTAAAATAATAAACTCCTATATCATAACTCTAAAACCATAACTCCTATATCACAAACCTTAACACCTATATCACAAAAACAATAAACTCTAAAACTAACATGAAATCAAGCCAATAAGTAAAAATTTCGGCATGACCTCTACAGAACATCAGCTAACCATAACCTGAAACATTGCAGAACACTTCTATATCCAACAAAAACATGAAATCACTAATTCATCCACAAACATCCAACAATCATTCCTTTTACGAGAAGAACATAACTTCATTATAAAGAATACACATGAAACGATCTCTACATAAGCTTATCGCCTATATCACAAAAACCATAAACTAGTATATCATAAACTAGTCTAAAACTAACACGAAATCAAGCCAATAAGTAAAAATTTTGGCATGACCTCTCAGTAACATCGCCTAACCATAACTCAAACATTGCAGAACACTTCTATATCCAACAAAAACATGAAATCACTAATTCATCCACAGACAACCAACAATCATTCCTTTTACGGAAGAAGAACATAACTTCATTATAAAGAATACACATGAAACGATCTCTACATAACCTTATCGCCTATATCACAAAAACCATAAACTAGTATATCATAAACTAGTCTAAAACTAACACGAAATCAAGCAATAAGTAAAAATTTTGGCATGACCTCTACAGAACATCAGCTAACCATAACCTGAAACATTGCAGAACACTTCTATATCCAACAAAAACATGAAATCACTAATTCATCCACAAACAACCAACAATCATTCCTTTTACGAGAAGAACATAACTTCATTATAAAGAATACACATGAAACGATCTCTACATAACCTTATCGCCTATATCACAAAAACCATAAACTAGTATATCATAAACTAGTCTAAAACTAACACGAAATCAAGCCAATAAGTAAAAATTTTGCATGACCTCTACTGTAACATCACTAACCATAACTCAAACATTGCAGAACACTTCTATATCCAACAAAAACATGAAATCACTAATTCATCCACAAACAACCAACAATCATTCCTTTTACGAGAAGAACATAACTTCATTATAAAGAATACACTTGAAACGATCTCTGCATAACCTTATCGCCTATATCACAAAAACCATAAACTAGTATATCATAAACTAGTCTAAAACTAACACGAAATCAAGCCAATAAGTAAAAATTTCGGCATGACCTCTACAGAACATCAGCTAACCATAACCTGAAACATTGCAGAACACTTCTATAAAAAAAAACGGTGTAGGGCATGAGGCCACCCGCCTCTCCATAGACAACATCCAACAAACGAGTATATACATAAAAAAAACACATTCATTCATGAACAACATCCAACAAACTCCAATTCAAGATTCAGAAGAATGAGGCCACCCGCCTCTCCACAAACTACTAAATACACTTCTATTATAAACAAGTATATTGTACACCTAACCAACATATTAACTTAACTAACTTCTTACAAATCTAGTACTTTTTCACAAAATTTAGAAATCTACAAATGACTTACACAAATCTGCCAACAAAATTCGCCCATTGTATTCGAATCTCGTCGATTTCTTCTTGTTTATATGCAGTTTTTGTGTTAAACTACAAAGAGAAATAATATATAATAACATTAGACTAAATTATATTTTGAATCACAAACTAGATAAAATAAGAGTACTTACTGAGTTCATTATAGGGATACTAGAATTATATACGATTTCTCAGTATATACTTACATACATAATACCTGACTCTCTGTAACCGGTTGGCGGGGGGCACTACATGCAAAATAATTTAAAAATAGCATGTTTGAGTTAAATATCGTTCCAACGTCAAAACAATCGAATATATTAATTATGTTTACCTTTACAAGTTTCCAAGTGATGGAAGAACGATATTGTGGAAGTGAGTGCTTGGCTTGCCACATTCTCAAGGATCTAAAGAGTTTGAAACATTAGAAAAATTAATAGAAAGTAATTCATTCTAAAGGTTTGAAACACTTACGTATTTATTGTTCCTTGAAAACTTTCTTCGATCTTACTCCTCAACGAGTTTAAGACATAAACGGTGTTTGCCCGCGGATGGATAACGATCAACATCCAATGATATCTATTAAAGTTAGGAGTATTCTAATATCATTGTTTTATGAACAAAAAATATATAAATAAGTTGAAGTAATTTAAACTTACCCAGTATTATATGGGATGA
Source organism: Trichosanthes cucumerina (assembly GCA_036507285.1). Classification (NCBI taxonomy): domain Eukaryota; kingdom Viridiplantae; phylum Streptophyta; class Magnoliopsida; order Cucurbitales; family Cucurbitaceae; genus Trichosanthes; species Trichosanthes cucumerina. Next base: position 29,459,267 of record CM071842.1, on the reverse strand, counting down.
AAACTTGTTGATCCAAGTCCAAATTAACCATTTCTAACCTGTTAGCAAGATTTATACAACGTGTTTCTTGACTTTTAACAAAATTAGAAATGGTTATTTGATCAACTAACAAGAACTTGGCGATTATTTCATAGTCACATACAGTCCAAAGATACTTAAATAAAAGTAAAGTTATTTTAATAAAACATTCAAAAGCGTAGTCAATATAGTTGTAAATGAAAGATGTTGTATACTTACGCAATGTATGCGACTATGCAGGAGTACCCTATCTCCACCATCCCACAGTAATGCAGGATATCATTGCGATGTAAATAAATTAACTTTTCCTCCCCGAATATGTGCTCACTCGACGTGATTTGAATCGTATCATCTTCTTGCATCGATAACATTGCATAACGATTCAGAAGTTTAATAGTCACGTGAGCATCTGTGTACTTTGTAGAATGTGAAGTAGGCACATGTACAGAAACATCCGACTTATGTTTTGTTGGAGAAGCCACCTATCACAACAAAACAACATTTAAATTTGTAAACAAAGAATTTAGTAATTTTAAACATTGAGTTGAAGAATTTCATACCTTTTTCCCCTTATTAAAAATGACAAGGTCACGAGGCCATGCCACAAAATTTCTCATAGATTGACTCAGGGACTCTACTTCTCCCCGTATAGGAATTGGTAGTGGAGCATCTTCACTTACGATCATGTCCACTACCACTCTAACATTTTTATCTCGTAAGGGAACTCCATGGACTGTGGGAAATTGAGCGTCAGACGTGTACATTGTGCCTACAGCAACCACATTATCCTTTGATCCTATTGCTAGATGGCATGGAGTTCCCTTCAAAAATTAAAAAGGAATGTCAGAATAATGTATCATATATGATAAAAAAATTTCCACAAAATCCTAATTACCTCTAAAATTTCTTCCACCTCGTCAATGACCTCCTTGTCTTTTGGATGATTACTGCCTATGCTTGCAGACTTTTTGGAAGGTGAGCACGACATTTTGTTGCCAGACTCTTTGCTTGATTTTGACTTTGCTCGAGGAATGTTAAAGTATGTTGATGGTTTGACAGACATACCTAATCCTCTAACACACCCTCTGTGTTCTGGCGTGCCTAATGCCTCGGTCAACATGTCTTTACCTTTATTCTTCATAGCTAGTTCGTCCTGTCACAACCATTTAGATTGACATTAAAACTAACCATAAGATATTTAAACTACGAATCATTTTTACATCATGTTAAAATAAAACATATTAACTTACGATTCGACCAAATGCATTGTTTGGTTTCATCATCAAGTATTCATTATTTTTTCTTTTCGTGCCTCTGTATCCATAAGGTGGCACGAGTGGAAGGATCTTCCGCCAATTCCTATATAAACACACAAGTTATTAAATCTCATTTATGAAAAATTATAAGAAATAATGTTACTCACTAGTTCTTCAGCTAAGTTGGCAAATCCTTTGCGAGAGATGTGATGATTATATTTATATTTCTCTCTCCTTTCCTTTTGTACACGACTTTGTGCCTGTATCACATAATAGAATTAATTTAAATCATTTTAATACTTTTTTTACTAACTTTTAAAAGCAACAAGTATAATATACTTACCTCCCATTCTTCCGATGATCTAGCATTCACAAATGCTTCCCATTGGTTTTGATCAATATGTAAATACTTTTGTGGAGGATGTTTCAACAAGGACGACTCATCTTAAATGGAAGTATGTGTTTTTGATACAACGTGTATCGAAATGTTCGAAATTTATTTACCGCTGATTGAAGAATAGCATTTTTGGACCGAGGGTCGATCACAAATGACATCTACATAGGAAACACATAATAAATTGCTAAATAACTCTATATATTAAGAAGTTTGTAGGGAAAAATACTATTATTCTTACCTCTACAAAATCAAAAATTTTATCTTTCAGTTCTTGGGGAACTTCTTTCCAAGTCTTGTAACTTAATGGAATTTGTTGCCTAACGCAAACTCCAATATAACTTTGCATTTGGTTTGCATTATCCCCAACACTCTGGCCTTGATTGTTGTATTGGATGACTAAGCGTTCTCCTGTAGTCCTTACGTGTGCCAGACCACGCATAGTAGTGAGACCACGTCGATTAGTATGCCTAGCCTCCATTTGGATCGATACGTTCACTTCATCGTTACTTGATCCACTCATTGTAACGATCTGCAAAAAAAAAAATATCATGAAAAAAATAAGTTATATTAGCGCATAAGACATATGAACTCATAAAAAATTACAATAACTAAACAATGACATACCATATTTAATACATTATTTATCGATCCATATACCATCACAATCATTTCTAAGATATGTGGATGACATTTCGTCGATTTCATGGGCCGCGTCAATATTAGGCATTCTTTCAAGGACCCCATATCCACAATCTTGAACGATATCAACATCAGCCTCAGAATATTCTTCTTCAACTATTCCTTGAGGAGGGGTTAAAACCACCGACCATCGAGGATCAAGCGGGTCTTTCACATAAAATACTTGCTTGGCTTGAGATGCTAAAATAAATGAGTCTGATCTATGTCCAATTCGATTAAGGTTGACAGTTGTAAATCCAAGGTCATCTACTTTATGTCTATTATTATTCTCAACACATTCACATTTTAACAAAATAAATGTCAATTTTCGGTAATCAATCTCCCAAATCTCTTGTATTACACCATAAAAGGTCATGTCTGACATAACCGGATTTTTATCCTTAAGATGGAGACTTGCATTGTGTTTGCTATTATTTGAATTCCACTATTTTGGGTATTCCTAATATCATCACGTTTCTTCGTATGATAATGAGTACCATTGACCACATAACCACTAAAGGTGGCTACATCTGGACAAGGCCCATGAGCTATCCATCTTAAAGAAGGTGATATAGAGTTGTTTGGCACCTCGAGAGCAAGTTGAACCTGAAAATATACGTTGTAAATTAAGTAGGAATAAACATTAAACTCACTCATTACAATAGTTTCATCTCAAGATTACCCGATCACGCAACCATCTGCCAAATGTGCGATTATGTTCATCTTGAAGCCACTTTTTGTTTTTGGATCTACTGAGATTGAGTCTAGATAGAGTTTCCATGTGTTGCCTAAATTCATAGAACACATGAAAATTATTACATCATTCCATAGTTGGAAAGTTATGCGAAAGAATTGAGATTTACGTACCCTACGTATGGAAACACGTCATTCACATTTTGAAGAACATAAAGATGAGCTTGATCCAATTGTTACTTACTGGGTTTGATATAGTGAGCAACAGACAATGGTCTATCAAAATCTGATTTCTCTTTCCTTGTCATTGAACGTACCCCAATAGACTCAACCCAGAGAGAAATTCAGAACAAAATTCTACAGCCTCCTCCACAATATAATTTTCTCCAATGCATCCTTCTGGTCGGTTTCTATTTCGCACATAACCTTTTAGAACTTTCATATATCGTTCAAAAGGATACATCCACCTCAAATACACTGGTCCACAAAATTCTATCTCTCTTACAAGATGAACCACAAGATGTACCATTATCGTGAAGAATGCCGGTGGAAAATATTTCTATAACAAGCACAACGTAACCACTACATCCTCTTGCAAGTCTTTTAACTTTGATGAATCGATCGCCTTACTACATATGGCATTGAAAAAGAAACACAGGCGAATAATTGCATATCTAACATGCTTTGGTAAAATACCACGTATAGCCACAGGTAATAATTGTTGCATAAGAACATGGTGGTCATGCGATTTAAGCCCATAAAGTTTCAAATCTGTGAGCGACACTAAACTTTGTATATTGGATGAATAACCTTCAGGTACTTTAATTTCTGATAGTGTCTTACACAAATTCAATTTCTCCATCCGCGATAGTGTATAACATGCTTGGAGGAAAGAAGATTCTTTTCTCTCCAAATTGAGGGCCAACTCCTCCCTAATGTTCAATTCAACCAAATCTAGACGAGTTTTTAATCCATCTTTTGTCTTGCCGGGAATATCAAGTAACGTGCCAATAATATTTGCACACACATTCTTCTCAATATACATCACATCTAAACAATGTCGCACGTCAAAATTTTTCCAGTATTCTAACTCAAAGAAAATAGACTTCTTCTTCCAATAAGTGCTTGAAGGGTCTCCTTTATTTTTTTCCTTTCTTGGCTTCTTTCCAAACGAGTATTGAAGTCTACTAACTTTCGCAAGAATTTCCTCTCCACTTAACGGTTCAGGAGCAAATTCCAATTCTTGTTCACCATTAAAAGCTTTCTTCTGTCTTCTATATGGATGATTACGAGGTAAATGTTTTCGATGTCCAAGATATGTCATCTTTTTCCCTTTTGGCAAATAAGTGGATGACGTTTTTCTCCACATATTGGGCAAACATGATATCCTTTTACTGTACAACCACACAAATTGTCATATGCAGGAAAATCATTAATAGTCCACAATAAAATAGCTTTAAGTTTGAAAGATTGTTCATGATTTACATCGTAACACTGAACTCCATCATTCTAAAGTTTTTTCAGATCATCAACTAATGGAGCTAAATAAATATCTATGTCATTCCCTGGTTGTTTAGGCCCAGATATTAATGCATTTAACATTAAAAATTTTTGTTTCATGCATAACCGTGGAGGTAAATTGTATGTCACCAACATAACTGGCCAACAACTATATCCAGTACTAAGATCACCGTGTGGATTGACACCATCAGGTGAAAGAGCAAGACGAAGATTTCTAGGTTCTAAACCAAACTCTGACCACAAATTGTCTACTTGCTTCCACGATAGTGTATCCGCAGGATGTCGTATGTATCCATCAATTACTCGTTCATTAGCATGCCAAGTCAACAAACTCGATATTTCTTTACTGCGAAACATTCTTTCAAATCTTGGGATAGGAGAGAAATACAACATGACTTTCGCCGGAATGTTCTTCATCATATCCTTCGAATTTTTACAAAGCTTCCATCTTGATGTTCCGCATGTAGGGCATACTTCTACATCTTCAAGCTCTTTTCTAAACAAACAACAATCATTACTACATGCATGAATCTTTTCATACTTCATTCCAAGAGTACACAAGATTTTTTTGGCTTGATATGTAGAGCTAGGAAGTTCATTTGGACTTGGTAAGATGTCACGAACCAATGCTAACAACTCAGTGAAACTCTTATCGCTCCATCCAAACTTTGCTTTCAAATTATATAACTTTATCAATGCAGATATTTTGGTAAAATTGTTACAATTTAAGTACAATGGGTTCTTGGCATCATCTAACACTTCTTCAAATATTGGAGACTTGTCATTAAAATAGTTATGTGCAGCCTCAAACATTCCTATTGTGTCGTCAACATCTTCGTCCTCAACTTCAGGTTCCTCTTTTCTCTCATTCGGTAGTGACTCACCATGCCAAATCCATGTTCTATAGCTTTCATCAATGCCATTAATATATAAATGATCTCTTACGACATTCGCATTTTGAGACTTTGCATTCACACATTTCAAGCATGGACAACAAATGACACCTGACCTATTTGAATGTCGTATACCACTTTGGATAAATGTCTCAACTCCTAAACGATATTCTGATGACATTCTATTCTTTGACATCCACAACTTATCCATGACTATAAATCTGGTGTCTTGAAAGTTCAATCTACAAGAAGAATAATAGTTACTTAAACTTATGTACTTACTATGTCCTTAGGAAGTCGCCGAAGAAAAAATAAAACAATCAAGGAGTTCACTACTTACTGAATTTCATGATATTGATTCAAAAGCCAACATCATGATATTTTGGACTAATACCATTTCCTCTCATCTACAAACCCACTACTAATATTAAGAAAATTAAACATATGATCCTAACCAAACATGCTAAACAAAAGTTTTCAACAATTCCTCAATCACTATTAATATTAAGAAAATTAAACATATGAAATCTAAACTCATAAAACTTAACACAAACAAAGAATTAGAATTAAGAAAAATTTAGGAAATTCTCACTTTTTCCTCAATAATGTAATACAAGTTATTAACCTCCTTCCATCCATCCCCAATATAAAAGTAAACTTATCTATTTTAAACTCATAAAAAATTATAGCATAATCAAAGAAAATAGTAGTAAAAACTTAGGTATCTTGAAGGGGGGATTAGTTAACATGGTACCTAAATTAAAATGAGAAATCCGATTATGAAAACCAAAAATCAATGCCATAAGTTGTAACTAATATAGTTTCAAATGGTTCAATTTCTTCTTTGAACTAATATTGAGGTAAGTTTGATAGTAGGTAAATTTTCATTAAGTTAGAGTGATTATTTTGTAGAAACTAATATTGAGGCTTTTGAGACTTCTTCAACTACCTAAAGATGGGGTCAACTCCAATTTTGGATGCAACCCTTGCATCACATTTTTAATATTTCTAATCTCAATTACCATCAATCGTTAAAAAATGTTTCTAATGTCATTAATTAAACTAGACTTAAATTAGGTAGAAATTGAACACATTTTCTTACAACATGTAACTTTGAACGCATTTTCTTAAAACCTCAACCATATTATATATATTTTTAAGTTTTTAAGGCTACATAAAAATTGCATAATCCATAACATGTGACTTCCATTTCAAGTGCCCTTCAACATTTCAAGAGCATTTCAAGATAACTGACATAAAAACAAATTAAAGGGGCAGATTTGGACCTCAATATAGCAGATCTACAAATGAAGGGTGTAGATCTGGACCGCACGCTTCAGTTCTGGTCGGCGGCGATGGATGCCGGAGAAGAAAGACGACGGCGACTCCCAAATGGATGGTGGCGAAGCAGTCGGCAGCGATTTGGTGCTCCGTGGACGGCGGTTTGGTGCTCCGTGGATGGGTTGTGAAGAAAGACAGAGATCGATGGTCGGCGACGAACGGCTCCCCCAAACGAACGAACGGCCGGCGGAGGTCGGAGATGGGTCGTAAACGGCCGGCGGTTTCGACTCCCCCAAACGAACGGTCGTCGTACTCAGAGTGAATTAGAGGGGTACATGTGCTCCGTGGATGGCGGTTTCGACTCCCCCAAACGAACGGCCGGCGAGGTCGGAGATGGGTCGTGAACTGAGATGGGGAGATGAGATCGAGGGTGGAGTGTTACGTTGAGAGACTGTGAGCTAAGATGGGGAGATGAGATCGAGGGTGGAAGTGTTGAGAGACGTGAAGAGAGAGAGTGAGCTGTCGGGTGTGAGGTGTCCGAAAATGTTTTTTTTAATTAATATATCCTATAATGACGGGCAAAGCCCGTCATTCAAAAGAATTTACAATGACGGGCAATGCCCGTCATTGTATGTCCGGCGAAAAAATTCCAACGCGCCTTTTCCCCGTCCGTCATTGTTTCTCGCCCCTTGATTTTTTCGTCCGTCATTGTAGCCTTATTTTCTTCTAGTAATTCAAGCTATCAAACAAGCTATGTTATTACAAAACAACTATGTTATGAGCTCTTCATCGTAGTTTCATTGGGCACAAGCATACATGGATCAACATTTGATCATTCACCACACTTAGAATCATAAAAGAAGAAGCAAGGTTATATGTTCATACAATTCTATGTTTTTTCAATTGTGTGTCACATGAAAAGGCAAAAAGAGATGGCAGGGTATGGACAATGGCTGATCAAATATAGGCAACACATCATGTCTTTCACCAATCGACTCATGCCTAACAACGTGTGCTCACAAGTAAATCTTAAAGGTCGTGTCATCTAAAGAATTAGAACTTAAAGATATTTCAACATGAAAATTCTCTACTTTATAAACTTGCTCATCCCACTTAATTCCAAGTCCACGACCTTAAAATTACCATCTATTAGCATGCTCGATTCGTCATAGGCATTCTCGTGATTGCTAGGAATAATAGTAGTATACAAGGGATCATGCAGTAGGTATTTCTTAAAGCACAAGTAGGCAAGGTCACTTTACATGCTTGTTTAGGACATGCAATGGGCACCTTACTACTTTTTTTTTCCTTCTTAAAATGTTTTGCCCTAGCATCATGCTTAAAAATTGGCAAGCTACCCTTCTTTATCGATGCATCTTTACAATAGGTAGGTTTTAGGTATAGCACACCTATTTCCATCATTTTGTACAACCTTTTTCTCTTCGATCTTTTCATCTAGACGGAGAAATTATTTGGTTACCAGGCTGCCACAATGTGGCCCACAGTTTCTTAACATTGGATGAAAAGAGAGAAATACCTCAAATTTATATCCAATGGTTATTAGAAATTATTGAATCCACATCTAACGGTTATTATGAAACAACCATATTTTAGTAATCTCGTTCATTGAATAATTTGAAGCTACCAGGACAAAGACAATAAAAAAAGACAATAGGTAACAGTGTACTTTGTGGTTGCAAATATTAAAAATTGAGTTTTACTTAATTCTAAAGCCAAATGAACTCTGCCCAATGTAAATTAATGGGTTGAAAGTTCAGAGAAAATAGAATTAGGATTTTTGGGCACACAAATGAGGTTAGTTAGACAAATGGTACAAAATATTTTCAAAATGTGTTCTTTTCTTTTGAGGATGGTTTCTTTTCCAAGCTCCCATGGAGGTTTACAAGTTATATAATTAAAGCTAGATTTTCCAAAATTTAATTAATATATATCTGTTCTCATCAATCCTAAAATTGATATTTTAAGTTATATTATTTTATAAATATTCTAATTTTATTTAAATATCAATTTTGATTAAGATAAACGAAATAAGTTTGCTCATTTTTTTTGTGTAGTTTTACCATACTGTACAAGATTTGATTCCAATATTTTTTTTCCCTATTATGGAAATTAGGAAATAGATGTCCATGTTTTGTGTTGTCTATGTATCTAAATTTATCATTGTCAAATGGCACATCCCTCATTTGCCCATATATCCTCCATGTGTCTAATATTCACTCATGGTTAGTGTCCAAATGTACCAACTCATCCTTGTCAAATTTTCTATAAATAGTGTCTTTTGTGGATCGTGAAATAGACATGATTTGGTGATTTTCTACACTTTCTCTATTTCTCAAATATTTTATTAATTTTTCTTTTATTTGCTTTATATATATATATCAATTTTTATTTTCCTTTTTATTATTATTATTATTTTGTAAATTTTTTGTGTTCGGTTTTGCCTCTCAATTTCACAACATGCTATCAACACGAGCCTCCATCATTTTTTTCATTGAAAGTAGGTCCTTAAGTTACGTTTTTTTTATATATAATTAAATGTTATTTTGTATATTTGGTTTACATTTCTAATATAAACATAATGTCTTTTGATAGTCTTACAATGACAAATCTTACAAAATTAGAATTCACGACCCTTGACATTAATGGTAATAATTATCTGTCATGGGTACTTGATGTCGAAATACATTTGGATGATATGAACCATTGAGAGACCATTAAAGAAGGGAAAACGACATCAAGTCTAGAAGGCGAAGGTCATGGTTTTCATTTGTCATCATCTCCACGAGGGATTGAAAATAGAATATCTAACAGTAAAAGATCTCTACATCCTGTGGGAAAACTTGAAAGAAAGATATGATCATCTAAAAACTGTTATTCTTCCAAAAGCTCGTTATGATTGGATGCATCTGAGGTTGCAAGATTTTAAATCAGTACGTGTGTATAACTCCGCAATATTCAAAATTAGTTAAAAAATGAAATTATGTGGAGAAAACATTACTGAGATGATAGGTTAGAGAAGTCATTTTCTACCTTTCATGTCTCGAATATGCTTCTGCAGCAGAACATCAAGAGAAAGGTTTTACAAAATATTCTGAACTTATTTTATGTCTTCTTATTGTTGAACAAAATAATGAGCTATTGATAAAAAAAATCATGAATCTCAACCAACTAGAACAACATCATTCCCTGAAGTCAATGTTGTGAATTTTAATAAGCGTGGTCGAGGTCAAGGTCGTGATCGCGGTAGGGGAAGAAATGATTATTTTTGCGGTGGGCATTATATGTTGGGGTATACGCCCTAAACAAGTGTAGTTTTGTAATAATATTTCAAATGAATAAATAAAGAGAGTTATTTATCATATTCTCACACATAAACCTAAATCCAATAAACTAAGTTCCAAGGTTATAATGATTGATCTTGAACAATTGTGTAGTGGACACAAGTTGGATTAAGTTGTTCAAGTATAACCTAAAAGGTCTATGGTACATGCATAAGGTTGAGAACCTTATACTGGTAACACCATCGATGCGGCCCGCTTTGTATTTAGTACAAACGAGGTAATCCAACTCGTTCATGTGGTAAACATGCGAGTGGGAGCATCCTGTATAATGCGATTATACAAGACCGAACCGCAAATTATTAACCTACTTGTGTAACGTCGTTAACAAGATAGGTCTAATAATTTATAGATGCTCATTAGTGATTTGACCTGAATCCTGAGCAAGTTACAGACTTCTGCTTATGGGGGTTTGTCCTTAGACTAGTATGGGTGAGAGTGGTGTGTAGCCGACTCAATAAGTCTACCTTCTCAAAGACATAACCTAGTAATTAGTTGGGAACTTAACTCTGCAAGATGGAATCCACTCATTCCTAAATTAGGGAATCAGATAGGTTGTTCTCTTAAGACCTGAATCCAGGTCTTGAACAACGGGGCCCCACCTTCTTACTCGCCTAAGAAGGATTATGTTTATGGTAGGACCATAGACTGGTTGTTCATTGGAGGATCAGTAGAGCTTAAGGAGCACGATGTAATCATATGGGTAAAACGGTAATTTGACCCAACTGTGATTACAAACAACCTGTGAATGGTCAACTCACAGGTATTGATTTATATCAGTGGATACAACATAGTCTACAGTGAGGAGAGTGCAACTACGAGTTTATAGTGGAGTGACGCATAGTTAATGAACGTTGGTAAATTTGATCAAAAAGTTTGATCGATTAATCTCGTATTATTGAAGCTCATGTTCTTTAGATCAATTAGGTCCCTTCGTTGGCACATGGAAATAATGAGGGTTTATAGTTTGGAGTGAAATTCAAGTGTTCAATATCATATTTAAGGCGATATATCAATTATATATGATATAATTGATATAATATATGGTTTAATCCATATATTAAATGAGAAATATATCATAAGAGCATGTAGGGATAGGATGATCATTTCCATCCTATTTCTCTATAAATATGTGCATGAGATGCACATTTGTTAAGTATTCCAAAGCATTGGTGAGAAATTCCTAAAAGTGTTCTTTGTGTGTTGTTGGAAAAGTTTCATAACACTTATCTCATTCAAAAAGCCTCCTATACTCCAAAGTGGAATCCCACCTTCCTCACTCTCCTAGAGATACAACGGAGAAGACTTAGTGGTGCATATCGGTTGCGTCGGGATCGTTGAGATAGTGAGAACGTGAGGAGCAAGGAGCACAAGAAAATTTCGTTCTACAAAGGTAAAATTCTTGTTGTCCAATTTCAATTTATATGCTTAATCTAGGATATTATTGTTTTCGATTTGATCTATGTAATACATTATAAGAACACGCGATTCAAATTGTTTCCGCTACGGGATTCGATCATATCATTATAATTATCCAAATCTCAAGAAATCCACATGAAATGATGATCACAAAGGAAAAACTCCACAAAATAGGAATGCAAGAGGTGATGAGAATAAATGTTTTCGATGTGGAATGACTGGACATTGGTCACGTATTTGTCATACATCCAAACATCTAGTGGATCTTTATCAAGCTTCCCTGAAAGAAGGAAAAAATGTGGAAGCAAATCTTACTTATTAATATAATGGTATATTTGACTCATCAAATATGACAAATTTGGATGTGACAGACTTTTTTGCATCTCCTGAAGAGAAGATTGAAGTAATTGATAAATTAGCAAGTACTTTTTTTTATATATATTTTGAGAATGTCCAAGACTAATGTTTATCTTTATGTTTTTTTTCGCTTTAAACTTTTTGTATTATGTTTCTCTTATTGTAATTATTTTTGTGTAATAAAGAAATATGGATAGTTTCCATATGTTTAGCGACTAAAAAATGAGCAATGAAGATCTATGTTTGGCAAACTGCGCAACTACACATACAATACTTATAAACAAAAAATATTTTTCTAAATTGACAATGCTAGAAGAAAAAGTCAATATTATATCATGTTCTGCAGACTTGATTGATGATTTTGGAAAAACAAGTTTTATCTTGCCTAGTGGAACAAAATTCACAATTAATAATGCTTTGTTTTTTAGCAAGTCGAAAAGAAACTCATTGAGCTTCAAAGATAGAGTATCTCTATATCACATTTATTGTTTCACATGAAAAACATATATTAGAAACATTGTCTGTTTTTCTTCTGGATTATATTATATTTGTATACGAGTAATCGAATGCGATGCAACAATGAACTAGAAGTTCATGAATCAAGATATTCACTGTATGATATGATCGATTAGGTCATCCAGTATCAATGATGATGAGAAAAATTATTAAAAATTCACATGGGCATCCATTAAAAAACCAAAAGATTCTTCAATCTAATGAATTTTCATGTGATGCTTGCTCTCAAGGAGAATTAATAATTAGGCCATCATCAGCTGAAGTGGGGACTGAATCACCTATATTTTTGGAATGAATCCATGGGGATATTGTAGGAATCTGAATTACTTTGAGGAGCGGAAACGTGAATAGATCGTTAAACTTGTTTTGTTTTGGTTAACACCAAATATCAGTACATTGGAAAAATTCAGAGACAAACAATTAAAGCATGGACTAATGCAATTAGATATGCTGCAAAGTTTCTAAACTATAGGAAATCGAATATTTACCTTTGTAGTTTCCAGAAATCAACAACTTTTTGCTTCCTCTCCAAATCAACACAACAATACAATAACTCTCATTATTCTTCGCTTCTACAACATGACATAACCAAAAGTGAAAACTCCCTATGACTCTGAGTTATTAGATCTAGGCTTGGCTGGAAGACAACAACTATTGAGAGAAGGGAATTCTAGTTTTCTCTCAGAGAATGAGAGAGTTTTCTTTTTGCAAATTCAACCGCTTGAATTTTTTTCAATCAATTCTCTCTTCACCATCCAAAAATGAGAAGAAGTAAAGGAACATGGGGGCAACTTCCCGCTCCCGAGATGTGGGAACTTGTCAGGATGACACATTCCCATTTTTAATTAATTAAGAATTAATCAAATTAATTATATAATTAATTAATATAAAAAATAAATCTTATTGAATTATATATATTTTAATTTTAATTAAATCATATTTAATTAAAATCAAATTAAATATCATATATTTAATTATGAATAAATCACATTTAATCATCTTCCCTCTAACCTATAGTTTTAAAGTAAATCTTATGCACATTAAATTTTAACCTATAGTTTTAAATATGAATCTCATTCACATTTAAACAATATTTGAACTCTTTCATAATTCTCTCAATTAATTTATACTATAACGTTTTAATGTACATAAAAACTTTATATTATAATGAATCTCTATACATCATGCTTATTCCCTAATTGAATTTGAACATTTCAAATTCACATGATCTAAAAACAATTTACGAGCTAGGAAGTTGATCTAATGGACCTACAGATCAGATCCACCAATGATACAAGATTATTCAGTTAATCTCATTAACCTCCTAATCAACATTCGTTAATTGTGGGAACATGCAACTATAGTCCCGCAGTTGCACTCTTATCAATGCAGATATATTTTTGTGTCCACGGATATCGACCAATAACAACAAGTCAACCCTTCACGAATGTTCGTAACACCAGCTGAGTCAAATTACTGTTTTACCCCTGAGTTACATATTTTACCTTAAGTCCCAATGTTCCTCTAATGAACAACCTGTTTATGGTCCTAACAATAAACAGAAGTTCCTCTCGGGCCAATGAGAGGGTTGAGCCTTTTGTTCAAGTCCCACCGACACCACTTAAGGGAACATTCATCTACTTATCCTAAAGGCGGGAAGGAGAGAATTCCATCTTGTTAAGTTAAGTTTCCAACCGTCTGCTCGATCTTGTCCCCAAGAAGGTAGGCTTATTGTGTCGGCATCTCGGGCCACTCTCACCCATACTAGTCAAAGGACAATCCCTCGCAAACAGGAGTTCATAACCTGCTTATGATTGAGATCAAGTTGCCTAGGTCATCCTATTGAAATAGAAACCTAACTAGTCAACGGGGTTACATCTACTGGTTACTATTGCGTTGTCCGGTCTTATGCGATCTCCTTACATAGGATATTTCCACTCACATGTCGTCTACACGTACACGTAGGATCACTGTATTTGTATCAAATACAAAGTGGGTTATATCCATAGTATTACTAAGATGAGGTACCCAACCTTATCCCCTTACTATAGACCCTTTAGGTTGTATCTCGAACTGAGATCCTTATATGTTCACTACATTCAGTTCAAGAGACATACAACAACCTCGGATGTTAGTTTATTAAATTTAGGGTTAACTTAAGGCAATACATAAAATAATGAATTAAACAATAACACTTTATTGATAACAATAACACTTACTTGATTTAATTAGACCATTATTACAAACTACGAGTTTTAGGGCATAAATCCCAACAGATATATGTGGATCTATTAACCAACCAAGTGGACCATTTAGATATTTTATGGTATTGATGGATGCATCCAACAGATGGTCACATGTATGTTTATTATCAAGTTAAAATCTTGCATTTGCAAGATTACTTGCTCAAATAATTAAGTTAAGAGCATAATTTTCTGATTATACAATTTAGATCATTCGGCTTGATAATGGTAGTGAATTTACATCCAAAGCATTCAATAATTATTGTATAGCCGTTGGAATAAATGTGGAACATCATGTAGCTCATGTGCACACACAAAGTAGTTTAGTAGAAACATTTATAAAACACTTGCAATTAATTGCTAGACCAATGCTTATGAGGACAAAGCTTCAAATATCTGTATGGGGTCATGCAATTTTGGATGCTGCATCACTGGCACGCATTAGGTCAGTAGCTTATAATAAGTACTCCCCAATGACAATAACTTATGGACAACAACCAAATATATCCCATCTAAGAATTTTTGGATGTGTAGTTGTTGATGCAAAATTTATGATAATGCAATATCGCATTGTGCGGGTCAAGTTTTAGTATAGTCATTTAAGAGTCCAAGTATCGTACTCGGGAATGGGTTTCTAGATTAATTAATTACCAAGATATTAATTCTCAATTTTAGCTAAAGAAACATAACATGGATAGGTGATTGAAAATAAATACAAACGACAAACAAACATGTGGAGACACGAATTGATAGATTTGAGGAAAGTGATTTTATGAGTTAATGACTCAACTCACACATGCAATGAACCAATGAGATGAATTTATAAACAAGAAGTAAAATACTCAAGAAAATCTCTCGATTCTTAGTGAGTCTCGCACATGCAATAAACTCCATAGTCTCCATATGAACCTACGACATGCACGACATTAAGCAACTTTTTTATGTTTTTTCGAAAGATTTCTAGGTCATTCTCATGCCAGATTTCTAAGGGTTTTAACAACTTTGCTCTAATTCAAGTTTTATCTCTCGAGTCCCCTTAAACCAACTAATTAAGAGTTAAGAATGAATTGCCAAAAATAAGAAAAAAACATGTTTCAATTCATAGTAAGAAAGTCTTAACAAGCAAATCAAATCCTAACTACAACATTAAGCTACTCTAAATCACATGAAAATCAAGCTAAACATGTAGAAAACGTCTTAAAACGGTATTACAGTCTGAAAGAAAAGAAAATTAAACTTATGTGTCGATGTCGATCCTTCGTCTCCGAGCTCCCGTTTTCGATCTCGAACCTCCACGAATGCTTTAGCTCCAAAAACGCTCTCTTTTCTCTCCTTACAAAGTGTATTTCGAAAATACGGGCAAAAATCTATCAAATTCGACTTCCTTTGCAAGAGAATGTAAGAATATATTTATAGTGTCTCTCGGTACAGCGTTGCAACGCTAGGGACAATGTTGCAACGTTGTACCCTAACCGCATGGTATATATGGCAACAGTTGGCAGCGTTGCAACGCTGCTACCTTAATGTGCACACCTCTTATCGATCTGGCATTGCAATGCTAAAAGGCAGCGTTGCAACGCCCTCGTCACGATTCCTCGTGCTTGATCCCTTATCGAGATAGTGTTGCAACACTAAAAGGCAGCATTGCAACGCCATCACTTCGGGTCTTCTAGCTTGGGATGATCCTTTTACTTCCAATTGATTTTACTTTTAGCTCCAAAAAGCCTCGTTTCGATCCCAAGTGATCCAAAATGTCTCCAATTGTCTTGTTTGTGCTCTTAACCTGAAATTGTGTAATTTAAACACGTAAAAGCTCTGAAATCATTACAAAACTAGCAATAATTAAGCCTAAGGATAGCACATTTTGTGTGCTATCAAACACCCCTAAACTTAAACTTTTGCTAGTCCCGAGCAAAAACAGAATTAAACATCAGATTGTTCTTATACATACATTTGATTCAAACCTAAAAGATTTAAGAGAGAATCTGGCAATCATAGGAAAAACTCAAACATAACACTTCAACAAGCAATTTAAAAATTTTCCTAAGTGTTCCTACGTGTGTGTGTGATTAGCCTATGTTCCCTTCATTTTTGCTAAGCCTGGATCAACTTTATTAGGCTCTCCATTCAACTTTCCCCTACACTGGTCTTAGTTACTAATCTTTGAGCCTCCACATATTCAAGAATTAAATAACTCTACTTAGCACTTACTCACTTTTTATCAATTTTTTCTATTTTCTTCTTTTTTTTGTGCAAGGACACTAGCTTCCACACATCCACTGCAGGGACCCTTACCCAGTGCACTCGCTCAATGAGTGGCCTAACTGATCACAATGAAGGTAGCTCTTTTTGCTCTCACGAATTTTTTCTTTAGCAAACAAACAACAAAAACCAATTATTTCACATACTATACAGGTCATGCATTTCATATTGTTATTCACCCTATCATGCAGTTTAACTCTCAAATTAGTTCTTAGACCAATCAAGGTGACATCAAACTTCTAAACCTAATAAGTTTATTCTAAGCATTTCAAAACTACAGGAACACAGATTATGTGCATAATAGTGCAGGAAAAACTCAAGAAAATTTTTAAATTAACTCGAATTCATATCATGCTCTCAAGTTTCAGCAGAAGCACAAGAATTTCCATTTAAATCTCATCCTAGGCTATCATGATCATACTTATGTAAAAGATCAGTCAACAATTCAGCACATACTCAGGACAGTCACAAAAAATAAACAACATCTCACCCCCAAACTTAAACTAAACATTATCCCCAATGTTTGCAGAAATAAGCATAAATTAAGTATAAAGGTAAGAGTGACAACAATACTGTCCTGAGTTATAGAGATCTTTCTGAGTTCCTTGGATAGCCAAAGCATGTGTGTTGGAGTTCCTTAGAACGAGAGCATGGACTTCAACGAAGCATTACATCATCACAACCTACAAAGCAAAACAAACAAACTTTTAAATAAACTAAGAACTGAAAAACAACTAAAACAATCTAAAGACAGAAAGCAACAATAATGAAAAGCTTGGGTTGCCTCCCAAGAAGTGCTTTGTTTAATGTCTTCAGCTAGACTGTACTCCCTCAAGGTGTTTCTTTCCTTGCTTGTAGTGCCTGCAGTGATGTGTTCATCTGGCCAATTTGGGTGTCTATATTCTTTATTGCAGCTCCATGACTAGTCACTATACCAGATAGACTGGTGACTACATTCTCCAGCTGGTTGGACCGACTTCTAGATTCAGCTATGAAGGAGCGCAATGTCTCTTCCAGAGATGGTTTCCTCTCTGATGTTGAAGAAAGCCCTATAGGAAGATTCAACACATTTTTGTTGTTAGCATAAGAGCAATTCTCATGATACCTCAAACCTGAATTGTAATGTGGGAGGTTGTTATGAGTCTGGCTTCCTCCATAGTTGTTGATTATGTTGTTCAGGTAGTGTAGTTGCTCCATAGTGGATTCTCCATTGGGCTGGAAGCATTGAGAGGACATCCATGTTTGTGTTGATCCTGCAAAATTATTTAGGGCATGAGTGAGAGATGTCATATGAGATCTAAGAGAGGTTACCTCATCCAGTTAATACAATCCAGCTACTGGCTTAGATTTGTCATTATCTGTAGGCCACTGGTAGATGACAGTTGACACTTCCTTGAGGAGGGCACGTGCTTCTGGCACAGTCTTCGCCATGAAAGCCCCTCAAGCAATGGCATCCAGAATGGTCCTGATCTTACCTTCCAGTCCATTATAGAACAGTTGTACCTGGAGCCAATCTAGGTAGCCATGCAGTGGGCACCTCCTCAGCATGTCCTTGTACCTTTCCCATGCCTCAAATAGTTGCTCTCCCTCTTTCTGCCTGAATGTTCCTATCTCCGCCCTTAACTTTGCAGCTTTCACTGGTCGAAAGAATTTGGTCATGAAGGCTTGGGCCAACTCCAACCAGGAAGTGATACTGCCCGAGGGAAGGGACCCTAGCCCTTCTTTGGCTCTACCCTGCAAAGAGAAAGGAAAAAGACGTAAGTGAATATTATCAGCAGAAATACTGTTCATTTTAAATGTACCACAGATTTCTAAGAAATTCTGCAAGTGTGAGTTAGGATCTTCTGTGGCTAAGGCTCTAAAAGCACATTCCCTAACCATTTGTATAAGCCCTGTCTTAAGTTCAAAATTGTTAGCATTTATAAGGGCATGGACTATTCCAGCCTACTCAGAATTAAACACAGGTTGGAAATACTCCCTGATAGGTTTAGGGTTATTGATGAGCTCCTGATCAGCCATAGTCTGAGTTTCTGCCCTTCCTTCCCTTAGGAGTCTCCTACAGGTCCTCTCGATCTTAGGATCAAAAGGGTGCAAGTCTGCAGCTTTCCCCTTGGGCATACACCTGGAGGTACAAAAAGAAAAAAAATTAGACAAAAACACAAACAACTAGAAAAGAAGACAAATACAAAAATAAAAACATAAAACATAAAACTTGGGTTGCCTCACAAGAAGCGCTTTCTTTAACGTCTTCAGCTAGACAGTGACTTATCAGGGCACATAAAACTGCTCATATTTCTTTGGACCCTTCTTGCTTGTATCGATATAGCCTTTTAAGTCTAAAATGCTATCCTTTTTCTCCTGGGCACCAGACAGATAATTATTTTTGGTATTTTTGTTTAATGAAATGAAAAAACTAAAACCAAAGCAAGACTCGTGAGTATAGGACAAATGGTTATAAAAAATAAAGGAATTTTCTGGGGATACAAGGAAAGAAGGCTTCTCAACCTCTAACTTTATCACTTGGATTTCCCCTGTGGAAGTGATTATTTAATCATTGTCTAACCCACTAACTTTTCTCTTGTGTGTTTCAATCTCCCCCAAACTATTCTCACTATTACATGAACAAATCTTCCTAGGTCGCATCTCCTCAGTGGTAAGGATAATAAATTGTTCCTGTAAAGCTTTAAGGGAAATTACTAGCTGATTAAGATACTGAGCTCTATCCTGTACTATTTCCCAAAGTCCTACCACTTCAGTTTCTAACTGATTCAACCTTTCTAATTCATTCTGAACCAAATTTTTAATTTTCAACTCTAAAGTATATTCCATTAGTTGATCCACAAGAGAAATGTTTTCTATGGGTTGGTTAAGGTACAATAATTTATGGTCCCAAGTGCCTAAATAACTACCATCATAAGAATTTTTATCAATTTCAGGTATAAAATGGTAAAAATTAGACATATGGTACTCAGAGAATTCATGATGCACATACCTAGGGTCCTGGGAGGGACAATAGAAAGATGGAGAAAAATCATGTCAAGTCATGCTTGAAAAATTAGTAATTCAGATCAAGACTTCTACACAATACCAACACAACCAAAACATGGGACAAAAACTCAAAACAACATACAAAACTAAAATAAAACAAACAACACAAAAAAAAAAGGAAAGACAAACAAACAAACTTTAGTCTAAAATTTCAAATTTTCTCCTAATATTAATTAATCTAAATAATCGTCATTCCTCGGCAACGGCGCCAAAAACTTGTTGATTCAAAATTTATGATAATGCAATACTGCAGTGTATGGGTCAGGTTTTAGTATAATGATTTAAGAGTCCAAGTATCATTCTCGGGAATGAGTTTCTAGATTAATTAATTACCAAGATTTTAATTCTCAATTTTAGCTAAAGAAACATAACATGGATATGCGATTGAAAATAAAGACAAACGACAAACAAACATGTGGAGACACGAAATGATAGATTTGAGGAAAGTGATTTACAAGTTAATGACTTAACTCACACATGCAATGAACCAATGAGATGAATTTATAAACAAGAAGTAAAATACTCAAGAAAATCTCTCGATTCTTAGTGCGCCTCGCAGATGCAATAAAGTCCATAGTCTCCATATGAACCTACGACATGCACGACATTAAACAACTTCTTTATGTGTTTCCATAAGATTTCTAGGTCATTCTCATGCCAGATTTCTAAGGGTTTTGAGAACTTTGCTCTAATTCAAGTTTTATCTCTCGAGTCCACTTAAACCAAAAAATTAAGAGTTAAGAATGAATTGCCAAAAATAAGAAAAAAACATGCTTCAATCCATAATAAGAAAGTCTTAACAAGCAAATCAAATCCTAACTACAACATTTAGCTACTCTAAATAACAATAAAACCAAACTAAAAGTGTAGAAAACGTCTTAAGACGGTGTTACAATCTGAAAGAAAAAGAAATTAAACTTATGTGTCGATGCGGGTCCTTCGTCTCCGAGCTCACGTCTTCGATCTCGTACCTCCACGAATGCTTTGGCTCCAAAAACGTTCTCTTTCTCTCCATACAAAGTGTATTTCGAAAATAGGGGCAAAAATCTACAAAATTCGGCTCCCTTTGCAAGAGAATGTAAGGATATATTTATAGTGTCTCTCGGTTCAACGTTGGAACGCTAGGGACAGCGTTGCAACGCTGTACTCGAACCGCGTGGTATACATGGCAACAGTCAGTAGCGTTGCAACGCTGCTACCTTAACATGCGCGCCTCCTATCGATCTGGCGTTGCAGCGCCCTCGCCACGGTCCTCGTGCTTGATCCCTTATCGAGATAGCATTGCAACGCTAAAAGGCAGCGTTGCAACGCCATCACTTCGGGTCTTCAAGTTTGGGATGATCCTTTTACTTCCAATTGATTTTACTTTTAGCTCTAAAAAGCCTCGTTTCGATCCCGAGTGATCCAAAATATCTCCAATTGTCTTGTTTGTGCTCTTAACCTGAAATTGAGTAATTTAAACACGTAAAAGCTCTAAAATCATTACAAAACTAGCAATAATTAAGCCTAAGGATAGCATATTTTGTGTGCTATCAGTAGTATATGTTCCAATTGTTCCACCACAACGTACTAAGATGGGTCCTCAAAGGAGGTTAAGAATATATGTTGGATTTGATTCCCCACCAATTATTAAATACCTTGAACCTCTAACGGGTGATGTATTTACTGCATGATTTGTTGATTCTCATTTTAATTAGACAAATTTTCCAACATTAGGAGGAGGAATTCAGAAGTTAGAAAAAGAAATTACATGGAATGCATCATCATTATCTTATTTAGATCCTTGTACAAATCAATGTGAACTTGAAGTTCAAAAGATAATTCATTTGCAAAATGTAGCAAATTAGTTACTTGATGCATTTAAAGATTCTAAGATAGTAACTAAATCATATATACCAACTGCAAATGCTCCATCAAAAATTGATATTCCAAGAAGAAAAGTTGTTAGTAATGAGTCTGGGGCACGGAAGAAGCGTAGTAGACCAATGGGTTCCAAAGATAAAAATCTTCAAAAATGAAAAGTAGTCATTAATCAAAATGATCAAGAAAGGATATGGATGTTTCAGAAGAAATCCAGAATACAACTACTGATAAAAGTATTGATGAAAGTTCAATACTTGAGGATAATAATGAAATTTCTATAAACTATGTTATAATAGGAAAAAGATGAAACCGAAATGATATACTTGTTGAAATATCTTTGCTTACAATGTTGCTCATGATATTATTCATGAATATGATGATTCTGATCCAAAATCTATCGAAGAATTAAACTCACATTTTGAAAGTGAGTTTAATTATACCTGGATTGCTTCTTTCCATTTAAACCAATGGGTCTTTGTAAGGAAAAGAAATGAAAAGAATGTGGTCAGAAGATATTAAAGTGATACTTGTTGCACAAGGATTCTCGCAAAGACCTGGAATTGATTATGATGATGAAGGGAATCGTAGTCCTGCAGCGGAAGCGATTGTGAATCGTGCACTCTTGATTTAGTTACAACAATTTAATTCAAGAACATAAAACACTAGATTAAGCATATAAAATATAATGGACAACAAGAAAGTTACCTTTGAATAACCTTTCTTCGAGTGCTCCACTCTCCCACGATCACGATCTCAGCAACAGGAACTCCAACGTACGAAGACACGACCACCGAATCTTCTCTGTTGTTCTCTAGGTGAGGGAGGAAGGTGGGTTCCCTTTAGGAGAGGTGAGGTATTTTGAGAGAGATGTGTGCTTTGGAAATCATCCAACAACACAACAACAGAGAGTTTGTGATTCCTTAGAATGACTTTTTCTAGTTGCATCTCATGAAACCAAATATATAGGGGAATGGGATGGAAATGACCATCCTACCCCTCTTTTATTCTCTCTTTAGTATATAGTTTATATATGAATCTAATTCACATTAAAACTATATATTATATCAATTATATCATATATAATTGATATAACACCTCATGTATGAAATTGAACACTTCAATTTCACTCCTAACTTTATACCCTCAATATTACCATATTGAGCCAACGGAGGGATCTAATGGACCTACAGTTCATGAGCTCCAATGATGTGAGATTAACTGATCAAACTCTTTGATCTAGTTAATCAATATTCATTAACTACAAGTCACTACATAGACTTGTATCTGCACTCTCCTCACTGTAGATAATATTGAGTCCACTGATATAGTCTTACCCATGAGTCGACCCTTCAAAGGTTGTTCGTAATCACAGCTGGGTCAAATTACTATTTTACCCCTGTGATTACCTCTTTTCTCCTTAAGCACCACTTTGATCATCTAATGAACAACAAGTCTAAGGTCCTACCTTAGACTCATACCCTCATAGAGGCGGGGCCCCGTTGTTCAAGACCTTGAGTCAGTTCTTAAGGGAACAACCTATCTAATTCCTTAGTGTAGGAATGAGTGAATTCCATCTTGCATAGTTAAGTGCCCACTACCTACGAGGTTACGTCCCGAGAAGGTAGGCTTATTGAGTCGACTCTGAGTGCCACTCTCACCCATACTAGTCTAAGGACAAACCTCTATAGCGGGAGTTCTTAACTTGCTCGAGGATTCAGTCGAGTCACTAATGACCATCTATAAATTACTAGTCTTATCCTCATTAACGATGTTACACTTGGCTAGACTAATAATTTTGCGATCGATCTTGTATGAACTCTTCATACAGGATGCCCCCACTCGCATGTCAACTACATGAATGAGTTGGATTACCTCATTTGTACTAATTACAAAGTGAAGTTTGCATCCATGGTGTTACAGAATGAGGTTTCCAACCTTATTCTTATACCATAGACTATTTAGGTTATATTCTTGAACTCAACCCAAATAGTGTCCACTACACTGATGTCCAAGATAAAAGTTATAACCTTGGAGTTTAGATTATTGGATTTATAAAGCAAGACTGTAATTCTATCAAAACAAATAACACTTTATTTAATTGATCAAAATTACACAAGTTTAGGGCATAAATCCCAACAATCTCCCACTTGACCTAAAGCTTGTGGAGTACTAAAACATTACAGTAATGTAAATACAATAAACTAGGGCATTTAAACCCCTTTGTACAAAATACTCCCACTTGCCCTAGTTGGGAAAGACTTGTAAACCTAGACCTTCTAGGTGACTTTCAAATAATTTAGCCGTGAGAGCCTTTGTAAAAGGATCAGCAATGTTGTGCTCTGAGGCTATCTTCGTGACAATCACGTCTCCTCTATGCACGATCTCCCGGATGAGATGATACTTTCGCTCTATGTGTTTTTCCCTCTTGTAACTTTGGGGTTCCCTTGAGTTTGTCACTGCACAACTGTTATCGCAATACAGTGTGATGGAAAAAGTCATATTTGGAACAACTTCCAAATTTTGCATGAATTTCCTTAATTAAACGACCTCCTTAGCTGCTTCACAAGCTGCTACATATTCGACCTCCATGGTGGAATCAGGGATGCATCCTTGTTTGACGCTTCACCATACTACAACTCCTCCGTTAAGAGTGAATACTGACCCTGATGTAGATTTCCGAGAATCTTTATCAGTCTGAAAGTCAGAATCCGTGTATCCTGTAAGGATTGTTTTAACCGTTGTCCAGTGTTCAAGTCCTGGATTGGATTGATACCTACTAACCATCCTAACTGCAAAACAGATATCGGGCCTAGTACACAACATGGCGTACATCAGGCTCCCAACAGCCGATGCATAAGGAATCTGTCTCATATCCTCAACTCCTTGAGGTGTCTTAGGACATTGTTCCTTAGACAAATGGATTCCATGTCTAAAAGGAAACAAGCCCTTTTTGGAATCTTGCATCTTAAACCTTGACAACACTTTGTCTATGTATGATGCTTGAGACAAGGCTAGTGTTTTATTCTTGCGGTTCCGGACAATCTGGATCCCAAGAACAACTCCGCATCACCCAAATCTTTTATTTGGAGCTGCGTAGCTAGCCATTCCTTGGAGTCCAGTAAGATAACCTACATCATTCCCAATGAGTAGGATATCATCCACATAGAGAATTAGGAATGCGACAGAACTATTGATGATTTTCTTGTAGACACAAGGTTCTTCATCATTTTGGTCAAAACCATAAGATCTGATTACCTCATCAAATCTTATATTCCACGACCTAGAGGCTTGTTTCAGTCCATAAATTGACCTTTTAAGCCTGCAAACTTTTTGCTATTGTCCTAGTTTAATGAACCCTTTGGGTTGGTCCATGTAGATGTTTTCCTCAAGATTGCCATTCAAAAAGATTGTCTTGACATCCATTTGCCATACCTCATAGTCATAATATGCGGCAATGGCAAGAAGGATATGGATAGACTTTACCATAGCAACAGGTGAAAAGGTCTCCTCATAGTCAACCCCTTCAACCTGGGTATAACCCTTTGCTACTAGTCTAGCTTTAAAGGTTTGCACCTTCCCATCTACACCACGTTTTCTCTTGTAGATCCACTTACAACCTATAGGTTTTACCCCATCAGGCTTATCTACGAGATCCCAAACAGAATTGAAGTACATAGACTCCATTTCTTGGTCCATGGCTATGACCCATTTGTCTTTGTCTTTGTCAAACATTACTTGATTATAAGTCAATGGATCCTCGCAGTTGTCATCTGGTATAACAACTTGGCTTTCAGCTAAACCCATGTAACCGTCAGGCTGTATTACAACCTTCCCACTACGTTGAGACATACTCAACTCTTGAGATGGACTCTCTTCACTAGACAAACTAGTATCAACAACTCTTGTTGACGTACTAGTGTTCTTATTAGCAACTTTTTGCTATTGTTCCGTCAAACTCACTCAACACTACTTTACTTTTTGGTTTGTAGTCCTTTATGTGGTCCTCCTCCAAGAAAATGACATTTGTCGACACAAAAACCTTATCTTCCTTAGGATCATAGAATAAACCACATCTTGTTTCTTTTGGGTATCCTATGAATAGGCATAATTTTGAACGTGAATCCAACTTCTTTCGATTTGTCACAAGCACATGTGCCGGACAACCCCATATTTTGAAATGACATAAACTACCTTTACGTCCTTTCCAGAGTTCAAAAGGTGTTTCAGAAACACTTTTGGAGGGCACATTATTGAAAATGTATACTGCACTCTCCACTGCGTAACCCCAAAAGGAACTAGCGAGATGAGCATAACTCATCATTGATCGAACCATGTCCAACAAGGTTCTATTTCTCCTTTTCAATACTCGTAGTTTGTAATTATGTTCTAATTAATGTAATAAAGTACTATTATTTCAATAAAGTGTTATTGTTCGTTATCTACGAGTTTGCCTTTATTTAAACCCTAGATCCAATAAACTAAACATCCAAGGCTTTTAAATGAATCTTTAACTGAATGTAATGTACATAAAAAGGATCTCGGTTCGAGATACAGCCTAAAGAGTCTATAGTTAGGGGATAAGGTTTGGGTACCTTACCCTGGTTAAACAATGGATGTGACCCACTTTGTATTTCATACAAACACTGTGATCCTAACGTGTTCGTGTAGATGACATGTGAGTGGGGATATCCTATGTAATGAGATTACATAAGACTGGACCATGAAATAGTAACCTCTAGCTTTAACTCCGTTGACTAGTTAGGTTTCTATTTCACTAGGATGACCTAGGCAACTTGATCTCAATCTTGAGCAGGTTATGAACTCCTGTTTGCGAGGGATTGTCCTTTGACTAGTATGGGTGAGAGTGGCCAGATTCGCCGACTCAATATGCCTACCTTCTTGGGGACAAGACCGAGTGGGCGGTTGGGAACTTAACTTAGCAAGACGGAATTCACTCCTTCTCGCCTACTAGGGTAAGTAGAGGAATGTTCCCTTAAGTGGTGTCTCCGAGACTTGAACAAAGGGCCCGACCCTCTCATTGGCCCGAGAGGGACTCTGTTTGTTGGTAGGACCACAAACAAATTGTTCATTAGAGGAGCATTGGTACGTAAGGCACAAGATGTAACCTAGGGGTAAAACTGTAATTTGACCCAGCTGGTGTTACGAACATTCGTGAAGGATTGACTTGCTGTTATTGGTCAATATCCATGGACACAGAAATATATCTGTAGTGAGAAGAGTGCTGTTTGTGGTACTTTAGTGGAGTGTTCATGCAGATTAACGAATGTTGATTGGGAGGTTAATGAGATTAAGCGAGCAATCTCGTATCGTTGGAGCTTACGATCCAGAGGTCCATTAGGTCCACCTTCTAGCTCGTAAAGGGTTCTTAGATCACTTGAATTTGAAATGTTCAAATTCATTAGGGAATATATTTAATGTATATGGATACGATATAATATATAGTTTTGGGACTATATATTATAAAATTAATGTGAATATGATTCATATTAAATTACTTGAGAGAATTGAATATTTGAAAGAGTTCAAATATCAAATTCAAATGTGAATGTGATTCATATTTGAAAAATATAGGTTATAATTTAATGTGCAAAAGATGTACAATAAACTATAGGATAAAGGGTAAAATGATTAAATGTGATTTAATCATTTATTTAATATTATATATGATTTAATTTAATGTATTTAATTATTAATTAAATATTGATATAATATTAAATGGGAACGTGTCAAGAGGACACGTTCCCACCACCCTCCATCTCCCTCTAGATAGGGAAGTGGGGAGTTACCCACTGAATCCTTCTTCTCTGATAGAAGAAGGCATTGATCGAGCAATTACATGAGACTGATTTTTGGAGAATTGCTCTCTCTCTCTCACACTCTAAAATTTCCTTCATCTTCCAATTGTTGGAAACCTTCCCACCAAGGAAGATTTAAGATCTCAGAGGATAGAAGGTTTTCCTCGTGGTGTTGTCCAATTGAAGAAAATAGAGAAGCATCTTGGAAGTTCCTATGTTGCTGTCTTATTTGGAGCAAGGAGTTGCTGCAAGTTGAAACTACAAAGGTAACTTCTTTATCCCTTTTAGTTTAATCGTTAAACTTATTGTATGTTTGTATGCATTTAATCCATGCCTAATAGGATTAAAATCCATGCTTGTTCTGTTTTTTGATCAATGTACTTGTTTTTGTTTTTTAAGCAAAATAATCAAGAAAATTAACGATCCCAATCACGTTTCCGCTGCTCAAGGAGATCAGATCTCCATCAATTGGTATCAGAGCAATGCTTGTATTGTTTTGTTTTGAAACAAATTTGCATTGATTTTGGTGGGAATTGCATTGGTTTGCTTTAATATTGTTTAGGAGTTTTTTGGCCATAGTTTACCTTTGGTTTTGATCAAATTGTATGTAAAGACCCCTGCGTTTTTGGGCAAAAAGTGTAAAATTGAGTCTGTAATTGAGTTACGAGTCGTTCGGCACAAGTTTCATTCAATTTGGTTGAGAATCGAAGGAGAAATTGAAGAACGAAGCTGTTGTGTTCATGAGTTTCAACTACTGCCGAAGCAGCAGCGTGGCAACACTACCACAGCGTTGCAACGCTGAAGAACAGTGTCGCAACGCCAGCGCTCCCTATCGGCGAGGGCACTCAAGGGGTCAGCGGCGTTGCAACGCTGCCCCTCAGTGTTGCAACGCCATCCCGATACCAGGCGTGCAAGACGATGAAGCGGGCGTTGCAATGATGGCCTTAGCGTTGCAACGCCTTGGGGCATTCCAGCAGCTGCAGACCGGTTCGGTTGGTTCAAGTTTTTTGGTCTGGTTCGAGCGATTCAAGGCCGGTTCAGGGTGTTATTGGACTGGTTTTCATGAAATAAATTAATGTAATTTATTTTTTTGCGCTTTAGGGGCCAAATTATTCCGGTTTTATAGCTTTTTATCTATATGAATGTCATTTAGATTATTCCCACCTTAGGATAAGCATGTTCATGCATTTTATTTATATAAATGTTATATGAATATGGTTGAATGCATGACTAATTTATTTTTTCATGAGTAATTAATTATAAGTGTTATAATTAGTTTATATGGAAAATAAATTGCATGGAGCATGAAATTACTTAGTTTAAAATAAATGTTATTTTGTTTAAGTAATTTTATAATTCAAGTAGTTGAATTTCTTTTATAATTCTAATTTGAATATTGATTGTTGGATTTATAATATAGTTTCTTTATCATAGGTTAATTATTAAAATTTATAAAAGTTATAAATTAAAGGGGTTTTAGAAACCATAACCTATAATAAAGAAATTCATGCAAACATAGGAACTTGGGTTAAATTTAATTAGTTTTAAATCGTTTAAAATTAATTTAGACCTAAGTTTCAATTTCTAATAGGATAGAAATAAGTCTTACAAAATATTTTAAATAGTTTAAAATATAGTAGGACTTTAGGACTTTTGTTATAAGGGAACTCTACCGGTGAAGTTCTGTCTAAGGCTGGGGGTACTTAAGCTAACGGTTAACGGAACACCTCCTACCTGAGAACTGACCCACCTGAGTTGAATTAACCTTAGTTCTGTTTTATCTCTAGGTAATTAAAATGTTTATTCACCTAGACATAAGGTTTTAAGACATAGTTATATAGTTATAATAGGCATAGACTTAGATAGACTTTTTTAGCCAGAATCCGAGTAAGTTAAATATCATACCCAAATTTTAGGAACTTCAGTGGGAGAAAACGAGATGTTCGCATCGAGTTTACTCTCACGTCCTCAAGAGTTCACACCGTGAGTTCCATGCTCGGCTACGTGGCGTCAATAGGGCGTCCCCCTACGGTATGTGTTTGCATGGTTCAATACCAAGGTGAATGAGGGAAGTATCCATTGTAATCGGAGCAGGACGCGTGTCAATGTATCCTACGGTCTCTTTCATTAGGTCGCACCGTGAGATTTCTATAGTACTCTCTCGCTAGGTTGTCTCCGAGCAATGCCCAAACCCTACGGAGGGCCTGACTATAGGGATCGGAACACCGCGAACTCCAGAAATGGATAGGGTCTCTTAGGTTGTTTGCCAACAGTTGTCTTTCTTAATAGTAGCTTTTTGGCTCGGGCCTATTGGATCTGAAAATGGTAGGGTCACATTACGGGATGAGTTAAGTTAGTTAACAAGTCCTTGACCAAACAAACGGTAGCTAATGACCATTAGGACATGAGATGTTCTGGTAGTGGGAATTGGTGAGAAAGTCTCAATTCAAGGGAGGAATGGTGATCGCTTGACGGAGGCTTTTGTTCTAAACCCTTGAAGTATCATTGTAAAATTAAAGGTTTAACTTAAACAGTGGATTTTAGTTTAAACACTAGGGTTCTTTAATAATTTTGCTAAATTAGATTGGTTTTTACAATGGGTTTAAAGGCATAACTAATTAGAACTATTTTGGATTTTCAGCATGTCGTCCTCAATAATAGCCTTACTTAAAAGCGATTGTTTAACTGGTGAGAATTTTACTACGTGGAAGTCCAACTTGAATACGATTCTCGTTGTTGACGACATTCGGTTCGTACTAACCGAGGAATGTCCTCGATTCTCGCGCCGTAACGCTCCTCAATATGTTGGGGAGGCGACGATCATTTGGATCAAGGCCAATGATAAGGCCAAGGTCTACATTTTGGCTAGTGTTTCTAAAAAGGTCCGCCAAAAGCACGAGGGCATGGTCTCATTTCGTGAGATCATGAGTTCACCGCAGAAATGTTTGGACAACAAATGCGGGATGATTCGACACGAATCTCTCAAATACGTTTATAACTCCCGTATGAAGGAGGGGTCATCGATGAGAGAACACGTTTTTGATCTGATGGTCCATTTCAACGTGGCTGAGATGAATGGAGCGGTCATTGACGAGAAAAGTTAGGTATCGTTCATCCCGGAATCTCTTCAGAAGAGTTTCCTGCACAATTCTGCAGCAATGTGGTGATGAACAAGATAGATTATAATCTGACTACTCTCCTTAATGAACTACAAACTTTCCAGTCTCTTATGAAGAATAAGAGACAGGCTGATGGAGAGGCAAATTTGTTTGCCTATTCCAGAAGGTTCCAGAAGGGTTCATCCTCTAGGACTAAGTCTTGTAACTCTTCTTCTAGGCTTAAGAAGACCCAAAAGAAGAAAATAGGAGGGAAAGAGAAGGCACCTGCTGCTGACAAAGGCAAGAGAAAAGCCAAGCTTGCGGATAAAGGAAAGTGTTTCCATTGCAACATGGATGGGCTTTGAAGAGAAAGCGCCCAAAATACCTTCTTTGAGCTCAAAGAGAAGAAAGGTAAATTAGATTTACTTGTTCTTGAAACCTGTTTAGTGGAAAATGATGATTTAACCTAGATACTTCATTCAGGAGCCACTAATCACGTTTGTTTTTCATTTCAGGAAACTAGTTCCTTCAAGGAGCTCGAAGAGGGTGAGATGACGCTCCGGTTCGAAACGGGGGACGTCGTCTCAGCTCGTGCAGTGGGAGATGCCAAATTATTTTTTGGAGATAGATTTCTTTCTTTAAAAAATCTGTATATAGTTCCTAAGCTTAAAAGGAACTTAATTTCTATCTTTTGTTTAATAGAACTTGGTTATTATATTTCTTTTTCAATCAATAAAGCGTTCATTTTGAAAGAGGGTGTCAATATTTATTTTGCTAAATTGAAAAATGGCTTGTACGTACTGAAACCGAATAAAACCAAAGCAATTTTAAATCATGAGATGATTAAGAATGCTAACACTCAAAGGCAGCGAATTTCTCCAAATAATAATACCTATCTGTGGCATCTTAGACTTGGTCATATTAATCTCAACCGGATTGAGAGACTTTCTAAGCATGGACTTCTAAACAAGTTAGAAGATGATTCTTTATCGCCTTGCGAGTCTTGCTTGGAAGGTAAAATGACCAAACGACCTTTTACTGGAAAATGTTATAGAGCCGTAGAGCCCCTAGAACTTGTGCATTCAGATCTTTGTGGTCCGGTGAATGTTAAACCTCGAGGAGGGTACGAATATTTCATCTCTTTCATAGATGATTATTCGAGGTATGGTTATCTATACCTAATGTATCACAAGTCTGAAGCTCTTGAAAAGTTCAAAGAGTATAAGGCTGAAGTAGAGAATGCATTAGGAAAAACCATTAAAACACTTCGATCAGATCGAGGTGGAGAGTACATGGATTTGAGATTGCAGGACTATATAATAGAACATGAAATTAAATCTCAACTCTCTGCACCTAATACACCACAACAAAATGGTGTGTCAGAAAGGAGAAATAGAACCTTGTCAGACATGGTTTGTTCCATGATGAGCTATGCTCAATTGCCTGCCTCGTTTTGGGGATACGTAGTAAAGACTGTAGTTCAAATCTTGAACAGTGTTCCATCAAAAAGTGTTTCAGAAACACCTTTTGAACTTTGGAAGGAGCGTAAACCTAGTTTACAACACTTTAGGATTTGGGGTTGTCCGGCACACGTGCTCGTGACAAACCCAAAGAAATTGAAACCTCGTTCAAGATTGTGCCAATTTGTTGGCTATCCCAAAGAAACGAGAGGTGGTCTTACGATCCACAAGAAAATAAGGTGATTGTATCGACAAACGCCACGTTCTTGGAGGAAGATCACATGAGAAATCTTAAACCCCGTAGTAAATTAGTACTAAATGAAGCTACACATGAGCCAACAAGAGTTGTTGATCAAGCTGGACCTTCATCAAGAGTTGATGGAAGAGGCAACACCTCAAGTCAGTATCGTCCTTCTCAATCGTTGGGAATGCCTCGACGCAGTGGGAGGGTTGTTTCCCAACCTGAGCGCTACTTGGGTTTAGCTGAAACTCAAGTTGTCATACCTGATGACGGCGTAGAAGATCCATTGTCTTATAAATAGGCAATGAATGACGTAGACAAGGACCAATGGATCAAAGCCATGGACCTTGAAATGGAGTCAATGGACTTTAATTTAGTATGGGAACTTGTAGACCAACCTGAAGGGGTTAGACCCATAGGGTGTAAATGGATGTATAAGAGAAAGAGAGATGCAGCCGGAAAGGTATAGACCTTTAAGGCTAGGCTTGTAGCAAAGGGTTTTACCCAAAGGGAAGGAGATGACTATGAAGAAACTTTTTCCCCTGTTGCTATACTAAAGTCTATAAGGATACTCTTGTCCATAGCCGCATTTTATGATTATGAAATTTGGTAAATGGACGTCAAGACTGCCTTTTTAAATGGTAATCTTGACGAGAGCAACTATATGTCTCAGCCCGAAGGGTTCATAGCACAAGGTCAGGAGCAAAAAGTTTGCAAGCTTAATCGATTCATTTATGGATTGAAACAAGCATCAAGATCTTGGAATATAAGATTTGATACTGCGATCAAGTCTTACGACTTTGACCAAAACGTTGACGAGCCTTGTATCTACAAGAGGATCGTCAACGACAAAGTAGCTTTGTTAGTACTTTATGTGGATCATATCCTACTCATTGGGAATGATGTAGGATATCTAACTGACATAAAGAATTGGCTGGCGACCCAGTTCCAAATGAAAGATTTGAGAGAGACGCAGTATGTTCTTGGGATTCAGATATTTAGGAATCGCAAGAATAGAACGCTAGCACTGTCTCAAGCGTCTTATATCGACAAAATGTTGTCCAGATATTCGATGCAGAATTCAAGAGGGGCTTATTACCCTTCGGGCACGGAGTTCATCATGTCTAGGAACAAAGTGTCCCAAGACACCTCAAGAAGTTGAGGATATGAGACATATTCCTTATGCCTCTGCAGTAGGTAGCTTAATGTATGCTACGCTATAGACGAGGGCGGACATTTGTTATGCAGTGAGAATAGTCAGTAGGTACCAGTCCAATCCAGGGTTAGACCACTGGACAGCAGTTAAAAATATCCTCAAGTATCTAAAGAGAACGAGGGATCATATGCTTGTGTATGGGTCTAAGGATCTGATCCTTACTGGATACACTGATTCTGATTTTCAGACCGATAAGGATTCTCGGAAATCCAAATCGAGATCAGTTTTCACCCTTAACGAGGGAGCTATAGTATGGCGAAGCATCAAGCAAGGATGCATCGCTGACTCCACAATGGAGGCTGAGTATGTCGCTGCTTGTGAAGCAGCTAAAGAGACTGTTTGGCTAAGGAAATTCCTTATCGATTTGGAAGTTGTTCCAAATATGGAATCTCCCATCACCTTATACTGTGACAACAGTGGTGCGGTAGCTAATTCGAAGGAACCTCGCATCCATAAGCGAGGAAAGCACATCGAGAGGAAGTATCACCTGATACGAGAAATAGTGAAACGAGGAGATGTGACAGTCACGAAGATCGCTTCGGAGCACAATATTGTTGATCCGTTTACAAAGACTCTCACGGCTAAAGTGTTCGAGGGTCATCTGGAAAGTTTGGGTCTACGAGCTATGTACATAAGCTAATCTAGGGAAAGTGGGAGATATGTAATGGGGTATATGGATGCCCTAGTTTATTGTATTTCTATCTCTTGTAACCACTGTTTTAGATTATGATGTACCCCACTAGAGTTTTAGTTCAAGTGGGAGTTTGTTGGGATTTGTGCCCTAAAACTCGTAGTTTGTAATTATGTTCTAATTAATGTAATAAAGTACTATTATTTCAATAAAGTGTTATTTTTCGTTATCTACGAGTTTGCCTTTATTTAAACCCTAAATCCAATAAACTAAACATCCAAGGCTGTTAAATGAATCTTTAACTGATTGTAATGTACATAAAAAGGATCTCGGTTCGAGATACAACCTAAAGGGTCTATAGTTAGGAGATAAGGTTTGGGTACCTTACCCTCGTTAAACTATGGATGTGACGCACTTTGTATTTGATACAAACACTGTGATCCTAACGTGTTCGTGTAGATGACATGTGAGTGGGGATATCCTATGTAATGAATTACATAAGATCGGATCACGAAATAGTAACCTCTAGCTGTAACTCCGTTGACTAGTTAGGTTTCTATTTCACTAGGATGACTTAGGCAACTTGATCTCAATCCTAAGCAGGTTACGAACTCCTGTTTGCGAGGGATTGTCCTTTGACTAATATGGGTGAGAGTGGCCAGATTCGCCGACTCAATATGCCTACCTTATTGGGGACAAGACCGAGTGAGCGGCTGGGAACTTAACTTAGCAAGACGGAATTCACTCCTTCCCGCCTACTAGGGTAAGTAGAGGAATATTCCCTTAAGTGGTGTCTCCGGGACTTGAACAAAGGGCCCGACCCTCTCATTGGCCCGAGAGGGACTCTGTTTGTTGGTAGGACCACAAACAAATTGTTCATTAGAGGAGCACTGGTACTTAAGGCACAAGATGTAACCCAGGGGTAAAACGGTAATTTGACCCAGCTGGTGTTACGAACATTCGTGAAGGATTGACTTGTTGTTATTGGTCAATATCCATGGACACAGAAATATATCTACAGTGAAAAGAGTGCAACTGTGGTACTTTAGTGGAGTGTTCCCGCAGTTAACAAATGTTGATTGGGAGGTTAATGAGATTAACCGAGCAATCTCGTATCGTTGGAACTTCTGATTTGTAGGTCCATTAGATCCACCTTCTAGCTCGTAAAGGGTTCTTAGATCATTTGAATTTGAAATGTTCAAATTCATTAGGGAATATATTTAATGTATATGGATACGATATAATATTTAGTTTTGGAACTATATATTATAAATTTAATGTGAATATGATTCATATTAAATTACTTGAGAGAATTGAATATTTGAAAGAGTTCAAATATCAAATTCAAATGTGAATGTGATTCATATTTGAAAACTATAGGTTATAATTTAATGTGCATAAGATGTACATTAAACTATAGGATAAAGGGTAAAATGATTAAATGTGATTTAATCATTTATTTAATATTGTATATGAATTAAATATGATTTAATTTAATATATTTAATTATTAATTAAATATTAATATAATATTAAATGGGAACGTATTAAGAGGACACGTTCCCACCACTCCCTATCTCCCTCTCGATTGAGAAGTGGGGAGTTACCCACTGAATCCTTCTTCTCTGGTAGAAGAAGGCATTGATCGAGCAATTACATGAGACTAATTTTTGGAGAATTGCTCTCTCTCTCTCACACTAAAATTTCCTTCATCTTCCAATTGTTGGAAACCTTCCCACCAAGGAAGATTTAAGAACTCAGAGGATATAGAAGGTTTTCCTCGTGGTGTTGTCCAATTGAAGAAAACAGAGAAGCATCTTGGAAGTTCCTGTGTTGTTGTCTTATTTGGAGCAAGGAGTTGCTGCAAGTTGAAACTAGAAAGGTAACTTCTTTATCCCTTTTAGTTTAATCGTTAAACTTATTGTATGTTTGTATGCATTTAATCCATGCCTAATAGGATTAGAATCCATGCTTGTTCTGTTTTTTTTTATCAATGTACTTGTTTTTGTTTTTTAAGAAAAATAATCAAGCAAATTAACGATCCCAATCACGTTTCCGTTGCTCAAGGAGATCAAATCTCCATCAGGACACTCCTTAGTTAGCACAAAATTCGGATCATTCACTACCAAAATAGTGTTGAGTTTGTTTTTCCATGTCATCATATTCTCTCCGGTTAATTTTTCTGCACCCAATAAGGAAATTATAGAGCTAGACATTTTTGCTGAAAAATTTACAAACAAACTTGTATGAGTTTCTTGCTATAACTCTAATCCAATCATGTTTTACCTAATTATCAAATGATTCCTAAGCCATTTATAATTTGCAATGATACTCCAAAGGTTTAGAATGTATGACACCAAAGGGTAATCAAAAACATTTTTCCTCTGGATCAAGACACTCTTGACCAAAACCTAATATCAGAATAACTCTTATTCCTATAGGTTTTATTTACCATTTTCGATCTGAATACATACACAATTTATGTATCCCGTGAGTGTAACCCTTTGTCTTTAGATCCCAGAGTCTCCATCCAATAAAATCCGCCGAAGGGAGGACTAGATTGAAAAATAGTCTAAGGAAATCTTTATCCCTTTCTGGTGTCTACTGTGTTCGATCCCCTATGATCAAGCCCTCCGAAGGGATTGTCTAGTCCAGGCCAAACTAGGAGGCTGACCATAGTGGTCTAACGGTGTAAATTGACAAAAGGGATCGTAGGTTTTGTTTTCACTAAACCTGTTCCCACTCACTATAAGTACCCTCTCCATTCACCTTGATATTAACTCATACAAACACCATCCGAAGGGGGACGCTCCCGTTTGCGCCACGAGGTCAAGCATGAGTCTCACGGTGTGAACTTCTCGAGATAGCGTGGGTGGAAAAATATGTATCTCATACACTTTTTTCTCCCACTGAATACTTAAAAGTTTATAGGAATCTTACTTAGGCTAAAAACCCGGCTAATGGTTTACCTAACTCTATCAATATAATTCTTATATTGATAATCAATATAACTCTTATATTGATTTTATCCTAAGTTTGTTAATATAACTCCTTATATTAAACCTAGGATTTCTAGTTTATTAACCCGTTAATAAACTCGCTGACGCTACTGTAATTTATAAAACTCTCTGATTAAATTTCACTCCCAAGTCAGTTCCCAGGTAGGGGTGTTTCGTTTCCGTCAGCTTAAATACCCCAACCTAGACAGAACTTTCCTTAGACAGAGTTCCTCTTTTAATCATAGTTTATAAATTACTTGGTTCCTAATTCTAATCTAATTAGAACTAGATAACCTAAGGTCTATTATTTCCAAGTTCTAAACACTTTAAAACTAATAATTAACCTTAGGTGACATGCATACTATGTTATAGTGCTTGATCATTCATCACATGAATAATAAGACATTCATAACATATTCATCTCATGATATATAATGCATGTCAATGCTGTCCATAAATTAATATAACAACCTTATATTAATTAATCATGCAAACTATATAATATTACTCCTTATATTATAAATGATGCATGAAAATGCTTAACCTAAGGTGGGATTTCTAAAATAAAAACATACATTATGCATGGTAATAATTGCACAACAATTGCATAATTTAAATAGCAAAATTAGACCAATTTTGGCACCCTAGAAATAATTTTAATTAATATAATCTAATTATATTAATTAAAATTAAATATATTAAATATAAAACATTTTTATAATTAATATATATAAAAAATCTATTTTTCCGCCCATTGCTGAATTCTGCGAAACGCCTCTACCGTTGCAACGCTGATAGCAGCGTTGCAATGATGCTCCTTGTCGTCTTCTGCCCAGCGTTGCACAACGCCTCAACGTTGCAACGCCAATTACAGCGTTGAAACGCTTTCGTCTCCTACGCGCTCCTTCCGCGCAAGCGCGCTGCGTTGCAACGATGAACATGAACAACGCCGCGCGCACGTGACAACAATGAGAATCCACTATTCCTTGCTCGTTTTCGCTCCGATCTTCTCAGAAATGACTTTGCCTCGATCGACACGGACTTACAGACTCGATTTACAATTAAATTTGCCCAAAACACCAGGCCTTTACATTGAACGATTCAATAGAAATTGTAAATCTAAGTGCCATAATTGAAAACATCTAATTTTGCAAAACCGTTCATACATCTCATGCAAAAAAGAAGTAAATCACACCTTGTTCTTGAAAAAATCTAGAACATAAATCAAGAACGCAATTGGGCTCTAATACCAATTGAAGGGAATCATAGTCCCGCAGCGGAAGCGATTGCGAATCGCGCGCTCTTGATTTAGTTATAACGATTAATTCAAGAACATAAAATACTAGATTAAGCATATAAAATATAATGGACAGCGAGAAAGTTACCTTTGAAGAACCTTTCTTTGATTGCTCCACTCTCCCACGATCACGATCTCAGCAACAGGAACTCCTACGTACGAAGACACGACCACCGAATCTTCTCCGTTATTCTCTAGGTGAGAGAGGGAGGAAGGTGGGTTCCCTTTAGGAGAGGTGAGGTATGTTGAGGGAGATGTGTGCTTTGGAACTCTTCCAACAACACAACAAGAGAGAGCTTGTAATTTCTTAGAATGACATTTTCTAGTTGCATCTCATGCAACCATATATATAGGGGAATGAGATGGAAATGACCATCCTACCCCTCCTTTATTCTCTCTTTAATATATAGTTTATATATGAATCTAATTCACATTAAAACTATATATTATATCAATTATATCATATATAATTGATATAACACCTCAGGTATGAAATTGAACACTTCAATTTCACTCCTAACTTTATACCCTCAATATTACCATATTGAGCCAACGGAATGATCTAATGGACCTACAGTTCAAGCTCCAATGATGTGAGATTAACTGATCAAACTCTTTGATCCAGTTAATCAATATTCATTAACTACAACTCACTCAACTATAGACTTATAGCTGCACTCTCCTCACTGTAGATAATATTGTGTCTACTGATATAAT
Organism: Trichosanthes cucumerina; assembly: GCA_036507285.1. Taxonomy (NCBI): domain Eukaryota; kingdom Viridiplantae; phylum Streptophyta; class Magnoliopsida; order Cucurbitales; family Cucurbitaceae; genus Trichosanthes; species Trichosanthes cucumerina. The sequence goes on along the minus strand of CM071842.1, from coordinate 29,419,989 downwards.
CATTACCCATGAGTCGACCCTTCACAGGTTGTTCGTAATCACAGTTGGGTCAAATTACCGTTTTACCCCTGTCATTACCTCTTTGCTCCTTAAGCACCACCGATCCTCTAATGAACAACAAGTCTAAGGTCCTACCTTAGACTCATATACCTCTCAGAGGCGGGGCCCCGTTGTTCAAGACCGAGTCGGTTCTTAAGGGAACAACCTATCTAATTCCTTAGTGTAGGAATGAGTGAATTCCATCTTGCAGTTAAGTTTCCCACTACCTACGAGGTTTCGTCCCGAGAAGGTAGGCTTATTGAGTCGGCCACAGCCACTCTCACCCATACTAGTCTAAGGACAAACCTCTATAAGCAGGAGTTCTTAACTTGCTCAGGATTCAGGTCGAGTCACTAATGACCATCTATAAATTACTAGTCTTATCCTGTTAACGGTGTTACATTGGCTAGACTAATAATTTGTGATCCAGTCTTGTATGAACTCTTCATACAGGATGCCCCCACTCGCATGTCAACTAGATGAATGAGTTGGATTATCTCATTTGTACTAATTACAAAGTGAGCCGCATCCATGGTGTCACCAGAATGAGGTTTTCAACCTTATTCTTATACCGTAGACTATTTAGGTTATATTCTTGAACTCAACCCAAATAGTGTCCACTACACTGATTTCCAAGATAAAAGTTATAACCTTGGAGTTTAGTTTATTGGATTTATAAACCAAGACTGTAATTCTATCAAAACAAATAACACTTTATTTAATTTATCAAAGTTACACAAGTTTAGGGCATAAATTCCAACAAATGAGACATATTCACTACAACAAATTTGAGATATTATAGCTTTAAATAACAACTTTTTTACAAAATGTTATTAAAAATGAATAGGCGGGGTTAAAATTTAGGGCCTGTTTGGTATGCAATCCGGATCCTGTTTTATGTTTTCGGATTCACTGAATTCGGTGAATATGTGTTTGGCAGATGTGTTTTAAAACTGCTTTTTGGATCAGGATCCAAATAGTAGAAATTCTAAAAACAATATTTTTATGTTTTCATTGTATCCAGATTCTGAATTAAAAATTTTAAAATGTAGAATTATATTAAACAAAGATAAAAATAATAAATACAATATTTCATGTTATGAATTCAATTTACTTTTGTTAAATTAAAATATGTAGAATATAATATATTATAAATTATAGAATATTATATTATAAAAAGATAATTCTATAAAATTTGCAAAATCATTTCCTAAATTAATTAATAATGACTTATATTCAATATAATAATTAGTTTTGCATCTACAACTAATTTCATGATCTATAAATATGTTATAGGGCACCGTTTAAACAACTGTTTAGAATGAAATCAAATTTCTAAATCTGCTACCAAACACATATCTGAAAACATGAAATACAACTCTGTTTTCATTGAATCCCTTGTTTTCAAATTTCTGTTTTCAGATTGCGTACCAAACGGGTCAAGTTCGCGTTCTCCCTATTTTTCACGAAAGGAAATCTATTGCCTTTTGTTTTTCTTTTCACATGGAAGGGCGCAACATTCCAGCCCTCATTCTCTCACCCCAACCTCATTCTCTCATCCCTTCTGATTTTTAGGTCAAATGGGGAGATCGATATTGCTTTGTCGATTTGTGCAATTCCATTTAGCGTGTTCTTTGTCTTCACTTTTTTGTAGGTCAGATGGGGAGATCAAGTTTCGTGTGTGGGAGAATTTGCAATGAAGTACTTGAATCGATAGGATGTGAAGAAAGATCTCCCTCCGAAGCTCGTTGGATTCCGACATGGGAGTCTACAGATTGAGGACCGGTGCTCTTGTGGGGTCTACCCACCAATTCGAACCATTCTTCCTCTTCTTCTTCCTCATCCTCCAATGTTTAGTTCAGACTCTGTTATTCAATAATGTGGGAACCCAGAAAGGTTGCTCTGAAATTAACATTTTTCCTTGGTCTAGTTGGTAACCTGTAATTGTTCGCAGGGTGTTTCCGGTTATTCAAGGTTAGTCTGAAAGTATTATTTAGTCTTCAATTTTTGCTTTTATTGCACTCATTGATTTTCATCGACCTTTGCAACTTTCCTTTTCTTTTATGCCTTACGTGTATGCAATGCATATCTTATTGTTTAACAATTATTTTTGTTACCAAACTTGAGTTTTTGTTGCATCACTTCTGTCATTGAGTTGGTGGGTTGTTTTCTGAGAAAGACAGATAGAGAGAGTCTCTAAGACAAAGAAAATGTGAATGCAGGCTTTCATAGTTTCTGGTTACATGTTTTTCTATTATTTGGTTTCTTAAAAAAAGACCAAGTTTCTCAATAGTGTAAGGAAGAATAGATGTTTGAGGCTATTTGAGACATAACAATGTGGAAGCAAGGGGCTTCTAAAAGTCTGCATCCCGAGTCTTAGAGTGATGGAATGTCATTAGGAATGAATGATTATAAGATTAGATGTTTTGAAATTTTTTGCAGGAATAATCCTTCTATTGGAAGGAGGCTTTTAGGAGAATATGTAAACTCAAGTTCGGAAACCATAACAGTTCACGGATTGGAACATGATTTTTCCAAAATTAGTGCTTCTAAGGGCTCCTATGGGGGTAAGAGGAATTTTTGGCTTCATAAGCATGTGAGGTCAATTTTGCTTATGTTCGGGGTGATTGGTTTTGTTTTCTTGGTTGATTTTTTAACAGTGTCCGTTGTCAATATTATTATTCACCGAAATAGTCCACCTGCCAGAAAATTAAGTGGTATGAAGGTAAGACTTGCTAAATTTCTGTGATAGATTTGTTATGTGTTCTATGCACAAATTAGACGTAATATAATTTGGGAATCTTTCTAGATTTAATTAGCCTTTCGAAGTTTTATGGGTTGATAGGTTCTTCTTAGCTATGGTGTTGATAGATATTGTTGTATGCTTGGGTCCTTCATACTCTCTCTCTCGATTTTAGTAAAAGTCTTTGATAAGATCCGTCAGTACCGACTCCGTAGAATGCTCAAATGCTATGTATAGAGATTGTCAGTTGATATTACAATGTTCTAACATTAATGCTAAAGTGATGATATTTTCATTTTTATTGACTCAAGGATGATAATGGTCCCTATGTTCACAAAGAAAAATCACCAATCCAGATGTATGATCGCTTTGTGCATTTGGCTTCTAGTTCTCTCATTCACATACTGTAAATGTTTGAATCAACTTTAATTGTATTTTTCTGATGAAATCTTAATGAGATTATTCTACATTCAGATTGAGTTTAAACTAGAGAAATCAAGCTTGTGGAAGGAACCATATATCTTTAGGCCTTTGCATAGATACCCTTTACATACGGAAACGTGGGATCAGATTTAGGTACCCGATCAGACCTAAAACCTTAAATTGTTTGACATTCATAAAACCCTTTAAATTTTTGCCTAGATAGTTGCTAATAGATTCTCCAGACACATGAGTATGCATAGTCAACTATTTGCAGTGCTTGAAAACTTTATCATGTGACTGACACTCAGTTGAATCTTGAAAGAGGGAAGTCGGTTAAGATTAATGGCTACATAGTAGTTAGTGCAAATGGTGGTCTTAATCAACAATGAGTTGCTGTAAGTATTTGTATCTTCCATGTCATTATTGTCCTTGTCAAACTCTAAGAGAATTCTATGTTGTGCCATCATATTAGCTCGTTCAAACACATATAGATGCTGGAATTGGTAAGTTCAAACATGGTGTAAAGAAATTAGCCAAGGAATTGATATTCAACTGATGAGTACAGAAACTATGTTCAATTTGACCAAATCTACCTAAATTCTTTAAAAAATGCTAATGAGAATATGACAGTAGCTAGGAGAACATCAGTTTACATGTTATTTTGATCATTTTATAACTGGGGTTGGTTATATGAGGAAAAATAGACAATTGAAAGGAGAATCAACGAAATATGCAGTTTAGATAATTTTACAGCTCATTTCTTGGCTATGTCCAGAGAAAATACTTTTTACCATATTGGAGGTCCATAAAATTTACTTGCAATATTCTGAACTACAAATTCATGTAGTACTCCAAGCATATTTGATGATGTTTTCTTGGATGGATCTTGTTTCGGCCTTCTTTGTAAATGTACTATCTTTTGAGTTTTGACTTCTCTTCTTACCTTAAGTCTTCATGTGGGCTTATGACTTTTCCAGATATGCAATGTTGTTGCACTGACATCTCTTCTTAACGCAACTCTAGTAATTCCAAGATTTCTCTACAACAATGTATGGAAGGATTCAAGGTCTGAGGTCTTTCTGAATCCATATCATTCTATTAAATTTTTTTACTAGTCTAACTCTGTCCCTTATAACAATTTCTCAACTGATGTAGTTGTATAAGAATGATGTTTAAGTGGCACCTTCAGTTTCATTTATGCATTGTTGTTCGAGCAAATTTTATTTAAATTTATGGTCATTCAACTATATAAAATAACAATCACATCAAACTCCTGCCAATAAAAGCATTTCCAAAACGTAATCATTGTCCTTGTGTTAATTTTTTAGCTTAATGTTCAACTTCTGGCAATCGCAGGCATTTGTAATTGTTGGTCTGATTGTCGTCCAAGTTTACAACTGACAGAGCCTCACACTTCGTTTTTAATGAGAATGCAACCAGTTTGGTGAAGATCCACATTCCCCACCTTAAGCCTTCTTTCTAGTACGAATTATTTTGCTTGCTTTTCTCTTGGGGAATTTATGAAGTGGTAACCTAATCTTCAGGATAGCCTTTCTGATCCACTTCCTTTATAATTATTCGAGTGAAGAACTATGGATTGCTCTTTTTACTGTAACATTAAACGAATGTGGCTAATTTCTAAAATATTATTTAGGTCCATTATACTCGGTTGTTATCTTTAATTCATTTTACTGCAGAAGAGTTCAGAAATTCTTAGGGGCTTTTCTTGCATTTGCATGATGATGAAGTATCTTTATTGGCAGTTTTAGAAGGATATGGAAATCCCTGTTTCTTTTTCTTTGCAGACAAAGCTTCTCGGACATATGATGTATTATGTGTTAACAACTGGGTCAGGACAACAAACACTTTGTGAAGAATATTGTGAATCAATCAGGTGGATAAACATTTGATTCGTATAATTTATACATAGATATTTGGTATAGCTTATCTTAAGCGAATGCCAATTAGTCTTTATTTTTATTTAATATCATTTTTTCATAGGTCTTCTGATTAAATTGTATCTAATGATTTCACTTTGTCTTGATTCATAGAGTCGGCAAATTGCTCAACCACAAGAGTTGCGATTCGACATGGGTGTAAGTTTTTAATTTCAACCTAGAGTAAAATTGTATGGTTTGAAGTAAATACACTTTTTTTGTAACTTTGTAGGTTCCATTGGTAGTTTTAGATCGTTATTGAGTTTTTTTTTTTTTTTTTGTAACTTTGTAGGTTGCATAGGTAGTTTTAGATTGTTAGTAAGTTATGTTAGGCCTCAAACTATGCTTAAGAGGCTTTATGACACTTTTGAACTTTCGAGGGATCGGTTGACATTTTTAGGCCGTTTTAGGTTAACATTTAGGGACGTTATAGAAAATACTTGGAGAGCGGGTGGGGTGGGGTGGGGTGTGGTAGGGGAGGAGGGGAGAGAGTGGTTAAACTTTTTAATATACTTGACTACTCTTGTTTTGCTAATTGATGCATGCTAGGAGCGTAGAGACTTTACCTTGTGGATTGTGTTTGTTGGAAAATAATGAATTGGTCGAGTACTTTACATATTTAGAATATTGGTTCATTTGTGAATCTTCTATGTTTTTGTGAGTTGGAGCTGCAAGTTGTGGTTGATTAATCTAGATATAGAAGTGTTATCTTTTTTTTACCAAAAAGTGCTAAGTAAAATTTTTAGTATTGTTATAGTTACGTCGTTATGCTATCGAAATTTTCGAAGCATATAGGACTTAGTGGTGTTCCTTAGATTTGGTTAACATTTGGGGGAGTTAGCTTAGTGCTATTGGTAATACAGTTGTTTTGACAAAGATTTAATCAATATGTACATTTATGTATTATTATTTAAGATTATTGGTTTGTTTAATAATTATTTTATTTTGAGTAAATATTTTTGTTTATTTCTTTCTTGATGACTTTTTGTAGGTTGAGAGAATATCATGGGAAGTTCTTGGCCACAAAAACAACTAGCTCGAGAGTTATATATTTTGATATTGAATAGTGAAACATTTTGTAATTTATGAATAATATTTGACAAATTTATTTTTAGTGGCATCCCAAAGTTGATGTTCATTACTATATCTTTTTTGTGAACAATAGATTGTGTTATGTTTTGTATCAATTTAAGTGGGATAATGTAAATCTTGAATGAAATGTAATTTGTTTGGATTAATGACACATAAATTCATTGTATATCTAATCTCGTAGATCATTTATTTATTATTTTATTTCTAATTTCAACTAACGTAGGAAACATGAATAATACCATCATGAACAATTTCAGTTACAACAATAGCAAAAAATTTTACAATTCAAAAGTATATTATAGCTTTAATTTATGTTAAAAAAAAATAACTACAAATAAATGCTATAATTACTAAATACTATCGTAGATTACTAAAATATTTTTGCAGCATTTATAAAATGTTATCATTGATTGTAAAAAGATGAAATTATGCTATTAAAAGACTTTTGATATAATATTTTTTATAACCTTTATAAAATGCTATAAAAATTCTAATCTTTTATAGCTTTTATAAAATGCTGTAAAAAGTCTAATCTTTTACAGATTTTATAAAATGCTGTAAAAAGTCCCAGACTTTTAATAGCTTGGGTTGTCATGACTCTGCAGAAAAAGCTATAAAGGTATATTACAGGATTCTTTTTTCCTCTAGTGATTCTCCTGTGGCGGATGCAATAACATTAAGATCTCTAATTTGTTTGACTGTATATGGAAAGCTTCACATGCATCTGATCGATGTAGTCACGACATAATTATATGGATCTCTAAATAATGACATTTATATAAAAATCCCGAAAGGAGTTAAAATGTCAGAAACATATTCTCGGGAATTGTATTTAATAAAGTTACAGAGACCACTATATGGATTAAAACAATTAGGATGAATGTGGTATAATCCCCTAAGTATATATTTGTTGAAAGAAATATATCAAAATAATTAAATATGTCTGTGTGTTTTTATAAAGAATCGCAGTCAGGATTTGTGATGACAAATTGCGATACGCAAGTGCACGTGATCGAAGTAATATGAAACTGGAGTACTCCAGAGTATCAAACCTATAGGGAACGGGTTTACAAGTTAATCGGAAAACAAGAAATGCTAGTGAAAATTCAAGTAAGGTAACCAAGTGTTGCGAAAATATTTTTTAATGATTATCTATGCTACTATAAGTTCACGAAAAATCAATGAATTAAAATGAAAGGAATTCAAGTGCTTTTGCCCCTTAGAGAAAATGTTGTTGAAAATGTTGCAGCAATTGTGTCAACAATTCCAAATCTAAGTAAATCAGGTTCAATTCCTATTCGAGTTTGTTCCCAAATCCGTTAAGAAACTAAACAATTAAACCTACATGTCTGTGGCTAATTGAGCTTAGATGGTTCTCACACACAACCCTCTTGATTTTGGAGTCTCGCCCTATGTTTAGGGTCGTAGTTTCAGATCCTATGTCTAAGTTCTTTCCTTCGTTGTATTTATGAGATCTGTTGTTCCTTGACCTTTTCGGTGTCAAGTTCGAGTTTGTTGAACATAACCCAACGGTTAGCTAAGGTTGTCCAAATGTATTCACTATAAAGAAATTTCAATTCGGTTGCCAACACAACTGCTTTACTACTTTAAACTAGGCATCTCTCTTCTAGGGCATTCACACTTGAATCCCTAAAGAGGATTTAGCTCATGATTAAGACTAAAGAAAACATGATTTTAGTTGTTGAAAGTATTAAAGAAAAACAAAAATGAAAGCAAGGGAAAATAGATTAAACGAAAAAGAAGAAAAGGTTTATTATTATTGCATGTAAAGGTTCTCGGATTTCTCCCTCTTTATTTACAAAAAAGAAAGGAACCCGAGCTTAATACTAAACTGAATGAATCAGAAGAAAAAGAAGAAAAGAACAGAAAACACGAGAAAAAAAAACAGTAACTTAAATGAAGTAAGGCTCCCGGGTTCCCCTTTTACTTTATTCAAAGAACGACTTTTAAACTAAGTACAAAGATCATTGAATTGAATTGTAAAACAAAAACTTACCTGAGAATTAAAGAGTGCATACGGTAAGGAAAAACAGACGGAACAACGACTCTAAACTCCCTTTGTTAATCGATTCTACCCACACTTGGGCTAGAAACCTTAACCTCCAATACTTTCGTAAGGAAGAATTAACTTAGGGTTATTACAACTAATAAAAGAGTACAAAACTACTGGAAACGAATGAATCTAGCTACTGCAAAAAATACAAAAACTTAGAAGAAAACGAAAGGAAAACTGGAAAGAAAACGAGAATAACAATGGAGAGAATTCGAGTTTTTTGGTCTCCTCTTCGCCTTCCTTCAAACCATAACTTTGTAGTCTTTTATAGATGATTCAAGTAGGGGTTTTCTCCAAGAATCCATCCTTAATTCGTGGGTAATTGATTGAATATGATTCTAGACCATATTCTTTCCAAAAGTCAGTGAAAATCCCCAAAAATATTGTAACCCCAAGAATTGAGGCGTGTTTCTGCAATCTGGATTTTTTGCCAGCAATTTTATCCAACAATTTTTCTTGCATTTTTGGCTTGTTTGTCTGGCAACTTTGCTGGTTAAAATGCAACTGCAATATTTTTGGCATTTTTCCTGTTCTTATTTTCATACAAAAACTCATCAAATTAGCTTGTTTCACTCATTTTCTCCTCATTTCTTATTTTTCTCCTATTTTAGCAAGTCTTAGAAATTTTACTCCCAAATGATAATTTTAGCTTGTTCATGAAAAATTGAATACATTAGACAAAAATTGACTAAGTAATAAGGATTATCAATTTGCTATTATAATTATATATGTGGATGACTTAAATATAATTGAAACTCCTGAAGAGTTATCAAAGACGATAGAATATCTTAAGAAAAAATTTAAGATGAAAGATCTTGAAAAAATAAAATTTTGCCTTGGTTTACAAATTGAACATTTAACAGATGGGATATTTTGTTCATCAATCAACTTATACAAAGAAAATTTTGAAAAGGTTCTATATGGACAAAGCACACCCATTGAACATTCCAATGGAAGTTCGTTCATTGGATGTAAAGAAAGATATATTTCAACATCGAGATATAACGAAGAACTTCTTGGTTCTGAAGTACCATATCTTAGTGCAATTAGCACACTTATGTATCTTGCTAATAACACAAGACCAAATATTGCATTTTCAGTAAATTTATTAGTGAGATATAGTTCGTGTCCAACAAAAAGACGCTAGAATGGAATTATACATATATTTCGTTATCTCCAAGGAACGATTGATATGAGATTGTTTTATTCTAACAAATCCAATTTTGATCTAGTTGGTAATGCAGATTCTGGATATTTATCTGATTCACACAAAACTAGATCTCAAACAGGTTATTTATTCACATGCGGAGGCGCAGTCATATCATGGTGATCAATGAAACAGACCATAATGCCCACTTCTTCAAATCATGCTGAAATTCTTGCAATTCATGAGGCAAGTCGAGAATGTGTATGGTTATGATTAATGACTCAGCACATTCGTGAAACATGTGGCTTGACACCTAGTAAACATCTTCCAACAATATTATACGAAGACAACACAACATGTGTAGCCCAAATCAAATGAGGATATATCAAAGGAGATAAAACAAAACATATCTCACCAAAACTTTTATCCACTTATGATCTTGAAGAAAATGGCACATCACAGTACAACAAATTTGTTCGAAAGATAAAATGACCGACTTATTTACGAAGGCATTACAAATTGCAACTTTTGAAAAATTAGTACATAGCATTCCAATGTAGTGACTCAGAGATCTCAACTGATGTCTGTATGAGGAGGAGCAATTATATAAAATATGTACTTTTTTTCCTTCACTAGGTTTTTTTTCCCATTGGGTTTTTCCCTAGTAAGGTTTTAACGAGGCATATTTTATATAAATCGGCGTCTAAGGGGGAGTATTATGGAAATTAGAAAATAGATGTCCGTACCATGTGTTATCCATGTATCTAAATTTACCATTGCCAAGTTGCATCCCTCATTTGCCCATATGTCCTCCATGTGTCTAATATTCACCAATGCTTAGTGTCCAAATGTATCCACTCATCCTTGCCAAATTGCCTATACATAGTGCCATTTGGTGGATCATGAAATAAACATAATTTGGCGATTTTCTCTACTTTCTCTCTTTCTCAAATATTTTATTAATTACCCTTTTAGTTTCTTTATATATATATATATATATTTATATATATCTCAATTTTCAATTTTCCTTTTTCTTTATTATTATTATTATTATTATTTGGTAAAGTTTTGGTGTCCGATTTTGCCTCTCAATTTCACAACGTTCGCCAATTTTTCTCATAAAAGATTTGTTTTCATCAATTTTAGAATTTTATTTTAATCTTTGTTAAATTTTGTTGAATAATTTAATGTTTTAGTTTTTTTTTAACTAAACAGTGGAATAAATTATCTTCAAGTTTGATGGATTTTAAAATAAATATTTTTAAAATTTTTAAAATAAACATTTTTAAAATTTTTTAAAATAAATATGTTTAAAATTTTTAAAATAAATATGTTTAAATAATTTTTCAATTATTTACCCTATTTCAATATGATTAGACTTAAAATCAACATTATATATATACTGTTGTTCAAAAAACTATATATTTATGTTATCTATTGTACTAATTTTATTTTATTGATTTTGGAATGAGGGACCGTTGATTTTCTTAATTTAATTGTGATTCATTTTTTAAATAATAATTTCCTAAATTATAATAAAGGTTAGTCTAAAATACCCTTTCTTGTCTTAAAATCCTAAAACTATACATATTCTGAGCTATTATTAGCTAAATATAAATAAATTAAAAATTAAGATAAAAAAAAAGAGATAAGATTGTGATTTTTTTAATGTAATTATAGTTTAATTTTTTTAAAAAAACAAAATTAGAGATGACATGTGAGAAGTGGGATTGAGAGACTTTTATCAATTACAAAATATAAAATTATAAGATAAAATAAAAATACTTTTGTTAAAATTTTTTATTAAAATTATGAATAATTAAAAAATTATTAATTTTCTATATTTTAATTATTAATTAGTACTAAAAAGGAGAAATTTTTGAGATAGAGAGGAGAGAAGAGAAAAAGATGATGAAGATGAGGTGAAGAAGAGAGGACAGAGGAAAGTCTTGGGCCAACCAGGAATGAAGCTAATAAATGGAATCATTCTACATATGAAAAAAGGAATGGTCGGTTTTGGTTAATGACTACATTTTTTAAAAAATTATGGTCACACGTAATATGTTTGTGTGGCGTAGCCTTTTAAAGATGCCCAATTTGCCTCTATGTATCTACGCATTTTTCGATTTATATAATATTTTTTTGTTATGTACTAATATATATTTTGAAATTTAAAATTCGTAGATGTTACTGTTGAGAAAAAACCTCCCACCACTAGGAATAAGCAGAAATAACTGAGAAATTAAAAGAAAAACAACAAAATAAGAGACACAAGAATTTACGTGGAAAAACTCCAAACCCGGAGAAAAAAACCACGAACAGAAAGAAATTCCACTATGTGAAAAATTGTTACAATCACATAGAATTCTCTCCCCGACCCCAATTACAAAACACTCTCCCAAAACTTTATACCACTCACACTTCTTCCCACTCTCACACTAGAGAATGTAAAGAGAGAATTTAACTAGATCTAGTACACACCAAGTTTAAAGTATTTCTAATTGGGATGCTTTGAAACCAAAGCCATAGACTTCTTTTATAGTGCCAAAAGCCCATCACTTTCATGCACCTTTCAAATGTGGGACAATTTCACTTCCAATATATTGCCAAAAACCCAACAGTTACTTGTAATTTTTATATAATTCAAATACACAGTATTTTTATATTCTTCTTTTTAAACTCAATTAAGCTTTTGTCTTTCTATATGTGCACAATCTATATATTGTATAATTTTTTTTATGTACTTGTTGGGAGTGCGACCAAAGTCCCACATCGGTGCGATAAGGGAAAAATCATGGGTTTATAAGTGAGAGACACTATCTTCATTGGTATGAGACCTTTTGTGTGAAACCAAAAGCAAAATCACGAGGGCATATGCTCATAGTGGACAATATCATACCAATGTGGAGATGAATGAGAGAGTCATTACCCATGGACATACATACCACTTATTTCTAGAAGTTGTTGGTTTATATGTTCCCGTAGCGCATCTATATATATCCCAGTTGGCTTTAGAATGTATGGTCATTTGCATGGTTAATCATTAATAAATACATAGAGTTGGAGTTGTGCGTAATAAGTTGTGGAACCCACAATAGGTACCTCACTCTACACTCCAAGCATCCCTATATAGATGTATACACATGGTGTAGAACTTTTCGAGGGTTCCATAAAATGCAGTTTATAATAATCGATCTAAAATTAACTACTTGTAGTAATTGAGAGTGGACCGGGTCGAACCACAGGAAATCAAACTAAAGTTAGATTTCTATCAATTTGGTTTTCTTGTTGACATTGACTGACACAAACTGGGAGAGGTCAAACATAAAGAGACAAAAACAGAGAAAGACGTAAAAGCAATAAAAGATAGGGACCAGATCACACCTAGGTACCAGTCGAGAGGGTCGCGAAAGGATTCAAAATAATAAAGCCAATCACTGTTTAACTAAAAGTAATTTCATGGTTTGAATGTTCCCACCCACCCTCAAGGCTACCCAAAGAACTTCTAGCTACTCCTAGTGTAGTTTAATTAATTTAAATGTTAATTAAGCCCAATACCAATTACATGTGGGGGAAGATACTAATCTGGGCCACATATTGAAATCAGGCCCTAGGAACTTTCTATAATTAGTGAGATGCTCAAATAAATCTAAGTGGTGATTTTAGATCAATCCTTATACTTTTACTTCTTTTAGGACATAATTCTTTAAGTTGTTCATGACCCCTTGAAGATCACAAACTCGTCAAATCTAAATCATAATTCCTACTAAAATTAAGCATACATTTGATGTGTTCAAGCGAACTTGAAAACTATGCATAGTTAAGCTAAACATGCTCGACGCGCATAAGTTTGTCAGACTTACTTACGAACATGCTATGGATTAATGAAAAGAAGGAAATACACATGCTTAACATTAAATTATACATTAAAAACAATAACCTCAAGGATTATTACATCGAAATACCAAATGAACGCCTCCGTAATGGCGTTTTCGCTCAGCAAGAGACTGAAACCTCAAGCAAAATGTCGATGGATTGATCCTAAATATCCTAAACTAAGCTAAACACTAAGAAAACAATAAAAAATGGGGGAGAAGAAGGCAGGGAAGCTTGTTTATTCGGACTCCACACCATCCATTTGACCTAAAGAAGAAATATACGAAATGTATATAGCGTCGAAACGCTACAAGCAACGTCGAGACGTTGTGCCTATTTTTCCCAGTGTTGAGTAGAATCGCATCGTCGCGCGATGCTTGAGGCTCATCGTCGAGATGCTATCCTGCATCCGCACATTACTGTCTTGTGCAGCGTCTAGACACTCTCGTCAGGGGTAGAATAGTCATTTCACTTCTGATCGTTGCTCGATTTCTCAAATAACCTCCGTTTTTTTCTCATTTTAGGCTCATTTGGATGTATTTGCTCCAATTTACATTTCTCGCTCGATTTCTTACAAAATAATCAAATATGCAACTAAAGTCTAATAAACTAACAAGAAATAGACATAAAATATAGAATTGTTTTTTGTCCTATCAACACCTTGTAAGGATGTAAACATGTTCTAAGTTCATCATTGCTTGTTTGCAAATATTGCTTGTCCTACATTAGCTTCTTTTTTTTTTAGCATTAATGAAAAGGCTAACTTTATAAAAAGACATTATTTATATTTTACCTACAAATTAAAATACAAAGATTCATCTGATCTAGGATCTATATTTTTACTATAAAGGGTCAACCACGATTGTTTAGTATTAAGTTTTCATAAGATTAACAATTTAATTAGCTTTTCTGAGAAAATATAAATATGATAATCATAAACAACTCAAGCTTGAGTGAATTATTAAACTCTCCTATGAAGTCATCTTCTTTGATTTATATAGGTGACGATGGCTTGGTGGAGATAAGCCTAAGTGTGAAAAGTTAGAAAAGTAATGCTAAAAATCATCATAACAAGTACCTTCAGAGTAACTTTCAATAATAATAATAACTTATTTTATAAATAGTTTACCATGTATACAAGATCCTATTTTTTGTGATTAATTTCTATGTTGGAAGAGTGGGATAGACACTCACAAATAAATAATCAAATAAGGAATATATTTCACAAGAAAAAAATTCACTTGTATCAAAAAACACTTTTCAAAAAATTACAAACTTGGTTCACACTTTTTTTTTCTCTAAACTCGCTTGGTTTTCTTATTTACTTTACTTGCTTATGATATGATACATGCCAAAGTGACTCTATTTATAGGACTTACCAAAGTAATCCTATCTATAACTCCTATGAACTCAATACTCTCACACTTTAAACATAATTCAATGTATAAAACTTTCCTAAGGAATAAATTCTTCTTTTAACAACTATCCAAAAAACATCTAATTAATTAAATACATTAATTTACTTAAACTTAAATTTGTAAAACATACCATTAAAATATGTTTAATTTTCAACATCCTTCCTTAACACATGTTTTATGGAAACTACTCCGAGCAAGGTTCTCAACTTGTGAAACACATCAATTTTAATTAGATTCGTGAAAATATATGCAATTTGATCTTCAGTCTTCACATATTCAACATGAATCTCCTTCCTTTAAATACAATCTCGAATAAAGTAAAATCTTGTATCAATGTGCTTACTACGATCATGGAACACTGAATTTTTTGCTAGAGCAATTGTTGACTTATTATCCACATGGATCACTGTTGCATCCTCTTGCAATATTCCAACTTCTTGAAGCAAATTTCTCAACAAACTGCATGACAAACACATGATGTTGGAACAACATATTCTGCTTCACAACTAGATAGTGTGACAATAGGTTGCTTCTTAGAACTCCAAGTAAAAGTCGTATTACCAACAAAGAACACATATCCACTTGTACTTTTTCGATCATTAAGATCTACAGCAATATCACTATCATAATAACCTTCAAGAAAAAATTATTTAGACAATGTATAAAATAATCCATAGTCCAGTGTACCTTTGAGGTAACGAAGAATTCTCTTTGCCACTTTCATATAAGTAGTTGTAGGGAAGGGATAGAATTATGTGCAGAAGCGAATGATCGCCATTTTTCTTGATTATGTTGCATAGAAATGTCTCAAAAACAGTAAACTAAGACTAAGCATACATGTTGAAAGCATAAGGAATTTAGGAATTAACTTTGAAGATCGAATTCTTTGCGTAATCCTCTCGTCATCAACGAACTCTTCGTCCTCTACGATCAAACGTTCGAACACCTCTAAATAGCCTTCTCAGTTCTCTAGGAGAGAGAGAGAGGTGAGATCTCTTTTTGGACATTAGGGAGAGTGGAGAGAATTTAAGAGAGTAGTTTGTGTTTGTCAAATTACAAAACCACATAAATGACTCAAGTATTGTGAAATGCATCCAAAAGAATTCTTTTATAGGCAATGTGGGTGGAGAAGCCATCATTTCAACAATTTATGCATTATGCAAATTCAATTTGCATAATTGCATAATATAAGGTATCATATAGCTTATCATGTAAATCATATTTACATAATGTAGAAAATTAAATTGATTCATATTCAATTTCATGTCTCTCAAATTAATTCCTCAAATTATGCCTTAATTCAATAATTAGGCAATAATTAGGTTTATCATGATCATATTCACATTGAACTATATATTATATCAATTATATCATATATAATTGACATAATTCCCTAAATTGAATTTGGACATTTCAAATTCATTACAAAACTTTATACCCTCATGTAATCCATGTTGAGCCAACCGAGGGACCTAATGGACCTAGAGATCATGAGCTCCAACAATACGAGATTACCTAATCAAATTCTTTGATCCCGTTAATCAACATTCGTTAACTACGAGTCACTCCACTATAGACTCGTAGTTGCACTCTCCTCACTGTAGGACAAGTTATGTCCATTGATTTAACCAATACCTGTGAGTCAACCCTTCACAGGTCGTTCGTAGTCATAGCTGAGTCAAATTACCGTTTTACCCCTATGACTACTTCTTGCTCCTTAAGCACCACTGATCCTCTAATGAACAACAATTTTATTGTCTGACCATAAACAATGTCCCTCTCGGGCCAACAAGAGGGAGGGGCCCTATTGTTCAAGACCTGGATTCAGTTCTTAAGGGAACAACCTATCTAGTTACCCTAGTCTGGGAACGAGTAAATTTCTTCTTGCGGAGTTGAGCCCCCAACTCCCTACGAGGTTTCATCCCTGAGAAGGTAGGCTTATTGAGTCGGCAGCTGTGGCCACTCTCACCCGTACTAGTCTAGGGATAAACTCCGACAGACAAGAGCTCGCAACTCGATCAAGATTCAGTTTCAGTCACTAATGGTCATCATTGAATTATTAGCCCTAATCTATCAACTACGTTACTAGAGTGATCTAACAATTCTTGGTCCGGTCTTGTACAATCTCATCCCACAGGATGCCCCCACTCGCATGTCGACTACATGAACGAGTTGGATTGCCTCGTTTGTATCAAATACAAAGTGGGTCACATCCATAGTGTTACCAGGATGAGGTTCTCAACCCAATCCATCTACTATAGACCATTCGGGTCACAAACTTGAACTTGATCCTAGATATGTGTCAACTACACACAGTTCAAGGTTTCCTAAATGTGACCCTGGAGTTTAGTTTATTGGATTTAAGTTTGTAATTGCGAGGATACAAGATTTAAGGAAAAATAACACTTTTATTCATTTCCTTAAATAACTACAAATACACGAGTTTATGACATAAATCCCAACAATAGGAGTTTCCATAAACCGACTCACCAATCCAACACTGAAAAGAATATCTGATCTTGTGCAAGCTAAATATCTCAAGCTCCCAATCAAACTTTTAAAATATGATGGATCAACAACATCTTCATCTTCATATTCAGACAGTTTTGCCCCAGTTTTCAATCGAAGTTGCGACAGGTTTAGCATTGAACATGTTGAATTTTTCAAGAATTTCTGTAGTTTATCGTTCTTCAGAGATTAAAATACCTTCCTCTGACTGTTTTACCTTAATGCCAAGATAATATGACATAAGCCCGATATATGTCATTTCAAATTCTTGAGTCATTGGCTTCTTGAGCTCTTCAAACATGCTTGCACAATTTCCTATAAAATTTAAGTCATCCACATACAGGCAAACCAACAAAATATCTCCAGGACCATTAGTCTTAATATAAAGAGAATGTTCATAAGGGCATCTCAAATACTCATTACCAAGGAAATATTTGTTGATTCTACTATTCCACATTCTCGGGGCTTGTTTCAATCCGTACTAGGCCTTCTTTAATTTCAGGACTTTGTCTTCTTGACCTTTCACAGAATAACCAAGAGGTTGTTTCAAGTATAATTCTTCTTCAAGATATCCATTCAAAAATGCTTATTTGACATCCATATGGAAAATCTTCCATTTATTTTGAGCAAAAAGTGCAATTAGCAACCTTATAGTCTCCATGCGAGCCACAGGAGCAAACACTTCATCATAGTCAATTTCCTTTCTCTGAGAATAGCCTTTAGCAACTAATCTTTCTTTATGTCTCTCCACTTCTCCTTTTTCATTTCATGTTATCTTGAACACCCATTTAACATTTATTGCTTTCTTTTCACTTGGAAGAGTAGAAAGTTCCCATGTATCTTTCTTCTGTATGACCTTTATCTCTTCATCCATATCAATCTTCCGTTTTACATCCTTTGAAGATTCTTCAAAAGTTAAAGGTTCACTGTCACCAAAAAGTCAAAATAGAGTGAAATCACTAAAACTTTTAGTTAACTCTTCAGTTCCATTATAAATGTCTTGCAAATTTCTCATGCGACGAGGTGTTTCACTTCAGCTTGTAGATGATGAAGGTGTGTTTTGTTGTGGAATGACTGGTGATGTTGGTGGTGTTGATGGAGAAACAACTTCACTGGATTCATCATCATCTTCAGGAAAAAAAGAAAAATTTGTAGTCTTTTGGTTTATCATTCGAATTCTACGTTGCTTCCTCATCGAACACAACATCTCTACCTACCATCAGCTTCTTTGTAGTAGGATTATAAAGCTTGTAGTCTTTTGAGCTTGCATCATATCCAATGAAAACATGTTTCCCACTTTTATCATTGAGCTTACTACGCTTTTGGGTACATGTGCATAAGTTATGCTCCCAAATACTCTTAAATGAGCAATAGATGGTTTCTTCTTGTCCATGCTTGTTGAGGAGTTTTGTTCCACATGCTTGTAGTTAGAGAACTGTTTGACAAGTAAACAACACATTCAACTGCTTGTGCCCAAAATTCTTCTGGCAATTTCTTACTCTTCAACATGCTTCGAGCCATATTGAGTATCGTTTTGTTCTTTCAATAACGTCATTTTGTTGTGGGGTCCATGAAACTTTCATATATAGGTCGACGAATTCTATTTTCTTCACAAAAACCTTTGAATTCATTTGAAGCGAATATCTGATCTCAAAACTTTTATAAAAAGACCACTCTTTTTTTCAACAAGAGCTTTAAATCTCTTCAACATGCCAAATCCCTGATTTTTCCTTGACAAAATAAACCCAAGTTTTTTTTGGCTAAAATCATCAATAAACAATAAGAAATAATTATTCTTACCGAAAGAACATGGCTTTATCAGTCCATAAAGATCAGTGTGATCAAGCTTAGTGGCCTTCTTGCTCTTGAAAAAGATCCTTGTGGAAAACTCTTCCTTGATTGCTTGCCATAAAGACAACCTTCACAAATTGATTTGCAAGCTTAACATATGGCAATCCTTTCACCATGTTCTTCGTGGCTAATAGCCTCAAACTTTCAAAGTTTAAGTGTTGAAATCTCAAATGTCAAAGCCAGGATGGATCCTTCAAATAGGGCTTCAAACATTTTGCAACATAAGCTTGTGTTGGGGTGTATGTCCTAATCTCGTGTAAGTTTGTAATATTCCTTATTGAAATAAATAAAAGTTACTTTTTCATCACTTTGTGTCTCGCATATTTACAAACCTAATCCAATAAACTAAGCTCTAGAGTCATTGAATTATGAGAGAACTAGAACTTGAATGGTGTGTAGTGGACACAAGGGAAAGATCACATTCGAGTGAATGACTTACAGTATACGGATAGGGTTGGAGACCTAATCCTGGATACGCTGTGGATGCAGCCTGCTTTGTATTAGATACAAACGAGGTCATCCAACTCGTTCATGTGGTTGACATGCGAGTGGAGGCATCCCTATGAGATTGTACAAGACCGGACCGTGAGTTATTAGACTTACTGATGTAACACCGTTAACAGTATAGCGCTAATAACTTCGTAGATGACCATTAGTGACTCGACCTTAATCCTGAGTGTGCTACACATTCCTGTTTGTGGGGTTCTATCCTTTGACTAGTACGGGTGAGGATGGTCACAGTTACTCATCCAATATGCCTATCTTCTCAGGGATAGGACCACGTGGGGAGCTGGGAACTTGACTACGCAAGATAGAATTTACTCGTTCCCGAATTAGGGAAACTAGAGGGGTTGTTCCCTTAAGTGCTGTCTCTAGGGCTTGGAAAACGGGCGCCCACCCTCTCACTGGCCCGAGAGGATGTTGTGTTGGGATGTGTGCCCTAAAACTCGTAGTTTGTAATTATGTTCTAATTAATGTAATAAAGTGTTATTATTTAAATAAAGTGTTATTGTTCGTTTTCTACGAGTTTGCCTTTATTTAAACCCTAAAATCCAATAAACTAAATATCCAAGGCTGTTAAATGAATATTTAACTGAATGTAATGTACATAAAAAGGATCTCGATTCGAGATACATCCTAAAGGGTCTATAGTTAGGGGATAAGGCTTGGGTACTTACCCTGGTAAAACTATGGATGTGGCCCACTTTGTATTTGATACAAACACTGTGATTCTAACGTGTTCGTGTAGATGACATGTGAGTGGGGATATCCTATGTAATGAGATTACATAAGATCGGACTACGAAATAGTAACCTCTAGCTGTAACTCCGTTGACTAGTTGGGTTTCTATTTCACTAGGATGACCTAGGCAACTTGATCTCAATCCTGAGCTGGTATCGAACTCCTGTTCGCGAGGGATTGCCCTTTGACTAGTATGGGTGAGAGTGGCCAGATTCGCTGACTGAATATGCCTACCTTGTTGGGGACAAGACCGAGTGAGCGGTTGGGAACTTAACTTAGCAAGATGGAATTCACTCCTTCACGCCTACTAGGGTAAGTAGAGGAATGTTCCCTTAAGTGGTGTCTCCAGGACATGAACAAAGGGCCCGACCCTCTCATTGGCCCGATAGGGACTTTCTTTATTGGTAGGACCACAAACAAATTGTTCATTAGAGGAACACTGGTACTTAAGGCACAAGATGTAACCCAGGGGTAAACGGTAATTTGACCCAGCTGGTGTTACGAACATTAGTGAAAGATTGACTTGCTGTTATTAGTCAATATCCATGGACACAAAAATATATCTGCACTGAGAAGAGTGCAGCTGTGGGACTTTAGTGGAGTGTTCCCGCAATTAACGAATGTTGATTGGGAGGTTAATTAGATTAACCGAGCAATCTTGTATCGTTGGAGCTTCTGATCTGTAGGTCCATTAGGTCCACCTTCTAGCTCATAAAGAGTTCTTAGATCATTTGAATTTGAAATGTTCAAATTCATTAGGGAATAAACTTAATGTATATTGATACGATATAATATATACTTTTGGAACTATGTATTATAAATTTAATGTGAATATGATTCATATTAAATTATGTGAGAGAATTAAATATTTGAAAGAGTTCAAATATTAAATTTAAATGTGAATGTGATTCATATTTTAAAAACTATAGGTTAAAACTTAATGTGCATGAGATGTACATTAAACTATAGTATAAAGGGTAAAATGATTAAATATGATTTAATCATTAAATTATTACTATATTTGAATTAAATATGATTTAATTTAATATAATTAATTAATTAATTAATTAATTTATATATATTATTAATTGGGAAAGTGTCAGGAGGACACGTTCCCACTACTCCCTAACTCCCCCTCGATAGGGAGTGGGGAGTTGCCCACTGAAGGTTCTTCTTCTCCTGGTGAGAAGAAGAAAGCGATCGATCGATCATTTTGATTACACAAAGAAATTCTCTCTCTCTCACTCTCATTCCCAAAGTTATCCAAAAGTTGGAATCCTTCCCACAAAGGATTTTCTTCTACGTTGAATTTACGAGGATAGGAGGTTTTCCAAATTGGTGGTGTTC
The DNA here is from genome assembly GCA_036507285.1 of Trichosanthes cucumerina. Classification (NCBI taxonomy): domain Eukaryota; kingdom Viridiplantae; phylum Streptophyta; class Magnoliopsida; order Cucurbitales; family Cucurbitaceae; genus Trichosanthes; species Trichosanthes cucumerina. The sequence continues at coordinate 29,398,292 of CM071842.1, read as the reverse complement.
TGTTGGTGAAAAACAGAGAACTTTTGAAGTTCTTGAGTTGTTTAACATTGGAGCAAGGAGTTGTTGTTCTGCTAAACTACAAAGGTAATTCCTTCTTCCATTTAGTTTAATAGTTAAACTTAGTTTGTTTGTATGCAATTAATCCATGTCTAATAGGATTAGAATTTCATGCTTGTTCTGTATTTTTGGTCAATGTACTATTTTTTGTTTTAAGCAAAACAATCAAGCAATTACGATCCCAAACACGTTTCCGCTGCTCAAGGAGATCAGATCTCCATCAATTGGTATCAGAGAAATGCTTGATTTGTTTTGTTTTGAAACAAAATTACATTGATTTGGTGGGAAATGCATTTGGTTTGCTGTAAAACTTGTTTAGGAATGTCTTGGCCTTAGTTTACTTCGATTTTGTTCAAATTTTATGTAAAGGCCCCTGTATTTTTGGGAAAAAAGTGCATAATTGAGTCTGTAATTGAGTTACGAGTTGTTCGGGACCAGTTTTATTCAATTTGGTTGAGAATCGAAGGAGAAATTGAAGAACAAAGCTGCTGTGTTCGTCGGGCCATTCTTGTCGAAAAGCATCAGCGTTAACGCGCTTCAAAGAATGGCGGTAACGCCGTTCATCAACATTGCAACGCTGAAGAACGGCGTCGCAACGCCACGCCGCTCAGCGGGTCAGCGGCAGACACGCAACGCCGCCCTCGGCGCTGTTAACGCGCCACCCCGATAGCAGCGCGCAAGAGAGCGTTGCAACGCCATGGGGCATTCAAAGAAAACCGCACAGTTCGGCTCGACCGTTCGTTGGTTTTGGTCCGGTTCGAGCGGTTCAAGGCCGGTTCAGGGTGTTTTTGGACCGATTTCATGAAATAAATTAATGTAATTTTTTTTTTCTACTTTAGTGGCCAAATTATTCCGGTTTTACAGTTTTATGTCTTTATGAATGTCATTTAGATTATTCTCACCTTAGGATAAGCATGTTCATGCATTTTATTTCTATAAATGTTATATGAATATGGTTGAATGCATGATTAATTTATTTTTTCATGAGTAATTAATTATAAGTGTTATAATTAGATTATATGAAAAATAAACAATCTATATTCAAATTGGAATTATAAAAGGAATTCAACTTTTGAATTATGAAATTACTTAGTTTAAAATAAATGTTATTTTTTTTAAGTAATTTTATAATTCAAATAGTTGAATTCCTTTTATAATTCCAATTTGAATATAGATTGTTGGATTTATAATATAGTTTCTTTCATAGGTTAATTATTAAATTTATAAAAGTTATAAATTAAAGGGGTTTTAGAAACCATAACCTATAATAAAGAAATGCATGCAAACATAGGAACTTGGGTTAAAATTTAATTAGTTTTAAACCGTTTAAAATTAATTTAGACCTAAGTTAGTCAGAATTGGCTGAGAAAGTCTCAATTCAAGGGAGGAATGACTGACCGCCCGACGAAGGTTTTTGTTCTAAACCCTTGAACTATCGTTGCAAAATTAAAGGTTTAATTTAAACAGTGGATTTATTTTAAACACTAGGGTTCTTTAATAATTTTGCTAAATTTGATTGGTTTTTACAATGGGTCAAAATGCATAACTAATTAGAACTATTTTGGATTTTCAGCATGTCGTCCTCAATAATAGCCTTACTTAAAAGCGACCGTTTAACTGGTGAGAATTTTACTACGTGAAAGTCCAACTTGAATACGATTGTCGTTGTTGACAACCTACAGTTTGTACTTTCTGAAGAATGCCCTCAGATCCCTGCTCGTAACGCTCCTCAATCTGTTAAGGAGGAGTACGACCGCTGGATCAAGGCCAATGATAAGGCCAAGGTCTATATTTTGGCTAGTGTTTATGAAGTTTTGGCCAAAAAGCACGAGGGCATGGTCTCAGCTCGTGAGATCATGAGTTCGCTGCAGGAAATCTTTGGACAACCGTCTGGATAGATTCGGCATGAATCCATCAAATACGTTTATAACTCCCGTATGAAGGAGAGGTCATCGGTGAGAGAACACGTTCTTGATCTGATGGTCCACTTCAACGTGGCTGAGATGAACGGAGCGGTCACTAACAAGCAAAGTCAGGTATCGTTTATCCTAGAATCTCTTCCGAAGCGTTTCCTGCAATTCCGGAGCAATGCAGTGATGAACAAGATAGAGTATAACCTGACTACTCTCCTTAATGAACTACAGACTTTCCAGTCTCTTATGAAGAATAAGGGACAGGCTGATGGAGAGGCAAATGTGTTTGCCCATTCCAAAAGGTTCCAGAAGGGTTCATCCTCTGGGACTAAGTCATGTAGCTCATCTTCTGGGCTTAAGAAGACCCAAAAGAAGAAAATAGGAGGGAAAGGAAAGGCACCTACTACTGACAAAGGTAAGGGAAAAGCCAAGGTTGCAGATAAAGAAAAATGTTTCCACTGCAACGTGGATGGGCACTGGAAGCGAAACCGCCCAAAGTACCCTGCTGAGCTCAAAGAAAAGAAAGGTAAATTAGATTTACTTGTTTTTGAAACTTGTTTAGTGGAAAATGATGATTTTACCTGCATACTTGATTCAGGAGCCACTAATCACGTTTGCTCTTCATTTCAGGAAACTAGTTCCTTCAAGGAGCTCGAAGAGGGTGAGATGACGCTCAGGGTCAAAACGGGACGTCGTCTCAGCTCGTGCAGTGGGAGATGTCAAGTTATTTTTCGGAGATAGATTTCTTTTATTGAAAAATCGCTATATAGTTCCTAAGTTGAAAAGGAATTTAATTTCTATCTCTTGTTTAATAGAACTTGGATATTGTATTTCTTTTTCAATTCATGAAGCGTTCATTTTGAAAAAAGGTGTCAATATTTGTTCTGCTAAATTGAAAAATGGCTTATATGTACTGAAACCGAACAAAACCAAAGTAATTTTAAATCATGAGATGTTTAACAATGCTGACACTCAAAATAAAAGGCAAAGAATTTCTCCTACTAATAATACCTATCTATGGCATCTTAGACTTGGTCATATTAATCTCAACCGGATTGAGAGACTCTTTAAGAATGGACTTCTAAACAAGTTAGAAGATGATTCTTTACCGCTTTACGAGTCTTTCTTGGAAGGTAAAATGACCAAACGACCTTTTACTAGAAAAGTTACAGAGGCGTAGAGCCCCTAGAACTTGTGCATTCGGATTTTGTGGTCCAGTGAATGTCAAAGCTCGAGGAGGGTACGAATATTTCATCTCTTTCATAGATGATTATTCTAGGTATGGTTATCTATACCTAATGCACCACAAGTCTGAAGCTCTTGAAAAGTTCAAAGAGTATAAGGCAGAAGTAGAGAATGCATTAGGAAAAACCATTAAAACGCTTCGATCAGATCGAGGAGGAGAGTATATTGATTTGAGATTCCAGGACTATATGATAGAACATGGAATTGAATCTCAATCTCTGCACCTAATACACCACAGCAAAATGGTGTGTTTAGAAGAAATAGAACCTTGTTAGAGATCGTTCGTTCTATGATGAGCTATGCTCAATTGCCTACCTCGTTTTAGGGATATGCAATAGAGACTGCAGTTCAAATCTTGAATAGTGTTCCATCAAAAAGTGTTTCAGAAACACCTTTTGAACTTTGGAAGGGGCGTAAACCTAGTTTACAACACTTCAGGATTTGGGGTTGTTCCTAGCTGCGTGCTCGTGACAAACCCAAAGAAACTGGAACCTCGTTCAAGATTGTGCCAATTTTTTGGCTATCCCAAAGAAACGAGAGGTGGTCTTTTCTATGACCCACAAGAAGACAAGGCGATTGTATCGACAAACGCCACGTTCTTGGAGGAAGATCACATGAGGAACGACAAACCGCGTAGTAAATTAGTACTAAATGAAGCTAGAGTTGTTGATCAAGCTGGACCTTCATCAAGAGTTGATGGAAGAGCCAGCACCACAAGTCAGTCTCGTCCTTCTCAATCGTTGGGAATGCCTCGACGAAGTGGGAGGGTTGTTTCCCAACATGACCGCTACTTGGGTTTAGCTGAAATTCAAGTTGTCTTACCTGATGATGACGTAGAAGATCCATTGTCTTATAAACAAGCAATGAATGACGTAGACAAGGACCAATGGATCAAAGCCATGGACCATGAAATGGAGTCAATGGACTTCAATTCAGTATGGGAACTTGTAGACCAACCTGAAGGGGTTAGACCCATAGAGTGTAAATGGATCTATAAGAGAAAGAGAGATGCGTAGGAAAAGGTGCATGGACCTTTAAGGCTAGGCTTGTAGCAAAGGGTTTTACCCAAAGGGAAGAAGTTGACTATGAAGAAACTTTTTCTCCTGTTGCTATGCTGAAGTCTATAAGGATACTCTTGTCCATAGCCGCATTTTACGATTATGAAATTTGGCAAATGGACGTCAAGACTGCCTTTTTGAATGGTAATCTTGACGAGAGCATTACATGTCTCAGCCCGAAGGGTTCATAGCCCAAGGTCAGGAGCAAAAAGTTTGCAAGCTTAATCGATCCATTTATGGATTGAAACAAGCGTCAAGATCTTGGAATATAAGATTTGATACTTCGATCAAGTCTTACGGCTTTGACCAAAACGTTGATGAGTCTTGTGTTTACAAGAGGATCATCAACAACAAAGTAGTTTTGTTAGTATTTTATGTGGATGATATCCTACTCATTGGGAATGATGTAGGATACCTTACTGACATAAAGAATTGGCTAGCGACCCAATTCCAAATGAAAGATTTGGTAGAGGCGCAGTATGTTCTTGGGATTCAGATCTTCAGGAATCACAAGAATAGAACGCTAGCACTGTCTCAAGCATCTTATATCGACAAAATGTTGTCCAGATATTCGATGCAGAATTCCAAGAGAGGCTTATTGCCCTTCAGGCAAAGAGTTCATCTGTCTAGGGAACAGTGTCCCAAGACACCTCAAGAAGTTGAGGATATGAGACATATTCCCTATGCCTCTGCAGTAGGTAGCTTAATGTATGCTATGCTATGCACGAGGCCGGACATTTGTTGTGCAGTAGGAATAGTCAGTAGGTATCAGTCCAATCCAGGGTTAGACCACTAGACAACAGTTAAAAATATCTCAAGTATCTAAGGAGAACGAGCGATTATACGCTTGTGTATGGATCTAAGGATTTGATCCTTATAGGATACACTGATTCTGATTTTCAGACCGATAAGCATTCTCAGAAATCCACATCGGGATAAGTTTTCACCCTTAACGGGGGAGCTATAGTATGGCGAAGCATCAAGCAAGGATGCATCGCTAACTCAACAATGGAGGCTGAGTATGTCATTTGCTTGTGAAGCAAACTAAAAAGAGGTGTTTGGCTAAGGAAAGTCCTTACTGATTTGGAAGTTGTTCCAAATATGGAATCTCCCATCACCTTATACTCTGACAACAGTGGTGCGGTAGCCAATTCGAAGGAACCTCGCAACAATAAGCGAGGTAAGCACATCGAGAGGAAGTATCACCTGATACGAGAGATAGTGCACCGAGGAGATGTGACAGTAACGAAGATTGCTTCGAAGCACAATATTGCTGATCCGTTTACAAAGACTCTCACGTCTAAAGTGTTCGAGGGTCATCAAGAAAGTTTGGGTCTACGAGATATGTACATAGGTTAATCTAGGGCAAGTGAGAGATATGTAATGGGGTATATGGATGCCCTAGTTTATTGTATTTCTACTGTTTTACATTGTGGTGTACCCTACTAGAGTTTTAGTTCAAGTGGGTGTTTGTTGGGATTTGTGCCCTAAAACTCGTAGTCTGTAATTATGTTCTAATTAATGTAATAAAGTGTTATTTTTCGTTATCTACGAGTTTGCCTTTATTTAAACCCTAAAATCCAATAAACTAAACATCCAAGGCTGTTAAATGAATCTTTAACTGAATGTAATGTACATAAAAAGGATCTCGGTTCGAGACACAACCTAAAGGGTCTATAGTTAGGGGATAAGGTTTGGGTACCTTACCCTTGTAAAACTATGGATGTGGCCTACTTTGCATTTGATAAAAACATTGTGATCCTAACATGTTCGTGTAGATGACATGTGAGTGGGGATATCCTATGTAATGAGATTACATAAGACCGGACAACGAAATAGTAACCTCTAGTTGTAACTCCGTTGACTAGCTAGGTTTCTATCTCACTAGGATGACCTAGGCAACTTGATCTCAATCTTGAGCAGGTTACGAACTCCTGTTCGCGAGGGATTGTCCTTTGCCAAGTATGGGTGAGAGTGGCCAGATTCGCCGACTCAATATGCCTACCTTCTTGGGGACAAGACCGAGTGAGCGGCTGGGAACATAACTTAGCAAGATGGAATTCACTCCTTCCCGCCTACTAAGGTAAGTAGAGGAATGTTCCCTTAAGTGGTGTCTCCGGGACTTGAACAAAGGACTCGACCCTCTCATTGGCCCGAGAGGGACTTTGTTTGTTGGTAGGACCACAAACAAATTGTTCATTAGAGGAGCACTGGTACTTAAGGCACAAGATGTAACCCAGGGGTAAAATGGTAATTTGACCCGGTGTGGTGTTCTGAACATTAAAGAAAGGATTGACTTAACTTTGTTATTGGTCAATATCCATGGACACACAAATATATCTACAGTGAGAAGAGTGCAGCTGTGAGACTTTAGTGGAGTGTTCCCGCAGTTAACGAATGTTGATTGGGAGATTAATGAGATTAACCGAGCAATTTCGTATCGTTGGAGCTTCTGATCTGTAGGTCCATTAGGTCTACCTTCTAGCTCGTAAAGGGTTCTTAGATCATCTGAATTTGAAATGTTCAAATTCGTTAGGGAATAAATTTAATGTATATTGATACGATATAATATATAGTTTTGAAACTATATATTATAAATTTAATGTGAATATGATTCATATTAAGTTAGATGATAGAATTGAATATTTGAAAGAGTTCAAATATTATATTAAATGTGAATGTGATTCACATTTGCAAACTATATGATAAAATTTAATGTGCACTGGATGAACATTAAAACTATAGGTTAAAGGGGTAATGTGATTAAATGAGATTTAATCCAAATTAAATATATGATATTTAATTCGTATTATTTAAATATGATTTAAATATATAATTAAATTTGATTTAATTATATTTATATTATTATTATTATTATTATTTTAATAATAAATGTTGGAACGTGTCATCCAGACACGTCCCCCACTGCCCCTCCCCTTCTCCCTATCGCAGTTTAACAGGGAGAAGGGGGTTGCTCAATGGTGGAACGGATCGATCAATCACATTGGTTTTTGCAGAAGAAAAAATTCTCTCTCTCTCAATTCTAGAATTCCCAAAAAGTTCTTCCAACTGTTGGAATCCTTCCCACAAAGGAAAGATCTAAGCATTCAGAGGATAGAGGGTTTACTCTTTTGGTGGTGTTTCAGAAAGCAGAGAAACAAAAGCTTCTTGAGTTCTTTATCTTGATTGGAGCAAGGAATTGCTGCTGAGGAAAACTACAAAGGTAATAATTTCCTTTCCATCTTTAGTTTAATTGTTAAACTTAGTATGTTTGTATGCAATTAATCCATGTCTAATAGGATTAGAAATTAATGCTTGTTCTGTTTTATTTGTCAATGTACTGGTTTTTGTTTTAAGCAAAACAATCAAGCAATTAACGATCCCAAACACGTTTCCGCTGCTCAAGGAGATCAGATCTCCATCACTTATACTGTGACAACAGTGGTGCGGTAGCCAATTCGAAGGAACCTCGCAGCCATAAACGAGGTAAGCACATCGAGAGGAGATATGACAGTCACGAAGATTGCTTCGGAGCACAATATTGTTGATCCGTTTACAAAGACTCTCACAGCTAAAGTGTTCGAGGGTCATCTGGAAAGTCTAGGTCTACGAGATATGTACATAGGCTAATCTAGGACAAGTGGGAGTTATGTAATGGGGTATATGGATACCCTAGTTTATTGTATTTATATCTCTGTAACCACTGTTTTAGATTATGTTGTACCCCACTAGAGTTTTAGTGCAAGTGGGAGTTTGTTGGGATTTGTGCCCTAAAACTCGTAGTTTGTAATTATGTTCTAATTAATGTAATAAAGTGTTATTATTTCAATAAAGTGTTATTGTTCGTTATCTACGAGTTTGCCTTTATTTAAACCCTAAATACAATAAACTAAACATCCAAGGTTGTTAAATGAATCTTTAACTGAATGTAGTGTACATAAAAAGGATCTCGGTTCGAGATCTGACCTAAAGTGGTCTATAGTTGGGGATAAGGTTTGGGTACCTTACCTGGTAAAACTATGGATGTGGCCCACTTTGTATTTGATACAAACACTGTGATCCTAACGTGTTCGTGTAGATGACATGTGAGTGGGGATATCCTATGTAATGAGATCACATAAGACCAGAACCACGAAATAGTAACCTCTAGCTGTAACTCCGTTGACTAGTTAGGTTTCTATTTCACAAGGATGACCTAGGCAACTTGATCTCAATCCTGAGCAGGTTACGAACTCCTGTTCGCGAGGGATTGTCCTTTGACTAGTATGGGTAAGAGTGGCAAGATTCGCCGACTCAATATGCCTACCTTCTTGGGGACAAGACCGAGTGAGCGGCTGAGAACATAACTTAACAAGATGGAATTCACTCATTCCCGCCTACTAGGGTAAGTAGAGGAATGTTCCCTTAAGTGGTGTCTCCGGGACTTGAACAAAGGGCCCGATCCTCTCATTGGCCCGAGAGGGACTCTGTTTGTTTGTAGGACCACAAACAAATTGTTCATTAGAGGAGTACTGGTACTTAAGGCACAAGATGTAACCCAGGGGTAAAACGGTAATTTAACCTAGCTAGTGTTACGAACATTCGTGAATGATTGACTTGCTATTATTGGTCAATATCCATGGACACACAAATATATCTGCAGTGAGAAGAGTGCAGCTGTGGGACTTTAGTGGAGTGTTCATGATTAACGAATGTTGATTGGGAGGTTAATGAGATTAACAGAACAATCTCGTATCGTTAAGGGCTTGGATCCAGAGGTCCATTAGGTCCACCTTCTAGCTCGTAAAGGGTTTTTAGACCATTTGAATTTGAAATGTTCAAATTCATTAGGGGATATATTTAATGTATTTAGATACGATATAATATATAGTTTTGGAACTATATATTATAAATTTAATGTGAATATGATTCATATTAAATTATATGAGAGAATTGAATATTTGAAAGAGTTCAAATATTATATTAAATGTGAATGTGATTCACATTTGCAAACTATAGGATAAAATTTAATGTGCACTGGTTGTGCATTAAAACTATAGTTTAAAGGGGTAATGTGATTAAATGAGATTTAATCCAAATTAAATATATAATATTTAATTTGTATTATATAAATATGATTTAAATGAATAATTAAATTTGATTTAATTATATTATATTATTATTATTATTATTATTATTATTATTATTTTAATAATAAATGAGGGAACGTGTCATCCAGACACGTTCCCCACTACCCCCTCTCATTCTCCCTATCGACAGTTTGACAGGGAGAAGGAGGTTGCTCAATCCAGGTGTCACACCCCCTCCCGAACCACTTGCTAACTTAGCCCGGGAGACGGCATGAAGCCAATGAGACATTGTTACCTCTTAACAATACTGCGACACTACTTTACACGAAAACAAACTATGTTCGCATATGGAACACTTTAAACTTAACTCAGCGGAAACTGGACATCTATAAGACATACATGAGGAGAAACTCTTCTTAAGTCTCTCCTGGAAACTAAAACGAGCAAGAACATCAGAACCACAACCTCTAAAGCACATTCGACTATAACTACATAGTTCTCTTAAAATAATTTACAAACATATGGACTTGCTAAACCACACCAACCACGTACAACATATCAAACATGAGAAGCTTCCAGCAGATTATGGCAAAGTTATCGAGGCACCGGAGCTCGATCTCCCACGAAAAGTGGAAAAACACTGAAAGAATGAGCCATTAAGCTCAGTGAGTGACTTGAGTTTAAAAGAAAGCTATTAACTCGTAAATCATATCACCTGGCCATCTATGAGCATATGCATCTGTAATCAAGCGTTAAAAGTAATCGTGTAATCATTATAGCTTTTCATGAAAACTAGCAAGACACCGTTAAAATCTCGTAAGGCATGTAAATGATATAAACTCTTTTTAAAACATGTCACAATCTACGTTGTGTAGGGCACGCCATGATACACCAACGTTTATTCTACGATGTAGTGGGGCCCGCCCAAAGACTCCCATCGTCTTTGTCGAGTGGGGCCCGCCCAAAGACTCACGGCAGTCACTGTTGTCACGAGTACACTCAACGTCGACAACGAGAATAAGACACTGTGTGCACACGGTACCATAAAGCCTCGGGCTCAATATCTCGAGAAAATCACATGAAAACATTGAACATGCCCGCTTATCTTTCTTTCATAAAACTCAAGCTTACTCAAACATTGTTCAGTAAAATCGAAATCTTTAAAACATACTTGCTAGTACATGCTTGCTTGAAATCATAACATTTCCATAAATTTTGGCAACCATTGGACATATGCTCATGTATAAACTTTATAAAAACTTTTAGGGTCACAATGAACATTTGAAACATTTCTAGGAAAACAAGAGTACTCATAGTCATGTGTTCAAAAATAAAACACAAAGCTTTGAAACAATTCATTCTAGCAAAACTTGCATTTCTTAAAGCATTTTTCAAGCATATAGCTCATTTTCAAGTTCGTTTTGTCACTCACGAGTGTTAGAACTAGAGTCTTGACCCGTACACTCGACTTATTTGCTCTTGGCCTGTCAAACAAACCAAATTCAACCATTAGAACCTCGAGCTCATGCTTTTTAACCTTAAACTTACAAGAAAACACACTTTCAAAAATTCCAAAGATTTAAATGATTTTATGCCCCTGTATTCAGATATAACTTCTTCATTACTTATCCAAAAATAATGTACTTTATACCAAACTCTTCCTTTTGAACCCTCTAAAACTCTTATGAAAACATGAAAATGAGATTCCCAATAGATTGGTTCAGAAATACCTCGAAGTCTTCTTTCCCGGAACCAACTTCACGCTATTCCAGATTCGAATTTCTCACTGCAACCCGAAACCCGACTCTGCTATTTACAACATCTTCCAATCATTTTCTATTCACGATTCCTTCATGAAAGTTGTAGGAAATTCAATAAGCCTTCCAACCATACCTAATAGAGCTTGGATTCCAATTCTACAGGTCAGTACAACCAAAACATCAGAGACTTCTCGGATTTGACAAGAAATTCTGTGTTCTGTCTTCCTCTTCATAAATCAGTAGCTTAGGGTCCGAATTTGCTCGAGCATCCTTCACGAATTTTGTTCCAATATGAGTTAACTTGCACGAAACAAAATTTCAACTCTTACCTCTTTCTGTGGAGCTCGTGATGAACAAAATAGCAGAACATGGCAGAGTGATTACCTTGTTTGTCATACTAATTTGCTTGAGTTCTCTCCTCTCTTCTTCAATTTCCAATTTGAAACCCTCTTCTTCTTCTTCCTTTAAGCTTCTCCCACGAAAACCCTTGTCTTTACTTCATAAAATGAGGAGAAATCGATGGGGAAAGCCTTTTTAAAAAGAGAGAAACAAGGTGGGGTCCCACCATCCACCATCCATCTTTCCTTTCCTTTCTTTTCTTTTCTTTTCTTTTTCCTTCCTTTATCTTTTCATTTCTTATCTTTTATTTGCAAAACAAAGCAAACTTAGTATATTAAACATTGTTTCATTTCCTTTTCTTCTTTTGTCTTAAAAACAATCCAAACCAAAATGGTTTAAACCTTCCTTCCTTGTTTTCCTTTTGCCTTTCACTTCATTTCTTTCCTTTTTAAAACAAGGAAAACCAAGTTTTAAGCATTCATTTCTTCCTTTCTTTTGTTGTTTGATAATAAGGAGGTTCCAAAGAAAGATCTCGGGTTTACACCAGGGATAGATCGATCATTTTTCCATTACCAGAAAGAATTCTCTCTCTCACACTCTTATCCCTAAAACTTTCCAAGAGTTGGAATGCTTCTCACAAAGGATTAGGTCTAAGCATTCAGAGGATAGAGGGTTTACACTATTGGTGGTGTTCTGTAAAAACAGAGAAACTAAGACTTCTTGTTTTGTTGTATTGATTGTTGAGTTGCTGAACATTGGAGCAAAGAGTTGCTGCTGAGGAAAACTACAACGGTAATAATTTCCTTTCCATCTTTAGTTTAATTGTTAAACTTAATGTATTTGCTTGTATGCTATTATCCATGTCTAATAGGATTAGAATTTCCATGCTTGCTCTGTATTTTTTAACAATGTACTTTTTTGTTTTAAGCAAAACAATCAAGCACATTAACGATCCCAAATACGTTTCCGCTGCTTAAGAAGATCAGATCTCCATCAATATAATTGTGATAGCTGGAGTTGAAATCTCCACCTGTTTACCATTTTACCACAACTATAGGTTATGCAAATCATATTTGAATAACCATATATTATAAGATATCTCATATCTTATTTTACAAATCACATTTGAATAATTGTGGATTTTTAAATTGAATCACATCCAATTTAATATCGCTCAATCTAATTTCTCTTTATTAGCCCTAATTCAACAATTAAGCTAACTTATAGTTTATTTTGAATCTCATTCACATTAAACTATATATTATTTCATTCATATCTCATATAAATGACATAAATGCCCTTTAGTGAACTTGAACACTTCAATTCACACTAAAACAGTAAACATTCTTTAATCCAATTTGAGCCAACCGAGTGACCTTATGGACCTACAGTGACGAGCTCCAATGATCCGAGATTAACATATCAAACTCTTTGACCCGGTTAATCAACATTCATTAGCTACGGTAACACTCCACTACAGCCCGTAGTTGCACTCCCGTCAGTGCATGATATTACGTGTCCAACTCCATCGATATACTGTAGACCGTTCGGGTCATTTACTCGAACGTGATCCTCCATTTGTGTGCACTACACACCGTTCAAGTTCTAGTTCTCTCATATATTCAATGACCATGGAGCTTAGTTTATTGGATAAAGTTTGTAATAAATGTGAGACACAAAATGAAGAAATAAATAACTCTTATTAATTTCAAATAGTAATTTACAAACTATACGAGATTAGGACAAACAACCCAACAAACTCCCACTTGGACTAAGCTAGTGGAGCAAATACATTTATGAAATGTACATAAATTACAATGAAGTAATACAATAAACTAGGGCATTGAATACCCGTATACATGTCTCCCACTTGCCCTAGTCAGGAAGTACTCGAAGACCTACACTCTCTAGGTGACCTTTAAACACCTTTGCCATGAGGGACTTTGTAAATGGATCAGCTACGTTGTGCTCCGACGCTATCTGCGTGACTGTCACGTCGCCACGGTGCACAATCTCCCGTATCAGGTGATACTTCCGCTCAATGTGTTTGCCTCTCTTATGGCTCCGAGGCTCTCTGGAGTTGGTTACAACACCATTGTTGTCACAAAACAGTGTGATTGGCAAGTTCATATTTGGAACAACTTCCAAATCTTTCATGAACTTCCTAAGCCAAACAACTTCCTTTGTAGCTTCACAAGCTGTAACATACTCCGCTTCCATAGTGGAATCAGCGATGCATCCCTACTTGATGCTTTTCCATACTACAACTCCTCCATTCAGAATGAAGGCTGACCCCGAAGTAGATTTCCTAGAATCCTTATCGGTTTGAAAGTCTGAATCTGTGTATCCTGTAAGGATCAAATCCCCATTGCCATACACTAAGCTGTAGTTCCTCGTTCTCCTAGGATACTTGAGGATTGCCTTTACGGTTGTCCAGTGATCTAATCCTGGATTGGATTGATACCTACTAACAATCCCTACTTCATAACATATGTCGGGCGTAGTACACAACATGACATACATCAGGCTCCCTATAGCTGAAGCATAGGGGATGTGTCTCATATCCTCAACATCTTGAGGAGTCTTAGGACACTGATCCTTAGACAGGTGAACCCCGTGCCTGAAAGGCAACAAACCCTTCTTGGAGTTCTGCATCTTATATCTAGACAACATCTTGTCAATATAGGACGCTTGAGACATGGCTAGCGTTCTGTTCTTCCGATTTCGAACAATCTGGATACCTAGAACATAGTGTGCTTCTCCCAAATCTTTTATTTGGAATTGCGGAGCTAGCCATTTCTTTACGTCAGTAAAAAATTCTACTCAATCCCAATGAGAAGAATATCATCCACGTATAATATAAGAAATGCGACGGTTTTGTCGACGATTTTCTTTTAGACACAAGGCTCTTCAACATTCTGATCAAAGCCATAAGATTTGATTGCCTCATCAAACCTTATATTCTAAGACCTTGAGGCTTGTTTCAGTCCATAAATAGACCTATGAAGCCGGCAAACCTTTTGCTCTTGGCCTTGGGTTATGAACCCTTTGGGTTGGTCCATGTAGATGGTTTCGTCAAGGTTGCCATTTAGAAAGGCAACCCCTTCGACCTGGGTAAAACCCTTTGCCACTAGTCGCGCTTTGAAGGTTTGCATCCTCCCATCTACGCCACGTTTACGCTTGTAGATCCATTTGCAACCAATAGGTTTTATCCCATCTGGTTAATCCACAAGCTCCCAAACAAAATTGAAGTACATCGACTCCATTTCCTGGTCCATAGCTTTAATACATTCGTCCTTGTCAACATCTGTCATTGCCTGATCATAGGTCAATGGATTCTCGCAGCCATCATCAGGATTGACGTCTTAGGTTTCAGCTAAACCCATGTAACATTTAGGTTGTCTAACAACCCTCCCACTACGTCGAGGTATTCCCAACTCGTGGGAACGGACTTGACTTGACGTGCTAGGAACAACAACACTTGTTGACGTACTAGCCTCATCAGCAACTCTTGCTGATGTACTGCCCATTTCATTCAACACGATTTTGCTCCTAGGCAAATGATCCATGATGTGGTCTTCCTCAAGTAAAGTGGCGTTTGTCGACACAAGCAGTCTATTTTCCTTAGGATCGAAAAACAAACCACCCCTAGTCTCTTTTGTGTAACCTACAAATAGACACAATTTTTAACGGGGTTCCAATTTCTTCAGGTTTGACACCAACACGTGGGTCAGACATCCCCAAATTCTGAAATGGTGTAAACTTCCTTTACGACCATTCCAGAGTTCGAAAGGTGTTTCACAAACACTATTCGACGGAACGTTGTTCAAAATATAAACCGCAGTTTCCACTACGTAACCCCAAAAAGAATCAGTGAGACGAGCATAGCTCATCATCGACCGAACCATGTCCAACAGGATTCTGTTTCTCCTCTCCGATACACCATTTTGCTATGGCATAACAAGTGCGAGAGTTGGGACGTAATTCTGTGTTCTATCATATAGTCCTGGAATTCTGTGTCCATATACTCTTTACCTCGATCCAATCGAAGTGTTTTTATCGTTTTACCGAATAGGTTCTCAACCTCAGTCTTGTACTCCTTGAACTTTTCAAGAGTTTCAGACATCTGATCCATTAAGTAAATATACCCATACCTCGAATAATCATCAATGAAAGATACGAAGTAGTCGTAACCACCTTGTGCTTTAACACTCATCGGACCACAGAGGTCAGAATGTATAAGCTCAAGGGGCTCCTTGGCTCTATATCCTTTTCCACTAAAAGGTCGTTTGGTCATTTTGCCTTCGAGGCATGACTCACACACCGGTAAAGAGTTTTCTTCCAACTGATTTAGAAGTCTACTCTTCACTAGTCTCTCAATTCGACTGAGATTAATGTGACCTAACCTTAGATGCCAAAGATGGAGATTTGCTTTTGGAGAAACTTTAACTCTCTTAGTTCGTGTTTCTGCAGTTTTCAATAACTTAGGCGTTAAAACATACAAATTAGACTTAAGTGAAGCAGAACAAATGAGATTACCATTTCTGGAAATAAACGCTTTATTACCATTAAACGAAATGAAGATACATTGTTATAGAAGACAGGAAATAGAAACAAGGTTTCTAGTAAACTCTGGGACTATATACAAATTGTCTAACAATAAGTAATTCCTGCCGAAGAAAAGCTTCACTTTGCCGATAGCTGCAGCAGAGACTATCTTCCCGGATCCAACCCGTAGAGTCACCTCACCCTCTCGCAACTGCTGTCAGGAATCAATTCCCTGAAAAGAAGAACAAACGTGGTTATTGGCGCCCGAATCCAATATCCAGGCAGAGTCACTACTCTCCACTAAACATGTTTCAGTTACAAATAAATCATATTTACCTTGATTCTTCCTCTCGGCAAGGAACTTGGCCATCCCCATTGCAGTGGAAACATTTTCCTTTCTCTGCAAATTCCTTGATCTTCTTGCCCTTTTGGGCGGCAGCTCGGTCAGCTTTACCCTTCTTCATTTTCTTCTTCCCTTTCGGGCGAGAAGGAGCAACAGATTTGGTCCAAGAGGTCGAACCCCTGTGATATGATCTGTAGGCAACATTTGCCTCAGCTTCCGGTGTCCTGATCCTCATCAAGGATTGGAAGTTCTGTAGCTCGTTAAGAAGGGTGGTCAGAGTGTAACTAATTTTGTTCATAACAGCATTGCTACGAAACTGAAGGAAACTCTTCGAAAAAGACTCCAAAATGAAGCTGACCTAGCTCGACTCGTCGATCAAAGCTCCGTTCATCTCTACTAGATTAAAGTGGGTCATCATGTCCATAACATGTTCAAGGACAGACGTCCTTCTTTCATCCGTGCGTTGAAAACGTGTTTGACTGAATCGTGCCTGACTTGAAAGGACTGTTGTCCAAACATGTCTTGCAACGACTTCATGATCTCCTTAGCGGTGATCATCAACTCGTGCTTCTTTGCCAAGACTTCAGACAAACTGGTAATGATATAGACCTTGGCCTTTTCATTGGCCCTGATCCATCGATTGTATGCATCACGAATACTTCGTGATGCAGTCGAGCTCGGCAACTGAGGACACTCCTCAGTAAGCACGAACTTCAGGTCGTCGGTTCAAGAATCGTGTTTATATTATTCTTCCATGTTTGAAAGTTATCTCCCACTAACTTATCGGAGGCGAGTAAAGCTATAATTGAGCTAAACATTTTAGTTGAAAAAATCAAATAAAATTTTATGTCAGTCTCGCATAAACTTTTGAAAACCAATCAAGTTTTAGTAAAATTTAATCCTATGATCCCTAGGTCACTTAAAATTTGCAATGATATCCTAAAGGTTTAGAATGACCGCTACCAAAGGGTGAATAGAAACACTCCTTCTCTAGGACGAGACTTTCTCGACCAGATCCTAATCCCAGAATAACTTTTATTCCATTAGACGTCCAGTTACCATTATTTGGTCGAATTCATTAACACTTAATGAATCCCGTGAGTGTCACCCTCAAAACAATAGCCACCGAAGGGTGAACCACGAAGCCACCGAAGGGTGAACCACGAAGGAAAACCAACAAGGAAACTGTATCCCTTTCAGGAATTCACGGTGGACTTCCATGATCAAGACCCTCCGAAGGGATAGTCTGGTCTAGACCAAACTAGCAGGCGGATCATAGGGGTCTCATGGTGTGAATTGAAAGAAGAGACCGTGGGTCTCGTTTTCACAGGTCCCACTCCCGCTCACTATAAGTACTCTCTCCATTCACTTTGATATTGACCCATACAAATCCCATCCGAAAGGGGACGCTCCCATTTGCGCCACGAGGCCGAGTATGGATCTCACAGTGCGGACTTAACGGAGATTTGTTGTCGAAAAATTAAATGTATCTTATACACTTTATTTCCTCCACTCAGCACTTTATAATTTTTGGGATTGACCTAGATAAACCGGCTAAAATTTACCTAAGTCTACCAATATAACTCTTATATGGTATTTAGCCTAAGTTTATAATCACATTATTACTTAGGTCTATGTGAGTAAATAAATCAACTTTTAATCAACGACACTCACGAAAAATATAATCTATGAATCTCCGGACCGAATTCACTCCCAGGTCGGTTTCCAGGCAGTGGTGTTTCGCAAGCGTCAACTTAAATACCCAAGCCTTAGACAAGACCTTCCTTAGATAGAGTTTCTTATCAATCACCATTCAAAGATTACATTTTGATTTCCTAATTCTAATCTTATTAGAACTAGAAAAACCTAAGTCTAATTATTCATGTTTTAAATACTTTAAAACTAATAATTAACTTAGGTTACATGCATTTCTATGTTATAGTGCTTGATCATTCATCACATGAATAACTATGCTATAACATAATAATTCATCACATGAAATTAAAATGCATGAGCATACTTTAATCTAAAAATATAACACTTATATTCATTAAATTACAACATGCATTTAATTATATTATAACACTTATAATATAACCTATCATGCAAACTAAATATTATAACACTTATAATATAAATGATGCATGAATATGTTTAACCTAAGGTGGGATTTTAAATCTATATGACATACATTATGCACATAGAATTTAATTAAATCATACATCTCATGCATAAAAATAATTAAATAGCAAAAATGGATCGGTTTTGGCACTTAGGGGCATTTATTTAATTAAATAACATTAATATAACAATTATATTAATATTATTTAATAAAATAAAAAAAATAATAATACATTTTTACAATTAAAATTAAAATAAAACACGTTCAAAACTGCTGCCCACGAAGCAATGCCCCAGCTTTCTCGCGCGTGCGCCTCGCCAAACTGACCACTACATTGTAGCGTTGCAACGCCGTACGCAGCGTTACAACGCTGCAGCGTCCAACGTCACGTCCCGCGTGCTCCAGCTTTCTCAACGCTGTCGATAGAACAACAAGCTTCTCTTGCTGTTCTTCGTCGATTTTCGCCCGTTTTCGCTTCGATTTCTTCATAGCATCCCACGCCACGAACGACTTGGACTTACAGACTCGAATTACATTAAAATTGCCCAAAACAACGGGCCCTTACATTGTTCTAATCAACATAAAATGCAAATCTACTAAAAAGTGCCAAAAACGAAAACATCCATTTTGCAAACCAACATTCATCTCATGAATTAAAGGCAATACCCACCTAATTTTAACAAAAATCAGTGCACAACAAGAACCAACGATCGACTCTGATACCAATTGAAGGGAATGAAACTCCCGGCGCAGTGGAAGACGATTGAATCTTCGTGGTGAAGTTGTGCAATTTAAATTCGTTAAAACTAATTATCATATAATCATAGGCTAAACATGCATTCTATGGAAGAAAAACAGTAAGTTAAAGGTAATACTTACTTGTTGAAGACTTTCTTCAAGATTTCTTCCTCCGATGACCACGAACTCTTCGTGTTCTCCCAACGATCTCGAACTACTCGAACAATCCCAATGAACGTACACCCTCCACTCGATTTCTCGGTTGTTCTTCTTTTTGAAGAATGAGAGTAGTGAGATTCTAGGTTTTGGTTTAGGGAGAAGAACTTTTGAGAGAGAATTGAGAGAGGAGAGAACTCTTCCTTTTGGTGAGATTTCAAAAAATGAGAGTAAGAGCATATGACCCTTCTTACAAAAGGGGTTTATATAATGGTGATAGGTGGAGTTGAAATCTCCACCTATTTACCATTTTACCACAACTATAGGTTATGCAAATCATATTTGCATAACCATATATTATAAGATATCTCATATCTCATTTTACAGATCACATTTGTATAATTGTGGATTTTTAAATTGAATCACATTCAATTTAATATCACTCAATCTAATTTCTCCTAAGTAGCCCTAATTCAACAAGTATGCTAACTTATAGTTTATTATGAATCTCATTCACATTAAAATATATATTATATCATTCATATCTCATATAAATGACATAAATGTCCTTTAGTGAACTTAAACACTTCAATTCACACCAAAACAGTAAACCTTCTTTTAATCCAGTTTGAGCCAACCGAGGGACCTTATGGACCTACAGTGACGAGCTCCAATGATCCGAGATTAACCTATAAAACTCTTTGACCCGTAGTTGCACTCCCTTCAACCTGGGTAAAACCCTTTGCCACTAGTCGTGCTTTGAAGGTCTGCACTTCCCATCTACGCTACGTTTACGTTTGTAGATTCATTTGCAACATATAGGTTTTACCCCATTCGGTTGATCCACAAGCTCCCAGAAAGAATTGAAGTACATCGACTTCATTTCCTGGTTCATAACTTTAATCCATTCGTCCTTGTCAACGTCTGCCATTGCCTGATCATAAGTCAATGGATCGTCGCAGTCATCATCAGGGGTGACGACTTAGGTTTTAGCTAAACCCATGTAACGTTCAGGCTGTCTCACAACTCTCCCACTACGTCGGGGCATTCTCAACTCTTGAGAACGGACTTGACTAGACGAGCTAAGATCAACAACACTTGTTGACGTACTAGCCCCATCAGCAACTCTTGCTGATGTACTGTCCATTTCGTTTAACACAATTTTACTCCTAAGTAAATGATCCCTGACATGGTCTTCCTCAAGGAAAGTGTTGTTTGTCGACACAAACACCCTATTTTCCTTAGGATCGTAAAATAGACCACCCCTAGTCTTATTTGGGTAACCTACATAGAGGCACAATTTTGTACGGGGTTCCAACTTTTTCGAGTTGACACCAACACATGGGTCGGGCATGCCCAAATTTTGAAATAGTGTAAACTACCTTTACGTTCATTCCAGAGTTCGAAAGGTGTTTCACAAACACTTTTCGACGGAACGTTGTTCAAAATATACATCGCAGTCTCCACTGCGTAACCCAAAAAGAATCAGGGAGATGAGCATAGCTCATCATCGACCGAACCATGTCCAACAGGATTCTGTTTCTCCTCTCCGATACACCATTCTGTTGTGGCATACCAGGTACTGAGAGTTGGGACGTAATTCCATGTTCTATCATATTGTCCGGGAATTCAGTGTCCATATACTCTTCACCTCGATCTGATCGAAGTGTTTTTATAGTTTTACCTAACAAGTTCTAAACCTCAGCCTTGTACTCCTTGAACTTTTCAAGAGTTTCAGACTTCCTATGCATTAGGTAAATATACCCATAACTTGAATAGTCATCTATAAAAGATACAAAGTATTCATAACTACCTCGTTCTTTAACATTCATCGGACCACAGAGGTCAGAATGTATAAGCTCAAGGGGCTCTTTTGCTCTATATCCTTTTTCACTAAAAGGACGTTTGGTCATTTTGCCTTCAAAGCATGACTCACATACTGGTAAAGAGTTTTCTTCCAACTCACTTAAAAGTCCACTCTTCACTAGTCTCTCAATCGTATTGAGATTAATTAGGCTTAACCTTAAATGCCAAAGATGGTCATTTTCTTTAGTAGAAACTTTCACTCTCTTAGTTTGTGTTTCTGTCGTTTTAAATAATTAAGTATTTAAAACACTTTTGACCGAATTAGTTTTCAAAACGTACAAGTTATTCTCAAGTGAAGCAGAACAAATCAAGTTTCCAATTCGGGAAATAAACCCTTTATTAACTTCAAAAGAAACTTAGATACAATGTTCTAACAGGCAGGAAATAGAAACTAGGTTTCTAGTAAACCCTGGAACTATATACATATTATCTAATAAAATGTAATTCCTGCCAAAATAGAGCTTCACCGTGTCGACCGCTGCAGTAGAGACAACCTCCCCGGATCCAACCCGTAGTGTTATCTCACCCTCTCGCAGCTGCTGGCAGGAACTAATTCCCTGAAAAGGAGAACAAACATGGTTAAAGGCGCTCGAATCCAATATCCAGGCAGAGTCATTACTCTTCACTAAACAAGTTTTTGTAGCCAGTAAATCACATTTACCTTCTTTCTTCCTGTCGACAAGGGACTTGGGACAGTTACGCTTCTAGTGGTCATCCCCATTGCAGTGGAAACACTTTCTTTTCTCAGCAACTTCCTTGACCTTTTTGTCCTTTTGGGCGGCAACACAATCAATTTTACCCTTCTTCATCTTCTTCTTCTTCTTCCCTTTCGGGTGTGAAGGACCTACAAATTTTGTCTCAGAGGTCGAACCCCTGTGAAAGGACCTGAAGGAAACATTTGTCTTAGCTTCCGGTGTCCTGACCCTCATCAAGGACTGTAAGTTTTGTAGTTCATTGAGAAGGGTGGTTAGAGTGTGGCTAATTTTGTTCATAACAACATTGCTACGAAACTGAAGGAAACTCTTCAGACGAGACTCTAGAATAAAGTTGATTAGCTCGACCAATCGATCAAAACCCCGTTCATTTCAGCTAGATTAAAGTGGATCATCATGTCCAGAACGTGTTCACGGACAGACGCCCCTTCTTTCATCCGCGCGTTGAAGACGTGTTTGAGTGAATCATGTCGGACCTGAAAGGACTGTTGTCCAAACATTTCCTGCAAGGATTCCATGATCTCCTTAGCGGTGATCATCAACTCATGCTTTTTTGTCAAGACTTCAGATAAGCTAGCAATGATATATACCTTGGCCTTTTTATTGGCGATCCATCGATCGTACACATCACGAACACTTCGTGATGCGATCGAGCCCGACACCTGAGGACACTCCTCAGTGAGAACGAACTTTAGGTCGTCAGTTACTAGAATTGTGTTGATATTGTTTTTCCATGTTTGGAAATTACCTCTCACTAGTTGTCGGAAGCTAACAGGCTATGATTGAACTAGACATTTTGCTGAAAATAAGTAAAAAACTTTGTTTAAGTCTCGCAACAAACTTTTGAAAATCCAATCAAGTTTTAGCAAAATTTTATCCTATGATCCCTAGGTCATTAAAATTTGCAATGATATCCCAAAGGTTTAGAATGACCGCCACCGAAGGGTGAACAGAAATACTCCACCTCTAGGACGAGACATTCTCGACCAGACCCTAATACTAGAATAACTCTTATTCCATTAGGCGTCTGGCTACCATTTTTCGGTATGAATCCATTAACTCTTAATGAATCCTATGAGTGTCACCCTCAATCTTTAAATTTCCAAGTATTCGTCCAAACAATAGCCACCGAAGGGTGAACCACGAAGGAAAACCAACAAAGAAATTGTATCCCTTTCGAGAATTCACGGTGTTCCGACTCCCATGATCAAGGCCCTCCGAAGGGATTGTCTGGTCCAGGCCAAACTAGCAGGCGGATTATAAGGGTCTCACAGTGTGAATCGAAAGAAGAGATCGTGGGTCTCGTTTTCACAGTTCCCGCTCTCACTCAATATAAGTACTCTCTCCATCCACTTTGATATTGACCCATACAAATACCATCCGAAGGAGGACGCTCCCATTTGCGCCACGAGGCAGAGTATGGATCTCACGGTGTGAACTTTACGGAGATTTTTTGTTGAAAAATCAAATGTATCTTATACACTTTATTTCCTCCCACTCAGCACTTTAAATTGATCGGGATTGACCTAGATAAATCGGCTAATATTTACCTAAGTCTACTAATATAACTCTTATATTGGATTACCCTAAGTCTATAATCACATTGTTAACTTGGGTCTATGTGAGTAAATTAGTCAACTTTTAATTAACGACACTCACGATAATATAACCTATGAATCTCCGGACCAAATTCACTCCTAGGTCGGTTTCCAGTTAGGGGTGTTCCGCAAAGCATCAGCTTTAATACCACAGCCTTGACAGAACCTTCCTTAGACAGAGTTACTTATCAGTCATCATTTATAAGTCATATTTGATTTCCTAATTCTAATCTTATTAGAACTAGAAAACCTAAGTCTAATTATTCAAGTTCTAAACATTTTAAAACTAATAATTAACTTAGGTTACATGCATTCTATGTCATAGTGCTTGATCATTCATCACATGAATAATAAAGTATAACATACATTCATCACATGAATTAAATGCATGTGCATGCTTTTAATCTAAGAAATATAACACTTATATTAAATAAATTAAAACATGTAAACCTTATATTATAACTCTTATAATATAAAACTATCATGCATACTATATATTATCACCCTTATAATATAAATATGATGCATGAAATGTTTAACCTAAGGTGGGATTTTAATCTATATGACATACATTATGCATATAGAATAAATAATTTCATACATCTCATGCATAAAATAAATAAATAGCAAAAAAATTAGACCGGTTTTGGCACTTTAGGGGACATTAATTGAATTAATTAACATTAATATAACATTTATATTAATATTAGTTAATATAATTAATTTAGTAAATTTCATTTAACAAAATAAATAAATAAAATTATAAAATAAATGAAATTAACGTCCCACTATCGAAAATCTGACTCCATCAGCACGTCTCGCGCGAAACTGCCTCGTGAACTGCCCACTACGCTCGCAGCGTTGCAACGTCGTGGTCAGCGTTGTCCTCAGCGCGCCCAACGCCTCAGCATTGCAATGCTACACCCAGCGTTGCAACGCTGACCTGCACCTCAGCCTGGTACCGCATGGACAACGTTGAGACACTGAAAAACTACGTCTTAACACCGTCGACAGAACAACAAACTCTTTTACTGTTCTTTGTCGTTTTTTGCCTGATTCCGCTCCGATTTCTTCACACCAACTCTTACCATACAAGACACGAACTTACAGACTCGATTTATTTTCTAATTGCCCCAAAAATATATAGGTCTTTACATTGATCTCATCAACAGAAAATAAATCTAAAAAAAATACCAAATCCGAAACATCCATTTTTGCAAAACTAAAATTCATCACATGAATTAAAGCTTAACCCACCTAATTTTAAGAAAATCATTTGCACAACGAAGAAGCCAACGTTTGGCTCTGATACCAATTGAAGGGAATAAAACTCCTCCAGCGAAAAAACGACTTTGAATCGTCGTGAAAATATTTTCTCAAAATCAATTCTATCCTATAGAAATTAGGTTAAACATGCAAAAAAAGGAAAAACGGTAAGGAACAACTTACTTGTTGAAGAACCGTTCTTCACGATTTCCTTCTCTGGTCATGAACTTTTCGTGTTCTCGAACTCACCGAAGCTCGAACAATCGGACACCTCCGAAAGGACTTCTTGGTTGTTCTCCTTAGGTAGAAGGAGAGTGGCGAGACTCCTTTGGTAAAGGGAGGATAGAAAACTTGAGAGAGTAGAGAGAATTTGAGAGTTGTTTTTGGTGAGAAATCTAAAAAATGAAACAATGTTTACCAAAAGCTTTCTTGCAAAGGCTTTAAATAATGGTGATAGGTGGATTGAAATCTCCACCTATTTACCATTTTACTACAACCATAGGTTATGCAAATCATATTTGCATAACCACATATAATAAGATATCTCATACCTTATAATACAAATCACATTTGTATAATTGTGGATTTAAAATTGAATCACCTTCAATTTAATTTCTCTCAATCCAATTCTCCAAATTAGCCCTAATTATGAAATTAGGCTAACCTATAGTTTATTATGAATCTCATTCATATTAAACTATATAATATGTCAATCATATGACATAAATACCCTTTTAATGAAATTGAACACTACACATCCATACCAAACTGTAAACCCTCTATGTATCCAGTTTGAGCTAATCGAGGGACCTAATGGACCTACAGATGACCAGCTCCAATGATCCGAGACTAACTCGTCAAACACTTTGACCCCGTTAATCAACATTCATTAGCTACGGTAACACTGAAGGGAATCGTAGTCCCCGCAGCGGAAGCGATTGTGAATCGCGCGCTCTTGATTTAGTTACAATGGAAAATACAAGAACGTAAAACATAGATTAAGCATAAAATACAGAAATGGACAACAAATATATTACCTTTGAAGAACCTTTCTTCAAGTGCTCCTCTCTCCACGTTCACGATCTCAGCAACAAGAACTCGTACGAACACCGACACCACCACCGGATCTTCTCCGTTGTTCTCTAGGTGAGAAAGGAAGGTGGGTTCCCTTTAGGAGTGGTGAGGTATTTTGTGAGAGAGATTTTGTGTTTTTGGAACACTTCCAACAACAACAAGGAGGCTAGGAATACTATTTCTCAAGTCTTAACCTAGTTGCATCTCATGCAACTATATATAGGGGAATGGTATGGAAATGAACATTCTACCCCTCCTTTAATCTCTCTTTAGTATATAGTTTATATATGAATCTAATTCACATTAAAACTATATATTATATCAATTACATCATATATAATTGATATAACTCCTCATGTATGAAATTGAACACTTCAATTTCACACCTAACTTTATACCCTCAATATTACCATGTTGAGCCAACAGAGGGATCTAATGGACCTACAGATCATGAGCTCCAATGATGTGAGATTAACTGATCAAACTCTTTAATCGAGTTAATCAATATTCATTAACTACAAGTAACTCCACTATAGACTTGCAAATTTGCACTCTCCTCCTTTGTAGATATTATTGTGTCCATCGATATAGTCATTACCCATGAGTCGACCCTTCATAGGTTGTTTGTAATCACAGCGGGGTCAAATTACCGTTTTACCCCTGTGATTACCTCTTTGCTCCTTAAGCACAATTGATCCTCTAATGAACAACAAGTCTAAGGTCCTACCTTAGACTCATGCCCTCATAGACGGCGGGGCCCCGTTGTTCAAGACCTGGAGTCATTTCTTAAGGGAACAACCTATCTGATTCCTCAGTAGAGGAATGAGTGAATTCCATCTTGCACAGTTAAGTTTCCAGCTACCTACGAGGTTACGCCCTGAGAAAGTAGGATTATTGAGTCTCTGGCCATGTGCCACTCTCACCCATACTAGTCTAAGGACAAACCCCTATAAGCGAGGAGTTCTTAACTTGCTCAGGATTCAAAGTCAAGTCACTAATGACCATCTATAAATTACTAGTATTATCCACATTAACTGTTAGTTATATTGGTTAGACTAATAATTTGTGATCCGATCTTGTATGAACTCTTCATACAGGATGCCCCCCACTCGCATGTTAACTACATGAATGAGTTGGATTACCTCATTTGTACTAATTACAAAGTGGGTCGCATCCATGGTGTTACCAGAATGAGGTTTCCATCCTTATTCTTATACCATATACTGTTTAGGTTATAATCTTGAAGTCAACCCAAATAGTGTCCACTACACTGATTTCAAGATAAACGTTATAACCTTGGAGCTTAGTTTATTGGATTTATAAAAGCAACACTGTAATATTATCAAAACAAATAACACTTTGTTTAATTGATCAAAATTACACAAGTTTAGGGCATAAATCCCAACAATCTCCCACTTGACCTAAAGCTTGTTGAGTACTAAACATTACAATAATGTAAATACAATAAACTAGGGCATTTAAATCCCTTTGTACAAAATACTCCCACTTTCCCTAGTTTGGGAAGACTTGTAAACCTAGACCTTCAAGGTGACTCTAAAAAACTTTAGCCGTGAGAGCCTTTGTAAAAGGATAAGCAATGTTGTGCTCTGAGGCTATCTTCGTAACAATCATGTCTCCTCTATGCACGATTTCCCGGATGAGATGATACTTCCGCTCTATGTGCTTTCCCCTCTTGTGACTTCGGGGTTCCCTCCAATTTGCCACTGCACCACTGTTATCGCAATATAGTGTGACGGGCAAAGTCATATTTGGAACAACTTCCAAATTTAGCATAAATTTTCTTAACCAAACGGCCTCCTTAGTTGCTTCACAAGTTGCTACATATTCAGCCTCCATGGTGGAATCAGTGATGCATCCTTGCTTGACGCTTCACCATACTACAACTCCTCCGTTAAGAGTGAAAACTGATCGTGATGTAGATTTTCGAGAATCTTTATCAGTCTGAAAGTCAGAATCCGTGTATCCTGTAAGGATCAAATCCTTAGCCCCATACACAAGCATGTAGTTCCTTGTTCTCAAAGAAGATACTTAAGGATCGTTTTAACTTGGCCATCCGGTGTTCAAGTCCGAATTGGATTGATACCTACTGACCATCCCAATTGCAAAACAGATGTCATGCCTAGTACACGACATGGCGTACATCAGGCTCCCAACAGCTGATGTGTAAGGAATCCGTCTCATATCCTCAACTCCTTGAGGTGCCTTAGGACACTGTTCCTTAGACAAATGGATTCCCTGTCTAAAAGGCAACAAACCCTTTTTGGAATCTTGCATCTTAAACCTTGACAACACTTTGTCTATGTATGATGCTTGAGACAAGGCTAGTATTTTATTCTTGCGGTTCCGGACAATCTGGATCCCAAGAACAAACTGCACATCACCCAAATCTTTCATTTGGAATTGCGTAGCTAGCCATTCCTTGATGCCAGTAAGATAACCTACATCATTCCCAATGAGTAGGATATCATCCACATAGAGAATTAGGAAAGCGACAGAACTATTGATGATTTTCATGTAGACACAAGGTTCACCATCATTCTGGTCAAAACCATAAGATCTGATAGCCTCATCAAATCTTATATTCCAGGACCTAGAGGCTTGTTTCAGTCCATAAATCGACCTTTTAAGCCTGCAAACCTTTTGCCCTTGTCCTGGTTCAATGAACCCTTTGGGTTGGTCCATGTAGATGATTTCCTAAAGATTGCCATTCAAAAAGGCTGTCTTGAGATCCATTTGTCATACCTCATAGTCATAATATGCGGCAATAGCAAGAAGAATACGGATAGACTTTACCATAACAACAGGTGAAAAGGTTTCCTCAAAGTCAACCCCTTCAACCTGGGTATAACCCTTTGCTACTAGTCTAGCTTTAAAGGTTTGCACCTTCCCATCTACACCTCGTTTTCTCTTGTAGATCCATTTACAACCTATAGGTTTTACCCCATCAGGCTTATCTACAAGATCCCAAACAAAATTAAAGTGCATAGACTTCATTTCTTGGTCCATGGCTATGACCCATTTGTCTTTGTCAATGTCAACCATTGCTTGATTATAAGTCAATGGATCCTCACAGTTGTCATCTGGTATAACAACTTGGGTTTCAGCTAAACCCATGTAACGGTCAGGCTGTATCACAACCCTCCCACTACGTCGAGGCATACTCAACTCTTGAGATAGACCCTCTTGACTAGATAAACTAGTATCAACAACTCTTGTTGATTTACTAGTGTTCTTATTAGCAACCTTTGCTATTGTTCCGTCTAACTCACTCAACACTACCTTACTTTTTGGTTTGTGGTCCCTTATATATTCCTCCTCCAAGAAAGTGGCATTTGTCGACACAAAGACCTTATCTTCCTTAGGATCATAGTATAAACCACCTCTTGTTTCTTTTGGGTATCCTACGAATAGGCACAACTTTGAACGTGAATCTAACTTCTTTGGATTTGTCACAAGCACATGTGCTGGACAACCCCATATTCTGAAGTAACATAAACTACCTTTACGTCCTTTCCAGAGTTCAAAAGGTGTTTCAGAAACACTTTTGGAGGGCACACTATTCAAAATGTATACTACAGTCTCCACTGCATAACCCCAAAAAGAACTAGGCAGATGAGCATAACTCATCATTATTCAAACCATGTCCAACAAGGTTCTATTTCTCCTTTCCGATACATCGTTTTGCTGTGGTGTGTTGAGAGCTGAGAGTTGGGATGTAATTTCATGTTCTATCATATAGTTATGGAATTTCAAATCCATGTACTCTCCACATCGATCCGATCGAAGTGTTTTAACTCTTTTACCTAATTGATTTTCAACCTCAGCCTTGAATTCCTTGAACTTTTCAAGTGCTTTAGACTTGTGGTGCATTAGGTAAATATGCCCATATCTAGAATAATCATCTATAAAAGAGATGAAATAATTCATATCCTCCCCTGGCTTTAACATTCATCGGACCACAAAGGTCTGAATATATAAGCTCTAGAGGATCTTTGGCTCTATAACCTTTTCCATTAAAAGGTCTTTTAGTCATCTTGCGTTCTAGGCAGGATTCACATAATGGCAAGGAATTTTCTTCTAACTCGTTTAGAAGTCCGTTCTTTACCAATCTCTCAATCCTATTGAGATTAATGCGACTCAATCTTAGATGCCAAAGATGAGCATTTTCTTTAGGAGAAATTTTTCGTTTCTTAGTTTGTGCGTTTGCAGTTTTAAATAATTCAGTGTTCAAAACCCTTTTGACTGAATAAAAGTCTTAAAACATACAATCCATTTTCTAATGAACCAGAACAAATTTCTAAGCCTTTCATCAAAATAAACACTTTATTCATAGAAAATGAAACAAAAATACATTGTTCAATAAGGCAAGAAATGGAAATAAGGTTTCTAGTAAACTCTGGTATCACTAATATATTGTCCAACAATACATATTTTTTGCCAAAATAAAGCTTCATTGTGCCTATTGCTACAGCTGAGACGCCTTCTCCATTTCCAACCCGGAGTGTTATCTCTCCTTGTTGTAGCTCTTTGCCAGAATCAATTCCCTCAAAAAGAAGAACAAACATGATTAGTGGCGCCTGAATCAAGTATCCAAGCTGTTTTATCATTATCCACTAAACAAGCTTCTAGGCAAAGTAAATCATATTTACCTTCCTTATTCTTTTCTGCAATGTACTTCAGACAGTTCCGTTTCCAATGCCCGTCTTCGTTGTTGTGGAAACACTTTCCTTTGTCAGCAACGTCTTTGACTTTCTTGCCTTACAAGGCGCGGTTTTATCGATCTGTTTCCCTTTACCAACCTTCTTCATGTTCTTCTTCTTACCTCTCAGGTTAGAAGAAGATGAAGCCACTGTTTTTGTCCCAGAGGTCGAACCTCTGTGATAACTCCTACTGGAAACATTTGCCTCACCTTTCGATCCCTGAATTTTCATCAAAGATTGAAAGGTCTGGAGTTCATTTAGAAGGGAGGTAAGATTAAAAGTAAGCTTGTTCATAACAGCATTACTTTTAAACTGTAGGAAACTATCTGGAAGGGTTTCCAGAATGAAGCTTACCTGGCTCGACTCATCGATGGAAGAACCATTCGACTCCGCGATGTTAAAGTGTACCATCATATCAAGGACATGATCTCGAACAGATGTACCCTCTGGCATCCTCGAGTTGAATATGTACTTTAGGGCATTATGTCGGGCTTGTGTGGGTGTTGTCCAAACATACCACCACGAGAATCCATGATTTCCTTGGCGGTAATCATGCCCTCATGCTCCTTGGCTAATATGTCAGACATACTTGCCAGCACGTAGATCTTGGCCTTATCATTGGCCTCGATCCATCAATCATATGCATCACAAACATTTCGTGACGCATTCGAGCCTGGCACCTGAGGACACTCCTCAGTTAGCACAAACTTCAGAGCATCCACTACCAAAATAGTGTTGAGTTTGTTTTTCCATGTCATCATATTCTCTCCGGTTAACTTTTCCGCACCCAATAAGGAAATTATAGAGCTAGACATTTTTGCTGAAAAATTTACAAACAAACTTGTATGAGTTTCTTGTTATAACTCTAATCCAATCATGTTTTAGCTAATTATCAAATGATTCCTAGGCATTTATAATTTGCAATGATACTCCAGAGGTTTAGAATGTATGACACCGAAGGGTAATAAAAAACACTCCTCCTCTGGATCAAGACATTCTTGACCAAAACCTAACACCAGAATAACTCTTATTCCTATAGGTTTTAGTTACCATTTTTCGGCCTGAATACATACACAACTTATGTATCCCGTGAGTGTAACCCTTTGTCTTTTGATCCCAGAGTCTCGATCCAATAAAATCCGCCGAAGGGAGGACTAGATTGGAAAATAGTCTAAGGAAATCTTTATCCCTTTCGGGTGTCTCATGTGTGTTAGATCCCCTATGATCAAGCCCTCCAAGGGATTGTGCGGTCGAGCCAAACTAGCAGGCTGACCATAGTGGTCCAACGGTGTAAACCGACAAAAGAGACCGTAGGTTTTGTTTTCACTAAACCTGTTCCACTCACTATAAGTACCCTCTCCATTCACCTTGGTATTGACTCATACAAATACCATCCGAAGGGGGACGCTCTCGTTTGCGCCACGAGGCCAAGTATGAGTCTCACGGTGTGAACTTCTCGGAGATAGCGTAGGTGGAAAAATATGTATCTCATACACTTTTCCTCCCACTACATACTTTAAGTCTATAGGAATCTTTCTTAGGCTAAAACCCGGCTAATGGTTTTACCTATATCTATCAACATAACTCTTATATTGATTTTATCATAAGTTTGTTAATATAACTCCTTATATTAAACCTAGGATTTCTAGTTTATTAACCCTTAATAAACCCGCTGATGCTACTGTAATTTATAAGACTCTCTGATTAAATTTCACTCCCAGGTCAGTTCCCAGGTAGGGGTGTTCCGTTTCCGTCAGCTTAAATACCCCAACCTAGACAGAACTTTCCTTAGACAGAGTTCCTCTTTTAATCATAACTTATAAATTACTTGGTTCCTAATTCTAATCTAATTAGAACTAGATAACCTAAGGTCTATTATTTCCAAGTTCTAAACACTTTAAAACTAATAATTAACCATAGGGACATGCATACTATGTTATATTGCTTGACCATTCATCACATGAATAATAAAACGTACATAGCATATTCATCTCATGAAATATAATGCATGCCAATACTGCCCAAAAATTAATATAACAACCTTATATCAATTAATCATGCAAACTATATAATATAACTCCTTATATTATAAATGATGCATGAAAATGCTTAACCTAAGGTGGGATTTCTAAAATACAAGCATACACTATTCATGGCAATAATTACAAAATAATTGCATAATTAAAATAGCAAAAATTAGACCAATTTTGGCACCCTAAAATTAATTTAAAATAATATAATATAATTATATTAATTAAAATTAATTAATCAAATATAAATTAAATACAAAACGTTTTTATATTTAATATATATTAAAAACAACGTTTATGCCCGTTGCTGCCTTCCGTGAAACGTCTTCGAGGTTGTTGCGAGCGATAAAGCGTTACGTAACGCGCTTTGTCGTTTTACGCCGGCGTTGCGCAGCGCGCCAGCGTTACTGCAACGCCGAGGG
Source organism: Trichosanthes cucumerina (assembly GCA_036507285.1). Taxonomy (NCBI): domain Eukaryota; kingdom Viridiplantae; phylum Streptophyta; class Magnoliopsida; order Cucurbitales; family Cucurbitaceae; genus Trichosanthes; species Trichosanthes cucumerina. The sequence goes on along the minus strand of CM071842.1, from coordinate 29,365,254 downwards.
CATCGTTACAGCAACGCTGCCGTCTTCTCGATCGCCGCGCTTTGTCGCGATGGCGTTACTGTAACGCTCGGGGCGGCGTTACGCGTCATTCACGAAACGACCATAGGAATCTCCATTCCTTACTTGTTTTCGCTCCGATCTTCTCAACAACCGCTTTGCCTCGATCGACACAGACTTACAGACCCGATTTACAATAAAATTTGTCCAAAATACCGGGCCCTTACATTGAACATTTCAAGATAAACGTTATAACCTTGGAGCTTTGTTTATTGGATTTATAAAAGCAAGATTGTAATCTTATCAAAACAAACAACACTTTATTTAATTGATCAAAATTACACAAGTATAGGGTATAAATCCCAACAAACACTCCAATAAAGCCCGTAGCTGCACTCTCGTCACTGTAAGACAGTTGTGTCCACTGATATAACCAATCCCGTGAGTCGACCCTTCACAGGTTGTTCGTTGACACTGCTGGGTCAAATTACCATTATACTCCTGTGTCAACTTCTTACTCCTTAAGTCCCCACTGTTCCTCTAATGAAAAACAACGTTGTATGGTCCAACCATAAACAACACCTCTCTCGGGCCAGTGAGAGGGTGGGTGCCCGTTGTTCAAGTCCTGAAGACAACACTTAAGGGAACAACCCCTCTAGTTTCCCTAAAGTCGGGAACGAGTGAATTCCATCTCGCATAGTCAAGTTCTCATCTCTCCACTTGGTCTTGTCTCTGAGAAGATAGGCATATTGGGCGAGTAACTGTGACCACCCTCACTCGTACTAGTCAAAGGGCAGACCCCTACAGAGAGGAGTCCGTAACACACTCAGGATTAAGGTCGAGTAACTAATGGTCATCTACGAAGTTATTAGTCCTACACTGTCAACGGTGTTACATCAGTAGATCTAATAATTCACGGTCCGGTCTTGTACAATCTCATTGCACAAGATGCCCCCACTCGCATGTCAACCACATGAATGAGTTGGATCACCGCGTTTGTATATAATACAAAGCGGGCCGCATCCACAACGTATCCAGGATTAGGTCTCCAACCCCTATCCATATATTGTAGACCGTTCGGGTCATTTACTCAAACGTGATCCTCCCTGTGTGTCCACTACACACCGTTCAGGTTCTAGTTCTCTCATAAATCAATGACCCTGGAGCTTAGTTTATTGGACAAAGTTCGTAAATATGCGACACACAAAGTGATGAAAGAAATAACTCTTATTTATTTCAATTGGTAATATTACAAACAAATACGAGATTAGGACATGCATCCCAACACTAAGTTGCATGTTTAGCCTAGGATTTAAAAGTTAAGTTCGATTTTAAGGAATCAGTAGCATAATGAAAACAACGACGTTTCATGTTGTTTTCCGCTGCGAGATTCACATTCCCTTCAGTTTCAATGTTTAATAAAAACATTCTATTCTTAGACATTTGCACTTTAGAAATCATATTATCATGATGATCTTTTATTGAAAGACTATAATCTTTCATCAAAATATTATAGCCTTTCTCTAGGAGTTGTCCCAAACTCAAAATATTGTTCTTCATATTTGGCACATAATAGGCATTAGAGATAAACTCATGCTTTCCATTCTTCAAATTGATTAAAATTTTACCTTTTCCTTTCACAGGAATTTTTGTAGCATCACCAAACACGATATTTCCGCCAACAGATTTATCAAGTTCAACGAACATTGATTTACTTCCACACATGTGATTGCTTGCACCACTATCAAGATACCACAAATTATTTTCACATGTCTCTTCACCTTTGCATGCTAGAAGCAAAGATGGTTCACTGCTTTTAACGTCTTGCTCCGTATAGTTGCTATTTTCTTCAACTTTATTTATGCATTCCCAAGATTAATGACGAAATTTATGACAATTATATCATTCCACTTGACTTTTGTTATACCTTTTGTCATTATTTGATCTTCCACCCTATGCCCTTGAATAATTTTATCTTTCACGACCTCTTGACGATCTATTATTTGAATCATTAAAATTTTTTTGACCAAAATTTCCTCGACCCCGTCCTCTAAAGTCACCACGTCCACGACTTTGACCACGTCCTCGACATCGATTTTCTTTTTCTTGGCTATCTTCTTTATCTCTAAACTGCAACTTTGATTGAAACAGTTGCTCAGTTGTGTGTTTGTTCTTCTTGAGAAGCTTTTCTTCATGGGGTTGCAAAGTACCCACAAATTGATCAATGGACACTATACTCAAGTCTTTTGATTCTTCAATAGCTACAACGATGAAATTAAAATTTTTATCTAATGAGTGAAGTATCTTTTCAACTACTTGCTTATCATTTATTGTCTCACCATATCTCTTCATTTCATTGACCACTGCTAACAATCTTGAAGTATAATCTGAAATCGATTCAGACTCCTTCATGTGTATGATTCATAATCACCTCTCAATTTTTGGAGGCGAACCTTCTTGACTCGATCTACTCCTTTATAAGTATTCTCCAAAATTTTTCATGCTTGCCTCGCAGTAGTTGCTCCAGAAATCTTCTCAAATTTTTTGTCATCAATAGCTTGATGAATAATGGTGAGTGCCTTTTGGTCTTTCTTTGTACCATTTTGCAAAACTTCTCGTTCTGCTTGAATAAAAACTGCATCATTCTCTGGTTCGTCATAGCCTCTATCAACAATTTCCCATGCATCTTGTGAACCAAGTAGCTTTCATATGTATACACCAACTGTTATAATTTTCTTTCGTAAGTTGAGGCACTTGGAAAGGAAGCAAATTGTTGTTTACCATTGGCAAAAATAATTCTTTTCTTGAACTCAGGCTCTAATACCACTTTTTTGGAAGCGTGTGATAGACACTCACAAATAAATAATCAAACAAGCAATATATTTCACAAGAAACAATTTACTTGTATTAAAAATTACTTTTCAAAAATCTACAAACTTGGTTCACAATTTTTTTTCTCTAAATTCACTTGGTTTTCTTATTCACTTTACTTGCTTATGATATGATGCATGTCAAGGTGACTCTATTTATAGGATTTACCAGAGTAATCCTATCCTTAACTCCTATGAACTCAAAACTCTCACACATTAAACATAATTCAACGTATAAAACTTTCTTAAGAAATAAATTCTTCTTTTAACAACTATCCAAAAAACTTCTAATTAATTAAATTCATTAATGTATTTAATTTTCAACATTCTAGACATGACTGTCAGATAGCCCAAATTATTTCTTTCAATTTCTCCAACCACGTCTTTCATTTGAACTTTTTTTCACCCTTCATTTTAGAATCTTGCCAACGAGATGAAGATTTTTTTTTTTAGCCTTTACAATCACCAAAGTTTACATTATATATATATATAAGTCTACCTTCCTTTCTTTGAAACTCAAGTACTTCCTCTCTCTAAAAGCTTATTGGCACCTGCATCCATACCAACAAAACACCACACAAAAACAAAGACCTTTTCTTTTCATTCTGAAGATTAAAAATGGTGATGGTGAAAAGAAGGGAATATGGTGAAAAGATGTTCGAGTTCTCCAAAAATTAGAGACCATTATTGAAGAAAATCCCAATAGCTCGAAAGTTTTGTCAAAGAGGATTTTAGTTATTCTTCCCATTTTTCTCTTGTTTGTACCATGCTTCCTTTTATATAGATATTATTAATATTAGTTGTGTTGTGAAAAATTGGATGAAAACCGGGTATAATTTTATCAATATTTAAATACTAATATTATAATAATAATAATAATAATAATAATTCAAGTGTTTTGAAAATGGAATATATATAATATAAACAAAAGATAATGGGAATTTATGGAAAATTAAACAATAACCAAAATTGAGAAAGTGTGAGAAAATGGAAAGGATTGAAGAGAGCTTTCACCAATTGTGCCTTTTATTCTTTCACCAAAAGCCACTATTTATAGGCAATTTGGCAAGGGTGAGTTGGTACATTTGGACACTAAGCATTCGTGAGAAATGGACACATGGAGGACACTATGGCTATGGAGGGGTTGCCATGTGGCATGGGTATTGAAAGACATGTGGAATGGGGCATTTACACATTTGTTTGTTTATAATACTCCCTCTTAAATGCCCATTTTATATAAAATATGACTTGTTAAAACCTTACTAGGGAAAAACCCAATGAGATAAAAACCCTAGTGAAGGAAAAAGAGTACATATTTTATATAATACGTTTACTCCCCCTCATAAAGACATCAGTTGAGATCTCTGAGTCATCGCATCCCAATACTGTGAACCAATTTCTCAAGTGTTGTAGTTGGTAATGCCTTCGTAAATAAGTCGACAGGTTATCTTTTGAACAAATCTGTTGTACTGAGATGTCGCCATTTTCTTCAAGGTCATGAGTGTAGAAAAGCTTTGGAGAGATATACTTCATTCTATCTCCTTTAATATATCCTCCTTTGACTTTAGCTATACACGTTGTGTTGTCTTCGTATAATATTGTTGGAAAGGGTTTACTCGAAGACAAACCACATGTCTCACGAATGTGTTGTGTCATTGATCTTACCCATACAGATTCTCGACTTGCCTCGTGAATTGCGAGGATTTCAGCATGATTCGAAGAAGAGGTCGTGATGGTCTGTTTCATTGATCGCCATGATATGTCAGTTTCTCCACATTTAAATAGATAACCTATCTAAGATCTAGCTTTGTGTGGATCAGATAAATAACCAGAATCTGCATAACCATCTAGATCAAAACTGGATTTGTTAGAATAAAATAAACCCATATCAATTGTCACCCGAAGATATCGGAGTACATATTTAACTTCGTTCCAATGTCTTTTTCTAGGACATGAACTATATCTAGCTAATAAATTTACTGAAAATGCAATATCAGGTCTTGTGTTATTAGCCAGATACATAAGTGTTCCAATTGCACTAAGATATTGTTGGGATTTTGGTCCTAATCTCATGTTTGTAAATTAGTGTTTGAAATTAATAAGAGTTATTTATTTCATTACTTTGTGTCTTGCAATATTTACAAACTTTTTCAATAAACTAAGCTCTAGGGTCATTGAATTTATGAGAGAACTAGAACTTGAATTGTTTGTAGTGGACACACAGGGAGGATCACGTTCGAGTTAATGACCCGAACGGTCTACAGTATATGGATAGGGTTAGAGACCTAATCCTGGATACACTGTGGATGCGACCCGCTTTGTATTAGATACAAACGAGGTGATCTGACTCGTTCATGTGGTTGACATGCGAGTGAGGGCATCCTGTGCAATGAGATTGTACAAGACTGGATCGTGAATTATTAGACCTCACGATGTAACATCGGTGTGATGAGACTAATAACCGTAGATGACCATTAGTGACGCGAGCAGAATCCACGAGCGTATTACGGACTCACTCTGCTCGCGGGTGCGCCCTTTGACTAGTACGGGTGAGGGTGGTCACAGTTACTCGCCCAATTTGCCTATCTTCTAAGGGGCAGGACCAAGCAGGGAGCTGGGAACTTAACTACGCAAGATGGAATTCACTCGTTCCCGCCTTTAGGGAAACTAGAGGGGTTGTTCCCTTAAGTGTTGTCTCCAGGGCTTGGACAACGGGCGTCCACCTTCTCACTGGCCCGAGAAGGGTGTTGTGTATGGTTGGACCATCATAATATGTTGTTCATTAGAGGAGCTGTGAGGACTTAAGGAACAAGAAGTAGACACAGGGGTAAAATGGTAATTTGACCTAGTCGTGTCTACCAACAACCTATGAAGGGTCGACTCTTGGGCATTGGTTATATCAGTGGACACGTAATATTCTCGTGATCGACGGGAGTGCGACTCACGCTATAGTGGAGTGTTACCGTAGCTAATGAATGTTGATTAACAAGGGTCAAAGAGTTTGATAGGTTAATCTCGGATCATTGGAGCCCGCCACTGCGCAGTCCATTAGGTCCCTCGGTTGGCTCAATCTGGATTAAAAGAAGGGTTAGAGTTTTGGTATGAAATTGAAGTGTTCAATTTCACTTAAAGGACATTTATGTCATTTATATGAGATATGAATGATATAATATATAGTTTAATGTGAATGAGTTTCATAATAAACTATAGGTTATCCTAATTATTGAATTAGGGCTAATTGAAGAAATTAATTGAGAAAAATTAAATTGGATGTGATTCAATTTAATTAATCCACAATTATTGCAAATGTGAGTTGCAATATGAGATATGAGATATCGTGTATTATATGGTTATGCAAATGTGATTTTCATAACTTATGGGTGTGGTAAAATGGTAATAATGTGGAGATTTTAACTTCATGGTTATTCCACTATTTAAACCCTTATTGCAAGAAGGATTGTAACTTCAATCTCTCATTTTTTGGATTTCACCCAAAAAGAAGAGAACTCTCTCACCTTTTCTCTCAATTCTCCTCCATCTCCAAAACCAAGAACAGTCCCACCACTTTCCTTATTCCAAAGGAAGAACAATCGAGAAGGTCGTTGGTGGTGTACGTTTTGTTCAAGAGAAGCATTCATTGAGAAGCACGAAGTGTTCGTGATCGAGGAAGAAACTTTGAAGTTTTTGTCTACAACAAGTAAGTATACTCTTCTTGCTGTAATTTCTTCCTTATTATGTATGTTTTAACTTAGATCTAAGTGTTAGATCATTTTAGCAATTTTCAAGTAGCGTAACGATACCTTCGACAATTTGATCGTTTTTCGCTGCGCGGGGATTTTCATTCCCTTTAATTGGTATCAGAGCCATTTTGATGGTTCTTTGTTATGCACTGATTTTTGTTAAAATAGGTGGGTAAATTACCTTATTTCATGAGATGAATCATGGTTTTGCATAATGGATGTTTCGGTTTTTGGCATTTTTTAGATTTACAATTTTATGTTGATGAGATTAATGTAAGGGCTCGTTGTTTGTGGGCATTTTGTTGTAAATCGAGTCTGTAAGTGCGAGTCGTTCGTGGCGAGAGTTGCTGTGAAGAAATCGGAGCAGAAACGGGTGAAAAACGATGAAGAACAGCAAAGTCGTTCGTGGCGTTGAGACGTTGTTCATCGGCGTCTCAACGCTATCCTTGCGGGCGCTGGCTTGGTTGTAAAGTAGCGTTGCAATGCCACGGCGTGGAGCACGCCGCCTCTCGATTTGCGGCGCGTTGCGGTAACGCCGCGGCGTTACCAGCGTAAACGTCGTGCGCGCGTAGTGGGTCGTTCGTGAAGCACTTCGCAGACGTGGGTAGTTGGTTGCTAAGTGGGGCAGTTATTATTTTTTAAAAAATTTATATTTTATTTTTAAAATGTATTTGATTTATTTATTTAATTATTTTATTAAATAATATTAATATAATTGTTATATTAATGTTATTTAATTAAATAATTGCCCCTAGGTGCCAAAAACGGGTCCATTTTTGCTATTTAATTATTTTATGCATGTGATGTATATTTTAATTAATTTCTATGTGCATATTGTATGTCATATAGATTTAAAAATCTCACCTTAGGTTAAACATTTTCATGCATCATTTATATTATAAGAGTTATAATATATAGTTTGCATGATAGGTTATATTATAAGAGTTATAATATAATTAAATGCATGTTTAATTTAATTAATATAAGTGTTATATTTTTTAGATTTAAGTATGCTCATGCATTTATATTCATGTGATGAATTATATTATGTTATAGTATATAGTTATTCATGTGATGAATGATCAAGCACTATAACATAAAAATGCATGCAACCTAAGTTAATTATTACTTTTAAAGAGTTTAGAACTTGAATAATTAGACTTAGGTTTTCTATTTTCTAATAAGATTAGAAATTAGGAAATCAAATTTTAATCTATGAATGGAGACTGATTAGTAACTCTGTCTAAGGAAGGTTTTGTCTAAGGCTGGGGTATTTAAGTTGACGCTTGCAGAACACCCCTACCTGGAAACCGACATGGGAGTGAATTAGGTTCGGAGATTCTTAGATTATACTTATCGTGAGTGCCGCAAATTAAAAGTATTTTAATTTACTCACATAGATCTAAGTAATAATGTGATTATAAGTTTAGCTTAATACCATATAAGAGTTATATTGGTAGACTTAGGTAAATTTTAGCCGGTTTATCTACGTCAATCCCTATAAAATTAAAGTACTGAGTGAGAGGAAATAAAGTGTATGAGATACATTTGATTTTCCAACCACAAATCTCCGTTAACTCCGCACTGTGAGATCTATACTCGGCCTCGTGGCGCAAATGGGAGCGTCCCCTTTCGGGTGGCATTTGTATAGGTCAATATCATCGTGGATGGAGAGAGTACTTATAGTGAGTGGGAGCGGGACTTGTGAAAACGAGACCCACGATCTCTTCTTTCGATTCACACCGTGAGACACCTATGATCCGCCTGCTAGTTTGGCCTGGACCAGACAATCCCTTCGGAGGGCCTGATCATGGGAGTCGGAACACCGTGAATTCCCGAAAGGGATACAGTTTCCTCGTTGGTTTTCCTTCTTGATTCACTCTTCGGTGGCTACTCTTTGGACGGATGCTTGGAAACTTAAAGATTGAGGGTGACACTCACGAAATTCGTTAAGTGTTAATGAATTCGATCGAACAATGGTAGTTGGACGCCTAATGGAATAAGAGTTATTTTGGGATTAGGGTTTGATCGAGAAAGTCTCGTCCTAGAGGAGGAGTGTTTTGTTCACCATTTGGTGGCGGTCATCCTTTAGGATATCATTGCAAAATTTTGAATGACCTAGGGATCATGAAACATTTTTGCTAAAACTTGATTGGTTTTAAAAAGTTTTTTGCGAGACTGACACAAAGTTTTCTATTTTTTTCAGCTAAAAATGTCTAGCGCAATTATAGCTCTACTCGCGTGTGATAAACTAGTGGGAGATAATTACCAAACTTGGAAAAACAACATTAACACAATTTTGGTAACTGACGATATTAAGTTTGTGCTCTCTCAGGAGTGTCCTCAGATGCCGGGCTTGACTGCGTCACGAAGTGTTCGCGATGCATACGATCGATGGATAAGGGCCAATGTAAAGGCCAAGGTCTATATCATTGCCAGCATGTCTGATGTTTTGGCAAAGAAGCATGAGCTGATGGTTACCTCTAAGGAGATCATGGAGTCCTTGCAGGAAATGTTTGGACAACAGTCCTTTCAAGTCCGACATGACTCGCTCAAATACGTCTTCAATGCACGGATGAAAGAGGGGTCGTCTGTCCGTGAACATGTTCTAGACATGATGACCCACTTTAATCTGGCTGAGATGAATGGGGCTTCGATCGACGAGTCGAGCCAAGTCAGTTTTATCTAGGAGACTCTTCCAAAGAGTTTCCTTCAGTTTCGTAGCAATGTTGTTATGAACAAAATTAGCTACACTCTGACTACCCTCCTCAATGAGCTACAAAATTTCAAATCCTTGAATAGGGTCAGGGCACCGAAATCTGAGAAAAATGTTGCCTACAGGTCTTATCACAGGGGTTCGACCTCTGGGACTAAACCTGTTGCTCTTTCACGCCCGAAAGGGAAGAAGAGGATGAAAAGGGGTAAAACTGACCGAGTTGTCGCCCAGATGGGCAAGAAGGTCAAAGACGTTGCAGAAAAAGGAAAGTGTTTTCACTGCAATGGGGGCGGACACTGGAAGAGGAACTGTCCCAAATTCCTAGACGAGAGGATGAATCAAGGAAAATGTGATTTACTTGTGACAGAAACCTGTTTAGTGGAGAGTAATGACTTTGTCTGGATATTGGATTCGGGCGCCACTAACCATGTTTGTTCTTCTTTTCAGGGGATTGATTCCTTAGCAGCCGCTGCGAGAGGGTGAGGTGACTCTACGGGTTGGATTCGTGGAGCTTGTCTCTGCTGTAGCGATCGACACGGTGAAGCTATATTTCGGCGGAAAGTACTTATTATTAGAGAATTTGTAAATTGTACTAAGGTTTACTAGAAACCTTGTTTTCATTTCCTGCCTGATTGAACAATTTTTATCTGTTTCCTTTGAATCCAATAAAACGTTTATTTCTTTCAAAGGAAATCTTATTTGTTTTGTTTCACTTGAGCATAATCTGTATGTTTTGAAACCTAATTCGGTCAGAAGTGTTTTGAATACTTAATTGTTTAAAACGGTAGAAACACAAACTAAAAGAGCGAAAGTTTCTCCTAAGGAAAATGCCCATCTTTGGCATCTACGGTTAGACCACATTAATCTCAATAGGATTGAGAAACTAGTGAAGAGTGGACTTCTAAACGAGTTGGAAGAAAACTCTTTACCGGTGTGTGAGTCATGCCTTGAGAGCAAAATGACCAAACGTCCTTTTAGTGGAAAAGGATATAGAGCCAAGGAGCCCCTTGAGCTTATACATTCTGACCTCTGTGGTCCGATGAATGTTAAATCACGAGGTGGTTATGAATACTTCGTATCTTTCACAGAAGATTACTCGAGGTATATATGGGTATATTTACCTAATGCACAAGAAGTCTGAAACTCTTGAAAAATTCAAGGAGTACAAGACTGAGGTTGAGAACCTCTTAGGTAAATCGCTTAAAACACTTCGATCGGATCGAGGTGGAGAGTACATGGACACTGAATTCCAGGACTATATGATAGAACACGGAATTACGTCCCAACTCTCAACACCTGGTATGCCACAACAAAATGGTGTATCAGAAAGGAGAAACAGAACCTTGTTGGACATGATTCGGTCGATGATGAGCTATGCTCGTCTCCCTGATTCTTTTTGGGGTTACGTAGTGGAGACTACGGTCTATATTTTGAACAATGTTCCGTCGAAAAGTGTTTGTGAAACACCTTTCGAGCTCTGGAGTGGACGTAAAGGCAGTTTACATCACTTTAGAATTTGGAGATGCCCGACCCAACGTGTTGGTGTCAAACCCGAAAAAGTTGGAACCCCGTTCGAAATTGTGCCTATTCGTAGGTTACCTTAAAGAGACTAGAGGTGGTCTATTTTTCGATCCTAAGGAAAATAGGGTGCTTGTGTCCACAAACGCCACTTTTCTAGAGGAAGACCACGTCAGGAATCATTTACCAAGGAGTAAAATTGTGTTAAATGAAATGGACAGTACATCACCAAGGAGTAAAATTGTGCTGATGGGGCTAGTACGTCAACAAGCGTTGTTGATCCTAGCACGTCTAGTCAAAACCATTCCCAAGAGTTGGGAATGCCTCGACGTAGTGGGAGGGCTGTGAGACAGCCTGATCGCTACATGGGTTTAGCTGAAACCTCAATTGTCCTCCTGATGATGACTGTGAGGATTCATTGACTTATGATTAGGCAATGGTTGATGTTGACAAAGACGAATGGATTAAAGCTATGGACAAGGAAATGGAGGCTATGTACTTCAATTATGTATGGGAGCTTGTGGATCAACCGAATGGGGTAAAACCTATTGGTTGCAAATGGATCTACAAGCGTAAACGTGGCGTAGATGGAAAGGTGCAGACCTTCAAAGCCCGACTAGTGGCAAAGGGTTTTACCCAGGTTGAAGTGGTTGACTATGAGGAGATCTTTTCACCTGTTGTCATGGTAAAGTCGATCAGGATCCTTCTGGCCATTGTCGCGTATTATGACTACGAGGTATGGCAGATGAACGTCAAGACAGTCTTTCTGGATGGTAAACTTGATGAAACCATCTACATGGACCATCCCAAAGGGTTCATTTCCCAAGGCCAAGAGCAAAAGGTTTTCCGGCTTCATAGGTCTATTTATGGACTAAAACAAACTTCGAGGTCTTGGAATATAAGGTTTGATGAGGCGATCAAATCTTATGGCTTTGATCAAAATGTCGACGAGCCTTGTGTCTACAAGAAAATCATTGACAAAACTGTCGCATTTTCAGTGTTGTATGTGGATGATATTCTTCTCATTGGGTATGAGATAGAATTTCTTGCTGACGTTAAGAAGTGGCTAGCTTCGCAGTTCCAAATGAAAGATTTGGGAGAAGCTCAGTATGTTCTAGGTATCCAAATTGTCCGGAATCGGAAGAACAGAACGCTAGCCTTGTCTCAAGCGTTTTATATTGACAAGATGTTGTCTAGATATAAGATGCAGAACTCCAAGAAGGGCATGCTGCCTTTCAGGCATGGGGTTCACTTGTCTAAGGATCAGTGTTCTAAGACTCCTCAAGATGTTGAGGATATGAGACGGATCCCATATGCTTCAGGTGTAGGGAGCCTGATGTATGCTATGTTGTGTAGTAGGTCGCCCGACATCTGTTATGCAGTAGGGATTGTCAGTAGGTATCAATCCAATCCAGGATTAGATCACTGGACAACCGTAAAGACAATCCTCAAGTATCTTAGGAGAACGAAGAACTACAGCTTAGTGTATGGTAGTGGGGATTTGATCCTTACGGGATACACGAATTCTGACTTTCAGACCGATAAGGATTCTCGGAAATCCACTTCGGGGTCAGCCTTCATTCTGAATGGAGGAGTTGTAGTATGGCGAAGTGTAAACTCGATCTCTTTGGAACTTCCCTACTAAAAAAACAACAAAAGGAAAGAAGAAATGAAGTGAAAGACAAAAGGAAAACAAGGAAGGAAAGTTTAAACCATTTTGGTTTGGTTTTGCTTTAAAGATAAAGAAGAAAGAAAAGGAAAGAAATGTTAAAATTTTGTTTTGTTTTGTAAAGAAAAGAAAAGAAATGAAATGAAATGAATGAAAGAGATAAAGGAAAGGAAAAAGAAAAGGAAAAAGAAAAGAAAAGGCAAAAAGGGAAAAAGGAAAAAAGACAAAATAATAAACTTTTCCACCGTTTGCTTTTTATACCTTTATCTTTTCTCCATTTTCTTTTCTATCTTTACAAACCAAAGCTGAAGCTTCGTGGGAGAAGGAGAAAGGAAGAAGAAGAAAGCCATTTTCGTGAAAACCAGAAGATGTTCTTGTTGTGAACGAGTTTCTTGATGTTTTTCCAGCAGATCTGTCAGGGTTGCCACCTGATAAGGAAGTAGAGTTCACTATTGAATTGCTACCAGAAACAACACTTATTTCGCAAGCGCCGTATAGAATGGCTCCAAGTGAACTCAAGGAGCTAAAGATGCAGTTACAAGAACTAGTTGATAAGGGATACATCAGACCTAGTGTATTTCCTTGGGGAGCTCCAGTGTTATTTGTAAAGAAGAAATATGGTACCCTTAGATTATGCATTGATTACAGACAGTTAAACAAAGTCACAATACATAATAAGTATCCTTTACCCCGTATAGATTGACTTGTTTGACCAGTTAAGAGGAGCATCAGTGTTTTCTAAGATTGATTTAAGATTAGGATACCATCAGTTAAAGATAAGGGAACCAGATATTCCTAAGACGACATTCAGAACGAGGTACGGGCATTATGAGTTTTTAGTAATGTCGTTCGGTTTGACGAATGCACCAGCAGTTTTCATGGACCTCATGAACAGAATATTCCATCAGTATTTGGATCAGTTTGTGATAGTATTTATTGATGATATACTAGTTTACTCAGTTGACAGGAAAGCCCATGAGGAACATCTGAGGATTATTCTGCAAACACTACGAGATAAACAGTTGAACGCTAAATTCACCAAATGTGAGTTTTGGTTGAATCATGTAGTGTTTTTGGGGCCATAGAAAGGCAAGGAAGACTATGCGTTCCGAGTGTTAGTGAGCTTAAAGATGCTACTCTAGAGGAAGCTCACAATTCAGCTACGTTATGCATCCAGGAAGCACCAAGATGTGTAAAACTGTGAAGGGGACTTATTGGTGGCCTGGGATGAAGCGGGAGATAGCTAACTATGTTGATAGATGTTTGATCTGCCAACAGGTTAAACCAGCTACACAGAGACCAGGAGGACTCCTTAACCCACTGCCAGTGCCGGAGTGGAAATGGGAGCATATCACTATGGATTTTCTGTTTGGATTACCACGTACTTCTAGTGGACATGATGGTATTTGGGTAATAGTGGATAGACTCACTAAAACAGCACGGTTTGTACCGATTAAAGCGACGTCTACGCTTAATCAGCTAGCTAAGCTATACGTCGACAGAATTGTGAGTCAATACGGAGTGCCAGTGTCCATAGTTTCAGATAGAAATCCAAGATTTACTTCTAAGTTTTGGCCTAGCTTACAGAAAGCTATGGGAACAAAGCTGAAGTTTAGTACAACATTCCATCCTCAGACAGATGGACATGTTGAGAGCATGTGTTCTTCAATTTAAGGGAAGTTGGGATACACACCTATCACTTATGGAGTTAAGCACACAATAAATGACTATCAGTCGAGTATTGGCATGGCACCATTTGAGGCTCTGTATGGAAGACCATGTAGAACGCCCATATGTTGGAACGAAGTAGGAGAGCGGAAGCTTATCGGTCCTGAGTTGGTACAAGTTACTACAGACAATATTAAGGTAATCTGAAGATAGCACAAGACTGTCAGAAGAGTTATGCAGATAAGCGACGAAAGGACTTAGAATTCCAAATCGGAGATCAAGTTTTCTTGAAGTTATCTCTGAGGAGAGGTATCCTTCGTTTTGGCAAGAAAGGTAAACTAAGCCCTAGATATATTGGTCCTTATCCGATGCTTGGGGGACGAGTTGGGCAAGACCTACAAACCTGGAGTTGCAGTGAGAATTATCTCGAGTACATGATGTTTTACATGTGTCCATGTTGAGGAAGTATTTTCTAGATCCGACACATGTGATGCAAGCACAACCAGTTGAGCTGAAAGAAAACATGAGTTACGTAGAGGATGCAGTTCAAATCCTCGACAGGAAAGAACAAGTCTTGAGAAATAAGACAATCCCACTCGTGAAGGTTCGTTGGAGACATCACGGAGTAGAGGAGGCAACCTGGGAATTAGAAGACCAAATGAGGAGGAAGTATCCGATGATCTTCACCTAAGCACTACTAAATTTCGAGGATGAAATTTCTTAAGGGTAGGTAAGTTGTAAACTCGATCTCTTTGGAACTTCCTTACTAAAAAAACAACAAAATGAAAGAAGAAATGAAGTGAAAGACAAAAGGAAAACAAGGAAGGAAAGTTTAAACCATTTTGGTTTGGTTTTGCTTTAAGATAAAGAAGAAAGAAAAGGAAAAGAAATGTTAAAGTTTTGTTTTATTTTGTAAAGAAAAGAAAAGAAAAGAAAAGAAATGCATGAAAGAGATAAAGGAAAGGAAAAAGAAAAGGAAAAAGAAAAGAAAAAGCAAAAAGGGAAAAAGGGAAAAAGACAAAATAATAAACTTTTCCACCGTTTGCTTTTTATACCTTTATCTTCTCTCCATTTTCTTCTCTATCTTTATAAACCAAAGCTGAAGCTTCGTGGGAGAAGGAGAAAGTAAGAAGAAGAAATCCATTTTCGTGATTTTGGAGCTGGAGTTGCAGAAGAAAGGAGAAGAACTCAAGGGAATTATTATTTCAGGAAGGTGATCAACTCAGACCAGTTCTGATGTTTTGATCTTCTCGAGCTCCACAGGAAGAGGTAAGAGTTGAGGCTTGGTTTTTTTGAAACCTAATTCCTTTTTGCACAAAGTTCGTGAAGGATGCTTGAGCTAATTCTGACCTTAAGTTGCTGTTTTGTGATGAGGAAGATAGAAGAAAGAATTTGCTGTCAAATCCGAGAAGTCTCTGGTGTTTGGGTTGTCTTGATCTCTAGAGTTAGATTTAGAAGCTCTAAAAGGTATAGTTTGAAAGCTTATTGAATTTCCTACAACGTTCATGAAGGAATCGTGAGAAGAAAATGATTGGAAGATGTTGTAATCATCAGGTTAATTTTCGGGTTGCAGCAGGAAATTAAATCTGAAACAGCAGTAGGGTCATTTTAGGGATTAAGCTACTGAGGTAGTTTCGAACCAATAAGTTAGGAATCTCAGTTTCATGTCTTCATATTCCTTTTAGAGGGTTCAAAAAGGAAGAATTTGGTATAGAGTACATCCTTTTTGGATAAGTAATGAAGAAGTTATGACTGTTTGAATACAGGGTATAAAATCTGTGAAATGCTGAAAATTTGATAGTGTGTTTTCTTGTAGTTTTAAGGTTAAAAATCATGAGCTCGAGGTTCTAATACATGGATTTGGTTTGTTTGACAGGCCAAGAGGAGATAGGTCGAGTGTAAGGGCCAAGGTTCTAGTTTTAATACTGTGAGTGACAAAACGAACTTCGAAAATAAACCAAATGCTTGAAATATGCTCTAAGAAATGCAAGTTTTGCTAGAATGAAATATTTCAATGCCTTGTGTTTTATTTTTGAACACATGTCTATGAGTATTCTTGTTTTCCTAGAAATGTTTTCAACTGCTCATTGTGAATCTAAAAGTCTTTATGAAATTTATACATGAGCATATGTCTAATGATTGCCAAAATTTATGGAAATATTATGATTTCAAGCAAGCATGTACTAGCAAGTATGTTTTAAAGATTTTCAGTTTTGTGAACAAGCTGAGTAAGCTTGAGCTTTATGAAGAAAAGATAAGCAGGCATGTTCAAATGTTTTTATGATGTTTTCTGAGATATTGAGCCCGAGGCTTTATGGTACCGTGTGCACACAGGTCTTATTCTATTGTCGACGTTGAGTGTACTCGTGACAACAATGTTTGTCGTGAGTCTTTGGCGGGCCCCACTACGACAACAATGACGGGAGTCTTTGGCGGGCCCCACTACATCGTAGAGTAAACATTGGTTGTACTGGGCGTGCCCTACACAACGTGGATTGTAACATGTTTTTAAAAGAGTTTATATCACTTACATGCCTTACGAGATTTTAACGATATACTTGTTGGTTTTCTGAAAGTCTATTATGATTCTACGTTTACTTTCAACGCTTGAATACAAATGCATATGCTCATAGTTTTCAGGTGACATGTTTTACAAGTTATAGATTTTAAACACAGTCACTCACTAAGCTTCATAGCTCATTCTTTCAATGTTTTCAAACTTTTCAGGTAGAGATCGAGCTCCTGGTACCTGAGTTACTGCCATAGTCTGCTAAAGCTCCATAAGTTGTAATACTTTGTACGTGGTTGGTGTTGTATAGCTAGTTCCTATGTGTTATAGTTTATTTTGAGAGGACTATGTTGTTATAGTTGTTTGTACATTAGAGGTTTTATGAACAATGAGTTGTCTTGTGTTGTTTTTATGCACTTGACTTTTTAGTTTCCAAGAGAGACTTAAGAAGGGTTTCTCCTTGTGTATGTTTAATAGTTGTCCAGTTTCCGTTGTGTTATGTTAAAGTGTTCCATTTGCGAACATAGTATGTTTATCAGGTGAATCAGGGTTAACAGGTATTGTTAAGAGGTAAACAATGTCTGCTGGCTTCACACCGCCTTTCGAGCTGAGTTAGCAGGTAGTTCGGGAGGGGGTGTGACACGAAGCATCAAGCAGGGATGCATCGCTGGTTCCACTATGGAAGCGAAGTATGTTGCGGCTTGTGAAGCTGCAAATGAAGTTTTTGGCTTAGGAAGTTCATGACCGATTTGGAAGTTGTTCCAAATATGAACTTGTCGATCACTGCTGCTCGTGATACTTGGTGGTGCGAGAGCCAACTCACGAGAGCCTCAGAGCCATAAGAGAGGCAAACACAAGTATCATCTAATACGGGAGATTGTGCACCACGGAGACGTGACAGTCACGAAGATAGTGTCGAAGCACAACGTAGCTGATCCATTTACAAAACCCCTCACGGCTAAGGTGCTTGAGGGTCACCTAGAGAGTCTAGGTCTTCGAGGACTTCCTGACTAGGGCAAGTGGGAGATGTGTAAACGGGTATTCAATGCCCTAGTTTAATGTATTACTTCATTGTAATTTATGTACATTTCAGAAATGTATTTTCTCCACTAGCTTAGTCCAAGTGGGAGTTTGTTGGTATTTTTGTCCTAATCTCGTGTTTGTAAATTACTGTTTGAAATTAATAAGAGTTATTTATTTCATTTCTTTGTGTCTCGCAATATTTACAAACTTTTTCAATAAACTAAGCTCCAGGGTCATTGAATTTATGAAAGAACTAGAACTTGAACGGTGTGTAGTGGACACACAGGGAGGATCACGTTCGAGTTATTGACCCAAACGGTCTACAGTATATGGATAGGGTTGGAGACCTAATCCTGGATACACTGTGGGTGCGGCCCGCTTTGTACTAGATACAAACGAGGTGACCTGACTCGTTCATGTGGTTGACATGCGAGTGGGGGCATCCTGTGCAATGAGATTGTACAAGACCGGACCGTGAATTATTAGACCTACTTATGTAACACCATTGACAGTAAGGACTAATAACTTCATAGATGACCATTAGTGACTCGACACGAATCTCGGCGTGTTTGCATCTCACTCGCTGCGCCGAGGTCCGTCCTTTGACTAGTACGGGTGAGGGTGGTCACAGTTACTCGCCCAATATGCCAATCTTCTGAGGGACAAGACCAAGAAGGGAGCTGGAAACTTAACTACGCAAGATGAAATTTACTTGTTCCCACCTTTAGGGAAACTAGAGGGGTTGTTCCCTTAAGTGCTGTCTCCAGGGATTGGACAACGAGCGCCCACCTTCTCACTGGCCCGAGAAGGGTGTTGTGTATGGTTGGACCATCACAATATGTTGTTCATTAAAGGAGCAGTGGGGACTTAAGGAACAAGAAGTAGACACAGGGTAAAACGGTAATTTGATCCAGCCGTGTCTACGAACAACCTAAGGGTCGACTCATGGGCATTGGTTATATCAGTAGACACGTAATATTCTGCACTGACGGGAGTGCAGCTACGGGCTATAGTGGAGTGTTACCGTAGCTAATGAATGTTGATTAACCGGGTCAAAGAGTTTGATAGGTTAATCTCGGATCATTGGAGCCCATCACTATAGGTCCATTAGGTCCCTCGGTTGGCTCAATCTGGATTAAAAGAAGGGTTAGAGTTTTGGTATGAAATTGAAGTGTTCAATTTCACTTAAAGGGCATTTATGTCATTTATATGAGATATGAATGATATAATATATAGTTTAATGTGAATGAGATTCATAATAAACTATAGGTTAGCCTAATTATTGAATTAGGGCTAATTGGAGAAATTAATTGAGAGAAATTAAATTGGATGTGATTCAATTTAATTAATCCACAATTATTGCAAATGTGATTTGCAATATGAGATATGAGATATCTTGTATTATATGGTTATGCAAATATAATTTGCATAACCTATGGTTGTGGTAAAATTGTAATAATGTGGAGATTTTAACTCCATGGTTATTCCACTATTTAAACCCTTCTTGTAAGAAAGATAGTAACTTCAATCTCTCATTTTTTGGATTTCACCCAAAAAGAAGAGAACTCTCTCAACTTTTCTCTCAATTCTCCTCCCTCTCCAAAACCACGAAAAGTCTCACCACTTTCCTTCTTCCAAAGGAAGAACAACCGAGAAAGTCGTTGGTGGTGTACGTTTTGTTCGAGAGAAGCACAAAGTGTTCGTGATAAAGGAAGAAACTTTGAAGTTTTTGTCTACAACAAGTAAGTATACTCTTCTTGCTGTAATTTCTTCCTTATTATGTATGTTTAACTTAGATCTAAGTGTTAGATCATTTTAGCAATTTTCAAGTAGCGTAACGATACCTTCGACGATTTGATCGTCTTCTGCTTCGCGGGGATTTTCATTCCCTTCAGATATGGTACTTCAGGACCAAGTAGTTCTTCATTGTCATCTCGAGCTCGAAATATATCTTTCTTTACATCTAGTGAACGAACTTCCATTGGAATGTTCAATGGATGTGCTTTATCCATATAAATTTTTTTTAAGATTTTCTCTGTATAAGTTGATTGATGAACAAATATCTCATCTGCTAAATGTTCAATTTGCAAACCAAGGCAAAATTTTGTTTTTCCAAGATCTTTCATCTCGAATTCTTTCTTAAGATATTCTATTGCCTTGGATAATTCTTCAGGAGTTCCAATTATATTTAAGTCATCAACATATACAGTTATAATAGCAAATCCTGACTGAGATTTCTTTATAAAAACACACGGACATATTGGATTATTTTGATATCCTGATTGTTTTAATCCATATAATGATCTCTATAACTTTATTGAATACAATTCCCGAGAACATGATTCATATATTTCTGGTATTTTAAATCCTTCTGGGATTTTCATATAAATGTCATTATCCAGAGATCCATATAAATACGCCGTGACTACATCCATTAGATGTATATAAAGTTTTTCATATACAGTCAGGCCAATCAAATATCTTTATATTATTGCATTCACCACAGGAGAATATGTCTGCTCATAGTCCATATCAGGCCTTTGCGAGAATCCTTGTGCAACAAGTCTCGCTTTATATCTTGTGAATTCATTCTTTTCATTTCTTTTCCTTACAAATATCCATTTGTATCCCACAGGTTTGACACCTTCTGGTGTCAGGACTACTGGTCCAAAAACCTCACGTTTTGATAGTGAGTTCAACTCTGTTTGGATTGCTTCTTTCCACTTTGGCCAATTCTTTCTACGTTGACATTCTTGGATAGATTTTGGATCAAAATCGTCACTTTCATGAATAATATCGTGAGCAACATTATAAGCAAAAATGTTGTCAACAATGATATCATTTCGGTTCCATCTCTTTCCTGTTGTAACATAATTTATAGAAATTTCATTATTATCCTCATGCGTTTGATTTTCATCAACACTCTTTTGAGTAGTTGTTATTCTGGATTTCTTCTGGAACATCCATACCTTTCATTGAATCATTTTGATTCTCAACTACTTTTCTTTTTCGAGGATTTTTATCTTTGGAACCCATTGGTCTACCACGCTTCTGGCGTGCTCCAGACTCATTATTGACAACTTGTTCCTGTGGGATATCAATTTTTGATGGAGCATTTGCTGCTGGTACATATGATTTAGTCACTCTTTTAGCATCTGTGAATGCATCTGGTAATTGTTTTGCTATATTTTGCAAATGAATTATCTTTTGAACTTCAAGTTCACATTGATCTCTACGAGGATCTAAATGAGATAATAATGATGCATTCCATGTGATTTCTTTTTCCAACTTCTTAATTCCTCCCCCTAACGTTGGAAAATTTATTTCATTAAAATGACAATCAACAAATCGTGCAGTAAATACATCACTCGTCAGGGGTTTAAGATATTTAATAATTGATGGGGAATCATATCCAACATATATTCCTAACCTCCTTTGAGGACCCATCTTAGTACGTTGTGGTGGAGCAATTGGAACATATACTGCACATCCAAAAATTCTCAAATGGGATACATTTGGCTGCTGGCCATAAGTTAATTGCATGAGGGGAATATTTATTATAGGCTACTGGCTTAATATGTAACAATGATGCAGCGTGTAAAATGGCATGACCCTAGACCGATGTAGGGAGTTTAGTCTCATTAGCAATGGTCTTGCAATTAATTGCAGACGTTTTATAAATAATTCTGCTAGACCATTTTGTGTGTGAACATGATCTACAGGATGTTCAACACTTATCCCAATTGACATACAATAATTATTAAAAGTTTGGGATGTAAATTCACCAGCATTATCAAGTCGAATTGTCTTAATTGTATAATAAGGAAATTGTGCTCTTAACTTAATTATTTGAGCAAGTAATCTTGCACAAGATTTCGACTTGATAATAAGCATACATGTGACCATCTTCTGGATGCGTCAATTAATACCATAAAATATTTAAATGGACCACTTTATGGGTTAATAGGTCCACAAATATCACCTTGAATTCGCTCTAAAAATGCAGGTGATTCAATCCCCACTTTAGCTGGTGATGGTCTAATAATTAATTTCCCTTGAGAGCAAGCATCACATGACAACTCATTGGATTGAAGAATCTTCTGGTTCTTTAGAGGATATCCATGTCAATTTTCAATAATTTTCCTCATCACTATCGATTCTGGATGACCCAGTCGATCATGCCAAACACTAAATATTTCTAGATTCATGAACTTCTGGTTCATTGTTGCATAACTTTCGATTACTCGTATATGAGTATAATATAATCTAGAAGAAAAAAGCTGACAGTATTTCTAATATATGTTTTTCATGTAAAACAATAGATGTGATATAGAGATACTCTATATTATTTTTACGATCAGTTTCAACATGATAACCATTATTACGTATGTCTTTGAAACTTAATAAATTTCTCTTTGATTTGCTAGAGAACAAAGCATTATTAATTGAAAATTTTGTTCCTCTAGGCAAGATAAAACTAGCTTTTCCAAAACCTTCAATCAGGTCTGCAGAACCTGATATAGTATTGATTTTTGCTTCCGGCATTATCAATTTAGAAAAATATTTTACATTTATGAGTATCGTAATGCGTAGTCGCGTGATGCACTGACATAAATCCTCATTGCTCATTTTCGGGTTACTCAACATATTGAAATTGTCCATATTTCTTCATTGATAAGAAAAGAAAAGCGATTACAAAAAGTCCTAAATATATATACAAAAACAAGAAAAACATATAATAATTACAAGCATTACTTAATTATATATCTTCATACAAACTATCCTCTACTTGTTTGATTGTATCAATTCTCTCTCCAGGAGATTCAAAATAATCAACCATATCAAGATGCATCATATTGGAGGGGTCAAACACATCATCTTCTTGAATGGCAAGATTCACCTCCACATTCTTCCCTTTTCCTTTTTCCTTCAGGGAAGCTTGATAGAGATCAACAAGGTGTTTTGACGTACGACAGGTATGTGACCAGTGCCCAGTCATTCCATACCAGAAACATTTATGTTCATCACCTTTTGAACTCTTATCTTTTGGAGTCTTGCCTTTATGATCATCACTTCGTATGGATTTCTTAAAATTATAATGCCCGCCACGAAAATAAGTATTTCTTCCTCTACCGCGGTCCCGACCTCGACCACGACCTCGACCACGATTATTGAAATTCATAGCATTCATTTCAGGGAATGGTGTTGTTCTAGTTGGTCGAGATTCATGATTTTTCATTAATAGCTCGTTATTTTGTTCAGCCATGAGAAGACATGAAATCAGTTCTGAATATTTGTTAAAGCTTTTCTCTCGATATTGCTGATGCAGGAGCATATTCGAGACATGAAAAGTTGAAAATGTCTTCTCTAACATATCAATATCAATAATCATTTCTCCGCATAATTTTAATTTTGAACTAATTCTAAAGAGTGCAGAATTATATTCACTTATTGATTTGAAGTCCTGCAACCTCAGGTACATCAAATCATAACGAGCTTTTGGAAGAATAACTGTTTTTTGATGATCGTACCTTTCTTTCAAACCTTGCCATAGAATGTAGGGATCTTTTATTGTAAGCTACTCAATTTTCAATCCCTCGTGAAGATGATGACAAAGAAAGATCATGACTTTTGCTCTTTCTTGATTTGATGCATCATTCCCTTCTTTAATTGTTTCTCCAAGATTCATGAAATCTAAATGGATCTCAACATCAAGGACCCATGACAAGTAGTTATTTCCATTAATAATCTAAGGCAGCAAATTCTAATTTTGCAAGATTTGCCATAGTAATACTATATAAAAAGAAATTGCATTTACATTAGGAAATCAATTAAACATGCAAAATAACATTTTATTATTAAAAAAAATGGCTTACCCGGAGGACCTACCTTCAGTGGAAAAATCGGCAGAGCTTCGTGCTAATAACGTGTTGTGAAAAATAGGATGAAAATCGGGTATAATTTTATCAATATTTAAATACTAATATTATAATAATAATAATAATAATAATAATAATTTAAGTGTTTTGAAAATGGAATATATATAATATAAACAAAAGATAGTGGGAATTTATGGAAAATTAAATAATAACCAAAATTGAAAAAGTGGGAGAAAATGGAAAGAATTGGAGAGAGCTTTCACCAGTTGTGCCTTTTATTCTTCCACCAAAAACCACTATTTATAGGCAATTTGGTAAGGGTGAGTTGGTACATTTGGAGACTAAACGTTGGTGAGAAATGGACACATGGAGGACATTATAGCTATGGAGGGGTTGTCATGTGGCATGGGTATTAAAAAACATGTGAAAGCATTTATACATTTGTTTGTTTATAATAAGTTGAAGTTTAGAAAATATTTCTTTTTTTAGTACCGAAGAAAATTATTTTTATTACTTTCTTACTCTGCCTCTGCCTTAAATTCTTCCATTCTCAATTTTCTCAATTCAGTTACATTCACCGCCTAGATTTTTTTTTTTCCGACTATTTTTTCAGATTGAGCAGGATAAATGTAGTCATCCATTTTAATTTTCCAAAGAAAATATTGTTTTTCTTTTGTTTTATACGAATTAGGATGTGCGATGGTTTAGGCTTGGTCGTTCTATTCATAGGTCCGTGATAATTTAGATTCTACTCAAATTCTTAAACATATATTTTAATAAATATAGAGAAATGGTGACAAATGTATCCTTTTAAGAATCTCTTTATAAATATGCTTAAATATTTTTAAATTTAGTTTTAAATTTACAAGTATGGATTTTAAACATTTTTATACTCAATAAAATAAATTATTCCAGACCATAATGCCCCCATACAACTATTTTTATAAATTTTATTATATATAATTTTAAAATAAATTTACCTTATACACAGTAATTAAAATAATTTTTGTAATAAATGAGATGAATTACTTTCTCTCTCCCATTAGTATATGCCATATCAAAGGAAAAAAAAACATCAATGTTTGATTTGTCGTGAAAATAGGATGGAAATCTGAAAGGGTCTAGATTAAGAAATCGAGAGCAATTTTGGATCTTGAACACTCGAAGTTGATCAATTTTGTAAAATAAAATGCATGCTCAAAGCTGGAAAAACAGAGGGATAGAAAACTCAACTTTGAAAATCAAATTCTCTTCACTCGGTGGATGGTTTTCAACACGAACACTTCGTGGACAACTGTTAGAGTCTTCCCTACTATCCTCAGGCCTTAGAACGGATTGTGGGATCCTAGGTTGAGAGAATTTTAAAGAAAAAGCCACAAAGGTCACTAAACGAGATATTTAGAATTTTCTGCAAAATTATCTCAAAACACCTCAAAACACCATTAAATAAAGGTTCATCAAGCTTCATTTGAGTGACAACTCAAGTGTGATGAGGATGGTTTGAGATGGAGGTGGGCAATTTTGGTGAATTTGAAGATGAGAGAGATTGGGTAAGTTGTCAACTTGATTTTCATGAAAATCATGAAAATCCTTCATTTTTCATTTAATTTTAATTCAAAAAATCAATATTAAATTAATTTTTAATTAAAATTAATTTAATTAATTAAATTATTAAATAATTAATTTAATTAATTACTTTTAATTTAATTTAATATCAAATATTAAATTAAATAAATTACCCGATCCCGATCGATTTTCCGAACATGAATCCTTATTCATGCTATAAATCGATCCAATATTTCAATCATATTTAAATATATCCACCTCCTTTTAATCATAGTTTAATTCATAATTAAACTATGATTCGTTAAATATATCACATATAATTAACGCTTTCTCCCAAACTCGAAATTGAATAATTCAATTTTTTTCTCTCAAAATGTTACAAGGCTTAGTCCGAGCTAGTAAGAAGGACCTAATGGACCTACAGATCATGAGCTCCAACGATACGAAATTGACCGACCAAACTCTTTAGCATAGCTAATCAACATTCGTTAACCACCGGGGCACTCCACTAAAGTCCAGTGGTTGCACTCTCCTCACTGTAGATATATTTCTGTCCACTCGATATATTCATGATTAGTAAGTCGATCCTTCACAGGTCGTTCGTAATTATAGGTGGGTCAAAATTACCGGTTTACCCCTGTAATTACCTCTTGTTCCTTAAGTCCCACTGATCCTCTAATGAACAATTGGTTTGTGGTTCAACCAGCAAACCGAATCCCTCTCGGGCCAATGAGAGAGGGTGGGCTCTTTGTTCAAGACCCGGAGTCAGCACTTAAGGGAACAACCTCTCTAGTTATCCCTAAAGCGGGTAGGAGTGAATTTCATCTTGCAGAACTATATTCCCAGCTATCTACCCAGACTTATCCCTGAAATGGGAGGCTTATTGAGTCGGCAGTCTCGGGCCACTCTCACCCATCAAATTTAAGATAATCCGAAAAAATAGAAGTTCATAGAACGCTCAGGATTAAGATCGAGTTACCTAGGTCATCGTATGAATATAGTCAGTTAAGACAGTAAACGGAGTTATAAAGTCTAAGTGACTATTTCGTAGTCCAGTCTTATGCAAACACATTGCATAGGATGCCCTCACTCGCATGTCTCGACATGAACGATTTAGGATCACATCGTTTGTACTCTACAAAGTGGGTCGCGTCCATAGTGTCCCCAGTATAAGGTACCCAACCCTATCCTTATACTATAGACCATTCTGGCTATAACTTGAACTTGATCTACTTTTATGTCACACATAAAGTTCAAGTATTCATTATATAACCAAGGGTTCTTTATTGGATCAGGGTTACACAATACACAATTCACTTTATTCAATAACACCTTTACTGAATAAATCTCAATAACAACTTTATTGCAAAATAGAATATACATTCAGTTTACAAAACCACGAGTTTTAGGACATAAATCCCAACAAAATCGAGTATAATTTTACCAATATTTAAATATTATTAATAATAATAATAATAATAATAATAAAAGTGTTTGGAAATAGAATATATATATATATAATAAAAATTTGAGATAGTGGAATTATATGGCAAATTAAAAGAAATAATAAAATTGAGAAAGTGGAGGAAGTAGAAGAGAATTGGTCTAGAATTTCACTAATGGTATATTGTATTTGTCCACCAAAAACCACTATTTATAGGCTATTTGGCAATGATGAGTTGATACATTTGGACACTAAGTATTGGTAAATATTGGACACATGAAGGACACTTTGGCTATGAGAGGTTTGTCACTTGGCATGGGTTTTAAAGTAGCATGTGGAATGGATATTTACATGTGTTTGTTTACAATACTCCCCCTTAAATGTTCATTTATATAAAATATGTCTTGTTAAAACCTTACTAGGGAAAATTCCAATGGGATAAAAACCCTAACGAAGGAAAAAGAGTACGTATTTTATATAATAAATTTACTCCCCCTCATGAAGACATCACTTGAGATCTCTGAGTCCTCGCATTAAGATACTGTGAACCAATTTCTCAAATATTGTAGTTGGTAATGCCTTTGTAAATATGTCCGCCAAGTTATCTTTCGAACAAATCTATTGTATTGAGATGTCGTCATTTTCTTCAAGGTCATGAGTGTAAAAAACCTTTGGAGAGATTTGCTTCGTTCTATTTCCTTTAATATATCCTCCTTTGATTTGAGATATACATGTTGTGTTGTCTTCGTATAATATTGTTGGAAGAGGTTTACTTGAAGACAAGTCACATGTCTGACGAATGTGTTGTGTCATCGATCTTAGTCATACACATTCTTGACTTGCCTCGTGAATTGCGAGGATTTCAGCATGATTCGAGGAAGTGGTCATAATGGTTTGTTTCACTGATCGTCATGATATAGCAGTACCTCCACATGTGAATAGATAACCTATATGAGATCTAGCTTTGTGTGGATCAGATAAATATCTCGAATCTACATAATCAACTATATCATAATTTGATTTGTTAGAATAAAATAAACTCATATCAATCGTCCCTCGAAGATATCGGAGTACATGCTTAACTCTGTTCCAATGTCTTTTTGTAGGACATGAACTATATCTAGCTAATAAATTTACTGAAAATGCAATATCTGGTCTTGTGTTATTAGCCAGATACATAAGTGCACCAATTGCACTAAGATATGGTACTTCAGAACCAAGTAGCTCTTCATTGTCATCTCGAGGTCGAAATATATCTTTTTTACATCCAGTGAATGAACTTCCATTGGAATGTTCAATGGATGTGCTTTATCCATATAGAATCTTTTTAAGATTTTCTCTGTATAAATTGATTGATGAACAAATATCCCATATGCTAAATGTTCAATTTGCAAACCAAGGCAAAATTTTATTTTTCCAATCTTTCATCTCGAATTCTTTCTTAAGATATTTTATCGCCTTAGATAACTTTTCAGGAGTTCCGATTATATTTAAGTCATCAACATATACAGTTATAATAGCAAATCCTAACTGAGATTTTTTTATAAAAACGTATGGACATATTGGATTATTTTGATATCCTTCTTTCAACAGATATTCACTCAGGCGATTATACCACATTCGTCCTGATTGTTTTAATTCATATAATGATCTCTATAACTTTATTGAATACAATTCCCGAGAACTTGATTCATATATTTCTTGTATTTCAAATCCTTTCGGGATTTTCATATAAATGTCATAATCTAGAAATCCATATAAATACGTCGTGACTACATCCATTAGATGTATATCAAGTTTTTCATATATAGTCAGGTCAATCAAATATCTTAGAGTTATTACATCCACCACAGGAGAATATGTCTCCTTATAATCAATACCAGACCTTGGCGAAAACCCTTGTGCAACAAGTCTCGCTTTATATCTTGTGAATTCATTCTTTTCATTTCTTTTCCTTACAAATACCCATTTGTATCCCACAGGTTTGGCACCTTCTGGTGTCAGGACTACTGGTCCAAAAACCTCACGTTTTGATAGTGAGTTCAACTCTGTTTGGATTGCTTCTTTCCACTTTGGCCAATTCTTTCTACGTTGACATTCTTGGATAGATTTTGGATCAAAATCGTCACTTTCATGAATAATATCGTGAGCAACATTATAAGCAAAAATGTTGTCAACAATGATATCATTTCGGTTCCATCTCTTTCCTGTTGTAACATAATTTATAGAAATTTCATTATTATCCTCAAGCATTTGATTTTCATCAACACTCTTTTGAGTAGTTGTATTCTGGATTTCTTCTGGAACATCCATACCTTTCATTGAATCATTTTGATTCTCAACTACTTTTCTTTTTCGAGGATTTTTATCTTTGGAACCCATTGGTCTACCGAGCTTCTGGCGTGCTCCAGACTCATTATTGACAACTTGTTCCTGTGGGATATCAATTTTTGATGGAGCATTTGCAGCTGGTATGTATGATTTAGTCACTCTTTTAGCATCTGTGAATGCATCTTGTAATTGATTTGCTATATTTTGCAAATGAATTATCTTTTGAACTTCAAGTTCACATTTATCTCTACGAGGAGCTAAATGAGATAATAATGATGCATTCCATGTAATTTCTTTTTCCAACTTCTTCATTCCTCTCCCTAATGTTGGAAAATTTGTTTTATTAAAATAACAATCAACAAATCGTGCAGTAAATACATCACCCATCAGGGGTTCAAGATATTTAATAATTGATGGGGAATCATATCCAACATATATTCCTAGCCTCCTTTGAGGATCCATCTTAGTACGTTGTGGTGGAGCAATTGGAACATATACTGCACATCCAAAAACTCTCAAATGGGATATATTTGGTTGTTGACCATAAGCTAATTGCATAGGGGAATATTTATTATAGGCTACTGACCTAATACGTAATAATGATGCAGCGTGCATAATAACATGACCCTAGACTGATGTAGGAAGTTTAGCTCTCATAAGCAATGGTCTTGCAATTAATTGCAGACGTTTTATAAATGATTCTGTTAGACCATTTTGTGTTGAACGTGGGTT
The DNA here is from genome assembly GCA_036507285.1 of Trichosanthes cucumerina. NCBI lineage: Eukaryota > Viridiplantae > Streptophyta > Magnoliopsida > Cucurbitales > Cucurbitaceae > Trichosanthes > Trichosanthes cucumerina. Next base: position 29,335,592 of record CM071842.1, on the reverse strand, counting down.
ATAGGATATTCAACACTTATCCCAATTGACATACAATAATTATTAAAAGTTTGGGATGCAAATTCACCAGCATTATCAAGTCGAATTGTCTTAATTGTATAATCAAGAAACTATGTTCTTAACTTAATGATTTGAGCAAGTAATCTTAGAAATGCAAGATTTCGACTTGATAATAAGCATACATGTGACCATTTGGTGGATGCGTCGATTAATACCATAAAATATCTAAATGGATCACTTGGTGGGTTAATAGGTCCACAAATATCACCATGAGTTCGCTTTAAAAATGCAAGTGATTCAATCCCCACTTTAGCTAGTGATGGTCTAATAATTAATTTCCCTTGAGAGCAAGCATCACATGACAACTCATTGGATTGAAGAATTTTCTTGTTCTTTAAAGAATGTCCATGTGAATTTTCAATAATTTTCCTCATAATTATCGATCCTGGATGGCTCAGTCGATCATGTCAAACACTGAATATTTCTGGATTCATGAACTTCTGGTTCATTGTTGCATAACTTTCGATTACTCGTATATGAGTATAATATACTCCAGGAGAAAAAGCAGACAGTGTTTCTAATATACGTTTTTCATGTGACAATAGATGTGATATATAGATACTCTATATTATTTTTACGATCAGTTTTAACATGATAACCATTGTTACGTATATCTTTGAAACTCAATAAATTTCTCTTTGATTTGCTAGAGAACAAAGTATTATTAATTGTATAAATCATGTTCCTCTAGGCAAAATAAACCTTGGTTTTCCAAAACCTTCAATCAGATTTGCAGAACCTGATATAGTATTGACTTTTGTTTCCAACATTGTCAATCTAGTAAAATATTTTCTGCTTATGAGTATCGTGTGCGTAGTTGCGCAGTCTGCCAGAAATAAATCCTCATGGTTCATTTTCGGGTTACTCAACATATTGAAATTGTCCATATTTCTTCATTGATAAGAGAAGAAAAGCGATTACAAAAAGTCTTAAATATATGTACAAAAACAGCAAAAACATACGATAATACAAGCAGTACTTAATTATATATCTTTATACAAAGCATGATCTACTTGTTTGATTGCATCAATTCTCTCTCCAGGAGAGATTCAAAATAATCAGCCACATGAAGATGCATCATATTGGAGGGGTTAAACACATCATGTTTTTGAATGACAAGATTTACCTCCACATTCTTCCATTTTCCTATTTCCTTCAGGGAAGCTTGATAGAGATCAACAAGGTGTTTTGACATACGACAGGTACGTGACCAGTGCTCAGTCATTTCGCACCGCAAACATTTATGTTCATCACCTTTTGGACTCCTATTTTGTGGAGTCTTTCCTTTATGATCATCCCATCATGTGGGTTTCTTAAAAATTATAATGCCTACTACAAAATAGGTAATTCTTCCTCTACCGCGGTCACGACCTCGACCTCGACCACGATTATTAAAATTCACAACATTCACTTCAGGGAATGGCGTTGCTCCAGTTGGTCGAGATTCATGGTTTTTCATTAATAGCTCGTTATTTTGTTCAGCGACGAGAAGACATGAAATCAGTTTTGAATATTTTTTAAAGCATTTCTCTCGATATTGCTGTTGCAGGAGCATATTCGAGACATGAAAAGTGGAAAATGTCTTGTCTAACATATCAACATCAGTAATCCTTTCCCCGCATAATTTTAAATTTTGAACTAATTCTGAATAGTAGGAATTATATTCACTTACTTATTTGAAGTCCTGCAACCTCAGGTGCATCCAATCATAACGAGCTTTTGGAAGAATAACTATTTTTTTATGATCGTACCTTTCTTTCAAACCTTGCCATAAAATGTAGGGATCTTTTATTGTAAAATACTCAATTTTCAATCCCTCGTAAAGATGATGGTGAAGGAAGATCATGATTTTTGTTTTTTCTTGATTTGATGCATCATTTCCTTCTTTAATTGTTTCTCCAAGATTCATGGAATCTAAATAGATCTCAGCGTCAAAAATCCATGACAAGTAGTTATTTCCATTAATATCCAGGGTCGCAGATTCTAATTTTGCAAGATTTGTCATAGTAATGCTATCAAAAGACATTATATTTATATTAGAAAATTAATATAAACTAGACATGCAAAATAACATTAAAAAAATGGCCTACCCCGAGGACCTACCTTTAGTGGAAAAACAGACAGAACTTGTTGTGAAAATAAGATGAAAACCGGCTATAATTTTACCAATATTTAAATATAATATAATATAATATAATAATAATAATATAAAAGTGTTTGGAAATAAAATATATATAATATAAATATGAGATAGTGGAATTATATGACAAATTAAAAGAAATAAAATTGAGAAAGTGGAGGAAGTAGAAGAGAATTTGTCTAGAATTTCACCAATGGTATATTGCATTTGGCCACAAAAAACCACTATTTATAAGCGATTTGACAAGAATAAATTAGTACATTTGGACACTAAGCATTGGTAAATATTGGACACATGGAGGACACTTTGGCTATGAAGGATTTGCCCGGTATGAATTTTAAAGTAGTATGTGGAATGAGCATTTACATGTCTGTTTACGATATAATTTTTATTTTTCAATTATATTCAAAATTTCATTTTCCATTAACGTTAACCTCCTTTTTCATTTCTTCTTCTTTCCTCCTGCAATCATAACTTTTCCATTTCAATCGTGTTATTTTTCATTTCTTCTTCTTCGACTTTATTTCTATCGACACCCAATAAATTACCCGGCATCCATTTCTGTAGTGATTTACATTTTTCAGTTACAATTTTCGACTACCATTTCATGCAACACACATTTCCTACTCTCATTAAAAAATTAGTACATTATTATATGGTTTTCTCTTAATTTTAATATTTTTCTATGTTTACCAATATATGCATATGTTGTTTATCACCTAATCACATTTTGTAACGTCATTTATAGTTTTACAAACGATTTTTTTTATATTGTTTAAACAACTCACTACTACAATTTTGACATTCTATGACACCATATCTAAACCAAATAAGTAGGAGGAAGTAAAAAAATTGTCATAAATTGCTAAAGACGCGTTTTTGACAAGAAAAAACAGAGATTTTCAATTTTTCAAAAATTTTTGACAGTTTTTCAACGTCAAAATATTTATGACTTAGATAAAAAAAAATTGTCATATATGGCTGGAGGCACGGTTTTTGTGGGGAAAAACGAAGATTTTTTGTGTTTTTGAAAATTTATGATAGTTTTTAAACATCATAAACTTATGATAGTTTTTAAACATCATACAATTATAATATTTTCCCAATGTCAAACATTTATGACTTAGATTAACTCTCGTTGATTAAACATATATTTTTTTTATTTATGTGACAAGAAATTTAAAGGACTTAAGTACATTTACAAATAAGGGCATTTGAGTAAATTCATGAAAATGACAATTTTGTAATTTTTATGATCTTTTGTATTTAGAGTGACTTATCGTAAAAAGCAAAAAGATAAATTAATTGTATTCCTAAGTAAAAAAAAAAAAAAAAAAAGGCCAAAATACCTTTTTATTTTAATTTATATCAACGTTTTAAATTTCTTATTTAGAGATGTAGTTTTGGTAAATAAGAGGAAATTTTAGAATTTAAAATTAAACCCTAAGGTATTTTCCTTTTTTTTCTTTGTTTGATTGTTTTATTTAGAAATTGAGATTAAAATGAATTAAAAGATAGCTAAAATATCTAACTTTCTTCCCTTTTCTCCCTCTGACTCGTTTTGGCAATACCCACTCATTTTTAGACCTCGAATCACCTTAGATTCGTGACCCACCACTTGAAACTTCGTTTCTTTGTTTACCCAATGCCAAAGAAATTAGACTTTTTTAAGGATAAATGAATTATTCGCTAGAGTTTTAAATTACAAAAACTAGAATTTCAAATTTAGCTTCTCCGGGTAATTGAATTGCTATAATTTGAAAAATAAGTTTTTTTAATTAAATCTTTAACTTCAAGGTCTTTAATTAATTCTTTAATTTCAAGGTTTTAATTTTAAGTTTAGCTTCTTAGGTTTATTGCTCTATCAATACCAATCACTCGAGATTCTTCATGTTTTTCCTTTTAATTTCTTTGTTCTACGTAATTGGTAGATTTTTTCTTTTCCATAAGAGACCATGAATGGCCACAAATCTGATAGTAATCGGGTAGATAAGGAATCCTTGACTAACCAATAGGAGGGTTTAGGGGTTAGAACAAGCACTTTGAAACGGAAACCCAATGAACAGTTGAGAATTAGGCCATTCTTTTAACAAAATCCCAATGAGCAATTGAGAATTACAATGTGGCATCCCACATATTCATAATCCGATATAATTATTTTTTGTTTGTGCTATGGTGAATATTTGAATTTATCGTTGAGTTCAGTTCAAAGAGTATTGCAAATTAGTGAGTAAATTTTAGAGGTTGAGTCTATATAATTTTAGCGAAGAGTATTAAATTTTTCTCCTCCTTTACATTGGCTTCAGTGTTGAGATTGTAATTGGGATTGATTTGCAAGGGAAAACAGGTGTTATCAGTTCATTACACGACCAAGTTTGAGTGTATTATGGAGTATATATGTTTCGGTGTCTAATAGTTGAGCAGTATTGAAAAATCTTTAATTCCAAGATTTTAGCTTATGAAGTTTATTCTCTAAGCTTAAAAGGGAAAAATAATCTTTTTTTTAGTTAGATTTTGTCCAAAAACATTTTGGGCATATTTGGAGTTTGATTTTGGGATTTAGGAGAATTAAAGGGAAAAAAAAGACATTTTCTCTTTTTATTTTGTTTGGTATTTTTCCTTTTTGATCAATTAAGAGAAATAAAGGGAGAGAAAGTAACTAAAAGAAAAAAGAACCCTAGACCTCTTCTTCTCCCTCTTCCTCGTGTAGCCTACAACCCACCTTCCTTCTTTTCGTTTTCCTCTTCTCCTTCGGTTTCTTCTCCTTCTTCTTCAATTGCTTCTTCTTCTTCGATCTCTTCTTCTTATTTTTTGATTTTTCTTCTTCTCTGGTTTCTTCTTCACCTTCCTTAGCCGACCAGCCCGTACGCGTGCGAGACAGCGAACGGTTCCCTTGCATCTCCCTCTCTCTCGTCAACCCAATACAACACTGTTTGTTGAATTTCACCCATTTGACAACGTTAGACTGACCCACTCTTGTTTGATGTTAAGTCTTCAATATTCACTCCTTAACGACTTTGTTTTGCAGTTTTTAGGCTCGTTAGGATTCGGTTCGCAAGTTCAAAGTTTGTTCTAGGTGACCCACGCGAGGATTCACGTTTTTCAGCACTACCCACTCGAATTTAGGCCTCAAAACAAGGTACCCATAACCAATGGATCTTAGTTTTGGTTTACCCATGCCTTAAGGATCACTTCACTACGTTTTTAGATTGCTTATGTTGGGGTTTGTGCCCTAAAACTCATAGTTTGTAATTATGTTCTAATTATTGTAATAAACTTTTATTAGTTCAATAAAGTGTTAGTGTTCGTTATTTACGATATTGCCATTGTTTTAACCATAAATCCAATAAACTAAACATCCAAGGCTGTAAAATGTATCTTTAACTGAATGTAGTGTACATAAAAAGGATCTCGGTTCGAGATACAACCTAAAGGGTTCATAGTAAAGGGATAAGGTTTGGGTACTTTACCCTGGTAAAATTATGGATGTGGCCCACTTTGTATATGATACAAACACTGTGATCCTAACGTGTTCGTGTAGATGACATGTGAGTGGGGATATCCTATGTAATGAGATTATATAAGATCGAACCCCGAAATAGTAACCACTAGATGTAACTCCGTTGACTAGTTAGGCTTCTATTTCACTAGGATGACCTAGACAACTTGATCTCAATCCTGAGCGGGTTACGAACTCCTGTTTGCGAGGGATTGTCCTTTGATTAGTATGGGTGAGAGTGGCCAGATTCGTTGACTCAATATGCCTACCTTTTTGGGGACAAGACCGAGTGAGCAGTTGGGGACTTAGCCTAGCAAGATGAAATTCACTCCTTCCCCGCCTACTAGGGTAAGTAGAGGAATGTTTCCTTAAGTAGTGTCTCCGAGACTTGAACAAAGGGCCCGACCCTCTCATTGGCCCGAGAGGGACTTCTATTTGTTGGTAGGACCACAAACAAATTATTCATTAGAGGAGCACTGGTACTTAAGGTACAAGATATAGCCCAGGGGTAAAACAGTAATTTGACCTAGCTGGTGTTACAAACATTCATGAAGGATTTACTTGTTGTTATTGGTCAATATCTGTGGAGACAGAAATATATCTACAGTGAGAAGAGTGCAGCTGCAGGACTTTAGTGGAGTGTTCCCGCAGTTAACGAATGTTGATTAGGAGGTTAATGAGATTAACCGAGTAATCTCGTATCGTTGAAGCTTCTGATCTGTAGGTCCATTAGATCTACCTTCTAGCTCGTAAAGGGTTCTTAGATCGTTTTGAATTTGAAATGTTCAAATTTATTAGGGAATAAATTTAATGTATATAGATACGATATAATATATAGTTTTGGAACTATATATTATAAATTTAATGTGAAAATGATTCATATTAAATTATATGAGAGAATTAAATATTTGAAAGAGTTCAAATATTAATTTAAATGTGAATAAGATTCATATTTAAAAACTATAGGTTAAAATTTAATGTGCATAAGATGTGCATTAAAACTATAGGTTAGAGGATAAATAAATTAAATATGATTTGATCTTAATTAAATATATGATAGGAGGGAAAGGGAAGGCACCTGCTGCTGATAAAGGCAAGGGAAAAGCCAAGGTTGCAGACAAAGGAAAGTGTTTCCACTACAACGTGGATAGGCACTGGAAGCGAAACTGCCAAAAATACCTAGCTGAGCTCAAAGAGAAGAATGGTAAATTAGATTTAGTTGTTCTTGAAACTTGTTTAGTGGAAAATGATGATTTTACTTGGATACTTGATTCAGGGGCCACTAATCACGTTTGCTCTTTGTTTCAGGAAACTAGTTCCTTCAAGAAGCTCGAAGAGGGTGAGATGATGCTCAGGGTCAGAACGGGAGAAGTCGTCTCAACTCGTGTAGTGGGAGATGCCAAGCTGTTTTTCGGAGATAGATTTATTTTATTAAAAAATCTATATATAGTTCCTAAGATTAAGAGGAACTTAATTTCTATCTCTTGTTTAATAGAACTTAGATATTGTATTTCCTTTTTATTAAATGAAGCGTTCATTTTAAAAGAGTGTGTCAATATTTGTTCTGTTAAATTGAAAAACGGATTGTATGTACTTAAACCGAATCAAACTAAAGCAATTTTAAATCATGAGATGTTTAAAACTGCAAATACTCAAAGTAAAAGGCAAATAATTTCTCAAAATAATACCTATCTATGGCATCTTAGACTTGGTCATATAAATCTCAACTGGGTTGAGAGATTATCTAAGAATGGACTTCTAAACAAGTTAGAAGATGATTCTTTACCTCCTTGCGAATCATGCTTGGAAGGTAAAATGACCAAGCAACCTTTTACTGGAAAAGGTTACAGAGCCATAAAGCCCTTAGAACTTGTACATTCGGATCTTTGTGGTCCGGTGAATGTTAAAGCTCGAGGAGGGTACGAATATTTCATCTCTTTCATAGATGATTATTCGAGATATAGTTATCTATACCTAATGCATCACAAGTCTGAGGCTCTTGAAAAGTTCAAAGAGTATATGGCTGAAATAGAGAATGCATTAGGGAAAATCATTAAAACACTTCGATCCGATCGAGGTGGAGAGTATATGGATTTGAGATTCCAGGACTATTTGATAGAACATGGAATTAAATCTCAACTCTCAGCACCTAATATACCACAACAAAATGGTGTGTCAGAAAGGAGAAATATAACCTTGTTGGACATGGTTCGTTCTATGATGAGCTATGCTCAATTGGCTGCCTCGTTTTGGGGATACGCAGTAGAGACTGCAGTTCAAATCTTGAACACTGTTCCATCAAAGAGTATTTCAGAAAAACCTTTTGAATTGTGGAAGGGGCGTAAACCTAGTTTACAACACTTCAGGATTTGGGGTTGTCTGGCACACGTGCTAGTGACAAACCCAAGGAAACTGGAACCTCGTTCAAGATTATGCCAATTTGTTGGCTATCCCAAAGAAACGAGAGGTGGTATTTTCTACGACCCACAAGAAAACAAGGTGATTGTATCGACAAACGCAACTTTCTTGGAGAAAAATCACATGATGAACCATAAACCGCGTAGTAAATTAGTGCTAAATGAAGCTACAGATGAACCAACAAGAGTTGTTGATCAAGCTGGACCTTCATCAAGAGTTGATGGAGGAGCCAACACCTCAAGTCAGTCTCGTCCTTCTCAATCGTTGGGAATGCCTCGACGCAGTGGGAGAGTTGTTTTCCAACCTGACTGCTACTTGGGTTTATCTGAAACTCAAATTGTTATACCTGATGACGGCGTAGAAGATCCATTGTCTTATAAACAAGCAATGAATGACGTAGACAAGAACCAATGGTTCAAAGCCATCGACCTTGAAATGGAGTCAATGGACTTCAATTCTGTATGGGAACTTGTAGAACAACCTGAAGGGGTTAGACCCATAGGGTGTCAATGGATCTATAAGAGAAAGAGATATGCAGCCGGAAAGGTACTGACCTTTAAGGCTAGCCTTGTAGCAAAGGGTTTTACCCAAAGGGAAGGAGTTGACTATGAAGAAACTTTTTTCCCTGTTGCTATGCTGAAGAATAAGGATACTCTTGTCCATAGCCGCGTTTTATGATTATGAAATCTGGCAAATGAACGTCAAGACTGCCTTTTTGAATGGTAATCTTGACGAGAGCATCTATATGTCTCAGCCCGAAGGGTTCATAACCCAAGGCTAGGAGCAAAAAGTTTGCAAGCTCAATCGATCCATTTATGGGTTGAAACAAGCATCCAGATCTTGGAATATAAGATTTGATATTGCGATCAAGTCTTATGGTTTTGACCAAACCGTTGATGAGCCTCGTGTTTACAAGAGGATCATCAATGACAAAGTAGCTTTATTAGTACTTTATGTGGATGATATCCTATTTATTGGGAATGATGTCAGATACCTTACTGACATAATATGTTCTTGGGATCCAGATCTTCAGAAATCGCAAGAACAAAACGATAGCTCTGTCTCAAGCGTCTTATATCGACAAAATGTTGTCCTGATATTCGATGCAGAATTCCAACAGGGTCTCATTACCCTTCAGGCATGGAGTTCATCTGTCTAAGGAACAGTCTCCTAAGACACCTCAACAACTTGAGGATATGAGACGTATTCCTTATGCCTCTACAGTAGGTAGCTTAATGTATGTTATGTTGTGCACGAGGCCAGACATTTGCTATGTAGTGAGAATAGTCAGTAGGTACCAATCCAATCCAGGGTTAGACCACTGGACAACAGTTAAAAATATCCTCAAGTATCTTAGGAGAACGAGTGACTATATGCTTGTGTATGGGACTAAGGATTTGATCCTTACTGGATACACTGATTCTGATTTTTAAACCGATAAGGATTCTAAAAAATCCATATCGGGATAAGTTTTCACCCTTAACGGGGGAGCTATAGTATGGCGAAGCATCAAGCAAGGATGCATCGCTGACTCCACAATGAAGGTAGAGCATGTCATTGCCTGTGAATGATGGATATCTGATCTCCTTGAGCAGCAAAACGTGTTTGGGATCGTTAATTGCTTGATTGTTTTAATTGAAACAAAAACCAGTATCGTTAATTTCTTGCGATTCCTAAAGATCTAAATTCCAAGAACATACTGCGCCTCTCCCAAATCTTTCATTTGGAATTGGGTCGCCAGCCAATTCTTTATGTCAGTAAGGTATCCTACATCATTTCCAATGAGTAGGATATCATCCACATAAAGTACTAACAAAGCTACTTTTTTGTTGATGATCCTCTTGTAAACACAAGGCTCATCAACGTTTTGGTCAAAGCCGTAAGACTTGATCGCAGTATCAAATCTTATATTCCAAGATCTTGACGCTTGTTTCAATCCATAAATGGATCGATTAAGCTTGTAAACTTTTTGCTCCTGACCTTGGGCTATGAACCCTTCGGGCTGAGACATGTAGATGCTCTCGTCAAGATTACCATTCAAAAAGGCAGTCTTGACGTCCATTTGCCAAATTTCATAATCGTAAAATGCGGTTATGGACAAGAGTATCCTTATAGACTTCAGCATAGCAACAGAGGAAAAAGTTTCTTCATAGTGAACTCATTCCCTTTGGGTAAAACCCTTTGCTACAAGCCTAGCCTTAAAGGTCTGTACCTTTCCGGCTACATCTCTCTTTCTCTTATAGATCCATTTACACACTATGGGTCTAACCCCTTCAGGTTGGTCTACAAGTTCCCATACTGAATTGAAGTCCATTGACTCCATTTCAAGGTTGATGGCTTTGATCCATTTGTCCTTGTCTACGTCATTCATTGCCTGTTTATAGGACAATGGATCTTCTACGCCATCATCAGGTATGACAACTTGAGTTTCAGCTAAACCCAAGTAGCGGTCAGGTTGGGAAACAATCCTTCCACTGCATCGAGGCATTCCCAACGATTGAGAAGGACGAGACTGACTTGTGGTCCTAGCTCTTCCATCAACTCTTGATGAAGGTCCAGCTTGATCAACAACTCTTGTTGGTTCATGTGTAGCTTCATTTAGTACTAATTTACTATGTGGTTTGTGGTTTCTCATGTGATCTTCTTCCAAGAACGTGGCGTTTGTCGATATAATCACCTAGTTTTCTTGTGGGTCGAAGAAAAGACCACCTCTCATTTCTTTGGGATAGCCAATAAATTGGCACAATCTTGAACGAGGTTCCAGTTTCTTTGGATTTGTCACGAGCACGTGTGCGGGAAAGCCCCAAATCCTGAAGTGTTGTAAACTAGGTTTACGCCCCTTCCAAAGTTCAAAAGGTGTTTCTGAAACACTTTTTGATGGAACACTATTCAAGATTTGAACTGAAGTCTCTACTGTGTATCCACAAAATGAGGCAGGCAGTTGAGCATAGTTCATCATAGAACGAACCATGTCTGACAAGGTTCTATTTCTCCTTCGACGACACACCATTTTGTTTGTGGTGTATTAGGTCTTTGAGAGTTGAGATTTAATTCCATGTTCAATCATATAGTCCTGGAATCTCTAATCCATATACTCTCCACCTCGATTGAATCGAAGCGTTTTAATGGTTTTTCCTAATGCATTCTTTACTTCTGCCTTATACTCTTTGAACTTTTCAAGAGTTTCAGACTTGTGATGCATTAGGTATAGATAACCATATCTCGAATAATCATCTATGAAAGAGATGAAATATTCGTACCCTCCTCGAACTTTGACATTCATTGGACCACAAAGATCCGAATGCACAAGTTCTAGGGTCTCTACGGCTCTATAACCTTTTTTAGTAAAAGGTCGCTTGGTCATTTTACCTTCCAAGCTAGACTTGCACGGCGGTAAAAAACCATCTTCTAACTTATTTAGAAGTCCATTCTTAGAGAGTCTCTCAATCCGGTTGAGATTAATATGACCAAGTCTGAGATGCCATAGATAGATATTATTATCTGGAGAAATTCTTTGCCTTTTATTTTGAGTGTTAGCATTTTTAAACATCTCATGATTTAAAATTACTTTCGTTTTGTTCGGTTTCAGTACATACAAGCCATTTTTCAATTTAGCAGAACAAATATTGACACCTTCTTTCAAAATGAACGCTTCATTAATTGAAAAAGAAATACAATATCCAAGTTATATTAAACAAGAGATAGAAAATAAGTTCCTTTTAAGCTTAGGAACTATATACAGATTTTTTAATAAAAGAAATCTATCTCCGAAAAATATCTTGGCATCTCCCATCGCATTTGAGTGAGACGACGCCTCTGCGTCCGACTCGAGCATCATCTCACCCCTTCGAGCTCCTTGAAGGAACTAGTTTCCTGAAATGAAGAGCAAACATCATTAATGGCTCCTGAATCAAGTATCCAGGTAAAATCATCACTTTCCACTAAACAAGTTTCAAGAACAAGTAAATCTGATTTACCTTTCTTCTTTTTGAGCTCAGCAAGGTATTTTGGGAAGTTTCACTTCCAGTGCCCATCCACGTTGCAGTGGAAACATTTTCCTTTATCTCGCAAACCTGTCTCTTTTCTTGCCTTTGTCAAGCAGCAGTGCCTTCCCTTTCCCTCCTATTTTCTTCTTTTAGGTCTTCTTAAGCCCAGAAGATGAGCTACAGGACTTAGTCCCAGAGGATGAACCCTTCTAGAACCTTCTGGAATGGGCAAACAGATTTGCCTCTCCATCAGCCTGTCCCTTATTCTTCATAAGAGACTGGAAAGTCTGTAGTTCATTAAGGAAAGTAGTCAGGTTATACTCTATCTTGTTCATCACCGCATTGCTGCGAAATTGCAGGAAACTCTTCGGAAGAGATTCCAGGATGAACGATACCTGACTTTGCTCGTCAATGACCGCTCCGTTCATCTCAGCCACGTTGAAGTGGACCCAAGAACGTGTTCTCTCACCGATGGCCCCTCCTTCATACGGGAGTTATAAACGTATTTGAGGGATTCGTGTCGAATCTGTCCAGACGGTTGTCCAAACATTTCCTGCAGCGAACTCATGATCTCACGAGCTGAGACCATGCCCTCGTGCTTTTGGCGTAAGAACTCGTAAAAGCGAGGCAAAATGTAGACCTTGACCTTATCATTGGCCTTGATTCAGCGGCCGACGCCTCCCAATGTGATTGAGGAGCGTTATGAGCGAGGATCCGAGGACATTCTCGAACGATACAAATCTTAGGTCGTCAACAACGAGAATCGTATTCAAGTTGGACTTCCACGTAGTAAAATTCTCACCAGTTAAACGGTCACTTTTAAGTAAGGCTATTATTGAGGACGACATGCTGAAAATCCAAAATAGTTCTAATTAGTTATGCCTTTTAACCCTTTGTAAAAACCAATTAAATTTAGAAAAATTATTAAAGAACCCTAGTGTTTAAACTAAACCCACTGTTTAAATTAAACCTTTAATTTTGCAACGATACTTCAAGGGTTTAGAACAAAAGCCTCCGTCGGGCGGTCAGTCATTCCTCATTTGAATTGAGACTTTCTCAGCCAATTCTCACTACCAGAACATCTCATGTCCCAATGGTCCTTAGCTGCCATTTGTTTGGTCAAGGATTTGTTAACTAACTTAACTCATCCCGTAAATGTGACCCTACCATTTTTAGATCCAATAGGCCCGAGCCAACAGACTACTATTAAGAAAGACAACTGTTGGCAAACAACCTAAGAGACCCTATCTATTTCTGGAGTTCGCGGTGTTCCGATCCCTATAGTCAGGCCCTCCGTAGGGTTTGGCTATTCCAGGACAACCTAGCAGGCGGACTATAAAAATCTCACAGTACGACCTAATGGAGGAGACCGTAGGATACGTTTACAAGCGTCCTGCTCCCATTTACTATGGATACTTCCCTCATTCACCTTGGTATTGAACCATGCAAGCACATACCGTAGGGAGACGCCCTATTGACGCCACGTAGCCGAGCATGGAACTCACGGTGTGAACTCTTGAGGACGTGAGAGTAAACTCGATGCGAACATCTCGTTTTCTCCCACTAAATTCCTAAAATTAGTGTATAGTTTTAACTTAGCTGGATTCTGGCTAAAAGAATCTATCTAAGTCTATGCCTATTATAACTATTATAACTAGGTCTTAAAACCTTATGTCTAGGTGAATAAACATTTTAATTACCTAGAGATAAAATAGAACTAAGGTTAATTCAACTCAGGTTCCGGGTCAGTTTCCAGGTAGGAGGTGTTCCGTTAACCGTCAACTTAAGTACCCCCAGCCTTAGACAGAACTTCACCGGTAGAGTTCTCTTATAACCAAAGTCCTAAAGTCGTACTATATTTTAAACTATTTAAATTTTAACCCAAGTTCCTATGTTTGCATGTATTTCTTTATTATAGGTTATGGTTTCTAAAACCCCTTTAATTTATAACTTTTATAAATTTAATAATTAACCTATGAAAGAAACTATATTATAAATCCAACAATCAATATTCAAATTGGAATTATAAAAGGAATTCAACTAATTGAATTATAAAATTACTTAAACAAAATAACATTTATTTTTAAACTAAGTAATTTCATGCTCCATGCAATTTATTTTCCATATAATCTAATCATAACAATTATATTAATTACTCATGAAAAATAAATTAATCATGCATTTAACCATATTTATATAACAATTATATAAATAAAATATATGATCATGCTTATCCTAAGGTGAGAATAATCTACATGACATTCATAAAGACATAAAACTGTAAAACTGGAATAATTTGGCCCCTAAAGTGTAAAAAAAAAAAAAAATTAAATTAATTTATTTCATGAAACCGGTCAAAAAATACCCTGAACCGGCCTTGAACCGCTCGAATCGGACCAAAACCACTTAACGATCGAATCGGTTCGCAGTCTTTGGAATGCTCCACGGCGCGCGCTGCGGCGATGCGAAAGCGTTACAGCGCCGCTTTGTCCTTGCGCGCGCGCTATCGGAGTGCGCGTTAACGCTGGCGAGGGCGGCGTTACCGCGCGTGACCCCTGAGCGCCCGTGTCGATAGGGAGGCGGCATTGCGACACCGTTCTTGACGTTACAGCAGCGCCGCGCCGGCAGCTTTCTTCTTCGAACACAACAACTTCGTTCTTCAATTTCTCCTTCGATTCTCAACCGAATTGAATGAAGTTGGTCCCGAACGACTCGCAACTCAATTACAGACTCAATTATGCACTTTATGCCCAAAAACGTAGGGGCCTTTACATACAATTTGATCAAAATCAAAGTAAACTAAGGCCAAAAAATTCCTAAACAAGTTTTACAGCAAACCAAATGCATTTCCCACCAAATCAATGCAAATTTGTTTTAAAAAAAATAAATCAAGCATTGCTCTGATACCAATTGATGGAGATCTGATCTCCTTGAACAGCGAAAACGTGTTTGGGATCGTTAATTGCTTGATTGTTTTAATTGAAACAAAAACTAGTGCATTGATAAATAATATAGAACAAGCATTAATTTCTTTGTTTTCTTCAGTTGGACAACACCACGAGGAAAACCTTCTATCCTCTGAGTTCTACTTAGATCTACCTTGGTGGAAAGGTAATCCAAACCTATATATTATATCGTATCTAAATACATTAAATATATTCCCTACTGAATTTGAACATTTCAAATTCAAATGATCTAAGAACCCTTTACGAGCTAGAAGGTGGACCTAATGGACCTACAGATCAGAAGCTCCAACGATACGAGATTGTTCGGTTAATCTCATTAACCTCCCAATCAACATTCATTAACTGCGGGAACACTCCATTAAAATCCCACAGTTGCACTCTTCTCACTGCAGATATATTTCTGTGTCCATGGATATTGACCAATAACATCAAGTCAATCATTCACGAATGTTCGTAACACCAACTGGATCAAATTACCGTTTTACCCCTGGGTTACATCTTGTGCCTTAAGTACCAGTGCTCCTCTAATGAACAATTTGTTTGTGGTCCTACCAACAAACAGAGTCCCTCTCAGGCCAATGAGAGGGTCGGGCCCTTTGTTCAAGTCTCGGAGACACCACTTGAGGGAACATTCCTCTACTTACCCTAGTAGGTAGGAAGGAGTGAAATAGAAACCTACCTAGTCAACGGAGTTACAGCTAGAGGTTACTATTTCGTGGTCCGGTATTATGTAATCTCATTACATAGGATATCCCCACTCACATGTCATCTACACTAACACGTTAGGATCACGGTGTTTGTATCAAATACAAAGTGGGCCACATCCATAGTTTTTTACCGGGGGTAAGGTAGTGCAAACCTTATCCCCTAACTATAGACCCTTTAGGCTGTGTCTCGAACCGAGATCCTTTTTATGTACATTACATTCAGTTAAAGATTCATTTAATAGCCTTGGATGTTTAGTTTATTGGATTTTAGGGTTTAAATAAAGGCAAACTCGTAGATAACGAACAATAATACTATATTGAAATAATAACACTTTATTACATTAATTAGAACACAATTACAAACTACGAGTTTTAGGGCACAAATCCTAACAGTGAAGCAGCTAAAGAGATTATTTGGCTAAGGAAATTCCTTACTGATTTTGAAGTTGTTCTAAATATGGAATTTCCCATCACCTTATATTGTGACAACAGTGGTGCGGTAGCCAATTCGAAGGAACCTCGCAGCCATAAACGAGGTAAGCACATCGAGAGGAAGTATCACCTGATACGGGAAATAGTGCAACGAGGAGATGTGACAGTCACGAAGATCGCTTCGGAGCACAACATTGTTGATCCGTTTACAAAGACTCTCATGACTAAAGTGTTCGAAGGTCATCTGGAGAGTCTAGGTCTACGAGACATGTACATAGGCTAATTTAGGGCAAGTGGGAGATATGTAATGGGTATATGGATGCCCTAGTTTATTGTATTTCTATCTCTTTAACCACTGTTTTACATTATGATGTACCCCACTAGAGTTTTAAGTCAAGTGGGAGTTTGTTGGGGTTTGTGCCCTATAACTCGTAGTTTGTAATTATGTTCTAATTAATGTAATAAACTGTTATTATTTCAATAAAGCGTTATTGTTCATTTTCTATGAAATTGTTTTTTTTAACCCTAAATCCAATAAACTAAACATCCAAGGCTGTAAAATTTATCTTTAACTGAATTTAGTGTACATATAAAGGATCTCGGTTCGAGATACAACCTAAAGGGTCTATACTTAGTGGATAAGGTTTGGGTACCTTACCCTTGTAAAACTATGGATGTGACCCACTTTGTATATGATACAAACACTGTGATCCTAACATGTTCGTGTAGATGACATGTGAGTGGGGATATCCTATGTAATGAAATTACATAAGACCGGACCCCGAAATAGTAACCACTAGATGTAACTCCGTTGACTAGTTAGGTTTCTATTTCACTAGGATGACCTAGGCAACTTGATCTCAATCCTGAGGAGGTTACGAATTCCTGTTTGCGAGAGATTGTCCTTTGACTAGTATGGGTGAGAGTGACCAGATTCGCAGACTCAATAAGCCTACCTTCTTGGGGACAAGACCGAGTGAGCGGCTGGGAACTTAATTTAGCAAGATGGAATTCACTCATTCCCGCCTACTAGGGTAAGTAGAGGAATGTTCTCTAAAGTGGTGTCTCCGGGACTTGAACAAAGGGCCCGACCCTCTCATTGGCCCGAGAGGGACTTCTATTTGTTGGTAGGACCATAAATAAATTGTTCATTAGAGGAGCACTAGTATTTAAGGTACAAGATGTAGCCTAGAGGTAAAACGGTAATTTGGCCCAGCTGGTGTTACGAATATTCGTGAAGGATTGACTTGCTGTTATTGGTTAATATCCGTGGACTCAGAAATATATCTGCAGTGAGAAGAGTGCAGCTGCGAGACTTTAGTGGAGTGTTCCCGCAGTTAACGAATGTTGATTGGGAGGTTAATGAGATTAATCGAGCAATCTCGTATCGTTGGAGCTTCTGATCTGTAGGTCCATTAGGTCCATCTTCTAGCTCGTAAAGAGTTCTTAGATCATTTGAATTTGAAATGTTCTAATTCATAAGGGAATAATTTTAATGTATATAGATACGATATAATTTATAGTTTTGGAACTATATATTATAAATTTAATGTGAATATGATTCATATTAAATTAGATGAGAGAATTAAATATTTGAAAGAGTTCAAATGTTAAGTTCAAATGTTAATGTGTTTCATATTTGAAAACTATAGGTTAAATTTTAATGTGCATGAGATGTACATTAAACTATAGGATAAAAGGAAAAATGATTAAATGTTATTTAATCATTTAATTAATATTTGAATTAAATGTGATTTAATTTAATTAATTAATTAATCGTTAATTAATTATTATATTAATTAATTAGGGAACGTGTCATGATGACAAGTTCCCACTATGCCCCAACTCCCCCTCGATAGGGAGTGGGGAGTTACCCACTGAAGTGTCCTTCTCCTGGTGAGAAGGGCAGGAATGATCGTGAGATCAATTGATTCAATTGAATACAATAGATTGAAGAATTCTCTCTCTCTGACTCTCTCTTTTCTCAAAATACTTTCAATTGTTGGATTTCTTCCCACAAAGGAATTGTTCTAAGCACTCAGAGAATAGAAGGTTTTCTCTTTTGGTGGTGTCTTGTTGTAAAAGTAGAGAAGCTTGAGGTTCCTGTGTTGCTGTACAATTTGGAGTAATGAGTTGGTACTGAGGAAAAACTACAAAGGTAACTTTTCTACTTTTTAGTTTAATAGTTAAACAATGCATGTTTGCATGTTAATTTCCATGTCTAATTAGATTAGAAGGCATGTTTATCTCTGTTTATTTTCAATGTATTGGTTTTTATTTTTCAACCAAAATAAGCTTGCAATTACGATTCCAAACTCGTTTTCGCTGCTCAAGGGGATTAGATCTCCATCACACCTCTAGTGACCTTTATCCAAAACCACCTCTGACAACCATCTATGGCAACTGGTGATCATCTCCAACAACCAAAAACTACCTCTGATAACCATCTTTGGCGATTATTGATCATCTCCGACAATTCACAACCATCCTCGACAACTGACAACCACCTCTGTTGACCTTTTCCAACGACCAGCGACCATCACTACCGACGACCATATGCGGTAATTGAATACCACTGTTGACTACCTTGTCTGACAATTTACAACAATCGTTTGTAACATTATCTAGCAACCAACAGTATCTTCTCCAACAATTATCACCAACAATAATTTCCAACGACCGACGACATTTTCATGGTTCAAAATAATACGAAATGCACATGTACTTAGTTGGTCTTACTCTCTTCTCTAACAATCTTTCTTCAGACTTACAAACTCAACCCATTGTGTTGGCCATTACTTATATCTTTTGAACCATAATTATGTTTGTGAATCATGTAAATAGGTCCTTGATACCATAATTATGTTTTGTGAATCATGTATATAGGTCCTTGGTAACCTGCTAATATTTTGTGAATATTTCACTTTTACATGTCATTAATGTTGAGATATATCATCTTTTTATTGTCATCTTCATGTGATTTAACAAATGTAAGCAAAAATATTCTTGTAAAGATGCCTTGAATCTGTTATCTGGCGGTTCAAATGACCAAGTACGGAGGTCTATTTAGTTGACTCTGTATTAGGGTTTAGGAGAGGTGTCATATATAAACACCCTAAACTCCTTTCTCAATTATATGCTTCTATGTAATTTTGTTCTCTTGTTTTTTCAATTCATAAAATTACTCTATCCCTCTGACCCTGGATGTAACTAACACAACGTTAGTGAACCACATAAATTTTGTGTGTTGATTTTCTTCTCTGTGACTCTTCGGTTATCTACTGCTTTCATTTTAACAAATTGGTATTAGAGCCTCGTTTTTAGGGTTCTTCTAGGATAATCGAAGATGTCTGTTGTCAACGTGAAAATCGACAAATTCACTAGAATAAACAGTTTCAGTCTGTTGAAAATAAAAATGCAATCCTTGCTGAAGCAGCAAGGTCTGTGGGTGCCGCTATTTGGGAAACCGAAGAAGGCGAACACCGATGACTATGTGTCGAATGTCTTGGAGGAGAAGGCACATTCCACAATCTTGTTGCGCTTATCTGATGACGTCATCGTGGAGGTCGCAAGGGAGGAAACTGTCGTTGGTCTCTGGTTGAAGCTTGAAAGTCTATATATGACGAAATCTTTAACTTAGAAGTTTCTTCTAAAGCAACGTCTATTCAGTCTGCATATGGAGGTAGGTACGCCTCCTAAGGACCATATAGATCAATTGAATGAAGTTTTATTGGATCTACATAATATTGATGTTAAAATAGATGATGGGGATGTTGCTTTAATTCTCTAAGTGTCTTTTCTCCTGTCGTACAATGACTTTAGGGAGCCGTTTATGAGTAGGAAAGATATTCTGTCTTTAGAAAAAGTGAAAACTGCACTTTATACTAGACAGGTCCGTCATAAAGTTATTGCAGGTTCAGTTACTGAAAATCAACCCTGTGTATTAGCTGCTACAGGATCTACAAGACAAAAGAAGCCTGTTAAAAAGAAGTCGAGTTATAAAAACTCACAGCCTAAGGGTCTTAAACCTGATGATATATGTAATTATTGTAGGAGAAGGGTCATTGGAACGATGATTGTCCTAGAAAAAATAAGCAACAACAGAAAGTAAAGGGGAGTCTTGGAGGTCCTGGAGGTTCTGGAAATTCTAGAAGTTTTGGAGGTTCTACTGCTGTGGAAGAAGTTGTCACCGACTCTGAAGGTGATTTAGCCTTAGTTGCAAATGAGCAGTTATGTTGGCTCCTTGCTTATGAGGCATATTATCATATGTTTTCAAACAGGGAGTGGTTTTCAACTTACGAGTAGATAGATGAAGGGAATATAACTATGGCCAACAGTGACGTCTGCAATGTAGTTGGAATAGCTCAATCAAGATACTGACACATGACGGTTGTTTCTGCACCTTGAGTGATGTTAGACATGTTCCACATATGACCAAGAATCAGATATCGTTCAGTGTACTTGACAGTAAAGGTTTCAGTTTCAAAGGTGAAGGTGGAGTTATGTATGTCTACAAAGACACCAAGGTGTTTCTGAATGGTGTCAAGCAGAGAACTTTATTTTTCTTGCCAGGTTCGACTTTGATAGGGTATGTTGTTGTTGCATCGTCTGTAGTTCACAAGGAGGATATGACCAAGCTATGGCATATGAGGCTTGGCCATATGAGTGAAAGAGGAATGCAGATTCTTTCAAAGAGGAACCTTCTGTGCGGGAACGAGATGTAGGATCTTAAATTCTGCAAACATTGTGTGTTTGGGAAGCTACATCGTAGCAAGTTTCCAAAGAGTGTTCACAGTACAAGCACTCAATTATATCCATGTTGATTGTTGGGGATCTTCTCGAGTTGAATCTATTGGAGGTAGCATGTATTTTTTTGTCAATAATAGATGATTACTCGAGAATGACTTGGGTGATTATGATTGAGCATAAAGGTGAAGCCTTAAAAAATTTCAAGTACTGGAAGGTTTTGATTGAAAATCAGACTGGGAAGAAGGTTAAAAGACTTCGAACTTATAATGGTCTGGAATTTTGTGTATCTTAGTTTAATTATATTATGTGGTTATGCAAATGAGATTTGCATAACCTATGGTTGTGGTAAAGTGGTAATAATGTGGAGATATTAACTCCATCATTTCCAGTATTTAAACCCTTCTTGCAAGAAGGATTGCAAGCAACACTCTCATTTTTTGGATTCTCACCCAAAAAGAAGAGTTTCAATCAACATTTTACTCTCAAATCTCCTCCCTTTCCAAAATCAAAGAGTCCCACAACTCTCATTCTTCCAAAGGAAGAACAATCGAGAAGGCTTTTGGTAGTGTTCGGATTCTGTTCGAGGGAAGCGTTCGTTGAGATCGAGAAGCACGAAGTGTTTGTGATCAAGGAAGAATTTTGAAGAATTGTCTACAACAAGTAAGTACATTCTCCTCGCTGTAAATTCTTCCTCTGTTGCATGTTTAGCCTAGATCTAAGAGTTAGATCATTTTGACAAAATTCAAGTAGCGTAATGATACCATGACGATTCGATCGTCTTCCGCTGCGCGGGGATTTTCATTCCCTTCAAGAATTGACTAATTTAGGAGTACGCCAGCCAAGTATAGCTCTTGATAGAGCTATGAGAGTTGGTGTTGGACCTCCAAAGAGGTTTGATTTTAAAGACATGATAGCTTATGCATTACAGGTTGCTAAAGAGGTGGATTCTCATTAACCATCCACCTATAGAGAATCCATTTCATGTAGTGAATCTGTTCAATGGCTTGCTACAATGGGTGATGAAATGGAGTCACTTGATAAGAATAAGACTTGGGAGCTCGTCAAACGGCCTAAGGAGAGGCAGATTGTTACTTGTAAATGGGTCTTAAAAAAGAAGGAAGGAATCTTACCTACTGAGAGTGTTAAGTATAAGGCTCAAGTAGTTGCAAGAGGGTTCACGCAGAGAGAAAGAATTGCCTATAATGAGATTTTCTCACCAATTGTCAGACACACTTCAATTAGAGTGCTACTAGTTATGGTTGCATATCAGAACTTAGAACTTGAGCAACTAGATGTGAAGACAACTTTCTTACATGGAGAGTGATAGCACACAAAATGTGTTATCCTTAGGCTTAATAATTACTAGTTTTATGATAATTCAGAGCTTTTATTTGGTTTAATCACTCAATTTAAGGTTAAGAGCTTAAAGAGGACATTTGGAGACATTTTGGATCACTCGGGATCGAAACGAGGCGTTTTGGAGCTAAAAATAACATCAATTGGAAGTAGAAAGATCAATCCAAGCTAGTAGACCCGAAGTGATGGCGTTGCAACACTGTCCATAGCGTTGCAATGCCGAGCGTGCTATTTAAAGGCGTTGAAGACCACTGCCGATAACGTTGCAACGCTGCCTTGCAGCGTCGCAACGCTATCTCGATAAGGAAGCACACATGAAGGACCGCACAACGGACGTTGCAATGCTGCCTTGCAGCGTCGCAACGCCACTTCGATAAGAGGCGTGCGCGTTAGGGTAGCGGCGTTGCAATGCTGCCCTCAGCGTTGCAACGCCATCGAGGTATTCCATATATGACCAGCCACCTAGGGTACAGCGTTGCAACGCTGTCCCTAGCGTTGCAACGCTGTACCGATTGAGCCTATAAATATATCCTTATGTTTTCATTACAAGGGGAGCCGAATTTGCTAAACTTTTGCCCTATTTTCGAAATACATTTTGTAAGAAGAGAGAAAAGAGCGTTTTTGGGAGCCAAAGCATTCGTGGAGGCTCGAGATCGAAGACAGAAGATCGGAGACGAAGGACCGGCATCGACACATAAGTTTAATTTCCTTTTCTTTCAATTTGTAATAGCGTTCTAAGACGTTTTCTACTTGTTTAGCTTGGTTTTCATGTGATTTAGAGTAGCTAGACATTGTAGTTAGGATTTGATTTACTTGTTAAGACTTTCTTACCATGAATTGAACATGATTTGTTCTTATTTTTGGCAATTAGTTTTTAACTCTTAATTTGTTGGTTTAAGTGGACTCGAGAGATAAAGCTTGAATTAGAGCAAAGTTGTCAAAATCCTTAGAAATCTGGCATGAGAATGACCTAGAAATCTTAGGGAAACACATAAAAAAGTTGCTTAATGCCATGCATATCGTAGGTTTATATGGAGACTATGGAGTTTATTGCATGTGTGAGGCTCACTAAGAATCGAGAGGTTTTCTTGAGCATTTTACTTTTTGTTTATAACTTCATCTCTTGGTTCAATGCATGTGTTAGTTAGGTTATTAACTTGTAAAATCACTTTACTCAAATCTATCAATTCGTGTCTCCACATGTCTGTCTGTTGTTTGCCTTTATTTTCAATCACTTATCCATGTTTTGTTGCTTTAGCTAAAATTGAGAATTAATATCTTGGTAATTAATTAATCTAGAAACCCATTCCCGAGGACGATACTTGGACTCATAAATCACTATACTAAAACTTGACCCGTACACTGCGGTATTGCAATATCTTAAATATTTTACGCAACAGAGAGCTAGAAGAAGAGATATACATAACCCAACCAGATGGATTTCAGTGTCCTGGTAAGGAAGGCTATGTTTGCAAGCTGAAGAAGTCCTTGTCTGGGCTAAAACAATCTCCAAGGCAATGGTATAAGAGGTTTGACAGCTATATGATTGAGCTAGGCTACAGTAGGAGTCCATATGACTGTTGTGTGTACCACAACAAGTCAAATGATGGTTCGAGAGTTTATCTGATCCTATATGTAGATGACATGCTCATAGCTGCAAAGTCGAAGTCTGATATTGAGAAGTTAAAAGGCCGTCTTGTTGGGTTTTATGTCCTAAAACTCGTGGTTTTGTAAACTGAATGAATATTATATATCACAATAAAGTTGTTATTGAAATTTATTCAGTAAAAGTGTTATTGACTATTGTGTATTGTGTAACCTTAATCCAATAAAGAACCCTTGGCTATAGGATGAATACTTGAACTTTATGTGTGACTTAAAAGTGGATCAAGTTCAAGTTATAGCCAGAACAGTCTATAGTATAAGGATAGGGTTGGGGACCTTATCCTGGGGACACTATGGACGCGGCCCACTTTGTAGAGAACAAACGATGTGATCCTTAATCGTTCATGTGGAGACATGTAAGTGGGGGCGCCCTATGCAATGAGTTTGCATAAGATCGACACGCGCAATAGTCACTTAGACTTTATAACTCGCATTTCTTGTCTTAAGCGACTATATTCATCCAGGATGACCTAGGTAACTCGATCTTAATCTCGAGCGTTCTATGGACTCTGTTTATTCGAATTATCCTTAGATTTACATGGGTGAGAGTGGCTTCGAGGCTGCAGACTCAATAAGCCTGCCATTTCAAGGATAAACCGGGTAGATAGGCGGGAACATAGTTCGGCAAGATGGAATTCATTCCTACCCGCTTTAGGGATTAGTAGAAAGGTTGTTCCCTTAAGTACTGACTCCGGGTCTTGAACAATGGGCCCATCCCTCTCATTGGCTCGAGAGGGATTTGGTTTGCTGGTTGGACCACAAACCAATTGTTCATTAGAGGATCAGTGGAACTTAAGGAACAAGAGGTAATCTGAGGGTAAAGCGGTAATTTTGACCACACGGTGTAATTACGAATGACTGTGAAGGATCGACTTACTAATCATGGTTATATCGAGTGGACATAAATATATCTACAGTGAGGAGAGTGCAACCACTGGGCTTTAGTGGAATGTCTCGGTGGTTAACGAATGTTGATTAGCTAGGCTAAAGAGTTTGGCTGGTTAATCTCGTATCGTTGAAGCTCATGATCTGTAGGTCCATTAGGTCCTCCTTACTAGCTCGGACTTAGCCTTATTACTTTTTGAGAGAAAAGAATTTGAATTGTTCAAATTCAAGTTTGGGAGAAAGCGTTATTTATATGTGATATATTTAACGAATCATAGCTTAATTATGAATTAAACTATGATTAATAAGAGGTGGATATATTTAAATATGATTTAAATATTGGGATCGGTTTATAGCATGAATAAGGATTCATGTTCAAAAAAATCGATCGAGATCGGGCAATTTATTTAATTTAATATTTGATATTAAATTAAATTAAAAAATTAATTAATTAAATTAATTTTGAATTATTTAATTAATTATATTAATTTTAATTAAAAATCAATTTAATATTGATTTTGAATTAAAATTAAATGTAAAATGAGGGATTTTCATGATTTTCATGAAAAACAAGTTGCCAACTTGCCCAATCTTACTCATCTTCAAAATTCACCAAAATTGGCCACCTCCATCTCAAAACATCCTCATCACCCTTGAGTTGTCACTCCATTGAAGCTTTTTGAAGCTTTATATAATGGTGATTTGGGGTGTTTAGAGAGAATTACACAGAAAATTCAATATTCCCGAATTAGTGACCTTTGAGGTCTTTTCTTCCAAATTCTCTCAACCAAGGATCCCACAATCCGTTCTAAGGCCCGAGGGTAGTAGGGAAGACTCTAATGGTTGTCCACGAAGTGTTCGTCTTGAAAACCATCAACCGGGTGAAGAGAATTTGATCTTCAAAGTTGAGTTTTCTATCCTCTGCTTTTTTCAAACTTTGAGCATGTTTTTTTATTTTACAAAATTGATCAACTTAGAGTGTTCAAGATCCAAAATTGCTTCCGCTTTCTTAATCTAGACACTTTTACTTCTCAGTGCTGAGTTTGAAATGAAGGATTTAGGTGTTGCACGAAAAATCTTGGGTATGGAAATTTATAGGGAAAGAGGTCAGAATAATCATTTCGTAACACAGAAAGGCTACATTCATAAGATATTGTCCAGGTTTGGCATGTCTTCAACTAAGCCTACAGATACTCCAAGTACTGCAAGTGTTCGTTTGTCTGCTGAGTTTGCACCACAATCTGAAGCTGAGAAGAAGTACATGTCTCGAGTTCAATATGCTAGTGCAGTTGGATGCTTAATGTATGTTATGGTTTGCACTAGACCTCATCTTGCACATGTTGTTAGTGTTGTCAGCAGATTCGTGGGAAAACCTGGAAAGGAATATTGGGAAGCTGTGAAGAGAATTTTTCGTTACCTTAGAGGTACATTTGATGTCGGTCTTGCTTATGGAAATAATACAGAGTGTTTAGTGAAGGGTTATTGTGATTCTGACTATGTTGGAGATGTGAATAGTAGAAGATCTATGACCGGTTATGTGTTTACTCTTGGTGGTTCGGTTGTCAGTTGGAAGGCAACCTTACAACCTACAGTTACTTTATCTACTACTGAGGCAGAGTATATGGCATTGACATAAGCTGCAAAAGAATGAATATGACTGAAAGGACTAGTTGGTGATCTTGGTTTACATCATGATCAGACGATTATATATTGTGATAGTTTGACTGCAATATGTCTGGCCAAGGATAAAGTCCATCATGAGAGGACTAAGCACATAGATGTGAGGTATCATTTCCTAAGAATCGAGAAGAGGGTGAAAGTTATGAAAGTTGGTACATCTATTATCTGTGAGATAATTCAAGTCAAGGTGGAAATTTGTAAAGATGCCTTGAATCTGTTATCTGGAGGTTTGAATGACCAAGTACGAGGGTCTATTGGGTCAACTCAGTATTAGGGTTTAGGAGGGGTGTCATATATAAATCCCCTAAACTCCTATCTGAAATTATTTGTTTCTGTGTAATTTTGTTCTCTCGTTTTCTTCAGTTAATAAAATTACTCTCTCCCTCTACCCGGGGATGTAGCTAACACAATGTTAGTGAACCACGTAAATTTTGTGTGTTGATTTTCTTCTTTGTGACTCTTCTCTTATCTACCGCTTTCGTTTTAACAGTTCCTTTCTAAAAAAACGTAATGGTCATTATATTTTAAAACAAATGACCCTATTAATAATTAAAAAAAGGACATGATAAGTTCCTCATTTGTAAGTTTCAAAGAAGTTCAATATATATTTAGACAATGAAACCTTAGATTTCTCGATTTTAATAGAAGTTCAATTTGTGTTTAAAGAAAAAAAATACAAGTACATTGTATTTTCCCCATTCATCAATTGCTATTTGTTTTTATAGAGAATACAACATTTGGTTTCTATCAATTGAAATAAGTTCAATTTGTACTAAAAATATATGATTTCTTTAAATTGAAAGAAGTTTAATGTATATGAAAAAGAGGAAACAATACTACATTTCCTAGATTTTAAAAAAAGTCGAATTCTTAAAAAAAAGAAAGATAAAGAACGGTATTTCTTAAAAAAAAAAATAAATACTGAAATATATTATTTTTTTAAGTGGACATCTAAATTCAGTATTGCAAATATGAAAAAAAATGTTTCTAGATGAATGATTGAAAAATTAAAAATAAAAGAAACAAAATAGTCAACTAAAATCAATCAACTTAGGTTAGAAAAACTGCATCAGATACCCAGACAACTTAACTCAACTTACTCTGCACCCCAAACACAAACTTTGACTCAACTCAACCCAACTTTGTACCCCAAACACAGACTTTTAAACTCACTGACAAACTAACTATGCCCAATTCAACTCAACTCTGCGACCACACGACCTCTTAAGTACAATGAATATCATCACTCAATTTTATTTAGTGAATAGAGTTGAATGATGGGTGCAAGAGTTAAATAAAACAACTATAATTGATTGAAACAATCAGAGGAGAGAATATCCTAGGGAATTGATTTTACCTATTAGACTAAATTAATTAAATGATTTAAACATCCAAGATTGATAAAAAAATTAATATTTCTTAAGTCTAAAAGTCTTTATCATGAATGACTCTCTCAAGGATACACATTTCTTATGCAATAAGGCAAAACCTACATCTCTGATGATTTTTAAACATAATACATACCATTAGGTTCCTTCATTAAAAACTTCGAAAGGAGCCCTATGTTCGTGTGTATGCCCTAAACTCGTGTCGTTTGTAACAGATATTGTTTTGATAAATAAAAGTTATTTATTCATTAAACCTTGTATCTTGCATTTTAAACTTAATCCAATAAACAAAGCATCAGGGTCATATGTAGTAGACACACAGGTAGGATCACGTTCGAGTTAGTGACCCGAATGGTCTACAGTATATGAATGGGGTGGGGAACCTTATCCTGGTGACATTGTGGATGTGACTCACTTTGTATTGGATACAAACGAGGCAATCCAGCTCGTTCAAGTAGTTGACATGCGAGTGGGGGCATCCTGTGCAATGAGATTGTACAAGACCGAACCGTGAATTATTAGAGCAAGTAATGTAACACCGTTAACAGTTTAGGACTAATAAATTCGTAGATGACCATTAGTGACTCGACCTTAATCCTGAGCGTGTTACGGACTCCTATTTGCGGGGGTCTGTCCTTTGACTAGTACGGGTGAGAGTGATTTGTGTTGTCGCTCAATATGTCTACCTTCTCAGGGGGCAGAACCATATGGAGAGCTGGGAACTTGACTACGCAAGATGGAATTCACTCGTTCCCGAGCTAGAAAATCTAGAGGGGTTGTTCCCTTAAGTGCTAACTCCAGGGCTTGAACAATGGGGCCCCACCCTCTCACTAGCCCGAGAGGGACGTTGTTTATGATAGGACCATACAACAAATTTGTTCATTAGAGGAGCAGTGGGACTTAAAAAGCGAGAGGTAGACATAGGGGTAAAATGATAATTTGACCCAGCTGTGACTACGAACAACCTGTGAAGGATCGACTCATGGGTATTGGTTATATCGATGGACACAACTTGTCCTATGGTGAGAAGAGTGCAGCTACGGGGATATAGTGGAGTGTCCCTTTAGTTAATGAATGTTGATTAACGGAATCAAAGAGTTTGGTCAGTTAATCTTGGATCATTAGAGCTCATGATCTGTAGGTCCATTAGGTCCTTCAGTTGGCTCAATTATTGATTAATTGAGGGTTTACGTTTTGGAGTGAATTTGATGTGTTCAAATTCATATAAAGGGTATTTATGTTATTTATATAAGATATAATTGACATAATATATAGTTTGATGTGATTGAGATTCATATTAAACTATAGTATAGCCTAATTATCAAATTAAGGATTAGATTGGCGAAATTGATTTGAGAGAAATAAAATTGAATATGATTCAATTTTAAATTCCACATAATGCAAATGAGATTTGCATAATAAGGTATGTGATACCTTATACTATATAGAATGTGATAGCACACAAAATGTGTTATCCTTAAGCTTATATTTTACAAGTTTTTATGTTAATTTCAGGGCTATCACATGTTTAAATCATTGAATTCAGGTTGAGAGCATTAACAGAGCAAGTAGATACATATTGGAGTATTCAGGTTCAAATCGAGGCTATTGGAACTCAAAAAGTAAACCAAAAGAAGTGTGTCGTAACGTCGGATCGATAAATGAAGTGTGTGTAATGGGTACAATATTGCAACGATGTGCACGACATTGCAACGCTGCACAAAGTTCCTTTTTTTATTTTGGCGCCTAGGGCATGGCGTTCTGCCCCTAGGGTTGCAACATGTAAAGGGAGTCGAATTGTATAGAATTTTAGATTTATTTTCGACCCATACACTCTAAAAGGAGTAGAAAACTATTCTTTGGGAGCTAAGCACGAGAGTGGAGGCTCGAGATCGTGGCGGGAGCTCAGAGATGAGGACCAACATCGACACCGACGAGTTTTCTTTCTTTTTCCCTTTAGTTTGTAGTTTCGTTTATGGACTCTAGTGTGACATTAGCATGTTTTTGTAGTGATTATGAGTAGCTAATTGTCATAGTTAGGGGTCGTTTATGAACTTATTTTAGTACTGTGTTGAACTTTGATTGTGTTGCTTTACTTCTGGCAATTCATACTTAATGCTTACTTTTCTTTGGCCAAGTCTAGCATGTTGTTATTGATTTAAGTTGATTTTGAGAGAATATACTTAGATTAGGTTAAAGTTACCAAAACCCTTAGTAAATTCGTACACGAGAGTGATGGGTTCTTTGGGAAACGTTTTTAAAAAGTTGCTTAATGTCTTGCATGCTTTTAAAATTCATAAGGAGACTTTAGGATTTATCGTTATGCATGAGAATCATTAGAGCTCGAGAGAGTCTTTTGAATATCTTTAACTGATGGGAA
The DNA here is from genome assembly GCA_036507285.1 of Trichosanthes cucumerina. NCBI lineage: Eukaryota > Viridiplantae > Streptophyta > Magnoliopsida > Cucurbitales > Cucurbitaceae > Trichosanthes > Trichosanthes cucumerina. The sequence goes on along the minus strand of CM071842.1, from coordinate 29,305,281 downwards.
TCTGATCCCCATGAGCAATAGAAACGTGATTTAAAGATCGATTTTCTTGTTTGTTCTTGGTTTACTTCAAATACCAATACATTGGTAAAAAACAGAGAATAAGCAATCTAACCTAATTAAAGCATGGAATTAAGCATACAAACATATTTATAAAAGTCCTAAACTAAAAGAGAATGAACTATTACCTTTGTAGTTTCAATTTACAACAACCCCTTGCTCCAAATGCACAGCAATCCAGAATTCCTCTGTTCTTCTTTTCCAATAGGACACAACCAAAATGGAAAACCTTCTATGACTCTGAGTTCTACTTAGATCAACCCTTTGTGGGAAGAGACCAACAATTGAAAGGGAAGGGAATTTTTTAGTTTTTGAGAGAGAATTCTTGTCAGCAATCTTCTAAAAAATGCAAAATTCATCATTCTTCTTCCTTCTCTCAAATGGAGAAGAAAATGGACTGCAGAGGGATAACTTCCCCCACTCCCTATCGATAGGGAGTTAGAGGGAAGTGCGTAACGTGTCCTCCTAACACGTTTCCATTTATTTAATAATAAATAAATAAATATTAATTAATGAAATTAATTAATATATTAATTAAATATCATATATTTAACTTTTGATTAAATCACATTTAATCATATTTCCCTCTAACCTATAGTTTTAATGCACATCATATGCACATTAAATTTTAACCTCTAGTTTTTAAATATGAATCTCATTCACATTTAAATTAATATTTGAACTCTTTCAAATATTTAATTCTCTCATATAATTTAATATGAATCACATTCACATTAAACTTATAACATAAAGTTCCAAAACTTTATATTATAATGTATCTATATACAATAATGTTTATTCCCTAATTGAATTTGAACATTTCAAATTCAAACGATCTAAGAACCCTTTACGAGCTAGAAGATGGACCTAATGGACCTACAGATCAGAAGTTCCAACGATACGAAATTATTCGGTTAATCTCATTAACCTCCTAATCACCATTCATTAACTGCGGGAACATTCCACTAAAGTCCCGCAGCTGCACTCTTCTCACTGTAGATATATTTTTGTGTTCACAGATATTGACCAATAACAGCATGTCAATCCTTCACGAATGTTCGTAACACCAACTGGGTCAAATTATCATTTTACCCATAGGTTACATCTTTTACGTTAAGTCCCAGTGCTACTCTAATGAATAATTTTTTTGTGGTCCTACCGACAAACAGAAATCCCTCTCAGGCCAATGAGAGGGTCGGGCCATTTGTTAAAGTCCCGGAGACACCACTTAAGGGAGCATTCCTCTACTTACCCTAATAGGTGGGAAGGAGTGAATTTCATCTTACTATGTTAAGTCCCCAGCTGCTCACTCGGTCTTGTCCCCAAGAAGGTAGGCATATTGAGTCGACGAATCTGGCCACTCTCATCCATAGTAGTCAAAGGACAATCTCTCGCAAATAGGAGTTCGTAACCTGCTCAGGATTGAGATCAAGTTGCCTAGGTCATCCAAGTGAAATAGAATCCTAACTGGTCAACGGAGTTAGACCTAGTGGTTACTATTTCGTGGTTCGGTCTTATGCAATCTCATTCCATAGGATATCCCCACTCACATGTCATCTACACGAACACGTTAGGATCACAGTGTTTGTATCATATACAAAGTGGGCCATATCCATAGTATTACCAGGGTAAGGTACCCAAATCTTATCCCCTTACTATAGACCCTTTAGGTTGTATCTCGATTTGAGATCCTTTACATGTACACTACATTCAGTTCAAGAGACATTCTACGGCCTTGGATGTTAGTTTATTGGATTTAGGGTTAATAAAAGGGCAATATTGTAATTAATGAATAATAACGCTTTATTGATAATAATAGCTCTTTATTACATTAATTAGAATAAAATTTACAAACTACGAGTTTTAGGGCACAACCTCCAACATTAACTTCTATTTATAATATCACAACGCATAGTCAATTACATATGCTAAAATAAGGAAATAACTAGTGCAATCAATTCCCCTAACAATTCTATCATATTCATGTCTCCACTTGTATATTTCTTTTTCTATCTTTATTTCACACTTTTATTAAATTTCTATTTCTTTAGATAAAATTAAGGATTAGTATCTTGGTAGTTAACAATCTAGAAAACCATTCCTGAGGACGATACTCTTTATTTAAATCACTATATTAAAACTTAACCTGTACACTTGCGGTATTACAATATAATTTTACGCAACAAGTTTTTGTCGTCGTTTCTGGGGAATGGTGATTATTTAGATTGATTAATATTAGGTGAAAATTCGAGATTTTAGACTAAAGTTTTTTTTCTTTTATGTTGTTTTTTCCTATTTGTTTTTTTTTTCATGTTGTGTTTCTTTCCTTTTTGTGTTTTCTTTGCTTAGTTGTTTCTTATTCCTTTTTTTTGTTTTCTTTTCCTTTTTTTGTAATTATTTGAGTTTTCTTTTTTTTTTCCCCTTTCCTTTTGTTCTTTTGTTTTTGTTTCTACTTTTGTTTACTTACTTTTTTCTTTTTTTGTTGTCTCAAGGTTTATGCGCAAGGAGAAAGTTGAAAAGACCTGCAGAAGACTTCTGAGGGAGAACAGAGCTGAAATTACTCAAATGGCAGACCAAGAGATAATCAATAACCCTAAACTCATCAGGGAATATTTCCAACCTGTGTTTAATTATGAGCAGGCTGGAATAGTCCATGCCCTATTAATACTAATAATTTTCTGTTGAAAACAACGTTGATTCAGATGGTTAGGGAGAATGCCTTTAGGGGGCTAGCCACAGAAGACCCTAACTCTCATTTGAGAAATTTTCTGGAAATCTGTGGTACAGTAAAAGTTAATGGTATTCCTGAAGGTATTGAATCCCGCAGCGGAAGCGATTGCGAATCGCGTGTTCTTATTTTGTCTTACGGATTTAAATCAAGATCAAAACAACTAATATTAAGCATGCTATATATGACATAGGACAACAAGAAATTACCTTTGAAGAACTCTTTCTTCAAGTGCTCCTTCTCCCACGATAACGATCTCATCAACTCGAACCCGAACGATCACGAGCACCACTATTGGATCTTCTCCGTTGTTCTCTAGGTGAGGGAGGAATGTGGGTTCCTTTAGTATAGGGTGTGGGGTTGTAAGAGAGAGGTTGTGTTTTGTGGAACTTTTCCAACAACACAAAAATTTACAATCTAGGGTTTTCCAAGATTTTGCCTAGCCACAAAGTTGCATCTCATGCAACTATTTATAGGGAAATGGGATGGAAATCACCATCCTATCCCTCATTCTTTCTCTAATTAATATATAGTTTATATATGAATCTAATTCACACTAAAACCGTATATTATATCAATTATATCACATATAGTTGATATAACACCTTATATATATGAAATTGAACACTTCAATTTCATTCCTAACTTTATACCCTCAATATTACCATATTGAGCCAACCGAGGGACCTAATGGACCTACAGTTCATGAGCTCCAATGATGTGAGATTAACTGATCAAACTCTTTGATCCAGTTAATCAATATTCATTAACTACAAGTCACTCCACTATAGACTTGTAGCTGCACTCTCCTCCCTATAGATTATATTGTGTCCATTGATATAATCATTACCCATGAGTCGACCCTTCACAGGTTGTTCGTAATCACGACTGGGTCAAATTACCGTTTTACCCCTGTGATTACCTCTTTGTTCCTTAAGCACCACTGATCCTCTAATGAACAACAAGTCTAAGGTCCTACCATAGACTCGTACCCTCTTAGAGGGTGGGGCCTCGTTGTTCAAGTCCTGGAATCAGTTCTTAAGGAAATAACCTATCTAATTCCTAAGTGTAGGAGTGAGTGAATTGCATTTTGTATAGTTAAGTCCCCAGCTACCTACGAGGTTTTGTCCCTGAGAGGGTAGGCTTATTGAGTCGGCTACAAGCCACTCTCACCCATACTAGTCTAAGGACAAACCCCTATAAGCAAGAGTTCTTAACTTACTCAGGATTTAGGTCGAGTCACTAATGACCATCTATAAATTATAAGTCTTATCCTGTTGACAGTGTTATACTGGTTAGACTAATAATTTGCAGTCCGGTCTTGTATGAACTATTCATACAGGATGCCTCTACTCGCATGTCAACCACATAAATGAGTTGGATTACCTCATTTGTACTAATTACAAAGTGGGTCGCATCCATGGTGTTACCAGAATAAGGTTTCCATCCTTATTCTTATACCATAGACCATTTAGGTTATATTCTTCAACACAATCTAAATAGTGTCTACTACACTGATGTTCAAGATACATTATAACCTTGGAGCTTAGTTTATATGATTTATAAAGCAAGAATATAATTTTATCAAAACAAATAACTCTTTATTTATTTGATCATAATTACATAAGTTTAGGGCACAAATCCCAACAATCTCCCACTTGATCTAAAGTTTGTGGAGTACTAAAACATTACAATATCGTAATACAATAAACTAAGGCATTCAAAACCCTTTGTACAATATACTCTCACTTGCCCTAGTTGGGGAAGACTTGTAAGCCTAGACCTTCTAGGTGACTCTCAAATATTTTAGCCGTAAAAGCCTTTGTAAAATGATCAGCAATATTGTGCTCTGAGGCTATCTTCGGGTCAATCTTGTCTCCTCGATGCACGATCGCTCAGATGAGGTGATATTTCTGCTCAATATGCTTTCCCCTCTTGTGACTTCAGGGTTCCCTTGAATTTGCCACGACACCACTGTTATCACAATACAGTGTGATGGGCAAACTCATATTTGGAACAACTTCCAAATTGAACATAAATTTCCTTAACCAGACGGCCTCTTTTGCTGCTTCACAAGCTACTACTGAAGGGATTTTGAATTCTCGCAGTGGAAGACGTTGTGAAACATCGTTGATCCGTTGTGTAAAACGTGTCTTAAAATTGAATCTATCTCATAGATCCTAGGCTAAACATGTAAATAAGAGAAGAAAATAGTAAGGAATTATAAGATACTTACTTGTTGAAGATCTCTTCTTCAATGCTTTTTCCTCCGGTCACGATCTCTCTCGATCCAACGATCTCCTCAAACACGAACCTCGATCCGAACACTGAGACACCTCCAAACGGTCTTCTCGGTTGTTCTCGGGAGGTTGAGGGAGTGTAGGTGGGACTCCCTTTGCTTTTGGGTGAGGAGAAATTTTAGAGAGAATTCTAGAGAGAATTGCCTTGCTCTCTTTTGATGGAAATCCAAAAAATGGCAAATGACACACCAAAGGCTTCTTGCAAAGCCTTTAAATACTATTGTGTGATGGAGTTAAAACCTCCACCAAATCACAATTTTACCACAACCATATAATATACAAATCACATTTGCATATTATATAATATAAGGTATCTCATACCTTATTATACAAATCTCATTTGCATAAATGTGGAATTATAAATTGAATCACATTTAATTTAATTTCTCTCAATTCAATTTCTCCAAATAGCACTAATTAATAAATTAGGTTATACTATAGTTTATTATGAATCTCATTCACATCAAACTATATATTATGTCATCTATATCTCATATAAATGACATAAATACCCAAATAATGAATTCGAACACTTCAAATTCACCCCAAACTGTAAACCCTCAATTTGTCCAATTTGAGCCAACCGAGGGACCTAATGGACCTACACGTGACGAACTCCAATGATCCGAAACTAACCTGTCAAACTCTTTGACCCGGTTATTCAACATTCATTAGCTACGGTAACACTCCACTAAAGCCCGTAGCTGCACTGTCATCACTGTAGGACAAGTTGTGTCCATCGATATAACCAATACCCATGAGTCGACCCTTCACAGGTTGTTCGTAGACACGGCTGGGTCAAATTACCGTTTTACCCCTGTGTCTATCTCTTGCTCCTTAAGTCCCACTGCTCCTCTAATGAACAACTACGTTGCATGGTCCAAGCATAAACAACAACCCTCTCAGGCCAATGAGAGAGTGGGGTCCCGTTGTTCAAGCCCTAGAGACAACACTTAAGGGAACAACCCCTCTACTTTCCCTAAATCAGGAACGAGTGAATTCCTTTTTGCGTAGTCAAGTTCCCAGCTCCCCACGTGGTCTGCCCCTGAAAAGATAGGCATATTGGGCGAGCAATAATGGCCACCCTCACCCGTACTGGTCAAAGGACAGACCCCCCGCAGAAAGGAGTCCGTAACACGTTCAGGATTAAGGTCGAGTCACTAATGGTCATCTACGAATTTATTAGCTCTATAATGTTAACGGTGTTACATCAGTAAGTCTAATAATTCACGGTCCGGTCTTGTACAATCTCATTGCACAGGATACCCCCACTCGCATGTCAACCACATGAACGAGTAAGATCACCTCGTTTGTATCTAATACAAATCGGGCCGCATCCACAGTGTATCCAGGATTAGGTCTCCAACTCTATCCATATACTATAGACCGTTCGGGTCATTAACTCGAACGCGATCCTCCCTATGTGTCCACTACACACTGTTCAAGTTCTTACTTCTCTCATAACGCAATGACCCTCGAGCTTAGTTTATTGGATTAAGTTTATGAAAAATGCGAGACACAAAGTTTAAATAAATAACTCTTATTTATTACACAATGTTGAAATAAATAACTCTTATTCATTTACAACTTGAAATATTACAAACTACACGAGATGAGGACATACATCCCAACAAACTCCCACTTGGACTAAGTTAGTGGAGTACATGATACATTTCTCAAATGTACAGTAAAGTAATACAATAAACTAGGGCATTGAATACCCCTTTACAATACTCCCACTTCCCTAGTCAGGAAGCACTCGAAAAGCTAGACTCTCTAGGTGACCCTCAAACACCTTAGTCGTGAGGGCCTTTGTAAATGGATCAGCAACGTTGTGCTCTGAGGCTATCTGCGTGATTGTCACGTCTCCGCGGTGCACAATCTCCCGTATCAGGTAATATTTACACTCTATATGCATCCCTGCTTGACGCTTCGCCACACTACAGCTCCTCCACTCAGAATGAAGGCTTACCCCGAAGTGGATTTCCTAGAATCCTTATCGGTCTAAAAGTCAAAATCTGTGTATCCCGTAAGAATCAAATCTCCACTCCCAAACCAAAGGCTGTAGTTCCTCGTTCTCCTAGTATACTTGAGGATTGCCTTTACGGCTGTCCAGTGATCTAATCCTGGATTGGATTGATACCTACGGACAATCCCAACTGTATAATAGATGTCGGGCCTAGTACACAGCATGGCATACATCAGGCTCTCTACAGCTGAAGCATAGGGGATTCGTCTCATATCCTCAACGTCTTCAGGCGTCTTAGAACATTGATCCTTGGACAGGTGAACCCCATGCCTGAAAGGCAGCAAGCCCTTCTTGGAGTTCTTCATCTTATATCTCGACAACATTTTGTCAATATAAGACGCCTGAGACATGGCTAGCGTTTCGTTCTTAGGTTCTGCATAACGGATACCTAGAACATACTGTGTCCCTCCCAAATCTTTCATTTGGAATTGCGAAGCCAACCATTCCTTAATGTCAGTAAGAAATCCTACCTCAATCCCAATGAGAAGGATATCGTCCACATATAATATAAGAAATGTGACAGTACTGTTAATGATTTTCTTGTAAACACAAGGCTCGTCAACATTTTGATCAAAGCCATAAGATTTGATCGCCTCATCAAACCTTATATTCCAAGACCTCGAGGCTTCTTTCAGTCCATAAATAGACCTTTGAAGCCGACAAACCTTTTGCTCTTGGCCTTGGGCAATGAACCCCTTGGGCTGGTCCATGTAGATGGTCTCGTCAAGGTTGCCATTCAGAAAGGCGGTCTTGATATCCATTTGCCATACCTCATAGTCATAATATGTGGCAATGGCCAGAAGGATTCTAATCGACTTTCCCATGGCAACAGGTGAAAAAGTTTCCTCATAGTCAACCCCTTCCACCTGGGTAAAACCCTTTGCCACTAGTCGGGCTTTGAAGGTTCCCATCTACGCCACGTTTACGCTTGTAGATCCACTTGCAACCAATAGGTTTAACCCTATCCGGTTGGTCCACAAGCTCCCAGACGGAATTGAAGTACATCGACCCCATTTCCTGGTCCATAGCTTTAATCCATTCGTCTTTGTCAACGTCAGTTATTGCCTGATCATAGGTTAATGGATCCTCACAGTTATCATCAGGGGTGACGAATTGGGTTTCAACTAAACCAATGTAACGTTCGGGCTGTCTCACAACCCTCCCACTATGTCGAGGCATTCCCAACTCTTGGGAACGGACTTAACTAGCTAGGATCAACAACACTTGTTGACGTACGAGCACCATCAGCAACTCTTGCTGATGAACTGTCCATTTCATTTAACACAATCTTACTCCTTGGTAAGTGATCCTTGATGTGGTCTTCCTCAAGGAAAGTGGCGTTTGTCGACACAAGCACCCTATTATCCTTAGGATCGTAAAAGTAATCACCTCTAGTCTCTTTTGGGTAACCTACAAAGAGGCACAACTTTGAACGGGGTTCTAACTTTTTCGGGTTCGACACCAACACATGGGTTGGGCATCCCCAAATTCTGAAATGACGTAAACTGGTTTTACGACCATGCCAGAGTTCGAAAGGTGTTTCACAAACACTTTTCAACGGAACTGTGTTCAAAATGTATACCGTAGTCTCCACTGCGTAACCCCAAAAAGAATCAGGGAGACGAGCATAGATCATCATCGACCGAACCATGTCCAACAAGGTTCTATTTCTCCTCTCCGATACACCATTCTGCTGTGGCATACCAGGTACTGAGAGTTGGGACGTAATTCCATGTTCTATCATATAGTCCTGGAATGCAGTGTCCATATACTCTCCACCTCGATCCGATCGAAGTGTTTTGATTTATCTAACAGGTTCTCAACCTCAATCTTGAACTCCTTGAACTTTTCAAGTGTTTCAGACTTCCTATGCATTAGGTAAATGTACCCATACCTCGAATAAGCATCTATGAAAGATATGAAGTATTCGTTACCTCCTCGTGCTTTAACATTCATCGGACCACAGAGGTCAGAATGTATAAGCTCAAGGGGCTCCTTGGCTCTATATCCTTTTCCACTAAAAGGATGTTTGGTCATTTTGCCTTCAAGGCATGACTCACATACCGGTAAAGAGTTTTCTTCCAACTCGCTTAGAACTCCACTCTTCACTAGTCTGTCAATCGTATTGAGATTAATGTGGCCTAACCGTAGATGCCAAAGATGGGCACTTTCTTTTGGAAAATTTTTTAATCTCTTAGTTCGCGTTTCAGCTGTTTTAAACAATTTGGTGTTCAATACACTTTTGACCGAATTAGGGTTCAAAACATATAAATTGCTCTCAAGCGAAGCAGAACAAATCAAATTTCCATTTCGAGAAATAAACGCTTTATTACTCTTGAAAGAAACAGAAATATTTTGTTCTAATAGGCAGGAAATAGAAACTAAGTTTCTCGTAAACCCAGGAACTATGTACATATTATCCAATAATAAGTACTTCCCGCCAAAGAACAACTTCACCGTGCCTATTGCTGCAGCTGAGACAACTTCTCCGGATCCAACCGTGAGTGTTATCTCACCCTTTTTGCAGCCACTGCCAGGAACTTAATCCTCGAAAAGAAGAGCAAACATGGTTAGTGGCGCCTGAATCCAATATCCAAGCAGAGTCATTACTCTCCACTAAACAAGTTTCTGTGACAAGTAAATCACATTTACTTGTCATCTTCTTTTCAGTAAGGAACTTGGGACAACTTCTTTTCAGGTGTCCGACCTCGTTGCAGTAGAAACACTTTCTGGCAACATCCTTGATTTCTTTGCCTTTTAGGGCGGCAGCGCGGTCAACCGTAACTTCCTTCAACTTCTCCTTCTTCCCCTTAGGGTCTGAAGAGTCTACAAACTTTATCCCAGAGGTCGTACCCCTGTGAAAAGGTCTTAAGGCAACACTTTCCTCAGCTTCCTGTCCCCTAGTTTGCACCAAGGACTAAAAGTTTGTAGATTGTTGAATATGACTGTTGAACCGGGCACCTGAGGACCCTCCTCAGTGAACGCGAACTCTTGATCGTCATTTACCAAAATCATGTCTATATTGTTTTTCCACAAAATACTATCGCCGACTAATTTAACGGAAGCTAAAGGGACGTTAAAAGCGTTTGACATTTTGTTGCTGAAATAAAATGAAAAACTTTGTATTAGTCTCGCAAAAACTTCTTAAAATCCAATCGGATCTTAGCAAATTTTTATCCTATGATCCCTAGGTCATTCAAAATTTGCAATGATACCCTAAAGGTTTAGAATGACCGCCACCGTAGGGTAGACAATCCCACTCCTCCTCTAGGACGAGACTCTCTCGACCATACCCTAATACCAGAATAACTCTTATTCCATTAGGCATCCAGTTACCATTTTTCGGTCAGAATCCATTAACTCTTAATGAATCCTGTGAGTGTCACCCTCAATCTTTAAATTTCCAAGTATCCGTCCAAACAATAGCCGTCGTAGGGACGACTAAGAAGGAAAACCAACAAGAAAATTGTATCCCTTTCGGGAATTCACGGTGTTCCGACTCCCATGATGAAGGCCCTCCGTAGGGATTGTCTGGTCCAGGCCAAACTAGCAGGCGGATCATAGGCGTCTCACGGTGTGAATCGAAAGAAGAGACCATGGGTCCCGTTTTCATAGGTCCCGCTCCCACTCACTATAAGTACTCTATCCATTCACGTTGATATTGACCCATACAAATGCCACCCGTAGGGAGACGCTCCCATTTGTGCCACGTGGCCGAGCATGGATCTCACGGTGCGAACTTAACGGAGATTTGTGGATGGAAAATTAAATGTATCTCATACACTTTATTTCCTCCCACTCAGCACTTTAAAATAATCGAGACTGACCTAGATAAATCGACTAAAATTTACCTAAGTCTACCAATATAACTCTTATATTGGGTTAACCTAAGTCTATAATCACATTATTAACTTAGGTCTATGTGAGTAAATTAATTAACTCTTAATTAACGGCACTCACGAGAATAAAACCTAAGAATCTCCGGACCGAATTCACTCCCAGGTCGGTTTCGATGTAGGGGTGTTCCGCAAGCGTCAACTTAAATACCCCAGCCTTAGACAAAACCTTCCTTAGAGCAGAGTTACTTATCAGTCTCCATTCAAAGGTCATATTTGATTTCCTAATTCTAATCTTATTAGAACTAGAAAACCTAAGTCTAATTATTCAAGTTCTAAACATTTTAAAACTAATAATTAACTTAGGTTACATACATTTCTATGTTATAGTGCTTGATCATTCATCACATGAATAATACTATACTATAACATACATTCATCACATGAATTAAATGCATGAGCATGCTTTTAATTTAAAAATATAACACTTATATAATAAATTAAATCATGCAAACATTATATTATAACTCTTATAATATAATCTTATCATGCATACTATATATTATAACTCTTATAATATAAATATGATGCATGAAATGTTTAACCTAAGGTGAGATTTTAAATCTATATGGCATACTCTATGCACATAGAAATAATTAAATCATACATCTCATGCATAAAATAATTAAATAACAATATTGGACCAATTTTTGGCACCCTAGGGACATAAAATTAAATTAATTAAATAAAATACATTTATAAAATCAAATTTACAAATAAATAAATAATAAAAAAATAAAACGACAATTGCACAACCCAAGGCTCAAACAGCCGACCACGATGCACGCCCCAAGAAATTTCGCGCTACAAGCACCATTACGCCACGACGTTGCAACATTGTTATTGTGTTGCAATGTTGTAATGTACAGCATCGCGCCTAGTGTTCTCAACGCTGTGGCGTTGCAACGCCACCGCTAGCGTTGCAACGCTACACTGCAGCAGCCTCCAGCAGCATGGATGGCGTCGCAACGCTGATGAACTTCCAACAAACAACTTTTGTTATTTTTCACCGAAATTGCCCGTTTTTGCTCCGTTTTCTTCACGAAAACTCTTGCCACGAACGACACGGACTTACAGACTCGATTTACATTAAAAAACAGCCCAAAACAACGGGCCCTTACATTGATCTAATCAACTTTAATGTAAATCTAAACTAGTGCCAAAAACCGAAAACATCCAAAATTGCAAACCATTAACATTCATCTCATGAAAATTAATGTTACCCACCTAATTTTAAGAATCCAAAGAATACACAACGAAGAGCAACGATTGGCTCTGATACCAATTGAAGCGATTTTGAATTCCCGCAATGGAAGACGTTGTGAAACGTCGTTGATCCGTTGTGTAAATCGTGTCTTAAAATTGAATCTATCTCATAGATCCTAGGCTAAACATGCAAATAAGAGAAGAAAACAGTAAGGAATTATAAGATACTTACTTGTTGAAGATCTCTTCTTCAACGCTTTTCTCCTCCAGTCACAATCTCTCTCGATCCAACGATCTCCTCGAACACGAACCTCAATCCGAGCACGGAGACACCTCCAAAGGGTCTTCTCGGTTGTTCTCGAGAGGTTGAGGGAGAGTAGGTGGGACTCCCTTTGGTTTTGGGTGAGGAGAAGTTTTAGAGAGAATTCTAGAGAGAATTGCCTTGCTCTCTTTTGATGGAAATCCAAAAAATGGCAAATGGCACACCAAAGGCTTCTTGCAAAGCCTTTAAATACTATTGTGGTTTAAGGTCGAGTCACTAATGGTCATCCACAAATTTATTAGCTCTATGCTATTAACGGTGTTACATCAGTAAGTCTAATAATTCACGGTCCGGTCTTGTACAATCTCATTGCATAGGATGCCCCCACTCGCATGTCAACCACATGAACGAGTTAGATCACCTCGTTTGTATCTAATACAAAGCGGGCCGCAACCACAGTGACCCTCGAGCTTAGTTTATTGGATTAAGTTTATGAAAAATGCGAGACACAAAGTTTAAATAAATAACTCTTATTTATTACACAATGTTGAAATAAATAACTCTTATTCATTTACAACTTGGAATATTACAAACTACACGAGATGAGGACATACATCCCAACAGCTACATATTCGGCCTCCATGGTGGAATCAGCGATGCATCCATGCTTGACGCTTCGCCATACTACAACTCCTCCGTTAAAAGTGAATACTGACCCTGATGTAGATTTCTGAGAATCTTTATCAGTCTGAAATTCAGAATTCGTGTATCCTATAAGGATCAAATCCCTACCCCCATACATAAGCATGTAGTTCCTTGTTTTCTGTAGATACTTAAGGATTGTTTTAACCGCGGTCCAGTGTTCAAGTCCTAGATTGGATTGATACCTACTGACCATTCCAACTACAAAACAGATGTCTGGCCTAGTACACAACATGGCGTACATCAGGTTCCCAACAGCTGATGCGTAAGGAATCCGTCTCATATCTTTAACTCCTTGAGGTGTCTTACGACATTGTTCCTTAGACAAATGAACTCCATATCTGAAAGGCAATAAGCCTTTTTTGGAGTCTTGCATCTTAAACTTTGACAACACTTTGTCTATGTAAGATGTTTGAGACAAGGCTAGTGTTTTATTCTTGCGATTCCGGACAATTTGGATCCCAAGAACAAACTGTGCTTCACCCAAATCTTTCATTTGAAATTGCGTAGCTAGCCAATTCTTAATGTCAGTAAGATATCCTACATCATTCCCAATGAGTAGGATATCATCCACATATAGAACTAGGAATTTAACAGAACTATTGATCATTTTCTTGTAGACACAAGGTTTATCATCATTTTGATCAAAGCCAAAAGGTTTATCATCATTCCAGGACCTAGAGGCTTGTTTCAGTCCATAGATTGACCTTTTAAGCCTGCAAACCTTTTGCTCTTGTCCTGGTTCAATGAACCCTTTGGGTTGGTCCATGTAGATGTTCTCATCAAGATTGTCATTCAAAAAAGTTGTTTTGACATCCATTTGCCATACCTCATAGTCGTAATATGCGGCAATGGCAAGTAGGATACGGATAGACTTTACCATAGCAACAAGTGAAAAGGTTTCCTCATAATCAACCCCTTCAACCTGGGTATAACCCTTTGCTACTAGTCTAGCTTTAAAGGTCTGCACCTTCCCATCTACACCACGCTTTCTCTTGTAGATCCACTTACAACCTATAGGTTTTACCCCATCTGTATTATCTACAAGATCCCAATGAGAATTGAAGTACATAGACTCCATTTCTTGGTTCATGGCTATGACCCATTTGTCTTTGTCTTTGTCAATCATTGTTTGATTATAAGTCAATGGATCCTCACAGTCGTCATCTGGTATAAAGACTTGGGTTTCAGATAAACCCATGTAACAGTCAGGTTGTGTTATACCCCTCCCACTACGTCGAGGCATACTCAACTCTTGAGATGGACTCTCTTGACTAGACAAGCTAGTATCAACAACTTTTGTTGACGTACTAGTTTTATTAGCAACCTTTGCTATTGTTCCGTCTAACTCACTCCACACAATTTTACTTCTTGGTTTGTGGTCCCTTATGTGGTCCTCCTCTAAGAAAGTGACATTTCTCGACACAAAAACCTTATCTTCTTTAGGATCATAGAATAAACCACCTCTTGTTTCTTTTGGGTAACCTACGAATAGGCACAATTTTGAACGTGAATCTAACTTCTTTGGATTTGTCATAAGCACATGTGCTGGACAACCCCAAATTCTGAAATGACATAAACTACCTTTACGTCCTTTCCAGAGTTCAAAAGGTGTTTCAGAAACACGCTTTGATGGTACATTGTTCAAAATGTATACCACAGTCTCTACTGCATAACCCCAAAAGAAACTAGGGAGATGAGCATAACTCATCATTGATCGAACCATGTCCAACAGGGTTCTATTTCTCCTTTCCAATACACCGTTTTGCTGTGGTGTACCGGGAGCTGAGAGTTGGGATGTAATTCCATGTTCTATCATATAGTTTTGGAATTTTAAATACATGTACTCTCCACCTTAATCTGATCGAAGTGTTTTAATCGTTTTACCTAATTGATGTTCACTTTCAGTCTATAATTCCTTTAACTTTTCAAGTGCTTCAGACTTGTGATGCATTAGGTAAATATGCCCAAATCTAGAATAATCATCTATAAAAGAGATAAAACATAACCTCCTCTGGCTTTAACATTCATCGGACCACAAAGGTCTGAATGTATAAGCTCAATAGGTTCTTTGGCTCTATAACCTTTTCCACTAAAAGGTATTTTAGTCATTTTTCCTTCTAGGTAGGATTCACATACAGGTAAAGTATTTTCTTCTAACTCATTTAGAAGTCCATTCTTTACCAATCTCTCAATCCTATTAAGATTAATGTGACCCACTCTAAGATGCCAAAGATGAACATTTTCTTTGGGAGAAATTTTTCGTTTCTTAGTTTGTGTGTTTGCAGTTTTAAATAATTCAGTGTTCAAAACCATTTTGACTTAATTAGGCCTCAAAACATACAACCCATTTTCTAATGAAACCGAACATATTTCCACACCTTTCTTTAAAATAAACACTTTATTCAAAGAAAAAGAAACAAAAATACATTGTTCTATAAGGCAAGAAATTGAAATAAGGTTTCTAGTAAACCCTGGTATCACTAATATATTGTCTAACAACATATATTTCTTGCCAAAATTAAGCTTCATCGGGCCTATTGCTACAGCTGAGACGATTTCTCCATTTCCAACCTGGAGCGTTATCTCTCCCTTCTGTAGCTATTGTAAGGAATCAATTCCTTGAAAAGAAGAGAAAACATGATTAGTGGCGCCTGAATCAAGTATCCAAGCAGTTTTATCATTATCAACTAAGCAAGCTTCTAAGCAAAGTGAATCATATTTACCTTCCTTCTTCTTTTCTGCTTTGTACTTCGGATAGTTCCATTTCCAATGTCCGTCTTCGTTGCAGTGGAAACACTTTTCTTTGTCTGCAACTTTTTTGACCTTCTTGCCCTTCTGGGCGGAAGCTTTGTCAGCTCGTTTCCCTTTACAAACTTTCTTCATGTTCTTCTTCTTCCCTTTCAGGTTAGAAGAAGATGAAGCTACTATTTTTGATCCAGAGGTCGAACCTCTATGATAACTCCTATTGGAAACATTTGCCTCACCTTTCGACCCCTGAATTTTCATCAAAGATTGAAAGGTCTGGAGTTCATTCAGAAGGGAGGTAAGATTAAAAGTAAGCTTGTTCATAACAGCATTACTTCTAAACTGTAGAAAACTATTTGGAAGAGTTTCCAAAATGAAGTTGACTTGGCTCGATTCATCGATGGATACTTTGAATTTATAGGAAATTTACTTAGGTTAAACCCGACTAATGGTTTTACCTAGACTTATCAATATAACTCTTATATTGATAATCAATATAACTCTTATATTGATTTTATCCTAAGTTTGCTAATATAACTCTTTATATTAAGGCTAGGATTTCTAGTTTATTAACCCTTTAATGAACCCGCTGACGCTACTATAATTTATAAACTTTCTGATTAAATTTCACTCCGTGTCGGTTCAGGTGTAAGGGTGTTCCGTTTACAAATTACTTAAATACCCCAAACCTTGTAGACAGAACCTTCCTTAGACAAAGTTCCCCTTTTAATCATTGTTTATAAATTACTTGGTTCCTAATTCTAATCTAATTAGAACTAGATAACCTAAGGTTTATTATTTCGAAGTTCTAAACATTTTAAAACTAATAATTAACCTTAGGTGACATGCATACTATGTCATAATGCTTGATCATTTATCTCATGAATAATAAAACATACATAGCATAATCATCTCATGAATTATAATGCATGTCAATGCTGCCCATAAATTAATATAACACTTTATATTAATTAATCATGCAAACTATATAATATAACACTTTATATCATAAATGATGCATGAAAATGCTTAACCTAAGGTGGGATATCTAATATAAAAGCATACATTATGCATGGTAATAATTACACAACAATTGCATAATTTAAATAGCAAAATTAGACCAATTTTGGCACCCTAAAAATAATTTTAATTAATATAATCTAATTATATTAATTAAAATTAAATAAATTAAATATAAAATGTTTTTATATTTATTATATATAAATAAAAATGTTTCTGCCTGTTGCTCCTTCGCGTGAAACGCCTGTGGCATTGCAACGCTGATACCAGCGTTGCAACGCCGCATCTTGTCTTCTTCCGCCCATTGAAACATGCCTCAGCACAAGCGTTGCACAATGCCTCAGCGTTGCAACGCTGTCGTCTTCTCAGCCGCACGCCTGCTGCAGTGGTGTTGTAACGCCAACGAACAGCGTTACAACGCCATTCACAGAACAACAATGGATCATCAAGATTCTTGCTCGTTTTCGCTTTAATCTTCTCAGCAACCACTTTGCCTCGATTGACACGGACTTACAGACTCAATTTACATAATAAAATGCCCAAAACAATAGGCTCTTACATTGAACAATTGAACGAAATTATGTAAATTTAAGTGCCAAAATTAAAAATGTCTAATTCGCAAACCGTTCATTCATCACATGAAAAACAGTAAATCCCACCAATGATCTTGATAAAACCAGAACAAAATAGAGAACACAACTTGGGCTCTGATACCAATTGAAGGGATCGAATCCTGCAGCGGAAGCGATTGCGAATCGCGTGTTCTTATTTTGTCTTACAAATTTCAATCAAGATCAAAACAACTAAGATTAAGCATGCTATATATGACATAGGACAACAAGAAATTACCTTTGAAGAACTCTTTCTTCAGATGCTCCTTCTCCCACGATCACGATCTCAGCAACTCGAACTCGAACGATCACGGACACCACCACCGGATCTTCTCCGTTGTTCTCTAGGTGAGGGAGCAATGTGGGTTCCTTAAGGATAGGGTGTGGGGTTGTGAGAGAGAGGTTGTGTTTTGTGGAACTTTTCCAACAACACAAAAATTGACAATCTAGGGTTTTCCAAGATTTTGCTTAGCCACAAAGTTGCATCTCATGCAACTATTTATAGGAAAATAGGATGGAAATTACCATTCTATCCCTCCTTCTTTCTGTCATTAATATATAGTTTATATATGAATCTAATTCACATTAAAACCATATATTATATCAATTATATCACATATAATTGATATAACACCTTATATATATAAAATTGAACACTTCAATTTCATTCCTAACTTTATACCCTCAATATTACCATATTGAGCCAACGAAGGGACCTAATGGACCTACAGTTCATGAGCTCAAATGATGTGAGATTAACTGATCAAACTTTTTGATCAAGTTAATCAATATTCATTAACTACAAGTCACTCCACTATAGACTTGTAGTTGCACTCTCCTCCCTGTAGATTATATTGTGTCCATTGATATAATCATTACCCATCAGTCGACCCATCACAGGTTGTTCGTAATCAAGGCTTGGTCAAATTACTGTTTTACCCCTGTGATTACCTCTTTGTTCCTTAAGCACCATTGATCCTCTAATGAACAACAAGTCTAAGGTCCTACCATAGACTCGTACCCTCTTAGAGGGTGGGCCCCGTTGTTCAAGACCTGGAGTCAGTTTTTAAGGGAACAACCTATCTAATTCCTAAGTGTAGGAATGAGTGAATTCCATCTTGTATAGTGAAATCCCCAGCTACCTACGAGGTTCTGTCCCTGAGAAGGTAGGCTTATTGAGTCGGCTACAGGCCACTCTCACCCATACTAGTCTAAGGACAAACCTCTATAAGCAGTAGTTCTTAACTTACTTAGGATTCAGGTCGAGTCACTAATGACCATCTATAAATTATAAGTCCGACTGTTGACGGTTTTATACTGGTTAGACTAATAATTTGCAGTCTGGTCTTGTATGAACTCTTCATACAGGATGCCCCCACCCGCATGTCAACCACATGAATGAGTTGGATTACCTCATTTGTACTAATTACATAGTGGGCCGCATACATGGTATTACCAGAATAAGGTTTCCATCCTTATTCTTATACCATAGACCATTTAG
The DNA here is from genome assembly GCA_036507285.1 of Trichosanthes cucumerina. NCBI lineage: Eukaryota > Viridiplantae > Streptophyta > Magnoliopsida > Cucurbitales > Cucurbitaceae > Trichosanthes > Trichosanthes cucumerina. The sequence goes on along the minus strand of CM071842.1, from coordinate 29,286,221 downwards.
GTTATATTCTTGAACACAATCCAAATAGTGTCTACTACACTGATGTTCAAGATACATTATAACCTTGGAGCTTAGTTTATTGGATTTATAAAGCAAGAATATAATTTTATCAAAACAAATAACTCTTTATTTATTTGATCAAAATTACATAAGTTTAGGGCACAAATTCCAACAATTCCTGTTGATGTTATTCATGTACGTCTTTTTCCTTTTTCTTTGCAGGATAGAGGCAAAGAATGGTTGGGGTCCCTCCCACCAAGAAGTATTACTTCTTGGAAGGAGTTGGCCCAAACCTTCATGACCAAATTCTTCCCACCAATTAACGCTGCAATGATGACGACTGAGATTGGGACTTTCAGGAAACATGAAGGAGAGAAATGTTTTATGGCCTGGGAGCGTTAAAAAGACATGTTAAGGAGATGCCCACAGTGTTGGTATCCAGATTGACTCCAAGTTCAATTATTCTATAACGGACTTGCAGGTCAAACGATGACCATTCTGGATGCCACTACTGAAGGTGTTTTCATGGCGAAGACTGTGCCAGAAGCTCGAGCCCTCTTAGAAGAGATGTCAACTGTCAGCTACCAATGGCCCACAGAAAGCGAAAAACCTAGACTAGTAGTTGGTCTTTACCAACTGGATGAGGTAACTGCTCCCAAATCTCAAATGGCATCGCTCACTCATGCTTTGAATAAACTTGCAGGAACACCACAATCCATGGCTACATCTGAGTGCTCCCAGTCCAATGGAGAATTCAACATGGAGCAAGTGCATTATCTGAATAACAGGAGCAACAACTAGGGGGAAAATCAATTCCAGAATTACTTACCAACACATTATCACTAAGGTTTGAGGTCTCATGAAAATTTTCCTATGCTAACAATAACAATGTGCTAAACCCTCCTTCAGGTTATGCTTCTAATTCATACCAATCTAAGAGAAAGCCATCTCTTGAGGACACAGTGAGCTCTTTTATAACTAAACCTAGAAATAAGTCAAACCAGCTGGAAAATACACTAACCAGTCTGAGTGGTGTAGTGAGCAGTCAAGGAGCTGCTATCAAGAACATTGAGACTCAGATCATCCAAATGAGTACAACAATCCATACAATGCGGAAAGGTAAATTCCTTATGGACACTAAGGTGGATCCAGGGGAAACAAGTAAGGTTGTTCATCTGAGATAGTAATTGAATTAATTATATCTTGATCTGCTGATGCTCTCTTGAGTAATTCTGTAGAGCAAGTGAGTGTAGAAAAGAAAAAGAAGTTGCAAGAACTGATCATATTCCCAGTTGACAAAGGAGATCTTGTCTAGCTAAAGACGTTAAAGAATGCACTTCTTAGGAGGTAACCCAATGTTTTCATTCATTTCTTTTCTTTTGATACTAATTTTTTCTTTAGTTTGTTTTGTTTGTTTGTTTAGTTTGTTTTGTTTTGTTAGGTTGTTGTTGATATCTTCTTCGTAATCCATGCTCCCGTTCTGTGGTACTTTATCTCTCGTGACTTGGCCGTTTAAGGAATTCAAAAGAAAATGAAGATCTCCATTACTCAGGACAGTATTGTTCACTCTTACCCTTTTTACTTTCTTTGAGCTTATTTTGCAAACATTGGGGGCAATGTTTAGTTTATGTTTGGGGGTGGGATGTGTTGTTTTCTTGTTTTTAGCAGTTCTGAGTATGTGTTGAATTGCCGATAAATCTTATGCATAAGTATGATTAAGATGGCCTAGGATGAGATTCAATTAAAATTTTTGTGATTCTGCTGAAACTTGAGAGCATGATATGAATCTGAGTTAATTTAAAATTTTTCTTGAGTTTTTCCTGCAATATTATGCACATAGCCTGTGTTCCTGTAGTTTTGAATGCTTAGAACAAAGTTATTAGGTTTAGTAGTTTGATGTCACCTCGATAGCTATAAGGACTGATTTGAGAGTTAAACTGCAGGATAGGATGAATGACAATATGAAGTGCATGATCTTTAAATTATGTGCATTATGTAAAAGAGTTTGTCGTTGTGTTTCTGTTGTTTTGTTTGTTGTGAAAAATAATCATGAGGACAAAAAGAGCGACCTTCACTGTGATCAATTAGGCCACTCATTGAGCAAGTGCTCTGGGTAAGGGTCCGTGCAGTGGATGTGTGAAAGCTAGTGTCCTTGCACAGAAAAAGAAGAAAGTAGAAAAAAGAGATATATAAAAAATGATTAAGTACTTAGTAGAGTTGTTTATTTCTTGAATGTGGGGAGACTCAAGAATTAGAAATTATGACCAGTGTAGGGGGAAGCTGAATGGAGAACTTAATAAAGTTGTTCCGGACTTAGTAAAGATGAAAGGAATGGAGGCTAATCACACACACACGTAGGGATACTTAGGAAAAGTTTTAAATTACTTGTTGAAATATCGTATTTGATTGTTTCCTATGATTGTTGTAATTTCCTTTTAAATCTCTGAAGCTTGAGTTTGATGTATGCATAAGAAAGATCATCTTATGGTTTAGTTCTGTTTTTGCTCGGGACTAGCAAAAGTTTAACTTTGGGGTATTTGATAGCACACAAAATGTGTTATCCTTAGGCTTAGATTTTGCTAAGTTTTTTGTTAATTTCAGGGCTTTTCACGTGTTTAAATCATTGAATTTCAAGTTAAGAGCATTAACAGAGCAAATGGAGACATATTGGAGTATTCAGGTTCAAATAGAGGCTATTGGAGCTCAAAAAGTGAACCAATTGGAAGAAGAAAGTCAAAACCAGCATGTTGACCCGAGTCTAGGGCTTTGCAGCATCACAACGCCAGATCAATAAAAGAAGCGCATGTAATGGGTACAACGTGCAACATTGTGCACGTCGTTGCACAAATTTTCTTTTTTATTTTGGTGCCTAGGGAACGGTGTTGCATCGTTGCCCCTAGGGTTGCAACACCGAGCCGATAGTGATTATAAATACAATGCTATGTCCAACTTGTAAAGGGAGTTGAATTGTATAGAATTTTAGACCTATTTTCAACCCACTCTTAAAAGAGTAGAAGACTATTCTCTAGGGGCAAAGCACGAGAGTGGAGGCTCGAGATCGTGACGGGAGCTCGGAGACGAGGACCGGCATCGACACCGACGAGTTTTCTTTCTTTTTCCATTTAGTTTGTTGTTTCGTTTATGGACTCTAGTGTGACATTGACATGTTTTTTTGGTGATTATGAGTAGCTAAATACCATAGTTAGGGGATTGATGTAACTCGTTTATGAACTTATTTTAGTACTGTGTTGAACTTTGATTGTGTTGCTTTATTTTTTGTAATTCATACTTAATGCTTGCTTTTCTTTGGCCAAGTCTAGCATGTTGTTATTGATTTAAGTTGATTTCGAGAGAATAGACTTAGATTAGATTAAAGTTGTCAAAACCCTTAGTAAATTCGTACACGAGAGTGATGGGTTCTTTGGAAAACGTTTTTAAGAAGTTGCTTAATGCCTTGCATGTTTTTAAAATTCATAAGGAGACTTTTGGATTTATCGCTATGCATGAGAATCATTAGAGCTCGAGAGAGTCTTTTGAATATCTTTAACTTCTTGTTTATAATCTCACAACAATAGTCAATTGCATGTGCTAAAACAAGTAAATTACTAGTGCAATCAATTCTCCTAACAATTCTATCATATTCGTGTCTACACTTGTATATTTATTTTTCTATCTTTATTTCACAGTTTTATCAAATTTCTATTTCTTTAGATAAAATTAAGGATTAGTATCTTGGTAGTTAATCAATCTAGAAAACCATTCCTGAGGACGATACTCCGTACTTAAATCATTATATTAAAACTTGACATGTACACTTGCGGCATTGCAATATAATTTTATACAACAGTATGCAAATATGATTTGCATATTATATGGTTGTGGTAAAGTGGTAAATAGGTGGAGATTTTGCCTCCATCACACACCCTATATATGATGGAGATTGAATCCCCTTGAGCAGCGAAAACGTGATTTGAAATCGATTTTGCTAGTTTGTTTTTTGTTGAAAAGTATATACCACTACATTGGTGAAAAACAGAGATAAGCATACAACTCTAATCTAATTAGACATGGAAATTAAACATGCAAACATGTTGTACAATTAACTAAACTAAAAGAAAGAGTTTAGTTACCTTTGTAGATACAAATTACCAGCAACAACTCCTTGCTTCCTTTATCCTCAGCAACAGAGGAACTGGAAAGTTTCTTCTCTGTTTTCTCCAACAAGACATCACCACTCAGTAAACCTCCTATCCTCTGAGTACTACTTACATCTCCCTAGGTGGGAAGGGATCCAACAATTGGAGCGAATGAGGGGAATAGAGAAAGAGATTTTTTGTTTTTTTTTTAGAGCTAGCAATTCACAATTGCACAGATCGATCAATTCATTCACAGATACCCTCTCCCTGTTTAACGGTCGTTAGGGAGAGGAAGAGGGAAGGTGGGAACGTGTCATCATGACACGTTCCCTTTAATTAATTTAATAAATAAATTTATTTATTTAATTAATAATTAAAATATATTTAATAATAAATTAATGTTAATTTTAATTAAATCACATTTAACCAAAATTAAATTAAATATCATATATTTAATTATGATTAAATCATATTTCATCAATATTCTCTCTAACATATAGATCAAATATGAATCACATTCACATTTAAAATTAATATTTGAACTCTTCAAATATTTAATTCTCTCATATAATTTAATATGAATTATATTCACATTAAATTTATAATATATAGTTCCAAAACTTTATATTATGTCGTATCTATATACATTAAATTTATTCCCTAATGAATTTGAACATTTCAAATTCAAACGATCTAAGAATCCTTTACGAGCTAGAAGGTGGACCTAATGGACCTACAAATCAGAAGCTCCAACGATACGAGATTACTCGGTTAATCTCATTAACCTCCTAATCAACATTCGTTAACTACGGGAACACTCCACTAAAGTCTCGCAGCTGCACTATTCTCACTGCATATGTATTTTTGTGTCCACAGATATTGACCAATAACAGCAAGTCAATCCTTCACTAATGTTCGTAACACCAGCTGGGTCAAATTACCGTTTTATCCTTGGGTTACATCTTGTACCTTAAGTACTAGTGCTCCTCTCATGAACAATTTGTTTGTGGTCCTACCAACAAACAGAAGTCCCTCTCGGGCCAGTGAGAGGGTCGGGCCCTTTGTTCATGTCCCGAAGACACCACTTAAGGGAACATTCATCTACTTACCCTAGTAGGCGGAAAGGAGTGAATTCCATCTTGCTAGGCTAAGTCCCCAGCTGCTCACTCGGTCTTGTCCCCAAGAAGGTAGGCATATTGAGTCGGCGAATCTGGCCACTCTCACCCATACTAGTCAAAGGAAAATCTCTCGCAAACAAGAGTTCGTAACCCGCTCAGGATTGAGATCAAGTTGCCTAGGTCATCCTAGTGAAATAGAAACCTAGCTAGTCAACGAACTTACATCTAGTGTTTACTATTTTGCGGCCCGGTCTTATGTAATCTTATTACATAGGATATCCCCACTCACATGTCATCTACACAAACATGTTAGGATCACTGTGTTTGTATCATATACAAAGTGGGTCACATCCATAGTTTTTCGAGAGTAAGGTACCCAAACCTTATCCCCTTACTATAGACCCTTTAGGTTGTATCTCGAATGAGATCCTTTATATGTACACTACATTCAGTTAAAGATACATTTTACAGCCTTGGATGTTTAGTTTATTGGATTTAGGATTAAAACAGTAAATAACGAACTTTAAATAATAACACTTTATTACAATAATTAGAACATAATTACAAACTACTAGTTAGGGCACATAACCCCAACAATATAAAGGTAGATTATGAAGCATTCTACAACCCACATTCTCATTTTTTGGAAATCCACCAAAGAGAACCCTCTCTATTCTCTATCAAATTTCCTCTCAATTCTCCAAACCCATAATCCAAAGGGAGTCCCACAACTCTCCCTCATTCGTTAGAGAACAACCGAGAAGATCAAGTGGAGGTGTCCAAATATCAAGACTGGTTCGTGGTTTGTAGAGGAGATCAAGTGAGATCGAAGAGATCGTGCATCAGGAGAAGGATTTCGTGAAGAAGAGTTCTTCAAGAGGTTAGCATGTGATTTATGTTCAATTTTAAGGAAAACATGTAACACAACGAAAACAACGTGATTCACATCGCTTCTGTTGCGGGATCAATCCCACCACCCTAATAATTATCAAGTTAGAACTACCTTTGGTCATGCAATTAAGATCTAATCTGAATTACCTTTGTTGTCCCTGATTCCCATTCCTGGATGCAAACTGCAGTTGGGATGTATTATTCAATCCAGGCAGACCTCCCTCTTTGGTGTATTGAGGTTGACTTGTTCTTCCATCATTCTGACCTCCCTGAGAGAAGTTTGCGTGTTGTCGCCATCCTGGATTATAGGTATTAGAGTATGGGTACATTCGGTTCTGTCCAATATAGCAGACGGATGCAGGGTTGTGTGGGCAATTGTCATATACATGGGCTTCTTGGAAGTAGGGGCATAAGGGCATTGTCGTCTGGTTTCCTACCGCAAAGTTCTTCAACATGTGGTTCATGGTTACTATCTAGGCGCTAAGATTGGCGATTGCATCCACTTCATGCACACCTGCAGTGCCACACACAGGACTTACATCGTCCTCCCCCCACTGACTGTTACTTGACACCATGGCGTCGAGTATCTCGTGTGCTTGATTCACTGTTTTAGCCAGTAGTGAGCCGTTTGTTAAAGCATTGACCAAGGACTTGGATCCTTGTGTAAGTCCATTATAGAAATGTTCTATAAGGAGGCACGAAGGCAAGCCGTGGTGTGGACACTTCCTGACAACCTTTTTGAAACGTTCCCAAGCCGTGTCTAGTCATTCACTGATGCCCTGTTTAAATGTGATAATTTCTCCTCGAATTTGTGCATTGTTAGTAGGTGGAAAATATTTCAACAGAAACTTTTCTACTAACTCATCCTAGGTCCTTATTGAATCGAGGGGGAATGAGTCTAACAAAGCTTCGACATTGCCCTGCAAAGAAAACTGAAAGAGTTTCAGTCGTAATGCTTCCTTCGAAATACCATTGATTATGAATGAGTTACAGATGCACAAGAAAGTCTTAATGTGTTTATGTGGATCCTCGTTTGGAAACCCTGCAAATTGACCCATAGTATTAAGCATTTGGAACATCACAGGTTTGAGTTCGAAGTGATTTGCTTCGATGTTGGGTTCCATGATCCTATGTTCAGATTTTGAAAAGTGGTTGTTGCGTAATCTCGTATGGCTCTATTTCTTCCATCAGCAATGAAGATTGGATTAGCTATGGGTGCCTGTTGCTATCCGCTATCCATATTTTGTGGTTGTCCTTCTTCATTTGTGGCACTCCTGATCTTTGCAGAGATTCTTCTTCACGGATAAACTATGAGTTTACGTTCTGCACTCTTTTCCTTCTCTATTGTTTTCACCGCACACGGAAGGTCCTTTCTATCTCCGAATCTTGCTCCAAGAGGCAGAGCCCTTTTCGCATACACTGTGCTTGATCCTAAGTGTCTTTGAAGAGTGAGAAATCATCACTGTTAGGCAATTGTGTTGGGCTAACCCAATGCAATTGTGTTGAATTGCAACTGTCTCTTTCTGTGTCTCGCTAATCAAATTTATTATAAATGTCGTTCCCCAGCATCGACGCCAAAAACTTGATCGCTATCGAAACCGCGCAAGCGCACGCGATCGAAGTAATATAAAACACAAGCTACTCCAGAGTATTAAGCCCAAGGGAACAGAGAAATAGAACTGATTAGGAAACAAGATGTGGACTGATTGCAAAAGGTATTCAAAAGTGTGGTAAGTGTTGGGATAATTATGTATGAGATTAAGATAAATGAAATAATGAAGAAAAGGGATTCAGAATGTTAAAACTACTATTGGAAGACAAGGAAACTCGAGGCAATTGCCTCGCATGGTAGTACACTTTGTAGCGCAGAGTGGCAACGACACGACGGACAGGTTGACTAACTTACGGAGGTAAAACGAGGCAATTTCCTAGCCGTATAGCTGTCTCTCCTACTGTCACAGCACAATTGCCTTGAACTGCTTCAGTGTTTGACTGCCAGCAATATGATTCAGCTAAACCCTCTAAGTAAACCAAGCCCTACTCCCATTTGACCTTCTGTGAAGTGTCGTTAGGAGGGTGAGTGATTGCTCCTATATGTCTATGGAAAATCTATCTCAGGTTTTTCATTCATGGCTCTATGGTTTTGATGTCTTGCCCTATGTCTAGGGACAACGTTCGGGTCTTATGTCTAAGACCCTTTACTCCATTACCTTTGGGAACTCTACTCTAAGTTGACCCTTTCGGTACCAAACTCGAGTTTGACAGGTTACCTTAGATAGTCAGCTAAGGTGTCCCAAAATACACTCACCAAAAGTAAACTTACTTGAAGGTTCACCCGAAACGCTCTTGCTTTGGAGTTTAGTTGTCTTCCTTTAGGGCATTCACATTCTGAATCCCCAAGGGGAGTTAGCTCCTCATGGGTGAAACAATGAAATTAAATATAAACTTAATAAATAAAAACAATATCTCAAGTTACTCTTCTCAATCTACAACGTTTGAGCATGAACCGAGATAGTACAACGATTGTAATGACAATGCTTCAAAATATGAAAAAAACAGAAAGACTGGAATTTTATTAAAAGTATCAGCACGTTGCGAACAATGCTAAAGAACGAAAATAAACAGAAAACTGAATTGGAATGGCAGACGTGAACAATCGAAAAATGCTTACTGTCTAACGAAATTCAAATAGACTTCGAACTTGCACCAAAACTAAAGATAAGACAAAACAGAAAGCTACAAACTTAATGCTTCAGCAACTGAATAACAGTAGTAAGAAAAACAATAGGCTGATGAATGATGCTAATGCAGAATTCTCTCCTCTCCAGTTGTCCCTTTATCGAGCACTAATTCTCCTTTTTATAAAGTTGCTCGGTCTTAGGGTTTCCGTAATCCAGCATAGAATCTTTCCTTTAATTTCTGGAGTGCATCCTTGATTCTCGCGTCTTTTCCTTTTGTAATTAAGTGACTACAGTGGTCGGCTTCCGATAAATAACTCTTAGAATGTTTTTTGCCTGTCAGCAAGGCAGTTGCCTCGTTTTGCCTACCAGTAGTCAAATAACGATATGTAAGTTGTCTTGTTATCTTTTAGGAAAATGACGTAATTCTTAGAAAATTACTTCTACTTTCGCCTACTTTTTGATCAAATTAAATAATAGGAAATCAATAAAGGTCTTAAATAACTCTCATAATCGAGAGTTATCACATGTCTACTGTTATTTCATAATTGACATAACCCATAATTATTGAAGGGAATGAAAATCCCACGTAGCAAAAAAGCGATTGAATCGCCGTGGTATCGTTGTGAAAAACGTTTTCTCAAAATTGAATCTATCACATAAATCCTAGGTTAAATATGCTTTTAGAAAGAAAACAACAAGAGAATTACGCTACTTACTTGTTGAAGAACTTTTCTTCACGTTTTCCTTCTCCGGTCACGAACCCTTCGTGTTCACGATCTCAACGAACTCGATCTCCTCGAACAATGAGTAACCCGGACACCTCTGAAAGGCTTCTCGGTTGTTCTTCCTTAGGTAGAAGGAGAGTAGATGGGACTCCTTTTTGGTGAAAGGGAGGAGAGATTGAGAGAAGAAAGTTGAGAGAATTCTTGGTGTTGTTTTGGTGAGAAAACCAAAAAATGAGACAATGCACCCCAAAATCCTTCTTGCAAAGGCTTTAAATAACGATGATAGCTGGAGTTGAAATCTCCACCTATTTACCATTTAACCAAAACCTTAGGTTATGCAAATCATATTTGCATAACCACATATAATAAGATATCTCATATCTCATTATACAAATCACATTTGTATAATTGTGGATTTTTAAATTGAATCACATTCAATTTAATTTCTCTCAATCCAATTTCTCCAAATTAGTCCTAATTAGACAATTAGGCTAACCTATAGTTTATTATGAATCTCATTCACATTAAACTATATAATATGTCAATCATATCTCATATAAATGACATAATTACCCTTTAATGAATTTGAATACTTCAAATCCACACCAAAACTGTAAACCCTCTATTAATCCAGTTTGAGCCAACCAAGGGACCTAATGGACCTACAGGTGACGAGCACCAATGATCCGAGACTAACCTGTCAAACTCTTTAACCCGGTTAATCAACATTCATTAGCTACGGTAACACTTCACTAAAACCCGTAGCTGCACTCCAATCACTGTAGGACAAGTTGTGTCCATTGATATAACCAATGCCCATGAGTCGACCCTTCATAGGTTGTTCATAGACACGGTTGGGTCAAATTACCGTTTTACCCATGTGTTTACTTCTTGCTCCTTAACTTCCCACTGCTCCTCTAATGAACAACAACGTTGTAATGGTCCAACCATATACAACACCCCTCTCGGGCCAGTGAGAGGGTGGGCGCCCGTTGTCCAAGCCCTAGAGACAGCACTTAAGGGAACAACCCCTTTAGTTTCCCTAAGGTCGGGAACGAGTGAACTCCATCTCACGTAGTTAATTTTCCAGCTCCCTACGTGGTCCTGCCCCTGAGAAGATAGGCATATTGGGCGAGTAACTGTGACCACCCTCACCCGTACTTTAGTCAGGACGGACACTCTCGCAGCATGGAGTGCGTAACACGCTCGGGATTAAGGTCGAGTCACTAATGGTCATCTACGAAGTTGTTAGTCCTTTACTGTCAACGGTGTTACATCAGTAGGTCTAATAATTCACGATCCGGTCTTGTACAATCTCATTGCACAGGATGCCCCCACTCGCATGTCAATCACATGAACGAGTCAGATCACCTCGTTTGTATCTAATACAAAGCGGGTCGCATCCAAAGCGTATCCAGGATTAGGTCTCCAACCCCATCCATATACTATAAACCGTTCGGGTCATTAACTCGAATGTGATCCTCCCTGTGTGTCCACTACACACCGTTCAAGTTCTAGTTCTCTCATATATTCAATGACCCTGGAGCTTAGTTTATTGAAAAAAGTGGATAAAGAAATAACTCTTATTTATTTCAATTGGTAATATTACAAACAAAACGAGATCAGGACATACATCCCAACAAACTCCCACTTGGACTAAGCTAGTGGAGTAAATATACATTTCTCAAATGTACAATAAATTACAATAAAGTAATACAATAAATTAGGGCATTGAATACCCTTTACAATACTCCCACTTGCCTTAGTCAGGAAGCACTCGAAGACCTAGACTCTCTAGATGACTCTCAAACACCTTAGTCGTGAGGGCCTTTGTAAATGGATCAACAACGTTGTGCTCCAACGCTATCAGCGTGACCGTCACGTCGCCGCGGTGCACAATCTCTCGTATCAGGTGATACTTCCGCTCAATGTGCTTGCCCCTCTTATGACTCTGAGGCTCTCTTGAGTTGGCTACAACACCACTGTTGTTACAAAACAGCGTGATCGACAAGTTCATATTTAGAACAACTTCCAAATCCGTCATGAACTTTCTAAGCCAAACAACTTCCTTTGCAGCTTCACAAGCTGCAACGTAGTCTGCTTCCATCGTGGAATCAGCGATGCGTCCCTACCTGATGCTTCGCCACACTACAACTCCTCCATTCAGAATGAAGGTTGACCCCGAAGTGGATTTCGTAGAATCCTTATCGGTCTGAAAGTCAGAATCTGTGTATCCCGTTAGGATCAAATCCCCACCCCCATACACAAGAATGTAGTTCCTCGTTCTCCTAAGATACTTGAGGATTGCCTTTACGGTTGTCCAGTGATCTAATCCTGGATTGGATTGATACCTACTGACTATCCCTACTGCATAACAGATGCTGGGCCTAGTACACAGCATGGCATACATGAGGCTCCCGACAGCTGAAGCATAAGGGATTCGTCTCATATCCTCAACCTCTTGAGGAGTCTTAGGTCATTGATCCTTAGACAGGTGAACCCCATGCCTGAAAGGCAGCAAGCCCTTCTTGGAGTTCTGCATCTTGTCTCTAGACAACATCTTGTCAATATAAGACGCTTGAGACATGTCCAGCGTTCTGTTCTTTCGGTTCTAGACTATCTGGATACCTAGAACATATTGTGTTTCTCCCAAATCTTTCATTTGGAATTGCGAAGTCAGCCATTTCTTTACGTTAGTAAGAAATCCTACCTCATTCCTAATGAGAAGGATATCATCCACGTATAATATAAGAAATGTGAGTGTTGTTCATGATTTTCTTGTAGACACAAGACTCATCAACATTCTAATCAAAGCCATAAGATTTGATCGCCTCATCAAACCTTATGTTCCAAGACCTCGAGGCTTGTTTCAGTCCATAAATAGACCTATGAAGCCGATAAACCTTTTGCTCTTGGCCTTGGGTAATGAACCCTTTGGGTTGGTCCATGTCGATGGTCTCGTCAAGTTTGTCATTCAGAAAAGCAGTCTTGACATCCATCTGCCATACCTCATAGTCATAATATGTGGCAATGGCCAGAAGGTTCCTGATCGACTTTACCATGGCAACAGGTGAAAAGGTTTCCTCATAGTCAACCCCTTCAACCTGGATAAAACCCTTTGCCACTAGTCGTGCTTTCAAGGTCTGCACCTTCCCATCTACGCCACGTTTACGCTTGTAGATCCATTTGCAACCAATAGGTTATACCCTATCCGTTTGATCCACAAGCTCCCAAATGGAATTGAAGTACATCGACTCTATGGGTTGGATCCTCGCAGCCATCACCAGGGGTGACAACTTGGGTTTCAGCTAAACCCATGTAACGTTCAGGCTGCCTCACAACCCTTCCACTACGTCGAGACATTCCCAACTCTTGGAAACGAACTTGACTACACGTGCTATGATCAACAACACTTGTTGACGTACTAGCTTCATCAGCAACTCTTGCTGACGTACTGTCCATTTCGTTTAACACGATTTTTCTTCTAGGTAAATGATCCCTGACGTGGTCTTCCTTAAGGAAAGTGGTGTTTGTCGACAGAAGCACCCTATATTCCTTAGGATCATAAAATAGACCACCCCTAATCTCTTTTGGGTCACCTACAAATAGGCACAATTTTGAACGGGGTTCCAACTTTTTCGGGTTTGACACCAACATATGGGTCGGGCATCCCCAAATTCTGAAATGGTGTAAACCGCCTTTACGTCCATTCCAGAGTTCGAAAGGTGACTCACAAACACTATACGACGGAACGTTGTTCAAAATATAGACCGCAGTCTCCACTGCGTAACCCCAAAAAGAATCAGGGAGACACGCATAGCTCATCATCGACCGAACCATGTCCAACAAGGTTCTGTTTCTCCTCTCTGATACACCATTCTGATGTGGCATACCAGGTGCTGATAGTTGGGACGTAATTCCATGTTCTATCATATAGTTCTGGAATTCTGTTCCATATACTCTCCACCTCGATCCGATCGAAGTGTTTTTATTGTTTTACCTAACATGTTTTCAACCTCAGTCTTGTACTCCTTGAACTTTTCAAGAGTTTCAAACTTCCTATGCATTAGGTAAATATACCCATACCTCGAATAGTCATCTATAAAAGATACAAAGTATTCGTAACCTCCTCGTGCTTTAACACTCATCGGACCACAAAGGTCAGAATGTATAAGCTCAAGGGGCTCTTTGGCTCTATATCCTTTTCCACTAAAAGGACGTTTGGTCATTTTGCCTTCAAGGCATGACTCACATACCGGTAAAGAGTTTTCTTCCAACTCGCTTAGAAGTCCACTCTTCACTAGTCTCTCAATCCTATTGAGATTAATGTGGACTAACCGTAGATGCCAAAGATGGGCATTTTCTTTAGGAGAAACTTTCACTCTCTTAGTTCGTGTTTCTTCCATTTTAAATAATTCAGTATTCAAAACATTTTTGACTGAATTAAGTTTCAAAACGTATAAATTAGACTCAAGTGATGCAGAACAAAGTAAATTACCTTTGAAAGAAATAAACGCTTTATTAGATTTAAAGGAAACTGTAATACATTGTTCAATAAGGCAGGAAATGGAAACAAGGTTTCTAGTAAACCCTGGCACTATGTACAAATTATCTAATAATAAGTACTTCCCGCCAAAAAAAAGCTTCACTGTACCGACCGTTGCAACAGAGACAACCTCCCCGGATCCAACCCATAGTGTTATCTTACCCTCTTGCAGCTGCTGTCAGGAACTAATTCCCTGTAATGAAGAACAAACATGGTTAGTGGCGCCAGAATCCAATATCCAGGAAGAGTCATTACTCTCCACTAAACAAGTTTCAGTTAATAGTAAATCACATTTACCTTGATTCTTCCTGTTGGCAAGGAACTTGGGAAAGTTACACTTCCTGTGGTCGTCCCCATTGCAATATAAACACTTTCCATTCTCTGCAACTTCCTTGACCTTTTTGCCCTTTTGGGCGGCAGCAAGGTCAGCTTTGCCCTTCTTCATCTACTTCTTCTTCCCTTTCGGGTGAGAAGGAGCTAAAGGTTTAGTCCCAGAGGTCGAACCCCTGTTAAAGGACCTGAAGGCAACATTTGCCTCAGCTTTCGGTGTCCTGATCCTCATCAAGGACTGAAAGTTCTGTAGCTCGTTGAGAAGGGTGGTCAGAGTATAATTAATTTTGTCCATAACTGCATTGCTACGAAACAGAAGGAAACTCTTCGGAAGAGTCTCCAGAATAAAGCTAACCTGGCTCGACACATCGATCGAAGTCCCGTTCATCTCCGCCAGATTAAAATGGGTCATCATGTCCAGAACATGTTCACGGACATACGTCCCTTCTTTCATCCGCGCGTTGAAGACGTGTTGGAGCGAATCATGGCAGACCTGAAAGGACTGTTGTCCAAACATTTCCTGCAATGACTCCATGATCTCCTTAGCGGTGACCATCAACTCATGCTTTTTTGCCAAAACTTTAGACAAGCTGGCATTGATATAGATAGGATTTAGTGATGCTATCTTGCCTATTCAATAGAAAGGTTAGCAAGATACACTAGCAATCTCAACAATTATGACTTTGTACTTGTAACAATAGAGTTACAACTGTGTATGAGTTTTTGGAATATCTTGATTCATATCTCATGTTAGATTCAAGAGAATTTGAGTAGGATGTTAATTGGATCATTCTAATTAAGATGTCTTGGTTTTTCACGGTGCTTAATGTCTTTATCTTAATTGTTTATGTATGAAGAGTGTTAGATGATTAATATAATTGAGGTTAATGGAGACTGAATAGGTAAAAGTTAATGAACTTAGGGAAGTAGTCTTACGGAAAACCATTAGGCTAGCCAAGTTAATTGCCAGTTTAGTTATAAACTTTTATGAATGGTTGAGATCTATATTATAATTGGTACAATCGCACCTATGAACTAGAAATTGGTAAGATTTGATATCTCCTAAAATGCTTTCTCTCTCCTATTTTATTCTTTGTTATTCTTTTATTTACTTTGTTTCAAACCAACATATTCAAAACCCCTTTTTTCCCTTTCTGCTAATTTTGGGAATTTAATTTTGAAAGATTGAGATTTATTGCTCCCTGTTGTTCGACCTAGTCCATTATTAAGTACAACAAGAATTTAATCCAGATCAATTATATAAATTGTACTTGATTGAGCCTTCGACAAGCTCACCATCGAGGGACTTGAAGATAAAGTTTGTAAACTAGTTAAGTCTCTTAATGGGTTGAAACAAGCACCCAGACAATGGCATGAAAAGTTTAGAGTGTACTTCAAGTACCTTAGGTTGTTCCATATATATTCCTTCATATGATGTTAAAATCTAACTTTGATATGAAAGACCTTGGTTTTGCTAATGTTATACTTGGAATTCGTATAATAAGAAATTCTAGTGGATACGTACTTTCTCAATCTCATTATATATAGAAAATGTTGAGAAAATTTGATCGATTCAAATTGTAAGTTAAAGAAGAACAAAGATGAATGTATGTCTTCTCTACAATACTCTAAAGTTATTGGTAGCTTAATGTACATAATGAATTGTACAAGACCTGATATTGCCTATTCAATAGAAAGGTTAGCAAGATACACTAGCAATCATGGGCATGATCATTGGAATGACTAAGAGTTCTAAGGTACTTGAAGTACACTCTAGACTATGGATTGCATTATATGAGGGATCCATATTTACTGAAAGGATTTAGTGATGCTATTTGGATTTCTGATAGCATGGAGACTAAATTAATCAGTGGGTTGGATTGCATTATACGAGGGATCCACGTGTACTGGAAGGATTTAGTGATGCTAATTGGATTTCTGATAGCATGGAAACTAAATCAATCAGTTGGTATATATTTACCTTAGGTGGAATAGTTGTATCATGGAAATCTTCAAAATAGACGTGTATAACAAGTTCTATTATGGAATCAGAGTTTATAACTCTTGATAAAGCTGGAGAAAAAGCTGAATGGCTTAGAAACTTTCTTGAAGATATTCTATTATGGTCAAAGCCTGTAAGTGCAATATGTATTTATTGTGACAGTTTGGGGGGCCTCTATGAGGGCCAAGAATAATGTCTATAATGGTCGCGACATATAAGACGTAGACATAAGGCAATAAGGCAATTGTTCTCTAATGAAATTATTTCCATTGATTATGTGAACTCAAAAGAGAATATTGCAGTTTTTTTTTTTTAATAAAACACAAGGCAATCGCCTCTAATTTCCTGGTGTGTGTTTGTCTTATGCATGCGCCACGATGACTCCCTATTCCTTTGTAGCGCAACCCTGTGCGAGGCAATTGCCTCCATTTTCCTTGCGAGTGTATATTGCAGGTTTGCGACTAATCATTTCTAAGCATTTTCCTCCCTGTGCTTACACGAGGCGTAAGGTAAATGCAGTGCTTTGCCTGTGCCAATTTCTAGAAGGTAGACTTGTGCAGCTGCGCGTTTTTGCCTATATTGATCTAAGAAGGCAATTTGACGCAATTGCCCTGTTTAACTTTTTCATGCCCTTATGTAATCTCCAATGCATTTGCCTTACGTCTGCCTTTTGCATTTTTCCTTCTTGCACACTTATTAGGATGGTTAGTATGTTCAGACAGCTAAACAATAATTTATTTTTACTTGGTTTCCGTGAGGGTGATTGTGATCTTCTGCTTTTCCACCTGATTATTCCAGTATGGTTTTGCACACTGGCCATTAACTTTAAATGTGTTTTCCTTGTCATCAATTAGATCAACGGATCCTTGTGCGTACAACCTTTCAATCTTGAATGGTCCTGACCACCTAGATTTCAATTTTTCTGGGAATAATTTCATCCTGAAGTTGAACAAAAGTACCAGTTGTCCTTCTTCTAGCTCCTTTCTTCGAATTTTCAGGTCATGCCATTTTTTTCATCCTCTCTTTGTAGATTTTAGCATTTTCGTATGAGGTATGCCTGAGTTCTTCTAGCTCATTAATTTGTAGCTTTCTTGCTACTCCAGATTGATCCATATCCATGTTTAGCTTTTTAATTTTCCATAACGCTTTATGCTCCAATTCCAATGGAAGGTGACAGGCCTTCCCAAAAATTATTCTGTATGGCGACATTCCCAGAGGAGCCTTGTACGCAGTCCTGTGTGCCCATAATGCTTCATCGAGCCTTGCAGACCAATCCTTCTTTGCAGGGTCCACCGTTTTTTCTAAAATGGCTTTGATCTCGCGATTCGATAATTTTGCCTAGTCGTTAGTTTGCGAGTGATATGTCGTAGCGACGTGGTGATTAACATCGTATTTGGCCAAAACTTTCGCCACAACTCTGTTGATGAAATGTGATCCTTCATCACTGATTAACATTCTGCGTGTTCCGTAACGCGAGAAAATGTTTTTGACGAGAAATTTCTGAACCACTTTCGCGTCATTAGTTGATGTGGTGATTGCCTTTACCCATTTGGATACATAATCAACGGCTAATAGTATGTAGTAATTTCTGAATGATTGTGGGAAGGGACCCATGAAGTTGATTCCCCAAACATCGAAAATCTCAACTTCCAGCATGTATTTCATAGGCATTTCATCACGAGCTGTGACATTCCCTGTTCTTTGACATCTGTCGCATCTCTTCGTAAATTCTTGTGCGTCTTTGAACAAGGTCGGCCAGAAGTATCTGCTTTGTAAAATTTTGGTTGCTGTCTTGGTACCTGAAAAATTACCTCTATAAGATGCCATATGGCATGCTTTCAAAATTTGCTTCATTTCCTGATCGGTTACGCATCTTCTCCAAATCTGATCAGATCCCAGCTTATATAGGTAAGGCTCGTCCCAAAAATAGTGCTTAATGTCATGGAAAACTACTTCCGTTGATGCCACGATATTTCTGGTAGGTTGATTCCACATGCCAAGTAATTAGCAAAATCTACATACCATGGGTCCCGTGTATATCAACCTTCAGAATTTGCTCGTTTGCAAACTGTTCTCTGATCTCCCCCTCCTGACCTTTTCCTTGAATTCGTGACAAGTGGCTTGCCACCTGATTCTCACTTTCTTTTCGGTCTAGGATTTTTAAATCAAACTCTTGCAGTAGTAATATCCATCGGATTAATCTTGGTTTTGCGTCCTTTTTGGTGAGGAGATACTTCAGTGCAGAGTGATCTGTATGGACCACCACCTTGCTGCCCATTAGATATGATCTGAATTTATTAAAGGCAAATACAACTGCTAGTAGTTCCTTCTCCGTAGTCGTGTAGTTCACTTATGCTTCATTGAGTGTTTTGCTGGCATAGTAAATTTGATGCAACATTCTCTCTCTTCTGAGCTAGAATGGCTCCTACCGCGAAGTCACTTGCATCACACATTACCTCAAATGGGTTCTCCCAATCGGGTTCTACCATGACAAGAGTCGTGCTCAACACTTCCTTCAGTTTCTCAAAAGCTGCTAGACAATCTTCATCAAACAGGAACGGTTTGTCTTTCTCTAACATGGTGCATAATGGCTTGGCTATCCGTGAAAATCCCTGCACAAATCTTCTATAAAATCCTGCATGTTCGAGGAAACTTCTTACATCTTTAACTGTTTTGGGAGTTGGGAGTTTAGAGATGTGTTCTATCTTAGCTCTATCCACTTCAATGCCCTTCTTTGAAATTTGATGTCCTAATACAATCCCTTCTTGGACCATAAAGTGGCATTTTTCCCAGTTCAACACCAAGTTAGTCTTCTCGCATCTGTCCAACACCTGTTCTAAATTCCTTAGACACGCATCATAGATCTCTCCATGCACTGAAAAGTCGTCCATGAAGATCTCCATTGATCTTTCGATCATATTTGAAAAGATTACCATCATACAACTTTGAAATGTCGCAGGAGCATTGCATAACCCAAATGGCATTCGCCGAAAGGCAAACGTTCTATAGGGACATGTAAACGTTGTCTTGTCCTAATCTTGAGGGTCAATGGTAATCTGATTGTACCCTGAATATCCATCGAGGAAGCAATAGTATTCTTTCCCTGCTAAACGGTCAAGCATTTGATCCATGAACGATAGCGGAAAATGATCCTTCCTTGTTGTCTTGTTTAATCGCCTGTAGTCCATGCATACCCTCCAATTTGTTATCGTTCGGGTGGGAATAATCTCATTTTCCTCATTCTTGACAATAGTCATTCCTCCTTTCTTGGGCACAGATTGGACAGGGCTAACCCATGTGCTATCTGCAATAGGGTAGATTATTCCTGCATTCATCCATTTCAAAATTTCTTTTCTTACCTCTTCTTTCATTGCGAGGTTTAATCTCCGTTGTCCTTCAATTGAATGTTTTGCTCCTTCTTCCAAATTGATTTTATGCATGCAAAAAGTTGGACTGATCCCACGAATGTCTACAATTGCCCAGCCGATCGTCTTCTTGTGGGGAGATAACACCTGCAAAAGAGAACATTCATTTTGGTCAGTAAGCTTAGATGCAATAATTACTGACAGGGTTTCCTTATCTCCCAGAAATCTATATTTCAGATGGGTCGGAAGTGGTTTGAGTTCTAGTTCTGGCGGATCTTTAATTGAAGGCTTGATCTGGATTGCCTTGTCTTCTGGATTCTTTAAAGTATTTATGTAATCCACTTCTGTAGTTGCCTCAAACTCTTCTGGTGCATCATGCTCTCTTGCCCAATTATGTTCTTCTTCAGCTTGCTCGTGAGTGTTTTCCACTTGAATTGCCTCCAATACTTCTATTCTCGAGCAATCCTCCAACTCCCCCAGGTATTTAAGTGCTTTTAAGACGTTGAATGTGATCTGTTGATCGTTCACTCGCATAGTCAGCTCGCCCTTTTGCACATCAATCAGAGTACGGCCTGTGGTAAGAAAAGGTCGTCCAAGGATGATCGACACTTCTCTATCTGCCTCACAGTCTAGTATTATGAAATCAGAGGGGAATACAAACTTGTCAACCTTTACCAGGACATCTTCAATTTTCCCTGTGGGTTTTGCGATTGACCTGTCAGCCAGTTGGAGTGTGACCGTTGTGGGGCGAGCTTGGCCAATTCCTAACTTCCGGAATACTGACAATGACATCAAATTTATGCTTGCTCCAAGGTCGCACAGTGCTCTCCCGACGTCAGTGTTCCGAATCATTCACGAGATAGTGAAACTTCCCGGATCTTACAATTTAGTGGCACCTTACTAGTGAGTATGGCACTACAGTTTTCTTTTAAAGCCACCGTCTCAAACTCCCCTAGTCTACATTTTTTATCACGATACCCTTCAAGAATTTCACGTAGTTGGGCATTTGTTTAAGAGCTTCCACCAAAGGGATATTGATATGAAGCTGCTTAAGGATGTCCAGGAATTTATTGAACTATGCATCCTGGTTCTACTTTTTAAACCTTTCCGGAAATGGGGGGGGGAGCAACTTGTATTCTTTTGCCTCATTTTGCCTTGTTCTGCCTTTCTGATCAACTTCTACTTGAGAGTCAGGCTCGACATCTTTTGTAACTTCCTTCTCTTCTGTATGTGGATTACCTTCCTCGGTGTTTGGAAGTTCTTTGGCTTCATACTCGCGACCACTTCTCAAGGTAATTACCTTGCATTACTCTTTTCCTTCTCGATGTGGGGTTTTCGTGCTGCTTGGCAGCATACCTTGCGGCCTGCTTTTTAGTTCATTCGCCATTTGCCCTACCTGTAATTCTAAATTTCTAATGGATGTCGCCTGACTTTGGATGAGGGTGATAGCACACAAAATGTGCTATCCTTAGGCTTAATTATTGCTAGTTTTATGAGAATTTCAAGGCTTTTATGTGTGTTAATCATTGAATTTCATGTTAAGAGCTTAAACAGGACAATTGGAGACATTTTGGATCACTCGGGATCAAACCGAGGCTTTTTGGAGCTTAAAATAACATCAATTAAAAGAAGAATGGATAGACCTAGCCACTTGACCTGAGGTAATGGCGTTGCAACGCCCTGGATAGCGTTGCAACGCCATCCGTGTTGTTTTGAGGCATTGAAGAATCATACCGATAATATTGCAACGTTGCCTTACAGCGTCGCAATGCTATCTCGATAAGAAGAACGAGCAGAATTGACCGTGGTGAGGGTGTTGCAATGCTACCTTCTAGCGTTGCAACACTAGTTCGATAGAAGAAACACGCGTTAAGGTAGCAGCGTTGCAACACTTTCGACACTTTCCATATATGCTACGTGCCTAGGGCACAACGTTGCAACACTGTGCCGAGTACTCCTATAAATACAACATGATTTCTTCTTGCAAAGAGAGCCCAATTTGATAGTCATTGCACCCTAATTTCGAAATACTCTCTGTAAGAAGAGAAAAGTGAGAATTCCTTGGGAGCTAAAGCATTCGTGGAGGTTCAAGATCCTAACAAGGGCTCGGGAACGAGGGACCGGCATCGACACATAAGTTTATTTTCTCTTTCTTTAAGATTGTAACATCGTTCTAAGACGTTTTCTACACTTTTATTTTGGTTTTATTGTGATTTAGAGTGGCTAAAAGTTGTAGTTAGGATTTGATTTGTTTGTTTAAGACTTGTTTGCTTATGTATTGAACTATGTTTTGTTATTTATTTTTGGCACTTCGTTCTTTAACTCTTTGATATTGTTGGTTTAAGTGGACTCGAGAGAAAAGTTTAGATTAGAGCAAAGTTGTCAAAACTCTTAGAAGTCTGGCATGAGAATGACTTAGAAGTCTAAGGGAAACACATAAAAAAGTTGCTTAATGTCGTGCGTGCTTTTAGATTCATATGGAGACTATAGAATTTATTGTGTGTGCGAGGGTCACTAAGAATCGAGAGATTTTCTTGAGTATCTTACTTCTTGTTTATAAATTCATCATGTTAGTTCATTGCATATGTTAAATAAGTGTTAACTTGTGAAGTCAAATTCCTCCAAATCTATCATATTCATGTCTCCACTTGTTTGTCTATCTTTTATCTTTGTTTTCACCATCTATCCATGTTATGTTACTTTAGCCAAAATTGAGAATTAGTATCTTGGTACTTAATTAATCTAGAAACTCATCCCGAGGACGATACTTGGAACTCTCAAATCACTATACTAAAACTTGACCGGTACACTTACGGTATTGCAATATCATTTTAAGCAACAAAGGGACTCATTTTTCATCATAAATTCTTTCATCATATTTTCTAATGAGGCTCCCGCTGATGCTTCACCTTGTTTTCCACTTTGTTGTCCCTGATTCCCATTCCTGGATGCAAACTGTTGTTGGGATGTATTATTAAATCCAGGCGGTCCTCCCTGTTTGGTGTATTGAGGTTGGCTTGTGCTTCCAGCATTCTGACCTCTCCAAGAGAAGTTTGGGTGTTGTCGCCATCTTGGATTATAGGTATTAGAGTATGGGTTCATTCAGTTGTGTCCAATATAGCAGACGGATACAGGGTTGTGTGGCCAGTTGTCATATGCATGGGCTTCTTGGCAGTAGGGGCATATGGGTGTTGTCGTCTGGTTAACCATCGCCACTGAGGTCTTGTTTCCTACCGCCAGGTTCTTCAACATCTGGTTCATAGTTGCAATCTGGGCGCTAAGATTAGCGATTGCATCCACTTCATGCACATCTGCAGTGCCACGCACCGGACTCACATCGTCCTCCCCCCACTGACTATTACTTGACACCATGGCGTCGAGTATCTCGTGTGCTTGATTCATTGTTTTAGTCAGTAGTGAGTCGTTTGCTAAAGCATTGACCAAGGTCTTGGATCCTTGTGTAAGTCCGTTATAGAAATGTTCTATAAGGAGGCACGCAGGCAAGTCGTGGTGTGGACACTTCCTGACAAGCTTTTTGAAATGTTCTCAACCGTGTCTAGTCCTTCACTGATGCCCTATTTAAATGTGATAATTTCTCCTCGAATTTGTGCATTGTTAGTAGGTGGAAAATATTTCAACATAAACTTTTCTACTAACTCATCCTAGGTCCTTATTGAATCGAGGGGGAATGAGTCTAACCAAGCTTCGGCATTGCCCTGCAAAGAAAACAGATAGGGTTTCAGTCGTAATGCTTCCTTCGAAATACCATTGATTATGAATGAGTTACAGATGCGCAAGAAAGTCTTGATGTGTTTATGTGGATCCTCGTTTGGAAACCCTGCAAATTGGCCCATAGTATTAAGCATTTGGAACATCACAGGTTTGAGTTCGAAGTGATTCGCTTCGATGTTGGGTTCAATGATCCCTGTGTTCAGATTTTGAAAAGTGGTTGTTGCGTAATCTCGTATGGCTCTATTTCTTTCATCTGCAATGAAGATTGGATTAGCTATGGGTGCCTATTATTGTCTGTTATCCATATTTTGTGGTTGTCTTTCGTTCATTTGTGCCACTCATGATCTCTGCAGAGATTCATCTTCACGGATAAACTGTGAGTTTACGTTCTGCTGTTTTCGCCGCACACGGAAGGTCCTTTCTATCTCCGGATCTTGCTCCAAGAGACAAAGCCCTTTTTGCATACACTGTGCTTCATCCTAAAATTAAACAAAGTGTCTTTGGGGAGCGAGAAACTGTCACTGTTAGGCAATTGTGTTGGGTTAACCCAATGCAATTGCGTTGAATTACAACTGTCTCTTTCTATGTATCGCTAATCAATTTTATTATAAATGTTGTTCCCTGGCAACGACGCCAAAAACTTGATCGCTATCGAAACCGCGCAAGCGCACACGATCTAAGTAATATAAAACTGGAGGTACTCTAGAGTATCGAGCTCAAGGAAACGGAGAAATAGAACTGATTAGAAAACAATATGTGGAATGATTGCAAAAGGTATTCAAAAGTGTTGTAAGTGTTGGGATAATTATGTATACGATTAAGATAAATGCAATAATGAAGAAAAGGGATTCAGAATGTTAAAACCACTACTGGAAGACAAGGAAACTCGAGGCAATTGCCTCGCATGGCAGTACACTTTGCAGCGTTGAGCAGCAACGGCACGACAGACAGGTGGACTAACTTACGAAGGTAAAACGAGGCAATTGCCTCGCCGTATAACTTTCTCTCCTATTGCCGCAACGCAATTGCCTTGAACTGCTTCAGTGCTTGACTGCCAACGATATGATTCAGCTAAACCCTCTAAGTAAGTAAACCAAGCCCTACTCCCATTTGACCTTTTGTGAAGTATCGTTAAGAGGCTGAGTGATTGCTCCTATATGTCTATGGACAATCTATCTCAGGTTTTTCATTCATGCCTCTATGGTTTTGAAGTCTTGCCCTATGTCTAGCGACAACGTTCGGGTCTTATGTCTAAGCCTTTTTACTCCATTACCTTTGGGAACTCTGCTCTAAGTTGACCCTTTCGGTACCAAACTCGAGCTTGACAGGTTACCTTAGATGGTCGGCTAAGGTTTCCCACAATACACTCATGAAAAGTAAACTTACTTGAAGGTTCACCCGAAACGCTCTTGCTTTGGAGTTTAGTTGTCTTCCCTTAGGGCATTCACATTCTGAATCCCTAAGGGAAGTTAGCTCCTCATGGGTGAAACAATGAAATTAAATATAAACTAGCTAAATAAAAACATCATCTCAAGTTACTTTTCTCGATCTACCACGTTTGAGCATGAACCGAGATAGTACCAAGACTACAATGACAATGCTTCAAAATATGAACAAAATAGAAAGACTATAATTTTATTAAAAGTATTAGCACGTTCCGAACAATGCTAAAGAACGGAAATAAACAGAAAACTGAACTGGAATGGCATACGTGAACAATTGAAAAATTCTTACTATCTAACGTACTTGAAATAGACTTCGAACTGGCACCAAAATTAAAGATAAGACAAAACAGAAAGCTACGAACTTAATGCTTCAGCAACTGAATAACAGTAGTAAGAAAAACAGCAGACTGAGGAACGATGCTAATGCAGAATTCTCTCCTCACCGGTTGTCCCTTTATCGAGCATTGATTCTCCTTTTCATAGAGTAGCTCGGTCTTAGGGTTTCCGTAATCCAACATAGAATCTTTCCCTTAATTTCTCGAGTGCATCCTTGACTCTCACGTCTTTGCCTTTTGTAATTAAGTGACTGTAGTGGCCAGCTTCCGATAAATAACTATTCAAATTTTTTTTGCCTCACGGCAAGGCAATTGCCTCGTTTTGCCTCCCTGTTGTCAAATAACGATATGTGAGTTGTCTTGTTATCTTTTAGGAAAATGACATAATTCTTGGAAAATTACTTATACTTTCACCTACTTTTTGATCAAATTAAGTCATAGGAAATCAATAAAGGTCTTGAATAACTTTCTTAATCGAGAGTTATCATATGTCTACTGTTATTTCATAATTGACATAACCCATAATTATGACTTTGTACTTGTAACAATAGAGTTACAACTGTGTGTGACTCTTTGGAATATCTTGATTCATATCTCATGTTAGATTCTAGAGAATTTGAGTAGCATGTTAATTGGATATTTCTAATTAAGATGTCTTTGTTTTTCACGTTGCTTAATGTCTTTATCTTAATTGTTTATGTATGAAGAGTGTTAGATTGTTAAGATAATTAAGGTCAATGGAGACTGAATAGGTAAAGTTAATGAACTTAGGTAAGTAGTCTTATGGGAAACCATTAGGCTAGCCAAGTTAATTGCCAGTTTAGTTATAATCTTTTATGAATGTCTGGGATCTATATTATAATTGGTACAACCGCACCTATGAACTAGAAATTGGTAAGATTTGATATCTCATAAAATGCTTTCTCTCTCCTATTTTATTCTTTGTTATTCTTTTATTTACTTTCTTTCAAACCAACATATTCAAAACCTATTTTTTCCCTTTCGGATTTCTTTTGGGAATTTAATTCTAGAAGATTGAGATTTATTCCTCCCTGTGGTTCAACCTGGTCCACTATTAAGTACAACATATATTTAATCTAGATCAGTTATATAAATTGTACTTGATTGAGCCTTCGACAAGCTCACCATCAAGGGACTTGAAGATAAAGTTTGTAAACTAGTTAAATCTTTTTATGGGTTGAAACAAGCATCCAAACAATGGCATGAAAAGTTTAGAGTGTACTTCAAGTACCTTAGGTTGTTCCATATATATTTCTTCATAAGTTGTTAAAATCTAACTTTGATATGAAAGACCTAGGTCTTGCTATTGTTATACTTGGAATTCGTATAATAAGAAATTCTAGTGGATGCGTACTTTCTCAATCTCATTGTATACAGAAAGTGTTGAGAAAATTTAATCGATTCAAATTGAAAGTTAAAGAAGAACAAAGATGAATGTATGTCTTCTCTAGAATACTCTAAACTTATTGGTAGCTTAATGTACGTAATGAATTGTACAAGACCTGATATTGTCTATTCAATAGGAAGGTGAGCAAGATACACTAGCAATCCTGGGCATGATCATTGGAATGACTAAGAGTTCTAAGGTACTTGAAGTACACTCTAGACTATGGATTGCATTATACGAGGGATCCATATTTACTGGAAGGATTTAGTGATGCTATTTGGATTTCTGATAGCATGGAGACTAAATTAACCAGCGGGTTGGATTGCATTATACGAGGGATCCACATGTACTGGAAGGATTTAGTGATGCTAATTGGATTTCTAATAGCATGGAGACTAAATCAATCAGTTGGTATATATTTACCTTAGGTGGAATAATTGTATCATGGAAATCTTCAAAATAGACGTGTATAACAAGTTCTATTATGGAATCAGAGTTTATAACTCTTGATAAAGTTGGAGAAGAAGTTGAATGGCTTAAAAACTTTCTTGAAGATATTCCACTATGGTCAAAGCCTGTGAGTGCAATATGTATTTATTGTGACAGTTTGGGGGCCTCTATGAGGGCCAAGAATAATGTCTATAATGGTCGCGACATATAAGACGTGGACATAAGACGATAAGGAAATTGCTCTCTAATGGAATTATTTCCATTGATTATGTGAACTCAAAAGAGAATATTATAGATCTTTTAACGAAATGATTGTCAAGAGAGCAAGTGACGTATACATCGAGAAAAATGAGGTTAAAGCTTATGAAATAAATTATCTGATGGTAACCTACCCTAGTTGACTGGAGATCCCAAGATTTAGGTTCAATAAGGAAACTGGTTGGATAATTTATAGTTGACACACTAAGAAACTTATGTTTCTTCCCATTTCTATGATGTTGTACAGTGTGTGATCTATTGATGTTGAGGTCATGTTGATATCTTGTTTACAAGAGGAGTAATGATAGAATACTCTTAATCAATATCACCCATGTGAGAGTAGAAGGGGGGTCGCTTCTATGAGAACTTTTTAAATGGCTTATGTTTTCTAAAGCTCTCATGAATTCGATTTTGTCCAAGACCAAAATGGACACAAACATATAGAACTCAAAGATACAAGATACGTTATGTGTGATGTCTGTTGTCTCAATTTACCAATGAGAAGGATAGTTCCAAAGCTAGTCTCACTATTTCTTCGGTATGTTCGATAGACATTCACTAGAGAAGGTTCAAGTTCAGAAGACACTTATCCTGATGCATAACTTGTTTGTTTGCTCTTAAGGATTGTGTTTTGATTTTCAAACTTTCTTTCATGTGGGGGATTGTTAGATTTTATAGGAAAAAATTGTGAAAGAAAGTGTTGTTTTGAAACATAAAAAATCAGTTGATGTTGATGTTACTTAACTTTAAATTCAAAAGTTTCAAAATAATTTGAAACATCCAAATGTGTTGATATTTCTTATACAAATTTAACTTAAAAAGTTAAGTTTGTGAGATTTTTTAGAATTTTAACAAGTAACTATACAATTGAGTTACTTTTGATGTATGTTTCATATTATTCATATTAATTTGATTTTAGAGAGTTTCTAAGTTCCTAGCGTATGAATAGCAACTTGTTTCGTCATTTGGAGCATCTCATTCTATTTTGGAGTATATCATTTCAATTGAAGAGTTTTCTCTCTTTTCTTTCTTTTTTTTTAATCTTGGGTGAAGTTGAGAGCAAGTATCCAAGAGTTTAGCCACATCCAAGTAGCTCGAGGTTGTTGTTCTATTGGAGTTAGTCGTTGATCTTGCTGAGACGATCGTTGTAGTCTACTTGCAACCCATGCATAGCAAATAATTGTCTTTACAATTCTTTGTTCTTAAATTTTGAGTTGTTGTTATATACAATGTTTGTACAATTATCTACATTGTAATTGTTTGTAGCTAGTTAAGTTGTAATCAATTTACTAATGTTACTCAGTTTACACAACAAAGCATTATTTTCCAACAATATGTCATTAATTTCAGAACATGGGTCAACTCACAACAATGCGCTTGAAAAAGAGTCCACCGTGTAAATTTCTCAGAAATTTAGGCTTTAATATTAAGTCGATTAATCTTATAATGAATTTTATTACCATGTTTCTCTCTTTACTTATAAATGGAAAGGGTAAAGGAAATATTACTCCTAGTAGAGATCTAAGACAAGAGGATTGATAATTCCATGAAATGGGATTCTTTTGGCATATTCTCTTGCTAGTTTTCACTGAATTTTGAGTTGTGTGCGTGTTTTGGGTTATGTCTTTAGTAAGTTTTGTGTTGAACTTATCGGAAGTTGAGTTTGGTGTTTTTTGGTCGTATCCTTGTTGTTTTATTCGTTTTGCTTAGCTTGTTTTGTGTGTTGTTATCCCCTTTACTATGCAGCCTTTGAGGAGAAGAGTGTTTGTTGTGATGCTAATGTTGCAGCATTGACTTCAAACCAAAAGAGAAGAAAGCCTGTTGAGACGTTGATGGTACAACATTGCTCAACATTGACTTCGGAACTTATGGAGATCTGATCTCCTTGAGCAACTGAAACGTGTTTGGAATCGTAATTGCTTAATCGTTTTGGTTAGAAACAAACACCAGTACATTGACAAAATAATAGAGATAAACATGTAAATCTAATCTAATTAGGTATGGAGATATACATGCAAACATGCTGAAAATAACAATTAAACTAAAAGGAAGAGAAGTTATCTTTGTAGTTTGGTTTCAAAGAACTCCTTGCTCTATTGCAAAGACAACACAAAGAACACCCAAGAAACTTCTCTGTTTTCTTCAACAGGACAGCACCACGAGGAAAACCCTCTATCCTCTGTGCTTAGATGACCCTAGGTGGGAAGGGTTCAAACAATTGGAAGAATTGGGAATTCTTTTGAGAGTGTGAGAGAGAGAATTCTTCTGTAAGAAAATTCAGTCGAATGAATTTAATAATCGATTGATAGTTTTTCCCTTCTCTCCAGGAGAAGAGTATTTCTCTGGGTAACTCCCCACTCCCTACCGAGGGGGAGTTGGGGAGTAGTGGGAACGTGTCAACATGACACGTTCCCTAATTAATTAATAAAACAATTAATTAATTTATTTAATTAAATTAAATTTAATTAAATACTAATTTAATCATTTTACTCCTTAACCTATAGTTTAATGTACATTAAATTTTAACCTATAGTTTTCAAATATGAATCACATTCACATTTGAATTTAATATTTGAACTCTTTCAAATATTTAATTCTCTCACATAATTTAATATGAATCATATTCACATTAAATTTATAATATATAGTTCCAAAACTATATATTATATCGTATCAACATGCATTAAGTATATTTCTTTATGAATTTGAACATTTCAAATTCAGATGATCTCAGAACCCTTTACGAGCTAGAAGGTGGACTAATGGACCTACAGATCAAAAGCTCCGACGATACGAGATTGCTCGATCAATCTCATTAACCTCCCAATCAATATTCGTTAATTGCAGGAACACTCCACTAAAGTCCCACAACTGCACTCTTCTCACTGCAGATATATTTCTGTGTCTACGGATATTGATCAATAACAGCAAGTCAATCCTTCACGAATGTTCGTAACACCAGCGGGTCAAATTACCGTTTTACCCCTTAGTTACATCTTGTAGCTTAAGTACCAGTGCTCCTCTAATGAACAATTTGTTTGTGGTCCTACCAACAAACAGAGTCCTTCTCGGGCCAATGAGAGGGTCGGACCCTTTGTTCAAGTCCCGGAGACACCATTTAAGGGAACATTCCTCTACTTACCCTAGTAGGCGGGAAGGAGTGAATTACATTTTGATAGGCTAAGTCCCCAACTGCTCACTTGGTCTTATCCCCAAGAAGGTAGGCATATTGAGCCGACAAATCTGGCCACTCTCACTATACTAGTCAAAAGACAATCCCTCGCGAACAGGAGTTCGTAACCTGCTCAGGATTGAGATCAAGTTACCTAGGTCATCCTAGTGAAATAGAAACCTAACTAGTCAACGAAGTTACATCTAGTTGTTACTATTTCGCGGTCCGATCTTATGTAATCTCATTACATAGGATATCCCCACTCACATGTCATCTACACGAACACGTTAGGATCACAGTGTTTGTATCATATACAAAGAGGGCCACATCCATAATTTTACCAGGGTAAGGTACCCAAAACTTATCCCCTAACTATAGACCCTTTAGGTTGTATCTCTAACTGAGATCCTTTATATGTACACTACATTCAGTTAAAGATTCATATTACTGTTGGGATGTATGTCCTCATCTCGTGTAGTTTGTAATATTCAAAGTTGTAAATGAATAAGAGTTATTTATTTCAACATTGTGTAATAAATAAGAGTTATTTATTTAATCTTTGTGTCTCGCATTTTTCATAAACTTAATCCAACAAACTAAGCTTCAGGGTCATTGCATTATGAGAGTAGTAAGAACTTGAATGGTGTGTAGTGGACACACAGGGAGGATCGCGTTCGATTTAATGACCCAAACGGTGTACAGTATATGGATAGGGTTGGAGACCTAATCCTGGATACACTGTGGATGTAGCCCGCTTTGTATTAGATACAAACAAGGTGATCTGACTCGTTCATGTGGTTGACATGCGAGTGAGGGTATCCTTTGCAATGAGATTGTACAAGACCGGACTGTGAATTATTAGACTTACTGATGTAACACCGTTAACAATATAGAGCTAATAAATTCGTAGATGACCATTAGTGACTCGACTTAAATGAGGCGTGTTACGGACTCGCTCATGCGGGGTCCGTCCTTTGACTAGTACGGGTGAGGGTGGCCACCGTTGCTCGCCCAATATGCCTATCTTCTCGAGGCGAGGACCACGTGGGAGCTGGGAACTTGACTACGCAAGAAGGAATTCACTCGTTCCGACTTTAGGGAAACTAGAGGTTGTTCCCTTAAGTGTTGTCTCCGTGGCTTGAACAACGGGGCCCCACTCTCTCATTGCCCCTGAGAGGGTTGTTGTTTATGGTTGGACCATGCAACGTAGTTGTTCATTAGAGAGCAAATGGGACTTAAGGAGCAAGAGGTAGACTGTGGGTAAAGCAATAATTTGACTCGATTGTGACTACGAACAACCCGTGAAGGGTCGACTCATGGTTATTGGTTATATCGATGGACACAACTTGTCCTACATGATGATGAGTCTTTGCTACGGCCTTTAGTGGAGTGTTACCGTAGCTAATGAATGTTGAATAACCGGTCAAAGAGTTTTGTGAGTTAGTCTCGGATCATTGGAGCTCGTCACGTGTAGGTCCATTAGGTCCCTCGGTTGGCTCAAATTGGACAAATTGAGGGTTTACAGTTTGGTGTGAATTTGAAGTGTTCAAATTCATTATTTGGGTATTTATGCCATTTATATGAGATATAGATGACATAATATATAGTTTGGTGTGAATGAGATTCATAATAAACTATAGTATAGCCTAATTGATTAATTAGTTCTAATTGGATAAATTGAATTGAGAGAAATTAAATTGAATGTGATTCAATTTGTAATTCCACATTTATGCAAATGAGATTTGTATAATAAGGTATGAGATACCTTATATTATATAATATGCAAATATGATTTGTATATTATATAGTTGTGGTAAAATGGTGAATTGGTGGAGATTTTAACCACACACCATTATAAAAGGACGCATTCAAAGGCATCTCAAGACTCTTCTTGCCATTTTTTTGATTTCCATCCAAAGAGAGAAAGGATTCTCTCTCAAATCCTCTCACAATTCTCCAAAATTCTCTCCTCACCCAAAACCAAAGGGAGTCCCACTCACTCTCCCTCAACCTCCCGATAACAACTAAGAAGACATTTTGGAAGTGTCTTGCAACACTGTTCGAGGTTCGTGTTCGAGGAGAACGTTGGATCAAGAGAGATCGTGACCAGAGAAGGAGAAAACGTTGAAGAAGTGTTCTTCAAGAGGTTAGTATTCATTATATTTAGCCTAGGATTTATGAGATAGATTCAATTTTAAGATAGGATTTACACAACGAATCAACGACGTTTCACAACGTCTTCCGCTGCGGGAATTCAAAATCCCTTCAATTGGTATCAGAGACAATCGTTGCTCTTCGGTTTGTATTCTGTGAATTCTTAAAATTAGGTGGGTAGCATTAATTTTCATGAGATGAATGTTAATGGTTTGCAATTTTGGATGTTTTCGGTTTTTGACACTTTTTTAGATTTACATTAAAGTTGATGAGATCAATGTAAGGGTCCGTTGTTTTGGGCATTTTTTAATGTAAATCGAGTCTTTAAGTCCGTGTCGTTCGTGGCAAGAGTTGTCGTGACGAAAACGGAGCAAAAACGGGTGATTTCGCTGAAAAGCAGCAAAAGTTGTGTTGCTGGAAGTTCATCAGCGTTGCGACGCCATCCATGCTGCTGGGGGCTGCTGCAGTGCAGCGTTGCAACGCTAGCGGTGGCGTTGCAACGCCATAGCGTTGAAAACGCTGGGCGCGACGCTAAAGATTATTGCGTTGCAATGCAATAACAATGTTGCAACGTCGTGGCATAGTGGTACGTGGAGCGCGAGAAATCTAGGGACGTGTTTGTGGGTGGTGGTTCAATCCTAGGGTTGGGCAACTGTTGTTCTATTTTATTTTTATTTTATTATTTATTTATTTATAAAATTGATTTTATAAATGTATTTTATTTAATTATTTTATGCATGAGATGTATGATTTAATTATTTCTATGTGCATAGAGTATGTCATATAGATTTAAAATCTCACCTTAGGTTAAACATTTCATGCATCATATTTATATTATAAGAGTTATAATATATAGTATGCATGATAGGATTATATTATACGAGTTATAATATAATGTTTGCATGATTTAATTTGTTTAAATATAAGTGTTATATTTTTAAATTAAAAGCATGCTCATGCATTTAATTCATGTGATGAATGTATGTTATAGTATAGTATTATTCATGTGATGAATGATCAAGGACTATAACATAGAAATGCATGTAACCTAAGTTAATTATTAGCTTTAAATGGTTGAGAACATGAATAATTAGACTTAGGTTTTCTAATTCTAATAAGATTAGAATTAGGAAATCAAATATGACCTTTGAATGGAGACTGATAAGTAACTCTGTCTAAGGAAGGTTTTGTCTAAGGCTGGGGTATTTAAGTTGACACTTGCGGAACACCCCTACCTAGAAACCGACCTGGGAGTGAATTCGGTCCGGATTCTTAGGTTATATTCTCATGAGTGTCGTTAATTAAGAGTTAATTAATTTACTCACATAGACCTAAGTTAATAATGTGATTATAGACTTAGGCTAATCCAATATAAGAGTTATATTGGTAGACTTAGGTAAATTTTAGCCGGTTTATCTAGGTCAATCCCGATTATTTTAAAGTGTTGAGTGGGAGGAAATAAAGTGTATGAGATACATTTAATTTTCCATCCACAAATCTCCGATTTTTGTCCCTAGGGTGCCAAAACTCGGTCCAATATTGCTATTTAATTATTTTATGCATGAGATGTATGATTTAATTATTTCTATGTGCATAGAGTATGTCATATAGATTTAAAATCCCACCTTAGGTTAAACATTTCATGCATCATATTTATATTATAAGAGTTATACTATATAGTATGCATGATAGGACTATATTATACGAGTTATAATATAATGTTTGCATGATTTAATTTATTTAAATATAAGTGTTATATTTTTAAATTAAAAGCATGCTCATGCATTTAATTCATGTGATGAATGTATGTTATAGTATAGTATTATTCATGTGATGAATGATCAAGGACTATAACATAGAAATGCATGTAACCTAAGTTAATTATTAGTTTTAAATGGTTGAGAACTTGAATAATTAGACTTAGGTTTTCTAATTCTAATAAGATTAGAATTAGGAAATCAAATATGACCTTTGAATGGAGACTGATAAGTAACTCTGTCTAAGGAAGGTTTTGTCTAAGGCTGGGGTATTTAAGTTGACACTTACGGAACACCCCTACCTAGAAACCGACCTGGGAGTGAATTTAGTCCAGATTCTTAGGTTATATTCTCGTGAGTGTCGTTAATTAAGTGTTAATTAATTTACTCACATAGACCTAAGTTAATAATGTGATTATAGACTTAGGCTAATCCAATATAAGAGTTATATTGGTAGACTTAGGTAAATTTTAGCCGGTTTATCTAGGTCAATCCCGATTATTTTAAAGTGCTGAGTGGGAGTTAATAAAGTGTATGAGATACATTTAATTTTCCATCCACAAATCTCCGATTTTTGCCCCTAGGGTGCCAAAAATCGGTCCAATATTGCTATTTAATTATTTTATGCATGAGATGTATGATTTAATTATTTCTATGTGCATAGAGTATGTCATATAGATTTAAAATCCCACCTTAGGTTAAACATTTCATGCATCATATTTATATTATAAGAGTTATAATATATAGTATGCATGATAGGACTACATTATACGAGTTATAATATAATGTTTGCATGATTTAATTTATTTAAATATAAGTGTTATATTTTTAAATTAAAAGCATGCTCAGGCATTTAATTCATGTGATGAATGTATGTTATAGTATAGTATTATTCATGTGATGAATGATCAAGGACTATAACATAGAAATGCATGTAACCTAAGTTAATTATTAGTTTTAAATGGTTGAGAACTTGAATAATTAGACTTAGGTTTTCTAATTCTAATAAGATTAGAATTAGGAAATCAAATATGACCTTTGAATGGAGACTGATAAGTAACTCTGTCTAAGGAAGGTTTTGTCTAAGGCTGGGGTATTTAAGTTGACACTTGCGAAACACCCCTACCTAGAAACCGACCTGGGAGTGAATTCAGTCCAGATTCTTAGGTTATATTCTCGTGAGTATCATTAATTAAGTGTTAATTAATTTACTCACATAGACCTAAGTTAATAATGTGATTATAGACTTAGGCTAATCCAATATAAGAGTTATATTGGTAGACTTAGGTAAATTTTAACCGGTTTATCTAAGTCAATCTCGATTATTTTAAAGTGCTGAGTGGGAGGAAATAAAGTGTATGAGATACATTTAATTTTCCATCCACAAATCTCTGATTTTTGTCCCTAGGGTGCCAAAAATCGGTCCAATATTGCTATTTAATTATTTTATGCATGAGATGTATGATTTAATTATTTCTATGTGCATAGAGTATGTCATATAGATTTAAAATCCCACCTTAGGTTAAACATTTCATGCATCATATTTATATTATAAGAGTTATAATATATAGTATGCATGATAGGATTATATTATACGAGTTATAATATAATGTTTGCATGATTTAATTTATTTAAATATAAGTGTTGTATTTTTAAATTAAAAGCATGCTCATGCATTTAATTCATGTGATGAATGTATGTTATAGTATAGTATTATTCATGTGATGAATGATCAAGGACTATAACATAGAAATGCATGTAACCTAAGTTAATTATTAGTTTTAAATGGTTGAGAACTTGAATAATTAGACTTAGGTTTTCTAATTCTAATAAGATTAGAATTAGGAAATCAAATATGACCTTTGAATGGAGACTGATAAGTAACTCTTTCTAAGGAAGGTTTTGTCTAAGGTTGGGGTATTTAAGTTGACACTTGCGGAACACCCCTACCTGGAAACCGACCTGGGAGTGAATTCGGTCCGGATTCTTAGGTTATATTCTCGTGAGTGTCGTTAATTAAGAGTTAATTAATTTACTCACATAGATCTAAGTTAATAATGTGATTATAGACTTAGGCTAATCCAATATAAGAGTTATATTGGTAGACTTAGGTAAATTTTAGCCGGTTTATTTAGGTCAATCCCGATTATTTTAAAGTGTTGAGTGGGAGGAAATAAAGTGTATGAGATACATTTAATTTTCCATCCACAAATCTCCGTAAAGTTCGCACCGTGAGATCCATGCTCGGCCTCGTGGCGCAAATGGGAGCGTCCCCCTACGTATGGCATTTGTATGGGTCAATATCAACGTGAATGGAGAGAGTACTTATAGTGAGTGGGAGCGGGACCTGTGAAAATGGGACCCACGGTCTCTTCTTTCGATTCACACCGTGAGACGCCTATGATCCGCCTGCTAGTTTGGCCTGGACCAGACAATCCCTACGGAGGGCCTTGATCATGGGAGTCGAAACACCGTGAATTCCAGAAAGGGATACGATTTCCTTGTTGGTTTTCCTTCTTAGTCCTCCCTACAGCGGCTATTGTTTGGACAGATACTTGGAAATTTAAAGATTGAGGTGACACTCACAGGATTCATTAAGAGTTAATGGATTCGAGAAAAATGGTAATGGATGCCTAATGGAATAAGAGTTATTCTCGTATTAGGGTCTGGTCGAGAGAGTCTCGTCCTAGAGGAGGAGTGGGTTTGTCTACCCTATGGTGGCGGTCATTCTAAACCTTTAGGGTATCATTGCAAATTTTGAATGACCTAGGGTTCATAGGATAAAAATTTGCTAAAACCCGATTGGATTTTAAAAAGTTTTTGCGAGACTAATACAAAGTTTTTCATTTTATTTCAGCAACAAAATGTCAAACGCTTTTAACCCCCCTTTAACTTCCGTTAAGTTAGTCGGCGATAGTACACTACAACAAAATATGGAATAATGACAGTCATGGAAAAAAACACACTTGAAACAATGATGGTCGGTTTTAAGACGCGCAGAATTTTTTTAAAAAAAATTAAATTAACATACAATGACGGGCGGGCATTGTAAAACTTTTATTTAGGTTTTTCATTTTTCTCGCTACCCAAACAACACGCAAACTCGTCTCTCTCACTCTCACCCTCACCTTCACTGAAAAAATCTCGCCGCCCCCAACCATTCTTTCATGTTGTCGTCATCGTGAGTTTTCTTGTCCGTTGTTGTCATCGTTACAGTTCGTCCATCGCCTGCTGTCCATCGCATGTCGTTGTGAGTTCCGTCATTCTACCGTTCGTTGTTCTTCACCCCAACCATTATGATTTTTTGTTCATTGTTTCTCGAAGTCTACTATCGTCAATTCTTCCATTGTTCTTTCACTAAATCTACATTGTCCTGGCCAGATCTGCACCGATCTTTGACAGATTCGACGAGTTCACCGAAGGTTCCCTTTCTGACCAAAATTTCCTAAAAATCGAAATTTTGTGGGCATTGATCTGTAGTACCTTTCAACTTTCAAGTATGTTCTTTTTCCATTTGGGTTTATCGTCTTTGTTTTTTATCCTGAAAATTGCAGAACAAAAGTAAAATGGACTTAGTAAAAGGCTACAATCAATTTTGGGAATCTTTGATTAATTTTATACAATCAAATTTGAGAATCTTTGATTTATTTTAAACCCAATTAGTTTTCGTAATTGCAGCTTGGAGGAGGTTGCCATGGTGATGCATCTAGGGCAATATCTTCCATGTTGGAGCCTTGTCAATCATTACCTTTCAGGTACTTTTGTGTTCGACCTAAAGGTGTATGTTTTTCCAATTTAGTCTTCCCTGTTTGGTTTTGATTAAATTTCAGTGACGATGAGAGTTGTGATATTGACTGGGATAGCCTTGGATTTGGGTTGTTGCCAACAGATTACATGTATGTTATAAAATGCTCTAAAGATGAGAATTTCGAATGAGGTTTTAAAGAAACTTGTGAAATTGCATCGTTGACAATACAACTAATTGGTGGAATGGCATCGTCGTGAAAGGAAGCATGATTGAAGGAACAAAATGGGGCTAAAAATGTAGTAGAAATGGAGGTGCAAAGAGAGGGCAAATCTTGCGGTGCTTCAATATTATAAGCTTGTGGCATAACATCATTGGACTGGAGGTGGGATGCACACAACATGAGGCTTCTTACTCATCTAAATTACATGAGAATCCATCTTTGTTTTTTATTTTTCTCTTCATAAATGTCCCAACAACTATTATCATATTTATACCTACATTATGGCCAGGTACCTTGAAGTTCCAGTTTATGTTCAAGTTGCATTCATTAAGTTATGAATTTGGTACCATTTTTAGTAGGAGTAATGCTTGCCTCATAACTCCTGTCTCACTGGTTCCTGCATCGAACTTGTAATCTTGATTGTGTTTGTTTGCGTTGCACTTTGTGAACAGATTACTGTCATTGGATTGAATGTGATATAATTTCATATCCTTGAGATTCTAATATGCTCTAATTTATCTTTCTGTTCTTTAGCTAATTTTTAACTGGATGGTGGTTGTTGTTTTGATATTGGGATTCTAAGTTTCTAACCATGGAGTTTTTATGGGCATTAATTTGTAGTACTATCTCTTTTCGTTTGATTTTTTTTTATGCTGAAAAAATTGAAAGAAAAAAACATAATATAAAACTTTGTTGGGCACACTAAGATCGGTAGTGATTTCTTTCTAGGCGAACTTATACCAAACGTAGATCTATAACTCCAAGTGACACCCAACCTAGATCTGCAAATTATTTTTTTTCTCTTATATTCTAGTTCTTTTCTTAAAGCTAAGAGATCTGTGCGGCAATGTCAAGTAGGATACAGATAGACTTTACCATAGCAACAGGTGAAAAGGTTCGCTCATAGTCAACCCCTTCAACCTGGGTATAACCCTTTGCTACTAGTCTAGCTTTAAAGATTTGCACCTTTCCATCTACACCACGCTTTCTCTTGTAGATCCACTTACAACCTATAGGTTTTACCCCATCAGGTTTATCTAAAAGATCCCAAACAGAATTGAAGTACATAGACTCCATTTCTTGGTCCATGGCTATGACCCATTTGTCTTTGTCTTTGTCAACCATCGCTTGATTATAAGTCAATGGATCCTCGCAGTTGTCATCTGGTATAACAACTTGGGTTTCAGATATACTCATGTAACAGTCAGGTTGTGTTATAACTCTCCCACTACGTCGAGGCATACTCAGCTCTTGAGATGGACTCTCTTGACTAGACAAACTAGTATCAACAACTCTTGTTGACGTACTAGTTTTATTAGCAACCTTTGTTATTGTTCCGTCTAACTCACTCAACACAATTTTACTTCTTGGTTTGTGGTCCCTTATGTGGTCCTCCTCTAAGAAAGTGGCATTTGTCGACACAAAAAACTTATCTCCCTTAGGATCATAGAATAAACCACCTCTTGTTTTTTTTGGGTAGCCTACGAATAGGCACAATTTTGAACGTGAATCCAACTTCTTTGGATTTGTCACAAGCACATGTGTCTTTGGGATGACCTCATATTCAGAATGACATAAACCGCTTTACGCCCTTTCCAGAGTTTAAAAGGTGTTTGAAACACTTTTGAGGGCACATTATTCAAAATGTATCGCATGATCTCTCTTTGCGTAACCCCAAAACGAACTAGGGAGATGAACATAACTCATCATTGATCGAACCATGTCCAACAAGGTTCTATTTCTCCTTTTCGATACACCGTTTTGTTGTAGTGTGCCGGGAGCTGAGAGTTGGGATGTGATTCCATGTTCTATCATATAGTTCTGGAATTTTAAATCCATGTACTCTCCACCTCGATCTGATCGAAGCGTTTTAATTGTTTTACCCAATTGATTTTCAACCTCAGTCTTGAATTCCTTGAACTTTTCAAGTGTTTCAGACTTATGTTGTATTAGGTAAATATGCCCAAACCTGGAATAATCATCTACAAATGAGATGAAATATTCATAACCTCCTCTGGCTTTAACACTCATCGGACCACAAAAGTCCGAATGTATAAGCTCAAGAGGTTATTTGGCTCTATAACCTTTTCCACTAAAAGGTGTTTTAGTCATTTTGCCTTCTAGGCAGGATTCACATACAGGTAAAGTATTTTCTTCTAACTTATTTAGAAGTCCATTTTTTACCAATCTCTCAATCCTATTGAGATTAATGTGACCCAATCTAAGATGCCAAAGATGAGCATTTTCTTTAGGAGAAATTTTACGTTTCTTAGTTTGTGCGTTTGCAGTTTTAAATAATTCAGTGTTCAAAACCATTTTGACTGAATTAGGCCTTAAAACATACAGCCCATTTTCTAATGAAGTTGAACATATTTCCATACCTTTCTTTAAAATAAACACTTTATTCATTGAGAAATAAACAGAAATACATTGTTCTATAAGGCAAGAAATTGAAATAAGCTTTCAAGTAAACCTTAGTATCACTAATATATTGTCCAACAACATATATTTTTGCCAAAGTAAAGCTTCATCGTGCCTCTTTTGCACATGGTGAGACGACTTCTCCATTTCCAACCGGAGCGTTATTCTCTTTCTCAGAGCTGCTGCTTGGAATCAATTCCACTGAAAAAAGAGCAAACATGATTAATGGCGCTCGAATCAAGTATCCAAGCGGTTTATCATTATCCATTAAACAAGCTTCTAGGAAAAGTAAATCATATTTACCTTCCTTCTTCTTTTTCTCGCAATGTACTTGGACGAGCCCGTTTCAATGCCCGTCTTTCGTTGCGGTGGAAACACTTTCCTTTGTCAAGAACTTCTTTGACTTTCTTGCCCATACGGGCGCGACTTTGTCACTCGTTTCCCTTTACCAACCTTTTTCATGTTCTTCTTCTTCCCTTTCAAAAGTTAGAAGAAGATGAAGCCATCTTGTTTTTGTTCCGCAGGTCGAACCTCCGTGATAACTCCTCACGGCAACATTTGCCTCACCTTTCGATCCCCGAATTTTCATCAAAGATTAAAAGGTCGGACTTCATTCGAAGGAGGTAAGGTTAAAAGTAAGGTTGTTTATAACGACATTACTTCTAAATCAGAGGAAACTATCCGGAAGGGTTTCAGATTGAAGTCGACTGGCTCGACTCATCGATGGAAGCATCATTCGACTCGCGATGTTAAAGTGCACCATCATATCCAGGACATGATCCCAAAGCAGATGTACCCCGGCATCCTCGAGTTTAATATGTACTTTAGGGCATTGTGTTCGGGCTGTGTGGTCGTTGTCCAAACATACCCCCGCATTGTAATCCATGATTTCCTTGGTGGTTATCATGCCCTCATGCTTCTTAGCTAATATGTCAGACATACTTGCCAACATGTAGACCTTGGCCTTATCATTGGCCTTGATCCATCGATCATATGCATCACGAACATTTCATGACGCATTCGAGCCTGGCACCTGAGGACACTCCTCAGTTAGCACAAACTTCAGATCATCCACTACCAATATAGTGTTCAGTTTGTTTTTCCATGTTATCATATTCTCTCTGGTTAACTTTTTCGCACCAAATAAGGAAATAATAGAGCTAGACATTTTTGCTGAAAAATTACAAACAAACTTGTATGAGTTTCTTGCTATAACTCTAATCCAATCATGTTTTAGCTAATTATCAAATGATTCCTACGTCATTTATAATTTGCAATGATACTCCAAAGGTTTAGAATGTATGACACCGAAGGGTAATAAAAAATACTCCTCCTTTGGATCAAGACATTCTTGACCAAAACTTAATGCCAAAATAACTCTTATTCCTAGAGGCTTTAGTTACCATTATTCGGTCAGGATCCATACACAACTTATGTACCTCGTGAGTGTGACCCTCTGTATTTAGATCCCAGAGTCCCCATCCAATAAAATCTGCCGAAGGGAGGACTAGATTGAAAAACAGACTAAGGAAATCTTTATCCCTTTCGAGTGTCTCTCATGTGTTCGATCCCCATGATCAAGCCCTCCAGAAGGGATTGTCAGTCCGAGCCAAACTAGCGGTGACCATAGTGATCTTACTGGTGTAAAGCGATGAAGAGACCATAGGTTTTGTTTTCACTAAATCTGCTCCCACTCACTATAAGTACCCTCTTCATTCACCTTGATATTGACTCATACAAACACCATCCGAAGGGGGACGCTCCCGTTTGCGCCACGAGGCCAAGTATGAGTCTCACGGTGTGAACTTCCTGGAGAAACGTAGGTGGAAAAATATGTATCATATACACTTTTCCTCCCACTGGATACTTTAAATCTATAGGAATCTTACTTAGGCTAAACCCAGCTAATGGTTTTACCTAAAGTTATCAATATAACTCTTATATTGATTTTATCCTAAGTTTGCTAATATAACTTTTATATTAAGCCTAGAATTTCTAGTTTATTAACCCCTTAATAAACCCGTTGACGCTACTATAATTTATAAACCCTCTGATTAAATTTCACTCCCAAGTCAGTTCCCAGGTAGGGGTGTTAAGTTCAAAAATCAAACTTAAATACTGACCTAGACAGAACTTTCCTTAGAAAGAGTTCCTCTTTTAATCATTGTTTATAAATCACTTGGTTCCTAATTCTAATCTGATTAGAACTAGATAACCTAAGGTATATTATTTCCAAGTTCTAAACATTTTAAAACTAATAATTAACCTTAGGTGACATGCATACTATGTTATAGTGCTTGATCATTCATCTCATGAATAATAAGACATACATAACATAATCATCTCATGAAAAATAATGCATGTCAATGTTGTCCATAAATTAATATAACAACTTTATATTAATAAATCATGCAAACTATATAATATAACTCTTTATATTATAAATGATGCATGGAAATGCTTAACCTAAGGTGGGATTTCTAAATTAAAAGCATACATTATGCAAGGCAATAATTACACAATAATTGCATAATTTAAATAGCAAAATTAAACGATTTTTGGCACCCTAAAAATAATTTTAATTAATATAATCTAATTATATTAATTAAAATTAAATATAAATAAATATAAAACATTTTTATATTTATTATATATAATAAAAACGAATTTTCGCCCGTTGGATAACTCATTAAACGCGCCCGGCGTTTACAGCGTGGCCTGTATGTTGTCCGCTTCGCTCGTTGTTGAAGCGTTGCAACGCTGAAGGAAGCATTGCAATGTTGCCTCTGATGCGCGCCTCCTTCCGCAAGCGCAATGTTGCAACGCCAATGAACAGCGTTGCAACGCTGCACACAGACAGCATGTGGAATCTCCATTCCTTGCTCGTTTTCGCTCTGATCATCTCAGCAACCACCTTGCCTCGATCGACACGGACTTACAGACTCGATTTACAATTAAAATTGCCCAGAACATCGGGCCCTTACATTGAACGATTCAATGAAAAATTGTAAATCTAAGTGTCAATATTGAAAACGTCTAAATTGCAAACCGTTCATATATCTCATGCAAAACAGTAAATCTCACTTCGTTCTTGAAAAATCCAGAACGTAAACTTAGAACGCAATTGGGCTCTGATACCAATTGAAGGGAATCGAATCCCACAGCGGAAGCGATTGTGAATCGCGTGTTCTTAATTTCGTTACAAACATTACATTCAAGAACAATTCTAACTAGATTAAGCATATAATAACAATATGGACAGCGAGATACTACCTTTGAAGAACCTTTCTTCGAGTGCTCCTTCTCCCATGAACACAATCTCAGCAACACGAACCCGAACGTTCACCGATACTACCACCGGATCTTCTTCGTTGTTCTCTAGGTGAAGGAGAAATGTGGGTTCCCTTTAGGTGAGATGAGGTGTTTTGTTAAAATCTAGTTGGAACTCTTTCCAACACTATGTGGGAGAATTCTCTAGGTTTTCTCAAGAGATTGAATCACTTAACCTTGCTTAACCTAGTTGCATCTCATGCAACTATATCTATAGGGAAATATGAGGGAAATTATCATCCTATCCCTCTTATATTCTCCAACTATTATATGGTTTATATGTGAATCTAATTCACATTAAAACCATATATTATATTGATTATATCATATATAATTGATATAACACCTCATGTATGAAATTGAACACTTCAATTTCATTCCTAACTTTATACACTCAATATTACCATGTTGAGCCAACGGAGGGACCTAATGGACCTACAGTTCATGAGCTCCAATGATGTGAGATTAACTGATCAAACTCTTTGATCCAGTTAATCAATATTCATTAACTACAAGTCGCTCCACTATAGACTTGTAGTTGTACTCTACTCACTGTAGATTATATTGTGTCCACTGATATAATCATTACCCATGAGTCGACCCTTCACAGGTTGTTCGTAATCACGGCTAGGTCAAATTACCGTTTTACCCCTATGATTACCTCTTTGTTCCTTAAGCACCACTGATCCTCTAATGAACAACAAGTCTAAGGTC
Organism: Trichosanthes cucumerina; assembly: GCA_036507285.1. NCBI lineage: Eukaryota > Viridiplantae > Streptophyta > Magnoliopsida > Cucurbitales > Cucurbitaceae > Trichosanthes > Trichosanthes cucumerina. The sequence goes on along the minus strand of CM071842.1, from coordinate 29,241,283 downwards.
CTACCATAGACTCATACCCTCATAGAGGGTGGGGCCCCGTTGTTCAAGACCTGGAGTCAGTTCTTATTAAGGGAACAACCTATCTAATTCCTTAGTGAAGGAATGAGTGAATTCCATCTTGCACAGTTAAGTCCCCAACTACCTACGAGATTCTGTCCCTGAGAAGGTAGGCTTATTGAGTCGGCTACAGGCCACTCTCACCCATACTAGTCTAAGGACAAACCCCTATAAGCAGGAGTTCTTAACTTACTTAGGATTCAGGTCGAGTCACTAATGACCATCTATAAATTATCAGTCTTATCCTGTTAACGGTGTTACACTGGTTAGACTAATAATTTGTAGTCCGGTCTTGTATGAACTATTCATACAGGATGCCCCCACTCGCATGTCAACTACGTGAATGAGTTGGAATACCTCATTTGTACTAATTACAAAGTGGGTCGCATCCATGGTGTTACCAGAATAAGGTTTCCAACCTTATTCTTATACCATAGACCATTTAGGTTATATTCTTGAACACAATCCAAATAGTGTCCACTACACTGATGTTCAAGATATATTATAACCTTAAAGCTTAGTTTATTGGATTTATAAAACAAGAATATAATTTTATCAAAACAAATAACCCTTTATTTATTTGATCAAATTTACACGAGTTTAGGGCATTAATCCCAACAGGTTATGTATTTACTCTTGGTGGTTCTGTTGTCAGTTGGAAGACAACCTTACAGCCTACAGTTACTTTGTCTACTACTGAGGCAGAATATATGGCATTGATAAAAGCCGCAAAAGAGGGAATATGGCTGAAAGGACTAGTTGGTGATCTTGGTTTACATCATGATCAGGCAATTATGTATTGTGATAGTTTAAGTGCAATATGTCTGGCCAAGGATCAAGTCCATCATGAGAGAACTAAGCACATAGATGTGAGGTATCATTTCCTAAGAAGCGAGAAGAGGGTGAAGGTGATGAAAGTTGGCACTTACGATAATCCCACTTGATATGTTCACCAAGCACATTCGGTATGGCAAGTTCAAACATTGCTTGGACTTGCTAAATGTCTTAAGCTGTTAGTGATCCCTATTGGGGACATTCTGAGGCAAGGGAGAAAGTCTGGTACATCTGGTAACTTTTGAGTTGCACCTGGTACATCTGTTATCTATGAGAGAATTCAAGTCAAGGTGGAGATTTGTAAAGATGCCTTGAATCTGTTATCTGTCGGTTCGAATGACCAAGTACGGGGGTCTCGCTAAACTCCTATCTGAAATTAATCTGTTCTCTGTGTAATTTTGTTCTCTCGTTTTTCCTCAGTTAATAAAATTACTCTCTCCCTCTACCCGTGGATGTAGCTAACACAACGTTAGTGAACCACGTAAATACTGTGTGTGATTTTCTTCTGTGACTCTCTTCGTTTATCTACTGCTTTCATTTTTAACAAAAGCATTCAACAAAATCAGATTTATTTTTCAAAGGAAATAACCATGTGTAGCGTGAGCAATCATCAACCAAACTAGCATAGTACTTAAAGCCTTGACATGAAGTAATTGGCGCAGGACCCCAAAGATCACAGTGTATCTTATCAAAAGGAAATTCACTTACTTTTATTATTCAGAGAGAATGGAAGTTTATTATTTTTGCTTAATTGACAAACAATACAAATATTTTCTTCTTTCTTCCAATTAGATACATCAATAAATTTATGGATACTAAGATGTTTTAGATAGCTTTCATTTAAGTGGTCCATCCTTTTATGCCAAATGGATAGAGGAGCCTTATTAGAACTAGAAAAAAATTAAGTAGACTTCATGTGACTTCATTGCTTCATCGAGGGCATAAAGACCTCCACGTTTACTCCCCTTAGCTAGAGTTCTCTCGTGTTTGTCCTTTATAACAAATTGATCATTAGAGAATATAACTTCACAATCATTATCAGTGATTAATTTGCTTACAGATAAGAGGTTCTTTTTCATATTGGGAACTACCAAAACATCATTTAAGTGAAGGTTTTTATAATTAGTTTGGATTTGAGCTCGACCTAAGTGAGTTATATTCAAACCTTCTCCATTGGCAACATAGAGAAGTTCCCTACCTTTATAAGGTTTTAAGTTGGTGAGTTTACCTGGATCGGACAAGACATGAGTGGAGGCTCCAGAATCAGCATATATTGTTTGGTTTGTTTCTTCAATTAGTGTCATTGGCGCCAGTGCCTTTGGAATATCTTCTGATTGGTATGAATGATCGAAGCGATTCCAACATTGCAATGCTGTGTTATTAGACTTACCACAAATTTGGCAAATGACAGTCTCCTTATGAGTGAAGTTAGGTGATCCAAGATGCTGGTTCTTGGAGGAATGAGCAGCTACCAAATTGTTTTGAACTGATCGAGTTGGTTGAAATCCTCGACCTTTGGAATTAAATTGGCACCCTCTTCCTCTATTATATCTACCACGCTGCACAAAAAATGCTTGGTTATGATTGATTGAGTTTGATTTTACCTCTTCCACTTCCATAGATAATAGTTGATCATGAGTTTTTAGTGCAAGAAGAAACTGATTGTAGGATGGGTATGGCGGCTTTGAAAGCATGGCAACTCGAAAATCTTTGTAGTTGCTTCATAATCCACGAGCCAGATGAAAAACTTTGGTTACATCATCTAAGGGGAGTTTCATAGCAGCAAGCTTATCACAAAGATTTTTGAACTTCTTGATGTCCTCATCTAAAGATGAATTTCCTTTCTTGAGACAAAAAAGAGCTTCATTGAGATGAATCTCAGTTTCTTTTGTAGTTGACAGAAATAGTTCTTCCAAGGATGCCTAAACTTGATGTGCGGACTCTGTACCTTCCACCATGGTGAGTATTTCCTCTAAGATGATGCCTAAAAGCCAGTTGGTTAATAACCTATCATTTGTGAGCCAAATACTATGGTGTGGATTGGAAATTTTTGTGCCATCCTTATTTGTGATTTCTTCGGCTGGGGAAGCTCCACCAATGAGATGATGTTCAATTCTCATGCTCCTAACAAGATGGAGATAAGGCTTGTACACTGATGGAATGTTTGTATGGTGAGAGCTTCTTCAACCCGAGTCATGGAAAGGGTGTTTTGAACTTTTGAGTTTTCCTTGAGCTTCAACTCTGATACCATGCGGAAAGAAGGATGAATGATAGAATGTTCAACTTGAATTTCATTGAGATTTGTATCGGTTTTAATTGCATATACCTTCCATATATACATTCATCCTCTTAAGGAAACTATGGCTCAAGGAAAGAATTAAACTCTCACAACGGTAAGAAAGTGTAAAAGGAAAGTGAGACTAAAAACATTAATTTACAATGTAATGATTACGAATTTTAGGCATAAACGTGGCAAAGAGATTGGAAATCAATTAGTTGCATGATGTGTATTTGTTGTCGCCTGCACTAGAGGCATGAGCTGGAAGCTGGCCTTGGTGGCTTTTCCTTCATTTGGATCATCTTCCAATGTACGTGATCTTGAGCATCGTCTTAATGAGTCAGAACAACGTCTTCAAGAATCTGAACGACAAAGAAAAGTCGAGGTACAAGCCCTCAAAGATCAAATTGTTGAATTAGAAAATCGTTTTGATGATAGATTTAAAACAATGATGGCAAAGATGCGTAAACAATTTGTTACTAATTGATTGTGTAGTAGTTAAATGTTCTAGAACTTTTGTAGTTTTTTTTATTAAGTTGTAGTTATTTTGTCTATAAACAATTTACAAGATTATATCAAAATTACTAGCTACTTTAAGACATCTAAGTTTAATTCATCTTAAACTACTTTAATAGTAGTTACTATTTCCCTTGCCTATTCTTTCTATTCTATATCCTTGTACTTGAAATTCAAGAAATTACAGGTAAGTAGATCAGTAGAGAACATTTTGAGGTTATTGTATTCAAGTGTTGAAGCCTTTTGCAAGAGCTTTTTCGAAAGATTTATAAATATCGATAAAAAAGTATTTCTGAAGGCTTTAAAGTCTTTGAAAATAGTATATAAGCCTTTAAAAATAATAAAAACCTTCGAAAAAGATAATTGACAATGAATAATTATCAATAAAAAATTTGAAAATTTTCGAAGACATATGACCTTTGAAAAATAATCATTTTCGAAGGTTAATGTACCTTTGATAAAAGCTTTTTCGACAAGATCTATTTCGACACTTTTTGAAGGTTCTGTTTGTTGGGATTTGTGCCCTAAACTTATGTAATTTTGATCAAATAAATAAAGAGTTACTTGTTTTGATAAAATTATATTCTTGCTTTATAAATCCAATAAACTAAGCTCCAAGGTTATAATGTATCTTGAACATCAGTGTAGTAGACACTATTTGGATTATGTTCAAGAGTATAACCTAAATGGTCTATGGTATAAGAATAAGGTTGGAAACCTTATTCTGGTAACACCATGGATGCGACCCACTTTGTAATTAGTACAAATGAGGTAATCCAACTCATTCATGTAGTTGACATGCAAGTAGGGGCATCCTGTATGAAGAGTTCATACAAGAACGGATTGCAAATTATTAGTCTCACCAGTATAACTGTTGGGATTTATGCCCTAAAACTCGTAGTTTGTAATTATGTTCTAATTAATGTAATAAAGTCTTATTATTTCAATAAAGTGTTATTGTTCGTTATCTACGAGTTTGCATTCATTAAAACCCTAAATCTAATAAACTAAACATCCAAGGCTGTTAAATGAATCTTTAACTGAATGTAATGTACATAAAAAGGATCTCGGTTCGAGATCTGACCTAAAAGTGGTCAATAGGTAGGGGATAAGGTTTGGGTACCTTACCTGGTAAAACTATGGATGTGGCCCACTTTGTATTTGATACAAACATCGTGATCCTAACGTGTTCGTGTAGATGACATGTGAGTGGGGATATCCTATGTAATGAGATTACATAAGATTCCAGGACCACAAAATAGTAACCTCTAGTCAGTAACTCAGTTGGGTGGTTAGGTTTCTATTTCACTAGGATGACCTAGGCAACTTGATCTCAATCTGAGTAGGTTACTGAACCCTATTCGCGAGGGATTGTCCTTTGACTAGTATGGGTGAGAGTGGCGATTCGTCGACTCAATATGCCTACCTTCTTGGGGACAAGACCGAGTGAGCGGCTGGAAACTTAACTTAGCAAGATGGAATTCACTCATTCCCGCCTACTAGGGTAAGTAGAGGAATGTTCCCTTAAGTGGTGTCTCCGGGACTTGAACAAAGGGCCCGACCCTCTCATTGGCCCGAGAGGGTCTCTGTTTGTTGGTAGGACCACAAACAAATTGTTCATTGGAGGAGCTTTGGTACTTAAGGTACAAGATGTAACCTGAGGGTAAAGCGGTAATTTGACCTAAGTGGTGTTACGAACATTCGTGAAGGATTGACTTGCTGTTATTGGTCGATATCCATGGACACAGAAATATATCTGCAGTGAGAAGAGTGCAGCTGTGGGACTTTAGTGGAGTGTTCCCGCAGTTAACGAATGTTGATAGGGAGGTTAATGAGATTAATCGAGCAATCTTGTATCGTTGGAGCTTCTGATCTGTAGGTCCATTAGGTCCACCTTCTAGCTCGTAAAGGGTTCTTAGATCATTAGAATTTGAAATGTTCAAACTCATTAGGGAATATATTTAATGTATCTGGTTACGATATAATATATAGTTTTGGAACTATATATTATAAATTTAATGTGAATATGATTCATATTAAATTATGTGAGAGAATTAAATAATTGAAAGAGTTCAAATATTAAATTTAAATGTGAATGAGATTCATATTTAAAAACTATAGGTTAAATTTAATGTACATTAGATGTGCATTAAACTATAGGATAGAGGGATAATTCATTAAATTTGTTTTAATGTAAATTAAATATAAGATATTTAATTTATATTTTGGTTATATAATTAATATGATTAATTAAATAAGGAACGTGTCAGGAGGACACGTTCCCCCTCTCTCCCAACTCCCTATTCGATAGGAAGTGGGAGATGCCATCTACTGGATTTAACTTCTCTTGGAGAGAAGTGGAGATGATGATTGATCGATTGATTTTCAATTGACAGAAGACAAAATTCTCTCTCTCTCACTCTCATTCCCAAAATTATCCAAAAGTTGGAATCCTTCCCACAAAGAATTTTGTTCTAAGTTTAAGCTCAGAGGATAGGAGGTTTTCCAAATAGGTGGTGCTCTGTTGGTGAAAAACAGAGAACTTTTGAAGTTCTTGAGTTGCTGAACATTGGAGCAAGGAGTTGTTGTTCTGCTAAACTACAAAGGTAATTCCTTCTTCCCTTTAGTTTAATTGTTAAACTTAGTTTGTTTGTATGCAATTAATCCATGTCTAATAGGATTAGAATTTCATGCTTGTTTTATATTTATCAATGTACTGGTTTTTGTTTTAAGTAAAACAATCAAGCACATTAACGATCCCAAACACGTTTCCGCTGCTCAAGGAGATCAGATCTCCATCAATAACATCGTTAACAGGATAAGACTGATAATTTATAGATGGTCATTAGTGACTCGACCTGAATCCTGAGCAAGTTAAGAACTCCTGCTTATAGGGGTTTGTCCTTAGACTAGTATGGGTGAGAGTGGCACATGGCAGACTCAATAAGCCTACCTTCTTAGGGACGTAACCCCGTGTAGGTAGTGAGGGACTTAGCTGTGCAAGATGGAATTCACTCATTCCTACACTAAGGAATTAGATAGGTTGTTCCCTTAAGAACTGACTCTAGGTCTTGAACAACGGGGCCCCGCCCTCTATGAGGGTATGAGTCTATGGTAGGACCTTAGACTTGTTGTTCATTAGAGGATCAGTGGTGCTTAAGGAACAAAGAGGTAATCACAGGGGTAAAACGATAATTTGACCCAGCCGTGATTACGGACAACCTGTGAAGGTCGACTCATGGGTAATGATTATATCAGTGGACACAATATAATCTACAGTGAGAAGAGTGCAACTACAAGTCAATAGTGGAGTGACTTGTGGTTAATGAATATTGATTAACTGGATCAAAGAGTTTGATCAATTAATCTCACATCATTGAAGTGTTCAATATAATCTACAGTTAGGAATGAAATCGAAGTGTTCAATTTCATATATGAGGTGTTATATCAGTTATATATGATATAATTGATATAATATACGGTTTTAATGTGAATTAGCTTCACATATAAACTATATACTAATGAGAGAATGAAGGAAGGATAGGATGGTAATTTCCATCCAATTTCCTTATAAAAGGTTGCATGAGATGCAATTCTTAGGTTAAGCAAAGAGTAGCAATCTCTTTGAAAAACCCTAGCGCATTCTCTCATAGTGTTGGAAAGAGTTCCAACTACATCTTGATAAGATCATCTCACCTCACCTAAAAGGAACCCACCTTCCTCCCTCACCTAGAGAACAACGGAGAAGATCCGGTGGTAGTGTCCGTGATCGCTCGGGTTTGTGTTGCTGAGATCGTGATCGTGGGAGAAGGAGCACTTGAAGAAAGAGTTCTTCAAAGGTATAATATCTTATTGTCCATCTTGTAGAAATGCATGCTTAATCTAGTTAGATTAGTTCTTGATTGTAATCCATGTAACTAAATTAAGAACGCGCGATTCACAATCGCTTCCGCTGCGGGATTCGATCCCTTCCCTGTTAACCTTCGAAAAAGGATTTATCGAAGGTTTGTTTAGTATTTTTTTCCAAGGTTGTGACCTTTGAAAATAGTCAATTTTCATGTAGTGGAGTGTGCTTTGGTAAACATATCAGCAATCTGTAGAGACGATGAAATAAAAGAAAATTTGATGGTGTCACCCTCAAGGTTATGGAACAATACTCAGCTTTTAAAGACGATTGAGAAATAACATCTTGTTTCTTACTCTTCTATGAAATAAGTGAATCCCTTAGAAAAATACAAATTCTGATGGTCGACTTACAGTCCATTGGAACACCGACTCAATTAATATCAGAATAAGCACACAAGTCTAAAGATGATGTGGAAGGAAACAAGAGACTCTAGAACTGTGTGCCTCGATGATACCTGAGAATATGAAGAACAACAGTCCAATCAACTATAGTAGGAGCATAGACAAACTGACTAACCACATGAACAACATGCAGAATATCTGAACGAGTCACAGTAAGATAAACCAAGCTCCCAACAATAGTACGATATAAACTAGGATTTGACAAAGGAATGTCATCTAACAGAGAGTATCGAACATTAGTTTCAAGAGGAGTATCAACAATCCTATTGTCAGTAAAATGCGTACGGTCAAACAAATCAGCTATATACTTTGACTGGGATAAAAGATAACTTTTAGGGAAACATGCAATCTTTATTCCTAGAAATAATGCATCACACCCAAGTCTTTCATATCAAAACACCGAGATAGTTCTGACTTTAAATATTATATTCCATCACACCAGTAATAATCATGTCATCTACGTGCAAGGGTAATAAAAACGACTTGCACTCGTACATTTGACAAACAATGCAGAATCATGATGACTATGAATAAAACCAATTAGCGAAGTGACCACCATGGAGAATTTTTCAAACGAAGCACGAGGTGCTTGTTTAAGACCATAAAGGGCTTTACAAAGGCTACAAACTTTACCAGGTTAGTGGACGACATCTTGAGGAGGCACCATATAAACTTCTTCATGAAGATCACCATTCAAGAAGGCATTTTTGGCATCCATCTGAAATATTATCCAGCGAAAAACTAAGGCCACTGCAATCATAGTGTTGAATACTCATCATTTTGCAACATTTGCAATGGTTTTTTCATAATCCATGCCATACTCCTGGGAGTACCCTTTAGCAACAATTTAGTATTGTACCGTGCAATGGATCCATCGGATTTTGTTTTAATCTTGTAGACTCAATGAGAGCCAATGGGATGTTTGCTCATAGCATGCAATTATGCTATCTAATTTCCTATTAATTATGCTAGTTTTATCATGAATTTGTGTGCTTTGTTGTATTTTTATGTTGAATTTATAAAAACCGAGTTAAAAGAGCAAAACTGGAGTGTTGAGGGTATTTTGGTTATAAAAGAGTTGTGTTTGGGTCATTTTTGGAAACCATGAAGAGAAGAATCAAGAATTGAAGTATTGGGAACAAGGGACAACGTTGAGATGTTGTACTGCAGCTCCTTATATTGCCAAATCTGAGGGGCTAGAGTCTCAATGTTGGCGAAAAGGCGCGGAACGTGTTTTTCGTCCGTTGTGTTGAGATGCTACTCACAGCGTCTCAACGCTACCTTCACGTGCAGTAAGGAAACAACGACACTTTGGACACCGCCTCAACGTTGTCTCGATAGAAGGTATAAGTTCTTTTCTTCTTCGTCCAAAGGGAGGCCAAACCGAGGATTAAGTCTCATTTTGCGATTCCAGGCCTTTTGAGAGCTTTCAGAGATTTTTTTTAGCGTTTTGGAGCGGAATTAAAGATTTCGAAGCTTGGGTACGATATTGATCACCTCGGGACACATGGTATCGCCCTTCGTTTGCATTTGCTTACTTTTTCCTTTTATTTAGTGTCATTTTAGAGGTTGTAATTAGGGGATTTGGTTTGTAATTACTAGATATGTGTTGTTAATTCCCTAAATAATTGTTTATTTTTGGACCATTGCACTTAATTTTACTTGTTTAGTTGGTAATTGATATTTAAGTTCATTTATGCATCTTAGATTTAATGCCTTTAGGTTATGCTCGTTAATTAATTGAGGTAGGATTAGGATGAGCTTGATAGAGGATTCCTAATTAGCTTAATGCACAGTTAATTAATTACTCGAGTGACATGGGATAAACAGTTAATTAATTGTAGTTCGTGTTGAAGATTAAATACTTGAACACCATCTAATTGATTAGTTACTATGTTGAGTCTCGACAAAGATTGGTTTAGACTAGAATTGGATGTATGACTGTAGATTAATTACCTGAGTAACAGTAGGAGTAATAATTAATCTATAGAGGTCAGTGACGAAGAGTCTTAATGTCAGGTGTTAATTAATTAACAAGATTGACACATAATTTAATTAATTACACCTGAGATTAGGAGGATAGTGGTGAGTATACTCGCCTGTCTGGCAGGTGACCCAAGTTCAATCTTCGATAATGGCACCAAAAACTTGATTGATGTACATGCAAGCATACATGATCGAAGTAATAATAAACGGTATGTGAATACTGAGTATCGAATCTACAAGGATTGATTTTTAATTCAATTAATTATTGTGAATAATTGTAATTTGTTTTATTTAGAGAACAAAAAGTCGGAGAAAACATGGAAAATAAACTCTAATGCTAGAAAGCAACTAAATGGAAGACACAAATCGAAGGGTAATTCTATGGGTGTTGATGCATTCTTGGACTTTAATTTACTTAATTAACTAATTAATTAGGCGTAATTAAATGTTCAATTCATAAGTCTAGAAGTCTAATATTAAGGAATCTCTCGTTGATCTCCTCCTAATCTTAGGTGTAATTAATTAAATATGTATCCAACCACTAATTTCTATAGCTTCTATTGTCACTCAAGTAATTAATATGCAGTCATACATTCAGTTTTAACCTAAACTTATTTCTATCGAAACTCAGCTCAGTAACTAATCAATTAGACGTTGCTCAATTAATTAATCTTCAGCGTGACCTATAATTAATTAACTGTTTATCCTGTGTCACTCAAGTAATTAATTAACTGTGCATTAAGCTAATTATCCTTTGTCCAGCTCATCCTAATCCTACCTCAACTTATTAATGAACATAAGCTAAAGGCATTAAGTCTGAGATGCATAAATGAACTTCAATATTAATTAAATCACAATTACCAACTAAACAAGTAAAATTAAACCCAATGATCCAAGAATAAACAACAACCCATAAAATTACCCTTCGATGTGTGTCTCTCATTTATTTGCTTTCTAGGTTTAGAATTTTATATTTCCTGTTTATCTCCTACTTTTTGTTCTCTAAATAAAGGAAAGTAAAATTATACGCGATAATTAATTGAATTAAAAATCAATTTGTGTAGATTTGATACTTGATACTCCTATACTGTTTTATTATTACTTCGCGTACGCTTGTGTGTAAGCCCGATCAAGTTTTTGGTGTCGTTGTTGGCACTTTGTATATTTTAATTCGATTAATATTGAGAAAAAAATGGTTCACTTTAATTTAGAGATTTGTCCTTGTTTTTCATGTTTGTTCTTATTTTTGTTAAGTCTCGGTCTGTTGTTTCTGGTTGTGTTGCATATTGTGTTTGTCTGAACGTGTAAAAATGTAACGATGGAACCAACACCTACTAATGGCAAATGTGTACCGTGAGCAGTCAGAATTGATATGGAAGAATGAGGAGACAAATATGGAGACAAAGAAACAAAAGAATACAAATGATGATACACATGGTGAGAGGCACTTGAATCCAAGACCCATAAGGAGGAAGACATACCTGAGGTACTACACGAGGACAAACCATTATGAGATGAGGCTGACATAGCATGAGGTTGTGAATTGAGGAAGTGCTGAAATTGTTGAAACATAAATGGATCCAAATATGGGGCAACCGCTCCATTATTGGATTGAGGTGGTCGATATGCCCATGGAGTAATTTGTGGCGGCAACAGTAATACTGTTGCAATGGTTGTTTTGATTTGTCTTTATTTAGCAATAACAGACACTTGAACCTTCCAATGACTTATGTTTGCAAAACGCACACTCATCAGAAGAGACCTTAGAGGTCGACCTATTTTGGTTGTCAGTTGGAGACTGCTATAGAACTGCAAAAACAAACGTAGTCGAAGGCACAATAATTTTCTTATTACCCTTAGTCTTAAGACGAATGTCTTCTACTAACAGTTCACTGACTACTAAATCAACATGAGGAGGGAGAGGAGTATGATGTAGGATTGTCTCATGCAATCCCTCAAATTTAGGACGAAGAGCCATGAGAAATTAAACTTCTTCGAGTGATGTAGGCTTAGAAAGCACTTAATTATGAGAGCTCTGTCAATGTCAACTCATCCCATAATTCGAACATAGAAGAGTAAAATTCTTAAACACTCATATCCATTCTACTAAACTGTACAAATATCCATCTCCAATTGTTATTGTTTGGCAAAGTTAGACTGTGTACAATCCAGTCAAATGATCTCAAACCTCCTTAGTAGTCTCATATTTTGCCAATTGAACACCAATAGAGTTTGCCATGTATAATCTTTGAATTGTCAGCCTCTCAAGTATCTAATAAGGAAATATAGTCAGTGGATGTGTTGTCTTACCAGTAATATAGCTCCACATAGATTTTTCTCGCAAGAAATTCTTCCTAACATAACTCCAATATGAATAACTCTTACCAACCAATCTCACACTTATGGATTGTAAAGAATCATCCCTTTATGTCGCCATAATAAATACTAGAAATATAAATCCTATTAAAAATAGAATAATTGATAACAAAATTTCAACATGAAAAATAACTCGCCACTAAAACCAATTTCAACAACAGAATATATATTATGCAATCATAGGCCAGAGACTAACAAAAATTGAATGAGGCTCTTGTTCACATCATGTATTCTCGAATCTGTATGGTTGGATCAGTTCAAGAAGGGATGAAGGAATTCTAATCAAAAGTTGAGCACTAAAGCAAAAATCAAACATGGAAAACTCTATCAATTGCTTGAAGATCGATCTTTCTTTGGGTTCAACAAAGGTGGTTGAACCGCAACGCCACTCTCCTTGCCAATAACTTCAAAAACCCGGACACAAACCTATCAAATTCAAGCCCCAAATCGATACCATGATGACATTTAAGAAGGGAAACGGAAACAAAGACACAAACCTAGGAGGCCTATTTATACTAACGAGAACAATAAGCAAAAGGAATCAAGCCTTTTGATGATTTTATTCGTACTTATTTGGGTTGATGGGATCAAGCCTTTATTATAGAAATTATGGTTTAAAAAGGAATCAGAGAATTTTTTTAAGACAAGTTCCTCTCTTGGTCGGATCGTTTAGTTTTAGCATTTTTAAAGGCTTCTACTTAGTGTTCTCTTTCCAAACATTTTGATGATTTCTCCTCGCATGTTATTTGTTTTAATTGGCAATGTTTCATTTCCTCCTTTGTAATCGTTGTTTGTTATCTTTTGTACTTTTCTTCTTCTCACTCCTATATGAAGTTTGTATCTTTTGAGTATTAGTTTCTTTTCATTATTTCAATAAAAAAGTTTCGTTTCTTGTTCAAAACAATATCAAGTTACTGAGTGATACATCCAAGAATAAGAATAATGCATTTATTTGGTTCTTGAAAAATATTAATAAATAAAACAAAAGATAGAGGTGTGCGCTCCACTACGTAAATGAAAGGTTCAAAATACTAAACACCCAGTAATATAAATTGCTCAACTATGAAATTTTCCAAAAGAAAAACAAAAAAATTGAAAACCCATTATCATACCAGATATAACAGTACTATTAAAGGATATGTTAGCTGTATTAGTAGAATAGTCATAAGGTGTAGTGTAATTAGTTAAAGGTGTCTTGGTAATTAGTTAGAGCTATATTTGTTAGAAATAGGAGTGTCCATTGTGGGCTTGGAAGGCAGATAGCCATCTCAGAAGGTTATAGTTCTATTTTAATATTCATTTGGTATTGCAATATATTGGCATCTTGTGGATCAAATACCAAACAAAAATTGCAATATATTGGTGTTAGAGCACGTTCATCCTAGAGCATTAATTCCAGTAATGGATCAAGATCGTGTGCTAGAGTCACGGTTGAAGGTACAAAGATCCTAGATTGAAAAAAGTTGAACATTTGAAAGCAATACAAGGGATTGAGGAAGTACAACAAATATTGGAAAGAATGCAAAAAGGGCATGAGGAATTCAAGATGGAGAGAGAACAAAAATGAAGAAAGAATCATCCAAACACTCAAAAGAGGAATAATCTCCTTAGAACTTAAGGACACAGTAGTACAAACTATAGAACAAATCATGTTCAAGTAAGGTCGTCTCAAAAGAGGAATAGGACTAATAAAACAGAACAAAAAGTTCAAGAAAAGGAGGAGAATTGGATGAGTATGCAAGAGAATATACATTATGTGCATGAAGTGTTGCAATGCTTGAAAGTAATACAACACAAGACAGCGTTGCAACGCTCTTTGAAGTTACAAAAGTGTGTGCAGCATGTAGCGTTGCAACGCTATCGCCTTGGGTACCAGAACTTGTTTTTACTCGTGTTCTTGCCTAATCTTCTATTTATGCTCAAATTATGCCTCTTTTTCCCTCTATTCTTCACCTCCATTTTTATCCTTGATTGTTCGATTCCTGCCAAATAATCATTTGTGTATGAAAATACTCAATAAAGCCTCTAAACTTACAACAATTAACTAATCAAATCAGTTCACAATATACCCTTATCAGCCACAACCTATGCAACGCCGCACATGGTCAACAAAACATCGACCAGCTGGGATTTGTATTAAAGAATGCTTAATTTTCGACTTTTGAAGGATAAATTTTCGACTTTTGAAGGATGTTGGGTTCTTTGTTACATTAAAAAAGAAATAAAATGAAAAAAATTGTCTTGTTAAACAGACTTTGAGGACCATGTATCTTTGAAGGACGGGGTAATGTAAGAGTACTATTAGGTTAGAAGTACCCAGCTGGGATTTGTATTAAAGAATGCTTAATTTTCGACTTTTGAAGGATAAATTTTCGACTTTTGAAGGATGTTGGGTTCTTTGTTACATTAAAAAAGAAATAAAATGAAAAAAATTGTCTTGTTAAACAGACTTTGAGGACCATGTATCTTTGAAGGACGGGGTAATGTAAGAGTACTATTAGGTTAGAAGTACCCAGCTGGGATTTGTATTAAAGAATGCTTAATTTTCGACTTTTGAAGGATAAATTTTCGACTTTTGAAGGATGTTGGGTTCTTTGTTACATTAAAAAGAAATAAAATGAAAAAATTGTCTTGTTAAACAGACTTTGAGGACCATGTATCTTTGAAGGACGGGGTAATGTAAGAGTACTATTAGGTTAGAAGTACTAGTAGAATAGAATAGTAGTAAGGGCATAGTGGTAATAAACTAAGGGTGTCTTGGACTCTTGGTTACAAATAGTGGAGTGTCCCTTGGGGATCTTGGGAGAGACATAGCTCTTGAAATGGCTAGTCATATTGTAATGTTCTTTTGATAATGCAATATATTGGTATCTTCTGGTTTTCTGTATTACCTAACAAAAGAGAGATTGAAATGAAAAAACAAAATCCTCTAACTGACAAAAACTAAACCCCTGAACCAAACAAATATTGATGAATAGATTACTTACCAGCATAAAATCTTGCAATCTAACAAATAGTTCACACGTCCTTTGCTCTTTTCCGAGCCAAAAAGCGCTCTTTAGCAGCAGCAACAGCATCTTCACTTCTTTTATGATGATCGCGCTTCGGTTGTAGTTCATCTTGGTCATGCTTGGGTTGTTCCTGAACTGAAGTTTTATCATGCAACGAAATGGAGCTAGTACCTCCTACATCAGACGATGCTGTTTTGTTTGAAACTAAACGGTCTTCTTCTTCAAGATGAGGATGGTCTTCTAACGACTTGGCTGACTGGGAAGGTAAATTGGAGTATTTTAACGACTGACGGTTATTAAAAGTATCAGCACTAGCCCTCTCTCCATGCTTCTCCAATTTCAGAACTTCAGTCTCCTCCAACTGAAGTTTCTTTGGATGTTCCCTTAGCTCGACTGCATTGGCAGCACCGTAGGCAATATTCTTTTGAAGGTTAAAGTAAAAGTCACTAATGTCGCTCTTCTTAGTAACCTTCAAATTAGTACACAAAGAACAATCAGCTTTGCGGATGTCCATGGAGAACACACATTAAATAAAAACAAAGCCATTCCAAAGATAACCCAAAAAGATGATAATGGAGATGTTCATTGCAGCATAATTAAAATAAATTATCTATAATATGAAGAGAACTTCTATCTGAAGATAATGGAGATGTACATTGCAGCATAATTAAAATATATTATCTATAATATGAAGAGAACTTCTTCTATCTAAAGATAATGGAGATGTACATTGCAGCATAGTTAAATACAGAATCTATAATATGAAAAGAACTTACTCTCCCTCACCCCCCCCCCACCACAAAACCACCACCCATAAACACAAACACAAAAAAACTGTAATAAAATAAAATAAATCAATCTTTGTAGAAATATCTCTACCAAAGCCTTTGTTTAGAGGCAGAGGCAGAGATCCTCAGGAAAATGTCAGTCCCCATAGTTATAGGCCCTTTAAAGTCTAGCTTATGAAGAAGCTCCTCTTTTTACCACCTTTTCTGGTCCACCACTACATTTTCTATTGGAATTTGGTCTTATCTATTCTTCACAAAAGTCGTCCAATTTTCAGAATTCCTTTGGTTTAAAACAGACTCAATATGGGGACTCAGACTTCAGAATTTAAAATATAGAGGCTGGTGGTGAGTCTTATGGGTCAAAAATCCCAACACCAATAAATTGTGGCTTGTTTTGGTTACTTGGACCCAAAGCCACTTCCAAAACTGCCCATCATTTAAATGTCTGAATGCACCTTCTGATAAGAATCATGGTGTTCCACACTTCCTAACTGGACCTATTACTCGCGCCAAAGCTAAGAAGTTTAAACAAGCATTCTTTATTCACATACAAAATTGGATAGGTTCAGCTCAACCTCCATTTCAATGATGCAAATTGATCCAAGAGCGCACAACGATGTGAAGGTCAACGTTTGTAAGATTGACTTGTGCCAGCATTTTAAAGACTCATTTGTTAGTTTTAAACTTTTGATTGTAATTTTGAACTTTTGGGCTTCCAAACAATAGTTTCAAAGTTTTTTTTTTTTTTTTTTGATGAAAAATCAACCTTTCATTGAGAACAAATGAAAGAATACAAGGGCATACAAAAATAAAGCCCACAAAAAAGGAGACCTTATCGAAAAGGGCTCCAGTCTAACAAAATGAGAACAATGGTTTCAAAGTTAGGCTTCAATTGTGGGGAGTTACTAAGTAGGCCAATTATAGTCATTAATAATTGTAGGTTCTATTTTTGGGGAACTAAAAGGTTGGGGGTTTTATTAACATATAGGCTATAAAAAGTCACATCCTAGCCATGTAAAACTCGGATTTTGATGAATGAAATTTGATCTCTCAAGTTAGAGAGTTTTTTCTTAGAAATCCATTTCTATGGTTTCTTGTAATTCTTGTGATAGATTGCATTTTGAGCCATTCAATCCAGCCTTGATCACGATTGATTGTGAAATGACTCAATCTAGAACAAGATTTTCAATCTTGCTTCTAGATCTTTGATGATAAGAGGTAATCGATTTCTAGCCTTTTTCTCTTGGTTGATTCTAATTTGTATAGGAAGGTGTTAATCTTTTAGTTCAATGGTTCTTGCTTATTCATAGCTTGGATCTTTAGCTAAGAATTAGGGTTGCCTTATCACCTCCAGTTTCCTAACTCAATAAATAAGGTGATAGGAGTCTTAAATAAAACCTCAGGTCTATCAATAAAATTATTTTGATCAGCATGTTCAGCATGGTTGCAAAACCAGTAAAATAACTTGGTTTTACTTAATGGGGAGAATAGAAGTCCAAATCCTAGAGGATGCAATAGAAACCAGTTATATTGTGCTTACTTGAGCGTACAAGATAAAATATGGGATATGCACAGTCGGAATGCAAAGTGTGGTGCTATTCCCAATCAGTAGATATCTTCTATAGCATAGGGTTGGGATGTTACAGTACCAAACAAATACCATAAACAACCTGACATGTGAACATCAGCAAACTAGCAGTTACTAAAATCAGGTAAATCATGATAAAACTCATACTTTCTTACTAAAAAATGATGCAACTCACACTTCATTTTGTCACTAAAGAAGTCATTTCACAAATGATAAGAATTGATAAAAGAAAAAAAGAAAAAAAAAAACTGGAAAATGTATACATACATCCTCTTTCTCCTCCCGAAGTTGTCGAAGACGCTCTTCCTCCATCCATTTTGCTTGTTCTGCAAGTTTCTTTTTGTAGGCACTAGTGACAAATTTGTCCTTGCCAGCATAGAGATGATCATCTTTGCTTCTCTCCTTAGCCAGTTTTCTTTCATATATGATCTCCTGCTCTCTCTCTCTCTCTTGTGCCTTTTTGAGTAAATTTTGAATATACTTTGGCTGCAACAGAAAAGCAGTGAGCCAAATAAGTGTTTTCACTAGAGTGGTAGGATTAGATTAGGGTGATCATGTATTTTTTTTTGTACATAGCTTCGGTTTTCTATGAGACTTCATTTTTATGTTTCGTCAAGTTTTAGGTTTTTTTATTAGATACAATGAGTACAAGTTAATTAGGTATAAGCTCATTAGGTTTTTTAGAAATCTTAATTCTAATTGGATTATAAGTCCTAGTTGAAATCTAGTAGGAATCAAGGTTGTGGTACATTCATTTATTTTAAATCAAGCTGTTGCATCAATTACCCCAGCATGGTAAATAAAGTAATAATCAGTTTTCTAGCAGGCATTCGTGTTTTGACAAAGTCTAAAACTCCAGTGAACTGCAACAGAAATTATAGTACTTTGATTGTTAGAAACAATTAGAAATTATAGTACTTTTTATATCTTATAATATATCCCTTTGCATTTTTCTTCTATTAACGAACCATTTAACAACTTTTAGTTGACTTAGCCATAAAAGTTATCATACAAAGACCCAGCCATTGGTCAAAATCGTATAGCTCACAGATACAACGGCCATATCCTAAAACCCTTTTTTGAGAAGTTAAAAATTACATTGAAATGTAAGAAAAATAAAACTTTATAGATTAATTAAAAGGGTAACAAGGGAACCAAGCAATTTTGGGACCAAAATATGAACATACCTTTCTCTCTTCACGATCATGAGCTCGAGGTTGAACAACCTTTTCTTTCATTTCATCATAGACTCCATCGTAGTCAAATACAGACGGATCCTCCTCTAGTGCTTTCTTGTGTTGCTCCTCAATCTAAATTAAAGGGAAAAATAAAATAAGCCTAGCATACAACCTCGAGATTCTTGCTAATGACATTATCAACCAACAGTAAAGGAAAGAGTACCAACACACAGAAAAAAGTCCTACAAGCTAGCTTACATCCTTGAGCGCCTTATTCTTGGAAGCTTGGCGGGATATCTCTCTTTCAACATCATTATCATCATCATCTTGAAATCCTGGAGCAGGAAGGGGCAATCTTGTAGGCTGCTTCTGTTGTGATGGCTTAACCCTAAGCTGCAAGCCATACTTGCTCATTTTTACTGTCTTCTAACTGTTCCTGTGAAAATTTGAATGTAACTCATTAATGCATAAAGCATAGAAAAAAATTCCTCCGTATCAAACGCCAAAATTTTCTTCAAGAAAAGATTATACAGATAGAAAATGACTAAAAAAGTAAGACACCTAACTCACATCATCCCAAGTGGACGAGAAATGAAAGAAAGGAGGATGTTAGGAATTAGGGAATATTACAGATATTATTAAGATCCAAAATTCGTTCCAACACCAAACCCCTTTTGATCCTGTTCAACAATAAATTCTAATTTAAACCCAACCAGCACAATCACATAAATCCAGAAGCTTATGGTCTCACAAACCCATTTAACTTACCTTACTAACTTTTGTTGGACTTGACCACAATCGCATAAGCTTTGATATTCTGGTGGCGAATCAGAATGGGTATCCTACACTGAACCACAACTAAATTAGAATTAAACTACTCAACAACCTTGCCTAAAAGAAATCTGAAAACTTTGGTCCGAGGTACACACTAACGAAGGTCAGACCCAAACACGATTCGAAGAAAAGAAGATCGGCAGAAACTTCGGCAGGTGTACAGATGTGGAAGTTCCAGCAGCGGCACACAACGATCCCGTCGGTTGAACGGTCGGCGACCGGCGGCTGCAGGCGAGGACCTTACGGCAAGCGGCTGGGCGGATCGTTTCCGGCGCGACGGCGGCAGCTCAGTCGCAGGTCTGACGAGCGACGATGGCTTCTTGAGACCTGCTCGACAATGCTAGCCACAATGCGGCGTTCGGCAGCGAGGTCGTGTGGCGCTGTAGATCTGGATCCTGTGCGGCTGTACTGCGACTTCGGCGTGAGGGCAAAACGACGACAGGTCGGCGTTGAATGGAGGCTGCTCGAAAGATGGCAAACAAAAATTGAAGGGGATGGTCGGCTGGAACGGGATTTTTTTTCGTGAAGGTGAGCGGTGAAGGAGGTGAATAGTGCCTCGGGATTCGGGCTGATATAAGACAAAAAAAAAATTGAAACCCTAGGTTCAACCCTTTTACAAAATTGCCTTCACTTAAATCTATTAAACTACAAGAACCCCTTTTATCATAATTAAAATAACTCAAACTTGTTGTAAAAATTGGAAACAAAACCGAGCACCGAAACTTTATCAAAAAATATAATAATAATAATAATATATTATAATAAAGGAAAGTGGATGGACAATATATATAATATAATAGAAATTAAAATAAGAATAAATTAAAGAAAAATTGGGAGAGAAGAAAAGAGGTTGGAGAAATTTTGCACCCAATTGCATTTTTCATTATCCACCAAAAACCATTATTTATAGCCTATTTGGCATGAAGCAAGTGGATTATTTTGGACACCAAGCATGAATAATTTTGTGACACATGGAAAACACATGGCCAATGGAGGGCATGACACATGGGTATATGGGAAATGGGCATCTATTTTTCAATGCATTTATAATACTCCCCTTAGATGTCCATTTTATATAATATATGCTTCGTTAAAACCTTACTAGGAAAAAAAATTCAATGGGAAAAAAATCCTAGTGAAGGAAAAATAGTACAATTTTATATAAAGAATACATTATATTTACTCCCCCTCATGGAAACATCACTTGAGATCTCTGAGTCGTCGCATCCCAATACTGTGAACTAATTTCTCAAATGTTGTAGCTTGTAATTCCTTTGTAAATATGTCCAACAAGTTATCCTTTGAATAAATCTGTTGTACTGAGATATCACTATTTTCTTCAAACTCGTGAGTATAGAAAAGGTTTGGAGAGATATTTTTGTTTTATCTTCTTTAATATATCCTCCTTTGATTTGAGTTTTACTTGAAGACAAGCCACATGTGTCACGAATGTGTTGTTTCATCGATCTTAACCATACACATTCTCGACTTACTTCATGAATAGTGAGGATTTCAGTATGATTTGAAGAAGTGGTCGTTATAGTTTGTTTCACTGATCGTCACGATATAATAGTTCCTCCACATGTGAATAGATAACCCGTCTGAGATCTAGTTTTGTGTGGATCAGATAGATAACCAGAATCTACATAACCAATTAGATCATAATTTGATTTGTTAGAATAAAATAAACTCATATCAATCGTCCCTCGAAGATATCGGAGTACATGCTTAACTCCGTTCCAATGTCTTTTTGTAAGACATGAACTATATCTAGCTAATAAATTTACTGAAAATGCAATATATGGTCTTGTGTTATTAGCCAGATACATAAGTGCATCATTGCACTAGGATATGGTACTTCAGGACCAAGTAGTTCTTCATTGTCATCTCGAGGTCGAAATATATCTTTCTTTACATCCAATGAACGAACTTTCATTAGAAGTTCAATTGATGTGTTTTATCCATATAGAATCTTATTAACATTTTCTCTATATAAGTTGATTGATGAACAAATATCTCACCTGTTAAATGTTCAATTTACAAACCAAGGAAAAATTTTGTTTTTCCAAGATCTTTCATCTCAAATTCTTTCTTAAGATATTCTATTGACTTGGATTATTTAAGTCATCAACATATACAGTTATAATAGCAAATTCTGACTGAGATTTCTTTATAATTATTTTTATATCCTTCTTTCAATAGATATTCACTCAGGCGATTATACCACATTCGTCATGATTGTTTTAATCCATATAAATGATCTCTATAACTTTATTGAATACAATTCCCGAGAACTTGATTCATATGTTTCTGGTATTTTAAATCCTTCTGGGATTTTCATATAAATGTCATTATCCAGAGATCCATATAAATACGTCGTGACTACATCCATTAGATGCATGTCAAGTTTTTCATATACAGTTAGGCCAATCAAATATCTTAGCGTTATTGCATCTACCACCGGAGAATATGTCTTCTCATAATCAATACCAGGTCTTTGCGAGAATCCTTGTGCAACAAGTCTCCCTTTATATCTTGTGACTTCATTCTTTTCATTTCTTTTCCTTACAAATACTCATTTATATCCCACAGGTTTGACACCTTTTGGTGTCCGGACTACTGGTAAAAAAATCTCACGTTTTGAAAGTGAGTTCAACTCTGCTTGGATTACTTCTTTCCATTTAAGGCAATTCTTTCTATGTTGACATTCTTCTATGGATTTTGGATCAGAATCATTATCTTCATGAATAATATCATGAGAACATTGTAAGCAAAAATGTTGTCAATAACTATATCATTTCGGTTCCATCTTGTTCCTGTTGTAACATAGTTTATGGAAATTTCATTATTATCCTCAAGTTTTGGACTTCCATCAATACTTTTATCAGTAGTAGTATTCTGGATTTCTTTTGGAACATCCATATCATTCATTGAATCATTTTGATTCTCAACTACTTTTCTTTTTCGAGGAATTTTATCTTTGGAACCCATTGGTCTACCACGCTTCTGGTGTGCTCCAGACTCATTATTGACAACTTGTTTCTTTGGGATATCAATTTTTAATGGAGTATTTACAACTGGTATATACGATTTAGTCACTCTTTTAACATCTGTGAATGCATCTGGTAATTGATTTGCTATATTTTGCAAATAACTTATCTTTTGAACTTCAAATTCACATTCATCTCTACGAGAATCTAAATGAGATAATAATGATGCATTCCATGTAATTTCTTTTTCCAACTTCTTAATTTCTCCCCCTAATGTTGGAAAATTTGTTTCATTAAAATGACAGTCAGCAAATCGTGCAGTAAATACATCACTCGTAAGGGGGTTCAAGATATTTAATAATTAATGAGGAATCTGTTGGGATTTGTGCCCTAAACTTGTGTAATTTTGATCAAATAAATAAAAAGTTATTTGTTTTGATAAAATTATATTTTTGCTTTATAAATCCAATAAACTAAGCTCCAAGGTTATAATGTATCTTGAACATCAGTGTAGTAGACACTATTTGGATTATGTTTAAGAGTATAACCTAAATGGCCTATGATATAAGAATAAGGTTGGAAACCTTATTCTGGTAACACCATGGATGCGACCCACTTTGTAATTAGTACAAATGAGGTAATCCAACTCATTCATGTAGTTGACATGCGAGTGAGGGCATCCTGTATGAAGAGTTCATACAAGACCGGATTGCAAATTATTAAGTCTAATCAAGTATAACATCATTAATGAGGATAAGACCGATAATTTATAGATGGTCATTAGTGACTCGACCTGAATCCTGAGCAAGTTAAGAACTCCTGCTTATAGGGGTTTGTCCTTAGACTAGTATGGGTGAGAGTGGCTTGTAGCCGACTCAATAAGTCTACCTTCTCAGGGACAGAACCTCGTAGGTAGCTGGGGACTTAACTATGGAAGATAGAATTCACTCATTCCTACACTAAGGAATTAGATAGGTTGTTCCCTTAAGAACTGACTCCAGGTCTTGAACAACGGGGCTCCGCCCTCTATGAGGGTATGAGCCTATGGTAGAACCTTAGACTTGTTGTCCATTAGAGGATCAGTGGTGCTTAAGGAACAAAGAGGTAATCACAGGGGTAAAACGGTAATTTGACTTAGTCGTGACTACGAACAACCTGTGAAGGGTCGACTCATGGATAATGATTATATTAGTGGACACAATATAATCTACAGTGAGGAGAGTGCAGCTACAACTCTATAGTGGAGTGACTTGTGGTTAATGAATATTGATTAACTGGATCAAAGAGTTTGATCTGTTAATCTCACATCATTGGAGCTCATGAATTGTAGGTCCATTAGGTCCCTCTGTTGGCTCAACCTGGTAATATTGAAGGTATAAAGTTAGGAATGAAATTGAAGTGTTCAATTTCACATATGAGGTTTATATCAATTATATATGATATAATTGATATAATATATGGTTTTAATGTGAATTAGATTCACATATAAACTATATACTAATGAGAGAATGAAGGAGGCATAGGATGGTAATTTTCGTCCTATTTCCCCATATATAGTTGCATGAGATGCAATTTTATGGTGAACGCTTTTCAACAAAATCCTAGCATTCTCTCACATTGTGTTGGAAAGAGTTCCAACTACGATTTGATAAGATCGTCTCACCTCACCTAAAAGGAACCCTCCTTCCTCCCTCACCTAGAGAACAACGGAGAAGATCCGGTGGTAGTGTCCGTGATCGCTCGGGTTCGTGTTGCTGAGATCGTGATCGTGGGAGAAGGAGCACTTGAAGAAAAAGTTCTTCAAAGGTATAATTTTTGATGTCCAATATGTTATTATATGCTTAATCTTAGTTAGATTTGTTCTTGATTGATATCCATGTAACGAAATTAAGGACACGCGATTCACAATTGCTTCCGCTGCGGGATTCGATTCCCATCAGAATCATATCCAACATATATTCCTAACCTCCTTTGAGGACCCATCTTAGTGCGTTGTGGTGGAGCAATTGGAACATATATTGCACATCCAAAAGTTCTCAAATGAGATATATTTGGTTGTTGGTCATAAGCTAATTGCATAGGGGAATACTTATTATAGGTTACTGGCCTAATGCGTAATAATGATGCAACGTGCAAAATAGCATGACCCCAGATCGATGTAGGAAGTTTAACTCTCATAAGCAATGGTCTTGCAATTAGTTGCAGACGTTTTATAAATGATTCTGCGAAACCATTTTGTGTATGAATGTGAGCTACAGGATGTTTAACACTTATCCCAATTGACATACAATAATTATTAAAAGTTTGGGATGTAAATTCACCAGCATTATTAAGTCAAATAGTCTTAATTGTATAAATAAGGAAATTGTGCTCTTAACTTAATTATTTGAGCAAGTAATCTTGCAAATGAAAGATTTCGACTTGATAATAAGCATACATGTGACCATCTGCTGGGTGCGTCAATTAATACCATAAAATATCTAAATAAACTACTTGGTGGGTTAATAGGTCCACAAATATTTGTTAGGATGTATGTTCTAATCTCGTATATGTTTGTAACATTACTTATTGAAATAAATAAGAGTTATTTTTTCATCACTTTGTGTCTCGTATATTTACAAACTTTATCCAATAAACTAAGCTTCAGGGTCATTAAATTATGAGAGAATAGAACTTGAACGGTGTATAATGGACACATAGGGAGGATCATGTTCGAGTTAATGATCCGAACGGTCTACAGTATACAGATAGGGTTGGAGACCTAATCCTGGATATGTTGTGGATGTGACCCGCTTTGTATTAGATACAAACGAGGTGATCCAACTCGTTCATGTGGCTGACATGCGAGTGGGGGCATCCTGTGCAATGAGATTGTACAAGACTGGACCGTGAATTACTAGACCTACTGATGTAACACCGTTAACAGTATAGGACTAATAACTTCCTAGATGAAAAATAGTGACTCAACCTTAATCCTGAGCGTGTTACGGACTCCTGTCTGCGGGGTCTGTCCTTTGACTAGTACAGGTGAGGGTGGTCATAGTTACTCACCCAATATGCCTATCTTCTCAGGGAAATGACCACGTGGGGAGCTGGGAACTTGACTACGCGAGATGGAATTCACTCGTTCTCGAATAGGAAAACTAGAGGGGTTATTGAAGGGAATCGAAGTCCCCGCAACGGAAGCGATTGCGAATCACGCGCTCTTAATTTAGTTACAACGATAAATTCAAGAACATACATACAAGATTAAGCATAAAATCAGAATGGACAACAAGAAATTACCTTTGAAGAACCTTTCTTCAAGTGCCCCTCTCTCCCACAATCACGATCTCAGCAACAGGAACTCCAACGTATGAAGACACGACCACCGGATCTTCTCCGTTGTTCTCTAGGTGAGGGAGGAAGGTGGGTTCCCTTTAGGAGTGTTGGGATTTTTGTCCTAATCTCGTGTTTGTAATATATTGTTTGAAATTAATAAGAGTTATTCATTTCATCACTTTGTGTCTCATAATATTTATAAACTTTTCCAATAAACTAAGCTCCGTGGTCATTGATTTTATGAGAGAACTAGAACTAGAACGGTGTGTAGTGGACATTGTGGGGATCACGTTCGAGTTAATGACCCGAACGGTCTCTGATATATGGATAGGGTTGGAGACCTAATCCTCGGATACACTGTGGATGCGCCCGCTTTGTATTAGATACAAACGAGGTGATCTCGACTGCGTTCATGTGGTTGACATGCGAGTGGGGGCATCCGTGCAATGAGATTGTACAAGGCCGGACCGTGATTTATTAGACCTCGATGTAGCACCGCTTGTGATGAAGGACTAATAACTTCGTAGATGACCATTAGTGACTCGACCTGAATCCTGAGCGTGTTACGGACTCCTGTCTGCAAGGGTCTGTTCTTTGACTAGTACGGGTGAAGGTGGTCACAGTTACTCGCCCAATATGTCTATCTTCTCAGGGACAGAACCAAGTAGGGACCTGGGAACTTAATTATGCGAGATGGAATTCACTCGTTCCCGCCTTTAGGGAAACTAGAGGGGTTGTTTCCTTAAGTGTTGTCTCCAGGGCTTGGACAACGGGCGCCCACCTTCTCACCGCCCGAGAAGGGTGTGTGTATGGTTGGACCATCACAATATGTTGTTCATTAGAGGAGCAGTGGGGACTTAAGGAACAAGAGGTAGACACAGGGATAAAACGGTAATTTGATCCAGCCGTGTCTACGAACAACCTGTGAAGGGTCGACTAATGGGTATTGGTTATATCAGTGGACACGTAATATTCTGCACTGACGGGAGTGCAGCTACGGGCTATAGTGGAGTGTTACCGTAGCTAATGAATGTTGGTTAACCGGGTCAAAGAGTTTGGCAGGTTAATCTCGGATCATTGGAGCCCGTCACTGTAGGTCCATTAGGTCCCTCGGTTGGCTCCACCTAGATTAAAAGAAGGGCTAATGTTTTGGTATGAAATTGAAGTGTTCAATTTCACTTTAAGGGCATTTATGTCATTTATATGAGATATGAATGATATAATATATAGTTTAATGTGAATGAGATTCATAATAAACTATAGGTTAGCTTAATTGTTGAATTAGGGCTAATTGGAGAATTTGATTGAGAGAAATTAAATTGGATGTGATTCAATTTAATTAATACACAATTAATGCAAATGAGATTTGCAATATGAGATATGAGATATCTTATATTATGTGGTTATGCAAATGAGATTTGCATAACCTATGGTTGTGGTAAAGTGGTAATTATGTGGACATTTTAACTCCACCAATTCCACTATATAAACCCTTCTTGCAAGAAGGATTGTGATCACTTCTCTCATTTTTTAGATTTTCACAAAGAAGAGAAGAGAAATTCTCTCAATTCTCTCCCATTTCTCCTCCCTCTCCAAAACTCACAAGATCCCACAATCTTCCCTTCTCCAAAAGAGAACAACCGAGAAGGCATTTTGGTGGTGTTCAAGACCTTTCGTTGGAGGTGTTGGTTGAGTACGAGGAGCACGAAGTGTTCGTGATTTGAAGAAGAATTCTTGAAGAAAGTCTTCAACAAGTAAGTAAATTCTACTTGCTGTATTTTTCTTCTTCTTACAAGCATGTTTAGCCTAGATCTAGTGTTAGATCAATTTTAATGAAACTATGTTGCATATTGATACCTCGACGATTTAATCGTCTTCCGCTGCGCGAGATTCTTATTCCCTTCAAGGAGAGGTGAAGTATTTTGAGAGAGATGTGTGCTTTGGAACTCTTCCAACAACACAACAAGAGAGCTTGTAAAACCTTAACCTAGTTGCATCTCATGCAACTATATATATAGAGAAATAGGATGGAAATGACCATCCTACCCCTCCTTTAATCTCTCTTTAGTATATAGTTTATATATGAATCTAATTCACATTAAAACGATATATTATATCAATTATATCATATATATAATAGATATAACACCTCATGTATGAAATTGAACACTTCAATTTCACTCCTAACTTTATACCCTCAATATTACCATATTGAGCCAGAGATCTAATGGACCTACAGATCATGAGCTCCAATGATGTGAGATTAACTGATCAAACTCTTTGATCTAGTTAAACAATATTCATTAACTACAAGTCATTCCATTATAGACTTGTAGTTGCACTCTCCTCACTGTAGATATTATTGTGTCCACTGATATAGTCATTGCCCATGAGTCGACCCTTCACAGGTTGTTCGTAATCACAGTTAGGTCAAATTACCGTTTTACCCCTGTGATTACCTCTTTGTTCCTTAAGCACCACTGATTCTCTAATGAACAACAAGTCTGAGGTCCTACCTTAGACTCATACCCTCATAGAGGGCGGGGCACCGTTGTTCAAGACCTGGAGTCAGTTCTTAAGGGAACAACCTATCTAATTCCTTAGTGTAGGAATGAGTGAATTCAATCTTGCACAGTTAAGTTCCCAGCTACCTACGAGGTTCTGTCATTGAGAAGGTAGGCTTATTGAGTCGGCTACAGGCCACTCTCACCCATACTAGTCTAAGGACAAACCCCTATAAGCAAGAGTTCTTAACTTGCTCATGATTCAGGTCGAGTCACTAATGACCATCTATAAATTACTAGTCTTATCCTGTCAACGGTGTTACACTGGTTAGACCAATAATTTGCGATCCAGTCTTGTATGAACTCTTCATACAGGATGCCCCCACTCGCATGTCAACTACATGAATGAGTTGGATTACCTCATTTGTACTAATTACAAAGTGGGTCGCATCCATGGTGTTACCAGAATGAGGTTTCCAACCTTATTCTTATACCATAGATCATTTAGGTTATATTCTTGAACTCAACTCAAATAGTGTCCACTACATTGATTTCAAGATAAATGTTATAACCTTGGAGCTTAGTTTATTGGATTTATAAAAGCAAGACTGTAATCTTATCAAAACAAATAACACTTTATTTAATTGATTAAAATTACACAAGTTTAGGGCATACTCAACTCTTGAGATAGACTCTCTTGACTAGACAAACTAGTATCAACAACTCTTGTTGACGTACTAGTGTTCTTATTAGCAACTTTTGCTACTGTTCTGTCTAACTCACTCAACACTACTTTTCTTTTTGGTTTGTGGTCCCTTATGTGGTCCTCCTCCAAGAAAGTGACATTTGTCGACACAAAAACCTTATCTTCCTTAGGATCATAGAATAAAGCACCTCTTGTTTCTTTTGGGTATCCTACGAATAGGCATAACTTTGAACGTGAATCCAACTTCTTTGGATTTGTCACAAGCACATGTGCTGGACAACCCCATATTCTGAAGTGACATAAACTACCTTTACGTCCTTTCCATAGTTCAAAAGGTGTTTCAGAATCACTTTTGGAGGGCACATTATTCAAAATGTATACTGCAATCTCCACTGCGTAACCCCAAAAGATGAGCATTTTCTTTAGGAGAAATTTTACGTTTCTTAGTTTGTGCGTTTGCAATTTTAAATAATTCAGTGTTCAAAACCATTTTGACTGAATTAGGCCTTAAAACATACAATCCATTTTCTAATGAAGCTGAACATATTTCTAAACCTTTCTTCAAAATAAACACTTTATTCATAGAAAAGGAGACAGAAATACATTGTTCTATAAGGCAAGAAATGGAAATAAGGTTTCTAATAAACCCTGGTATCATTAATATATTGTCCAACAATACATATTTCTTGCCAAAATAAAACTTCATTGTGCCTACTGCCACAGCTGAGACGACTTCTCCATTTCCAACCCGGAGCGTTATCTCTCCTTGTTGTAGCTGCTGCCAGGAATCAATTCCCTGAAAAGAAGAGCAAACATGATTAGTGGCGCCTGAATCACGTATCCAAGCTATTTTATCATTATCCACTAAACAAGCTTCTAGGTAAAGTAAATCATATTTACCTTCCTTCTTCTTTTGTGCAATGTACTTCGGGCAGTTCCGTTTCCAATGCCCGTCTTCGTTGCAGTGGAAATACTTTCCTTTGTCAGTAACGTCTTTGACTTTCTTGCTCTTCTGGGCGGCATCTTTGTCAGCATGTTTCCCTTTACCAACCTTCTTCATGTTCTTCTTCTTTCCTCTCAGGTTAGAAGAAGACGAAGCCACTATTTTTGTCCTGCAGGTCGAACCTCGTGATAACTCCTACTGGCAACATTTGCCTCACCTTTCGATCCCTGAATTTTCATCAAAGACTGAAAGGTCTGGAGTTCATTCAGAAGGGAGGTAAGATTAAAAGTAAGCTTGTTCATAACAACATTACTTCTAAACTACAGGAAACTATCTGGAAGGGTTTCCAGAATGAAGTTGACCTGGCTCGACTCATCGATGGAAGCACCATTCGACTCCGCGATGTTAAAGTGCACCATCATATCTAGGACATGATCCCGAACAGATGTACCCTCTGGCATCCTCGAGTTGAATATGTACTTTAGGGTATTATGTCGGGCTTGTGTGGACTGTTGTCCAAACATACCCTGCACATAATCCATGATTTCCTTGACGGTAATCATGCCCTCATGCTTCTTGGCTAATAGTCAGACATACTTGCCAGCATGTAGACCTTGGCCTTATCATTGGCCTTGATCCATCGATCATATGCATCACGAACATTTCGTGACGCATTTGAGCCTGACACATGAGGACACTCCTCAGTTAGCACAAACATCAGATCATCCACTACCAAAATAGTGTTGAGTTTGTTTTTCCATGTCATCATATTCCCTCAAGTTAACTTTTCCGCACCTAATAAGGAAATTATAGAGCTAGACATTTTTGCTGAAAAATTTACAAACAAACTTGTATGAGTTTCTTGCTATAACTCTTAATCCAATCATGTTTAGCTAATTATCAAATGATTCCTAGGCCATTTATAATTTGTAATGATACTCCAAAGGTTTAGAATGTATGACACCAAAGGGTAATACAAAACACTCCTTTTCTGGATCAAGACACTCTTGACCAAAACCTAATACAAGAATAACTCTTATTCCTATAGGTTTTAGTTACCATTTTTCGGTCTGGATACATACACAACTTATGTACCCCGTGAGTGTAACATTTTGTCTTTAGATCCCAGAGTCTTGATCCAATAAAATCCGCCGAAGGGAGGATTAGATTGGAAAATAGTCTAAGGAAATCTTTATCCCTTTCGGGTGTCTCACTCGTGTTTGATCCCCTATGATCAAACCCAGGAAGGGATTGTCAGTCCAGCCAAACTAGCAAAGTGACCATAGTGGTAATCTGTGTAAACCGACAAAAGAGACCGTAGGTTTTGTTTTCACTAAACCCGCTCCCACTCACTATAAGTACCCTCTCTATTCACCTTGATATTGACTCATACAAACACCATCCGAAGGGGACGCTCCGTTTGCGCCACGAGGCCAAGTATGAGTCTCACGGTGTGAACTTCTGGAGATAGCGTAGGTGGAAAAATATGTATCTCATACACTTTTTCCTCCCTTTGAATACTTTAAGTTTATAGGAATCTTACTTAGGCTAAAACCCGCTAACGGTTTTACCTAACTCTATCAACATAACTCTTATATTGATAATCAATATAACTCTTATATTTATTTTATCCTAAGTTTGTTAATATAACTCCTTATATTAAACCTAGGATTTCTAGTTTATTAACCCTTAATAAACTCATTGACGCCATTGTAATTTATAAGACTCTCGATTAAATTTCACTCCCGTAGCAGGGTGTTCCGTTTCCATCGACTTAAATACCCCAACCTAGACTGAACTTTCCTTAGACAGAGTTCCTCTTTTAATCATAGTTTATAAATTACTTGGTTCCTAATTCTAATCTAATTAGAACTAGATAACCTAAGGTCTATTATTTCCAAGTTCTAAACACTTTAAAACTAATAGTTAACCTTAGGTGACATGCATAGTATGTTATAGTGCTTGATCATTCATCACATGAATAATAAGACATTCATAGCATATTCATCTCATGAAAAATAATGCATGTCAATGCTGTCCAAAAATTAATATAACAACCTTATATTAATTAATCATGCAAACTATATAATATAACCCCTTATATTATAAATGATGCATGAAAATGCTTAACCTAAGGTGGGATTTCTAAAATACAAGCATACACTATGCATGACAATAATTACACAACAATTGCATAATTAAAATAGCAAAATTAGACCAATTTTGGCACCCTAATTTTAATTTTCATCAATATAATCTAATTATATTAATTAAAATTAATTAATTAAATATAAATTAAATATAAAACGTTTTTATATTTAATATATAATTAAAAAAAATGTCTTCTCGCCGAAGCGTTAACGCCACGCCGCTGTAACGCCTCTCTTGCGCGCTTTCTCTCAAGAGCGCGATGTTGTTGCAACGATGAATGCATTGCTGCAACAACGCGCATAGAGACAACACTTAGGAATCCCCATTCCTTGCTCGTTTTCGCTTCGATCTTCTCAGCAACAATTTTGCCTCGATCGACACAGACTTATAGACTCGATTTACAATTAAATTTGCCCAAAACATCGGGCCCTTACATTGAACATTTCAATAAAAATTGTAAATCTCAGTGCCAAAATTGAAAACATCTAATTTTGCAAAATCGTTCATACATCTCATGCAAAAACAGTAAATCCCACCTTGTTCTTGAAAAATCCAGAACATAAATCAAGAACGCAATTGGGCTCTAATACCAATTGAAGGGAATCGAAGTTCCCGCAGCGGAAGCGATTGCGAATCGCGCGCTCTTGATTTAGTTACAACGATAAATTCAAGAACATACATAACAAGATTAAGCATAAAATCAGAATGGACAGCTATAAATTACCTTTGAAGAACCTTTCTTCAAGTGCTCCTCTCTCCCACAATCACGTCAGCAACAGGAACTCCAACGTATGAAGACACGACCACCGGATCTTCTCCGTTGTTCTCAAGGTGAGGGAGGAAGGTGGGTTCCCTTTAGGAGAGGTGAGGTATTTTGAGAGAGATGTGTGCTTTGGAACTCTTCCAACAACACAACAAGAGAACTTGTAAAACCTTAACCTAGTTGCATCTCATGCAACCATATATATAGAGAAATGGGATGAAAATGACCATCCTACCCCTCCTTTAATCTCTCTTTAGTATATAGTTTATATATGAATCTAATTCACATTAAAACTATATATTATATCAATTATATCATATATAATAGATATAACACCTCATGTATGAAATTGAACACTTCAATTTCACTCCTAACTTTATACCCTCAATATTACCATATTGAGCCAACGGAGGGATCTAATGGACCTACAGATCATGAGCTTCAATGATGTGAGATTAACTGATCAAACTTTTTGATCTAGTTAATCAATATTCATTAAGTACAAGTCATTCCACTATAGACTTGTAGCTGCACTCTCCTAATTGTAGATATTATTGTGTCCACTGATATAGTCATTGGCCATGAGTCGACCCTTCACAGGTTGTTCGTAATCACAGCTGGGTCAAATTACCATTTTACCCCTGTGATTACCTCTTTGCTCCTTAAGCACCACTGATCCTCTAATGAACAACAAGTCTAAGGTCCTACCTTAGACACATACCCTCATAGAGGGCGGGGCCCCGTTGTTCAAGACCTGGAGTCAGTTCTTAAGAGAACAACCTATCTAGTTCCTTAGTGTAAGAATGAGTGAATTCCATCTTGTACAGTTAAGTTCCCAGCTACCTACGAGGTTCTGTCCCTGAGAAGGTAGGCTTATTTAGTCGGCTACAGGCCACTCTCACCCATACTAGTCTAAGAAAAAACCCGTATAAGCAGGAGTTCTTAACTTGCTCAGGATTCAGGTCGAGTCACTAATGACCATCTATAAATTACTAGTCCTATCCTGTCAACGGTGTTACACTGGTTAGACTAATAATTTGCGATCCAGTCTTGTATGAACTCTTCATACAGGATGCCCCCACTCGCATGTCAACTACATGAATGAGTTGGATTACCTCATTTGTACGAATTACAAAGTGGGTTGCATCCATGGTGTTACCAGAATGAGGTTTCCAACCTTATTCTTATACCATAGACCATTTAGGTTATATTCTTGAACTCAACCCAAATAGTGTCCACTACACTGATGTTCAAGATAAAATTTATGCCCTTGAAGCTTAGTTTATTGGATTTATAAAGTTTAGGGCATAATCCCAACAATCACCCACTTAACCTAAAGCTTGTGGAGTACTAAAACATTATAATAATGTAAATACAATAAACTAGGGCATTTAAACCCCTTTGTACAAAATACTCCCACTTGCCCTAGTTGGGAAAGATTTGTAAACCTAGACCTTCTAGGTGACTCTCAAATACTTTAGCCGTGAGAGCCTTTGTAAAAGGATCAACAATGTTGTGCTCTTAGGCTATCTTCGTGACAATCACGTCTTCTCTATGCACGATCTCCCGGATGAGATGATACTTCCGCTCTATGCGCTTTCCCCTCTTGTGACTTCAGGGTTCCCTCGAATTTGCCACTGCACCACTGTTATCACAATACAGCGTGATGGACAAAGTCATATTTAGAACAACTTCCAAATTCAACATGAATTTCCTTTACCAAACGGCCTCCTTAGCTGCTATATATTCGACCTCCATGGTGGAATCAGCGATGCATCCTTGCTTGACGCTTCGCCATACAACAACTCCTCCGTTAAGAGTGAATACTAACCCTGATGTAGATTTCTGAGAATCTTTATCAGTCTGAAAGTTAGAATCCGTGTATCCTGTAAGGATCAAATCCTTGGCCCCATACACAAGCATGTAGTTCCTTGTTCTCCGAAGATACTTAAGGATTGTTTTAACCGCTGTCCAGTGTTCAAGTCCTGGATTGGATTGATACCTACTGACCATCCCAGCTACAAAACAGATGTCGGGTCTAGTACACAACATGGCGTACATCAGGCTCCCAACAGTTGATGCGTAAGGAATCCGTCTCATATCCTCACCTCCTTGAGGTGTTTTAGGACACTGTTTTTTAGACAAATTGATTCCATGTCTAAAAAGCAACAAACCCTTTTTGGAATCTTACATCTTAAACCTTGACAACACTTTGTCTATGTAAGATGCTTGAGACAAGGCTAGTGTTTTATTCTTGCGGTTTCGGACAATCTAGATCCAAAGAACAAACTGCGCATCACCCAAATCTTTCATTTAGAACTGCGTAGCTAGCCATTCCTTGATGTCAGTAAGATAACCTACATCATTCCCAATGAGTAGGATATCATCCACATAGAGAATTAGGAAAGCGACAGAACTATTGATGATTTTCTTGTAGACACAAGGTTCATCATCATTCTGGTCAAAACCATAAGATCTGATTGCCTCATCAAATCATATATTCCAGGACCTAGAGGCTTGTTTCAGTCCATAAATTGACCTTTTAAGCGTGCAAACCTTTTGCTCTTGTCCTGGTTCAATGAACCCTTTGGGTTGGTTCATGTAGATGGTTTCCTCAAGATTGTCATTCAAAAAGGCTGTCTTGATATCCATTTGCCATACCTCATAGTCATAATATGCGACAATGGAAAGAAGGATACGAATAGACTTTACCATAGCAACAGGTGAAAAGGTTTCCTCATAGTCAACCCCTTCAACCTGGGTATAACCCTTTGCTACTAGTATAGCTTTAATGGTTTGCACCTTCCCATCTACACCACGTTTTCTCTTGTAGATCCACTTACAACCTATAGGTTTTACCACATCAGGCTTATCTACAAGATCCCAAACAGAATTGAAGTACATTGACTCCATTTCTTGCTCCATGGCTATGACCCATTTGTCTTTGTCTTTGTCAACCATTGCTTGATTATAAGTCAATGGATCCTCGCAGTTGTCATCTGGTATAACAACTTGGGTTTCAGCTAAACCCATGTAACGGTCAGGCTGTATCACAACCCTCCCACTACGTCGAGGCATACTCAACTCTTGAGATGGACTCTCTTGACTAGACAAACTAGTATCAACAACTCTTGTTGACGTACTACTGTTCTTATTAGCAACTTTTGTTATTGTTCTGTCTAACTCACTCAAAACTACTTTACTTTTTGGTTCGTGGTCCCTTATGTGGTCCTCCTCCAAGAAAGTGGCATTTGTCGACACAAAAACCTTATCTTCCTTAGGATCATAGAATAAACCACATCTTGTTTCTTTTGGGTATCCTATGAATAGGCATAATTTTGAACGTGAATCCAACTTCTTTGGATTTGTCACAAGCACATGTGCCGGACAACCCCATATTCTGAGGTGACATAAACTACCTTTACGTCCTTTCCAGAGTTCAAAAGGTGTTTCAAAAACACTTTTGGAGGGCACATTAATCAAAATGTATACTGCAGTCTCCACTGCGTAACCCCAAAAGGAACTAAGGAGATGAGCATAACTCATCATTGATCGAACCATGTCCAACAAGGTCCTATTTCTCCTTTCCGATACACCGTTTTGCGGTGGTGTGCCGGGAGCTGAGAGTTGGGATGTATTCTGGAATTTTAAATCCATGTACTCTCCACCTCGATCCGATCGAAGTGTTTTTATAGTTTTACCTAATTGATTTTCAACCTCAGTCTTGAATTCCTTGAACTTTTCAAGTGCTTCAGACTTGTGGTCATTAGGTAAATATGCCCATATCTAGAATAATCATCAATAAAAGAGATGAAATATTCATATCCTCCCCTGACTTTAACATTCATCAGACCACAAAGGTCTGAATGTATAAGCTCTAGAGGGTCTTTGGCTCTATAACATTTTCCACTAAAAGGTCTTTTAGCCATTTTGCCTTCCAGGCAGGATTCACATACTGACAAAGAATTTTCTTCTAACTCGTTTAGAAGTTCTTTCTTTACCAATCTCTCAATCCTATTGAGATTAATGTGTCCCAATCTTAGATGCCAAAGATGAGCA
The DNA here is from genome assembly GCA_036507285.1 of Trichosanthes cucumerina. Taxonomy (NCBI): domain Eukaryota; kingdom Viridiplantae; phylum Streptophyta; class Magnoliopsida; order Cucurbitales; family Cucurbitaceae; genus Trichosanthes; species Trichosanthes cucumerina. The sequence goes on along the minus strand of CM071842.1, from coordinate 29,204,092 downwards.
TTTTCTTTAGGAGAAATTTTACGTTTCTTAGTTTGTGCGTTTGCAGTTTTAAATCATTCAGTGTTCAAAACCATTTTGACTGAATTAGGCCTTAAAACATACAATCCATTTTCTAATGAAGCTGAACATATTTCTAAACCTTTCTTCAAAATAAACACTCTATTCATAGAAAAGGAAACAGAAATACATTGTTCAATAAGGCAAGAAATGGAAATGAGGTTTCTAGTAAACCTTAGTATCACTAATATATTGTCCAACAATACATATTTCTTGCCAAAATAAAGCTTCATTGTGCCTACTGCTACAACTGAGACGACTTCTCCATTTTCAACTGAGCGTTATCTCTCCTTGTTTGAAGGCTTTGCTGTCAGAATCAATTCCACAAAAGAAGAGCAAACATGATTATGAAGGGAATCGAAGTCCCCGCAGCGGAAGCGATTGCGAATCGCGCGCTCTTGATTTAGTTACATAGATAAATTCAAGAACATACAAAACTAGATTAAGCATAAAAGTAAAATGGACAACAAGTATTTACCTTTGAAGAACCTTTCTTCAAGTGCTTCTCCTCTCTTCACGATCAAGATCAACGCAACACGAACTCAGCATTTAACACCGACACACCACCACCAGGATCTTCTCCGTTGTTCTCTAGGTGAGGGAGGAAGGTGGGTTCCCTTTAGGAGTGGTGAGGTATTTTGTGAGAGAGATGTGTGTTTTGGAACACTTCAATTTATCTCCTATCTTTATACCCTAAATATTACCATGTTAAGCCAATGGAGGGATCTAATGGACCTATTGATCATGAGCTCCAATGATGTGAGATTAACTAATCATACTCTTTGATCCAGTTAATAAATATTCATTAACAACAAGTCACTCCACTATAGACTTGTAGCTGTACTCTCCTCACTGTAGATATTATTGTGCCCACTGATATAGTCATTACCCATGAGTCGACCCTTCACAGGTTGTTCGTAATCACAGTTGGGTCAAATTATCGTTTTACCCTTGTGATTACCTCTTTGCTCCTTAAGCACCACTGATCCTCTAATGAACAACAAGTCTAAGGTCCTACCTTAGACTCATACCCTCATAGAGGGCGGGGCCCCGTTGTTCAAGACACGAGTCGATTCTTAAGGGAACAACCTATCTAATTCCTTAGTAGAGGAATGAGTGAATTTCATCTTGCACAGCTTAAGTTCCCGGCTACCTACGAGGTTACGTCCCAGAGAAGGTAGGCTTATTTAGCCTGGCCATGTGCCACTCTCACCCATACTAGTCTAAGAAAAACCCGTATAAGCGGGAGTTCTTAACTTACTCGTGGATTCAGTCGAGTCACTAATGACCATCTATAAATTACTAGTCCTATCCTCACAACTGTGTTACAATGGTTAGACTAATAATTTGCGATCCGATCTTGTATGAACTCTTCATACAGGATGCCCCCACTCGCATGTCAACTACATGAATGAGTTGGATTACCTCATTTGTACGAATTACAAAGTGGGTTGCATCCATGGTGTTACCAGAATGAGGTTTCCAACCTTATTCTTATACCATAGACCATTTAGGTTATATTCTTGAACTCAACCCAAATAGTGTCCACTACACTGATGTTCAAGATAAACGTTATAACCTTGGAGCTTAGTTTATTGGATTTATAAAAGCAAGACTGTAATCTTATCAAAACAAATAACACTTTATTTAATTGATCAATATGACACAAGTTTAGGGCATAAATCCCAACAATCTCCCACTTGACCTATAGCTTGTGGAGTACTAAACATTACATTAATGTAAATACAATAAACTAGGGCATTTAAACCCCTTTGTACAAAATACTCCCACTTGCCCTAGTTGGGGAAGATTTGTAAACCTAGACCTTCTAGGTGACTCTCAAATACTTTAGCCGTGAGAGCCTATGTAAAAGGATCAACAATGTTGTGCTCTGAGGCTATCTTCATGACAATCACGTCTCCTCTATGCACGATCTCTCGGATGAGATGATACTTTTCCTCTATGTGCTTTCCCCTCTTGTGACTTCGGGGTTCGCTCGAATTTGCCACTGCACCACTGTTATCACAATACAGTGTGACAGGCAAAGTCATATTTGGAACAAATTCCAAATGTAGCATAACTTTTCTTAACCAAACGGCCTCCTTAGCTGCTTCACAAGCTGCTACATATTCGACCTCCATGGAGGAATCAGCGATGCATCCTTGCTTGACGCTTCGCCATACTACAGCTCCTCTGTTAAGAGTGAAAATTGACCCTGATGTAGATTTCCGAGAATCTTTATCAGTCTGAAAGTCAGAATCCGTGTATCCTATAAGGATCAAATCCTTCGCCCCATACACAAGCATGTAGTTCCTTGTTCTCCGAAGATACTTAAGGATTGTTTTAACCGTTGTCCAGTGTTCAAGTCCTAGATTGGATTGATACCTACTAACCATCCCAACTGCAAAACAGATGTCAGGCGTAGTACACAACATGGCGTACATCAGGCTCCCAACAGCTGATGCATAAGGAATCCGTCTCATATCCTCAACTCCTTCAGGTGTCTTAGGACACTGTTCCTTAGACGAATGGATTCCATGTCTAAAAGGCAACAAACCCTTTTTGGAATCTTGCATCTTAAACCTTGGCAACACATTTTTTCTATGTATGATGCTTGAGACAAGGTTAGTGTTTTATTCTTGCGGTTCCGGACAATCTGAACCCAAGAACAAACTGCGCATTACCCAAATCTTTCATTTGGAATTGCGTAGCTAGCCATTCCTTGATGTTAGTGAGATAACCTACATCATTCCCAATGAGTAGGATATCATCCACATAGAGAATTAGGAAAACGACAGAACTATCGATGATTTTCTTGTAGACACAAGGTTCATCGACATTCTGGTCAAAACCATAAGATCTGATAGCCTCATCAAATCTTATATTCCAGGACCTAGAGGTTTGTTTCAGTCCATAAATCGACCTTTTAAGCCTATAAACCTTTTGCTCTTGTCCTGGTTTAATGAACCCTTTGGGTTGGTCCATGTAGATGGTTTCCTTAAGATTGCTATTCAAAAATGTTGTCTTGACATCCATTTGCCATACCTCATAATCATAATATGCGGCAATGGCAAGAAGGATACAGATAGACTTTACCATAGCAACAGGTGAAAAAGTTTCCTCAAAGTCAACCCCTTCAACCTGGGTATAACCCTTTGCTACTAGTCTAGCTTTAAAGGTTTGCACCTTCCCATCTACACCACGTTTTCTCTTGTAGATCCATTTACAACCTATAGGTTTCACCCCATCAGGCTTATCTACAAGATCCCAAACAGAATTGAAGTACATCGACTCCATTTCTTGGTCCATGGCTATGACCCATTTGTCTTTGTCTTTGTCAACCATTGCTTGATTATAAGTCAATGGATCCTCGCAGTTGTCATCTGGTATAACAACTTGGGTTTCAGCTAAATCCATGTAACGGTCAGGCTGTATCACAACCCTCCCACTACGTCGAGGCATACTCAACTCTTGAGATGGACCCTCTTGACTAGACAAACTAGTATCAACAACTCTTGTTAACGTACTAGTGTTCTTACTAGCAACCTTTGCTATTGTTCCGTCTAACTCACTCAACACTACCTTACTTTTTGGTTTTTGGTCCCTTATGTGGTCCTCCTCCAAGAAAGTGACATTTGTCGACACAAAGACCTATCTTCCTTAGGATCATAGAATAAACCACCTCTTGTTTCTTTTGGGTATCCTATGAATAGGAACAACTTTGAACGTGAATCTAACTTCTTTGGATTTGTCACAAGCACATGTGCTGGACAACCTCATATTCTGAAATGACATAAACTACCTTTACGTCCATTCTAGAGTTCAAAAGGTGTTTTAGAAACACTTTTGGAGGGCACACTATTCAAATTGTATACTGCAGTCTCCACTGCATAACCCTTAAAGGAACTAGGGAGATGAGCATAACTCATCATTGATCGAACCATGCCCAAAGTCCACGTCCAGTCCAGAGGCAAAAGCCCAAATCAACCTGGCTCAACCACAAGACTGGCCCAAAGTCAAACAGGCTCAACCTAGAAAACTGGCCAAAGTCAAATAGGCTTAACCCAAAAGATTTGTCCGACATCGACTTGGGGGTCCAATAGGCCCAAGCCAATCTGGAGGCCTAGAGGAACTTTATAAATAGAGACCTCCCTCCTTCATTTTGATGGTTCAAAAATTTGAGAGTCTAGAGAGAATTCACAAACCAAAAGACTCTTTGCATTCTTAAAGATCAAACACTTCCTGAATGAAGAACACTGCGTCGAAGATCAAGAACGTTTCTTCGAATCTGAAGAACACCTCTTCGAGTCTGAAGAGCCCATTGCAGCATCAATCTCGAGAACAAGCTTTGTAGCCCTCGAGTGAAACTTACGAAGGTTTGAAAACTGAAGAAGCTCAGAGAGAATTCAGAAACAAAGTTGTGAAGTCTCTAGAAGCTCCTGAAGATCAAACACCGTCTGGACAAAGAACACTTCAAGGGAATCCTCCAGACCACACCGTGAATCCATTGAAGCCTTCAACATCGGAACAAGTTGTTTCAACCCTCGATCCAAGCATATACGTAGGAGAGAGAATTCAGAAACAATGTTGTGAAGTCTCCCGAAGCTTCTGAAGATCAAACATCGTCTGAACGAAGAACGCTTCAAGAGAATCATCAAGAACACACCGCGAATCCATTGAGGTCTTCAACATCGAGAACAAGTTGTTTCAACCCTCGATCCAAGATCATACATAGGAGAAAGAATCAGAGGATCAAATACTAGAGATTGTACTCACAACACTTGAAATCAATACAAACACAAATTCATTTATACATGTCTCATTTCCATTCGTTGGTTGAAATTTCGTGTGAACAACGAGCTATTAATGAAAAAATCATGAATCTCAACCAACTGGAGCAACACCATTGCCTAAAGTGAATGTTGTAAATTTTAACAATCGAAGTCGAGGTCGTGGTCGTGGTCGAGGTCCTGACCGCGGTAGGGGAAGAAATAATTATTTTCGTGGTAGACATTATAATTATCCAAATTTCAAGAAACCCACACGAAATGATGATCATAAAGGAAAAGCTCCACAAAATAAGAATTTAGGAGGTGATGAAAATAAATGCTTTCGATATAGATTGACTGGACACTGGTCACGTGTTTGTCATACATCCAAACATTTAATTGATCTCTATCAAGCTTCCATGAAGGAAAAAGGAAAAAAATGTGGAAGAAAATCTTGCTTATCAAGACAATGATATATTCGATCAATCCAATATGACAAATTTGGATATGGCAGACTTCTTTGTATCTCCCGAAGAGAAGATTGAAGCAATTGATGGATTAGCAAGTGCTTCTTTTGATTTTGAGAATGTTTAGTACTAATGTTTATTTTTATGTTCTTTTTAGCTTTAAACTTTTTGTATGATGTATCTCTTATTGTAATTATTTTTGTTTAATGAAGAAATATGGGTAGTTTTCATATGTTGAATGACTCAAAAATGAACAATGAAGATTCATGCCTAGCAGACTGCGCAACTACGCACACAATACTTATAAACAGAAAGTATTTTTCTAAATTGACAATGTTGGAAGCAAAATTCAATATTATATCAGGTTATGTAGACTTGATTGAAGGTTTAGGAAACGCAAGTTTTATCTTGCCTAGAGGAACAAAACTTTCAATTAATGCTTTGTTCTCTAGCAAACCAAAGAGAAATTTATAGAGTTTCAAAGATATACGTAACAATGGTTATCATGTTGAAACTTATTGTACAAATAATATAGAGTGTCTCTATATCACTTCTATTGTTTCACATGAGAAACGTATATTAGAAATGCTGCCAACTTTTTCTTCTGGATTATATTATACTCATATACGAGTAATCGAAAGTTATGCAACAATGAACAAAACGTTCATGAATCCAGAAATATTCAGTGTTTGGCATGATCGATTAGGTCATCCGGGATCAATAATGATGAGAAAAATTATTGAGAATTCACATGGATATCCTTTAAAGAACAAGAAGATTCTTCAATCAAATGAGTTGTCATGTGATGCTTGCTCTCAAAGGAAATGAATTATTAGACCATCACCAGCTAAAGTGGAGATTGAATCACCTATATTTTTAGAGCGAATTGAAGGTGATATTTGTGGACCTATTAACCCACCAAGTGTTCCATTTAGATATTTTATGGTATTAATTGACGCATCCAGCAGATGGTCACATGTATGCTTATTATCAAGTCGAAATCTTACATTTGAAAGATTACTTGCTCAAATAATTAAGTTAAGAGCACAATTTTCTGATTATACAATTAATACCATTCGACTTGACAATGCTGGTGAATTAACATCCCAACCTTTTAATAATTATTGTATGTCAATTGGGATAAGTGTTGAACATCCTGTAGCTCATGTTCATGTTGGGATTTTTGTCCTAATCTCGTGTTTGTAAATTATTGTTTGAAATTAATAAAGTGTTATTCATTTCATTATTTTGTGTCTCACAAATTTTATAAACTTTTCCAATAAACTAAGCTCCAGGGTCATTGAATTTAGAACTAGAACTTGAACGGTGTGTAGTGTACACACAGGGAGGATCACGTTCGAGTTAATGACCCTGGATACGATCTGATATATGGATAGGGTTGGAGACCTAATCCTGGATACACTGTGGATGCGACCCGCTTTGTATTAGATACAAATGAGGTGATCTGACTCGTTCATGTGATTGACATGCGAGTGGGGGCATCCTGTGCAATGAGATTGTACAAGACCGGACCGTGAATTATTAGACCTACTAATGTAACACTATTGACAGTAAGAACTAATAACTTCGTAAATGACCATTAGTGACTCGACCTGAATCCTGAGCGTGTTACGGACTCCTGTCTGCGGGGTCTGTCCTTTGACTAGTACGGGTGAGGGTGGTCACAGTTACTCGCCCAATATGCCTATCTTCTCAGGGACAGGACCAAGTAGAGAGTTGGGAACTTAACTACACGAGATGGAATTCACTCGTTCTCGCTTTTTAGGGAAACTAGAGGGGTTGTTCCCTTAAGTGCTGTCTCTAGGGCTTGGACAACGGGTGCCCACCTTCTCACTAGCCCGAGAAGGGTGTTATGTATGGTTGGACAATCACAATATGTATTTCAATAGAGGAGCACTGGGGACTTAAGGAACAAGAAGTAGTCACAGGGGTAAAACGGTAATTTGACTCAGCCGTGTCTACGAACAACTTGTGAAGGGTCGACTCATCGTCATTGGTTATATCAGTGGACACGTAATATTCTGCACTGAAGGGAGTGCAACTACGGGCTTTAGTGGAGTGTTACTGTAGCTAATGAATGTTGATTAACCGGGTCAAAGAGTTTGATAGATTAATGTCAGATCATTGGTGCTCATCACTGTAGGTCCATTAGGTCCCTCGGTTGGCTCAATCTGGGTTAAAAGAAGGGTTAATGTTTTGGGGTGAATTGAAGTGTTCAATTTCACTTAAAGGGCATTTATGTCATTTATATGAGAATGATATAATATATAGTTTAATGTGAATGAGATTCATAATAAACTATATGTTAGCCTAATTGTTGAATTAGGGCTAATTGGAGAAATTAATTGAGAGAAATTAAATTGAATGTGATTCAATTTAATAAATCCACATTATTGCAAATGTGATTTGTAATATGAGATATGAGATATCTTATAATATATGGTTATGCAAATATGATTTGCATAACCTATAGTTGTGGTAAAGTGGTAATAATGTGGAGATTTTAACTCCATCAATTTCCACTATTTAAACCCTTTACAAGAAGGATTTCCTAAGCTAATCTCTAATTTTTTGGATTCTAACAAAAAAGAAGAGAATTTTTTCTCTCTACTCTCTTTACTCTCCTCTCTTCTCCAAAACTAAAGATCCCACTACTTTCCTTCTTCCAAAGGAAGAACAATCGAGAAGCCATTGGTTGTGTTCGACTTTTGTTCGAGAGAAGATTTCGAATAGATCGAGTTTGCACGAAGAGTTCGTGATCTGCTGGAAAGGAATTCTTGAAGATTGTCTTCAACAAGTAAGTAGATTAACTTGCTGTAATTTCTTTCTTTTGAGCTTGTTTAGCCCAAATTATTTGATAATTGATTTTAATAAAATTCGAGTAGCGTAACGATACCTCGACGATTCGATCGTCTTCTGCTGCGCGGAGATTTTCATTCCCTTCAATTGGTATCTGAGCCACTCGTTGGTTCTTCGTTATGCACTGTTTTTCATTAAAATTAGGTGGACAATGCTTTAATTCATGAGATGAATGTTGGTTTGCAATTTTGGATGTTTTGGTTTTTGGCACTTTTAGATTTATTTTCTGTTTGATGAGATCAAATGTTAGGGCCCGTATTTTTTGGACAATTTAGAAAATAAATCAAGTCTGTAAGTCCGTGTCGTTCGTGGCAAGGGTTGTTGTGAAGAAATCGGAGCGGAAACGGGCAAAACAACGAAAAACAACAAAGGAGTTTGTTGTTCTATCGACGGTGTTAAGATTCTGTTCTTTGGCGTCTCAACTAAGGGTGTACATAAGCCGGGTTGGGTTGGGTTGAGAGAGATTTTTGGACCAACCTGAAAATTCGGGTTGATCATTCCTTCAACCCAACCAACCCTATTCATGAGAGTAACCCAACCCAGGATTGGATTGGGTTGGGTCACCAGGTTAACTTTTTTATTTTTTTATAATTTTTTAAATTATTTTTTCTTGAATTAATAAGTAAAATCTCATAAAATTCAAATATCAGACTTCAAAATCCATAACATCTTAACATTTTGTTAGAAGTTTAGAAGAAAACATAAGAAATTGACAAATAATTCATTTATAACCATATGTTTAATTAAAATAAAATTAAAAAATGTAAACTTTGGGTTGGGTTGGGTCAACCCGAGCCTAAAAGACCCAACTCGAGAACCGACCCGAACTTTTCGATTCTCCAAACTTCTAACCCAACCCAAACCGAAAAAAATCTAACCCTACCCAACCCTTATGGTTTGGGTTGGGTAGTCCAAGTTGGTCGGGTTACTAGGTTACTTGTACACTCCTAGTCTCAACGCTGTCCTTGCGGGCGCTGGCTTGGCTGTAGAGCAACGTTGCAACGCTAGGCGTAGCGTTACAACGCACGACGTGGAGCACGCGGGGCGTGACGCTGGACGCGGCAGCGTTGCAACGCTGCACGCGTAGTGGGCGGTTGCAACTTCATGTGCGCGAGACGTGGGCAGTTTCAAGAGTTGAGTGGGGCAGTTTTTCCGATTTTATTTTTTTTTAAATGTAAAAATGTATTTTGTTTATGTTTTTTAATTATTTTATTAAATAATATTAATATAATCTTTATATTAATGTTATTTAATTAAATAATTGCTTAAGTGCCAAAATCGGTCTATTTTTTCTATTTAATTATTTTATGCATGTGATGTATGATTTAATTAAATTTCTATGTGCATAATGTATGTCATATAGATTTAAAATCCCACCTTAGGTTAAACATTTTCATGCATCATTTATATTATAAGAGTTATAATATATAGTTTGCATGATAGGTTATATTATAAGTGTTATGATATAATTAAATGCATGTTTTAATTTAATAATATAAGTGTTATATTTTTTAGATTAAAGTATGCTCATGCATTTATATTCATGTAATGAATTATTTTTTATATAGTATATAGTTATTCATGTGATGAATGATCAAACACTATAACATAGAAATGCATGCAACCTAAGTTAATTATTAGTTTTAAAGTGTTTAGAACTTGAATAATTAGACTTAGGTTTTCTAGTTCTAATAAGATTAGAATTAGGAAATCAAAGTTTAGTCTATGAATGGTGACCTGATTAGTAATTCTGTCTAAGAAAGGTTTTGTCTAAGGCTTGGGTATTTAAGTTGACGCTTGCGGAACACCACTACCTGGAAACCGACCTGGGAGTGAATTCGGTGTGGAGATTCTTAGATTGTACTTTTCGTGAGTGTCGTTAATTAAAAGATTGAGGGTGACACTCACAAAATTCGTTAAGAGTTAATGAATTCGACCGAACAATGGTAATTGGACGCCTAATAGAATAAGAGTTATTATGGGATTAGGGTCTGATTAAGAAAGTCTCGTCTTAGAGGAAGAGTGTTCTGGTCACCCTTCGGTGGCGGTCATTCCAAACCTTTAGGATATCATTGCAAATTTTTGAATGACCTAGGCATCATGAAACAATTTTTGCTAAAACATGATTGGATTTCAAAAGTTTTTTGCGAGACTAACACAAAGTTTTTAATTTTTCAGCAAAATGTCTAGATCAATAATAGCTTTACTCGCGTCTAAAAAATTAGTGGGAGACAATTATCAAACGTGGAAAAATAACTTAAACACGATTTTTGTAACTGATGACATAAAGTTCGTGCTCTCTGAGGAGTTTCCTCAAATGCGGGCTCGATTGCATCGCGAAGTGTTCGTGATGCATACGATCGATGGATCAGGGCCAATGAAAAGGCCAAAGTCTATATCATTGCCAGCATGTCTTATGTTTTGGCAAAGAAGCATGAGCTGATGGTCACCGCTAAAGAGATCATGGAGTCCTTGCAGGAAATGTTTGGATAACAGTGCTTTCAAGTCCGACATGACTCGCTCAAATACTTCTTCAACGCACAGATGAAAGAGGGGTCGTCTGTCCGTGAACATGTTCTTGACATGATGACCCCCTTTAATCAAGCGGAGATGAACGGGGCTTCGATCGACGAGTCGAGCCAAGTCAGTTTTATCTTGGAGACTCTTTAGAAGAGTTTCCTTCAGTTTCGAAGCAACATTGTTATGAACAAGATAAACTACACTCTGACTACTTTTCTTAACGAGCTGCAAACCTTCCAATCCTTGATGAGGATCAGGACGTCGGAAGCTGAGGCAAACGTTGCCTTTAGGTCTTATCACAGGGGTTCGATCTCTAGGACAAAGCCTGTAGCTCCCTCTTAGCCGAAAGGGAAGAAGAAGAAAATGAAGAAGGGTAAAACTGACCGAGCTACTGCTCAGAAGGGCAAGTAGGTCAAGGAAGTTGCAATAAGAGGAAAGTGTTTCCACTGTAATGGGGACGACCACTGGAAGAGAAACTGCCCCAAGTTCCTAGCCGAGAGGAAGAATCAAGGTAAATGTGATTTAGTTGTGACTGAAACTTGTTTAGTGGAGAGTAGTGACTCTGGATATTGGATTCGGGCGCCACTAACAATGTTTGTTCTTCTTTTCGTGGATTGATTCTGGCGCACAAGTGTGAGAGAGGTGAGATTACTCTACGGGTTGGATCTGGGGAGCTTGTCTCTGCTGCAGCGGTCGGCACGGTGAAGCTACATTTTGGCAGAAATTACATTTTGTTAGACAATATGTATATAGTTTCAGGGTTTACTAGAAATCTCGTTTCCATTTCCAGCATGTTAGAAAAATGTATTTCCATTTCTTTCAAAGCAATAAAGCGTTTATTTCCCGAAATAGAAACTTAATTTGTTCAGCTTCACTTGAGAATAATCTGTCTGTTTTGAAACCTAATTCGGTCAAAAGTGTTTTGAATACTGAATTGTTTAAAACGATAGAAACCTGAACTAAGAGAGCGAAAGTTTCTCTTAAAGAAAATGTCCATGTTTGGCATCTAAGGTTGGGCCACATTAATCTCAATCGGATTGAGAAACTAGTGAAGAGTGGACTTCTAAGCGAGTTGGAAGAAAACTCTTTACCGGTGTGTGAGTCATGCCTTGAAAGCGAAATGACCAAACGTCCTTTTAGTGGAAAAGGATATAGAGCCAAAGAGCCCCTTGAGTATATGGACACTGAATTTCAGGAATATATGATAGAATACAGAATTACGTCCCAACTCTCACCACCTGGTATGCCACAGCAGAATGGTGTATCGGAGAGGAAAAACAGAACCCTATTGGACATGGTTCGGTCGATGATGAGTTATGCTCGTCTCCCTGATTCCTTTTGGGATTACGCAGTGGAGACTGCGGTTTACATTTTGAAAAACGTTCCGTCGAAAAATGTTTGTGAAACATCTTTCGAACTCTGGAATGGCCGTAAAGGTAGATTACACCATTTTAGAATTTGGGGATGCCCGACCCACGTGTTGGTGTCAAACCCGAAGAAACTGGAACCCCGTTCAAAATTATGCCTATTCGTAGGTTACCCAAAAGAGACCAGAGGTGGTCTGTTTTACGATCCTAAGGACAATAGGGTGCTTGTGTCAACAAACGCCACTTTCCATGAGGAGGACCATATCAGTGATCATTAACCAAGGAGTAAAAATGTGTTAAACGAAATGGACAGTACATCAACAAGAGTTGCTGATGGGACTAGTACATCAACAAGTGTTGTTCATCCTAGCACGTCTAGTAAAATCCGTTTCCAAGAGTTGGGAATGCCTTGACGTAGTGGGAGGGCTGTGAGACAGCCTGATCGTTACATGGGTTTAGCTGAAACCTCAGTCGTCACTCTTGATGATAACTGCGAGGATCCATTGACCTATGATCAGGCAATGATTAATGTTGACAAGGACGAATGGATAAAAGCTATGGACCAGGAAATGAAGTCGATGTACTTCAATTCCGTCTGGGAGCTTGTGGATCAACCGGATGGGGTAAAACCTATTGGTTGCAAATAGATCTACAAGCGTAAACGTGGCGTAGATGGGAAGGTGCAGACCTTCAAATCCCGACTAGTGGCAAAGGGTTTTACCCAGGTTGAAGGGGTTGACTATGAGGAAACCTTTTCACCTATTGCCATGGTAAAGTCGATCAGGATCCTTTTGGCTAGTGTTTCTGAAGTTCTGGCCAAAAAGCACGAGGGCATGGTCTCAGCTCGTGAGATCATGAGTTCACTGCAAGAAATGTTTGGACAACCATCTGGACAGATTCGACACGAATCCCTCAAATACATTTATAACTCTCGTATGAAGGAGGGGTCATTGGTGAGGGAACACGTTCTTGATCTGATGGTCCACTTCAACGTGGCTGAGATGAACGGAGCGGTCATTGACGAGAAAAGTCAGGTATCGTTCATCCTGGAATCTCTTCCGAAGAGTTTCCTACAATTCCTCAGAAATGCGGTGATGAACAAGATAAAGTATAACCTGATTACTCTCCTTAATGAACTACAGACTTTCCAGTCTCTTATGAAGAATAAGGGACAAGCTGATGGAGAGACAAATCTGTTTGCCCATTCCAGAAGGTTCCAGAAGGGTTCATCCTCTGGGACCAAGTCCTGTAACTCTTCTTCTGGGCTTAAGAAGACCCAAAAGAAGAAAATAGGAGGAGGAAAGGAAGGCACCTGCACGACAAAGGCAAAGGAAAAGCCAAGCTTGCGGATAAAGGAAAGTGTTTCCACTGCAACATGGATGGGCCTTTGGAAGAGAAAGCGCGCCAAAAAATACCTTGAGCTCAAAGAGAAGAAAGGTAAATTAGATTTACTTGTTCTTGAAACTTGTTTAGTGGAAAATGATTATTTAACCTAGATACTTGATTCAGGAGCTACTAATCACGTTTGCTCTTCATTTCAGGAAACTAGTTCCTTCAAGGAGCTCGAAAAGGGTGAGATGACGCTGTGGGTGGAGCGGAGAGGCGTCGTCTCACTCGTGTGATGGGAGATGCCATGTTATTTTTCGGAGATAGATTTCTTTCTTTAAAAAATATGTATATAGTTCCTAAGCTTAAAAGGAACTTAATTTCTATCTCTTGTTTAATAGAACTTGGTTATTGTATTTTTTTTTTCAATCAATGAAGCGTTCATTTTGAAAGAGGGTGTCAATATTTGTTGTGCTAAATTGAAAAATTGCTTGTATGTACTGAAACCGAATAAAACCAAAGCAATTTTAAATCATGAGATGTTTAAGAATGCTAACACTCAAAATAAAAGGCAAAGAATTTCTCCAAATAATAATACTTATCTGTGGTATCTTAGACTTGGTCATATTAATCTCAATCGGATTGAGAGACTCTCTAAGAATGGACTTCTAAACAAGTTAGAAGATGATTCTTTACCGCCTTTCGAGTCTTGCTTGGAAGGTAAAATGACCAAGCAACCTTTTACTGGAAAATGTTACAGAGCCATAGAGCCCTTAGAACTTGTATATTCGGATCTTTGTGGTCCGGTGAATGTTAAAACTCGAGGAGGGTACGAATATTTCATCTCTTTCATAGATGATTATTTGAGGTATGGTTATGTATACCTAATGCATCACAAGTCTGAAGCTCTTGAAAAGTTCAAAGAGTATAAGGCTGAAGTAGAGAATGCATTAGGGAAAAGCATTAAAACACTTCGATCCAATCGAGGTGGAAAGTATATGGATTTGAGATTCCAAGACTATATGATAAAATATGGAATTAAATCTCAACTCTCAGCACCTAATACACCACAACAAAATGGTGTGTCAGAAAGGAGAAATAGAACCTTGTTAGACATGGTTCGTTTTATGATGAGCTATGCTCAATTGCCTGCCTCGTTTTGGGGATACGCAGTAGAGACTGCAGTTCAAATCTTGAACAGTGTTCCATCAAAAAGTGTTTCAGAAACACCTTTTGAACTTTGGAAGGGGCGTAAACCTAGTTTACAACATTTCAGGATTTGGGGTTGTCCGACACACGTGCTCGTGACAAACCCAAAGAAATTGGAACCTCGTTCAAGAATGTGTCAATTTGTTGGCTATCCCAAAGAAACGAGAGGTGGTCTTTTCTACAACCCACAAGAAAACAAGGTGATTGTATCGACAAACGCCACATTCTTGGAGGAAGATCACATGAGAAACCATAAACCGCGTAGTAAATAAGTACTAAATGAAGCTACAAATGAACCAACAAGAGTTGTTGATCAAGCTGGACCTTCATAAAGAGTTGATGGAAGAGCCAACACCTCAAGTCAGTCTCGTCCTTCTCAATCGTTGGGAATGCCTCGACGTAGTGGGAGGGTTGTTTCCCAACCTGACCGCTACTTGGGTTTAGCTGAAACTCAAGTTGTCATACCTGATGACGGCGTAGAAGATCCATTGTCTTATAAACAGCCAATGAATGATGTAGACAAGGACCAATGGATCAAAGCCATGGACCTTGAAATGGAGTCAATGGAGTTCAATTCAGTATGGGAACTTGTAGACCAACCTGAAGGGGTTAGATCCATAGGGTGTAAATGGATCTATAAGAGAAAAAGAGATGCACGGTAGGAAAGGTGCATGGACCTTTAAGGCTAGGCTTGTAAAGCAAAGGGTTTTACCCAAAGGGAAGGAGTTGACTATGAAGAAACTTTTTCCCCTGTTGCTATGCTGAAGTCTATAAGGATACTCTTGTCCATAGCCGCGTTTTATGATTATGAAATTTGGCAAATGGAAGACAAGACTGCCTTTTTTAATGGTAATCATGACGAGAGCATCTATATGTCTCAGCCCGAAGGGTTCATAGCCCAAGGTCAGGAGCAAAAAGTTTGCAAGCTTAATCGATCCATTTATGGATTGAAACAAGCATCAAGATCTTGGAATATAAGATTTGATACTGCGATCAAGTCTTACGGCTTTGACCAAAACGTTGACGAGCCTTGTATTTACAAGAGGATCGTCAACGACAAAGTAGCTTTGTTAGTGCTTTATGTGGATGATATCCTACTCATTGGGAATGATGTAGGATACCTAACTGACATAAAGAATTGGCTGGCGACCCAATTCCAAATGAAAGATTTGGGAAAGGCGTAGTATGTTCTTGGGATTCAGATCTTTAGGAATCGCAAGAACAGAACGCTAGCACTGTCTCAAGCGTCTTATATCGACAAAATGTTGTCCAGAAATTCGATGTTGAATTCCAAGAGAGGCTTATTACCCTTCAGGCACGGAGTTCATCTGTCTAAGGAACAGTGTCCCAAGACACTTCAAGAAGTTGAGAATATGAGACATATTCCCTATGCCTCTGTAGTAGGTAGCTTAATGTATGTTATGCTATGCATGAGGCCGGACATTTGTTATGCAGTGGGAATATTCAGTAGGTACCAATCCAATCTAGGGTTAGACCACTGGACAACAGTTAAAAATATCCTCAAGTATCTAAGGAGAACGAGGGACTATATGCTTGTGTATGGGTCTAAGGATCTGATCCTTACTGGATACACTGACTCTGATTTTCAGACCGATAAGGATTCTCAGAAATCCATATCGAGATCAGTTTTCACCCTTAACGGGAGAGTTATAGTATGGCGAAGCATCAAGCAAGGATGCATCGCTGACTCCACGATGGAGGCTGAGTATGTCGCTGCTTGTGAAGCAGCTAAGGAGGTTGTTTAGCTAAGGAAAATCCTTATTGATTTGGAAGTTGTTCCAAATATGGAATCTCCCATCACCTTATACTGTGACAACAGTGGTGCGATAGCCAATTCGAAGGAACCTCGCAACCATAAGCGAGGTAAGCACATCGAGAGGAAGTATCACCTGATACGAGAAATAGTGCAACGAGGAGATGTGACAGTCACGAAGATCGCTTCGGAGCACAATATTGTTGATCCGTTTACAAAGACTCTCACGGCTAAAGTGTTCGAGGGTCATCTGGAAAGTCTGGGTCTACGAGAAATGTACATAGGCTAATCTAGGGAAAGTGGGAGATATGTAATGGGGTATATGGATGCCCTAGTTTATTGTATTTCTACTGTTTTAGATTATGATGTACCCCACTAGAGTTTTAGTTCAAGTGGGAGTTTGTTGGGATTTATGCCCTAAAACTCGTAGTTTGTAATTATGTTCTAATTAATGTAATAAAGTGTTATTATTTCAATAAAGTGTTATTGTTCGTTATCTACGAGTTTGCCTTCATTTAAACCCTAAATCCAATAAACTAAACATCCAAGGCTGTTAAATGAATCTTTAACTGAATGTAATGTACATAAAAAGGATCTCGGTTCGAGATACTGACCTAAAGGGTCTATAGTTGGGGATAAGGTTTGGGTACCTTACCTGGTTAAACTATGGATGTGGCCCACTTTGTATTTGATACAAACACTGTGATCCTAACGTGTTCGTGTAGATGACATGTGAGTGGGGATATCCTATGTAATGAGATTACATAAGACCGGACCACAAAATAGTAATCTCTAGCTGTAACTCCGTTGACTAGTTAGGTTTCTATTTCACTAGGATGACCTAGGCAACTTGATCTCAATCCTGAGTAGGTTACGAACTCCTGTTCGCGAGGGATTGTCCTTTGACTAGTATGGATGAGAGTGGCAGATTCACGACTCAATATGCCTACTTTCTTAGGGACAAGACCCGAGTGAGCGACTAGGAACTTAACTTAGCAAGATGGAATTCACTCCTTCCCGCCTACTAGGGTAAGTAGAGGAATGTTCCCTTAAGTGGTGTCTCCAGGACTTGAACAAAGGGCCCGACCCTCTCATTGGCCCAAGAGGGACTCTGTTTGTTGGTAGGACCACAAACAAATTGTTCATTAGAGAGTATGCGGTACTTAAGGCACAAGATAACCTGGGGTAAAGCGATAATTTTACCCGGTGGTGTTACTAACGATCATGAAGGATTGACTTCTGTTGTTATTGGTCAATATCCATGGACAAAGAAATATATCCGCAGTGAGAAGAGTGCCATTGTGGGACTTTAGTGGAGTGTTTCATGAGATAACGAATGTTGATTGGGAGGTTAATGAGATTAGCAAGAGCAATCTTCGTATCGTTAGAGCTTCGATCAGTAGGTCCATTAGGTCCACCTTTTAGCTCGTAAAGGGTTCTTAGATCATTTGAATTCGAAATGTTCAAATTCATTAGGGAATATATTTAATGTATATGGATACGATATAATATATAGTTTTGGAACTATATATTATAAATTTAATGTGGATATGATTCATATTAAATTACTTGAGAGAATTGAATATTTGAAAGAGTTCAAATATCAAATTCAAATGTGAATGTGATTCATATTTGAAAACTATACGATATAATTTAATGTGCATAAGATGTACATTAAACTATAGGATAAAGGGTAAAATGATTAAATGTGATTTAATCATTTATTTAATATTATATATGAATTAAATATGATTTAATTTAATGTATTTAATTATTAATTGAATATTAATATAATATTAAATGGGAACGTGTCAAGAGGACACGTTCCCACCACTCCCCATCTCCCTCTCGATAGGGAAGTGGGGAGTTACCTACTGAATCCTTCTTCTCTGGTAGAAGAAGGCAATGATCGATCGATCAATTGAGGCAAAGTGTGGAATTGTTGTCCAAAATACTCTCTAACTCTCCCATTCCCAAACTTTCCAAAAAGTTGGAATCCTTCCCACCAAGGAAGATCTAAAGCTCAGAGACATAGAGGGTTCTCCTGTTGGTAGTGTTCTTGTTGAAAGAAAAACAGAGAACTTTTGGAAGTTCTTGAACTACTGGAATTTGCTTGGAGCAAGGAGTTGCTGTGAATCTACAAAAGTAACTTCTTCTTCCCTTTAGTTTAATTGTTAAACTTAATATTATTGCATGTATGTTATTATCCATGTCTAATAGGATTAGAGTTAATTATATGCTTGTTCTGTTTTATTTATCAATGTATTGTTTTTTGTTTTAAGCAAAACAATCAAGCACATTAACGATCCCAAACATGTTTCCGCTGCTCAAGGAGATCAGATCTCCATCAAATCTCACATCATTGGAGCTCATGATCTGTAGGTTCATTAGATCCCTCCGTTGGCTCAATATGGTAATATTGAGGGTATAAAGTTATGAGTGAAATTAAAGTGTTCAATTTCATGCATGAGGTGTTATATCTATTATATACGATATAATTGATATAATATATAGTTTTAATGTGAATTAGATTCATATATAAACTATATACTAAAGAGAGAATAAAGGAAGGGTAGGATGGTAATTGCCATCTCAATCCCCTATATGTATGGTTGCATGAGATGCAACTAGGTTAAGTGATTTTGAGGTCATTCAAAAGAATCACAATCTCTCCCTTGTTGTGTTGTTGGAAGAGTTCCAAAACACACATCTCTCACAAAATACCTCACCTCTCCTAAAGGGAACCCACCTTCCTCCCTCACCTAGAGAACAACGGAGAAGATCCGGTGGTCGTGTCTTCGTACGTCGGAGTTCCTATTGCTGAGATCGTGACCGTGGGAGAGTGGACATTTTGGTCGGGTTGTCGAAGCCCTCCAAAATATTTACTGGTTTTCTAGATCTAACTTGTAGAAATAGTGGACCAGGTCGAATCCTAAGGGAACCAATCGAATTAAATTCTCAAAGTTAAAAATATTAATGATAAAAAAAATAAAGGGGGGGTTTGAATTGTTGAACAAAAAATGAAATTAAAAAAAAAGGTAAAAAGATAATTTTATGCAACTTCCAATTCAAGGATGTAAATTTCATCCAATTGTAATCTTGATCATAGGCTTCAAAAGAAAAAAAAAAAGAAATCAATTTTAATTTCTAATTCAAGAACTCAGTCAATTTACTCGGAAAAGCCGAAATAAATATAAACTCTCCTAATTTAATTGATCTTAACCAAGCATCAAAATCAAAACTTATAATTTAATCCATTGGGTATGATAGCGTTCCATATGGATTAAATAATAGCATTAAAAGCAATGAGAGGAATAAACCAAAATTAACTAATTGAGATAACTACAAATTAATTAATTTTGTTTCTTTGTTTCCCTAGAGTCTATTATGCAAGCTATGTAAAATGGAAAAGCCATTAATTACACACACATAAGCCAACCCCTTGCTACATTTTTTCAATCATTTGTGACAATTACGGATCACAAAATCATGAATAGCAATAAATTGATTGAAACTAAATTAAGCGTCAATTTAATTTGTAACGATCAATCATAAAAATAAAACAAGAAACAAAGAATTCTTAAATTAGAAACAAAATTTCAATTAGGTCTAAAGCCTCACAAAATTACAATTGGAAATGAAATGACCCTTGAATCGAAATTAAAGCTTAGCCACACATGGTGGAAAAGCAAGAATAATCATAAAGGGATAAAACATAAAATAGGATAAAAACAAAGAACTAGAACACTCTCTAAACTTTTGTTTTTGTAGAGAACACTAAAACTCTGCACTCCTTTACTCAATGCATTCCCTTTTTTGTATACTTGAAAATGACCAAAAATAGGTTCCGTAAATGTGCCATTTGTTGCTCCACAGTGTGTGCCAAGCCACAAAAGAATTTCTCCCTTGCATTTCTCATGGAAGACTCCATGCATGCATGCCACCTACACAAAGAAAAAAAAAAGAAACAAAAGAAAAAAATTAGATAATAAACTTTCATCTTTTTTCTTTTCATTTTTTATGTTATTTTATTTCAATTTCTTTAATTCTTTTTTATTTTCAATTCTCTCATTATTTTGTTTTCTAATTTTTCAATTTTTATTTTAATTTACGATTTTGAACTAAAATGTGCTTTTTAGACTAGTTTCACTAAATAATGATAATTTATCACCTAAACTAAATTGGACACAATTTCAACAATTAAACATTTTATTCACTTAAAATGTAAGGAAATTAGATATCATAAGTATAATTAATTTCTACTCATCAGTGGAGCACTTGAAGAAAGGTTCTTCAAAGGTAAATTCTTGCTGTCCATTTTACTTTTATGCTTAATCTAGTTTTGTATGTTATTGAATTTATCGATGTAACTAAATCAAGAGCGCGCGATTCGCAATCGCTTCCACTGCGGTGACTTCGATTCCCTTCAATTGGTACCCGAGCCCAATTGCGTTCTTGATTTATGTTCTGGATTTTTCAAGAACAAGGTGGGATTTACTGTTTTTGCATGAGATGTATGAACGGTTTTGCGAAATTAGATGTTTTCAATTTTGACACTTAGATTTACAATTTCCATTGAAATGTTCAATGTAAGGGCTCGGTGTTTTGGGCAAATTTAATTGTAAATCAGTGCGAAATGCCGTAAGTCCGTGGTCGATCGAGGCAAGGCGGTTCTTTGAGAAGATCGGGCGTAAAACGAGCAAAGGAATGGTGATTTTCAATGCTGTTTATGTGCAACGTTGCAACGCTGTTCATCGGCGTTGCAACGCGGCGCTTATGAGAAAAAAGCGCAGGAGGCGTTACGCGCTTAACGCGCGAAGACGACAAAAGCAGCATTGCAACGCTAGAGCCATTTCACGCAAAGCAGCAACGGGATGAAACGTTATTTTTATTATATATTAAATATAAAAATGTTTTATATTTAATTTATATTTAATTAATTAATTTTAATTAATATAATTTGATTATATTAATTAAAATTAAAATTAGGGTGCCAAAATTTGTCTAAGTTTTACTATTTTAATTATGCAATTGTTGTGTAATTATTGCCATGCATAGTGTATGCTTGTATTTTAGAAATCTCACCTTAGGTTAAGCATTTTCATGCATCATTTATAATATAAGGAGTTATATTATATAGTTTGCATGATTAATTAATATAAGGTTATTATATTAATTTTTAGACAACATTGACATGCATTATTTTTCAAGAGATGAATATGCTATGAATATCTTATTATTCATGTGATGAATGATCAAACACTATAACATAGTATGCATGTCACCTAAGGTTAATTATTAGCTTTAAAGTGTTTAGAACTTGGAAATAATAGACCTTAGGTTATCTAGTTCTAATTAGATTAGAATTAGGAACCAAGTAATTTATAAGCTATGATTAAAAGAGGAACTCTGTCTAGGTCAGGGTATTTAAGGTGTTAAAGCGGAACACCCTACACCGAAACCGACTGCATGAGTGAAATTTAATCAGTGAGTCTTATAAATTACAGTAGCGTCAGCGGGTTTATTAAGGGGTTAATAAACTAGAAATCCTAGGTTTAATATAAGGAGTTATATTAACAAACTTAGGATAAAATCAATATAAAAGTTATATTGATCATCAATATAAAGAGTTATGTTGATAGAGTTAGGTAAAACCACTAGTCGGGTTTTAGCCTAAGAAAGATTCCTATAGACTTAAAGTATTCAGTGGGAGGAAAAAGTGTATGAGATACATATTTTTCCACCTACGCTATCTCCGGGAAGTTCACACCGTGAGACTCATACATGGCCTCGTGGCGCAAACAGAAGCGTCCCCCTGTGGATGGTGTTTGTATGAGTCAATACCAAGGTGAATGGAGAGGGTACTTATAGTGAGTGAGTGGGAGAGTTTAGTGAAAACAAAACCTACGGTCTCTTTTGTCGGTTTTACCAGTTAGACCACTATGGTCACTTGCTAGTTTGGCCTGGACCAGACAATCCCTTCGGAGGGCTTGATCATAGGGGATCTAACACAGTAGACACCCGAAAGGGATAAAGATTTTCTTAGACTATTTTCCAATTTAGTCCTCCATTCGGCGGATTTTATTGGATCGAGACTCTAGGATCTAAAGACAAAGGGTTACACTCACGGGGTACATAAGTTGTGTATGTATCCAGACCGAAAAATGGTAACTAAAACCTATAGGAATAAGAGTTATTCTGGTATTAGATTTTGGTCAAGAATGTCTTCATCCAGAGGAGGAGTGTTTTTGATTACCCTTCGGGGTCATACATTCTAAACCTTTGGAGTATCATTGCAAGTTATAAATGGCCTAGGAATCATTTGATAATTAGCTAAAACATGATTGGATTAGAGTTATAGCAAGAAACTCATACAAGTTTGTTTGTAACATTTTCAGCAAAATGTCTAGCTCTATGATTTCCTTATTGGGTGCGAAAAAGTTTACCGGAGAGAACATAGTGAATTGGAAGGATGGACTCAACATAATCTTGGTTACACATGATCTTAAGTTCGTTCTCAATGAGGAGTGTCCTCAATTTCCTTCTCAAAATGCGTCTCAAGCTGTTGAGTATGCATATGACCGCTGGATTAATGCCAACGAAAAGGCGAAAGCCTATATCCTAGCTAGCATACCTGATGCTTTAGCCAGGAGGCTGGAGGGCAAGGTCTCAACTCGAGAGATCATGAATTTTGTGTTAAATTTGTCTAGACAACCGTCCAAACAAATTTGGCATGAAACCCTAAAATTCGTTTATAACGCACGTATGAAGGAAGGAACATCGGTGAGAGAACATGTTCTCAATCTGATTGCCCACTTCAATATAGGGGAATTAAACGAAGCGGTCATAGATGAGAAATGTCGATTTTGTTCATCCTAGAATCTCTTAGAAGAGTTTTCAACGATTAAAGTAGTAAATGCGATGAACAACATAGAGTATGATCTCGACTTCTCTACGCTACATGAGTGCTGAGAATTATCAGTTTCTTATGGATGATAAGAGACAACAAAATGGAGAGGCAAATTTGTTTGCTCATTCCAAAAGTTCTCAGGAGGATTCATCCTCTGGAACAAAGAACTGCAACCATACTTCTGGACTTAAGAAGATACAGAAGAAGAGGAAAAGGAGCAGATAAAGAGCAATCGTCTGACAAAGAAAAGCTGTTATTTGACAACATGTAGCTTAAGGGTTTATTAGAAACATCATTTCTTGCCTTAACGAACATTGTACTTCTCTGTCTTTTCAATTGAATAAAGTGTTTATTTCATTGGAAAAGTATTGTACTGTGTGTTGCTCTTCTTGAGAATTATTTGCAAATGGTTTAATTCAGTTAAAATAGTTTTAACAAGTGAATTTTACATAATTGCAAGTACACGAACTAATTTCTCCTAAAGAAAATGCTCATCTTTGGCATCTAAGATTGGGTCACATTAATCTCAATAGGATTGAGAGATTGGTAAAGAACGGACTTCTAAACGAGTTAGAAGAAAATTCCTTGCCAGTATGTGAATTCTGCCTAGAAGGCAAAATGACTAAAAGATCTTTTAGTGAAAAGGTTATAGAGCCAAAGATCCTCTAGAGCTTATACACATTGGACCTTTGTGGTCCAGATGAATGTTAAAGCCGTGGGGAGGATATGAATATTTCATCTCTTTTATAGATGATTATTCCGAGATATGGGCATATTTACCTAATGCACCACAAGTCCAAGCACTTGAAAAGTTCAAGGAATTCAAGACTCGAGGTTGAAAATCAATTAGGTAAAAGAGTTAAAACACTTCGATCGGATCGAGGTGGAGAGTACATGGATTTAAAATTCCAGAACTATATGATAGAACATGGAATTACATCCCAACTCTCAGCTCCTGGCACACCACAACAAAATGGTGTATCGGAAAGGAGAAATAGAACATTGTTGGACATGGTTCGATCAATGATGAGTTATGCTCATCTCCCTAGTTCCTTTTGGGGTTATGCAGCGGTGCATCGCTGCAGTATACATTTTGAATAGTGTGCCCTCCAAAAGTGTTTCAAACACCTTTTGAACTCCTGGAAAGGACGTAGCGGTAGTTTATGTCACTTCAGAACATGGGGCTGTCCAACACATGTTCTTGTGACAAATCCAAAGAAGTTGGATTCACGTCAAAGTTGTGCCTATTCGTAGGATACCCAAAAGAAACAAGAGGTGGTTTATTCTATGATCCTAAGGAAGATAAGTTTTTTATGTCGACAAATGTCATTTTCTTATAGGAGGGCCACATAAGGGACCACAAACCAAAAAGTAAGGTAGTGTTGAGTGAGTTAGACGGAACAATAGCAAAGGTTGCTAATAAGAACACTAGTACGTCAACAAAAGTTGTTGATACTAGTTTGTCTAGTCAAGAGGGTCTATCTCAAGAGTTGAATATGCCTCGACGTAGTGGGAGGGTTGTGATACAGCCTGACCGTTACATGGGTTTAGCTGAAACCCAAGTTGTTATACCAGATGACAACTGCGATGATCCATTGAATTATAATCAAGCAATGGTTGACATTGACAAAGACAAATGGGTCATAACCATGGACCAAGAAATGGAGTCTATGCACTTCAATTACATTTGGGATCTTGTAGATAAGCTTTGAGGGGTAAAACCTATAGGTTGTAAGTGGATCTACAAGAGAAAACGTGGTGTAGATGGGAAGGTGCAAACCTTTAAAGCTAGACTAGTAGCAAAGGGTTATACCTGAGTTGAAGGGGTTGACTATGATGAGACCTTTTTTTTGCTGCTATGGTAAAGTCTATCCGTATCCTTCTTGCCATTCTTTTGCATATTATGACTATGAGGTATGGCAAATGAATGTCAAGACAACCTTTTTGAATGGCAATCTTGAAGAAACCATCTACATGGACCAACCCAAAGGGTTCATTAACCAGACAACAAGAGCAAAAGGTTTGCTGAGGCTTAAAAGGTCGATTTATGGATCAAACAAGCCTCTAGGTCCTGGAATATAAGATTTGATGAGGCTATCAGATCTTATGGTTTTGACCAGAATGATGATGAACCTTGTGTATACAAGAAAATCATCAATAGTTCTGTCGCATTCCTAATTCTCTATGTGGATGATATCCTACTCATTGGGAATGATGTAGGTTATCTTACTGACATCAAGGAATGGCTAGCTACAGAATTCCAAATGAAAGATTTGGGTGATGCGCAGTTTGTTCTTGGGATCCAGATTGTCCGGAACCGCAAGAATAAAACTCTAGCTTTGTCTTAAGCATCATACATAGACAAAGTGTTGTCAAGGTTTAAGATGCAAGATTCCAAAAAGGGCTTGTTGCCTTTTAGACATGGAATCTATTTGTCTAAGGAACAGTGTCCTAAGACACCTCAAGAAATTGAGGATATGAGACGGATTTCTTACGCATCAGCTGTTGGGAGCCTGATGTACGTCATGTTGTGTACTAGGCCTGACATCTGTTTTGCAGTTGGGATGGTCAGTAGGTATCAATCCAATCCAGGACATGAACACTGGACAACAGTTAAAACAATCCTTAAGTATCTTCGGAGAACAAGGAACTACATGCTTGTGTATGGGGCTAAGGATTTGATCCTTACAAGATACACAGATTCTGATTTCAGACTGATAAAGATTCTCGGAAATCTACATCAGGGTCAGTTTTCACTCTTAACGGAGGAACTGTAGTATGGTGAAGCGTCAAGAAAGGATGCATCGCTGATTCCACCATGGAGGTCGAATATGTAGCAGCTTGTGAAGCAGGTAAGGAGGCCGTTTGGTTAAGGAAATTTATGCTAAATTTAGAAGATGTTCCAAATATGACTTTGCCCATCACACTGTATTGCGATAACAGTGGAGCAGTGAAAAATTTGAGGGAACCCCGAAGTTACAAGAGGGGAAAGTACATAGAGCGGAAGTATCATCTCATCCGGGAGATCGTGCATAGAGGAGACGTGATTGTCACGAAGATATCCTCAGAGCACAACATTGCTGATCCTTTTACAAAGGCTCTCACGGCTAAACTATTTGAGAGTCACCTAGAAGGTCTAGGTTTATACGTCTTCCCCAACTAGGGCAAGTGGGAGTATTTTGGTACAAAGGGGTTTAAATGCCCTAGTTTATTGTATTTACATTAATGTAATGTTTAGTACTCCACAAGCTTTAGGTCAAGTGGGAGATTGTTGGGATTTATGCCCTAAACTTGTGTAATTTTGATCAATTAAATAAAGTGTTATTTGTTTTGATAAGATTATAGTCTTACTTTTATAAATCCAATAAACTAAGCTCCAAGGTTATAACATTTATCTTGAAATCAGTGTAGTGGACACTATTTGGGTTGAGTTCAAGATTATAACCTAAATAGTCTATGGTATAAGAATAAGGTTGGAAACCTCATTCTGGTAACACCATGAATGTGACCCACTTTGTAATTAGTACAAATGAGGTAATCCAACTCATTCATGTAGTTGACATGCGAGTGGGGGCATCCTGTATGAAGAGTTCATACAAGACTGGATCGCAAATTATTAGTCTAACCAGTATAACACCGTTAACAGGATAAGACTAGTAACTTATAGATGGTCATTAGTGACTCGACCTGAATCCTGAGCAAGTTGAGAACTCCTGCTTATAGGGGTTTGTCCTTAGACTAGTATGGGTGAGAGTGGCCTGTAGCCGACTCAATAAGCCTACCTTCTCAGGGACAGAACCTCGTAGGTAGTTGGAAACTTAACTGTGCAAGATGAAATTCACTCATTCCTCTACTGAGGAATTAGATAGGTTGTTCCCTTAAGAAGTGACTCCAAGTCTTGAACAACGGGGCTCCGCCCTCTATGAAGGTATGAGTCTAAGGTAGGACCTTAGACTTGTTGTTCATTAGAGGATCAGTGGTGCTTAAGGAGCAAAGAAGTAATCACATGGGTAAAACGGTAATTTGACCCGGTGTGATTACTGAACAACCCGTGAAGGGTCGACTCATGGGTAATGAATATATCGAGTGGACACAATAATATCTACTGATGAGAGAGAGTGCGGCTACAAGTCTATAGTGGAGTGACTTGCGATTAATGAATATTGATTAACCGGATCAAAGAGTTTGATCGAGTTAATCTCACATCATTGGAGCTCATGATGCAGCGTAGGTTCATTAGATCCTCCGTTGGCTCAATATGGTAATATTGAGGGTATAAAGTTAGGAGTGAAATTGAAGTGTTCAATTTCATGCATGAGGTGTTATATCTATTATATATGATATAATTGATATACTATATAGTTTTAATGTGAATTAGATTCATATATAAACTATATACTAAAGAGAGAATAAAGGAAGGGTAGGATGGTAATTTCTATCCCAATCCCCTATATATATGGTTGCATGAGATGCAACTAGGTTAAGTGATTTTGAGGTCATTCAAAAGAATCACAAGCTCTCTCTTGTTGTGTTGTTGGAAGAGTTCCAAAACACATATCCCTCACAAAATACCCCACCTCTCCTAAAGGGAACCCACCTTCCTCCCTCACCTAGAGAACAACGGAGAAGATCCGGTGGTCGTGTCTTCGTACGTCGGAGTTCCTGTTGCTGAGATCGTGACCGTGGGAGAGTGGAGCAATTGAAGAAAGGTTCTTCAAAGGTAAATTCTTGCTGTCCATTTTACTTTTATGCTTAATCTAGTTTTGTATGTTCTTGAATTTATCGATGTAACTAAATTAAGAGCGCGCGATTCGCAATCGCTTCCGCTACAGGGACTTCGATTCCCTTCAAACTTGACGGACATATTTACAAATGCATTACCAACTACAACTTTTGAGAAATTGATTCATAGTATTGGGATGCGACGACTCAGAGATCTCAAGTGATGTCTTCATGAGGGGGAGTAAATGTATTATATAAAATATGTACTCTTTTTCCTTCACTAGGGTTTTTATCCCATTGGAGTTTTCCATAGTAAGGTTTAATGAGGCATGTTTTATATAAATGAGCATTTAAAGGGGAGTATTTAAACATGTGTAATGTAAATGTCTATTCCATATGCCATTTGATACCCATGCCAAGTGGCAAATACCCCATAGCCAAAGTGTTCTCCACGTGTGTCCAATTTTTACCAATGCTTAGTGTTCAAATGTACAACTCATCCTTGCCAAATTGCCTATAAATAGTGACATTTGGTTGATCATGAATACACAACAATTGGTGAAAATTTTCTCCAATCTTCTTTCTTTTCAACCACTTTCTCTCTTTTATTCCTTATTTAATTTTGCCATAAATTTTCACTTTCTTTTATATTAGATATATATCCATAATATTATTATTGTTATTATTATTATTATTATTATTATTATAAAAAAATATATTATATTAGTATTTAAATATTGATAAATTTATACCCGAGTTTCATCCTATTTTTACAATAAAAAATATTTCGTAAATAATTTACCAGAAATATGTGTTCTTGTTTTTACAGTTTTCTAAAAATGGCATCTAACTAGCCCCAACTATTTTTTCAGTTTCACAACAAATGTTGAAGTTTCTTCAGCCTTTCATTTTGGAACCTTGCCAACGAGATGAGAATCCCATTTATAGCCTTTGCAATCACCTACGTTTACATTATATATATCAAAGTCCAATTTTTTCTCTTCGAAACTCGAGTAGTTTTCTCCCTAAGAGCCAATTGGCACATCTATCCCTACAAACACAACATCACTCAAAAACCAAGCTCTCTTCTTTTCATACTCCAAAAATAAAGATGGTGAATAGAATGCAAAATTCGATTGAAGTGGCACCAAAATCTATTGTATCGTGCAAAAGATGTTCAACTTCTCCAAAATTAGAGACTATTATCGAAGAAAGTCCGAATGACATTAAGATTTTTTCGAGGAAGATTTCATTTGTTCTACCAATTGTTTTCTCTTTTGTATCGTATTACATATTGTATAAACATTATTACTATTAGTTAAAAGCTTGAAATAATGTAGGTTTTATCACTTTTTAGCATGCTTTATGCCTCGATTCTCAATTCGCACTTCTCAATTTACTTTTTTATTTTTTATTTTTTTTGTGGTTGAGAACTTATTTAGAAAACAATAGTAAAAACTCTACAATAGCTAAATTAAATATGTCCCTAATTCATCTCAGTTCTTTCTCGAAATGCTATTAATTTTCGATTATTTAACAAATGTTGAATGTACCATGATTACCTAAAGTATTACAAAATCAACAAGTAAAAAAATAGCAAAAATTGGAAGACCCATAGAAATAAATGACCACTATTATCATGATTATCATTAATCAATATGTAAATTAATTAGTGATGCTGTGATTATTATTACTAAATATCTAGATTAAAATATAAAAAAAAATAAGGATTACCATTATTAAAATTTATTTAATAATTCATAATTTTTTGAAAAAATTTCATACATCATTTCTAAAAAGATGTTATATTATAATTATATTCATCTTGAAAAATATTTTAGAACATGAATATTAGTGAGATGGTGATGAATTTTGTAATGGTTTGCATTTCAAAATTAAATTCTTTTGGAGTTAAGATATGTCTGGAAAGTTTTGATCCTATTTATAATTTGAAAGATTAGAATTGAAATTTTGTCCTTAGATAAATTAAATTTATAAAAATTTTGGAAAAGAGTATTTTAATTAAATCTTTAGTTCCAAAGTTTGGATATTTTACTTTAGTTTTGAACATTTATCTCCAAAAGTTAAAAAAAAAAAAAAGAAAACCCCATATCGGTCGGAGTTTAAGTTGGATTTTAATTATAAGGTTACTTTTTGTTGGAGATTTAGCCCCACGAACCGAACCTTCATGTTCGGTCTCCGAGGGCACTTTTTTGGTGACGATGTCATTACGCCCTATTGGTTAGTGATGTTACCATTATTTGGCAACTGCTGAAAGTGAATAGTCGGCCGCCACAACCTACACCACACTGAGGCCTATATACTAAAAAATATATATGTTAAAAACCTAAACTCAACCGAGTAAACCAAAACTCAAATCGAAAAGTGTTGCAGTCCTTTTGTTTCAGCTATTTAAATAATCGAGAGGTTCGATCTGATCTTCGTTTCTATCAAAATTGGATCGAATCGAACTAAATCATCCCCAACTCCTGACAGCAAACCCTATTCGATAGCGCAAGGTCTGCAACAACAACCACTTTTATCCTTAACTCATCATGAACGGTGTTTATCACGTTTATTTCGCCTCAAATTTATTTCCGGAGAATAGACTTTGAGTAAACCCATCTATATAGTCAACCCATTTTTCAATCACAAATTTTTTAAAAAAAAATTAAAAAAATTAATTTTTAGATGAGTACAATCATGCTGCACCTAAGTATTTTTCTTTCTTGAAAATGTAGGTTTAGATGCACTTAATTATATGATTTTGGTTTCCTAGGAATTTATATGAGCCAGGCTCGTGTCGTTATAGCCATTTGGTGTTAATTGAGTGACTTTAAGGACAAAAGAGTCCTTTTCTGTGGAATTTAACCGTTATTTGCTCTTTTATAAAGCCCCTATTAGACAAAAGGATCAAACTTCTACCATAAGCGTAACTAAACAACAACTTCCACACCTATTGACAATAGAACAACACAGCCAAACTCCCAATAATATGAACAGATTCACAACAACTCTAATCAAAGTCAATTTAAAAAAAAAAAAACCATTTAGGAACAAAAGCAAGTTACTAACAGTAACAAATTTATTCCTCAAACTATGTTTATATATATAAAAAAAACCCTCTCTACAACCTCAGAAATAAAGAAAAACATAAACAACAAAGGATAGAAGGTATATGCCTATACATAACATTTATTCAAATTCAACTAGAGACCTATCTAAGCATTTCAAAGGAAAACTTCTACTAAGAAATTACAAATACTAATGGTGTCCTCTCTTCATGTTTTATGTTTCATGTTTCTTCGCCTGCATCACC
Organism: Trichosanthes cucumerina; assembly: GCA_036507285.1. Taxonomy (NCBI): domain Eukaryota; kingdom Viridiplantae; phylum Streptophyta; class Magnoliopsida; order Cucurbitales; family Cucurbitaceae; genus Trichosanthes; species Trichosanthes cucumerina. The sequence goes on along the minus strand of CM071842.1, from coordinate 29,172,772 downwards.
AAATTTGTAGTAATCATCATTATCTACAAAATCTAGTGGTGGATCAGTACATAAAGCATATTGAATAAGTAGTTCACACTTGGTGAACAACCCAAACATCAAATAATATGTTGTTCACATGCACCCAAACATGTTTACCAAGAGTAATAACATAAGCCTTACTCCACACAAATAAACAACTAAAATAAGCATAAGACTCACCCAATACATGAATTTTACACAATACTATGCAACTAACACATGAATTCTCGCATCATGTCACGCTCGCTCGGTTTTACTCAACACTCATGTATAACCCTCATCAAAGTTCTCCAAGACTAACGCATCAAAAAGCACTGACCCTTGCCCACTATTATGAGGGCCTTAACACTTCTATACAGAGCTCAGTGTTCAACCCTTGGCCAATGTTACCAAGGCCTTGAACTATGCATCGCCTCTTGACCATTTGTATCCAAGGTGCACTGATGACTTAGCTACCAATACATTGACCCTTCTCCAGACGCACCAACACATGCTTTTTAAACTCAACACATCGACCTTTGACCATTTATACTAAAGGCCTCGATGCTCATCTTATTCCAATTGTAACAATATCACCTCTCAACAATTTGTACTTGAGGTGCACTGGTGCTCACCCTATAATTCTTATCAAATTCACAAGGTCTTCTAACCTCCTCATAACCTCACCACATGCAGGTTACCTAAGCATGCTACTAGACCATGTCTTATGCCCAAATAACACATGTGCATACATATATTTCACGCGCAGTAAGCCAACATACTAACTTGATCAATTGAATATGTGGGTTAAAAATCAAGAGAAATAATTCAGCGCAAGTGCAAGTACACATTGTAGGATACAAGTAATGAATCGAAGTATTCCAAAATATCGTATGAACTGTTTCAATAAAATTGAAATATCGAAAGATTTCTTGAGAGCAACAACTCAAGTAACCAAGTATAAGAATTGGTTTTGTTGTTGAAAAAATAAACAGAAAAAATAAATGCTAGGAGAAAAGTTGAGGAAGATTCAATTAAGAGAATGAGGAAATTTAAATCGTGAAAATTGTTATGCAATTGCAATTGCAATCGCACGTTAACACAAAGTAGTTGTAAATCGAATCTACTCCTATTTAATTTTGATTCAAAATTCATAGGAGGCTAAGTGATTGGACCTATATGTCTATGTTCAATCATACTTAGATAAATTAAATATGCATTCTAATTGTTTTGGGGGCTCGTTTTATATGTCTAAGATGAAGCTCTACTTATGTCTAAGCATTATACTATTGGGTTTTATGTCCTAAACTTGTGGATTTGTAATTAAAATTTATTCAGTGAGATAAAGTGTTATTTTATCAATTTGTAGACTCGCTTACACTCAAATCCAACAAACGAACAACCTAAGTTATCAATGAAAATTGAACAACATGTTGTGGACATATGGGTGGATCGTGCTCAAGCAATAACCTAAAGGGTCTATAGTACACAAATTAGGTTAGGTACCTTGTCCTAGCTACACTATATGGATACAACCTACTTTGTATTTGATACAAAAGAATTAATCCAATTCGTTTATGTAGAGACATGTGAGTGAGGGTATCCTATGCAATGAGATTGTACAAGACCAGATTGCGAAATAATTAGTCTTTCTTTATAACGTCGTTAATTGAATACATTTTTATTTCACTTAAGATGCCCATTAATAACTCGACCTGAATCCTAAGTGGGTTATGAACTTCTGCCTATGAGGGATTGTCCTTTGATTTGTATAGGTGAGAGTGATCGGAGTTGCCGACTCAATATCCCTACCATTTTGGAGATAAGACCGAGTGGGGAGCTAGGAACGTGGCTACACAAGAAGGGATTCACTCGATCCAGATCTTAGTAAAAATATAGATGAGTTGTTCCCTTAAGTGTTGATTATGGGAATTGAACAACGGGATCCACCTTCTCACTAGCCTGAGAGAGACTTTATTCATAATCGGATCACAAACATGTTGTTCATTAGAGGATCAATGGTACTTAAGGAGAAAGATGCAATTACAGTGGTAAAATGGTATTTTGATCCAACTGTACTTACGAACAACTCATGAAAAGGTCAACTTGTGGAAAATGATTATATCAATAGACACGACTTGTCCTACAGTGAGAAGAGTGCAACTATGGGTTTTTAGTGGAGTGACTCAGAGTTAATGAATGTTGATTAATTCAATTAAAAAGTTTAATTGATTAATCTCAAATTATTGGAGCTTCTTATCTATAGGTCCATTAGGTCCCCCAACTAGCTCACTATGGATTAAACAGAGATCAATAGTTTTGGAAGAAATTTGAAGTGTTCAAATTAATTTAGGAAGAGTATATTAATTATATGTGATATAATTGAATAAGGTTCAAAATTGAAGTTTATGGTAAAATTGAATTAGATTCAATGTTTATTTAATATGAATTTCATTCATATTAGACCTTTAGGATAAAATTGATTTGAATAAGATTCAAACTATATGTTATATGAGAGATAGACATTTGAATATGATTCAATGTACATTTAATTGGGTATATGATGCTTAATTAAATGTATTATGCAAATTGATTTGCATAATGCTAATTTGGTGGAATTAGTGGGATGGTGAATGGAGGAAGTTGCCTCCATCCACACCCATTATATATTGATGCAAATAGTTGCATTTTGGCATACTACACATGTGAGAATAGTCTCTCATTTTGCCCTACCAAAAGTTCTATCTACAACTCTCCCTCTAAAAGTCTGTTAATCCCTTTTCCAAAAGAGGTTTCCACAAATCGATCCTTGCTGGAGAATAGCAGAGAAGACATTTTGGAGGTGTCGTTAAGAACGACAATCATTGAAAATGGAGAACGAGAAGAAGATTCAACAAGGGTAAGTTAATTTTTCTCCTTTAATTGTATGCTTAATCTAGTTTAGAATTTGTGTAAAAATATTCCAAATTTTCAAAATAAAGCAATCACATGCTTCCACACTAGGATTAAATCCCTTCAATTGACATCAGAGTCCAATCATGCTCTGAATTTTGATAAAAGTTTCCCACAACATTGAGGTGGGTAGCATTTTGTTTATGTGAGGAATGAAGCTTTGCGCAAATAGATGTTTTTAAATTTTGGCATTAGATTTACAATTTCATTGACAAGTTCAATGTAAGAGTTCGTTGTTTTAGAAATTTTTAGTTGTAAATCAAGTCTGTAAGTCCGTGTCATTGGTGGCAAAGTGTTGCTGTGAATAACTAGAGAAGAAATCGTGTTGAAATTGAGACATTTTGTCCAACCCAAGCTGACAACATATAGACATTGCCTTAGAGCATCTAAACATTGTGTTGAAGATGGAATCAACAGCATTGAGACTGATGGGATTGAATCCCACAGTTGAAGCGACGTGAATCACAATTCTTCGTTGTGTTTCATAAAATCTACTTAAAATTCAACATACATCTCTTATAATCTAAGGTTAAGCATAAGAAGAGAAGGAAATCAGTAACAAATACCTCTTGAAGAACTCTTTCTTCTCGTTTTCCTCCTCATGCGATCTTCCTCGATCTCTACGAATTCTCAATCCTGATCACGAATCCACGAACTGAACAGTGAGACAAACACCTCCACAAGAATTCTCGGTTGTTCTCCAGTGGATGAGGCAGAAACGTTTGTTCCCTTTTGGTTTTGGGTAGTAGAGAGAATTTTGAGAGAAGGGAGCTTTTTGGAAAGGTGAAATCCAAAAAATGAGAATCACGTTTCTAGAATGCTTCTTCAAGCATCCTTTTATAATGGGTGAGGGTGGAGAGAAGTTTTCCACCCAAAGCCCACAAATTGTCAAATCTTATATTATACAAATAATCATATTTGTATAATATAAAGTATCATCATCCTCATTATGAAAATCATACTTTCATAACGTGGAATCAAATTGAATCACATTCAATTTTTCACATCTCTCAAATCAATTTCTCCAACTATGCCATAATTCCATAATTAAGCAATAGTATAATTTAATATGAATCTCATTCATATCAAACTATATTATATCAATTACATCTCATATAATTGACATAAATACCCTTTATGTGAATTTGAAAACTTCAAATTCATTCCAAGCTTTATACCCTCATTAATTACATAATTGAGCCAATCGAGGGACCTAATGGACCTATAGATCATGAGCTCCAATGATCCGAGATTAACTGATCAATCTCTTTAATCCCGTCAATCAACATTCATTAACTACGAGGTCACTCCACTATAGACCTGTAGCTGCACTCTCCTCACTATAGAATAAGTTGTGTCCATTGATATAACCAATACCCATGAGTCAACTCTTCACAGATTGTTCATAGTCACAGCTGGGTCAAATTACCATTTAACCCCTCTACCTACCTCTTGCTCCTTAAGTACCACTGTTCCACTAATGAACAACTTGTTTACGGTCCTACCATAAACAACATCCTTCTTGGGTCAGTGAGAGGGTGGGGCCTTGTTCTTTAAGCCCTGGAGTCAACCCTTAAGGGAACAATCTCTCTAGTTTCCCTAGTTCGGGAACGAGTGAATTCCTTCTTGCAAAATTAAGTTCCCAGCTACCTGTTGGGATTTGTGCCCTAAACTTATGTAATTTTGATCAAATAAATAAAGAGTTATTTGTTTTGATAAAATTATATTCTTACTTTATAAACCCAATAAACTAAGCTCCAAGGTTATAATACATCTTGAACATTAATGTAGTAGACACCAGTTGGATTGTGTTCAAGTGTATAACCTAAATGGTCTATGGTATAAGAATAAAGTTGGAAACCTTATTCTGGTAACACCTTGGATGCGCCCCATTTTGTAATTAGTACAAATGAGATAATCCAACTCATACATGTGGTTGACATGCTAGTGGGGGCATCCTATATGAAGAGTTCATACAAGACCAGACTGCAAATTATCAATCTAACCAATATAACACCGTTAACAGGATAAGACTGATAATTTATTGATGGTCATTAGTGACTCGACCTGAATCCTGAGCATATTAAGAACTCCTGCTTGTAAGGGGTTTGTCCTTAGACTAATATGGGTGAGAGTGTGATAACTCACCATAAGAGAGTTATTTTACTAGAATTTTAGTGTTTAATCCACTTGAATTGCATTTAATTTAGTGATCCTCATGTTAGTTTATCCCTAAATTATGTGTTAGCTTTAAAATCTTGAATTTAAGTATTAGGTTAAAAAAGAATTAATTTTTGATGTTTTTTATGCTTTAATTTAAGAAATTTGAGAAAATAAGCTAACGGTAAATTAAACACCGGAAGACGAGATATTTAACTCCAAAAATTCTTGCATATTTAGTTTGATTTATAATTGACTTCATGAATTTGTTTGAGATTTTTCTCTGTGCAGGAGATGTTTAAAAATTACAAGAGTCCCTAAGGGCATTTAGACATTTTACCCGAAGGGTAAGATGGTCTTTTTACCCTTAAGGGCATTTTTGTAAATTTTAGAATTAGGGCAACACCATCTTGTATAAGGAGCCTAGGGTTTACAAGTGTGAGGTGGAGTTGCAGTTGTGACAAGCGGAAGAGATCGAGTGGGAGAAAAAGAATTGCTGAAGCAAAGGGTGTGGATTGGGAGGAAAAAAATCGATAGCCCTTTGCTGAAGCAAACAGTGGTGCACACATTTGAGAGGGAGCCATTTTTCTGAAACAAAGTGCAGTTGTGTTTGGCGGTAGGCTGCTGTTTGCTGAAGCAATTGGGTGAGAGAAGAAGAAATCACGAGAGAGAGACATTACTGAAGCAAACCGTGGAGTAGAGGGTTGGTCATCTGCTGGAATCAACCTACCTTTGCTGAAGTAAATTCGAGAGTAGGGGTTTGTCCACCTGCTGTGATTTGCCCATCTTTGCTGAAGCAAAATCGAGAGTATTAGTGCAGTTCGGTTTTCACAGTCGTTGTTCACGAAGTTTACGATTTTTGGCTATCCAACCGTTAGATTTTGCTACAATTTTGTCAGCCTGTTGGGGACTCATAGAGCTCGTTGTGAACGGTTGGATCGTCGTTTGGATCTTCCTTGTATTAGATATCGCTGTCACGTTGGGCGACCATTGCAGTTTAGTTTTTCACAGACGACACTCACAAAGTTGTCGTTTGCTGAATTTTGAACCGTTGGATTGTTCTGAAATTTGGACAGCTTGTTGGGGACTTATAGCGCATCGTTTTCAACGGTTGGATCATCGTTAAAAGCTCCGGTTCATCAGATATTGTTATCTGACAGAACCTAAAGAACAACGAAACTTGTTGCTATTGCCTGTGCCTTCGGTGAGATCTTGGCGTTTTGCTGAAACAAAACACATGTCAATTGCCTCGTGTAAACTACTCCTATTCCCTATTTATTTTGGCTTGTTGTTACTCCAATTTTGAGCGTTTATTGTGCTCTTTTTACTCACTATTATTTGCTAAATTCATGAATATTTTTTGGCTGAATTTGTGATTAATTTGGGTTATTTTGTGATACTGTTACAACACATATTTGAATTTATTAAACAACACAAGCATGCATAAATTCGAGATTTGTGAGTTTATTTAAATGAACTAAATTTTCTTAGGCAAGGGTTAGGTTGTTTTAATGAAATTTTGGATTAAATTTATTGTTGATACCATTGATTGAATTTATGAAATTTTATTGAATTTAACGTTGCATGAGAATTAAAATTGGCCTTTTTAACTTCTTTATAATTCATAAACTTGGGAGAGCTAATGAATTAGTAAACTAAAATTTCATTCTAAGACTATTGAGTTGATTAGGGATAATTAACCCACCTAGAACCTAAAATCATGGGCATAATTTAGATCACAATTGGGAAATTGTAGGTTTTAGAGCTTAGTGATTTTGGAAAGAATCATTTGAATGCATGTGTAGGTAAATTCAAGGCATCACTCAATATTTATTCCAATTGAACATTAGAACTCTAACCTAACCCGAGCCTATTTTTCATTACAAATCTCATCTCTTGCATCAGCCCTCTTGTTTGCATTCTCCTTTCCCCGCATTTAAATTTAGTTATTTTCTTGTGTCGTGTCTTATCTTTCTTATTAATTAATTTATTTATTTACAATAGTAATTTGCACACTCATTCATTGCTCTAAAATAAGGAAAATTTGCTAGGACACTCATTCATTTAGGTCTAGCTAGTCCTCGTGGGACCGATACTTTAACTTACACGTGCTGCTCTCGACCGTGTATACTAGCACGTCGTAGAAGTGTCGGAGTCTCATTCTAATTTGCATTCGTTTAGGGCAACTAATATTTTCGCATCAAGTTTTTGGCGCCGTTGCCGGGGACTAGTTTGGATTCTTATCTTGTTTGAGTTGATTTTAACATTTTATCCTTGTTTCTTGTTGGGTGTGTATTGTTGTCTTTATTTTTTGTCTTTATCTTTGTTGAGTCCTGAAGATATTTTCTTGTTGTGTTTGTGCATATTGTGTTTGTTTAGCCTGTTATAATTGATTCATTACTTTATTATGGCTTATGATAACTTTGGGTGGTCTTCTGTGCCCAATTAGTAACCACTGTATAGTTTTTTTTCTTATGATTATCCCTATGCCAATTTAGAGTCTTCTAGTGAGGGGTATGGATCTTATGGCTACCAAATGCCTAATAACTATCACACCAACCCTACGACTTATGGGAACCATATGTATGATAATAATCAAAGAAATTGGGTCTATGAACCATATCTTAGGGGTTTTGAGTCATATCCTTCCTATATTCAAGAAACCCAGGTAGAAGACGAATCTTCCCTTAAAACGTTGTTATTAGAATATATGAGAACCACAGATGAGAGGAATAGGCAAATAGGGGAGTCAATTCAATGCCTAACAGATACACTTGTCTCCCTTAGAGAACAAATGTATTTAGACTCATCTGAGGTTGAGCACCCTAGGGAAGATAGTGAAGGAGGACCCGCACCCTTAGATAGTTCGGTGAGTCACTTGATCACTGACCCACTGATAGACTTTAATGATCCTAATCTTTCACATTTGTCGGAGTATGGGCATTTAGAGGATTGTGCTTTAGATGTAAAAGAACTAGAACCTTTTAACACACACCAGGATGGAGTTAGTGAGAGTGTGGAAGAAGTTGAGCCTGTTTAGTTAGGCCAGGAGGTAGAGTGTGAAACTTTTGAGTCTATGTCAGTTCTATCTTCTGAATTTTCTCTTATTGGTGAATGTTTTTCTTTCTATGCTCTCGAGTCAGTGTCTTGTTGTGTGTCTATTCATTTTCCAGTTTTTCCTTCTTTTCTATTATCAAATAAAAATTTAAAAAATGTTTATTTTGTTGTTTTTCCTTCTTTTCTTTTATCAAATAAAAAATTTAAAAATATATATGTTTCGGGCTCTCACGACAAGCTAGTATTCATGCTAGCATTGATTTGTTTTGTAGATTTGAGGAAGAGAGGCCCGAAGAAATGAGAGAATTTTTATGTATCTTGACGAACCCAAGTGTACTCCGTCAAGCTAATGACGTTTAAACAAGCGCTTCTTGGGAGGCAACCCAAGAATTATTTCTTTTGTTTCATTTTTTTAGTTGTTTTTGTTTTTGTTTTAGTTTAATAAGTAACCCTTGCTTATTTTGCAGCTCCCTTAGGGTTTGATGATTGATATGCGCTACAGTGGAGGTCTTCTTGATTGAGGGCAATATTATTCTCCCTTTCATCTTAATTAGTTGTCCTTAAGCATGCTTAAGTGAGTAGTTTATACATTATGTACAATGTATGCTTTAACCACGAGGGGGAGGACTGCTGTTCTGAATCTTATTTTGAGCTTAATTGAAATTTTTTTTGTTAATGAGACTGTGTGTTGTTAGCGTTTATAGGGTGTTGCATGCCTTTGTGTTTATGAAGTTATTTACTTGCTTTAGAACTTCAAGATAATCTATTTTGACTACTTCAATTGTTGGTTTTCATGGTCTTAGATATGCATGATGTAGGTAGTTGATTCTTTATGTGTAAGTAAGTAAGAATAGGAAAGATAGTTGTTGTCCCTTTTATGAAAATTCATCTTCTGCATGTGTTTTTATGGTAAAAAGCATGTTGTCTTTTGTAGAAACTTGGTATGCATCTCCATGAAAATAAAGAGTTAATGTAAAATCTTAGTTTTAATGAAAATAAGGTTTGTTGTTTGTGTTTGAGTTAAAAGTATGCTATCTTGTTTGGTGTTTCTTGAGGTTAAGCTTGTCACCAGGGTTCTTTAGTGCGCTTATGGTTAGTGTGTCAATCAAACTAGTTAGGATCCAACTCCTAGGGCAAAAATTTTGAAAGCTATAAGCCATGACAAGTTAGGTAACCCAATACATCTTTTTGAGCACTCTAAAATTAGTAAATTCTAAATTTGTGATCATTTCAAGTTTAGGGGAGTTACTCGACCTCCCTAACTCAATGAGGACATTGAGTACTCTAAGTTTGGGGGGGAAAGGTAAATTCTTCGTGTTTTTTTAAGAAAAAAAGAAAAAAAAAGTGAAAGAAAAAAAGAGTGAGCAAACCTTTCATTCCCTAAAACTCCATTGGGCTAGACAAAAAATATGTTATTTATTTCGTTATTTAGAGTCATTTCAGGCTACTTGGTGATCGATGTCAGGGGGTCTGAGCACTAACCATGCTGGCCTCTTGGAGCGAAGATATCAAGCGAGACGCCTGTACCCATTGCTTAGGTCCGTTGCGCTAACCACGTGTGCCATTCTAAGAACTATGAGAGAGTCTCATTGCTTAGGTGTGCTACGCTAACTACGTGTGCCATTCTAAGAACTACGGGAGAGTAAAAAATAAATAAAAATAAAAAAAATAAAAGAAAGAAAGTAGAAAAAAAATAATAAAAAAAACCTAGCCCTAAGTAGTGAGTTTTATGGAAGTGGAGGGGAATAATGTACATATTTATTTTTATATATATAAAAAAGGAATGATCATAAAATTATAGTCATGCGAGTTTTGGAGTGTGACTTATCTTTAACTATGGGTTGCTTGATTTGAATGATTAGGATTCTAGTGGTTGAGCTTGAGGGTAGATGTTGAATCCTAGTTGGTTTGCTCTTTGTTATTAATGCATAAGTGTAGCTAAGAAACCCCAGGTGAGCCACTTAGAGAGCATTGATTAATAGTGACTTGCAACTTAGAACATAAATTTTCAATACTTGTTTTGTTACCCAAATGATCTGAGTCTTTAATGGTCTTTTAAGTCATTGGGGAATAGAACTCATTGAGGACAATGAGTAGTTCAACTTTGGGGGGTTTGATAACTCACCATAAGAGAGTTATTTTACTAAAATTTTAGTGTTTAATCCACTTGAATTACATTTAATTTAGTGATTCTCATGTTATTTTATCCCTAAAATATGTGTGTTAGCTTTAAAATCTTGAATTTAAGCATTAGGTTAAAAAATAATTAATTTTTATGTTTTTTATACTTTAATTTAAGAAATTTGAGAAAATAAGCTAACGGTTAATTAAAGACCGGAAGACGAGATATTTAACTCCAAAACTTCTTGCATATTTATTTTCATTTATAATTGACTTCATGAATTTATTTGAGATTTTTCTATGTGCTGGAGATGTTTAAAAGTTACAAGAGTCCCTAAGGACATTTTAGACATTTTACCCGAAGGGTAAGATGATCTTTTTACCCTTAAGGACATTTTTGTAATTTTTGGAGTTAGGGCAACACCATCTTGTATAAGTAGCCTAGGGTTTACAAGTGTGAGGTGGAGTTGCAGTTGTGACAAGAGGAAGAGATCGAGAGAGGGAAAAAGAATTGCTGAAGCAAAGGGCATGGATTGGAAGGAAAAAAATCGATAACCCTTTGCTGAAGGAAACAATGGTGCACACATATGAGAGGGAGCCCTTTTGCTGAAACAAATGGCGGTAGGTTGTTGTTTGCTGAAGCAATTGGGTGAGAGAAGAAGAAATCACGAGAGGGAGACATTGCTGAAGCAAACCGTGGAGTAGAGGGTTGGCCATCTCCTGGAATCAACCTACCTTTGCTGAAGCAAATTCGAGAGTAGGGGTTTGTCCACCTGCTGTGATTTGCCCATCTTTGCTGAAGCAAAATCGAGAGCATTAGTGCAATTCGGTTTTCACAGACGTCGTTCACGAAGTTTACGATTGATAGCTATCCAACCGTTGGATTTTGCTACAATTTTGTCAGCCTATTGGGGACTCATAGAGCTCCGTTGTGAACGGTTGGATCGTCGTTTGGAGCGTTGTTGTGTCAGATATCGCTCGTTGGGCGACCACTGCAGTTTGGTTTTTCACAGACGACACTGACAAAGTTGTCGTTTCTAAAGTTTGAACCGTTGGATTGTTCTTAAATTTGGACAGCTTGTTGAAGACTCATAGCGCGTCGTTTTCAACGGTTGGATCATCGTTCAAAGGTCCAGTTCATCAGATATTGCTATCGAACAAAACCTAAAGAACACTGAAACCTGCTGCTATTGCCTTCTGCCTTCGGTGAGATCTTGGCGTTTTGCTGAAGCAAAACACATGTCAATTGCCTCGTGTAAACTGCTCCTATTCCCTAATTATTTGGGCTTGTTGTTACTCCAATTTTGAACGTTTATTGTGCTTTTTTTATTCACTGTTTTAGGCTAAATTCATGAATATTTTTGGGCTGAATTTATGATCAATTTGGGTTGTTTTGTGATACTGTTACAACACATATTTGAATCTATTAAGCAACACAAGCATGCATAAATTAGTGATTTGTGAGTTTATTTACATGAACTAAATTTTCATAGACAAGGGTTAGGTTGTTTTAATGTAAGTTTGAATTAAATTTATGGTTGATACCATTGATTGAATTTATGAAATTTTATTGAATTTAACGTTGCATGAGAATTAAAATTGGCCTTTTTAACTTCTCTATAATTCATAAACTTGGGAGAGCTAATGAATTAGAAAACTAAATTTTCATTCTCGGATTATTGAGTTCATTAGGAATAATTAACCACCTAAAACCTTAAAACATGGGCATAATTTAGATCACAATTGGGAAATTGTAGGTTTTAAAACTTAGTGATTTTGGAAAGAATCATTTGAATGCATGTGTAGGTAAATTCAAGTCATCACTCAATATTTATTCCAATTGAACATTAGAACTCTAACCTAACCCGAGCCTATTTTTCATTACAAATCTCATCTCTTGCATTTTCCCTCTTGTTTGCATTCTGCTCTCGCTGCATTTAAATTTAGTTATTTTCTTGTGTCGTGTCTTATCTTTCTTATTAATTTATTTATTTACAATAGTAATTTGCACACTAATTCATTGCACTAAAATAAGGAAAATTTGCTAGGACACTCATTCATTTAGGTTTAGCTAGTACTGGTGGGATCGATACTTTAACTTATCACTTGCTGCTCTCGACCGTGTATACTTGCACATCGTTAAAGTGTCGGAGTCTCATTCTAATTTGCATTAGTTTAGGGCATCCGATATTTTCTCATCAGAGTGGCCTGTAGCCGACGCAATAAGCCTACCTTCTCAGGGACAGAACCTCGTAGGTAGCTGGGAACTTAACTATGCAAGATGGAATTCACGCATTCCTACACTAAGGAATTAGATAGGTTGTTCCCTTAAGAACTGAGTCCAGATCTTGAACAACGGGGTCCCACCCTCTAAAGTGGCTTAAGAGGGTATGAGTTTATGGTAGGACTATATACTTGTTGTTTATTAGAGGATCAATTGTGCTAAAGGAACAAAGAGGTAATCAAAAGGGTAAAACGATAATTTGACCCAACTGTGACTACGAACAACCTGTGAAGGGTCGATTAATGGGTAATGATTATATCAATGGACACAATATAATCTACAGTGAGGAGAGTGCAACTACAAGTCTATAGTGGATTGACTTGTAGTTAATGAATATTGATTAATTTTATCAGACAGTTTGATAAGTTAATCTCACATCATTGGAGCTCATGAACTATAGGTCCATTGGGTCCCCCGTTGGCTCAACATTGTAATATTGAAGGTATAAAGTTAGGAATGAGATTGAAGTGTTCAATTTCATATATGAGGTGTTATATCAATAATATGTGATATAATTGATATAATATATAGTTTTAATGTGAATTAGATACACACATTAACTATATGCTAATGAGAGAATGAAAGAGGGATAAAATGGTAATTTTCATCATATTTCCCTATAAATGTTTGCATAAGATGCAACTTTGATACTAAGCTTTGGTAACCCTAGAGTTCCATATTATTGTATTGTTGGAAAAGTTCCAAACACAATGTCTCTCAAAATCTCCACATCTCATCCTAAAGGAAACCACGTTCTTCCCTCACCTAGAGAACAACGAAGAAGATCTAGTGGCAGAATATCACATGGATTAGATTCGTTTTGCTGAGATCGTGATCGTTGGAGAGGAAACTCGAGAAGAAAGCATTCTTCAAAGGTAATTTTCTTGTTGTCATATGTTGTAAAGCATGCTTAATTTTATATATTTTGTTCTTGAATGAAATATGTGTAACAAAATAAAGAACACGCGATTCACAATCGCTTCCGCTGCAGGATTCAATCCCTTCAATTGGTATCCTAGCCCAATTGTGTTCTTGGCTTTGTTCTGGATTTATCAAGAACAAATGTGGGGTTTACTGTTTTCATGTGATGAATGAACGGTTTGCAAAATTAGATGTTTTTATTTTTGACACATAGATTTACAATTTTTTTCATTGAATCGTTCAATGTAAGGGCCCAGTATTTTGGGTAAATTTAATTGTAAATGGAGTATGTAAGTCCATGTTGATCGAGACAAAGTGGTTGCTGAAAAGAACGGATCAAAAAACGAGAAAAATAGCAAAAGGTGTTTGTTGTATTGTGCGCAGCGTTCTTCAGCGTTGCAACACCAATCGGGTGGTTTTCGTGTCAGAGAGGCAGTGCGGCGTTAACGCTGCGTATCCGGCGTCACAACGCTTGGATGATGAGGCCTTGGCGTTGCTGCGCTTGCGCAGGCGTTTGCTGGCCGAAGCTGCGCCGAGGTGCGTGACATGAAGGAGTCAGCGTTGCAACGCTACTGGAGTAACGCTTCAACGTGCAGAAACTGACAAGGTGCAGCGTTGAAACGCCGAAGACGTTTCATGAGTTTCACAACGGCCGAAAAACATTTTATTTATATATATATTAAATATAAAAATGTTTTATATTTAATTATATTTATTTTTTTAAAATTTTAATTAATATAATTAGATTATATTAATTAAAATTAATTTTAGGGTGCCAAAAATCGTCTAATTTTGCTATTTAAATTATATAATTGTTGTATAATTATTGCCATTTATGATGTATGCTTTTATATTAGATATCCCGCCTTAGGTTAAGCATTTTCATGCATCATTTATGATATAAAGTGTTATATTATATAGTTTGCATGCATAATTAAATAAGGTGTTACATTAATTTATGGACAACATTGACATGCATTATAATTCATGAGATGAATATGCTATGTATGTTTATTATTCATGTGATGGATGATCAAGCAAATATAACATAGTATGCATGTCATCTAAGGTTAATTATTAGTTTTAAAATGTTTAGAACTTGGAATTAATATACCTTAGGTTATCTAGTTCTAATTAGATTAGAATTAGGAACCATGTAATTTATGAACAATGATTAAAAGAGAAACTCTGTCTAAGGAAGGTTTTGTCTAGGCTAGGGTATTTAAGATGACGGAAACGAAATACCCCTACTTGGGAACTGACTTGTGAGTGAATTTTAATAAGAGGGTTTATAAATTATAGTAGCGTCAGTGGATTTATTAAGGGGTTAATAAACTAGAAATCCTAGGCTTAATATAAAGAGTTATGTTACGTAATATTTTGATAATGCAATACTGCAGTGTACGTGTCAAGTTTTAGTATATTGATTTAAGAGTCCAAGTATCGTCCTCGGGAATGGGTTTCTAGATTAATTAATTACCAAGATGTTCATTATCAATTTTAGCTAAAGAAACATAATCATGGATAGGTGATTGAAAGTAAAGACAAACAACAGACTAACACGTGGAGACACGAATTGATAGATTTGAGGAAAGTGACTTTACAAGTTAATGACTTAATCAACATATGCAATGAACCAAAGAGATGAATTTATAAACAAGAAGTAAGATACTCAAGAAAACCCCTCGATTCTTAGTGAGCCTCGCACATGCAATAAATTCTATAGTCTTCATATGAACCTACGACATGCACGACTTTAAGAAACTTCTTTATGTGTTTCTCTTAGATTTCTAGGTCACTCTCATGCAAGACTCCTAAAGGTTTTGATAACTTTGCTCTAATTCAAGTTTTATCTCTCGAGTCCACTTAAACCAACAAAATTAAGAGTTAAGAACGAATTGCCGAAAATAAGAATAAAACATGCTTCAATACATAGCAAATAAGTCTTAACAAGCAAATCAAATCCTAACTACAACATTTAGCTACTCTAAATAACATGAAAACCAAGCTAAACATGTAGAAAATGTCTTAAAATGGTATTACAATCTGAAAGAAAAGGAAATTAAACTTATGTGTCGATGTCGATCCTTCGTCTTCGATCTCGAACCTCCACGAATGTTTTGGCTCCCAAAAACGATTTCTTCTCTCTTCTTACAAAGTGTATTTCGAAATTAGGGTGAATTCTCTATCAAATTCGGCTCTCTTGCAATGAAAACACATGTTCTATTTATAGGCTCAATCTGTACAGCGTTGCAACGATGTACCCTAACCGCGTGGTTTATATGGAAACAGTCGGCAGTGTTGCAACGCCACTACCCTAAGGCGCGCACCTCTATATCGAAATAGTGTTGCGACGGTGCAAAGCAGCGTTGCAACGCCCTCTGTGTGGTCCTTCATGTATGTTCCCTTATCGATATAGCGTTGCAACGCTCGAAGGTAGCGTTGCAACGCTATTTGCATATGCCTTCAACGCATCAACGCAACACGCTCGACATTGCAACGCTAAGGACAACGTTGCAACGCCATCACTTCGGGGTCTTCATGCTTGGATTGATCGTTTCACTTCCAAATGATGTTATTTTAAGCTCCAAATAGCCTCATTTCGATCCCGAGTGATCCAAAATGTCTCCAAATGTCTCGTTTGAGCTGTTTACCTTAAATTCAATGATTTAAACACATCAAAGTCCTGAAATTATCATAAAACTAGCAATAATTAAGCCTAAGGATAGCACACTTTGTGTGCTATCAAACACCCCCAAACATAAACTTTTGCTATTCCCGAGCAAAAACAACATTAAACATTAGATTGTTCTTATACATACATTTGATTCAAGCCTCAAAGATTTAAGAGAAAATCTAGTAATCACAGGAAATATTCAAACATAACACTTCATCAAGCAATTTAAAACTTTTCCTAAGTGTTCCTACGTGTGTGTGGGGTTAGCCTATGTTCCCTTCATTTTTACTAAGCCCGGATCAACTTTATTAGCCTCTCCATTCAACTTCCCCCTACACTGGTCAGAATTACTAATCTTTGAGCCTCCCCACATTCAAGAATTAAATAACTCTACTAAGCACTTAATCACTTTTTACCACTTTTTGTATTTTCTTTTTTTTCTATGCGAGGACACTAGCTTTCACACGTCCACTGCAGGGACCCTTACTCAGAGCACTCGCTCAATGAGTGGCCTAACTTATCACATTGAAGGTAGCTCTTTTTGCCCTCACGAATTTTTTTTTATTTAGCAAACAAACAACAAAACAAACTATTTCACATAGTATACAGATCATGCACTTCATATTGTCATTCACCCTATCCTGCAGTTTAACTCCCAAACCAGTTCTTAGACCTATCGAGGTGACATTAAACTTCTAAGCCTAATAACTTTGTTTTAAGCATTTCAAAACTACAAGAACACAAACTATGTGCATAATAGTGTAGGAGAAACTTAAGAAAATTTTTAAATTAACTCAAATTCATGTCATGCTTTCAGGTTTGAGCAGAATCACAAAGATTTCCAATTATATCTCATCCTAGGCTATCACAATCATACTTATGCAAAAGATCAATCAACAATTCAGCACATACTTAGGACAACCACAATAGATAAAGCACATCCCACCTCCAAACTTAAACTAAACATTGTCCCCAATGTTTGCAGAAATAAACACAAATTAAGTATAAGGGTAAGAGTGAACAATACTGTTATGAGTTATGAAGATCTTTCTGAGTTTCTTGGATAGCAAAAACATGTGTGCTGGAGTTACTCAGAATGGGGGCATGAATTTCAACAAAGTGAGACGTCATCACAACCTATAAAGCAAAACAAACAAACTAGTAAATAAACTAAGAACTAAAAAACAACTAAAGCAATCTAAAGACAGAAAAACAAAAATAAGTAAAAAGCGGTTGCCTCCCAAAAAGCGCTTTGTTTAATATCTTTAGCAAGACTGTACTCCCTCAAGGTGTTTCTTTTCTCTCCTGCAACACTCGGAGTGATGTGTTCATTTGGCCAATCTAGGTCTCAATATTCTTTATTGCAGCTCCATGACTAGTTACTATACCAGATAGACTGGTGACTGCATTCTCCAGCTGGTTGGACCGACTTTTGGATTCAAATATGAAAGAGTGCAATGTCTCTTCTAGAGATGGTTTCCTCTCTGATGTAGAAGCATACCCTGTAGGAGGATTCAACACATTTTTATTGTTAGCATAAGAAAATTTTTCATGATACCTCAAACCTGGATTATAATAACAACCCCTCTAGTTTCCCTAATTCGGAAACGAGTGAATTCAATTTCGTGTAGTAAAGTTCCCAACTCCCCATGTGGTCCTGTACTTGAGAAGATGGGCATATTGGGCGAGTAACTGTGACCACCTTCACCCGTACTAGTCAAAAGACAGCCCCCGCTGACAAGAGTTCGTATCACGCTCATGATTAAGGTTGAGTCACTAATGGTCATCTACGAATTTATTAGTCCTATACTATTAACGGTGTTACATCAGTAGGTCTGATAATTCACGGTCCGATCTTGTACAATCCCATTGCACAGGATGCCCCCACTCGTATGTCAACCACATGAACGAGTCGGATCAACTCGTTTGTATCTAATACAAAGCGGACCACATCCACAACGTATCAAGGATTAGGTCTCCAACCCTATATGTATACTGTAGACCGTTCGAGTCATTAACTCGAACGTGATCCTCCCCGTGTGTCCACTACACACCGTTCAAGTTCTAGTTCTCTCATAAAACAATGACCTTGGAGCTTAGTTTATTGGATTAAGTTTATGAAATATGCGAGACACAAAGTATTGAAAAAATAACTCTTATTTATTTCAACTTGGAATATTACAAACTTACACGAGATTAGGACATACATCCCAACAAACTCCCACTTGAACTAAGCTAGTGGAGTACATAATGCATTTCTCAAATGTACAATAATACAATAAAGTAATACAATAAACTAGGGCATTGAATACCCCTTTACTATACTCCCACTTGACCTAGTCAAGAAGCACTCGAAGACCTAGACTCTCTAGGTGACCCTCAAACACCTTAGCCGTGAGGGCCTTTGTAAACGGATCAGCAACGTTGTGCTCCGATACTATCCGCGTGACTGTCACGTCTCAGCAGTCCACAATCTCCCGTATCAAGTGATACTTCCGCTGAATATGCTTGCCCCTCTTATGACTCCAAGGTTCTCTCGAATTGGCTATTGCACCATTGTTATCACAAAACAGGGTCACTGGAAAGTTTATATTTGGAATAACTTCCAAATCTAACATGAACTCCTCATGTTAAAATGCAATTTTTTCAGCTAACTACTCAAGTTCAAGATCATGAATAACTACAATACCAAGTAATGCACGAATGGAGCTATGCTTCACAACTGGAGAAACACATTAGTATAATCAACACTAGAGATTTGACTGTAGCTCTTGGCAACTAACCATGCTTTATAGCTGCCTTTTACAGCTGATGCGAAAATATCGAGTGCCCTAAACTAATGTAAATTAGAATAAGACTCCGACACTTCTACGACGTGCAAGTATACACGGTCGAGAGAAGCAAGTGATAAGTTAAAGTATCGATCCCACGAGAACTAGCTAAACCTAAATGAATGAGTGTCCTAGCAATTTTTCCTTATTTTAGTGCAATGAATGAGTGTGCAAATTACTATTGTAAATAAATAAATTGATGTGATAAGTGTGCAAAGACAAGACTAGACTCAAGTAAATAACTAAATTTAAATGAGGGGAGAGGAGAATGCAAACAAGAGGGTAGATACAAGAGTTGAGATTTGTAATGAAAAATAGACTCGGGTTAGGTTAGAGTTCTAATGTTCATTTGGAATAAATTTTGAGTGATGCCTTGAATTTACCTACACATGCATTCAAGTGATTATTTCCAAAATCACTAAGTTTTAAAACCTACAATTTCCCAATTGTGATCTAAAGTATGCCCATGAGTTTAGGTTCTAGGTGGGTTAATTATCCCTAATCAACTCAATAATCTTAGAATGAAATTTTAGTTTTCTAATTCATTAGCTTTCCCAAGTTTATGAATTATAGAGAAGTTAAAAAGGCCAATTTTAATTCTCATGCAACGTTAAATTCAATAAAATTTCATAAATTCAATCAATGGCATCAACTATAAATTTAATCCAAATTTACATTTGAACACAACCTAACCTTTGCCTACGACAATTTAATTCATGATTAAAATCGAGTCACACATCTCTAAATTAAGCATGCTTTTATTGATCAATGAGTTCATGCAAAACAACCAACAATATTCACTAAAATAGCCTAAATCAGCCACAATTCTAGCCTAAACCAGTCACGAGTTCGGCCTAAAATGTTGAGCAAAAGTAGTCTAAATCAGTATATAAACATCCCAAAAATTTAGTACTAAATTGGTGGTTGATAGCAAGCAATAAAACTTAGAGATAGGGAAAAAGTTACACAGCAGGTGGCCTTGTTTTTCTAGTTCAGTTCGATAGCAATATCGCATCAACGGAAGCTTAAAACAACGATCCAACCGTTCAAAATGAATCCCTTTGAGTCTCGAACAAGCTGTAAAAAGTTTAGCACAATCCAACGGTTGAAACTCCAGAAATCAACAACTTTGTGAGCACCGCTGGTGAAAAACCGAACTGCACTAATCTCCCGACGTGACAGCGATATCCGACACAGAAAAGCTCAGAACGACGATCCAACCGTTAAAAGTAGAGCCCTATGAGTCTCAAAGAAGCTACCAAAATTTCAGCACAATCCAACGGTTGAAACTTCAGAAATTGACAACTTTGTGAGCGCCGCCGGTGAAAAACCGAGCTTCACGATTTTTGCTACAACAATGGCACCTTAAAGCTTCGATTTTTTCCTCAATCGCACAATTGCTACAACAATGGCACCTTCATGATTCTTCTCTTCAATGCACACCTTTGTTGTAACAATCACCCCTTCTCTCTCGCTCTCTTCCCCTTTTGTGGTAACTCCCTCTCTCCCTTTTTGCACTTGAACCCTAGCCTCCTTATATAAGATGGTGTTGCTCTAATTTCACAAATTACAAAAATGCCCTTAGGGGTAGAAAGACCATCTTACCCTTCGGGTAAGATATCTAAAATGCCCTTAGGGACTCTTGTAATTTTTATAATCTCCTGCACACAGAAAAATCCCAAATAAATATATGAAGTCAATTATAAATCAAAATATGCAAGGATTTTTTGAGTTAAGAAAAATCTCAAATTTTGGTCTTTAATTAACTGTTAGCTTATTTTCCAAAATTTCTTAAATTAAAGCACAAAAACATCAAAATTAATTCTTTTTGCACCTAATGCTTAAATTCAAGATTTTAAAGCTAACACACATAATTTAGGGATAAAATAACATGATGATCACTAAATTAGATGCAATTCAAGTAGATTAAACACTAAAATTCTAGTAAAATAACTCACTTATGGTGAGTTATCAACAACTCCTGGGATATCTACCTTTATTTTAAAAAACCATTTGCAACGAACAACTTTTTTACCCTGAGGAAGTTTCACAAGATCTCATGTATCATTCTTATGTAGAGACTAAATTTCTTCTTGCATTGCAATTATTCACTTATCAGAGTTATTACATTTTACAACCTCTGAAAATGTAGATGGTTCCTCACTAGAATCAATGTCTTCAGCGACATTCAAAGCATAAGCAACTAAATCAGCCTCTGCAAATCTATGTGGAAGTCTAATTTCTCTTCTAAGCCTATCTTTAGCAATACTATATTGAGATGGTACCTACAAGGGTGAAGAAGTATCACCATTGTAAGGAATCTTTGAAAAACCTCTTGAAGTAGAAGTACTAGAAGCATCATCTTGTATTGATCTGGATGAAAACTTTAACCCAAACTCCACTTGCACAGGCGAACTCTGTTGAATCTTATCAGAAGACTCTTCTTTAGAAGACTGCTTATTCAACATAGAAGATTCATCAAATATAACATCTCTACTACAACCAACTTTTTAGTCTCATGTCACCATAACTTATATCCCTTAACACGAAACTTCTAACCAATAAAGATAAATTTCAAGGATCTTGGTTCAAGTTTATGATTATTTACGTGAGCATAGGCAGGGCAACGAAAAACCTTTAACTCTGAATAATTGGGTAGGAGAACCAGACCATATTTCTTGTGGTGTCTTTTTCTGAAGAGATATATGGGGCGAGAAATTGACAAGATGACATGCTAAAACAACAGCTTCAACCCAAAAGGATTTAGATAAGTTTGCATTTGATAACATATAATACACTTTACTAATCAAAGTCTGGTTCATTTCCTCTACTACTCCTTTTTGCTGCAGAGTATGACGAATTGTTAAGTGTCTAAAAGTTCTCTCTGACTTGCAAAAGACATTAAACTCACCCGAAGAAAATTCCAAACCATTATTTGTATGAAGGTATTTTACATGTCTCTCTGTCTGTTTTTCAATCATGGTCTTCCAATTCTTAAATCTAGAGAACACATCACTCTTTTGCTTCAAGAAAAATACCTAAACTTTTTTTAGAGAAACCGTTAATGATGGTTAAAATAGAAAATGCACTACCTTTAGAAGGTACTTTAGTTGGTCCATAAAGATCAGAGTGTATATAATCAAGTGTTCCCCTTATTATGAATACCTCTTGAGAATTTGACTCGCTTTTGTTTTTCAAACACACAATGCTCACAAAACTCTAGCTTATAAACTTTTTGTCCATTAAGAAGTCCTCTCTTGCTTAACTCGACCAATCCATTTTTACTCATATGCACAAGCCGCACATGTCAAAGTCAAGTAATATCACCATCATATAGAAAAGGTGTAGAAACTGCTACATCACCTAAAACTATAGAACCCTATAATGCATAAAGATTTGCCGAATTTTTCTGTCCCTTCATAACTGTCAATGCACCTTTACTAACCTTCAAAGCTCCACCTTCACCAGTGTACTTGTACCCACTTGAATCAAGAGTACTCAAAGAAATTAAATTTCTCTTCAAATCTTGGAAGTGTCTCACATCAGCAAATGTCCTAACAACTCCATCAAACATCTTGATTCTGACTGTTCCAATACCAACTATCTTACAAGATGTATTATGTCCCATCAATATTGTACATTTGGACATTGTACCATATGTTTAAAAACAATCCTTATTAGGACACATATGAAATGAACATCCCGAATGAAGAATCCATTCAACAGAAGTATTTAAATTGTTATCAGAAGCAACAAAGAGATCACCATCACTATCATCACCTTCAACAACACCAGCCTGACCTGAACTTTCAGGTTGTTTTTCATTTTGAATTTCAACAACTCTTTTGTTTTTATTCTGTAACTAGTAGCATTAATATTTAACATGACCCTTCTTCTTACACTAATTACATGTTTTATCTTTATTTATAGATTTTGGTTGACTTCTCTGATCACCATTGTTTTTCTTCTATTGTGTTCTCTCTCGAGCTAATAACCCCTCTGCTGAACTCTCACCTCCACTTTAATATGTTTTATTTTCTCCTTAAAGAATAAATTATCATATACTTCATTCAAAGTGAGAGTATCACGACTATATAATATCGTATCTCTAAAATTTGCATATGAGGGAGGAAGATAACACAATAGAATTAAAACCAAATCTTCATCATCATAACTAATCTCCATAGATTCTAAATCAGAGATGATTTCCTTAAAGCAAGTTAAACGACCATCTACAGATGCCCCTTCATTCATACGATAAGAAAATAATTGTTCTTTCAAATGCAATTTAGTAGTTAGAATTTTCTTCATACATAACTGCTGCGTTTAATTATAGATATTGCAACACCGCAGTGTACGAGTCAAGTTTTAGTATAGTGATTTATGAGTCCAAGTATCGTCCTCGGGAATGAGTTTCTAGATTAATTAATTATTAAGATACTAATTCTCAATTTTAGCTAAAGAAACATAACATGGATATTTGGTTGAAAGTAAAGACAAGTAACAAACAAACATGTGGAGACACGAATTGATAAAATTGAGGGAAGTGATTATACAAGTTAATGACTCAATTAACACATGCAATGAACCTATGAGATGAATTTATAAACAAGAAGTAAAATACTCAAGAAAATCTCTCGATTCTTAGTGAGCCTCACACATGCAATAAAATCCATAGTCTCCATATGAACCTACAACATGCATGACATTAAGCAACTTCTTTATGCGTTTCCTTAAGATTTCTAGGTCATTCTCATGCTAGATTTCTCAAGGTCTTGACAATTTTGATGTAATTTAGGGTTTATCTCTCGAGTCAACTTAAACCAACAAATTAAGAAGTAAAGAAAAAATTGCCAAAAATAAGAACAAAACATGCTTCAATACATAGTAATAAAGTCATAACAAGTAAATCAAATCCTAACTACAATATTTAGCTACTCTAAATCACAGGAAAATCAAACTAAAGAAGTAGAAAAACGTCTTAGAACGCTATTACAAATTGAAAGAAAAGGAAATTAAACTTATGTGTCGATGCCGGTCCTTCGTCTCCGAGCTCCCGTCTTTGATCTCGAACCTCCACGAATGCTTTGGCTCCCAAAAACGCTCTTTTCTCTCTTCTTAAAAAGTGTATTTCGAAATTAGGGTGGAAGATCTACCAAATTCGGCTCCCTTTACACAATTTCATAATGTTATATTTATAGGCATAATCGATCTGACAGTAACGCGCTAGGGACAGCGTTGCTGTAACGCTGCACTAAGCGGTACCGCAATTAAGGAAATAATCGATGGCGTTGCAACGCCGCTACCCTAATGCCCGCGCTCCTTGTCGAAATGGCGTTGTGACGCTGCGCGGCAGCGTTGCAAGGCCCTCTGTGCGGCTTCTCACGCGTGCTTTCTTATCGAGATAGCGTTGCAACACCCTAAGGCAGTGTTGCAACGCTATCGCCTGTAGTCTTCAATACAGCTTCATAGCACGCTCGGCGTTGCAACGTTATGAACAGCGTTGCAACACCATCACTTCGGGTCATCATGCTTGGATTGATCCTTTCTCTTCCAATTGGTATTATTTTTAGCTCCAAATAGCCTTCTTTTGATCCCGAGTGATCCAATTTGTCTTCAATAGCTCCGTTTAAGCTCTTAACCTGAAATTGAGTGAATTAAACACGTAAAAGCCCTGAAATCATCATGAAACTAGCAATAATTAAGCCTAAGGATAACACATTTTGCATGCTATCAAACACCCCCAAACTTAAACTTCATCTAGTCCCGAGCAAAACAGAATTAAACATCAGATTGTTCTTAAACATACATTTGATCCAAGCCTAAAAAATTTAAGAGAAAATCTAGCAATCACAGGAAACATTCAAACACAACACTTTAGCGAGCAATTTAAAACTTTTCCTAAGTGTTCCTACGTGTGTGTGTGATTAGCCTATGTTCCCTTCATTCTTACTAAGCCCGGATCAACTTTATTAGGCTCTCCATTCAACTTCCCCCTACATTGGTCTTAATTACTAATCTTTGAGTCTCCCCACATTCAAGAATTAAATAACTCTACTCAGCACTTAATCACTTTTTATCTTTTTTTCTATTCTCTTCTTTTTTTTTTCTTTTATCTTTTTTTTTTTTTGTGCAAGGACACTAGCTTTCACACATCCACTGCAGGGACCCTTACCCAGAGCACTCGCTCAATGAGTGGCCTAACTGATCACAGTGAAGGTAGCTCTTTTTGCCCTCACAATTTTTTTCTTTAGCAAACAAACAACAAAAACAAACTATTTCACATAATGCACATAATACACAGATCATGCACTTCATATTTTCATTCATCCTATCTTGCAGTTTAACTATCAAATCAGTTTTCAGACCTATCGAGGTGACATCAAACTTCTAAGCCTAATAACTTTGGTCTAAGCATTTCAAAACTACAGGAACACATGCTATGTGCATACTAGTGCAGGAAAAACTTAAGAAAATTTTTAAATTAACTCAAATTCATGTGATGCTCTCAGGTTTCAGCAGACTCACAAGGATTTCCAATTATATCTCATCCTAGGCTATCATACTCATAATTATGTAAAATATCAATCAACAATTCAGCACGTACTCAGGACAGTCACAACAAATAAACACATCCCACCCCCAAACTTAAACTAAACATTGTCCTCAATGTTTGCAGAATTGAGCACAAATTTAAGTATAAGGGTAAGAGTGAACAATACTATCATGGGTAATGGAGATCTTTCTGAGATTCTTGGATAGCCAAAGCATGTGTGTTGGAATTCCTCAGAATGGGAGCATGAATTTCAACCAAGAGAGGCATCTTCACAACCTACAAAGCAAAACAACAACTAGCTAAGAATTGAAAAACAACTAAAAACAAACTAAAGACAGAGAAAACAAAAGTAAGTAAAGCTTGGGTTGCCTCCCAAGAAGCGCTGTGTTTAACGTCTTTAGCTAGACTGTACTCCCTCAAGGTGTTTCTTTCCTTGCTTGCAGTGCCTGGAGTGATGTGTTCATTTGGCCAATCTGGGTCTCTATATTCTTTATTGCAGCTCCATGACTGGTCACTATACCCGATAAAATGGTGACTGCATTCTCCAGCTGGTTGGACCGACTTCTGGATTCAGCTATGAAGGGGTACAATGTGACTTTCAGAGATGGTTTCCTTTCTGATGTAGAAGCATGCCCTATAGGAGGATTCAACACATTTTTGTTGTTAGCATAAGAGAAATTTTCATGATATCTCAAACCTGGATTATAATGTGTTGGTAGGTTATTCTGAGTCTGATTTCCCCCATAGTTGTTGCTTCTGTTGTTCAGGTAGTGCAATTGCTCCATAGTGGATTCTCCATTAGGTTGTGAGCATTGAGAGGACATCCCTTTTTGTGGTGATCCTGCAAAATTATTCAAAGCATGAGTGAGAGATGTCATATGAGATCTAAGAGAAGTTACCTCATCCAAGTGATATAATACAGCTACTGGCTTAGATCTGTCATTTTCTTTAGGCCACTGGTAGCTGGCAGTTGACACTTCCTCGAGGAGGGCACGTGCTTCTGGCACAGTCTTCGCCATGAAAGCCCCTCCAGAAGTGGCATCCAGAATGGTCCTGGTCTTACCTTCCAGTCCATTATAGAATAATTGTACCTGGAGCCAATCTGGGTAGCCATGTTGTGGGCACCTCCTGAGCATGTCCTTGTATCTTTCCCATGCCTCGAATAGCTGCTCTCCCTCTTGCTGCCTGAATGTTCCAATCTCAGTCCTTAACTTTGCAGCCTTCACATGTGGAAAGAATTTGGTCATGAAGGCTTTGGCCAACACCTCCCAGGAAGTGATACTACCTGAGGGAAGGGACCCTAGCCATTCTTTGGCTCTACGCTGCAAAGAGAAAGGAAAAAGACGTAAGCGAATACTATCAGCAGAGATACCATTCATTTTAATTATACAACAGATTTCTAAGAAATTTTGAAGAGGAGAGTTAGGATCTTTTGTGGCTAAGCCTCTGAAAGCACCTTCCCTAACCATTTGTATCTGCCCTGTCTTAAGTTCAAAATTATTAGCATTTATAGGGGCATGGACTATTCCAACCTGCTCAGAGTTAAACACAGGTTGGAAATACTTCCTGATAGGTTTAGGGTTATTGATGAGCTCCTGATCAACCATAGTATGAGTTTCTACTTTTCCTTCCCTTAGGAGTCTTCCATAGGTCCTTTCGATCTCAGGATCAAAAGGGTGCAGGTCTGCAGCTCTCCCCTTGGGCATAGACCTGAACGTAAAAAAAGAAACAAATTAGACAACAACACAAAAAGAACTAGAAAATATAACATAAAGGAAAGAAAAATACAAAGAAAATCAAGATATGAAACATAAGACTTGGGTTGCCTCCCAAGAAGCGCTTTGTTTAACATCTTTAGCTAGACGGTGACTTGTCAGGGCACATAAAATTGCTCATATTTCTTCGGGCCCTTCTTGCTTGAATTGATATAGCCTTCTAAGTCTAAAAGGCTATCTTCTTTCTCTTGGGCACCTGACAGAAAATTATTTTTGGTATTTTTGTTTAATAACACAAAAGAACAAAAATCAAAACAAGACTCGTGAGTGTAGGACAAATATTTATCAAAACTAAAGGGATTTTCTGGGGATAAAAGGAACGGAAACTTCTCAGTCTCTAACTCTATCACCTGGATCTCCCCTGTGGAACTAAATGTGTCACCACTGCCTTCCTCACTAACCTGATCATGCTGTGCTTCAATCTCCCCCAAACCATCCTCATTATCATCTGAACAAATCCTCCTAGGTGGCATCTCCTAAGTGGTAAGGATAAGAAATTGTTCCTGTAAGGCCTTAAGGGAAATTACTAACTGGTTAAGGTATTGAGCTCTATCTTGTATTATTTCCCAAAGTCCTACCACCTCAGTTTCTAACCTATCCAACCTCTCTAATTTACTATGAACCAAATTTTTAAATTTCAATTCTAAGGTATATTCCGCCAATTTGTCCATAAGAAAAGATTTTTCTAGGGGTTGATTAGGGTACGAAAAACTATGGTTCCAACTGTCTAGATAACTACCATTACATGAATGTTTATCAATTTTAGGTACAAAATGGTAAAAATTAGACAGATGAAATTCAGAGAAATCATGATGCACATATCTAGGGTCCTGGGAGGGATAATAGAATGGTGGAGAATCAAAATCATGCAAGTCATAATTGAAAAAATTAATAACTCAGAACGAGACTTTTACACAATATCCACACAACCAAAACAGGGGACAAAGACTCAAAAACACACAAAACTAAAATAAAACAAATAAGGAAAAAAACAAACACACAAAAAGAACAAATAAAGAAAAAACACACAAACAAGCTTTAGTCTAAAATTTTAAATTTTCTCCTAATATTAATTACTCTAAATAATCGCCATTCCCCGGCAACGGAGCCAAAAACTTGTTCCGTGTAATTATAGATATTGCAACACCACAGTGTACGAGTCAAGTTTTAGTATAGTGATTTATGAGTCCAAATATCGTCCTTGGGAATGGGTTTCTAGATTAATTAATTACTAAGATACTAATTCTCAATTTTAGCTAAAGAAACATAACATGGATATTTGGTTGAAAATAAAGACAAGTAACAAACAAACATGTGGAGACACGAATTGATAAAATTGAGGGAAGTGATTATACAAGTTAATGACTCAATTAACACATGCAATGAACCTATGAGATGAATTTATAAACAAGAAGTAAAATACTCAAGAAAATCTCTCGATTCTTAGTGAGCCTCACAAATGCAATAAAATCCATAGTCTCCATATGAACCTACAACATGCATGGCATTAAGAAACTTCTTTATGCGTTTCCTTAAGATTTCTAGGTCATTCTCATGCTAGATTTCTCAAGGTCTTGACAATTTTGATCTAATTTAGGGTTTATCTCTCGAGTCAACTTAAACCAACAAATTAAGAAGTAAAGAACAAATTGTCAAAAATAAGAATAAAACATGCTTCAATACATAGTAATAAACTCATAACAAGTAAATCAAATCCTAACTACAATGTTTAGCTACTCTAAATCACAGGAAAATCAAACTAAAGAAGTAGAAAAACGTCTTAGAACGCTATTACAAATTGAAAGAAAAGGAAATTAAACTTATGTGTCGATGCGGTCCTTCGTCTCCGAGCTCCCGTCTTCGATCTCGAACCTCCACGAATTCTTTGGCTCCCAAAAACGCTCTTTTCTCTCTTCTTACAAAGTGTATTTCGAAATTAGGGTGGAAGATCTACCAAATTCGGCTCCCTTTACACAATTGCATAATGTTATATTTATAGGCATAATCGGCACAGCGTTGCAACGCTAGGGACAGCGTTGCAACACTGTACCCTAGGCGGCTGGCAATTAACAAAATAACCGATGGCGTTGCAACACTGAGGGCAGCGTTGCAACGCCGCTAGCCTAACGCCCGCGCTCCTTGTCGAAATGGCGTTGCGACGCTGCGCGACAGCGTTGCAACGCCCTCTGTGCGGCTTCTCACGCGTCCTTTCTTATCGAGATAGCATTGCAATGCCCTAAGGCAGCGTTGCAACGCTATCGCCTGTAGTCTTCAATACAACTTCACAGCACGCTCGGCGTTGCAACGCTATGAACAGCGTTGCAACGCCATCACTTCGGGTTATCATGCTTGGATTGATCCTTTCTTTTCCAATTGGTATTATTTTTAGCTCCAAATAGCCTTCTTTTGATCTCGAGTGATCCAATTTGTCTTCAATAGCTCCGTTTAAGCTCTTAACCTGAAATTGAGTGAATTACATACGTAAAAGTCCTGAAATCATCATAAAACTAGCAATAATTAAGCGGAAGGATAGCTCATTTTGCGTGCTATCAATAACTACCCTAATCTTAATCATAAACTAGCAACACTTTTCTCTTTCAAAACATCTTGCAAAATTTCATTTGACAAATGTGTTGGGGTGTATGCCCTAATCTTGTGTAGTTTGTAATACATATTGATTTAATGAATAAAAGTAATTTATTTATCCAACTTTGTATCTCATATTTTATAAACTTAATCCAATAAACTAAGCTCCAAGGTCATATTATTTGAAAGAACTTGAACGGTGTGTAGTGGACACACGAGGAGGATCACGTTCGAGTTATTGACCCGAACTGTCTACCGTATACTTATAGGGTTGGGAACCTCATCTTGGTAACACTGTAGATGTCGCCCGCTTTGAATTAGATACAAACGAGTTGATTGAGCTCGTTCATGTGGTTGACATGTGAGTGGGGGCATCCTGTGCAATGAGGTTGTATAAGACTGAACCGTGAATTATTAGACCTACTGATGTAACACCTTTAACAGTATAGGACTAATAACTTCGTAGATGACCATTAGTGACTTGTCCTTAATCCTAAGCATGTTACGGATTCTTGTCAGCGGGGGTTTGTCCTTTGACAAGTACGGGTGAGGGTGACCTGAGTTGCTCGCCTAATATGCCTATATTCTTGGGGACACGACCACGTGGGGAGCTTGGAACTTTACTATGCAAGAAGGAATTCACTCGTTCTCGAGGTAGGAAAACTAGAGGGGTTGTTCTCTTAAGTGTTGTCTCCAGGGCTTGGACAACGGGCGCCCACCCTCTCACAGGCCCGAGAGGGATGTTGTTTATGGTTGGACCATGCAACAAAATTGTTCATTAGAAGAGTAGTGGGACTTAAGGAGCAAGAGGTAGATACAGGGGTAAAACGGTACTTTGACCCAAGTGAACGACGCAAAAAACTTGTTGCGTAAATGATATTGCAATACCACAAGTGTACGAGTCAAGTTTTCATATAGTGATTTGAGTTCCAATTATTGTCCTCAGGAATGGTTTTCTAGATTGATTAACTACCAAGATACTAATTCTTAATTTTAGTTAAAGCAACAAAACTTTGATAGAAGTGGAAACAAAGATAAAAAAGTAAATATTCAAGTGGAGACACGAATATGATAGATTTGTTAGGGAAATTGATTTCACAAATTAATTCCTTATTTAGCACATGTATGAACTATGATTGCGAATTTATAAACAAGAAGTAAAGGTACTGAAAAGAATCTCTCGATCCATAAGGATTCTCATGCATAGCGATAAATCCAACAGTTTCCTTGTAATTTTAAAAGAATGCACGACATTAAGCAACTTCTTAAATTTTCCCAGAGAATTGTAGGTTACTCTTGTGCCCGGATTTCAAAGAGTTTTGGAAACTTTGCTCTAATCTAAGCTTCTTTCTCTCGAGTCCACTTAAACAAACAAGATTAAGTAATTTAAGAACAAATTACCAAAAATAAAGTAACACAAACAAAGTTCAATACAAAGCTAAATAAATTCAAAACGTACAAATCAATCCCCTAACTTATGACATTTAGCCACTCATAATCACCATAAAAACAAGCTAAAGTCATAAAATAGTTTTTAAACTAAGCTACAAACTAAAAGAAAGAGAAATAAAACTCTTATGTGTCGATGTCGGTCACTCGTTCCCAAGCTCCTGTCACGATCTCGAGCTTCCACACACGTATTGGCTTCTAAGGAATGCTCTTCTTTCTCCTCTTAGAGTATGTATTTCGAAATCAGGGTACAAAAACTATCAAGTTCGGCTCCATTTGCAAGTGCAGCAATATATTCTATTTATACTAAAATTCGGCACAACGTTGCAACGTTAGGGCCAGCGTTGCAACGCTCTGCTCTAGGTGGTAGAAAATAAGGAAATTGGTCTGCGGCGTTGCGACGCTAAGGACAACGTTGCAACACTGCTACCTTAACGCACGCGCCTTATCGATACGATGTTGTGATGCTGCAAAGCAGCGTTGTAACGCCGCCTTCACGACCTCACTAAGCTGAATATTCGCAATATCGGCGTTGCGACGCCCTGCAGAGCGTTGCAACACCATCTCCTCGGGACCAAATGCTTGATTTGATCCTTCTTCTTCCAGTTGATGTTATTTTTAGCTCCAAAAGAGTCAAATGAAACCCGAGTAATCCATAATATCTCCAAATGGTCTGTTTATTCTCTAAACCTGAAATTCAATGATTTAAACACGTGAAAGCCCTTAAATTATCATAAAAACTTGCAAACTATAAGCTTAAGCATTTTGTGTGCTATGACGGAGCAATGGGACTTAAGAAGCAAGAGGTAGACACTTAAGGGATCGAATCCCGCAGCGGATGCGATTGTGAATCGCGTGTTCTTAATTTTGTCTCATGGATTTCAATCAAGAACAAATATAACTAAGATTAAGCATGCTATAAGATATTGGACAACAAGAAATTACCTTTGAAGAACTCTTTCTTCAAGTGTTCCTTCTCCCACAATCACGATCTCAGCAACTCGAACTCGAACGAATGAAGACACCACCACCGGATCTTCTCCATTGTTCTCTAGGTGAGGGAGGAATGTGGGTTCCTTTAGGATATGGTGTGGGGTTGTGAGAAAGGTTGTGTTTTGTGGAATTGTTCCAACAACACAAATACTTGATAATCTAGGGTTTTCCAAGACTTTTTGCTTAGCCACAAAGTTGCATCTCATGCAACTATTTATAGGGAAATAGGATGGAAATTACCATCTTATACCTCCTTCATTCTCTTATTAGTATATAGTTTTTATATGAATCTAATTCACATTAAAACCATATATTATATCGATTAAATCACATATAACTGATGTAACACCTTATATATAGTTTTTATATGAATCTAACTTTATACCCTCAATCTTACCATGTTGAGCCAACGGAGGGACCTAATGGACCTACAGTTCATGTGGTTCAATGATGTGAGATTAACTGATCAAACTCTTTGATCCAGTTAATCAATATTCATTAACTACAAGTCACTCCACGATAGACTTGTAGCTGCACTCTCCTCACTGTAGATTATATTGTGTCCATTGATATAATAATTACCCATGAGTCTACCTTCACAAGTTGTTCGTAATCACGGCTGGGTCAAATTACCGTTTTACCCCTATGATTACCTCTTTGTTCCTTAAGCACCACTGATCCTCTAATGAACAACAAGTCTATGGTCTTACCATAGACTCATACCCTCTGAAGTTAGTTTAGAGGGCGGAGCCTCGTTGTTCAAGACTTGGACTCAGTTCTTAAGGGAACAACTTATCTAATTCCTTAGTGTAGGAATGAGTGAATTCCATCTTGCATAGTTAAGTCTCCAGCTACCTACGAGGTTCTGTCCCCGAGAAGGTAGGCTTATTGAGTCGGCTACAGGCCACTCTCACCCATACTAGTCTAAGGACAAACCCCTATAATCAGGAGTTCTTAACTTGCCCAGGATTCAGGTCGAGTCACTAATGACCATCTATAAATTATCAGTCTTATCCATTTAACGGCGTTATACTGCCTAGACTAATAATTTGCACTCCGGTCTTGTATGAACTCTTCATATAGGATGCCCCCACTCACATGTCAACCACATGGATAAGTTGGATTACCTCTTTTGTACTAATTACAAAGCGGGCCACATCCATGGTGTTACCAGAATAAGGTTTCCAACCGTATGCTTATACCATAGACCCTGAAGGCTATACTCTTGAACACAATCCAAATAATGTCTACTATACTGATGTTCAAGATACATTATAACCTTGGAGCTTAGTTTATTGGATTTATAAAGCAAGAATATAATTTTATCAAAACAAATAACTTTTTATTTATTTGATTAAAATTACATAAGTTTAGGGCACAAATCCCAACAATCTCCCACTTGACCTAAAGCTTGTGGAGTATTAAAACATTAGAGTAATGTAAATACAATAAACTAGGGCATTTAAACCCTTTGTACAATATACTCCCACTTGCCCTAGTTGGGTAAGATTTGTAAACTTAGATCTTCTTGGTGGCTCTAAAAAACTTTAGCAGTAAGAGCATTTGTAAAAGAATCAACAATGTTGTGCTCTGAGGCAATCTTTATGACAATCACGTCTCCTCGATGCACGATCTCCCGGATGAGATGATATTTTCACTCAATATGCTTTCCCCTCTTGTGACTTTAGGGTTCCCTTGAATTTGCCACTCCACCACTGTTATCGCAATACAGTGTGATGGGCAAACTCATATTTGGAACAACTTCTAAATTTGACCTAATTTTCCTTAACCTAACGACCTCTTTTGCTGCTTCACAAACTGCTACATATTCGACCTTCATGGTGGAATCAATGATGCATCCTTGCTTGACGCTTCGCCATACTACAACTCCTCCGTTAAGAGTAAATACTGACCCTGATATAGATTTTCGAGAATCTTTATCAGTCTGAAAGTCAGAATTCCTGTATCATGTAAGGATCAAATCCTTAGCCCCATACACAAGCATGTAGTTCTTTCTTCTCCGTAGATAGTTAAGGATTGTTTTAACCGCTGTCCAGTGTTCAGATCCTGGATTGGACTGATACCTACTGACCATTCCAATTGCAAAATAGATGTCTGGCCTAGTACACAACATGGCGTACATCAGACTCCCAATAGCTGATGCATAAGGAATCCATCTCATATCCTCAACTCCTTGAGGTGTCTTATGACACTGTTCCTTAGGCAACTGAACTACATATCTAAAAGGCAATAAACCCTTTTTAGAGTCTTGCATCTTAAACCTCTACAACACTTTGTCGATGTAAGATGTCTGAGTCAAGACTAGTGTCTTATTCTTGCAGTTCTTTACAATCTGGATCCCAAGAACAAACTGCGCTTCACCCAAATCTTTCATTTGGAATTGCGTAGCTAGCCAATTCTTAATGTCAGTAAGATATCCTACATCATTCCCAATGAGTAGGATATCATCCACATATAGAACAAGGAATGCGACAGAACTATTGATGATTTTCTTGTAGACACAAGGTTCATTATCATTCTAATCAAAGCCAAAAGATTTGATTGTCTCATCAAATCTTATATTCCAGGACCTAGAGGCTTGTTTTAGTCCATAGATAGACCTTTTAAGCCTGCAAACTTTTTGCTCTTGTCCTGGTTCAATGAACCCTTTGGGTTGGTCCATGTAGATGTTCTCGTCAAGATTGCCATTCAAAAAAGTTGTCCTTACATCAATTGCCATACCTCATAGTCATAATATGCGACAATTGGAAGTAGGATACGGATAGACTATACCATAGAAACAAGTGAAAAGGTTTCCTCATAGTTAACCCTTTCATCCTGGGTATAACCCTTTGCTACTAGTCTAGCTTTAAAGGTTTGCACCTTCCATCTACACAACGCTTTCTCTTGTAGATCCACTTACAACCTATAGGTTTTACCCCATCAGGTTTATCTACAAGATCCAAAACAGAATTGAAGTACATAGACTCCATTTCTTCGTCCATGGCTATGACCCATTTGGCTTTGTCTTTGTCAAACATCACTTGATTATAAGTCGATGGATCCTCACAGTCGTCATCTGGTATAATGTTGCCTATAATTTTGATTATGCAATACCGCAATGTACGAGTCAAGTTTTAGTATAGTGATTTAAGAGTCCATGTATCGTCCTCGGGAATGAGTTTTTAGATTAATTAATTACCAAAATACAAATTCTCAATTTTAGCTAAAGAAATATAACATGGATAGGTGATGAAAGTAAAAACAAACATCAGACTAACATGTGGAGACACGAATTGATAGATTTGAGGAAAGTGATTTTACAAGTTAATAACTTAACTCACACATGCAATGAACCAATGAGATGAATTTATAAACAATAAGTAAAATACTCAAGAAAACCTCTCGATTCTTAGTAAGCCTCACACATACCATAAACTCCATAGTCTCCATATGAAGCTACGACATGCATGGCATTAAGCAACTTCTTTATATGCCAGGACACAGTTTCCCCTGCATAGATACTTGCTACCCTGGCACGGGCCGAATCTCAGTGGGTGACTAGTAGAGGAGAGGTCTCCAAACTCAGAACAACATATCTCACAGTATCAGGCCGAGTGTGGTACAGTTTTATCTGTGCTAGACTCCAGCCAGTTGCCCACATGAGTGACGTGACGAGGGATCGCGCCATCCTCTTATACGCCATTGTCACAGGGAAGACGATTGATGTAGGCAAAGTCATCAGTCGATACATCAGGCACGTGCGACGAGGCACGACCACTGGTTGATTAGGGCATCCCTCTCTCATCACCGCCCTATGTCGCCTTTCCGGAGTCACCTGGACCTCTGAGGAGGAGTTGATTCACCCTAAGGGGGTGATGGATAAGAACAACATCATGAGACTTCGGGATCACGACCATGGAGTGCATGCTGGGATGCCAGGCGACGAGGTAGAGTTTTTACTTGACGAAGTCGAGGGTGAGATGGGTGAGGAGGGGCAGCATGAGTCTCCACATCGCTCTGCCCCACAGGATTACCAAGATCTGGTCCGAGCCATGGCCATACTAGAGCAGTGCTTCGACTAACATGAGTCTCAGAGTCGTCGTGAGGAGCGCCGATCATGTGGCACTTGCAGTACAATGAAGCATCCACCCACTATCTATATGACTGCCTCCGACACATTCATGGCTCAGATCAAGCATTTCGAGGCCCTATGCCTCCTTACGCCTCCTTTGATGAGGATTGAGAATTTTTCGAGCTTAGGGAAGTACAGTTCTTTTCTCTCCCCCGTTGTTTCTTTAGTTGATTTGTCTGTTATTTTTTTTATCTGTATTTGCACATTGAGGACAATGTTGTTCTCAAGTTTGGGGGTGATTGTATGACTTTTTAATTACTGTTTACTGAATGAGATTTATCTGACTCCATTCCATATACTATCATATTCTTTCCTGCTGTGTGCTTTTGGTGCATTTGATCGATTTCAGGTTAATGGAATTGATTGCTCATTGTAAGTCTGTCCTACTTTGGCTATGATAACCACTGATGAAATTTAATTGAGAATTGTGATTAACATTAATCAGCTAAGAGAACTTAATTAAATTCTAATTTTAGGATGTTTAAAATTGATTAGAGAATTCCTTGAAGCTTTTTGCACTTAGCCAATACCGGGAAGGCCCTGGATGCTTAGGGCAAGTTTATTTTGTCCAGAAGATCGTTGTCAACTCGATAGGCTTAGGAGCTGATGAAAGAGCAAATTTGCTCAATTGAAAATTATACCTTTTTAAAGTTTTTCCACTCAAAAAAAAAAAAAGATAAACAAGAGGGTACTCCAACATCCTAAGTATTATGATCAATACTTGTCTTTTGAAGGATTAAACTTAGGATGCGAGTAGTCTTTGACAATCTGTATGGTATCTATGCTCGTAGTCAGCTATTTTCACCACAAAGTGTTAATATGTTGGAGCGAAGGCATAAACGACTAAGGATTCCTTCGAGAAAAAAATAATAAATATGTTGTTAGTGAAATAAAGTTTAAGTTTGGGGGTGAAAGAAAAACACCAATAAAAGGTAAAATTTTAAGATTGTGTAAATGAGCTAGAGCCTAGGGCCAGTGTAGAGGAAAAATGAACAGAGGACTCAATAAGGTTATCTTAGGCTTATAAGGACTAAACAGGAAAAGGCTAGCACACACCCACTCAAGGAATAATTTGATTCAATTTTAAAATCTTATTATGTAGTTTTTAATCAATGTTGCCTTTTTGATGAGTTTATTCTTCGATTCACACAATTCCTGAGGTTTGAGTCTGTAGTATGAAACCTACTCTGATATGATCCTTCTGTTTCTTGTTTTTGCTCGAGGACTAGCAATTGTTTAAGTTTGGGGGTGTTTGATAGCACACAAAATGTGATATCCCTAGGCTTAAATTATGTTAGTTTTGTGATAATTTCAGGGCTTTCACGTACTTAATTTGTTTAATTTTAGGTTAAAGAGCAATATAAGGATGGATGGAGAAGTATGGATGAAAAATGAGTCAAAGATTGCCTAAGGGAGCCAAAATTGACATTAAATGGAAGAAGGAAGGTCAAACAAATTAATTCCTACCAATAACACCACTCAATTTTATCTAGAAAATCAGAGTTAAGATGAGGTGAAACACAAAATCAAAGAGTGAAAATTCAGAACAATCAGGAGAGACAAATATCTTATGGACTAGATTTCACCAATTAATTAACTATTTTATTAAGATCATGCTAATGGGTTATTGCACTGCTTTTATAAACCAAGAACCTAATATAACAAATAACCTCTCTCGAGGCAAGTGAATCTCATGCAAGACATAGAATTAAACATCTCTGTTAAACCTAAAAATCAAACATGACACTAAGTTCAATTCTTATGGGTTTCTAATAGCACTTCAATCATTCTCATGTCAATATAACTATCAGACATGCAATTGAGATCAGATCTAAAATATCTTTCACAAGAATAAATTCATACCTAAGAAAAAATAAATCGTGATCAAGAGTCTATAAGCATTAAGGATGAAATTTCATGAATAAAAGCAATACAATAAACCAAAAGCAACCAATTCAACAAAATAACATAATTAAAAGGCTAAATCTATTCCTAAGATAACAAGTTTAGCTACTCATGTCCACTATAAATCCTACTAAACTCAAATACAAAACCATAGTTCAACAATCAAAGTGAAAAGAACGAAGAAAGAACTCTCGTGGCGTGAACGACAACGATCCCGACACCTATCACGAACCCCGAGCTCCAAAAAGTCTTCTTCTTGAAATCATTCCAAAGTCCTCTTACAACCTTTCACCATGATGTTTAGACAATAGTGTGAAGATCTCTCCAAAAAGGTCTCCCCAAGCAAGCATTATCATTTCATGTTTATATTAACAGCACGACGTTGCAACGCTGGGGATGGCTTTACAACGTCGTGCCCTAAACGAATATATAAAAAAAGGAAAATATCTAGCAGCGTTGCAACGTTGAGGGCAGCGCGCTGCTACCCTCGCGCGCCTTTGCTTATCTAAGTAGCGTTGCAACGCTGTGACCCTCACGCGCCTTTTGCTTATCGAAGTAGCGTTGCAACGCTATCACTACGGATCTTCATGTCTTCTTTTCTGCGTGTTGAGCGTTTCAAAGCTGCAAAGAAGCATTGCAACGCCTTCGACATCGATTCTTGTAGTAGAATGGTTGCACGCAGGGTGTTACAACGCCATCTCCATGGGTTTGATGACTTGGCTTGTCCTTCCTTCTTCCATTTAATGTCAATTTTGGCTCCCTTAGGCAATCTTTGGCTCATTTTTCATTCATGTTTCTCCATCCATCCATATATTGCTCTTTAACCTAAAATTCAACAAATTAAGTACGTGAAAGCCCTGAAATTATCACAAAACTAAGATAATTTAATCATGGGATATCACATTTTGTGTGCTATCAGCTGCCAGGAATCAATTCCATGAAAAGAAGAGCAAACATGATATGCGGCGCCTGAATCAAGTATCCAAACATTTTTATCATTATCCACTAAACAAACTTCTAAGCAAAGTAAATCATATTTACCTTCCTTCTTCTTTTAAGCAATGTACTTCGGACAGTTCCGTTTCCAATGCCCTTCTTCATTGCAGTGGAAACACTTTCCTTTGTCTGTAACTTCTTTGGCCTTCTTGCCCTTCTGGGCAGCAGTTATGTCTGCTTGTTTCCCTTTACCAACCTTCTTCATGTTCTTCTTCTTCCTTTTTAGGTTAGAAGAAGATGAAGCCACTGTTTTTTTATCCAGAGGTCGAACCTCTATGATAACTCCTACTAGCAACATTTGTCTCACCTTTCGGTCCGTGAATTTTCATCAAAGATTGAAAGGTCTGGAATTCATTCAGAAGGGAGGTAAGATTAAATGTAAGCTTGTCATAACAACATTACTTCTAAACTGTAGGAAACTATATGGAAGAGTTTCTAGAATGAAGCTGACATGGCTCGATTCATCGATGGAAGCACCATTCGACTCTGCGATGTTAAAGTGTACCATCATATCCAGGGCATGATCCCGAACAGATGAACCCTCAGGCATCCTCGAGTTGAATATATACTTGAGGGTATTCTGTCGGGCCTGTGTAGACTGTTGTCCAAACATACCCTGCAATGAATCTATGATTTCCTTAGCGGTCATCATGCCCTTGTGCTTCTTGGCTAATATGTCAGACATACTTGCCAACATGTAGACCTTGGTCTTATCATTGGCCTTGATCCATCGATCATATGCATCACGAATATTTCGTGAATCATTCGAGCCTGGCACCTGAGGACACTCCTTAGTTAGCACAAACTTCAGATCATCCACTACTAGTATAGTGTTGGGTTTGTTTTTCCACGTCATCATATTCTCTCCGGTTAACTTTTTCGCACCCAATAAGGAAATTATAGAGCTAGACATTTTGCTGAAAAATTTACAAAACAAAACTTTTATAAGTTTCTTGCTATAATTTTCTAATCCAATCATGTTTTAGCTAATTATTTAAATAATTCCTAGGTGATTTATAATTTGCAATGATACTCTAAAGGTTTAGAATGTATGACACCGAAGGGTAATCAAAACACTCCTCCTCTAGATCCAGACACTCTTGACCAAAACCTAATGCCAGAATAACTATTATTCCTATAGGCTTTAGTTACCATTATTCGATCAGGATACATACACCGCTTATGTACCTTGTGAGTGTAACCCTCTGTCTTTAGACCCCAGAGTCCCCATCCAATAAAATCCGCCGAAGGGAGGACTAGATTGAAAAGCAGACTAATGATATCTTTATCCCTTTAGGGTGTCTACTGTGTTTGATCCCCTATGATCAAGCCCTCCGAAGGGATTGTCTGGTCCAGGCCAAACTAGCAGGCTGACCATTGTGATCTTACGGTGTAAACTGACAGAAGAGAACATAGATTTGTTTTCACTAAACCTACTCCCACTCACTATAAATACCCTCTCCATTCACCTTGATATTGAATCATACAAACACCATCCGAAGGGGGACGCTCCCGTTTGCGCCACGAGGCCAAGTATGAGGTCTCACGGTGTGAAATTCTCAGAGATACGTAGGTGGAAAAATATGTATCATATACACTTTTCCTCTCACTGGATACTTTAAATCTATAGGAAATTTACTTAGGCTGAAAACCCGGCTAATGGTTTTACCTAAACTTATCAATATAACTCTTACATTGATAATCAATATAACTCCTATATTGACTTTATCCTTAGTTTGCTAATATAACTCTTTATATTAAGCCTAGGATTTCTAGTTTATTAACCCCTTAATAAAACCGCTGATGCTACTATAATTTATAAACTCTCTAATTAAAATTCTCTCCCATGTCAGTTCCCAGGTAGGGGTGTTTCGTTTCAGTCAGCTTAAATACCCCAGCCTAGACAGAACCTTTCTTAGACAGAGTTTCTCTTTTAAAACTAATAATTAACCTTAGGTGACATATGTCATAATGTTTGATCATTCATCTCTTGAATAATATACATAGCATAATCATCTTATGAATTATAATGAATGTCAATGTTGTTCATACATTAATATAACACCTTATATTAATTATTCATGCAAACTATATAATATAACATTTTATATTATAAATGATGCATGAAAATGCTTAACCTAAAGTGTGATATCTAAATTAAAAGCATACATTATGCATGGCAATGATTACACAACAATTGCTTAATTTAAATAGCAAAATTAGACCAATTTTGGCACCCTAAAAATTAATTTTAATTAATATAATCTAATTATATTAATTAAAATTAAATATAAATAAATATAATTAAATAAAAAATGTTTTTATATTGAATATATATAATTAAATAAAATATATAAACTATATACTAAAGAGAGATTAAAGGAGGGGTAGGATGGTCATTTCCATCATATTTCTCTATATATATGGTTGCATGAGATGCAAATAAGTTAAGGTTTTACAAGCTCTCTTGTTGTGTTGTTGGAAGAGTTCCAAAGCACACATCTCTCTCAAAATACCTCACCTCTCCTAGAGGAAACCCACCTTCCTCCCTCACCTAGAGAACAACGGAGAAGATTTGGTGGTCGTGTCTTCATACGTTTGAGTTCCTGTTGCTGAGATCGTGATTGTGGGAGAGAGGAGCACTTGAAGAAAGGTTATTCAAAGGTAATTTCTTGTTGTCCATTCTGATTTTATGCTTAATCTTGTTATGTATGTTCTTGAATTTATCGTTGTAACTAAATCAAGAGCGCGCGATTCGCAATCGCTTCCGCTGCGGGGACTTCGATTCCCTTCATAAGGAAGAAAAAATAGTAAGTTAAAGATGATACTTACTTATTGAAGACTTTCTTTAAGACTCCTTCCTCCGATCACGAACTCTTCGTGTTCTCCCAACGATCTCGAACTACTCGAAGAATCCCAATGAATGGACACCCTCCACTCGATTTCTCGGTTGTTCTTCTTTTGGAAGAAGGAGAATGGTAGGATTCTCTTCTTTTTGGTTAGGGAGGAGAGCTTTTGAGAGAGAATTTGAGAGAGAGCAAAACTCTTCTTTTGGTGAGATTTCCAAAAATGAGAGTTTAAGCATACAACCCTTCTTGCAAAAGGGGGTTAAATAATGGGGATAGATGGAGTTGAAATCTCCACCTATTTACCATTTTACCACAACTATAGGTTATGCAAATCATATTTGCATAACCACATATTATAAGATATCTCATATCTCATTTTAAAAATCACATTTGCAATATTGTGGATTTTTAAAAGTGAATCACATCCAATTTAATATCTCTCAATCTAATTTCTCCAAATTAGCCTTAATTCATCAATTAGGCTAACCTATAGTTTATTATGAATCTCATTCACAATAAACTATACATTATATCATTCATATCTCATATAAATGACATAAATACCATTTAGTGAACTTGAACACTTCAATTCACACTAAAAAATGTAAACCTTCTTTTTGTCAAGTTTGACCCAACCGAGGGACCTTATGGACCTACAGTGACGAGCTCCAATGATCCGAGACTAACTTATCAAATTCTATGACCCGGTTAATCAACCTTCATTAGCTACGGTAACACTCCATTAAAACCCGTAGCTGCACTCCCGTCAGTGTAAGATATTATGTGTCCACTAATATAACTAATGCCCATGAGTCGATCCTTCACAGGTTGTTCGTAGACACTACTAGGTCAAATTATCGTTTTACCCCTATGTCTACTTCTTGCTCCTTAAGTCCCCATTGCTCCTCTAATGAACAACAACGTTGTAATTATCTGACCATACACAACAACTCTCTCGTGCCAGTTAGAGGGTGGGCGCCCGTTGTCCAAGTCCTAGAGACAACACTTAAGGGAACAACCCCTATAGTTTCCCTAAAGGCGGGAACGAGTGAATTCCATCTAGCGTAGTTAAGTTCCCAGCTCCCTACTTGGTCCTATCCCTGAGAAGATAGGCATATTGGGCGAGTAACTGTGACC
Organism: Trichosanthes cucumerina; assembly: GCA_036507285.1. Taxonomy (NCBI): domain Eukaryota; kingdom Viridiplantae; phylum Streptophyta; class Magnoliopsida; order Cucurbitales; family Cucurbitaceae; genus Trichosanthes; species Trichosanthes cucumerina. Next base: position 29,129,388 of record CM071842.1, on the reverse strand, counting down.
TCCCTCACCCGTACTAGTCAAAGGACTGACCCCCGAAGTCAGGAGTCCGTAACACGCTCAGGATTCAGGTCGAGTCACTAATGGTCATCTACGAAGATATTAGTCCATACTGTTAACGGTGTTACATCAGTAGGTCAAATAATTCACGATCCGATCTTGTTCAATCTCATTGTACAGGATGCCCCCACTCAGATGTCAACCGCATGAATGAGTCAGATCACCTCGTTTATATCTTAATACAAAGCGGGCCGCATCCACAACGTATCCAGACTTAGGTCTCCAACATCATCCATATACTATAGACCATTCGGGTCATTTACTTGAACGTGATCCTCCCTTTGTGTCCACTATACACCGTTCAAGTTCTAGTTCTCTCATATATTCAATGACCCTGGAGCTTAGTTTATTGGACAAAGTTTGTAATAAATGCGAGATACAAAATGATGAAATAAATAATCTTTGTTAATTTCAAATGATAATTTACAAACATAACGAGATTAGGACAAATATCCCAACAAACTCCCACTTGGACTAAGCTAGTGGAGCAAATACATTTATGAAATGTACATAAATTACAATGAAGTAATACAATAAACTAGGGCATGGAATACCCGTTTACATATCTCCCACTTGCCCTAGTCAGGAAGTACTCGAAGACCTACACTCTCTATGTGACCCTCAAACACCTTAACTGTGAGGGGCTTTGTAAATGGATCAGCTACGTTGTGCTCCGACGCTATCTGTGTGGCTGTCACGTCGCCGCTGTGCACAATCTCCCTATCAGATGATACTTCCTCTCAATGTGTTTGCCTCTCTTACGGTTCCGAGGCTCTCTGGAGTTGGCTACTGCACCACTGTTGTCACAAAACAGTGTAATCGGCAAGTTCATATTTGGAACAACTTCAAAATCTGTCATGAACTTCCAAAGCCAAACAACTTCCTTTGCAGCTTCACAAACTGCAACGTACTCCGTTCCATAGTGGAATCAACGATGCATCCTTGCATGATGCTTCACCATACTACAACTCCTCCATTCAGAATGGAGGCTGACCCAGAAGTGGAATTCCTAGAATCCTTATCGGTCTGAAAGTCAGAATCTGTGTATCCTATAAGGATCAAATCCCCACTGCCATACACTAAGTTGTAGTTCCTTGTTCTTCTAAGATACTTGAGGATTGCCTTTACGGCTGTCTAGTGATCTAATCCTGGATTGAATTGATACCTACTGACAATCCGTACTGCATAACAGATGTCGGGCCTTGTACACAGCATGGCATATATTAGGACACTGATCCTTAGACAGGTGAACCCCGTGCCTGAAAGGCAGTAACCCTTCTTGGAGTTCTGCATCTTATATCTAGACAACATCTTGTCAATATAAGACACTTGAGACATGCTAGCGTTCTGTTCTTCCGGTTCCGGACAATCTGGATACCTAAAAGATACTGAGCTTCTCCCAAATCTTTCATTTGGAATTGCGAAGCTAGCCAATTTTTACGTCAGTAAGAAATCCTACCTCATTCCCAATGAGAAGGATATCATCCATGTATAACATCAGAAATGCGACAGTTTTTTCGACGATTTTCTTGTAGACAAAAGGCTCGTCAACATTATGATCAAAGCCATAAGATTTGATTGTCTCATCAAACCTTATATTCCAAGACCTTGAGGCTTGTTTCAATCCATAAATAGACCTATGAAGTCGACAAACCTTTTGCTCTTGGCCTTGGGTTATGAACCCTTTGGGTTGGTCCATGTAGATGGTTTCGTCAAAGTTGCCATTCAACAAGGCGGTCTTGACATCCATCTGCCATAGCTCGTAGTCATAATATGCGGCAATGGCCAGAAGGATCCTGATCGACTTTACCATGGCAACAGGTGAAAAGGTTTCCTCATAGTCAACCCCTTTGACCTGGGTAAAACCCTTTGCCACTAGTCGTGCTTTGAAGGTCTGCACCTTCCCATCTCCACGTTTACGCTTGTAGATCCATTTACAACCTATAGGTTTTACCCCATCCGGTTGATCCACAAGCTCCCAGACAGAATTGAAGTACATTGACTCCATTTCCTGGTCCATAGCTTTAATCCATTCGTCCTTGTAACCATCAGCCATTGCCTGATTGTAGGTCAATGGATCCTCGTTGTCATCATCAGAAGTGACGACTTGGGTTTCAGCTAAACTCATGTAAAGTTCAGGCTGTCTAACAACCCTCCCACTACGTCGAGGCATTCCCAACTCTTAGAAACGGACTTGACTTGACGTGCTTGGATCAACAACACTTGTTGACGTACTAGCCCGATCAACAACTCTTGCTGATGTACTGTCCATTTTATTCAACACGATTTTTCTCCTAGGCAAATGATCCCTAACGGTGTCTTCCTCAAGGAAAGTGGCGTTTGTCGACACAAACACCATATTTTCCTTAGGATCAAATAAGCACAATTTTGAATGGGGTTCCAACTTCTTCGAATTTGACACCAACACATGGGTCGAGCATCCCCAAATTCTGAAATGGTATAAACTACCTTTACATCCATTCCAGAGTTCGAAAGGTGTTTCACAAACACTCTTCGACGGAACATTGTTCAAAATATACACCACAGTCTCTAGTGCGTAACCCCAAAAAGAATCAAGGAGACGAGCATAGTTCATCATCGACCAAACAATGTCCAACAAGGTTCTATTTCTCCTCTCCGATACACCATTCTGCTATGGCATACCAGGTGCTGAGTGTTGGGACGTAATTTCGTGTTCTATCATATAGTTCTGGAATTCAGTGTCCATATACACTCCACCTCGATCCGATCGAAGTGTTTTTATGGTTTTACCTAACAAGTTCTCAACCTCAGTCTTGTACTCCTTGAACTTTTCAAGAGTTTAAGACTTTCTATGCATTAGGTAAATATACCCATACCTCAAATAGTCAAGTATGAAAGATACGAAGTATTCCTAACCACCTCGTGCTTTAACACTCATCAGACCACAGAGGTCAGAATGTATAAGCTCAAGGGCTCCTTGGCTCTATATCCTTTTCCACTAAAAGGACGTTTGGTCATTTTGCCTTCGAGACATGACTCACACACCGGTAAAGAGTTTTCTTCCAACTGACTTAGAAGTCCACTTTTCACTAGTCTCTCAATCCTATTGAGATTAATGTGACCTAACCTTAGATGCCAAAGATGAGTATTTTCTTTTGGAGAAACTTTAACTCTTTTTAGTTCGTGTTTTAGCAGTTTTAAATAACTTAGTGTTCCCAACGCTTTTGACCGAATTAGGCTTTAAAACATACAAATTTGACTTAAGTGAAGCAAAACATAAGAAATTTCCATTTCCAGAAATAAACACTTTATTAGTAGAAAAAATTACATAAATTGAATGTTAAAAAAGACAGGAAATTGAAACGAGGTTTCTAGTAATCTCTGGAACTATATACAAATTATCTAACAATAAGTAATTCCTGCCAAAGAAAAGCTTCACTTTTGCCGATAGCTGCAGCAAAGACTATCTCCCCGGATCCAACCTGTAGAGTGACCACACCCTCTCGCAGCTGCTGCCAGGAATCAATTCCCTGAAAAGAAGAATAAACTTGGTTAGTGGCGCCTGAATCCAATATCCAGGCAGAGTCACTACTCTCCGCTAAAGAAGTTTCAGTTACCAGTAAATCGCATTTACCTTGATTCTTCCGCTCGACAAGGAATTTGGGACAGTTTCTCTTCCAAGTACCATCCCCATTGCAGTGGAAACACTTTCCTTTCTCTGCAACTTCCTTGACCTTCTTGTCCTTTTGGGCGGCAACTCAATCAGCTTTACCCTTCTTCATTTTATTCTTCCCTTTCGGGCGAGAAGGAGCAACATATTTGGTCTCAGAGGTCGACCTCTGTGATATGATCTGTAGGAAACATTTGCCTCAGTTTCTGGTGTCCTTATCCTCATCAAGGACTGGAAGTTCTGTAGCTCATTGAGGAAGGTAGTCAGAGTGTAGCTAATTTTGTTCATAACAGCATTTCTACGAAACCGAAGCAAACTCTTCGGAAGCGTCTCCAAAATAAAGTTGACCTGGCTCGACTCATCAATCCGCAAAATTAAAGTGGGTCGTCATGTCCAGAACATGCTCACGGACAGACGTCCCATCTTTCATTCGACTGTTGAAGACGTGTTTGAGCGAATCGTGCCTGACCTGAAAGGACTGTTGTCCAAATATGTCCTGCAACGACTCCATGATCTCTTTAGCGATGATCATCAACTCGTGCTTCTTTGCCAAGACTTCAGATAAGCTGGTAATGATATAGACCTTGGCCTTTTCATTTGCCCAGATCCATCGATCGTATGCATCGTGAACACTTCGTGATGTAGTCGAGGTCGACAACTGAGGACACTCCTCAGTAAGCACAAACTTCAGGTTGTCGGTTACAAGAATCGTGTTTATATTATTCCTCCACGTTTGGAAGTTATCCCCCACTAACTTGTCGGAAGCGAGTAAAGCGATAATTGAGCTGGACATTTTTGCTAAAAAATTAAAAAAAAATAATTTTGGGCCAGTCTCGCATAAACTATATGAAATCCAATCAAAATTTAGCAAAATTTAATCCTATGATCCCTAGGTCATTTAAAAATTGCAATGATATCCTAAAGGTTTAGAATGACCGCCACCGAAGGGTGAACAAAAACACTCCTCCTCTAGAACGAGACTTTCTCGACCAGACCCTAATCACAGAATAACTCTAATTTCATTAGGCATCCAGTTACCATTACTTGGTCGAATTCATTAACACTTAACGAATCCCGTGAGTGTCACCCTCAATCTTTAAGTTTCCAAGTATCCGTCCAAACAATAGCCACCGAAGGGTGAACACCGAAGGAAAACCAACAAGGAAACTGTATCCCTTTCGGGAATTCACGATGTTCCGACCCCATGATCAAAGCCCTCCGAAGGGATTGTCTGGTCCAGGCCAAACTAGCAGGCGGATCATAGGGGTCTCACGGTGTAAATCGAAAGAAGAGACCATGGGTCCCGTTTTCACAGGTCCCGCTCCCACTCACTATAAGTATTCTCTCCATTCACTTTGATATTGACCCATACAAGTACCATCCGAAGGGGGACGCTCCCATTTGCGCCACGAGGCCAAGTATGGATCTCACGGTGCAGACTTAACGGAGATTTGTGGTTGAAAAATTAAATGTATCTTATACACTTTATTTCCTCCCACTCAACACTTTATAATTTTCGGGATTGACCTAGATAAACCGGCTAAATTTACCCAAGTCTACCAATATAACTCTCATATGGCATTTAGCCTGAGGTTATATTCACATTAATACTTAGGTCTATGTGAGTAAATTAATCAACTTTTAATTAACGACACTCGCGAAAAATATAATCTAAGAATCTCCGGGTGAATTCACTCCATGAGTCTGGTTTCGGTGTAGGGTGTTCATGCAAGCGTCAACTTAAATACCCAAGCCTTAAACAAAACCTTCCTTAGACAGAGTTACTAATCAGTCACCATTCAAAGATTACATTTTGATTTCCTAAGAAAACCTAAGTCTAATTATTCAAGTTTTAAACACTTTAAAACTAATAATTAACTTAGGTTACATGCATTTCTATGTTATAGTTCTTGATCATTCAACACATGAATAACTATACTATAACATAATAGTTCATCACATGAAATTAAAATGTATGAGTATACTTTAATCTAAAAAATATTACACTTATATTAATTAAATTAAAACATGCATTTACTTATATTATAACACTTATAATATATAACCTATCATGTAAGCTATACATTATAACACTTATAATATAAATGATGCATGAAAATGTTTAACCTAGGGTGAGATTTTAAATCTATATGACATACACTATGCACATAGAAATTAATTAAATCATACATCACATGCATAAAATAATTAAATAGCAAAAATCGACATGTTTTGACACTTTAAGGGCAATTATTTAATTAAATAACATTTATATTAATATCATTTAATAAAATAAATTAAATAGATATAAAATAAATACATTTTACATTTTATAATTTAAATAAAAACAAATAAAATGAGCCCCACGTTGTAAAAAAAACCTTCAACTGCTTACGATGTGTGATAAGCCTCGCGAATTGCCCACTAACGCTAGCAGCGTTGCAACGCTGCAGCGTTCAGCGTTGTGCCAGCGTTCCCAATGCCAGCAGCGTTGCAACGCTGTCCTGCATCGTGCCTTGCTCCCGCAATCACAACGTTGAGATGACGATAAACAACATCTCAACGTTGTCGACAGAACAGCAAGCTCCTCTTGCTGTTCTTCGTCGTTTCTTGCCCATTTATGCTTCGATTTCCTCACAACATCCCATGCCACGAACGACTCGGACTTACATACTCGATTTACATTAAAATTTGCCCAAAACACGGGCCCTTACATTGATCAAATCAACTAGAAATGTAAATCTAAAAAACAGTGCCAAAACCGAAAACATCCATTTCGCAAACCACAATTTATCTCATAAATTATAGCAAATACCCACCTAATTTTAACAAAACTAAGTGCAACAACAAGAACCAACGATTGGTCTAATACCAATTGAAGGGAATGATCGGTGATGTTGTTGATGGAGATCGGATCTCCTTGAGTAGCAGAAACGAGTTTGGAATCGTAATTGCTTAATTGTTTTGGTTGAAATGCAAAAACTCATACATTGACAAAAACAAAACAAATATGTACTTTTAATCTAATAAGGCATGGATAAATACATGCAAACATGCTTAAGTCTAACAATTAAACTAAAAGGGAGGAGAAGATTACCTTTGTAGTTTTTCCCAGGCACAACAACTCCTTGCTCCACGATAAACAGCAACTCAGTAACTTCTTTGCTTCTCTGCTTTTACAGAACACTGCAAATAGAGAGCACCTTCTATATCTCTGGGTGCTTAGATCACCCTAGGTGGGTAGGGTTCCAACAATTGGAAGAACTTTTGGGAATTCTAGAGAGTAAGAGAGAGATAATTTTTTTTTAATTCAATCAAAATGAAGTGAAAATTGTTGGGATGAATGTCCTCATCTCGTGTACTTTGTAATATTCCAAGTTGTAAATAAATAAGAGTTATTTATTTGAGCCTTGTGATATAAATAAGAGTTATTTATTTGAACTTTATGTCTCGCATATTTCATAAACTTAATCCAATAAACTAAGCTCCAGGGTCATTGTATTAATGAGAGAACTAGAACTTGAACGGTGTGTAGTGGACACACAGGGAGGATCACGTTCGAGTTAATGACCCGAACGATCTACAGTATATGGATAGGGTTGGACATCTAATCTTGGATACATTGTGGATGTGGCCCGCTTTGTATTAAGATATAAACGAGGTGATCTGACTCGTTCATGTGGTTGACATGCGAGTGGGGGCATCCTATGCAATGAGATTGTACAAGACCGGGCCGTGGATTATTAGACTTACTGATGTAACACCGTTAACACTATAGAGCTAATAATTTCATAGATGACCATTAGTGACTTGACCTTAATCCTGAGCATGTTAAGAACTCCTGTCTGAGGGGGTCTGTCCATTGACTAGTACGGGTGAGGGTGCCACTGTTGCTCGCCCAATATGCCTATCTTCTCAACGACAGGACCACGTGGGTAGCTGGGAACTTGACTACGCAAGAAGGAATTCACTTGTTCCCGACTTAGGGAAACTAGAGGGGTTGTTCCCTTAAGTGTTGTCTCCAGGGCATGAACAATGGGGCCCCACTCTCTCATTGGCCTGAGAGGGTTGTTGTTTATGGTTGTACCATGCAACGTAGTTGTTCATTAGAGGAGCAAGAGGTAGACACAGGGGTAAAACGGTAATTTGACCCAGCAGTGTCTACGAACAACTAGTGAAGGGTCGACTCACGGGTATTTGTTATATCGATGGACACAACTTGTCCTATAGTTGTGAGAGTGCAATTACGGGATTTAGTGGAGTGTTACAGTAGCTAATGAATGTTGAATAACCGGGTCAAAGAGTTTGATAGGTTAGTCTCGGATCATTGGAGCTCGTCACGTGTAGGTCCATTAGGTCCTTCGGTTGGCTCAAATTTGACAAATTGAGGGATTACAGTTTGGTGTGAATTTGAAGTGTTCAAATTCATTATTTGGGTATTTATGTCATTTATATGAGATTTAGATGACATAATATATAGTTTGATGTGAATGAGATTCATAATAAACTATTTTATAGCCTAATTGATTAATTAGTACTAATTGGAGAAATTGAATTGAGAGAAATCAAATTGAATGTGGTTAAAATTAAAATTCCACATTTATGCAAGTGAGATTTGTATAATAAGGTATGAGATACCTTATATTATATGATATGCAAATATGATTTGTATATCATATAGTTGTGGCAAAATGGTGAATTGTTGGAGATTTTAACTCCACCACACACCATTATAAAAGGATGCATTCAAAGGCATCTCATATGCCATTTTTCCATTTTCTTGGATTTTGATCTAAAAGTTCTTCCATAAGATTAGGGTATTGGTTTAACTTAGGATTCCGGCTAAAAGAATCTATCTGAGTCCATGCCTAATTTAACTATTATAACTAGGTCTTTTAACCTTATGTCTAGGTGAACAAACATTTTAATTACCTAGATATAAACAAGAACTAAGGTTAATTAAACTTAGGCTCTGGATCAGTTCCCACGTTGGAGGTGTTCCGTTAACCGTCAGCTTAAGTACCGCCAACCTTAGACAAAACTTCACCAGTAGAGTTCTCTTATAACCAAAGTTCTAATGTCCTATTATATTTTAAACTATTTAAAATACTATGTAAGACTAATTTCTAATCCTATTACAAATTAAAACTTAGGTCTAAATTAATTTTAAATAATTTAAAACTAATTTAATTTTAACCCAAGTTCCTATGTTTGCATGCATTTCTTTATTATTGGTTATGGTTTCTAAAACCCTTTTAATTTATAACTTTTATAAATTTTCATGATTAACCTATGAAAAAGAACAATATTATAAAACCAACAATTATTTTTCAAATTGGAATTATAAAACTATTCCACTAATTGAATAATTAAATTACTTAAAATAAAATAACATTTATTTTAAACTAAGTAATTACATGCTCCATGCAATTTATTTTCCATATAATCTAATTATAACAATTATAATTCATTACTCATGAAAAATATATTAATCATGCATTTAAAACATATTCATATAACAATTATACAAATAAAATACATGAACATGCTTATCCTAAGGTGGGAAAAAATCTAAATGGCATTCATAAAGAAATACAGCTGTAAAATCGGAATAATTTGGCCTCTAAAGTGCAAAATAATAAAAATTACTCTAATTTTATTACATAAACCGATCCAAAACTCCTTGAATCGGGCTTGAATCGCTTGAACCGGATCGAAAACCAACCAAACCGCTGAACCGGTCTGCAGCTACTAGAATTCCATCACGGCGTTGCAACGCTGATGCGAGCGTTGCGACACCCGCTTCGTCCGCGTGCGCGCCTTTTATCGGGGTGACATTGCAACACTGAGGGGCAACATTGCAACGCCGCTGAGCCCTGGAACTCCCACATCGATAGGGATGTTGGGCATTGTGACGTCGTTCCTCAGCGTTGCAATGTTGATGAACGGCGTTGCAATGCTGCTGCTTCGACAGCAGCTTTCTTCTTCGAACACAACAACTTGAATCTTCAAATTCTCCTTCGATTCTCAATCGAATTGCATGAAATTTGTCCCGAACGACTCTTAACTCGAATACAGACTCAATAATGCACTTTATTGCCCAAAACACAAGGGCCTTTATATACAAAGTTATCAAATCAAAAGTAAACTAAGGCCAAAATATTCGTAAACTAGTTTTACAGCAAACAAAACTGAATTTTCCACCAAATCAATGCAATTTTGCTTCAACCAAATCAAAACAAGCATTGCTCTAATACCAATTTATGGAGATTGGATCTCCTTGAGCAGCTGAAACGAGTTTGGAATCGTAATTGCTTAATTGTTTTGGTTGAAATGAAAAAACTCATACATTGACAAAAACAGAACAAACATATACTTCTAATCTAATTAGGCATGGATAACTACATGTAAACATGCTTAAGTCTAACAATTAAACTAAAAGAGAGAAGAAGATTACCTTTGTAGTTTTTCCTAGGCACAGAATCTCCTTGCTCCACGACAAACAACAACTTGGGAACTTCACTGCTTCTCTTCTTTTATAGAATACTACCAATAGAGAGCACCTTCTATATCTCTCAGTGCTTCGATCACCCTAGGTGGGTAGGGTTCCAACAATTGGAAGAACTTTTGGGAATTCAAGAGAGTGAGAGAGAGAGAATTTTTCTTTTTTTTTTTTAAAACAATCAAAATAAGTGAAAATCTTGAATGGAATCGAAGTCCCCGCAGCAGAAGCGATTGCGAATCGCGCGCTCTTGATTTAGTTACAACGGTAAAATCAAGAACATAAAACATAGATTAAGCATATATAATAGAATGGACAACAAGAAATTACCTTTGAAGAACCTTTCTTCGAATGCTCCTCTCTCCCACGATCACGATCTCAGCAACAGGAACTCCAACGTATGAAGACACGACCACCGAATCTTCTCCGTTGTTCTCTAGGTGAGGGAGGAATGTGGGTTTCCTTTAGGAGAGGTGAGGTTTTTGTGAGAGATGTGTGTTTTGGAACTCTTCCAACAACACAACTAGAGAGGGCTTGTAATTCTATGAAAACACATTACCTAGTTGCATCTTATTCAACCATATATATAGGGGACTAGGATGGAAATGACCATCCTACCCTCCTTTATTCTCTCTTTAGTCTATAGTTTATATATGAATCTAATTCAGATTAAAACTATATATATTATATCAATTATATCATATATAATTGATATAACTCATCATGTATGAAATTGAACACTTCAATTTCACTCCTAACTTTATACCCTCAATATTACCATATTGAGCCAACGGAGGGATCTAATGGACCTACCGATCATGAGCTCCAATGATGTGAGATTAACTGATCAAACTCTTTGATCCAGTTAATCAATATTCATTAACTACAAGTCACTCCACTATAGACTTGTAGCTGCACTATCCTCACTGTAGATATTATTGTGTCCATTGATATAGTCATTACCCATGAGTCGACCCTTCACAGGTTGTTCGTAATCCCAGCTGGTCAAATTACTGTTTTACCCCTGTGATTACCTCTTTGCTCCTTAAGCACCACTGATCCTCTAATGAACAACAAGTCTAATGTCCTACCTTAGACTCATACCCTCATAGAGGGCAGGGCCACGTTGTTCAAGACCTGAAGTCAGTTCTTAAGGGAAAAACCTATCTAATTCCTTAGTGTAGGAATGAGTGAATTCCATCTTGCACAGTTAAGTTCCCAGCTACCCACGAGGTTCTCGTCACGAGAAGGTAGGCTTATTGAGTCGACATGTGCCACTCTCACCCATACTAGTCTAAGGACAAACCCCTATAAGCAGGAGTTCTTAACTTGCTCAGGAATCAGGTCGAGTCACTAATGACCATTTATAAATTGCTAGTCTTATCCTGTTAACGGTGTTACACTAGTTAGATTAATAATTTGCGATTCAGTCTTGTATGAACTCTTCATACAGGATGCCCCCACTCGCATGTCAACTACATGAATGAGTTGGATTACCTCATTTGTACTAATTACAAAGTGGGCCGCATCCATGGTGTTACAAGAATGAGGTTTCCAACCTTATTCTTATACCATAGACTATTTAGGTTATAATCGTGAACTCAACCCAAATAGTGTCCACTACACTGATTTCAAGATAAACGTTATAACCTTGGAGCTTAGTTTATTGGATTTATAAAAGCAAGACTGTAATTTTATCAAAACAAATAACACTTTATTTAATTGATCAAAATTACACAAGGTTAGGGCATAAATCCGAAAAATCTCCCACTTGACCTAAAACTTGTGGAGTACTAAACATTACAGTAATGTAAATCCAATAAACTAGGGAATTTAAACCCCTTTGTACAAAATACTCCCATTTTCCCTAGTTGGGGAAGACTTGCAAACCTAGACCTTTTAGGTGACTCTAAAAAACTTTAGCCGTGAGAGCTTTGTAAAAGGATCAGCAATGTTGTGCTCTGAGGCTATCTTCGTGACAATCACGTCTCCTCTGTGCATGATCTCTCGGATGAGATGATACTTCCGCTCTATGTGCTTTCCCCTCTTGTGACTTCGGGGTTCCCTCGAATTTGTCACTGCACCACTGTTATCGCAACACAACATGATGGGAAAAGACATATTTGGAACAACTTCCAAATTTAGCATAAATTTCCTCAACCAAACGACCTCTTTAGCTGCTTCACAAGCTACTACATATTCAGCCTCCATGGTGGAATCAACGATGCATCCTTGCTTGACGCTTCGCCATACTATAACTCCTCCGTTAAGAGTGAAAACTGACCCTGATGTAGATTTCTGAGAATCTTTATCAGTTTGAAAGTCAGAATTCGTGTATCCTGTAAGGATCAAATCCTTAGTCCCGAATACACAAGCATGTAGTTTCTTGTTCTCCGAAGATACTTAAGGATTGTTTTAACCGCTATCCAGTGTTCAAGTCCTTGATTGGATTGATACCTACTAACCATCCCAACTGCAAGACAGATGTCGGGCCTAGTACACAACATGGCGTACATCAGGCTCCCAACAACTGATGCGTAAGGAATCCGTCTCATATCCTCAACTCTTTGAGGTGTCTTAGGACACTGTTCCTTAGACAAATGGATTCCATGTCTAAAAGGCAACAAGCCCTTTTTGGAATCTTGCATCTTAAACCTTTACAACACTTTGTCTATGTATGATGCTTGAGACAAGGCTAGTGTTTTATTCTTATGATTAGGACAACTGGATCCCAAGAACAAATCGCGCATCACCCAAATCTTTCATTTGGAATCATGAGCTAGCCATTCCTTGATGTCAGTAAGATAACCTACATCATTCCCAATGAGTAGGATATCATCCACATAGAGAATTAGAAATGCAACAGAACTATTGATGATTTTCTTGTAGACACAAGCTTCATCATCATTCTGGTCAAAACCATAAGATCTGATAGCCTCATCAAATCATATATTTCAGGACCTAAAGGCTTGTTTTAGTCCATATATCGACCTTTTAAGCCTGCAAACCTTTTGCTCTTGTCCTGGTTTAATGAACCCTTTGGGTTGGTCCATGTAGATTATTTTTGCAAGATTGCCATTCAAAAAGGTTGTCTTAACATCCATTTTCCATACCTCATAGTCATAATATGCGACAATGGCAAGAAGGATACGGATAGAATTTACCATAGCAACATGTGAAAAGGTCTCCTCATAGTCAACCCCTTCAACTTGGGTATAACCCTTTTGCTGCTAGTCTAGCTTTAAAGGTTTGCACCTTCCCATCTACACCACGTTTTCTCTTGTAGATCCACTTACAACTTATAGATTTTACTCCATCAGGCTTATCTACAAGATCCCAAACAGAATTGAAGTGCATAAACTCCATTTCTTGGTCCATGGCTATGACCCATTTGTCTTTGTCAATGTCAACCATTGCTTGATTATAAGTCAATGGATCCTCGGAGTTGTCATCTGGTATAACAACTTGGGTTTTTCAATTTAAACCCATGTAACGGTCGTCAGATCACAACCCTCCCACTACGTCGAGGCATACTCAACTCTTGAGATGGACCCTCTTGACTAGACAAACTAGTATCAACAACTCTTGTTGACGTACTAGTGTTCTTATTAGCAACCATTGCTATTGTTCCGTCTTCCTCCAAGAAAGTGACATTTTTCGACACAAAGACCTAATCTTCCTTAGGATCATAAAATAAACCACCTCTTATTTCTTTTGGGTATCCAACGAATAGGCACAACTTTGAACGTGAATCCAACTTCTTGGATTTGTCACAAGCACATGTGCTGGAGAACCCCATATTCTGAAGTGACATAAACTACCTTTACGTCCTTTCTAGAGTTCAAAAGGTGTTTCAGAAACACTTTTGGAGGGCACACTATTCAAAATGTATATTGCAGTCTCCACTGCATAACCCCAAAAGGAACTAGGGAGATGAGCATAACTTATCATTGATCGAACCATGCCCAACAAGGTTCTATTTCTCCTTTCCGATACACCGTTTTGTTGTGGTGTGCCTGGAGCTAAGAGTTGGGATGTAATTCCTTGTTCTATCATATAGTTCTGGAATTTTATATCCATGTACTCTCCACCTCGATCCGATCGAAGTGTTTTAACTCTTTTACCTAATTGATTTTCAACCTCAGTCTTGAATTCCTTGAACTTTTCAAGTGCTTCAGACTTGTGGTGCATTAGGTAAATATGCCCATATCTGGAATATCATCTATAAAAGAGATGAAATATTGATATCCTCCCCTGGTTTTAACATTCATTGGACCACAAAGGTCTGAATGTATAAGCTCTAGAGAATCTTTGGCTCTATAACCTTTTCCACTAAAAGGTCTTTTAGTCATTTTCCCTTCTAGGCAGGATTCACATACTGGTAAGGAATTTTCTTCTAACTCGTTTAGAAGTTCGTTCTTTACCAATCTCTCAATCCTATTGAGATTAATGTGACCCAATCTTAGATGCCAAAGATGAGCATTTTCTTTAGGAGAAATTTTACGTTTCTTAGTTTGTGCGTTTGCAGTTTTAAATAATTCAGTGTTCAAAACCATTTTGACTGAATTAGGGTTTAAAACATACAATCCATTTTCTAATGAAGCTGAACATATTTCTAAACCTTTCTTCAAAATAAACACTTTATTCATAGAAAAGGAAACAAAAATACATTGTTCAATAAGGCAAGAAATGGAAATGAGGTTTCTAGTAAACCCTGGTATCACTAATATATTGTCCAACAATACATATTTCTTGCCAAAATAAAGCTTCATTGTGGCCTCATCTCTGGTGAGACGACTTCTCCATTTCCAACCCGAGCGTTATCTCTCCTTGTTGTAGTTCTTCGCCAGAATCAATTCCTCAAAAGAAGAGAAAACATGATTAGTGGCGCCTGAATCAAGAATCCAAGTTGTTTTATCATTATCCACTAAACAAGCTTCTAGGCAACGTAAATCATATTTACCTTCCTTCTTCTTTTCTGCAATGTTCTTCGGACAGTTCCGTTTCCAATGCCCGTCTTCGTTGCAGTGGAAATACTTTCCTTTATCAGCAACGTCTTTAACTTTCTTACCCTTCTGGGCAGCAGCTTTGTCAGCCTGTTTCCCTTTACCAACCTTCTTCATGTTCTTCTTCTTACCTCTCAAAGTTAGAAGAAGATGAAACCATCTTGTTTTTGTCCTGCAGGTCGAACCTCCGTGATAACTCCCATCGCAAAATTTGCCCCACCTTTCGATCCACGAATTTTCATCAAAGACCGAAAGATCTAGAGTTCATTGAAGGAGGTAAGATTAAAAGTAAGCTTGTTCATAACAGCATTACTTCTAAACTGCAGGAAACTATCTGGAAGGGTTTCGAATGAAGTCGACTGCTCAACTCATCGATGGAAGCACCATTCGACTCCGCGATGTTAAAGTGTACCATCATATTTAGGACATGATCCCGAACAGATGTACCCTCTGGCATCCTCGAGTTGAATATGTATTTTAGGGCATTATGTCGGGCTTGTGTGGATTGTTATCCAAACATACCCTACAAAGAATCCATGATTTCCTTGGCGGTAATCATGGATTCTTTGTAGCTTCTTGGCTAATATGTCAGACATACATGCCAGCATGTAGAACTTGGCCTTATCATTGGCCTTGATCCATCGATCATATGCATCATGAACATTTCGTGACGCATTCGAGCCTAGCACCTGAGGACACTTCTCAGTTAGCACAAACTTCAGATCATCCACTACCAAAATAGAGCTAGACATTTTTGCTGAAAATTTTACAAACAAACTTGTATGAGTTTCTTGCTATAACTCTAATCCAACCATGTTTTAGCTAAATATCAAATGATTCCTAGGCCATTTATAATTTGCAATGATACTCCAAAGGTATAGAATGTATGACACCGAAGGATAATCAAAAACACTCCTCCTCTAGATGAAGACGCTCTTGACCAAAACCTAATAACAGAATAACTCTTATTCCTATAGGTTTTAGTTACCATTTTTCGGTCTGGATACATACACAACTTATGTACCCCGTGAGTAAAACTCTTTGTCTTTAGATCACAGAGTCTCGATCCAATAAAATCCGCCGAAGGGAGGACTAGATTGGAAAATAGTCTAAGGAAATCTTTATCCCTTTCGGGTGTCTACTGTGTTAGATCCCCTATAATCAAGCCCTCCGAAGGGATTTTCTAGTCCAGGCAAAACTAGCAGGCTAACCATAGTGGTCTAACGGTGTAAACCGACAAAAGAGACCGTAGGTTTTATTTTCACTAAACCTGCTCCCACTCACTATAAGTACCCTCTCCATTCACCTTGGTATTGACTCATACAAACACCATCCGAAGGGGGACTCTCCCATTTGCGCCACGAGACCAAGTATGAGTCTCACGGTGTGAACTTCCCGGAGATAGCGTAGGTGGAAAAATATGTATCTCATACACTTTTTCCTCCCACTGAATACTTTAAGTCTATATAGGAATCTTTCTTAGACTAAAACCCGACTAATGGTTTTACCTAACTCTATCAACATAACTCTTATATTGAGAATCAATATAACTCTTATATTGATTTTATCCTAAGTTTGTTAATATAACTCCTTATATTAAACCTAGGGTTTCTAGTTTATTAACCCCTTAATAAAACTCGGTGACTTACATTGTAATTTATAAGACTCTCTCGATTAAATTTCACTCTCTCAGTCGGTTCTTAGGTAGGGGTGTGTTAGTTCCACGTCACTTAAATACCCCAGCCTAGACAGAACTTTCCTTAGACAGAGTTCCTCTTTTAATCATAGCTTATAAATTACTTGGTTCCTAATTCTAATATAATTAGAACTAGATAACCTAAGGTCTATTATTTCCATGTTCTAAACACTTGAAAACTAATAATTAACCTTAGGTGACATGCATACTATGTTATAGTGCTTGATCATTCATCACATGAATAATAAGACATTCATAGCATATTCATCTCATGAAAAATAATGCATGTCAATGTTGTCCAAAAATTAATATAACAACCTTATATTAATTAATCATGCAAACTATATAATATAACTCCTTATATTAGAAATGATGCATGAAAATGCTTAACCTAAGGTGAGATTTCTAAAATACAAGCATACACTATGCATGGCAATAATTACACAACAATTGCATAATTAAAATAGAAAAAATTAGACCAATTTTGGCACCCTAGAAATAATTTTAATTAATATAATCTGATTATATTAATTAAAATTAAATATATTAAATATATTAAATATAAAACGTTTTTATAATTAATATATAATAAAAATTCCGTTTTCTGCCCGTTGCTCCTCGTATGAAACGTATCTGGCATTGCAACGCTGATAACAGCGTTGCAAAGGTGTTGTTGTCGTTTTCTGCCGAGCATTGCAACGCTAAGGGCAGCGTTGCAACGTTGTCGCCTTCTACAGTCGCGCGCGTGCCGCAGTGGCGTTGCAACGCCAATGAACAACGTTGCAACGCCATTCACAGAACAACAACAATCTCCATTGTTTTTGGCTCGTTTTTGCTCCGATCTTCTCAACAACCGCCTTGCCTCGATCAACACGGACTTACATACTCGATTTACAATTAAATTTGCCTCGATCAACATGGACTTACATACTCGATCTAAGTGCCAAAATTGAAAACATCTAATTTTGCAAAACCGTTCACACATCTCATGCAAAAACAGTAAATCCCACCTTGTTCTTAAAAAAAACAGAACATAAATCAAGAACACAATTAGGCTCCGATACCAATTGAAGGGAATCGAAGTCCCCGCAGCGGAAGCGATTGCGAATCGTGCGCTCTTGATTTAGTTACAACGGTAAATTCAAGAACATAAAACATAGATTAAGCATATATAATAGAATGGACAACAAGAAATTACCTTTGTAGAACCTTTTTTCGAGTGCTCCTCTCTCCCACGATCACGATCTCAGCAACAGGAACTCCAACGTATGAAGACACGACCACCGGATCTTCTCCGTTGTTCTCTACGTGAGGGAGGAATGTGGGTTCCCTTTAGGAGAGGTGAGTTTTTGTGAGAGATGTGTGTTTTGGAACTCTTCCAACAACACAACTAGAGAGGGCTTGTAATTCTATGAAAACACATTACCTAGTTGCATCTTATGCAACCATATAATAGGGGATTGGGATGGAAATGACCATCCTACCCCTCATTTATTCTCTCTTTATTATATAGTTTATATATGAATCTAATTCAGATTAAAACTATATATATTATATCAATTATATCATATATGATTGATATAACTCCTCATGTATGAAATTGAACACTTCAATTTCACTCCTAACTTTATACCCTCAATATTACCATATTGAGCCAACGGAGGAATCTAATGGACCTACAGATCATGAGCTCCAATGATGTGAGATTAACTGATCAAACTCTTTGATCCAGTTAATCAATATTCATTAACTACAAGTCACTCCACTATAGACTTGTAGCTGCACTCTCCTCACCGGAGATATTATTGTGTCCACTGATATAGTCATTACCCATGAGTCGACCCTTCACAGGTTGTTCGTAATCTCAGCTGGGTTAAATTACCCTTTTACCCTTGGATTACCTCTTTTCTCCTTAAGCACCATTGATCCTCTAATGAACAACAAGGCTAAGGTCCTACCTTAGACTCATACCCTCATAGAGGGCGGGGCCCCGTTGTTCAAGACACGAGTCGGTTCTTAAGGAAACGACCTATCTAATTCCTTAGTGTAGGAATGAGTGAATTCCATCTTGCACAGCTTAAGTTCCGACTACTCACGAGGTTACGTCCACGAAAAGGTAGGCTTATTGAGTCGGCTACATGCCACTCTCACCCATACTAGTCTAAGGACAAACCCCTATAAGCAGGTGTTCTTCACTTGCTCAGGATTCAGGTCGAGTCACTAATGATCATCTATAAATTACTAGTATTATCCTGTTAACGGTGTTACACTGGTTAGACTAATAATTTGCGATTCAGTCTTGTATGAACTCTTCATACAGGATGTCCCCACTCGCATGTCAACTACATGAATAAGTTGGATTACCACATTTGTACTAATTACAAAGTGGGCCGCATCCATGGTGTTACCAGAATGAGGTTTCGAACCTTATTCTTATACCACAGACTATTTAGGTTATAATCTTGAACTCAACCCAAATAGTGTCCAGTACACTGATTTCAAGATAAACGTTGTAACCTTGGAGCTTAGTTTATTGGATTTATAAAAGCAAGACTGTAATTTTATCAAAAAAAATAATACTTTATTTAATTGATCAAAATTACACAAGTTTAGGGCATAAATCCCAACAAATCCCTCGAATAATCTCTTCTCACAAGGAGAAGAAAGCTCTGGAGAGGGCATCTCCCAGTCCCTATCGAATAAGGAATTGGGAGAGAGAGGCAACGTGTCCTCCTGACACGTTCCCTATTTTTATTTTAATTAATAATAATTAATAATTCAATTAAATCTTATTTAATTTAATTTAATTAAATATCATATATTTAATTAAATTAAAATAAATATCATATATTTAATTTAGATTAAATCACATTTAATCAATTTTCCCTCTAACCTATAGTTTTAATGCACATCTTATGCACATTAAATTTTAACCTACGATTTTCAAATATGAATCACATTCACATTTGAATTTAATATTTGAACTCTTTCAAATATTTAATTCTCTCATGTAATTTAATATAAATCATATTCACATTAAATTTATAATATATAGTTCCAAAACTATATATTATATCGTATCAATATACATTAAGTTTATTCTCTTATGAATTTGAACATTTCAAATTCAAATGATCTAAGAACCCTTTACGAGCTAGAAGGTGGACCAAATGGACCTACAGATCAGAAGTTCCAACAATACGAGACTGCTCGGTTAATCTCATTAACCTCCCAATCAACATTCGTTAACTGCGGGAACACTCCACGAAAGTCCCGCAACTGCACTCTTCTCACTACAGATATATTTTTGTGTCCACGAATATTGACCAATAACAGCAAGTCAATCCTTTACGAATGTTCGTAACACTATCTGGGTCAAATTACCGTTTTACTCCAGGGTTACATCTTGTACCTTAAGTACCAATGCTCCTGTAATGAACAATTTGTTTATGGTCCTACCAAGAAATAGAGCCCCTCTCGGGCCAATGAGAGGGTCGGACCGTTTGTTCAAGTCCTAGAGACACCACTTAAGGAAACATTGCTCTACTTACCCTAGTAGGCGGGAAGGAGTGAATTCCATCATGCTAAGTTAAGTTCCCAGCCGCTCACTCGGTCTTGTCCCCAAGAAGGTTAGCATATTGAGTCAGCGTATCTAGCCACTCTCACCCATACTAGTCAAAGGACAATCTTTCACGAACAGGAGTTCGTAACCTGCTCAGGATTGAGATCAAGTTCCCTAGGTCATCCAAGTGAAATAGAAACCTAACTAGTCAACGGAGTTACAGCTAGAGGTTGCTATTTCGTGGTCCAGTCTTATGTAATCTCATGACATAGGATATCCCCACTCACATGTCATCTACACGAACACGTTAGGATCACAGTGTTTGTATCAAATACAAAATGGGTCACATCCATAGTTTTACCAGGGTAAGGTACCCAAACATTATCCCCTAAATATAGACCCTTTAGGTTGTATCTCGAACAGAGATCCTCTATATGTACACTACATTTACTTAAAGATACATTTAACAGCCTTGGGATGTTTAGTTTATTAGATTTAGGGTATAAACAAAGGTAAACTCGTTGATAATGAACAATAACTATTTATTGAAATAATAACACTTTATTACATTAAACTATCATATATTTAAGGCTAAACATGCATTCTATGGAAGAAAAAACAGTAAGTTAAAGATGATACTTACTTGTTGAAGACTTTCTTCAAGATTCCTTCCTCCTATGATCACGAACTCTTTGTGTTCTCCCCACGATCTCGAACTACTCGAATAATCCGAATGAACGGACACCCTCCACTGAATTTCTCGATTGTTCTTCTTTTGGAAGAAGGAGAATAGTGAGATTCTCTTCTTTTTGGTCTAGGAGGAGAGCTTTTGAGAGAGAATTTGAGAGAGAGCAAAACTCTTCTTTTGGTGAGATTTCCAAAAATGAGAGTTTAAGCATACAACCCTTCTTGCAAAAGGGGTTTGAATAATGGAGATAGGTGGAGTTGAAATCTCCACCTATTTACCATTTTACCATAATTATAGGTTATGCAAATCATATTTGCATAACCACATATTAAAAGATATCTCAAATCTCATTTTACAAATCAAATTTGCAATATTGTGTATTTTTTAAATTGAATCACATCCAATTTAATATCTCTCAATCTAATTTCTGCAAATTAGCCCTAATTCATCAATTAGACTAACCTATATTTTATTATGAATATCATTCACATTAATCTATATATTATATCATTCATATCTCATATAAATGACATAATACCCTTTAGTGAGCTTGAACACTTCAATTCACACTAAAAAATGTAAACCTTCTTTTTGTCCAGTTTGAGCCAATTGAGGGACCTTATGGACCTACAGTGGCGAACTCCAATGATCTGAGATTAACCTATCAAACTCTTTGACCCGTTTAATGTACCTAAATTAGCTACGGTAACACTCCACTAAAGCCCGTAGCTGCACTCCCGTTAGTGTAAGATATTACGTGTCCACTGATATAACCAATGCCCATGAGTCGACCCTTCATAGGTTGTTCGTAGACACTGTTGGGTCAAATTACCGTTTTACCCCTGTGTCTACTTCTTGCTCCTTAAGTCCCCACTGCTCCTCTAATGTACAACAACGTTGTAATGGTCCAACCATACACAACAACCCTCTTGTGGTTGTGAGTGGGTGGGTGCCCGTTGTCCAAGCCCTGGAGACAGCACTTAAGGGAACAACCCCTCTAGTTTTCCTAAAGGCGGGAACGAGTGAATTCCATCTCGTGTAGTTAAGTTCCCAGCTCCCTACTTTGTCCTGTCCTTGAGAAGATAGGCATATTGGGCGAGTTACTGTGACCACCCTCACCCGTACTAGTCAAAGGACAGACCCAAAGACAGACAGTGCGCGTAACACGCTCGAGATTCCGGGCCGTGTCACTAATGGTCATCTACGAAGTTATTAGTCCACCGCACCATTAGCGTGTTACATCAATAGGTCTAATAATTCACGATCTGGTCTTGTACATTCTCATTGTACAGGATGCCCCCACTCGCATGTCAACCGCATGAACGAGTCAGATCACCTTGTTTGTATCTTAATCCAAAGCGGGTCGCATCCACAGTGGGTCGCATCCACAGCGTATCAAGGATTAGGTCTCCAACCCCATCCATATACTGTAGATTGTTCGAGTCATTTACTTGATCGTGATCCTCCCTGTGTGTCCACTACACACCGTTCAATTTCTAGTTCACTCATATATTCAATGACCCTAGAGCATAGTTTATTTGAAAAAGTTTGTAATAAATGCGAGACACAAAATGATGAAATAAATAACATTTATTAATTTCAAATGTTAATTTACAAACATAACGAGATTAGGACAAACATCCCAACAAACTAATTATTTAATTAGGGATAATTTGGAGAAATTGATTTGAGAGAAATAAAATTGAATATGATTCAATTTAAAATTTCACAATTATGCAAATGTGATTTGTATAATAAGGTATGATATACCTTATATTATGTGATATGCAAATATGATTGACATATTATATAGTTGTGGTAAAATGGTAAATGGTGGAGATTTTAATGCCACCACATGACATTATAAATAGGTAGAATGTGAGACATTCCATAAGCTTGTCTCTCATTTTTTAGAATTTCATCCAAAAGAGAAAGCAACTCTCTCTCAACTCTCTCTCAATTCTCTACAAGTCTCTCCAACCCGAAATCCAAAGGGAGTCCAACCACTCTTCCTTATCCTCCCGAGACAACCGAGAAGATCAAATGGAGGTGTCCCCTTGATTCCGTTTGTAGTACGTTCGTGATTTAGAGAGTTCGTTCGATCGTTTAGATCGTGACTGGAGAAGGAAAACTAAAAAAACGATTCTTCAAGAGGTAGGTTCGAAAACCTTGTTGTTTTCTTCTCTATTTGTATGCTTAGCCTAGTTAGAATGTGATTCTTTCAATTTTAAGAAAATTAGAACAACAACGAAACAAAGACAATCACATCGTACTTACTCTGTGGGAAATCTATTCCTTTCAATTGGTATCCGAGCCATACGTTGCAATTCGCTTTTGGTTCTGTAATTTTCTTACAATTAGGTGGGTTTCTTTAATAACTCATGTGATGAATGTTCTAGTTTTGCAATTGGATGTTTTCGGTTCTTGGCACAAAAAGTTTAAATTTATTTTTATGTTGATGAGATCAATGTAAGGGCATGTTGTTTTTGAGCAAATTGAATGTAAATCGAGTCTGTAAGTCCATGTCGTTCGTGGCAAGGCTTTGCTGTGAAGAAACGGAGTGGAAACGGACGAAAATAGAAGAGTTTTGTTGTTGTACATGGCACGACGATGCAATATTGTTATCAGGGTTGCAAAGCCATGCTTGCGAGAGATTAATATGTTGCAGGTGCAGCGTTGCAATGCCAGGCGCGACATTGAAACGTTGTGCGCATTGAGCACGCGGGAATGGCTTTGAGTAGCGCGACGTTGCAACGCTGACCACGACGTTGTAACTTCTTTTTATTTATTTTATAGAATCTGTTTATTTAAATTAGTTTTATTAATTAATATTAATATAATTGTTATATTAATGTTAATTATTTAAATTAATGTCCCTAGGGGTGCCAAAACCAGTCCAATTTGCTATTTAATTTTATGCAAGTGTTGTATGAAATATTATATGCATAATGTATGCCATATAGTTTAAAATCCCACCCTAGGTTAAACATATCATGCATCATATTTATATTATAAGTGTTATAATATATAGTTTGCATGATTAGGTTATATTATAAGAGTTATAATATAATGTATGAATGATTAATTGATTGATATAAGTGTTATATTAATTAGATTAAAAGCATTGACATGCATTTTATACATATGATGTATGTATGTTAGAAAATATGATATTCATGTGATGGATGATCAAACATTATAACATAGAAATGCATGTAACCTAAGTTAATTAATTAGTTTTAAATGGTTTTGAACTTGAATTAATTAAACTTAGGATTTCTAGTCCTAATAAGATTAGAATTAGGAAATCAAATATGAATTATGAATGGTGACTAATTAGTAACTCTGTCTAAGGAAGGTTCTATCTAAGGAAGGTTCTGTCTAAGGCTGGGGTATTTAAGCTGAACGATAGCACCCAAAATGTGCTATCCTTAGGCTTAATTACTGCTAGTTTTATGAAGATTTCAGGACTTTTACGTGTTTAAATTACTCAATTTCTGGTTAAGAGCTTAAACAAAATAATTGGAGACATTTTGGATCACTCGGGATAAAAACGAGGCTATTTGGAGCTAAAAATAACATTAAGTGGAAGTAGAAGGATCAATACAAGCTTCAAGACCCGAGGTGATTGCGTTACAACGTCATGCAGAGCGTTGCAACGCCGAGCGTGTTGCGTTGATGCGTTGAAGGCCTATGCAGGAAGCGATGCAACGCTGCCTTAGGGTGTTGCAACGCTATATCGATAAGGGAACAAGCATAAAAAACCGTTGCGTGGGTGTTGCAACGCCAGATCGATAAGAAGCGCGTGCGTTAGGGTAGCGGCGTTGCAACGCTACCCTTAGCGTTGCAACGCCATCGATAGTTTTCATATTCACCACGTGGTTAGGGTAAAGCGTTGTAACGCTGTCCCTAGCGTTGCAACGCTGCACCGATTTCATCTATGAATACAACCTTACATCTTCTTGCAAAAGAACCCGAATTTGATAGACTTTTGACCGTAATTTCGAAATACCATCTATAAGAAGAGAATAGAGAGCATATCTTGGGAGCCAAAGCATTCGTGGAGGTTCGAGATCGAAAATGGGAGCTCGAAGACGAAGGATCGACATCGACACATAAGTTTAATTTCCTTTTCTTTCAGATTGTAATACCGTTTTAAGACGTTTTGTACACTCTTAGCTTGGTTTTTATGTAATTTAGAGTAGCTAAATGTTGTAGTTAAGATTTGATTTGCATTTTAAGACTTATTTGCTATGTATTGATGTATGTTTTGTTCTTTATTTTTGGCAATTAGTTCTTTAACTCCTGGTATTGTTGGTTTAAGTGGACTCGAGAGATAAAACTTAGATTAGACCAAAGTTGTCAAAACTCTTAGAAGTCTGGCATGAGAATAACCTAGAAGTCTAAGGGAAACACATAAAGAAGTTGTTTAATGTCGTGCATGTTGTAGGTTCATATGGAGACTATAGAATTTATTACATGTGTGAGACTCACTAAGAATCGAGAGGTTTTCTTGAGTATCTTACTTCTTGTTTTTAAATTCATCACATTAGATCATTGCATGTGTTAATTAAGTCATTAACTTGTGAAGTCAATTTTCTCTAAATCTATCAATTCGTGTCTCCACGTATTTGTTTGTCTTTAATTCTTGTTTCACCACCTATCTATGTTATGTTTCTTTAGCTAAAATTAAGAATTAGTATCTTGGTAATTAATTAATCTAGAAACCCATTCCCGAGGACGATACTTGGACTCTTAAATCACTATGCTAAAACTTGACCCGTACACTTGCGGTATTACAATATAATTATACGCAACAAGTTTTTGGCGCCGTTGCCGAGGAATGGCGATTATTTAGATTAATTAATATTAGGAGAAAATTTGAGATTTTAGACTAAAGTGTGTTTGTGTTGTTTTTCTTATTTGTTTTTTTTTTGTGTTTGTTGTTTGTAACCTTATTTGTCTTATTTTAGTTTTGTGTCTTTTTGACTCTTTGTCCCCTGTTTTGGTTGTGTTACTATTGTGTAAAAGTCTTGATTTGAATTGCTGATTTTTCAAGTATGAGTTTGCATGATTTTGATTCTCCATCATTCTATTGTCCCTCTTAGGACCCTAGGTATGTGCATCATGATTTCTCTGAATACCATTTGTCTAATTTTTACAATTATATACCTGACATTGATGAAATTCACGTGATGGTAGTTATTTAGGCACTTGGAACCATAATTTTGTTGGGATGTATGTCCTCATCTTGTGTAGTTTGTAATATTCCAAGTTGTAAATAAATAAGAGTTATTTATTTGAACTTTGTGTCTCGCATATTTCATAAATTTAATCCAATAAACTAAGCTTCAGGGTCATTATATTAATGAGAGAACTAAGAACTTGAACGGTGTGTAGTGGACACACGGGGAGGATCACGTTCGAGTTAATGACCCGAACGGTCTACAATATATGGATACGGTTGGAGACCTAATCCTGGATACACTATGGATGCGACCCTCTTTGTATTAGATACAAACGAGGTGATTTGACTCGTTCATGTGGTTTACATGCGAGTGGGGGCATCCTGTGCAATGAGATTGTGCAAGATCGGACCGTGAATTATTAGACTTACTGATGTAACACTGTTAACAGTATAGGGCTAATAATTTTGTAGATGACCATTAGTGACTCGACCTTAATCCTGAGCGTGTTACGGACTCTTGTCTGTAGGGGTCTGTCCTTTGACTAGTACGGGTGAGAGTGGTCACTGTTGCTCGCCCAATATGCCTATCTTCTCTGGGATAGGACCACGTGGGGAGCAGGGAACTTGACTACGCAAGAAGGAATTCACTCGTTCCCGACTTAGGGAAACTAGAGGGGTTGTTCCCTAAAGTCTTTGTCTCCGGGGCTTGAACAACGGGGCCCCCCACTCTCTCATTGGCACGGGAGGGTTATTGTTTATGGTTGGACCATACAACGTAGTTGTTCATTAGAAGAGCAGTGGGACTTAAGGAGCAAGAGGTAGACACAGGGGTAAAACGGTAATTTGACCCAGCAGAGTCTACGAACAACTTGTGAAGGGTCGACTCATGGGTATTGGTTATATCGATGGACACAACTTGTCCTATAGTGATGAGAGTGCAGCTACGGGCTTTAGTGGAGTGTTACTGTAGCTAATGAATGTGAATAACCAGGTCAAAGTGTTTGACATGTTAGTCTCGGATCATTGGAGCTCGTCACGCGTAGGTCCATTAGGTCCCTCAGTTTGCTCAAATTGGACAAATTGAGGGTTTACAGTTTGGTGTTAATTTGAAGTGTTCAAATTCATTATTTGGGTATTTATGTCGTTTAAATGAGATATAGATGGCATAATATATAGTTTAATGTGAATGAGATTCATAATAAACTATAGTATAGCCTAATTGATTAATAAGTGCTAATTGGAGAAATTCAATTGAAAGAAATTAAATTGAATGTGATTCAATTTATAAATCCACAATTATGCAAATGAGATTTGAATAATAAGGTATGAGATACCTTATAATATGTGATATGCAAATATGATTTGTATATCATATAGTTGTGGTAAAATAGTGAATTGGTTGAGGTTTTAACTCCACCACACACCATTATAAGAGGATGCATTTAAAGGCATCTTAAAAAGGGCTTTTTGCAATTTTTTCGATTTTCATCCAAAGAGAGCAAAAGGGTTTCTCTCTAGAATTCTCTCATCTCTCACAATTTCTCCTCACCCAAAACCAAAGGGAGTCCCACCTACTCTCCCTCAACCACTCGAGAACAATGAAGTATACCCTGTGGAGGTGTCTTGCTGCTCGGATCGAGGTTTGTGTTCGAAGAGATCATCCGTTCGAGAGAGATCGTGACCAGAGGAGGAAAGCATTGAAGAAGTGTTCTTCAACACGTAAGTATCGTTTATCCTTAGTATTTTTCCTCTTCTTTTGGCATGTTTAGCCTAGAATTAAAGTAGTTTAGTTCAATTTTAAGATAGAATTACACAACGAATCAACGACGTTTCACAACGTCTTCCGCTTTGAGAATTTCATATCACTCAATTGGTATCAGAGCCAATCGTTGCTCTTCGTTGTGTATTCCGTGAATTCTTAAAATTTGGTGGGTAGTATTAATTTTAATGAGATGAATGTTAATGGTTTGCAAGTTTGGATGTTTTCGATTTTTGGCACTTAGTTAGATTTACATTCAAAGTTGATGAGATAAATGTAAAGGCCTGGTGTTTTGACATTTTTTTATGTAAATCGAGTCTGTAAGTCCGTGACGTTCGTGGTCTGGGTTGTTGTAAAGAAATTGGGGCGAAAACGAGCTAGAAATGACGAAAAAGCAGCAATAGGGGCTTGTTGTTCTGTCGACAGCGTTGAGACGCTGTTTATCGGTGTCTCAACACTGGAATTGCTGGACCATGGCACGCTGAAGGAAAGGGTTGCGACGCAAGGCGTTGCGTTACAACGCTCCTGGCGTTGGGAACGCTGGCACAATGCTGGATGCTGCAGTGTTGCAATGCTTCGAGTGTTAGTGGGCAGTTCGCGAGGCTGAAGCATTTAACGTGGGCGGCTTCTCAATTAGGAAATCAAAATGTAATCTTTGAATGGAGACTGATAAGTAACTTTGTCTAAGGAAGGTTTTGTCTAAGGATGGGGTATTTATGTTGACGCTTGCGGAACACCCCTACCTGGAAACCGACATGGGAGTGAATTCGGTCCGGAGATTCATAAGTTATATTTTCGTGAGTGTCGTTAATTAAGAGTGAATTAATTTACTCACATAGACCTAAGTTAACAATGTGATTATAGACTTAGGCTAATCCAATATAAGAGTTATATTGGTAGACTTAGGTAAATTTTAGCCGGTTTATCTAGGTCGATCCCGTTTAATTTAAAGTGTTAAGTGAGAGGAAATAAAGTGTATGAGATACATTTAATTTTCCATCCAAAAATCTCTGTTAAGTTCGCACCATGAGATCCATGCTCGCCCTCATGGCGCAAATGGGAGTGTCCCCCTACGGGTGGCATTTAGATGGGTCAATATTCAACGTGAATGGAGAGAGTACTAATAGTGAGTTGGAGCTGGACCTGTGAAAACGGGACCCACGGTCTCTTCTTTCAATTCACACCATGAGACGCCTATGATCTGCCTGCTAGTTTGGAATGGACCAGACAATCCCTACGGAGGGCCTTGATCATGGGAGTCGGAACACCGTGAATTCTCGAAAGGGATACGATTTCCTTGTTGGTTTTCCTTCTTAGTCCTCCCTACGGCGGCTATTGTTTGGACGGATACTTGGAAATTTAAGGATTGAGGGTGACACTACTTGAGATTCATTAAGTGTTAATGGATTGCATCCAAAAATGGTAACTGGATGCCTAATGGAATAAGAGTTATTCTAGTATTAGGGTCTGGTCGAGAGAGTCTCGTCCTAGAGGAGGAGTGGGTTTGTCTACGCTACGGTGACGGTCATTCTAAACCTTTAGGGTATCATTGCAAGTTTTGAATGACCTAGGGATCATAGGATAAAAATTTGCTAAAACCCGATTGGATTTTCAAAAGTTTTTGCGAGACTAATACAAAGTTTTTCATTTTATTTCAGCAACAAAATGTCAAACGCTTTTAACGCCCCTTTAGCTTCCGTTAAGTTAGTCGGTGTTGCGTAAAATTATATTGCAATACCGCAAGTGTACGGGTCAAGTTTTAGTATAGTGATTTGAGTACAAAGTATCGTCCTCAGGAATGGGTTTTCTAGATTAATTAATTACCAAGATACTTTTTCTTAATTTTAGCTAAAGCAACAAAACTTTGATGGATAGTGAAAAGAAAGATAGAAAATAAATGTACAATTGGAGACACGAATATGATAGAATTGAAGGAAGATGATTTCACAAAATAATTCCTTATTTAACACATGCAATGAACTAATATTATGAATTTATAAACAAGAAGTAAATTACTCAAAAAAGTCTCCCTCGATCTCTCAAGAGCCTCGCACATACAATAAATCTTATAGTCTCCATATAAAATCTAAGCATGCACGACATTAAGCAACTTCTTTATGCGTTTCCCTAAGATTTCTAGGTCATTCTCATGCCAGAATTCTAAGAGTTTTGACAACCTTGTTCTAATTTAAGATTTTTCTCTCGAGTCCACTTAAACCAAAGATATAAATGAAATTAAAAATGAATTGCCAAAAATAAATAACATAACAAAGTTCAATACATAATCAAATAAATCTAAAACATGCTAATCAAATTCCAACTACAACGTTTAGCTACTCAAAATCACAATAAAAACAAGCTAAAGTCATAGGAAAAGCCTTTAAACTCAATTACAAATTAAAAGAAAGAGAAATAAACTTATGTGTCGATGTGGGTCTCTCGTTCCCGAGCTCCCGTCACGATCTCGAGCCTCCACAAACGCTTTAGCTCCCAAGGAATGCTCTTTTTTCTCCCCTTAGAGTGTGTATTTCGAAACTAGGGCTTAAAACTACCAAATTCGGCTCTTTTTGTAATGAAAACAACATGTTGTATTTATAGGACTTTTCGGTACGGCGTTGCAACGTCGTACTACTCCGCCACCAACCCATGCGACCATTTTTGTCATATCTTTTTATTTCGGGTGTCCAAATGACCTCCCGGTTTGATGCGTTGGAATCGTGATTCGATGTAGAATCTCTCAGTATACTTTTTATACTCAAAATACATCTATATTTTTCTTGGGTCTTCAATTCAGCACACACATGTTCCAAATTGCATCAAAATAGTCTCAAAACACTCAATTCATGTTTCTCAAGCTCAATTTCCTGAAATTAACCATAAAATACCATGAATGCCCATGTTTTAAGTATAAAAACTAGCTAAAATATAGAAATAAGATAGCATATTTGCATGCTATCAAATACCCCCACACTTAAGCTTTTGCTAGTCCCGAGCAAAATGAAATTAAACTATAAGATCTTTCTTATGCATATATCAGAATCAAGCCTCAGAGATTTTGAAAGAAATTTTAACAATCACGAGAAACATTCGAACATGATACTTCAACAAGCAATTTAAAACTTTTCCTAAGTGTTCCTACATGTGTGTGTGATTAGCATCCGTTCATTTAATCTCTACTAAGCCCGGAACAACTTTATTAGGTTCTCCATTCAACTTCCCCCTACACTGGTCATAGTTTCTAATCCTTGAGTCTCCCCACATTCAAGAAATAAACAACTTTACTCGACACTTAATCATTATTTTGAGTCACTTTTTTATTTTCCTTTTTTTTTTTATGAAAGGACACTAGCTTTCACACATCCACTGCAGGGACCCTTACCCAGAGCACTCGCTCAATCGGTGGCCTAAACCGATCACAATTGAAGGTAGCTCTTTTTGTCCTCACGATTTTTTTTCTTTAACAAACATAACAACAAAAGCAGCAGGCGACAACTCTTTCACATAATGCACATATTATACAGATCATGCGATTCATATTGTCATTCACCCTATCCTGCAGTTTAACTCTCAAATCAGTTCTCAGACCTATCGAGGTGACATCAAACTTCTAAACCTAATAACTTTGTTCTAAACATTTCAAAACTACAGGAACACAGGCTATGTGCATAATATTGCAGGAAAAACTCAAGAAAATTTTTAATTAACTCAAATTCATATCATGCTCTCAAGTTTCAAAGTGAGAATCACAAATTTTAAATTAAATCTCGCCCTAAGCCATCATAATCATACTTATGCATAAGATCAATCAACAATTCGACACATACTCGGGGACGGTCACATGAGATAAGCAAATCCACCCCCAAACTTAAACTAAACATTGTCCTCAATGTTTACAAAATAAGCTCAAAGAAAGTAAGAAGGGTAAGAGTGAACAATACTGTGTCCGAGTAATAGAGATTTTCATTTTCTTTTGAATTCCTTTTAAGTGCCAAGTTACGTGAGATGAAGTATGCAGAACGGGAGCATGGATTTCACGAGGGAGACATCAACACAACCTAACAAAACAAAAACAACGAGAACTAAGAACTAAGCAAACAAATAAAACAACTAAAGCAAAAACAAAAACGTAAATGAAATGTAAAGCTTGGGTTGCCTCCCAAGAAGCGCTTTCTTTCACGTCTTTAGCTAGATGGACCCATGGTTGGCATCAAGGCACGTAAAATTGCTCATATTTCTTGGGGCCCTTCTTGCTTGAGTCAATATAGCCTTCTAAGTCTAAAAGGCTCTCTTGTTTTTCTTGGGCACCTGAAAGATAAATATTTTTGTTATTTTTGTTTGAAATAAAAGAACAAAATTCAAAACAAGACTCGTGAGTATAGGAAAAATGGTTATCAAGATTAAAAGAAACTTTTGGAGATAAAGGGAAGGGAGACTTTTCAGCCTCGAACTCTATCACCTGGATTTCTTTTGTGGAAGTGATTGCATTACCATGCTCGACCTCACAAACCTGTTTTTGGTGTGTTTCAATCTCCTCCAACTCATCCTCACTATCATATGCATAAGTTCTCCTATGTTGCTCTTCCTCAGTGGCAAGATAAAGAATTTGCTCTTGTAGGGCCTTAAGGGATTCCGCCAATTGATTAAGATGATTAGTTCTTCCATGTATTATTGTCCCAAGTTCTACCACTTTAGCTTCTAACCTATCCAACCTTTCTAATTCAGCATGAAACAAATTTTTTATCCTCAACTCAAAAGTATATTCCATTAATAAATCCACAAGAGAAAAGTTTTCTATAGATTTGTTGGGGTAGGAAAAATTTTGGTTCCAAATGCCTATATGATTACCATCAAAAGAATTTTCATAAAACATGGATTCATAATGGTAAGGGCTAGACATTTGGTATCCATAAAAATCATGATTCACATACCTAGGATCCCGAGAAGTATAATATATTGGTGAAGAATTATGGTCATGAAAAGTCATACTTTAAATCACGATAATTCAAATCAAAACTTTTACACAAAATCAACACAACCAAAGCAGACACAAAGGCTCGAATAACACACACGAGACTAAATTAAGAACAAAAAAACAAACAAACAAGGAGAAAAAATAGAAGCGAAAAAAAAAACAAATAAGGAAAACAACAAATAAAAAAACAATAAATAAATTAGGAAAAAATAAATAAGAAAAAAAATAAGGAAAGAAAAAAAGGAAAAACGAGAAAAAAAACAAGAAATAAGAAAACGAATAAGGAAAAAGAAAAAAACAACAAATAAGAAAAAACAAATAAGCAAAAAAAAAAAGAAAGAAAAATAAAAGTAACAAAAAAAAAGAAAAACAACAAATAAGGAAAAAACAAAAAAATGGAAACAAACAAGTAAGGAAAAAAACACAAAAGGAAAGAAAACAAATAAAGAAAAAAACAAGTAAGGAAAAAAAACGAATAAAAAAACAAAGAAAAGAAACAAAAAAAGAAAACACACAATAGAAAAAAAATAAATAAGGAAAAAAAGAAAAAAAAGTAAGGAAAAAAACACAAAATAAAAAAAACAAATGAGGAAAAAAATCAAATGAGGAAAAAAACAAATATGGAACGAAAATAAATAAGGAAAAGAAAAAAAACAAATAAGAAAAAAAATAAATAAGGAAAAAAACACAAAAGGAAAAAAAACTTTAGTCTAAAATCTCGAATTTTCTCCCAATATTAATCAATCTAAATAATCGCCATTCCCCGGCAACGGCGCCAAAAACTTGTTGCGTAATATTATATTGCAATACCGCAAGTGTACGGGTCAAGTTTTAGTATAGTGATTTGAGTACAGGGTATCGTCCTTAGGAATGGGTTTTCTAGATTAATTAATTACCAAGATACTTTTTCTTAATTTTAGCTAAAGCAACAAAACTTTTATGGATAGTGAAAAGAAAGATAGAAAATAAATGTACAATTGGAGACACGAATATGATAGAATTGAAGGAAGATGATTTCACAAGATAATTCCTTATATAACACATGCAATGAACTAATATTATGAATTTATAAACAAGAAGTAAATTACTCAAGAATGTCTCTCGATCTCTCAAGAGCCTTGCACATACAATAAATCCTATAGTCTCAATATAAAATCTAAGAATGCACGACATTAAGCAACTTCTTTATGCGTTTCCCTAAGATTTCTAGGTCATTCTCATGCCAGAATTCTAAGAGTTTTGACAACCTTGTTCTAATTTAAGCTTTTTCTCTCGAGTCCACTTAAACCAAAGATATAAATGAAATTAAGAATGAATTGCCAAAAATAAATAACATAACAAAATTCAATACATAATCAAATAGATCTAAAACATGCTAATCAAATTCCAACTACAACGTTTAGCTACTCAAAATCACCATAAAAACAAGCTAAAGTCATAGGAAAAGTCTTTAAACTCAATTACAAACTAAAAGAAAGAGAAATAAACTTATGTGTCGATGTGGGTCTCTCGTTCCCGAGCTCCCGTCACGATCTCGAGCCTCCACAAACGCTTTAGCTCCCAAGGAATGCTCTTTTTTCTCCCCTTAGAGTGTGTATTTCGAAACTAGGGCTAAAAACTACCAAATTCGGCTCCTTTTGCAATGAAAACAACATGTTGTATTTATAGGACTTTTCGGTACGGCGTTGCAACGCTGGTCATGGCGTTGCAACGCTGTGCCTGCTGCCAGCCAACCCACTGCGACCATTTTTGTTATATCTTTTCGCTCGGGTGTCCAAATGACCTCCGGTTTGATGCGTTGGAATCGTGATTCGATGTAGAATCTCTCAGTATACTTTTTATACTCAAAATACATCTATATTTTTCTTGGGTCTTCAATTAAGCACACACATGTTCTAAATTGCATCAAAATAGTCTCAAAACACTCAATTCATGCTTCTCAAGCTCAATTTCCTAAAATTAACCATAAAATACCACGAATGCCCATGTTTTAAGTATAAAAACTAGCTAAAATATAGAAATAAGATAGCATATTTGCATGCTATCAGTCGGTGATAGTATTTCGTGGAAAAACAATATTAACCCGATTTTGGCAAATGACGACCAAGAGTCCGCGCTCACTGAGGAGAGTCCTCAGGTGCTCGGTTCAACAGTCCTATTCAATTATCTACAAATCTTCAAGTCCTTGGTGCAAACCAGGGGACGGGTAGCTGAGACAAGTGTTGCCTTAAGACCTTTTCACAGGGGTTTGACCTCTAGGACAAAGTTTGTAGGCTCTTCAGGCCCTAAAGGGAAGAAGGAGAAGTTGAAAAAGGTTAGTGTTGACCGCGCTGCCGCCCTAAAAGGCAAAGAGATCAAGGATGTTGCCAGAAAGTGTTTCTACTGCAACAGGGACTGACACTTGAAAAGGAGTTGTCCCAAGTTCCTTGATGAAAAGAAGATGATTTACTTTTCACAGAAACTTGTTTAGTAGAGAGTAGTGACTCTGTTTGGATACTGGATTCAGCCGCAACTAATCACGTTTGCTCTTCTTTTCAAGGATTAAGTTCCTGGCAGGGGCTACAAGAGGGTGAGATAACACTCAGGGTTGGATCAAGAGAAGTTGTCTCAGCTGCAGCAATAGGCACGGTGAAGCTATTTTTTGGCGGGAAGTACTTATTATTGGATAATATGTACATAGTTCCTGGGTTTACGAGAAACCTAGTTTCTATTTCCTGCCTATTAGAACAAAATATTTTCGTTTCATTCAAGAGCAATAAAGCGTTTATTTATCAAAATGGAAATTTGATTTGTTCTTCTTCGCTTGAGAGCAATTTGAATATTTTGAACCCTAATTCGGTCAAAAGTGTTTTGAATGCAGAATTGATTAAAACAGCTGAAACGCGAACTGAGAGATTAAAAGTTTCTCTTAAAGAAAGTGCTCATCTTTGGCATATATGGTTAGGTCACATTAATCTCAATAGGATTGAGAGACTGGTGAATAGTGGACTTCTAAGCGAGTTGAAAGAAAACTCTTTACCGGTGTGTGAGTCATGCATTGAAGGAAAAATGACCAAACGTCCTTTTAGTGGAAAAGGATATAGAGCCAAGGAGCCCCTTGAGCTTATACATTCTGACCTCTGTGGTCCGATGAATGTTAAAGCACGAGATGGTGACAAATACTTTGTATCTTTCATAGATGACTATTCAAGGTATGGATACATTTACCTAATGCATAGGAAGTCTGAAACACTTGAAAAGTTCAAGGAGTTCAAGACTGAGGTTGAGAACCTGTTAGGTAAAACTATAAAAACAGTTCGATCGGATCGAGGTGGAGAGTATATGGACACCAAATTCAAGGACTATATGATAGAACATGGAATTACGTCCCAACTCTTAGCACCTGATATGCCACAACAGAATGGTGTATCAGAGAGAAGAAACAGAACCCTATTGGACATTGTTCGGTCGATGATGAGCTATGCTCGTCTCCCTGATTCTTTTTGGGGTTACGCAGTGGAGACTGTGGTATACATTTTGAACACCGTTCCATTGAAAAGTGTTTGTGAAACACCTTTCGAACTCTGGCATGGTCGTAAAACAAGTTTATGTCATTTTAGAATTTGGGGATGCCCGACCCATGTGTTGGTGTCAAACACGAAGAAGTTGGAACTCCGTTCAAAGTTGTGCCTCTTTGTAGGTTACCCAAAAGAGACTAAGGGAGGTTTCTTTTGTGATCCTAAGGATAATAGGGTGCTTCTGTCGACAAACGCTACTTTCCTTGAGGAAGACCACATCAGGGATCACTTACCAAGGGGTAAGATTGTCTTGAATGAAATGGACAGTTCATGAGCAAGAGTTGTTGATGGTGCTAGTACGTCAACAAGTGTTGTTGATCCTAGGTCGTCTAGTCAAGTCCGTTCCCAAGAGTTGGGAATGCCTCGAAGTAGTGGGATGGCTGTGAGACAGCCTGAACGTTACATGGGTTTAGCTGAAACCCAGGTCCTCACTCCTGATGATGACTGCAAGGATCCATTGACTTATGATCAGACAATAGCAGACGTTGACAAAGACGAATGGATTAAAGCTATGGACAAGGAAATGGAGTCGATGTACTTCAATTCCGTATGGGAGCTTGTAGACCAACCGGATGGGTTAAACCTATTGGTTGCAAATGGATCTACAAGCGTAAACGTGGCATACATGGGAAGGTGCAGACTTCAAAGCTCGACTAGTGGCAAAGGGTTTTACCCAGGTGGGAGGGGTTGACTATGAGGAAACCTTTTCACCTGTTGCCATGATAAAGTCGATTAGAATCCTTCTGGCCATTGCCGCATACTAAGACTATGAGGTATGGCAGATGGATGTCAAGACCTTTCTGAATGACAACCTTAACGAGACCATCTTCATGGACCAACCCAAAGGGTTCATTGCCCAAAGCCAAGAGCAAAGAGTGTGCCGGCTTAAAAGGTCTATTTATGGACTGAAACAAGTCTCGAGGTCTTGGAATATAAGGTTTGATGAGGCGATCAAATCTTATGGCTTTAATCAAAATGTTGACCAGTCTTGTGTCTACAAGAAAATTGTTGACAGTACTGTCGTATTTTTAATATTGTATGTGGATGATGATGGAGATCTAATCTCCTTGAGCAGCGGAAACGGGTTTGGGATCGTTAATGTGCGTGATTATTTTGCTCTAAAACAAAAACCAGTACATTGACAAAAAAAATACAGAACAAGCATATAATTAACTCTAATCTAATTAGACCTGGATTAATTGCATACAAACATACTAAGTTTAAGAATTAAACTAAAGGGAAGAAGAAGAATACTTTTGTAGTTTCTAATTCTCCAACACAGCAACTCCTTGCTGCTCTAAAAGAAATCAACAACACAGGAACTTCCAAAGTTCTCTGTTTTTCTTCAACAGAACACCACCAACAGTGGACACCTTCTATATCTCTGAGTTCTTAGATCTTCCTTGGTGGGAAGGATCCAACAATTGGAAGGTTTTCTGGAATATGAAAGTGAGAGAGAGCAATTCTCTAATTGCTTAAATCAGCCAAATGATCGATCAACATCCTCTCCTCCATTGGAGAGGAATAAAACGAGGGATCACCTCTCCACTCCCTATCGATGGGGAGGGAGGTGGGGAACGTGTCCTTCTGACACGATCCCATTAATTTAATATTAAATTAAATTAAACATTTATTAAATTATATTTAATTAATCAAATTAAATATCTTATATTTAATTAAGATTAAATCATATTTAATCATATCCTTCCCTCTAACCTATAGTTTTAATGCACATCCAGTGCACATAAAATGTTAACCTATAGTTTTCAAATGTGAATCATTCACATTTAATATAATATTTGAACTCTTTCAAATATTCAATTCTCTCATATAATTTAATATGAATCATATTCACATTAAATTTATATAATATATAGTTCCAAAACTATATATTATATTGTATCTAAATACATTAAATATATTCCCCAATGAATTTGAACATTTCAAATTTAAATGATCTAAGAACCCTTTACGAGCTAGAAGGTGGACCAAATGGACCTACAGATCAGAAGCTCCAACGATACGAGATTGTTCGGTTAATCTCAT
This sequence comes from Trichosanthes cucumerina, assembly GCA_036507285.1. Lineage (NCBI taxonomy): Eukaryota > Viridiplantae > Streptophyta > Magnoliopsida > Cucurbitales > Cucurbitaceae > Trichosanthes > Trichosanthes cucumerina. The sequence continues at coordinate 29,090,703 of CM071842.1, read as the reverse complement.
TAATCTCCCAATCAACATTCGTTAACTGCGGGAACACTCCACTAAAGTCACACAGCTGCACTCTTGTCACTACAGATATATTTTTGTGTCCACGAATATTGACCAATAACAGCAAGTCAATCCTTTACGAATGTTCGTAACACTATCTGGGTCAAATTACCGTTTTACTCCAGGGTTACATCTTGTACCTTAAGTACCAATGCTCCTGTAATGAACAATTTGTTTGTGGTCCTACCAACAAACAGAGTCCCTCTCGGGCCAATGAGAGGGTCGGGCTCTTTGTTCAAGTCCCGGGGACACCACTTAAGGGAACATTCCTCTACTTACCCTAGTAGGCGGGAAGGAGTGAATTTCATTTTGCTAAGTTATGTTCTCAGCCGCTCACTCGGTCTTGTCCCCAAGAAGGTAGGCATATTGAGTTGGCGAATCTGGCCACTCTCATCCACACTAGTCAAAGGACAATCCCTCGCGAACAGGAGTTCGTAACCTGCTCAGGATTGAGCTCAAGTTGCCTAGGTCATCCTAGTGGAATAGAAACCTAACTAGTCAACGGAGTTACAGCTAGAGGTTACTATTTCGTGGTCCGATCTTATGTAATCTCATTACATAGGATATCCCCACTCACATTTCATCTACACGAACACGTTAGGATCACAGTGTTTGTATCAAATACAAAATGGGCCACATCCATAGTTTTACCAGGGTAAGGTACCCAAACCTTATCCCCTAACTATAGACCCTTTAGGCTGTATCTTGAACCGAGATCCTTTTTATGTACATTACATTCAGTTAAAAATTCATTTAACAGCCTTGGATGTTTAGTTTATTGGATTTAGGGTTTAAATAAACACAAACTCGTAGATAAGGAACAATAACACTTTATTGAAATAATAACACTTTATTACATTAATTAGAACATAATTACAAACTACGAGTTTTAGGACACAAATCCCAACAGATGATATCCTTTTCATTTGGATTGAGGTAGGATTTCTTACTGACATTAAGGAATGGTTGGCTTCGCAATTCCAAATGAAAGATTTGGGAGAGGCACAGTATGTTCTAGGTATCCAGATAGTCCGGAACCGGAAGAACAGAACGCTAGCCTTGTCTCAGGCGTCTTATACAAGATGTTGTCTAGATATAAGAAGCAGAACTCCAAGAACAGCTTGCTGCCTTTCAGGCATGAGGTTCACTGGTCTAAGGATCATTATCCTATGACTCCTCAAGAGGTTGAGGATATGAGACGAATCCCCTATGTTTCAGCTATAGGGAGCCTGATGTATGTCATGCTGTGTACTAGACCCGACATCTGTTACGTAGTTGGGATTGTCAGTAGGTATCAATCTAATCTAGGGTTAGATCACTGGACAACCGTAAAGGCAATCCTCAAATATCTTAGGAGAACGAGGAACTATAACCTTGTGTCTGGCAGTGGGAATTTGATCCTTACGGGATACATAGGCTCTGACTTTCAGACCGATAAGGATTTTAGGAAATCCAGTTCGGGTCAGCCTTCATTCTGAATGGAGGAGCTGTAGTGTGGCGAAGCATCTAGCAGGGATGCATCGCTGATTCCACGATGGAAGCCGAGTATGTTGTGGCTTGTGAAGCTGCAAAGGAAGTTGTTTGGCTCCGGAAGTTCATGACGGATTTGGAAGTTGTTCCAAATAAGAACTTCCCAATCACGCTGTTTTGTGACAACAGTGGTGATATAGCCAACTCCTGAGAACCTTAGAGTCATAAAAGGGGAAAACACATTGAGCGTAAGTATCACTCGACAATCACGGAGATTGTGCACCATGAGACGTGTGATACCACGCAGATAGCTTCGGAGCACAATGTTGCTGATCCATTTACAAAGGCCCTCACGGCTAAGGTGTTTTAGGGTCACCTAGATAGTCTAGGTCTTCGAGTGCTTCAAAACTAGGGCAAGTGGGAGTATTGTAAAGGGGTATTCAATGCCCTAGTTTATTGTATTACTTTACTCTACATTTCAGAAATGTATCATTTACTCCACTAGCTTAGTCCAAGTGGGAGTTTGCTGAGATGTATGTCCTCATCTCGTGTAGTTTGTAATATTCAAAGTTGTAAATAAATAAAAGTTATTTATTTGAACCTTGTGTGATAAATAAGAGTTATTTATTTGAACTTTGTGTCTCACATATTTCATAAACTTAATCCAATAAACTAAGCTCCAGGGTCTTTGAATTAAGGAGAGAACTAAGAACTTGAACGGTGTATATTGGACACACAGGGAGGATCACTTTCGAGTTAATGTCCCGAACGGTCTACAGTATATGGATAAGGTTGGAGACCTAATCTTGGATACACAGTGGATGCAACCTGCTTTATATTAGATACAAACGAGGTGATTTGACTCGTTCATGTGGTTGACATGCGAGTGGGGGCATCCTGTGCAATGAGATTGTACAAGACCGGACCGTGAATTATTAGACTTACTGATGTAACATCATTATTATGATATAGGGCTAATAATTTCGTAGATGACCATTAGTGACTCTACCTTAATCACGAGCGTGTTACGGACTCACATGCGTGGGAAGTCAATCCTTTGATTAGTACGGGTGAGGGTGGCCACTGTTGCTCGCCCAAAATGCCTATCTTCTCAGGGATAGGACCACGTGCGGAGCTGGGAACTTGACTACGCAAGAAGAAATTCACTCGTTCCCGACTTAGGGAAACTGAGGGGTTGTTCCCTTATGTGTTGTCTCCAGGGCTTGAACAACGAGGCCCCACTCTTTCATTGGCCTGAGAAGGTTGTTGTTTATTGTTTGACCATACAACGTAGTTGTTCATTAGAAGAGTAGTGAGACTTAAGGAGCAAGAGGTAGACACAAGGGTAAAACGATAATTTGACCGCGCAGTGTCTACGAACAACTTGTGAAGGGTTGACTCACGGGTAATGGTTATATCGATGGACACAACTTGTCCTAGAGTGATGAGAGTGCAACTACGGGCTTTATTGGAGTGTTACTGTAGCTAATGAATGTTTAATAACCAAGTCAAGGAGTTTGATAGATTAGTCTCAGATCATTGGAGCTCGTCACGTGTAGGTCCATTAGGTACCTCGGTTGGCTCAAATTGGAAAAATTGAGGGTTTACATTTTGGTGTGAATTTGAAGTGTTCAAATTCATTATTTGGGTATTTATGTCGTTTATATGAGATATAGATGACATAATATATAGTTTAATGTGAATGATATTCATAATAAATTATAGTACAACCTAATTGATTAATTAGTGCTAATCGAAGAAATTCAATTGAGAGAAATTAAATTGAATGTGATTGAATTTATAAATCCACAATTATGCAAATGAGATTTGTATAATAAGGTATGAGATATCTTATAATATGTGATATGCAAGTATGATTTGTATATCATATAGTTGTGGTAAAATGGTGAATTGGTGGAGGTCTTAACTCCACCATACACCATTATAAAAGGATGCATTCAAAGGCATTTTATGCTATTTTTTGGATTTTCATCCAAAGAGAGCAAAATGTTTTCTCTCTAGAATTCTCTATCTCTCACAATTTCTCCTCGCCCAAAATCAATGGGAGTCCCACCTACTCTCACTCAACCTCCCGAGAACAACCGAGAAGACCATGTGGAGGTGTCTTGCTGTTCGGATCGAGGTTCGTGTTCGAGGAGATCATCCGTTCGAGAGAGATCGTGACCGGAGGAGGAAAACATTGAAGTAGTGTTCTTCAACACGTAAGTACCGTTTATCCTTACTGTTTTTCCTCTTCTTTTTGCATGTTTAGCCTATAATTAAAGTAGTTTAGTTCAATTTTAAGATAGAATTACACAACGAATCAACAACGTTTCACAACGTCTTCCGCTGCGGGAATTCCAAATCCCTTCAAATTTCTCGTACCATAACTAACCTATAGAAAAATCTTCTCTTGTGGACCAATTAATGGAATATACGTTAGAGTTGAAAATTAAAAATTTTCTTCATAGTGAATTAGAAAAGTTCGATAAGTTAGAAACTGAGGTGGTAGGACTTTGGGAAATAGTACATGATAGAGCTCATTATCTTAATCAGCTAGTAATTTCTCTTAAGACCTTACATGAACATTTTCTTATCCTTACCACTGAGGTGATTCCACTTAGGAGGACATATTCGTACGATAATGAGGATGGGTTTGAGGAGACTGAGACACACCATAATCAGGTTTGTGAGGTAGACAATGGTGAGACACTCACTTCCACGAATGAAATTCAGGTGATAGAGTTGGAGACTGAGAAGTCCTTCCCCCTTTTAACTCCACAAATTTCCTTTAATCTTGATAGCTCCTACACTCACGAGTCTTGCTTTGATTTTTGTTATTTCATTTCATTAAACAAAAATACAAAAAATAATTCTCTCTCTGGTGCCCAGGAAAAGAAGGATAGCCTTTTAGACTTAGAAGACTATATCGATTCAAGAAAAAAGGGCACAAAGAAATATGAGCAATTTTATGTGCCTTGATAAGCCATCGTCTAGCTAAAGACGTTATAGAAAGCGCTTCTTGGGAGGCAACCCAAGTTTTATGTTTTAGTTCTCTGTTTTATTTTCTTTTTGTGTTTTTTTTTTTTTTTTATGTTTTATTTCCTTTTCTAGTTTTTTTGTTTTTGTCTAATTTCTTTCCTTTTGGTTCCTCCAGGTGTATGCCAAAGGGTAGAGCTCAGACTTGCATCCTTTTGATCCTGAGATCGAGAGGACCTGTATGAGACTCCTAAGGGAAGGAAGAGCAGAAACTCTGGCAATGGCTGATCAGGAACTATTCAACAACCCTAAACCCATCAGGGAGTATTTTCAACCTGTGTTTAATTCTTAGCAGACTGGAATTATCCACACCCCCATAAATGCTAACAATTTTGAACTTAAAATAGGGTTTATATAGATGGTTAGGGAAGGTGCTTTCAGAGGACTAGCCACAGAAGATCCTAATTCACACTTGCAAAATCTTTCAGAAATCTGTGGTACACTTAAAATGAATGGTATCTCTGCTGATAGTATTCGCTTACATCTCTTTCCTTTTTCTTAACAGGGTAGAGCTAAAGAATGGCTAGGGTCCCTCTCATTAGGCAGTATCACTTCTTGGGAACAGTTGACCCAAGTCTTCATGATTAAATTCTTTCCACATGTGAAAGCTGCGAAGTTAAGGACAGAGATAGGAACATTCAGGCAACAGGAGGGAAAGCAGCTATCATGAAAATTTCTCTTATGTTAATAATAAAAATGTGTTGAATGCTCCTACAGAGTATGCTTTTACATCTGAGATGAAATCACCTCTGAAAGAGACAATGCACTCCTTCATAGCTGAATCCAGAAGTAGGTCCAACCAGCTAGAGAATGTAGTCACCAGTCTATCTGCTATAGTGACTAGTCATGGAGCTGCAATAAAGAATAATATCGAGACTCTGATCAGCCAAATGAACACATCACTCCAAGAGCTGCATGATGGAAAAAAAACACCTTGAGGGAGTACAATCTAGCTAAAGATGTTAAAGAAAGCGCTTCTTGGGAGACAACCTAAGCTTTACATTTTTATCCTTTCTGTTTTCTGTTTTTAGTTTGTTTTAGTTGTTTACTTACTAGTTTGTTTGTTTTGCTTTGTAGGTTGTGATAATGTCTTTTTTCATGGAAATCCATGCTCCCATTCTGAGGAACTCAAGCACACATGTTTTGCTTATCCAAGGAATTTAGAAAATAATAAATATCTCCATAACTTAGGACAATATTGTTCACTCTTACCCTTATACTTACTTTGTGCTTATTTTTGCAAACATTGGGGACAATGTTTAGTTTAAGTTTGGTGGTTGGATGTTATTAATATGTTATAACTGTCCTGAGTATGTGCTGAATTGATGATTGATCTTTTGCATAAGTATGATTATGATAGCGTATGATGAGAATTAATTAAAAAATTTTGTGATTCTGCTAAAACTTGAGAGCATGATATGAATTTGAGTTAATTTAAAAATTTTCTTGAGTTTTTCTTGCACTATTATGCAGATAGCCTGTGTGCCTGTAGTTTTGAAATGCTTAGAACAAAGTTATTAGGCTTAGAAGTTTAATGTCACCTCAATAGGTCTAAGAGCTAATTTGAGAGTTAAACTGCATGATAGGGTGAATGACAATATGAAGTGCATGATATGTTATGTATACTATGTGAAGTAGTTTGCTTGTTGTTGTTTGGTTGTTAAAAATTCGTGAGGACAAAAAGAGCTACCTTCACTGTTATCAGTTAGGCCACTCATTGAGCGAGTGCTCTGGGTAAGGGTCCCTGCAGTGGATGTGTGAAAGCTAGTTTCCTTGCACAAAAAAAAAAGAAAGAAATAGAAAAAGCCAAAAAAAAATTATTAAGTGCTGAGTAAAGTTTTTCATCGCTTGAATGTGGGTAGGCTTAAGGATTAGTAATTATGACCAGTGTAGGGGGAAGTTGAATGGAGAGCCTAATAAAATTGATCCGGGCTTAGTAAAAATGAAGGGAACATAGGCTAATCACACACACACATAGGAAAACTTAGGAAAAAATTTAAATTGCTTGTTGAAGTATTATGTTTGATTGTTTCCTGTGATTGCCAAATTTTCTCTTAAATCTTTGAGGCTTGAGCCTGATGCATGGATAAGAATAATCTCATGTTTAATTCTGTTTTTGCTCGGGAGTAGCAAAAGTGTAAGTTTGGGGGTGTTTGATAGCATTCAAAATGTGTTATCTTTAGGCTTAATTACTGCTAGTTTTATGATTATTTCAGGGCTTTTACGTGTTTAAATTACTCAATTTCAGGTTTAGAGCTTAAACAGAACAATTTGAGACATTTTGGATCACTCGAGATCAAAACGAGGCTATTTGGAGCTAAAAATAACATTAAGTGGAAGTAGAAGGATCAATACAAGCTTGAAGATCCGAGGTGATGGCGTTGCAACGCCATGTAGAGCGTTGCAACGCCGAGCGTGCTGCGTTGATGCGTTGAAGGCCTATGCAGGTAGCGTTGCAACACTGCCTTAGGGTGTTGCAACACTATATCGATAAGGGAACAAGCATAAAGAACCGTTGCGAGGGCGTTGCAATGCTGCCTTGCAGCGTCGCAACGCCAGATTAGTAAGAAGCGCGCGTGTTAGGGTAGCGGCGTTGCAACGCTGCCCTCAGCATTGCAACTGAAGGGAAACAAGTCCCGCAGCAGAAGCGATTGTGAATCGCGCGCTCTTGATTTAGTTACAACGATTTTATTTAAGAACAAAAATGACTAGATTAAGCATATAAACATAATGAACAGTAGGAAATATTACCATTGAGGAACCTTTCTCCAAGTGCTCCTCCTCTCTCACGATCAAGATCTAGCAACACGAACCACAAACGGAATAAGACACGACCACTGGATCTTCTCTGTTATTCTCTTGGTGAGGGAGAAATGTGGGTTCCCTTTCGGAAATATCAGATATTGTGAGAGAGATGTTTGTGTTTTGGAACATTTGCAACAACACAACAAAAGCTTGGAATCACTTAACCTAGTTGCATCTCATGCAACCATATATATAGGGAAATAGAATGGAAATGACCATTCTACCCCTCCTTTATTCTCTCTTTAGTATATGGTTTATATGTGAATCTAATTGGCATTAAAACTATATATTATATTAATTATATCATATATAATTGATATAACACCTCATGTATGAAATTGAACACTTAAATTTCATTCCTAACTTTATACCCTCAATATTGCCATGTTCAGCCAACGGAGGGACCTAATGGACCTACAGTTCATGAGCTCCAACGATGTGAGATTAATCGATCAAACTCTTTGATCTAGTTAATCAATATTCATTAACTACAAGTCACTCAACTATAGACTTGTAGTTGCACCCTCCCCACTGTAGATAATATTGTGTCCACTGATATAGTCATTACCGATGAGTCGACCCTTCACAGGTTGTTCGTAATCACGGCTGGGTCAAATTACCATTTTACCCCTCTGATTACCTCTTTGCTCCTTAAGCACCACTGATCCTCTAATGAACAACAAGTCTAAGGTCCTACCTTAGACTCATACCCTCATAGAGGGTGAGGCCCCGTTGTTCAAGACCTAGAGTCAGTTCTTCAGGGAACAACCTATCTAATTCCTTAGTGTAGGAATGAGTGAATTCCATCTTGCACAGTTAAGTTCCCAGCTACGTACTAGGTTTTGTCCCTGAGAAGGTAGGCTTATTGACTCGGCTACAGGCCACTCTCACTCATACTAGTCTAAGGACAAAACCCTATAAGCAGGAGTTCTTAATTTGCTCATGATTCAGGTCGAGTCACTAATGACCATCTATAAATTACTAGTTTTATTCTATTAACGGTGTTACACTAGTTAGACTAATAATTTACGATCTGGACTTGTATGAATTCTTCATACAGGATGCCCCCACTCGCATGTCAACTACATGAATGAGTTGGATTACCTCATTTGTACTAATTACAAAGTGGGTCGCATCCATGGTGTTACCAGAATGAGGTTTCCAACCTTATTCTTATACCATAGACCATTTAGGTTATATTCTTGAACTCAACCCAAATATTGTCCACTACACTGATGTTAAAGATAAATGTTATAACCTTGGAGCTTGATTATTGGATTTATAAAGCAAGACTGTAATTCTATCAAAACAAATAACCCTTTATTTAATTGATCAAAATTACACATGTTTAGGGCATATATCCCAACAATCTAACACTTGACCTAAAGCTTGTGGTGTACAAAAAACATTACAATAATGTAAATACAATAAACTAGGGCATTTAAACCCTTTTGTACAAAATACTCCCACTTGTCCTAGTTGGGGAAGACTTGTAAACCTAGACCTTCTAGGTGACTCTCTAAAACTTTAGCCGTGAGAGCCTTTGTAAAAGGATCAACAATGTTGTGCTCTGAGACTATCATCGTGACAATCACGTCTCCTTTATGCACGATCTCCCGGATGAGATGATATTTTCGCTCAATGTGCTTTCCTCTCTTGTGACTTCGGGGTTCCCTTGAATTTGCCACTGCACCACTGTTATCGCAATACAGTGTGATGGGCAAACTCATATTTAGAACAACTTCCAAATTTAGCATGAATATCCTTAACCAAACGGCCTCTTTAGCTGTTTCACAAGCCGCTACATACTCAACCTCCATGGTGTAATCAACGATGCATCCTTGCTTGACGCTTCGCCATACTACAGCCCCTCCGTTAAAAGTGAATACTGACCCTGATGTAGATTTTCGAGAATATTTATCAGTCTGAAAGTCAGAATCCGTGTATCCTGTAAGGATCAGATCCTTAGCCCCATACACAACCATGTAGTTCCTTGTTCTCCGAAGATACTTAAGGATTGTTTTAACCGCTGTCCAGTGTTCAAGTGCTAGATTGGATTGACACCTACTGTCCATTCCAACTGCAAAACAGATGTTAGGCCTTGTACACAACATGGCGTACATCAGGCTCCCAACAGCTGATGCATAAGGAATCCGTCTCATATCCTCAACTCCTTGAGGTGTCTTAGGACACTGTTCCGTATACAAATGGATTTCATGTCTAAAAGGCAACAAACCCTTTTTGGAATCTTGCATATTAAACCTTGACAACACTTTGTCTATGTAAGATGCTTGAGACAAGGCTAGTGTTTTATTCTAGCGATTCCGGACAATCTGGATCCCAAGAACAAACTTTGCATCACCCAAATTTCATTTGGAATTGCATAGCTAGCCAATCCTTAATGTCAGTAAGATAACCTACATCATTCCCAATGATTAGGATATCATCCACATAGAGAATTAGGAATGCGACAGAACTATTAATGATTTTCTTGTAGACACAAGGTTCATCATCATTCTGATCAAAGCCATAAGATCTAATTGCATCATCAAATCTTATATTCCAGGACCTAGAAGCTTGTAGTCCATAATTTGACCTTTTAAGCCTACAAACTTTTTGCTCTTGTCTTGGTTCAATGAACCCTTTGGGTTGGTCCATGTAGATGTTTTCCTCAAGATTGCCATTCAAAAAGGTTTTCTTGACATCAATTTGCCATACCTCATAGTCATAATATGTGGCAATGGAAAGAAGGATACGGATAGACTTTCCCATAGCAAGAGGTGAAAACGTCTCCCATTGTCAACCCCTTCAATCTGGGTATAACCCTTTGCTACTAGTCTAGCTTTAAAGGTTTTCACCTTCCCATCTACACCACGCTTTCTCTTGTAGATCCACTTAACCTATAGGTTTTACCCCATCAGGCTTATCTACAAGATCCCAAACATAATTGAAGTACATCGATTCCATTACTTGATCCATGGCTATGACCCATTTGTTTTGTCTTTGTCAACCATTGTTTGATTATAAGTCAATGGATCCTCGCAGTTGTCATCTGGTATAATAACTTGGGTTTCAGCTAAACCCATGTAACGGTCAGGCTGTATCACAACCCTCCCACTACGTCGAGGCATACTCAACTCTTGAGATGGACTCTCTTGACTAGACAAACTAGTATCAACAACTCTTGTTGACGTACTATTGTTCTTAGCAACCTTTGCTATTGTTTCGTCTAATTCACTCAACACTACTTTAGTTTTTGGTTTGTGGTCCCTTATGTGGTAGTCCTTTAAGAAAATGGCATTTGCCGACACAAAAACCTTATCTTCCTTAGGATCATAGAATAAACCACCCTTGTTTCTTTTGGTTATCCTACGAATTGGCATAACTTTGAACGTGAATCCAACTTCTTTGGATTTGTCACAAGCACATGTGCTGGACAACCCCAAATTCTGAAATGACATAAACTACCTTTACGTCCTTTCTAGAGTTCATAAGGTGTTTCAGAAACACTTTTTAAGGGCACACTATTCAAAATGTATACTACAGTCTCCACTGCGTAACCCCAAAAGGAACTACGGAGATGAGCATAACTCATCATTGATCGAACCATGTCCAACAAGGTTTTATTTCTCCTTTTCGATACACCATTTTGTTGTGGTGTGTCGGGAGCTGAGAGTTGGGATGTAATTCCATGTTATATCATATAGTTCTGGAATTTTAAATCCATGTACTCTCCACCTCGATCTGATTGAAGTGTTTTAACTGTTTTACCTAATTTATTTTCAACCTCCGTCTTGAATTCCTTGAACTTTTCAAGTGCTTCAGACTTCTGGTGCATTAGGTAAATATGCACAAATCTAGAATAATCATCTATAAAAGAGATGAAATATTCATATCCTCCCCTGGCTTTAACATTCATCGGACCACAAAGGTCTGAATGTATAAGCTCTAGAGGGTCTTTGGCTCTATAACCTTTGATGGAGATCTTATCTCCTTGAGTAGCGGAAACGTGTTTGGGATCTTAATTACTTGATTGTTTTGCTTAAAACAAAAATCAGTACATTGACAAAAATACAGAACAAGCATATAATCAACTCTAATCTAATTAGGCATGGATTAATTGCATACAAACATACGTAGAGTTTAACAATTTAACTAAAGGAGAAGAAGGAAATTATTACCTTTGTAGCCTCACAGCAACTCCTTGCTCCAAGCAAATTCCAGTAACTAAGCAACACAACAACGCCTCTGTTCTTTACCAACAGAACACTACCACTATAGTAAACCCTCTATCCTCTGAATGCTTAGATCATTCCTTTGTGGGAAGGATTCCAACAGTTGGAAGAACTTTTGGGAATTCTAGAATTGAGAGAGAGAGTTTATGTAGCAATTCGCCAATTGCTTGATCGATTCCATCATCCATTGAGCAACCCCTTTCTCCCTGTTAAACTATCGATAGGGAGAAGGGGAGGGGTAGTGGGGAATGTGTCTGGATGACACGTTCCCTCATTTATTATTAAAATAATAATATAATTAAATCAAATATATTTATTCATTTAAATCACATTTAAATAATACAAATTAAATATCATATATTTAACTTAGATTAAATCTCATTTAATCACATTACCCCTTTATCCTATAGTTTTAATGTACAACCAGTGCACATTAAATTTTATCCTATAGTTTGCAAATGTGAATCAAATTCACATTTAATATAATATTTGAACTCTTTCAAATATTCAATTCTCTCATATAATTTAATATGAATCATATTCACATTAAATTTATAATATATAGTTCCAAAACTATATATTATATCGTATCACTATACATTAAATATATTCCCTAATGAATTTGAACATTTCAAATTCAAATGATCAAAGAACCCTTTACGAGCTAGAAGGTGGACCTAATGGACCTACAGATCAGAAGCTCCAACGATACGAGATTGCTCGGTTAATCTCATTAACCTCCCAATCAACATTCGTTAACTGCGGGAACACTCCACTAAAGTCCCACAACTGCACTCTTCTCACTGTAGATATATTTCTGTGTCCATGGATATTGACCAATAATAGCAAGTCAATCCTTCACGAATGTTCCTAACACCAGCTGGGTCAAATTACCGTTTTACCCCTCGGTTACATCTTGTGCCTTAAGTACTAGTGCTCGTCTAATAAACAATTTGTTTGTGGTCCTACCAACAAACAGAGTCCCTCTCGGGCCAATGAGAGGGTCGGGCCCTTTGTTCAATTCCCGGAGACACCACTTAAGGGAACATTCCTCTACTTACCCTAGTAGGAGGGGAGGAGTGAATTCCATCTTGCTAAGTTAAGTTCCCAGCCGCTCACTCGGTCTTGTCCCCAAGAAGGTAGGCATATATTGAGTCGGCGAATCGACCGCCTCTCACCCATACTAGTCAAAGGACAATCCCTCGCGAACAGGAGTTAAGTAACACCTTTCGAGATTGAGATCAAGTTGCAGGTCATCCTAGTGAAATAGAAACCTAACTAGTCAACGGAGTTACAACTAGAGGTTACTATTTCGTGGTCCAGTCTTATGTAATCTCATTACATAGGATATCTCCACTCACATGTCATCTACACGAATACGTTAGGATCACAGTGTTTGTATCAAATACAAAGTGGGCCATATCCATAGTCTAACAAGGGTAAGGTACCCAAACCTTATCCCCTAACTACAGACCCTTTAGGTTGTATCTCGAACCTATATCCCTTTTATGTACATTACATTCAGTTAAAGATTCATTTAACAGCCTTCGATGTTTAGTTCATTGGATTTAGGGTTTTAAATAAAGGCAAACTCGTAGATAACGAACAATAACACTTTATTGAAATAATAACACTTTATTACATTAATTAGAACAAAATTACAAACTACGAGTTTTATGGCACAAATCCCAACAACCGTTTCCACTAAAAGGTCTTTTAGTCATTTTGCCTTCTAGGCAGGATTCACATACGGGTAAGGAATTTTCTTCTAACTCATTTAGAAGTCCGTTTTTTACCAATCTCTCAATCCTATTGAGATTAATGTGACCCAATCTTAGATGCCAAAGATGAGCATTTTCTTTAGGAGAAATTTTACGTTTCTTACTTTGTGCTTTTGCAGTTTTAAATAATTCAGTGTTCAAAACCATTTTGACTGAATTAGGCCTTAAAACATACAATCCATTTTCTAATGAAGCTGAACATATTTCTAGTAATGATGTTTCTAGTAAACCCTGGTATCACTAATATATTGTCCAACAATACATATTTCTTGCGAAAATAAAGCTTCATTGTGCCTACTGCTACAGCTGAGACGACTTCTCCATTTCAAACCCGGAGCGTTATCTCTCCTTGTTGTAGCTGCTGCCAGGAATCAATTCCCTAAAAAGAAGAGCAAACATGATTATTGGCGCCTGAATTAAGTATCCAAGTTGTTTTATAATTATCCACTAAACAAGCTTCTAGGCAAAATAAATCATATTTACCTTCCTTCTTCTTTTCTGCAATGTACTTCCGACAGTTCTGTTTCCAATGCCCGTCTTTGTTGCAGTGAAAACACTTTTCTTTATCAGCAACGTCTTTGACTTTCTTGCCCTTCTGGGCGACAGCTTTGTTAGCCTGTTTTCCTTTACCAACCTTCTTCATGTTCTTCTTCTTCCCTTTCAGGTTAAAAGAAGATGAAGCCACTGTTTTTGTCCTAGAGGTCGAACCTCTGTGATAACTCATACTGGCAACATTTGCCTCACCTTTCGATCCCTAAAAATTTTCATCAAAGATTAAAAGGTCTGGAGTTCATTGAGAAGGGATGTAAGGTTAAAAGTAAGCTTGTTCATAACAGCATTACTTCTAAACTGCAGGAAACTATCTGGAAGAGTTTCCAGAATGAAGTTGACCTGGCTCGACTCATTGATGGACGAACCATTCGACTCCGCGATGTTAAAGTGCAAAAATCATATCCAGGACATGATCCCAAAAAGATGTACCCTCTGGAATCCTTGAGTTAATTATGTACTTTAGGGCATTATATCGGGCCTGTGTGGTCTGTTGTCCAAACATACCCTGCCCAGAATCCATGATTTCCTTGACGGTAATCATGCCCTAATGCTTCTTGGCTAATATGTCAGACATATTTGCCATCATATAGACCTTGGCCTTATCATTGGCCTTGATCCATCGATCATATGCATCACGAACATCAGATCATCCACTACCAATATAGTGTTGAGTTTGTTTTTCCATGTCATCATATTCTCTCCGGTTAACTTTTTCGCATCCAATAAGGAAATTATAGAGCTAGACATTTTTGCTGAAAATTTACAAACAAACTTGTATGAGTTTCTTGCTATAACTCTAATCCAATCATATTTTAGCTAATTATCAAAATGATTCCTAGGTCATTTATAATTTGCAATGATACACCAAAGGTTTAGAATGTATGACACCGAAGGGTAATAAAAAAATACTGCTCCTCTTGACAAGACACTCTTGACCAAAACCTAATACCAGAATAACTCTTATTCCTATAGGTTTTAGTTACCATTTTTCGGCCTGGATACATACACAACTTATGTACTCCGTCAGTGTAACCCTCTATCTTTAGATCCCAGAGTCTCCATCCAATAAAATCCGCCGAAGGGAGGACTAGATTGAAAAATAGTCTAAGGAAATCTTTATCCCTTTCGGGTGTCTACTGTGTTCGATCCCCTATGATCAAGCACTCCGAAGGGATTGTTCTGTCCAGGCCAAACTAGCAGGCTGACCATATTGGTCTAACGGTGTAAACTGACAAAAGAGACCGTAGGTTTTGTTTTCACTAGACCTACTTCCACTCATTATAAGTACCATCTCCATTCACCTTGATATTGACTCATACAAACATCATCCGACGAGGGACGCTCCCGTTTGCGCCACGAGGTCAAGTATGAGTCTCACGGTGTGAACTTCTCGAAGATAGCGTAGGTGAGAAAATATGTATCTCCTACACTTTTTCCTCCCACTGAATACTTTAAAGTTATAGGAATCTTACTTAGGCTAAAAGCCGGCTAATAGTTTTACCTAACTCTATCAATATAACTCTTATTTCGATAATCAATATAACTGTTATATTGATTTTATCCTAAGTTTGTTAATATAACTCCTTATATTAAACCTAGGATTTCTAGTTTATTAACCCCTTAAAAAACCATTGACGCCTCTTGTAATTTATAAACTCTCTCGATTAAATTTCACTCCCGTGTCAATTCCGGTGTAGGGTGTTAGTTTCAATCGACTTAAATATCCCCGCCTAGACAGAACTTTCCTTGGACAGAGTTCCTCTTTTAATCATAGCTTATAAATTACTTGGTTCCTAATTCTAATCTAATTAGAACTAGAAAACCTAAGGTCTATTATTTCTAGGTTATAAACATTATAAAACTAATAATTAACCTTAGGTGACATGCATGCTATGTTATAGTGCTTGATCATTGATTACATGAATGAAATGACATACATAGCATAATCATCTCATGATATATAATGCATGTCAATGTTGTCCATAAATTAATATAACAACTTTATATAAATTAATCATGCAAACTATATAATACAACTCTTTATATCATAAATGATGCATGAAAATGTTTAACCTAAGGTGGGATTTCTAAAATAAAAGCATACATTATGCATGGCAATAATTACACAACAATTACATAATTTAAATAGCAAAATTTGACCAATTTTGGCACCCTAAATTCAATTCTAATTTATATAATCTAATTATATTAATTAAAATTAAATTAAATTAAATTAAATTAAATATAAAATGTTTTTATATTTAATATATATAAAAAATTATGTTTTCGGTTCGTTTGAAGCTGCTGAAAAACGCCTCCAGTGTTGCAACACTGCACCTTGTCCGTTTCTGCCCGTTGGAGCGCGTTGCGAAACGTCTTCGGCGTTGCAACGTTGAAGGCTGCGTTGCAACGCTGCCTCCTTCCGCAAGCACAGCGTTGCAACGCTACACATAGACAACAAAGAAAATGCTCCATTTCTTGCTCGTTTTCACTCCTTTCTTCTTGGCAACCACCTTGCCTCGGTCGACACGGACTTACAGACTTGATTTACATAATAAAATGCCCAGAATAATAGGCCGTTACATTGAACAATTCAACAAAATTATGTAAATCTAAGTGCCAAAATCGAAACCATCTAATTTGCAAAACCGTTCATACATCTCATGCAAAAACAGTAAATCCCACCTTGTTCTTGAAAAATCCAGAACAAAAATCAAGAACGCAATTGGGCTCTGATACCAATTGAAGGAAAACGAGTCCTGCAGCAGATGTGATTGTGAATCGCGCGCTTTTGATTTAGTTACAATGATTTTATTTAAGAACAAAAACGACTAGATTAAGCATATAAACATAATAGACAGCAGGAAATATTACCTTTGAAGAACCTTTCTTCAAGTGCTCCTCCTCCCTCACGATCAAGATCTCAAAGAACACGAATCACGAGCGGAATAAGACACGACCCTTTGGATCTTCTCCGTTGTTCTCAGGTGAGGAGGAATGTGGGTTCCTTTAGGAAATATGAGATGTTGTGAGAGAGATGTTTGTGTTTTGGAACCTTTCCAACAACACAACAAAAGCTTCGAATCACTTAACCTAGTTGCATCTCATGCAACCATATATATAGGGAAATAGAATAGAAATGACCATTCTACCCCTCCTTTATTCTCTCTTTAGTATTAGTTTTATATGTGAATCTCATTCACATCAAAACTATATATTATATTAATTATATCATATATAATTGATATAACACCTCATGTATGAAATTGAACACTTCAATTTCATTCCTAACTTTATACCCTCAATATTACCATGTTGAGCCAACGGAGGGACCTAATAAACCTACAGTTCATGACCACCAATGATGTGAGATTAATTGATCAGACTCTTTGATCCAGTTAATCAATATTCATTAACTACAAGTCACTCCACTATAGACTTGTGGCTACACTCTCCTCACTGTAGATAATATTGTGTCCACTGATATAGTCATTACCCATGAGTCGACCCTTCACAGGTTATTCGTAATCACGGCTGGGTCAAATTACCGTTTTACCCCTGTGATTACCTCTTTGTTCCTTAAGCACCACTGATCCTCTAATGAACAACAAGTCTAAGGTCCTACCTTAGACTCATACCCTCATTGAGGGCGGGGACCCGTTGTTCAAGACCTGGAGTCAGTTCTTAAGGGAACAACCTATCTAATTCCTTAACGTGGAGTGAGTGAATTCCATTTTGCACAGTTAACTTCCCAGCTACCTACTAGGTTCTATCCCTGAGAAGGTAGGCTTATTGAGTAGGCTACAGGCCACTCTCACCCATACTAGTCTAAGGACAAAACCCTATAAGCAGGAGTTCTTAACTTTCTCAGGATTCAGGTCGAGTCACTAATGACCATCTATAAATTACTAGTCTTATTCTGTTAACAGTGTTACACTAGTTAGACTAATAATTTGTGATCCGATCTTGTATGAACTCTTCATTTGTACTAATTACAAAGTGGGCCCCATGGTGTTACCAGAATGAGGTTTCCAACCTTATTCTTATACCATAAACCATTTAGGTTATATTCTTGAACTCAACCCAAATAGTGTCCACTACACTGATGTTCAAGATAAATGTTATGACCTTGGAGGTTTGTTTATTGGATTTATAAAGCAAGACTGTAATTCTATCAAAACAAATATTCCATCATTTAATTTATCAAGATTACACAAGTTTAGCGTATAAATCTCAACAGCAACGCCATCGATAGTTTCCATATACACCACGCGGTTAGGGTACAGCGTTGCAACGCTACACCGATTTCATCTATAAATACAACCTTACATCTTCTTGCAAGGGGAGCCGAATTTGATAGACTTTTGACCCTAATTTCGAAATACCCTCTGTAAGAATAGAATAGAGAGCATTCCGTGGGAGCCAAAGCATTCGTGGAGGTTCGAGATCGAAGACGGGAGCTTGGAGACGAAGGGCCGACATCGACACATAAGTATAATTTCCTTTTCTTTCAGATTGTAATACAGTTTTAAGACGTTTTTTACACGCTTAGCTTAGTTTTCATGTGATTTAGAGTATCTAAATATTGTAGTTAAGATTTGATTTGCATGTTAAGACTTATTTGCTATGTATTGAAGTATGTTTTGTTCTTTATTTTTGGCAATTCGTTCTTTAACTCTTGATATTGTTGGTTTAAGTTGACTCGAGAGATAAAACTTAGATTAGAGCAAAGTTGTCAAAACTATTAGAAGTCTGGCATGAGAATGACCTAGAAGTCTAAGGGAAACACATAAAGAAATTACTTAATGTCGTGCATGTTGTATGTTCATATGGAGACTATAAAATTTATTGCATATGCGAGGCTCACTAAGAATCGAAAGGTTTTCTTCAGTATCTTACTTCTTGTTTATAAATTCATCACATTAGTTCATTGCATGTGTTAATTAAGTCATTAACTTGTGAAGTCAATTTCCTCTAAATCTATCAATTCGTGTCCCCACGTGTTTTTTTGTCTTTAATTCTTGTTTCACCACCTATCCATGTTATGTTTCTTTAGCTAAAATATAGAATTAGTATCTTCATAATAAATTAATCTAGAAACCCATTCCCGAGGACGATACTTGGACTCTTAAATCACTATACTAAAACTTCACCCATACACTTGCGGTATTGCAATATAATTATACGCAACACTGACGGTTTGCGGAACACCCCTACCTGGGAACCGACCAGGGAGTGAATTTGGTTCGGAGATTCATAGGTTATATTCTCATGAGTAGCGTGAATTGCGTGAATGGAGAGTACTTATAGTGAGTGGGAGCAGGACTTGTGGAAACGGGACCACGGTCTCTTCTATAAATTCACTCCGTGGGACACCTATGATCCACCTACTAGTTTGGCTTGGACGAGACAATCCCATCGGAGGGCCTTGATCATGGGGGTCGGAACACCATGAATTCTCGAAAGGGATACGATCAACTTAGTTTATCTTCCTACGTAGTCCTCCCTTCTGCGGCTATTGTTTTGATGGGAACTCTAGGGTTTAAAGATAGAGGGTTACACTCACGGGAATCATTAAGAGTTAATGTATCCGACCAAAAAATGGTAACTGGATGTCTATAGGAATAAGAGTTATTCTGGCATTAGGGTATGGTCGAGAAAGTCTCATCCCAGAGAAGGAGTGATTCTGTCTACCCTTCGGTGGCGGTGATTCGAAACCTTTGGGGTATCATTGCAATTTTAAATGACCTAGGGATCATGGATTAAAATGTGCTAAAAAATGATTGGATTTTCAAAAGCTTTTGCGAGAACTAATACAAAGTTCTTTTTCTTTCAGCAAAAATGTCGAGTTCAATAAGAGCTCTCTTAGCTTCCGATAAGCTCGTTTGTGCTAACTACCAAACGTGGAAAAATAATATAAACACAATCTTAGTCACCGAAGACCTCAAGTTCGCGCTCACTGAGGAGTGTCCTAAGGTGCCCGGTCCGACCACTCTCCTCAACGAACTACAAACCTTCCAGTCCTTGATGCGAGTCAAGGGACAGTAAGTTGAGGAAAATGTTGCCTTCAGGTCCTTTCACTTGTGTTCGACCTCTGGGACAAAGTCTGTTGGTTCATCTTCAGGCCCGAAAGGGAAGACGAAGAACTTGAAGAAGGTTGGGAAAGCTGACTGCGCTGTCGACCACAAGGGAGAGAAGGTCATGGAAGTTGCAGACAAAGGAAAGTGTTTCTAATGCAACGAGGATGGCCACTAGAAAAGAAACTTCCCCAAATTCCTTGCTGAGAAGAAGAAGGAAGGTAAATGTGATTTAATGGTTAAAGAAACTTGTTTAGTGGAGAGTAGTGACTCTGTCGGGATACTTGATTCTGTTGGGATGTATGTCCTAATCTCGTATTTGTTTGTAATATTGATTATTGAAATAAATAAGAGTTACTTTTTCATCACTTTGTGTCTCGCATATTTACAAATTTTATCCAATAAACTAAGCTCCAGGTTCATTGAATTATGAGAGAACTAGAACTCGAACGGTGTGTTGTGGACACATAGGGACGATCATGTTCGAGTTTATGACCCGAATGGTCTATAGTATACAGATAGAGTTGGAGACCTAATCCTAGATACATTGTGGATGAAGGGAATAAAACTCCCGTAGCGAAAAACGACTTTGAATCGTCGTGGTGTTCGTCGTGAATAACCTTTTCTTAAAATCGAACCTATCTCATAGATCTTAGGCTAAACATGCTTGAGAAGAAGAAAATCAGTGAGTTAGTGTTACTTACTTGTTGAAGAACGTTTCTTAAAGATCTCCTTCTCCAGTCACGAACTCTTCGTGCCCTCGATCTCTACAATCACGATCTCTCGAACCGAATAGTGACACCTTCGAAAGATCTTCTTGGTTGTTCTCGGTCGGTAGAGGGAGAGAGGTGGAACTCCCTTTGGTTTGGGGTAGAGAGAAATTCTAAAGAGATTGAGAGAGTTTGAGAGAACACTTTTGGTGAGATTCCACAAAAGGAGCAATTAGCCTTACAACGCCTTCTGACAAAGGCATTATATAATGGTGATAGGTGGAGTTGAAATCTTCACCTATTTACCATTTTACCACAACATTAGGTTATGCATATCATATTTGAATAACACATATAATAAGATATCTCATATCTTATTATACAAATCACATTTGTATAATTAGGGATTTTAAATTGAATCACATTCAATTTAATTTCTCTGAATCCAATTTCTCTAAATTAGCACTAATTAATCAATTAGGCTAACCTATAGTTTATTATGAATCTCATTCACATAAAACTATATATTATGTCAATCATATCTCATATAAATGACATAAATACCCTTTTAATGAATTTGAACACTTCAAATCCACACCAAACTGTAAACCCTCAATTTATCCAGTTTGAGCCAACCGAGGGACCTAATAGACCTACAGATGACGAGCTCCAATGATCCGAGACTAACCTGTCAAACTCATTGACCCGGTTATTCAACATTCATTAGCTACGGTAACACTCCACTAAAGCCCGTAGCTGCACTCCCATTACTGTAGGACAAGTTCTGTCCATTGATATAACCAATGCCCGTGAGTTAACCCTTCACAGGTTGTTCATAGAAACTGTTCGATCAAATTATCGTTTTACCCTTGTGTCTACTTCTTGCTCCGTAAGTCCCCATTGCTCCTCTAATGAACAACAATGTTGTATGGTCCAACCATAAACAACACCCCTCTCGAGCCAGTGAAAGGGTGGGCGCCTATTGTCCAACTCCTGAAGACAACACTTAAGGGAATAACCCCTCTAGTTTCCCTAAGTCGGGAACGAGTGAATTCCATCTCGCGTGGTCAAGTTCCCAACTCACCACGTGGTCCTATCCCTGAGAAGATAGACATATTGAGCGAGTAACTATGACCACCCTCACCCGTACTAGTCAAAGGACAGACCCCGGCAGACAGGAGTCTGTAATGAAGGGAATCGTAGTCACGCAGCGGAAGCAATTGCGAATCGCGCATTCTTGATTTAGTTAGAACGAATTCAAGAACATATATAAATAGATTAAGCATATAAATATAATAGACAACGAGAAAGTTACCTTTGAAGAACCTTTCTTCAAGTGCTCCTGCTCTCTCACGATCAAGATCAATGCAACACGAACTCGTACGAACACCGGCACTACCACCGGATCTTCTCCGTTGTTCTCAAGGTGAGGGAGGAAGGTGGGTTCCCTTTAGGAAAAGTGAGATGTTTTGTAAGAGAGATGTTTGTTGTCTTGGAACCTTTCCAACAACAACAAAATGCTAGGAATCACTTAGAATGACTTAACCTAGTTGCATCTCATGCAACCATATATATAGGGGAATGGGATGGAAATGACCATCCTACCCCTCCTTTATTCTCTCTTTAGTATATAGTTTATATATGAATCTAATTCACATTAAAACTATATATTATATCAATTATATCATATATAATAGATATCACACCTCATGTATGAAATTGAACACTTCAATTTCATTCCTAACTTTATACCCTCAATATTACCATATAAAGCCAGCGGATGAATCTAATGGACCTACAGATCATGAGCTCCAATGATGTGAGATTAACTGATCAAACTCTTTGATCCAGTTAATCAATATTCATTAACTACAAGTCACTCCACTATAGACTTGTAGTTGCATTCTCCTCACTGTAGATAATATTGTGTCCATTGTTATAGTCATTACCCATGAGTCGACCCTTCACAGGTTGTTCGTAATCACGGCTGGGTCAAATTACCGTTTTAATCCTGTGATTACCTTTTTGCTCCTTAAGCACCACTGATCCTCTAATGAACAATAAGTCTAAGGTCCTACCTTAGACTCATGCCCTCATAGAGGGTGGGGCCCCGTTGTTCAAGACCTGGAGTTAGTTGGGAACAACCTATCTAATTCCTTAGTGTAGGAATGAGCGAATTCCATCTTGCACAGTTAAGTTCCCGACTACCCTACGAGCTTCGTCACGAGAAGGTAGGCTTATTGTGTCCTGGCCTGAGCCACTCTCACCCATACTAGTCTAAGGACAAACCCCTATAAGCAGGAGTCTTAACTTGCTCAAGATTCAGGTCGAGTCACTAATGACCATCTATAAATTACTAGTCTTATCCTGTTAACGGTTTTACACTGGTTAGACTAATAATTTGCGATCCAGTCTTGCATTACTCTTCATACAGGATGCCCCAACTCGCATGTCAACTACATGAATCAGTTGGATTACCTCATTTGTACTAATTACAAAGTGGGTCGCATCCATGGTGTTACCAGAATGAGGTTTCCAACCTTATTCTTATACCATAGACCATTTAGGTTATATTCTTGAAGTCAACCCAAATAGTGTCCACTACAATGATATTCAAGATAAAAGTTATAACCTTGGAGCTTAGTTTATTGGATTTATAAAGCAAGACTGTAATTCTATCAAAACAAATAACACTTTATTTAATTGATCAAAATTACACAAGTTTAGGGAATAAATCCCAACAATCTCCCACTTGACCTAAAGCTTGTGGAGTACTAAAACAATACAGTAATGTAAATACAATAAACTAGGGCATTTAAACCCCATTGTACAAAATACTCCCACTTGCCCTAGTTGGGAAAGACTTGTAAACCTAGACCTTCTAGGTGACTCTCAAATACTTTATCCGTGAGAGCCTTTGTAAAAGAATCAGCAAAGTTGTGCTCTGAGGCTATCTTCGTGACAATCACGTCTCCTCTATGCACGATCTCCCGGATGAGATGATACTTTCGCTCTATGTGTTTTCCCCTCTTGTGACTTCGGGGTTCCCTCGAGGTTGCCACTGCACCACTGTTATCGCAATATAGTGTGATGGGCAAAGTCATATTTGGAACAACTTCCAAATTTAGCATGAATTTCCTTAACCAAACGGCCTTTCTTACCGCTTCACAAAAGTCGCTACATATTAAACCTCCATGGTGCAATCAGCGATGCATCCTTGCTTGACGCTTCGCCATACTACAGCTCCTCCGTTAAGAGTGAATATTGACCCTGATGTAGATTTCCGAGAATTTATATCAGTCTGAAAGTCAGAATCCGTGTATCCTGTAAGGATCAAATCCTTAGCCCCATACACAAGCATGTAGTTCCTTGTTCTCCGAAGATACTTAAGGATTGTTTTAACCATTGTCCAGTGTTCAAGTCTTGGATTGGATTGATACCTACTGACCAACCCAACTGCAAAACAGATGTCCGGCCTAGTACACAACATGGCGTACATCATGCTCCCAACAACCAATGCATAAGGAATCCGTCTCATGTCCTCAACTCCTTGAGGTGTCTTAGGACACTGTTCCTTAAACAAATGGATTCCATGTCTAAAAGGCAACAAGCCCTTTTTGGAATCTTGCGTCTTAAACCTTGACAACACTTTGTCTATGATGATGCTTGAGACAAGGCTAGTGTTTTATTCTTACGGTTCTGGACAATCTTGATCTCAAGAACAAACTGCGCATCACCCATATCTTTCATTTGGAACTGCGTGGCTAGCCATTCCTTGATGTCAGTAAGATAACCTACATCATTCCCAATGAGTAGGATATCATCCACATAGAGAATTAGGAAAGCGATAGAACTATTGATGATTTTCTTGTAGATACAAGGTTCATCATCATTGTGGTCAAAACCATAAGATCTGATTGTCTCATCAAATCTTATATTCCAGGACCTAGAGGCTTGTTTCAGTCCATAAATTGACCTTTTAAGCCTGCAAACCTTTTGCTCTTGTCCTGGTTTAATTAACCCTTTGGGTTAGTCCATGTAGATGTTTTCCTCAAGATTGTCATTCAAAAAGGTTGTCTTGACATCCATTTGCCAAACCTCATAGTCATAATTTCCGGCAATGGTAAGAAGGATACAGATAGACTTTACCATAGCAACAGGTGAAAAAGTTTCCTCATAGTCAACCCCTTCAACCTGGGTATAACCCTTTGCACCTTCCCATCTACACCACGTTTTCTCTTGTAGATCCATTTACAACCTATAGGTTTTACCCCATCAGGCCTATCTACAAGATCCCAAACAGAATTGAAGTACATCGACTCCATTTCTTGGTCCATGGCTATGACCCATTTGTCTTTGTCTTTGTCAACCATTGCTTGATTATAAGACAATGGATCCTCGCAGTTGTCATCTGGTATAACAACTTGGGTTTCAGCTAAATCCATGTAACGGTCAGGCTGTATCACAACCCTCCCACTACGTTGAGGCATACTTAACTCTTGAGATGGACTCTCTTGACTAGAAAAACTAGTAACAACAACTCTTGTTAACGTGCTAGTGTTCTTATTAGCAACCTTTGCTATTGTTCCGTCTAACTCACTCAACACTACTTTACTTTTTGGTTAATGGTCCCTTATGTGGTCCTCCTCCAAGAAAATGGCATTTGTCGACACAAAAACCTTATCTTCCTTAGAATCATAGAATAAACCACCTCTTGTTTCTTTTGGGTATCCTACGAATAGGCATAATTTTGAACGTGAATCCAACTTCTTTGGATTTGTCACAAGCACATGTGCCAGACAACCCAATATTCTGAAGTGACATAAACACTTTTGGAGGGCACATTATTCAAAATGTATACCGTCATCTCCTCTGCGTAACCCCAAAAGGAACTAGGGAGATGAGCATAACTCATCATTGATCGAACCATGTCCAACAAGGTTCTATTTCTCCTTTTCAATCCACCGTTTTTTTGTGTGTGTGTTGAGAGAGTCGAGAGTTGGGATGTAATTCCATGTTCTATCATATAGTTCTGGAATTTTAAATCCATGTACTCTCCACCTCGATCCGATCGAAGTGTTTTAATAGTTTTACCTAATTGATTTTCAACCTCAATCTTGAATTCCTTGAACTTTTCAAGTGCTTCAGACTTGTGGTGCATTAAGTAAATATGCCCAAATCTAGAATAATCATTTATAAAAGAGATGAAATATCCATATCCTCCCCTGACTTTAACATTCATCGGACCACAAAGGTCTGAAATGTATAAGCTCTAGAGGGTCTTTGGCTCTATAACCTTTTCAACTAAAAGGTCTTTTAGTCATTTTGCCTTCCAAGCATGATTCACATACTGCAAAGAATTTTCTTCTAAATCGTTTAGAAGTCCGTTCTTTACCAATCTCTCAATCCTATTGAGATTAATATGACCCAATATTAGATGCCAAAGTTGAGCATTTTCTTTCGGAGAAATTAGTTCGTGTACTTGCAATTTTGTACAATTCACTTGTTAAAACTATTTTAACTAAATTAAACCATTTGCAAATAATTCTCAAGAAGGGCAACACATAGTACAATACTTTTCCAATGAAATAAACACTTTATTCTATTGAAAAGAAAAAAAGTACAATGTTCGCTAAGGAAAGAAATAAGGTTTCTAATAAACCCTTAAGCTACATGTTATCAAATAACAGCTTTTCTTTGCCAAACGATTGCTCTTTACCTGCTCCTTTTCCTCTTCTTCTGTATCTTCTTAAGTTCAGAAGTATGGTTGCAGTTCTTAGTCCCAAAGGATGAATTTTCCTGAGAAATTATGGAATGAGCAAACAAATTTGCCTCTCCATTTCATTGTCCCTTATCATCCATAAGAAACTGATAATTTTGCAGCTCATGTAGCAGAGAAGTCAGATCATACTCTATGTTGTTCATCACTGCATTGCTACGGAACCGCTGAAAACTCTTCGGAAGAGATTCTAGGATGAACAAAACCTAACATTTCTCATCTATGACCGCTCCGTTTAATTCCGCTACGTTGAAGTGGGCAATCAGATTGAGAACATGTTCTCTCACTGATGTTCCTTCCTTCATGCGTGCGTTGTAAACGAATTTTAGGGCTTCATGTCGAATTTGTTTGGACGGTTGTGTAGACAAATTTAGCACAAAATCCATGATCTCACGAGCTAAGACCTTGCCCTCCAGCCTCTTGGCTAAAACATCAGGTATGCTAGCTAGGATATAGGCTTTCGCCTTTTCGTTGGCATTAATCCAGCGGTCATATGCATCCTCAACAGCTTGAGATGCATTTTGAGCAGGAAATTGAGGACACTCCTCATTGAGAACGAACTTATGATCATGTGTAACCAAGATTATGTTGAGTCCATCCCTCCAAGTCACTAGGTTCTCTCCGGTTAACTTTTTCGCACCCAATAAGGAAATCATAGGGCTAGACATTTTTGCTGAAAATTTACAAACAAACTTGTATGAGTTTCTTGCTATAACTCTAATCCAATCATGTTTTAGCTAATTATCAAATGATTCCTAGGCCATTTATAATTTGCAATGATACTCCAAAGGTTTAGAATGTATGACACCGAAAGGTAATAAAAAACATTCCTCCTCTAGATCAAGACACTCTTGACCAAAACCTAATACCAGAATAACTCTTATTCCTATAGGTTTTAGTAACCATTTTTCGGTCTGGATACATACAAAACTTATGTACCCCGTGAGTGTAACCGTCTGTCTTTAGATCCTAGAGTCTCCATCCAATAAAATCTGCCGAAGGGAGGACTAGATTGAAAAATAGTCTAAGGAAATCTTTATCCCTTTCGAGGTGTCTCTTTGTGTTCGATCCCCTATGATCAAGCCCTCCAGAGAGGATTGTGCAGTCCGACCAAACTAGCAGGCTGACCATAGTGGTCTAACGGTGTAAACCGACAAAAGAGACCATAGATTTTGTTTTCACTAAACCTTCTCCCACACACTATAAGTACCCTCTCCATTCACCTTGATATTGACTCATACAAACACCATCCGAAGGGGGACGCTCCCGTTTGCGCCTCGAGGCCAAGTATGAGTCTCACGGTGTGAACTTCCTGGAGATAGCGTAGGTGGAAAAATATGTATCTCTTACACTTTTTCCTCCACTGAATACTTTAAAGTTTATACGATTACTTAGGCTAAAACCCGACTAATGGTTTTACATAACTCTATCAATATAACTCTTATATCGATAATCAATATAACTCTTATATTGATTTTATCCTAAGTTTGTTAATATAACTCCTTATATAAAACCTTGGATTTCTAGTTTATTAACCCCTTAATAAACCCGCTGACGCTACTGTAATTTATAAAACTCTCTGATTAAGTTTCACTCCCAGGTCAGTTCCCAGGTAGGGGTGTTCCGTTTTAAATCGACTTCAATACCCTGACCTAGACAGAACTTTCCTTAGACAGAGTTCCTCTTTTAATCATAGTTTATAAATTACTTGGTTCCTAATTCTAATCTAATTAGAACTAGATAACCTAAGGTCTATTATTTCCAAGTTCTAAACACTTTATAACTAATAATTAACCTTAGGTGACATGTATACTATGTTATAGTGCTTGATCATTCATCACATGAATAATAAGAGATTCATAGCATATTCATCTCATGATATATAATGCATGTCAATGCTGTCCATAAATTAATATAACAAATTTATATTAATTAATCATGCAAACTATATAATATAACTCCTTATATTATAAATGATGCATGAAAATACTTAACCTAAGGTGGGATTTCTAAAATAAAAGCATACATTATGCATGGCAATAATTACACAACAATTGCATAATTAAAATAGAAAAAATAGACCAATTTTGGCACCCTAAATTCAATTTTAATTAATATAATCTAATTATATTAATTAAAATTATATAAATTAAATATATTAAATATAAAACGTTTTTATAATTAATATATATAATAAAAACTGATTTTCGTTTGTTGCTCTTTTACATGAAACGTATCTGGCGTTGCAACGCTGCTTCTTGTCGTCTTCTGCCAAGCGTTGCGCAACGCCAGCATTGCGCAACACCTCAGCGTTGCAACGCCATTCACAGAACAACAACAATCTCCATTGTGTTTGGCTCGTTTTTGCACGATCTTCTCAGCAACCACTTTGCCTCGATCGACACGGACTTACAGACTCGATTTACAATTAAATTTTCCCAAAACATCGGGCCTTTACATTGAACGATTCAATGAAAATTGTAAATCTTAGTGCCAAAATTGAAACCATCTAATTTCGCAAAACCGTTCATACATCTCATGCAAAAACAGTAAATCCCACCTTGTTCTTGAAAGAATCCAGAACATAAATCAAGAACAGAATTGGGCTCTGTACCAATTGAAGGGAATCGTAGTCCCGCAGCGGAAGCGATTGCGAATCGCGCGCTCTTGATTTATTTACAACGATATAATTCAAGAACATATATATAGAGATTAAGCATATAAATATAATGGACAACAAGAAAGTTACCTATGAAGAACCTTTCTTCAAGTTCTCCTCCTCTCTCACGATCAAGATCAACGCAACACGAACTCGTACGAACACCGACACTACCACCGGATCTTCTCCATTATTCTCTAGGTGAGGGAGGAAGGTGGGTTCCCTTTAGGAAAAGTGAGGTGTTTTGTGAGAGAGATATTTTTTGTCTTTGAACCTTTCCAACAACAACAAAATGCTAGGAATCACTTAGAATGAGTTAACCTAGTTGCATCTCATGCAACCATATATATAGGGGAATGGGATGGAAATGACCATCCTACCCCTAGTTTATTCTCTCTTTAGTATATAGATTATATATGAATCTAATTCACATTAAAACTATATATTATATCAATTATATCATATATAATAGATATAACACCTCATGTACGAAATTGAACACTTCAATTTCATTCCTAACTTTATACCCTCAATATTACCATATTGAGCCAACGGAGGGATCTAATGGACCTACAAATCATGAGCTTCAATGATGTGAGATTAACTGATCAAACTCTTTGATCCAGTTAATCAATATTCATTAACTACAAGTCACTCCACTATAGACTTGTAGTTGTACTCTCCTCACTGTAGATAATATTGTGTCCACTGATATAGTCATTACCCATGAGTCGACCCTTCACAAGTTGATCATAATCACGACTGGGTCAAATTACCGTTTTACCCCTGTGATTACCTCTTTGCTCCTTAGGCACCACTGATCCTCTAATGAACAACAAGTCTACGGTCCTACCTTAGACTCATAGCCTCACAGAGGGTGGGGCCCCATTGTTCAAGACTTGGAGTCAGTTCTTAAGGGAACAACCTATCTAATTCCTTAGTGTAGGAATGAGTGAATTCCAGCTTGCACAGTTAAGTTCTCAGCTACCTACGAGGTTTTGTCCCTGAGAAGGTAGGCTTATTGAGTCGGCTATAGGCCACTCTCACCCATACTAGTCTAAGGACAAACCCTATAAGCAGGAGTTCTTAACTTGCTCAGGATTCAGGTCGAGTCACTAATGACCATCAATAAATTACTAGTCTTATCATGTTAATGGTGTTACATTGGTTATACTAATAATTTGAGATCCAGTCTTGTATGAACTATTCATACAAGATGCCCCCACTCGCATGTCAACTGCATGAATGAGTTGGATTACCTCATTTGTACTAATTACAAAGTGGATCGCATCCATGGTGTTGCAAGAATGAGGTTTCCAACCTTATTCTTATACCATAGAGAATTTAGGGTATATTCTTGAACTCAACCCAAATAATGTCCACTACACTGATATTCAAGATAAAAGTTATAACCTTAGAGCTTAGTTTATTGGATTTATAAAGCAAGACTGTAATTCTATCAAAACAAATAACACTTTATTTAATTGATCAAAATTACATAAGTTTAGGGCATAAATCCCAACACATAACACGCTTAGTATTAAGGTCGAGTCGTTATTGGTCATCTACGAAGTTATTAGTCCTATATTGTTAACGGTGTTACATTAGTAGATCTAATGATTCACGGTCATGTCTTGTAGAATCTCATTGCACAGGATGCCCCCACTCGCATGTCAACCACATGAACGAGTTGGATCACCTCTCGTTTGTATCTAATACAAAGTGGGCCACATCCACAACGTATCGAGGATTAGGTCTCAAATCCAATCCATATACTATAGACCGTTCGGGTCATTAACTCGAATGTGATCCTCCCTGTGTGTCCATTACACACCGTTCAAGTTCTAGTTCTCTCATAAGTCAATGACCCTGGAGCTTAGTTTATTGGACAAATTTTGTAAATATGCGAGACATAAAGTGATTAAAAAATAACTCTTATTTATTTCAATAGCGAATATTACAAACATGTACGAGATTAGGACATACATACCAACTGTTGATGCGGGCCGCTTTGTATTAGATACCAACGAGGTGATCCAACTCGTTCATGTGGTTGACATGCGAGTGGGGCATCATGTGGAATGATATTGTACAAGACCGAACCGTGAATTATTAGACATACTGATGTAACACCGTTAACATTATAGGACTAATAACCTCGTACATGACAAATAGTGACTCGACTTTAATCCTGAGCCTGTTACGGACTCCGGTCTGCGGGGGTCTGTCGTTTGACTAGTACGGGTGAGGGTGGTCAAAGTTAATCGCCCAATATGCCTATCTTCTAAGGGATAGAACTATTGGATGTATGTTCTCATCTCATATAGTTTGTAATATTAAAAGTTGTAAATGAATAAGAGTTATTTATTTCAACATTGTGTAATAAATAAGAGTTATTTATTTAAACTTTGTGTCTTGCATTTTTCATAAACTTAATCCAATAAACTAAGCTCCAAGGTCATTGTATTATGAGAGAACTAAGAACTTGAACAGTGTGTAATGGACACTCAGAGAGGATCGCGTTCGAGTTAATGACCCAAACGGTCTACAGTATATAGATAGGGTTGGAGACCTAATCCTGGATACACTGTGGACGCGGCCCGCTTTGTATTAGATACAAACGAGGTGATCGACTCGTTCATGTGGTTGACATGCGAGTGGGGGCATCTGTGCAATGAGATTGTACAAGGCCGGACCGTGAATTATTAGACTTACTCGATGTAACACCGTTAATGATGATAGAGCTAATAAATTCGTAGATGACCATTAGTGACTCGACCTTAATCTCGAGCGTGTTACTGACTCACATGCTGCGTGGGAAGTGCATCCTTTGACTAGTACGGGTGAGGGTGGCCATTGTTGCTCGCCCAATATGTCTATCTTCTTAAGGGCAGGACCACGTGGGGAGCTGGGAACTTGACTACGCAAGAAGGAATTCACTCGTTCCCGACTTTAGGGAAAGTAAAGGGGTTGTTCCCTTAAGTGTTGTCTCCAGGGCTTGAACAACGGGGCCCTACTCTCTCATTGGCCTGAGCGGGTTGTTGTTTATGGTTGGACCATGCAACGTAGTTGTTCATTAGAGGAGCAGTGGGACTTAAGGAGCAAAAGGTTGACACATGGGTAAAACGATAATTTGACCCAGCTGTGATTACGAACAACCTGTGAAGGGTCGACTATGGGTATTGGTTATATCGATGGCACAACTTGTCCTACAGTGATGAGAGTGCAACTACGGGCTTTAGTGGAGTGTTACCGTAGCTAATGAATGTTGAATAACCGGGTCAAAGAGTTGAACAGGTTAGTCTCGGATCATTGGAGCTCGTCACGTGTAGGTCCATTAGGTCCCTCGGTTGGCTCAAATTGGACAAATTGAAGGTTTACAGTTTTGTGTGAATTTGAAGTGTTCAAATTCATTATTTGGGTATTTATGTCATTTATATGAGATATAAATGACATAATATATAGTTTGATGTGAATGAGATTCATAATAAACTATAGTATAGCCTAATTGATTAATTAGTGTTATTTGGAGAAATTGAATTGAGAGAACTTAAATTGAATGTGATTCAATTTATAATTCCACCTTTATGCAAATGAGATTTGTATAATAAGGTATGAGATACCTTATATTATATATTATGCAAATGTGATTTGTATATTATATGGTTGGGGTAAAATTATGATTTGGTGGAGGTTTTAACTCCATCACACAATAGTATTTAAAGGCTTTACAAGAAGCCTTTGGTATACCATTTGCCATTTTTTGGATTTTCATCCAAAGAGAGCAAAAAGACTCTCTCATTCTCTCTCAATTCTATCTAAAACTTCTCCTCACCCAAAACCAAAGGGAGTCCCACCTACTCTCCCTCAACCTCCCGAGAACAACCGAGAAGACCCTTTAAAGGTGTCTACGTGTTCGGATCGAGGTCCGTGTTTGAGGAGTTCGTTGGTACGAGAGAGATCGTGACCGGAGAAGGAGAAAACGTTGAAGAAGTGTTCTTCAAGAGGTTAGTATCCATTATACTTACTGTTTTCTCTATTATTTTGCATGTTTAGCCTAGGATCTATCAGATAGATTCAATTTTAAGATAGGAATTACACAACGGATCAATGAAGTTTCACAACATCTTCCGCTACGGGAATTAAAAATCCCTTCAAATGGTATTAGAGCCAATCGTTGCTCTTCGTTGTGTATTCTGTGATTTTGTTAAAATTTGGTGGGTAGCATTAATTTTCATGAGATGAATGTTAATGGTTTGCATTTTGGATATTTTCGGTTTTTTGGCACTTTAAAGTTGATGAGATCAATGTAAGGGCCCGTTGTTTTGGGCATTTTTTAATTTAAATCGAGTCTGTAAGTCCGTGTCGTTCGTGGCAAGAGTTGTCGTGAAGAAAACGGAGCAAAAAGGGGCGATTTTGGTGAAAACAGCAAAAGTGGTGTTGTTGGAAGATCATCAGCGTTGCGGCGACGCTATTATTCATCGCGATTAACGCCATCCATGCCGCTTTGGAGGTCGTCTGCTGCGGTCTGGCGTTAAGCGCCACAAAGCATTGAGAACGCTAGGTGCGACGCTATACATTTCAGCGTTGCAACGCAATAACAATGTTGCAACGCCGTGGCGTAGTGGTGCTTAGAACGCGAGATTTCCTAGGACATGTTCGTGGGCGGCGGTTTGACCCCGGGCTGGTGCAACTGCTGTTTTATTTTTTTTATTATTTATTATTTGTAAATTTGATTTTATAAATGTTTTTATTTAATTATTTTAATTAATATTAATATAAATGTTATATTAATGATAATTAATTTAATTTTATGTCCCTAGGGTGCCAAAAATCGGTCCAATATTGCTATTTAATTATTTTATGCATGAGATGTATGATTTAATTATTTCTATGTGCATAGAGTATGCCATATAGATTTAAAATCTCACCTTAGGTTAAACATTTCAACCATCATATTTATATTATAATAGTTATGATATATAGTATGCATGTTAGGATTATATTATAAGAGTTATAATATAATGTTTGCATGATTTAATTTATTTAAATATAAGTGTTATATTTTTAAATTAAAAGCATGCTCATGCATTTAATTCATGTGATGAATGTATGTTATAGTATAGTATTATTAATGTGATGAATGATCAAGCACTATAACATAGAAATGCATGTAACCTAAGTTAAATATTAGTTTTAAAATGTTTAGATCTTCAATAATTAGATTAGATCTTCAATAATTAGATTAGGAAATCAAATATGACCTTTGAATGGAGACGGATAAGTAACTCTGTCTAAGGAAGGTTTTGTCTAAGGCTGGGGTATTTAAGTTGACGCTTGCGGAACACCCCTACGTGAAAACCGACCTGGGAGTGAATTCGGTCCGGAGATTCTTAGGTTATATTCTCGTGAGTGTCGTTAATTAAGAGTTAATTAATTTACTCACTTAGACCTAAGTTAATAATGTGATTATAGACTTAGGCTAATCCAATATAAGAGTTATATTGGTAGACTTAGGTAAATTTTAGCTGGTTTATCTAGGTCAATCCCGATTTTTTTAAAGTGTTGAGTGGGAGGAAATAAAATGTATGAGATATATTTTAATTTTTCATCCACAAATCTCCGTTAAGTTCACACCGTGAGATCCATGTTCGGCCTCGTGCCGCAAATGGGAGCGTCACCCTACGGGTGGCATTTGTATTGGTCAATATCAATGTGAATGGAGAGAGTACTTATAGTGAGTGGGAGCGGGACCTGTGAAAACGGGATCCACGGTCTCTTCTTTCGATTCACACCGTGAGACGCCTATGATCCGCCTGCTAGTTTGGCCTTGACCAGACAATCCCTACGAAGGGCCTTGATCATGGGAGTCGGAACACCGTGAATTTTCGAAAGGGATACGATTTCCTTGTTGGTTTTCCTTCTTAGTCCTCCCTACGGCGGCTATTGTTTGGACGGATACTTGGAAATTTAAAAATTGAGGGTGACACTCACAGGATTCATTAAGTGTTAATGGATTCAGAGGAGGAGTGGGTTGCAACATTGTTATTGCGTTGGTAACTGGATGCCTAATGGAATAAGAGTTATTCTAGTATTAGGGTCTGGTCGAGAGAGTCTCGTCCTAGAGGAGGAGGGGGTTTGTCTACACTATGGTGGCGGTCATTCTAAACCTTTAGGGTATCATTGCAAGTTTTGAATGACCTAGGGATCATAGGATAAAAATTTGCTAAAACCCGATTGGATTTTCAAAAGTTCTTGCGAGACTAATACAAAGTTTTTCATTTTATTTCAGCAACAAAATGTCAAACGCTTTTAACGCCCTTTAGCTTCCGTTAAGTTAATCGGTGATAGTATTTCGTGGAAAAACAATATAGACACAATTTTGGTAAATGACGACTAAGAGTTCGCACTCATTGAGGAGGGTCCTCAGGTGCACGGTTCAACGTCCTATTCAACGATCTACAAACCTTCAAGTCTTTGGTGCAAACTAGGAGACAAGAAACTGAGGCAAGTGTTGCCTTAAGACCTTTTTACAGGGGTTCGACCTCTGGGATAAAGCTTGTAGACTCTTCAGGCCCTAAGGGGAAGAAGGAAAAGTTGAAGGAAGTTAAGGTTGACCGTGCTGCCGCCCTAAAAGGCAAAGAAATCAAGGATGTTGCCAGAAAGTGTTTCTACTGCAACGGGGACGAACACCTGAAAAGGAGTTGTCCTAAGTTCCTTGATGAAAAGAAGATGACAGGTAAATGTGATTTACTTGTCACAAAAACTTGTTTAGTGAAGAGTAATGACTTAGCTTGGATATTGGATTCAGGCGCCACTAACCATGTTTGCTCTTCTTTTCAAGGATTAAGTTCCTAGCAACAGCTGCAAGAGGGTGAGATAACACTCAGGGTTGGATTTGGAGAAGTTGTCTCGGTTGCAGCAATAGGCACGGTGAAGCTATTTTTTTGTGGGAAGTACTTATTATTGGATAATATGTACATAGTTCCTGGGTTTACGAGAAACCTATTTTTTATTTCCTGCCTATTAGAACAAAATATTTCCGTTTCTTTCAAGAGCAATAAAGCGTTTATTTCTTGAAATGGAAATTTGATTTGTTCTGCTTCGCTTGAGAACAATTTATATGTTTTGAACCCTAATTCGGTCAAAAGTGTTTTGAACACCAAATTGTTTAAAACAGTAGAAACGCAAACTAAGAGATTGAAAGTTTCTCCAAGAGAAAGTGTCCATCTTTGGCATCTATGGTTAGGCCACATTAATCTCAATAGGATTGAGAGACTGGTGAAGAGTGGACTTCTAAGCGAGTTGGAAGAAAACTCTTTACCGGTATGTGAGTCATGCCTTGAAGGCAAAATGACCAAACGTCCTTTTAGTGGAAAAGGATATAGAGCCAAGGAGCCGTTTTTGCTTATACATTCTGACCTCTGTGGTCCGATGAATGTTAAAGCACGAGGAGGTTACGAATACTTCGTATCTTTCATAGATGATTATTCGAGGTATGGGTACATTTACCTAATTCATAGGAAGTCTGAAACACTTGAAAAGTTCAAGGAGTTCAAGACTGAGGTTGAGAACCTGTTAGGTAAAACGATTAAAACACTTCGATCGGATCGAGGTGGAGAGTATATGGACACTGAATTCCAGGACTATAGATAGAACATGGAATTACGTCCCAACTCTCAGCACCTGGTATGCCAAAGCAGAATGGTGTATCGGAGAGGAGAAACAGAACCTTGTTGGACATGGTTCGGTCGATGATGAGTTATGCTTGTCTCCCTAATTCTTTTTGGGGTTACGCAGTGGAGACTGCGGTTTACATTTTGAACACAGTTCCGTCGAAAAGTGTTTGTGAAACACCTTTCGAACTCTGGCATGGTCGTAAAACCAGTTTACGTCATTTCAGAATTTGGGGATGCCCGACCCATGTGTTGGTGTCAAACCCGAAGAAGTTAGAACCCCGTTCAAAGTTGTGTCTCTTTGTAGGTTACCCAAAAGAGACTAGAGGTGGTTACTTTTACGATCCTAAGGATAATAGGGTGCTTGTGTCGACAAACGCCACATTCCTTGAGGAAGACCACATCAGGGATCACTTACCACGGAGTAAGATTGTGTTGAAGGAAATTGACAGTTCATCAACAAGAGTTGCTGATGGTGCTAGTATGTCAACAAGTGTTTTTGACCCTAGCTCGGCTAGTCAAGTCCGTTCCCAAGCGTTGGGAATGCCTCGACGTAGTGGGAGGGCTGTGAGACAGCCTGAACGTTACATGGGTTTAGCTGAAATCCAAGTCGTCACCCCTGATGATGACTGCGAGGATCCATTTACCTATGATCAGGCAATGGCTGACGTTGACAAAGACGAATGGATTAAAGCTATGGACCAGAAAATGGAGTCGATGTACTTCAATTCCGTCTGGGAGCTTGTGGACCAACCGGATGGGGTAAAACCTATTGGTTGCAAGTGGATCTACAAGCGTAAACGTGGTGTAGATGGGAAGGTGCAGACCTTCAAAGCTCGACTAGTGACAAAGGGTTTTACCCAGGTGGAAGGGGTTGACAATGAGGAAACCTTTTCACCTGTTGCCATGGTAAAGTCGATTAGAATCCTTCTGGCCATTGCCGCATATTATGACTATGAGGTATGCAGATGGATGTCAAGATCGCCTTTCTGAATGCCAACCTCGACGAGACCATCTACATGGACCAGCCCAAAGGGTTCATTGTCCAAGGCCAAGAGCAAAGAGTTTGCCGACTTAAAAGGTCTATTTATGGACTGAAACAAGCCTCGAGGTCTTGGAATATAAGGTTTGATGAGGCGATCAAATCTTATGGCTTTGATGAAAATTTTGACGAGCCTTGTGTCTACAAGAAAATCGTCGACAAAACTGTCGCATTTCTAATATTGTATGTGGATGATATCCTTCTCATTGGGAATGAGGTAGGATTTCTTACTGACATTAAGGAATGGCTGGCTTCGCAATTCCAAATGAAAGATTTGGGAGAGGCACAGTATGTTCTAGGTATCCATATTGTCCGGAACCGGAAGAACAGAACGCTAGCCATGTCTCAAGCATCTTATATTGACAAGATGTTGTCTAGATATAAGATGTAGAACTCCAAGAAGGGATTGCTGCCTTTCAGGCATGGGGTTCACCTGTCTAAGGATCAATGTTCTAAGATGCCTCAAGAGGTTGAGGATATGAGACGAATCCCCTATGCTTCAACTGTAGGGAGCCTGATGTATGACATGTTGTGTACTAGGTCGGACATCTGTTATGCAGTTGAGATTTTCAGTAGGTATCAATCCAATCCAGGATTAGATCCTTTGGACGGTAGTAAAGGCAATCCGAAGTATCTTAGGAGAACGAGGAACTACTGACCTTGTGTATGAGAGTGGGGATTTGATCCTTACGGGATATCTGATTTCGACTTTCGAGCACCGATAAGGATTCTAGGAAATCCACTTTGGGGTCAGCCTTCATTCTGAATGGAGGAGTTGTAGTGTGTCGAAGCATCAAGTAGGGATGCATCGCTGATTCCACGATGGAAGCTGAGTATGTTGCGGCTTGTGAAGCCGCAAAGGAAGTCTGTTTGGCTCGGGAAGTTCATGACGGATTTGGAAGTTGTTCCAAATATGAACTTGTCGATCACGCATTTGTTTTGTGACAACGGTGGTGCAAGAGCCAACTCGAGAGAACCCCGAGTCATAAAAGCGGCAAGCATATAGAGCGTAAGTATCACACGACACGGGAGATTGTGCACCATGAGACGTGTGACCACGCGCAGATAGCCGGAGCACAATGTTCTTCGATCCATTTACAAAGGCCCTCACGGCTAAGGTGTTTGAGGTCACCTAGAGAGTCTAGGTCTTCGAGTGCTTCCTGACTAGGGCAAGTAGGAGTATTGTAAAGGGGTATTCAATGCCCTAGTTTATTGTATTACTTTACTGTACTTTTGAGAAATGTATCATGTACTCCACTAGCTTAGTCCAAATGGGAGTTTGTTGGGATGTATGTCCTCATCTCGTGTAGTTTGTAATATTCCAAGTTGTAAATGAATAAGAGTTATTTATTTAAACTTTGTGTCTTGCATTTTTCATAAACTTAATCCAATTAACTAAGCTCCAAGGTCATTGTATTATGAGAGAACTAAGAACTTGAACGGTGTGTAGTGGACACACAGGGAGGATCGCATTCGAGTTAATGACCCAAACGGTCTACAGTATATGGATAGGGTTGGAGACCTAATCCTGGATACACTGTGGATGCGGCCTGCTTTGTATTAGATACAAACGAGGTGATCTGACTCGTTCATGTGGTTGACATGCGAGTGGGGGCATCCTGTGCAATGAGATTGTACAAGACCGGACCGTGAATTATTAGACTTACTGATGTAACACCGTTAACAATATAGAGCTAATAAATTCGTAAATGACCATTAGTGACTCGACCTTAATCCTGAGCGTTTTACGGACTCCTGTCTGCGTGGGTTTGTCCTTTGACTAGTACGGGTGAGGGTCGCCACTGTTGCTCGCCCAATATGTCTATCTTCTCAAGGGCAGGACCACATGGGGAGCTGGAAACTTGACTACGCAAGAAGGAATTCACTCGTTCCTGACTGTAGGGAAAGTAGAGGGGTTGTTCCCTTAAGTGTTATCTCCACGGCTTGAACAATGGGGCCCCACTCTCTCATTGGCCTGAGAGGGTTGTTGTTTATGGTTGGACCATGCAACGTAGTTGTTCATTAGAGGAGCAGTGGGACTTAAGGAGCAAGAGGTAGACACATGGGTAAAGCGAAGAATTTAACCCGTGTTGTGAATACGAACAACCCGTGAAGGGTCGACTCATGGGTATTGGTTATATCGATGGACACAACTTGTCCTCTGATGATGAGAGTGCAGACTCACGGGCTTTAGTGGAGTGTTACCGTAGCTAATGAATGTTGAATAAGCTGGGTCAAAGAGTTTGTGAGTTAGTCTCGGATCATTGGAGCAAATCACGTGTAGGTCCATTAGGTCCCTCGGTTGGCTCAAATTGGACTAATTGAGAGTTTACAGTTTGGTGTGAATTTAAAGTGTTCAAATTAATTATTTGGGTATTTATGTCATTTATATGAGATATAGATGACATAATATATAGTTTGATGTGAATGAGATTCATAATAAACTATAGTATAACCTAATTGATTAATTAGTGCTATTTGGAGAAATTGAATTGAGAGAACTTAAATTGAATTTGATTCAATTTATAATTCCACCTTTATGCAAATGAGATTTGTATAATAAGGTATGAGATACTTTATATTCTATAATATGCAAATGTGATTTGTATATTATATGGTTGTGGTAAAATTGTGATTTGGTGGAGGTTTTAACTCCATCACACAATAGTATTTAAAGGTTTTGCAAGAAGCCTTTGGTATGCCATTTGCCATTTTTTGGATTTTCATCCAAAGAGAGCAAAAAGACTTTCTCTCATTCTCTCTCAATTCTATCTAAAACTTCTCCTCACCCAAAACCAAAGAGAGTCCCACCTACTCTCCCTCAACCTCCCGAGAACAACCGAGAAGACCCTTTAAAGGTGTCTCCATGTTCGGATCGAGGTTCGTGTTTGAGGAGTTCGTTGGTACGAGAGAGATCGTGACCGGAGAAGGAGAAAACGTTGAAGAAGTGTTCTTCAAGAGGTTAGTATCCATTATACTTACTGTTTTCTCTATTATTTTGCATGTTTAGCCTAGGATCTATGAGATAGATTCAATTTTAAGATAGGAATTACACAACGGATCAACGATGTTTCACAACGTCTTCCGCTGTGGGAATTCAAAATCCCTTCAAGAACCACATGAGGAGCTGGAAACTTGACTACGCGAGATGGAATTCACTCATTCCCGACTTAGAGAAACTAGAGGGGTTATTCCCTTAAGTGTTGTCTTCAGGGCTTGGACAACAGGCACCCACCCTCTCACTTGCCCGAGAGTGGTGTTTTTTATGATTGGACCATACAACGTTGTGGTTCATTTGGGGAGCAGTGGGACTTGAGTTTCATTCCCTTCATTTGGTATCATAGCCAATCGTTGGCTTTTTCATTGTGCAAAATATTTTTTCTTAAAATTAGGTGGGTTAGCTTTAATTCATGAGATGAATTGTGGCATTGCATGTTGGATGTTTTTGATTTTTGGCATTTCAGAAAGTAAATCGAGTCTGTAAGTCTGTGTCGTTCGTGGCAAGAGTTGTTGTGAAGAAATCGGGGCAGAATCAAACAAAAACAATGAAGAACAACAAAGGAGTTTGTTGTTCTGTCGACGACGTTGAGACGTTGTTCTTCGACATCTCAACGTTGTCCGTGCGGATCTAAGCGGTGTTGCAGGTCAGCGTTGCAACGCTGAGGCGTTGGGCGCGCTGAGTACAACGCTGGGC
Source organism: Trichosanthes cucumerina (assembly GCA_036507285.1). Classification (NCBI taxonomy): domain Eukaryota; kingdom Viridiplantae; phylum Streptophyta; class Magnoliopsida; order Cucurbitales; family Cucurbitaceae; genus Trichosanthes; species Trichosanthes cucumerina. The sequence goes on along the minus strand of CM071842.1, from coordinate 29,049,136 downwards.
ACGACATTGCAACGTTGCGAGCGTAGTGGACAGTTGCTGCGAGGTTCGCGCGAAGTGGTAGAGAGGGGAGGTTTTTTCGATTTTTTTATTTTTAATTATTTATATTTTTGTAAAATGTAATTTTTAAATTAATTTTATTAATTAATATTAATATAAATATTATATTAATGTTAATTAATTTAATTAAAGTCCCTAGGGTGCCAAAATCGATCCAATTTTGCTACGAACTCCTGTTCGCGAGGGATTGTCATTTGACTAGTATGGGTGAGAGAGGCCAGATTCGCCGACTCAATATGCCTACCTTCTTGGGGACAAGACCGAGTGAGCGGTTGGGGACTCAACTTAGCAAGATGAAATTCACTTCTTCCCACCTACTAGGGTAAGTAGAGGAATGTTCCCTTAAGTGGTGTCTCTGGGACTTGAACAAAGGGCTCAACCCTCTCATTGGCCCGAGAGGGACTCTGTTTGTTGGTAGGACCACAAACAAATTGTTCATTAGAGGAGCACTGGTACTTAAGGCACAAGATGTAACCTAGGGGTAAAACGGTAATTTGACCCAGTTGGTGTTACGAACATTCGTGAAGGATTGACTTGCTGTTATTGGTCAATATCCATGGACACAGAAATATATCTGCAGTGAGAAGAGTGCAGTTGTGGGACTTTAGTGGAGTGTTCCCGCAGTTAACGAATGTTGATTGGGAGGTTAATGAGATTAACTGAACAATCTCGTATCGTTGGAGCTTCTGATCTATAGGTCCATTAGGTCCACCTCCTAGCTCGTAAAGGGTTCTTAGATCATTTGAATTTGAAATGTTCAAATTCATTAGGGAATATATATAATGTATATTGATACGATATGATATATAGTTTTGGAACTATACATTATAAATTTAATGTGAATAGGATTCATATTAAATTACTTGAGAGAATTAAACATTTGAAAGAGTTCAAATATTAAATTCAAATGTGAATGTGATTCATATTTGAAAACTATAAGTTAAAATTTAATGTGCAGTGGATGTATATTAAAACTATAGGTTAAAGGGGGTAATATGATCAAATGAGATTTAATCTGATATTTAATTTGTATTATTTAAATTAATAATTAAATTTGATCTAATTATTTCTTAACTATTATTATTATTATTATTATTATTATTATGTTAATAATAAAAATAAAGGAACGTGTCTTCCAGACACGTTTCCACTATCCCCTTCCTTCTCCCCTATCGATAGCTTAACAGGGAGAAGGGGGTTGCACTTTTCAATCGATCAATTTTGATGCAATTGGAGAATTGCTGCAAATCTCACTCTCTCTCTCTCAATCTTCTAATTCCCTTCATTTTCCAATTGTTCGAAACCTTCCCACAAAGGTTTTTGTTCTAAGATCTCAGAGGATAGAAGGTTTTCCTCGTGGTATTGTCCAACTGAAGAAAACAGAGAAGCATTTTGAAAGTTCTTGTGTTGCTGTCTTATTTGGAGCAATGAGTTGCTACGAGTTGAAACTACAAAGGTATTTTTCTTCCTTTTTAGTTTAATTGTTAAACTTAACATATGTTTGCATGTATGATATTATCCATGTCTAATAGGATTAGAAATACCATGCTTGTTCTGTATTTTTGGTCAATGTACTGATTTTTGTTTTAAGCAAAACAATCAAGTAATTAAGATCCCAAACACGTTTCCGCTGCTCAAGGAGATCAGATCTCCATTAGTTTGTTCTTCTTTTCAGCGAATTAGTTCATTGCAGCAGCTGCGAGAGGGTGAGATAACGCTACGAGTTAGATCCGGGGAGGTAGTTTCTACTGCAGCGATCGGCACAGTGAAGCTCTTTTTTGGCGGGAAGTACTTATTATAAGATAATTTGTACATAGTGTCAGGGTTTACTAGACACCTTGTTTCCATTTCCTGCCTTATTGAACATTGTATTTCAGTTAACTTTGAATTGTATAAAGCGTTTATTTGTTTCAAAGGCAACTTGATTTGTTCTGCTTCACTTGAGAATAACTTGTACGTTTTGAAACCTAATTCGGTCAAAAGTGTTTTGAATACTGAATTGTTTAAAACGACAGAAACACGAACTAAGAGAGTAAAGGTTTCTGCTAAAGAAAATGTCCATCTTTGGCATCTAAGGTTAGTCCACATTAATCTCAATAGGATTGAGAGACTAGTGAAGAGTAGACTTCTAAGCGAGTTGGAAGAAAATTCTTTACCGGTATGTGATCGTAGATCGAGGGCACGAAGAGTTCGTAATCGGTGAAGGAAATCTCGAAGAAGTGTTCTTAAACAAGAAAGTAATTGTTGCTCATTGTTTTTTCTTCAATTTTAGCATGTTTAGCCTAGAATTTCTGCTACGGGAGTTTCATTCCTTCAATTGGTATCAGAGCCAATCGTTGGCTTTTTCGTTGTGCAAGCTTTTTTTTCTTAAAATTAGGTGGGTTATCTTTAATTCATGAGATAAATTGTGGCATTGCATTTTGGATGTTTTCGATTTTTGGCATTTTAGAAATTAAATCGAGTCTGTAAGTCCGTGTCGTTCGTGGCAAGAGTTGTTGTGAAGAAATCGGGGCAGAATCAGGCAAAAACAATGAAGAACAACAAAGGACTTTGTTGTTCAGTCGACGGCGTTGAGACGTTGTTCTTCGGCATCTCAACGTTGTCCGTGCGGATGTAAGCGGTGCTGCAGGTTAGCGTTGCAACCCCTGGGTGTAGCGTTGCAACGCTGAGGCGTTGGGCGCGCTGAGTACAATGCTGGGCACGACGTTGCAACGCTACGAGCATAATGGACAGTTGTTGCGAGGTTTTCGCACGAAGTGGCAGAGAGGGGCGGTTTTTTCGATTTTTTTATTTTTAATTATTTATACTTTTGTAAAATGAAATTTTTAAATTAATTTTATTAATTAATATTAATATAAATATTATATTAATGTTAATTAATTTAATTAAAGTCCCTAGGGTGCCAAAACCGGTCCAATTTTGCTATTTAATTCAGTTTATGCCTCAGATGTTTGAAATTTATTATTTCTATGTGTATAATGTATGTCATATATATTAAAATCCCACCTAAGGCTAAACATTTCATGCACCATTTTTATATTATAAGAGTTATAATATGTAGTATGCATGATAGGATTATATTATAAGAGGTATAATATAATGCATGTTTTAATTTAATTAATATAAGTGTTATATTTCTTAGATTAAAAGCATGGACATGCATTTATTCATGTGATGAATAATGTATGTTATATAGTTTATTATTCATCTGATGAATGATCAAGCACTATAACATAAAAATTCATATAACCTAAGTTAATTATTAGTTTTAAATTGTTTAGAACATGAATAATTAGACTTAGGTTTTGTAGTTCTAATAAGATTAGAATTAGGAAATCAACAAGACTTATCAATGGTGACTAATTAGTAACTCTGTCTAAGGAGTTCTCTCTAAGGCTGGGGTATTTAAGCTGACGATTTGCAGTACACCCCTACCTGGGATTATAGACTTAGGATAATCAAATATAAGAGTTATATTGGTAAAGTTAGGTAAATATTAGCCGATTTATCTAGGTCAATCCAGATTCACTTAAAGTGCTGAGTGGGAGGAAATAAAGTGTATAAGATACATTTAATTTTTCGACCACAAATCTCCGTTAAGTTCACACCGTGAGATCCATACTCAACCTCGTGGCGCAAATGTAGCGCTCCCCTTCGGATTATATTTGTATGGGTCAATATCAACGTGAATGGAGAGAGTACTTATTGTGAGTGGGAGTGGGACCTGTGAAAACGAGACCCACGGTCTCTTCTTTCCATTCACACCGTGAGACGCCTATGATCCACCTACTAGTTTGGCCTGGACCAGACAATCCCTTCGGAGGGCCTTGATAATGGGAGTTGGAATACTGTGAATTCCCGAAAGGGATACAATTTCCTTGTTGGTTTTCCTTCGTCGTTCACCCTTCGGTGGCTATTGTTTGGACGGATACTTGGAAATTTAGAGATAGAGGGTGACACTCACAAGATTCGCTAAGAGTTAATGGATTCATACCGAATAATAGTAATTGGATGCCTAATAGAATAAGTGTTATTCTGGTATTAGGGTATGGTCGATAAAGTCTCGTCCTTGAGGAGGAGTGTTTCTGTTCCCTTCGGTGGCGGTCATTCTAAACCTTTTGGGTATCATTGCAATTTTTAATGACCTAGGGATCATAGGATAAAAATTTTCTAAAACCTGATTGGATTTTCAAAGTTTTTGCGAGACTAATACAAAGTTTTTTTTTGTTTTCAGCAAACAAAATGTCTAGTTTAATAGTTGCACTCTTAACTTCAGACAAACTCGTAGGAGATAATTACCAAACTTGGAAGAATAATATCAACACAATACTCGTAACTGACGACCTAAAGTTTGTGCTCACTAAGGAGTGTCCTCAACTGTCGGGCTCGACCGCATCGCGAAGTGTTCGTGATGTGTACGGTCGATGGATCATGGCCAATGAAAAGGCCAAGGTCTATATCATTGCATACTTATCTGAAGTTTTGGCAAAGAAGCATGACGTGATGATCACCGGTAACGAGATTATGGAATCTCTACACGAAATTTTTGGACAATAGTCCTTTCAGGTCCGACACGATTCCCTCAAACACGTCTTCAATGCTAGAATGAAGGAGGGCACGTCTGTCCGTGAACATGTTCTGGACATGATGACCCACTTTAATCTGGCAGAGATGAACGGGGCTTCGATCGACGAGTCGAGCCAGGCCAGCTTTATCTTGGAGACTCTCTCGAAGAGTTTCCTTCAGTTTCGTGGCATGCTGTTATGAACAAAATTAGCTACACTCTGACTAACCTTCTTAACGAACTACAGAACTTCCAGTTCTTGACTTAGATCAGGACACTGGAAGAAAAGCAAACGTTGCCTTCAGCTCCTTTCACAGGGGTTCGACCTCTGGGACAAAATCTGTAGGTTCTTCAGGCCCGAAAGGGAAAAATAAAAAGATGAAGAAGGGCAAAGCAGACCGTGTTGCCGCCCAATAGGGCAAGAAGATCAAGGAAGTTTCAGAGAAAGGAAAGTGTTTCCACTGCAATGGGGATGGTCACTGGAAGAGAAACTGTCCCAAGTTCCTTGTCGACAGGAGGAAAGAAGGTAAATGTGATTTATTAGTAACTGAAACTTGTTTAGTGGATGATGAACCTTGTGTCTACAAGAAAATCATCAATAGTTTTGTCGCTTTCCTAATTCTCTATGTGGATGATATCCTACTCATTGGGAATGATGTAGGTTATCTTACCGACATCAAGGAATGGCTAGCTACGCAATTCCAAATGGAAGATTTGGGTGATGCGTAGTTTGTTCTTGGGATCCAGATTGTCCGAAACAGCAAGAATAAAACACTAGCCTTGTCTCAAGCATCATACATAAACAAAGTGTTGTCAAGGTTTAAGATGCAAGATTCCAAAAAGGGTTTGTTGCCTTTTAGACATCGAATCCATTTGTCTAAGGAATAGTGTCCTAAGACACCTCAAGGAGTTGAGGATATGAGACGGATTCCTTACGCATCAGCTATTGGGAGCCTAATGTACGTCATGTTGTGTACTAGGCGACAATAAATTTTTGCGATTGGGATGGTCGATAGGTATCAATCCAATCCAGGACTTGAAATCGGGCGGTTAAAACAATCCTTAAGTATCTTCGGAGAACAAGGAATTACATGCTTGTGTATGAGGCTAAGGATTTGATCCTTACAGGATACACGTATTCTGACTTTTAGACTGATAAAGATTCTCGGAAATCTACATCAGGGTTGATTTTCACTCTTAACGGAGGAGCTGTAGTATGGCGAAGCGTCAAGCAAGGATGCATCGTTGATTCCACCATGGAGGTCAAATATGTAGCAGCTTGTGAAGCAGCTAAGGAGGTCGTTTGGTTAAGGAAATTTATGCTAAATTTGGGAGTTGTTCCAAATATGACTTTTCCCATCACATTTGTATTGCGATAATAATAAAGTGGAGCGTTGGCAAAGTCGAGGAACCAGAAGTCACAGAGAGGGAAAACACATAGAGCGGAAGTATCATCTCATCCGGGAGATCGTGCATAGAGGAGACGTGATTGTCACGAAGATAGCCTCAGAGCACAACATTGTTGATCCTTTTACAAAGGCTCTCACGGCTAAAGTTTTTTAGAGTCACCTAGAAGGTCTAGGTTTACATGTCTTCCCCAACTAGGGCAAGTGGGAGTATTTTGTACAAAGGGGTTTAAATGCCCTAGTTTATTGTATTTACATTAATGCAATGTTTAGTACTCCACAAGCTTTAGGTCAAGTGGGAGATTGTTGGGATTTATGCCCTAAACTTGTGTAATTTTGATCAATTAAATAAAGTGCTATTTGTTTTGATAAGATTACAGTCTTGCTTTTATAAATCCAATAAACTAATCTCCAAGGTTATAACGTTTATCTTGAAATCAGTGTAGTGGACACTATTTGGGTTGAATTCAAGATTATAACCTAAATAGTCTATGGTATAAGAATAAGGTTGAAAACCTCATTCTGGTAACACCATGGATGTGGCCCACTTGGTAACTAGTACAAATGAGGTAATCCAACTCATTCATGTAGTTGACATGCGAGTGGGGGCATCCTGTATGAAGAGTTCATACAACACTGGATCGCAAATTATTAGTCTAACCAGTATAACACCGTTAACAGGATAAGACTAGTAATTTAGAGATGGTCATTAGTGACTTGACCTGAATCTTGAGCAAGTTAAGAACTCCTGCTTATAGGGGTTTGTCCTTAGACTAGTATGGGTGAGAGTGGCATGTAGCCGACTCAATAAGCCTACCTTCTCAGGGACAGAACCTTGTAGGTAGCTGGTGATGCGAAAATATCGGGTGCCCTAAACTAATGCAAATTAGAATGAGACTCCGACACTTCTACGACGTGCAAGTATACACGATCGAGAGCAGCAAGTGATAAGTTAAAGTATCGATCCCACGAGGACTAGCTGAACCTAAGTTAGTGAGTGTCCTAGCAAATTTTCCTTATTTTTTGTGCAATGCATGGGCATGAAATTTTTGTTGAAAATAAATAAAAACACGAATAGGAATTGGATTTTCTAATTTTGATGGGACAAATAAAGATAATGGAACAACATGCAAGAAAATAATTAAAATTAACGGGAGGATAGAAAAATGCAAACAAGAGGGAAGATGCAAGAGATGAGATTTGTAATGAAAAATAGGCTCGGGTTAGGTTAGAGTTCTAATGTTCAATTGAAATAAATTTTATGTGATGCCTTGAATTTACCTACACATGCATTCAAATGATTCTTTCCAAATTCACTAAGTTTTAAAACCTACAATTTCCCAATTGTGATCTAAATTATGCTCATGATTTTAGGTTCTAGGTGGGTTAATTATCCCTAATTAACTCAAGATCCTAGAATGAAATTTTAATTTCCTAATTCACTAGCTTTTCCAAGTTCGTGAATTTTAGAGGAATCAAAGCGGTCAAGTTTTAATCCTCATGCATCGTTATAAACATTAAAATCTCATAAATCCAACAACGACATCAACCATAAATTTATTACAATGTATATGGTGAAAAACAACCTAACCCATGCCTAGAAAAGTTTAGCTCATGCTTGGAGTCAAATTACACATCTTTAAGTTAAGCATGCTTTCACTAATCAATGGAATTGTATAAAAATAACAGTCCAAAAACAACCACACAATTCGTCTAAACAGTGGGAAAATCGACTCCTAATTAATGTAAAGCATCCAACAAAATCAATGTTAATTTAGCAAAAATAGTGAACAAGAGCACTTCAAGATAGGAAAAAGTTATACGAGAGGTGGCATTGCTTTTGCTACAGCAATTGCCTAGCAGCAACCCTCTGTCGATGGTCCGCGCACGGGCACTTTGTTTCAGCAAAACCCTTTGGTTGGTTTCAAAGAACGGTGTGCCAATTGCTTCAAGCAAATGGCTCAATCGCAACAGTTTTTTTTAGGTTCTGTCCGACAGTGATATCGGATAAACCAAAACTCCGAATGACAATCCAACCGTTCAAACTGAAGGCTTATGAGTCTCAAACATGCTGACAAAATTTTAGCACAATCCAACGGTTGAAACTCCAGCAAAGAACAACTTTGTGAGCGTTGTCTGTGAAAAACCGAACTGCAGTGGTCCGCCAACGTGACAGCAATATCTTACACAGAAAACCTCCAAACGACGATTTCAACCGTTAAAAATGAAGCTCTATGAGTCTCCTACAGGCGGAAAAAATTGTGGCAAAATCCATCGGTTGAATAGCCGGAAATCACAAATTTCGTGAAAGACGTCTGTGAAAACCGAACTGCAGTGATGCTCTCGATTTTTGCTACAACAATGGGTCTCGGTTTTGCTACAGCAATGACACCTTTAAGCTTCAATTTTTCCTCACTCACACGATTGCTACAGCAATGGAACCTTCACAATTTTTCTCTCCAATGCACACACCTTCTTTGTAGTACAATCACCCGTTCTCTCTTGGTCTCTTTCCCTTGTCGCCAATTCTCTCCCCAACTACTCTTTGGCACTTGTGAACCCTAGCCTCCTTATACAAGATGGTGTTACCCTAACTCTATAATTTACAAAAATGCCCTTAGGGGTAAAAAGACCATCTTACCCTTTGGGTAAAATGTCTAAAATGCCCTTAGGGTTCTGTAATTTTCAAACATCTCTGCACATCGAAAAATCCTAATAAATTCATTAATTAAAATATGGACCCAATAAATATGATATGATTTTTCTAGAATTAAAAATCTCGTTTTTCGGTCTTTAATTACTGTTAGCTTATTTTTCCAAATTTCTTAAATTAAAGCATAAAAACATCAAAATTAATTTTTTGCACCTAATGCTTAAATGCAAGATTTTAAAGCTAACACACATAATTTAGGGATAAACTAACATGAGGATCACTAAATTAAATGCAATTCAAGTGGATTAAACACTAAAATTCTAGTAAAATAACTCACTTATGGTGAGTTATCAAAAACCCCCAAACTTGAACTACTCATTGTCCTCAATGAGTTCTATTCCATAAAGACTTAAAAGACCTTTAAAGACTCAAATCATTAAGAGTATCTAAACAAGGGTTGAATACTTATGTTCTAAGCTACAAGTGACCATTTATTTCATGCTTTCTAAGTGGCTCATCTGGGGTTTCCTAGCTACACTTATGCATCAATAACCAAGAGCAAACCAACTAGGATTCTACACCTATCCTCCAGCTCAACTACTAGATTCCTAATCATTCAAATCAAGCAACCCATAGTTAAAAATAAGTCATACTCCAAAACTCGCATGGCTACAATTTAATGATCATTCCTTTATATATATATATATATATATTTTAAAAAAATAGATATGTGCATTATTCCCCTCAATTTCCATAAAACTTACTGCTAAGGGCAAGATTTTTTTTTTTTTTTTACTTTTTTTATTTTTATATTTTTTTTTTTACTCTCCCGTAGTTCTTAGAATGGCACACGTGTTTAGCGTAGCACACCTAAGCAATGGGACTTCCCGTAGTTCTTAGAATGGCACACGTGGTTAGCGCAACACACCTAAGCAATGGGAATAGGCTTCTTGCTTGATACCTTCGCTCCAAGAGGCCAACATGGTTAATGCCCAGACCCCCTGACATCGAGCACCAAGTTACCTAAACTGACTCTAAATAACAAAAGAAGTAGCACATTTTTTTTAGCCCAATGGAGTTTTAAGGAAATGAAAGGTTTGCACACTTTTTCTTTGTTTCTCTTTTTTTCATTTTTTTTTTTAAATAAACACGAAGAATTTACCTTTCCCCCCAAACTTAGAGTACTCAATGTCTTCATTGAGTTAGGGAGGTCGGGTAACTCCCCCAAACTTGAAATGATCACAAATTTGGAGTTTACTCATTTTGGAACATTCTAAACGATGTATGAGTTACCTAACTTGTCATGGCTTCTAGCTTTCGAACTTTTTGGCCTAGAAGTTGAATCCTAACTAGTTTGATTAAACACACTAACAATAAGTGCACTAAAAAAACCTTAATGACAAGCTTGACCTTGAGAAACACCAAATAAGATAGCATACTCTTGCCTCAAACACAAGCAACAACTCTTATTTTCATTAACCCTAAAATTTGACCTTAACTTTGTATTTTCAATGAGATGTGTAACAAGTTTCTACCAAAAACAACCAAGTTTTTACCATTAAAAACATGCAGAAACTTAATTTTTAAACAAGGGACAACAACCATCTTTCCTATTTTTACTTGCTTAAACATAATGAATCAACTACCTACATCATGCATATCATAGACCATGAAAACCAACAACTAAACATGGAATCTGGTAGTCAAATTAGATCATTTTAAAGTCCTAAAGCAAGTAAATAACTTTATAAACACAAAGGCATGCAACACCCTATAAACGCTAACAACACACACACCTCATCAATGAGAAAATTTTCAATCAAGCCCAAAATCAGATTCAGAACAACACATGTCTCCCTCATGGTTAAGACATACATTGCCCTTAATGTAAAAAAAAAATGCTCACTTAAGCATGCTTAAGGACAACTAACAAAGATGGAAGGGAGAACAATCATCACTGAATCGATGAGACCTCCACTAAAGCGCATATCAATCATCAAACCCTAAAGGAGCGCAAAATAGGCAAGGGTTATTTATTTAAAAACAAAAACAACTAAAAAAGAAACAAAACAAAAAAAAACAAAAAAAATTAAAGACGAAACAAATGAAATAAACTTTGGGTTGCCTCCCAAGAAGCGCTTATTTAACGTCATTAGCTTGACGTAGTATACGTGGGCTCGTCAAGGTACGTAAAAATTCTCCCACTTCTTCGGGCTCTCACGGCTAAAGTTTCTTCCGGCCTCTCTTTCGTTAAGGAGCAAAGAGGTAACACAGGGGTAAAACGATAATTTGACCCACCTGTGATTACGAACAACCTGTGAAGGGTCGACTCATGGGTAATGACTATATCAGTGGACACAATAATATCTACAGTGAGGAGAGTGCAGCTACAAGTCTATAGTGGAGTGACTTGTAGTTATTGAATATTGATTAACTGGATCAAAGAGTTTGATCAGTTAATCACACATCATTGAAGCTCATGATCTGTAGGTCCATTAGATCCCTCCATTGGCTCAATATGGTAATATTTAGGGTATAAAGTTAGGAGTGAAATTGAAGTGTTCAATTTCATACATGAGGAGTTATATCAATTATATATGATGTAATTGATATAATATATAGTTTTAATGTGAATTAGATTCATATATAAACTATATACTAAAGAGAGATTAAAGCAGGGGTAGGATGGTCATTTCCATCCCATTCCCCTATATATATAGTTGCATGAGATGGAACTAGGTTAAGACATTCTAAGTGTATCCTAGCCTTTGGTTGTTGTTGGAAAGGTTCCAAGACAACAAAGATCTCTCTCTCAAAACACCTCACTATTCCTAAAGGGAACCCACCTTCCTCCCTCACCTAGAGAACAACGGAGAAGATCCGGTTGTGATGTCCGTGTTCGTACGAGTTTGTGTTGCGTTGATCTTGATCATGAAGAGAGGAGGAGCACTTGAAGAAAGGTTCTTCAAAGGTAAATTCTTGCTGTCCATTTTATTATATATGTTTAATCCATGTTTTACGTTCTTGAATTTTCCGTTGTAACTAAATCAAGAGCGCGCGATTCGCAATCGCTTCCGCTACGAGGACTTCGATTCCCTTCATGGGTAACCTACAAAGAGGCATAACTTTGAACGGGGTTTCAAATTCTTCGAGTTTGACACCAACACATGGGTCGGGCATCCCCAAATTCTGAAATGGCGTAAATTGCCTTTACGTTCATTCCAGAGTTCGAAAGGTGTTTCACAAATACTTTTCGATGGAACGTTGTTCAAAATATATACTGTAGTCTCCACTTCATAACCCCAAAAAGAATTAGAGAGACGAGCATAGCTCATCATCGATCGAACCATGTCCAACAGGGTTCTGTTTCTCCTCTCCGATACACCGTTTTTTTGTCGCATACCAGGTGCTGAGAGTTGGGAAGTAATTTCATATTCTATAATATAGTCTTAGAATTCAGTACCAATATACTCTCCACCTCGATCAGATGGAAGTGTTTTTATTGTTTTACCTAACAGGTTCTCAACCTCAGTGTTATACTCCTTGAACTTTTCAAGAGTTTCAGACTTCCTATGCATTAGGTAAATATACCCATACCTCGAATACTCATCTATGAAAGATACAAAATATTTGTTACCTCCTCGTGCTTTAACACTCATCGGACAACAGAGGTCATGAATCTATTCAGAGTTACAAAGAAAAAGCCTAAGTTCAAAATGAAAGTTCCTCTACAACAAGGAAGTGGTCTCATAGCCTCGTCAAGTCGCCACCGTCGCTCTCCAACTCACAGCTTGCCCTTACCTGCAACCAAAGACATTAAAGTAGACGGGCGAGTATAAGAATACTCAGTAAGTAGCCCACTCACGTCCAAGCTACAATTGCACAACTGCAAACATAGAGATAAGTCAAGTTTGCAATCAAAAGCATCTTAGGGACTCATGACTAGGCACCCTCGAGCATACCTCACCTCGAGAATCACCGACGATCCAGGAACCTAGGCAGCCACAGACAGGGACACACCCCAATGGGAAAGAGTGATCACTGTAACGCCCATACAGAAATGCAATAGATCCTCGACCCTAAAGCCCACACATATCGCACAAGGGCGGCCCACCCAAGTGCCCACAAAACTTGCAAAAGGGTGCGCTCGACCCTAATGCCCACATAGCTCGCATAAGGGCGCACTCGACCCTAATGCCCACAAAGAGATCACAAAGGGCGCTCGACCCTATGTCCACACAGCTCGCAAAAGGGCACACTCGACCCTAATGCCCACACAAAGACGCCAACCTAGAGGTTCTGTCTCGCTCGGGGTCACTCAGTGGGTTTGGTGATTCTAGCCTAGAAGGTCAGACGCTCTTGCCTCTTTTAGACCTTCCCCTAAACCCTTCCATGGTCATCTTAGATACCGAGTCCCTAACCATCAACCCAACTCGCCAACCACACAGCCCGCCAAACAACCTTTGTCCCAACCAAAAAGCTAACCACCACCTCTAGCCTAAACCACCGCACAGCTTGATCTGCTCAGTTCCAGGGGTCAAACACACAACGCATTCTACCACACATGCTCGAGTCTCACTCAGCAACCAACTACAAGTCATAATCAACACAAGATAAACACAGCAAGAACAGGACAATCAAGATCTCATGAACCAAGCAGTAAAACAACAATCCACACAACAAGTTACCAAGCACACCATAAGCGACCCTACACACAAATTCTATCGCTTCAGAGCTTGATGCTTAAAACCAAACGACTACTTACCTCGGATTAATGTGCAATAGAAGGTCCTTACTCTTTCTAGTAGCCTACTGCACCTACAGAACACCACAAACGAAGCATAAGATGAGTTGGGAACCAACCTCGTTGCTCTACCCTTGAGGCACAACACAAAAATGAACCTAACCAAGCTAACAGAAGCACCTTTTGATAATCCAACAGGAATTCACAGCCAAACAAACAAATTCTAAGCTTAAATTCAGAACCAAAAAGATTTGAGAGCAAGTCTTACCAACGGTTACAAGCTGAATCAGTCCTTTGCTCGTTCTTAGCCTCGAGATCCCTCCACAGACCTACTCCTTCGCCAACGGATTTGTTCCTGTCCACCAAAATAAACACAAATCAACGAGAGAGAACGATTTGATTAGGGGCAGCCTGGTTCAGATCTGAGGAAGAGGGAAACTAATCTGAAATGGAGAGGAAGACGGAACCGAGGGAGAGAGAGAGTCGGGGGTGAGAGAGACGAACGAAGAGGGAGAACGAGAGAGGGAGAGACGGTCGGAAGGAGAGAAAGACAGACGGGGAGAGAGAGAGAGAGATGGTGAATCGAGAGGGAGACGATACGGAGAGGGAGAGTGCGAGGCGGCGAAGATGGAGGATCGAAAGAGGGGAGAGCTTGACAAAAAGAGAAGGGAATCGATGGGGAGAGGTGGCGACGAACGACGAGCTGACTAGGAGGACGGCGACGCGGGTCGGCTTCTCCGGTGGCTGGCGGCTGGTGGCACCGTGCGAAGAAGAGAAGACGAATGGAAGGGGGGTGGTTGCACGTTTTCCCTTTTTTTTTTACACCAAAACCTAAAAATAGAAAAACAAGAAGAAAGGTCCAAAATTACCTTGTTTTCCTTCTCCGAAGACGTTCGATGAGAAGCTCAAGGCTGCCAACGCAATTTAATGCGAGATTTAGAAATTACTTGGATCCCTGCAAGATCCAATAATTAACTTCTTGGCCCAAAACTTTTAGAACTAAGACAGAAGCCCGAAATTAACTTTGAAAAGAATTAATAAATTATCTGAAATTACCGGGCGTCACATCCTCCCCACCTTAAACACTTTCGTCCTCGAAAGTGGCTACTTCCCAAACAGCTCTGGGTAGTTCGCTCTCATCTCGCCGTCACGCTCCCAACTAGCTTCTTGAAGCTGCTGGTTTTGCCACAAGACCTTGACAAGGTCGATTTCTCTGTTCCTCAACACCTTCTTCTCTCGAGCTAGGATTTCCATTGGTTTCTCCTTGTAGCTCAGGTCCTTATCGACCTGCAGTGGCTTGTAATCAACCACATGAAATGCATCTGGCACATAGCCTCGCAGCATCGACACGTGAAACACGTCATGCACGGCTGTTAGGGACGATGGCAAGGCTAAACGATACGCCACTGGGCCAATACCTTCCAAGATCTCGAATAACCTGATGAACCTAGGGCTCAACTTCCCTTTCTTGCCAAATCACAACACACCTTTCATAGGTGCAACCTTAAGGAACGTGTACTCTCCAATTGCAAACTCCTAGTCCCTGTCACTCACTTCAACGTAACTCTTCTGCCTGCTTTGAGCCATTAACATTCTCAATCTGATCTTTTGAACGACTTCATTTGTAATCTGGACTATCTCGGGTCCCAGAAGCTTACATTCACCAACCTCTCCCCAATACACTGGTGACCTGCACCTCTTCCCATAATGTTGGGATTTTTGTCCTAATCTCGTTTAGTTTGTAAATCTACATTTGAAATTAATAAAGGTTATTTATTTCAACATTTTGTGTCTCGCATTTATTACAAACTTTGTCCAATAAACTAAGCTCTAGGGTCATTGAATTTATGAGAGAACTAGAACTTGAACGGTGCGTAGTGGACACACAGGGAGGATCACGTTCGAGTTAATGACCCGAACGGTCTACAGTATATATGGGGTTGGAGACCTAATCCTGGATACGCTGTGGATGCAGCCCACTTTGTATTAAGATACAAACGAGGTGATCTGACTCGTTCATGTGGTTGACATGCGAGTGGGGGCATCCTGTACAATGAGATTGTACAAGACCGAATCGTAAATTATTAGGCCTACTGATGTAACACCGTTAACAGTATGGACTAATAACTTCGTAGATGACCATTAGTGACTCGACCAGAATCCTGAGCGTGTTACGGACTCCTGTCTTCGGGGGTCTGTCCTTTGACTAGTAGGGTGAGCGTGGTCACAGTTACTCGCCCAATATGCCTATCTTCTCAGGGACTGGACCATGTAGGGAGCTGGAAACTTAACTACGCGAGATGGAATTCACTTGTTCCCGCCTTTAGGGAAACTAGAGGGGTTGTTCCCTTAAGTGTTGTCTTTAGGGCTTGGACAACGGGCGCCCACCCTTTCACTAGCACGAGAGGGTTGTTGTGTATGGTTGGACCATTACAACGTTGTTGTTCATTAGAGGAGCAGTGGGGACTTATGGAGCAAGAAGTAGACACAGGGGTAAAACGGTAATATGACCCAGCAGTGTCTAGGAACAACCTGTGAAGGGTCGACTCATAGGCATTAGTTATATCAGTGGATACGTAATATCTTGCACTGACGGGAGTGTAGCTACGGGCTTTAGTGGAGCGTCACCCTAGCTAATGAAGGTTGATTAACTGGGTAAAAGAGTTTGATAGGTTAATCTCAGATCATTGGAGCTCGTCACTGTAGGTCCATAAGGTCCCTCTGTTGGCTCAAACTTGATTAAAAGAAGGTTTACATTTTTTGTGTGAATTGAAGTTTTCAAGTTCACTAAAGGGTATTTATGTCATTTATATGAGATATGAATGATATAATATGTAATTTAATGTGAATGAGATTCATAATAAACTATAGGTTAGCTTAATTGTTGAATTAGGGCTAATTTGGAGAAATTAGATTGAGAGATATTAAATTGGATGTGATTCAATTTAAAAATCCACAATATTGCAAATGTGATTTGTTAAATGAGATATGAGATATCTTATAATATGTGATTATGCAAATATGATTTGCATAACCTATAGTTTTGGTAAAATGGTAAATAGGTGGAGATTTCAACTCCACCTATCACCATTATATAAACCCCTTTTGCAAGAAGGGTTAGATGATCTTACTCTCATTTTTGGAATTCTCACCAAAAAAAGAGTTCTCTACTCTCTCAAACTCTCTCTCAAAGCTTCTCCTCCCTAACCAAAAGAAAGATCCCACCATCCTCCTTCTTCCTAAAGAAGAACAACTTTGTAACCAAGTGGAGTTGTCCGATCGTTGTTCGTGGGAGGAAATCGAGATCGTTGAGATCGAGAAAAGCACGAAGAGTTCATGAACGGAAGGAATCTTGAAGATCGTCTTGAACAAGTAAGTACTTGCTGTGATTTCTCTCTTAGAATGCATGTTTAATCTGAATTATGAGATAATTAGTTTTAATAAAATTAAGTAGCACAACTTGACCACGACGATTCGATCGTCTTCTGCTGCACGAGGATTCTCATTCCATTCACATACAAGGCCTCAAAGGGCGCCATCCCAATCGTGGCCTGATAACTGTTGTTATAGGCAAACTCCATCAAGTGAAGTGTGTATCCCAACTCCCTGCGAAGTCCAGGGCACAAGCTCGGAACATATCTTCTAAGATCTGGTTTAACCTCTCAGTCTGACCGTCCGTCTAAGGGTGAAATTTTGTGTTGAAACTACACTCCGCTCCTAAAGCCTTCTGAAAAACCATCCAGAAGTTGGATGTGAAACGAGGTCCCTGTTAGAGACGATCTTCACTGGGACTCCGTGTAGCCAGACAACTTCCTCCATGAACAGCTTTGCCCACTTCTCCACCGAATAAGTCGGTTTCCTAGGAAGGAAATGTGCCAACTTTGTCAGCCTATCAACGATCACCCAAACCACTGTGAATCCTCTAACAGTTCGGGGTAGACCTGAAATGAAATCCATCAAAACCTCTTCCCATTTCCACTGTGACACCTCTAAGGGTTACAACAGCCCTGTCGGCTTCTGTCTCGGGACTTTAACTTGTTGACAGACTAGACATCTGCTAACAAACTCCACTACGTCTTTCTTCATCCCACTCCACCAGTAGAACTGCTTCAAGCTTTGATACATTTTAGTGTTGCCAGGATGCACTGAAAAAGGAGAACTGTGAGCGTCGACTAGGACTTCTTCCTTGAGGCCATTTACATCTGGAACGCACAACCGTCCTTTGAACAACAAACCCCCATCTGATGACACTATGAACTCATTCTCTTGGCCCGACTTGGCCTGCTTCCACCAATCCGCAAGACTGGGGTTCCCCTGTTGGGAGTCTAAAATTCGTTGTCTCAGAGTCAGTTGCACTGACAACTGGTTAAACTGAGCCACAACCTGACCAACCATCACGCCTATACCACATTTGCCTTACCCGGGTGATACAAGATCTCAATCTCGTAATTCTTCACCAACTCCAACCACCTCCAATGTCTCATATTCAACTCTTTCTAGGTAAACAAATACTTCAAACTCTTGTGGTTTGTATACATCTGGATCTTCTCACCATACAAATAGTGTCTCCATATAAAACTCCCGCAGCTGAAACGACTTTGAATCATCGTGGCGTTCGTTGTGAATTTTTTTTTCTTAAAACCGAATTTATTACATAAATCCTAGGCTAAACATGCTTGAGAAGAAGAAAACCATTGAGTTAGTGTTACTTACTTGTTGAAGAACGTTTCTTCAAGATATCCTTCTCCGATCACGAACTTTTCGTGCTCTCGATCTCTACGACCATGATTGCAACGACCCTAATTCTTAGAACTAAGACTACTAGGGAAGTTACTAAATAACACCGTTAATGCTAAAAAAATTTCGGCAACAGAACGACGCTACTAGGGCAAACCAGAAATTTTTCCTAACCTGTTAAAGGCATAAAAGCACTCCAATAAGTATCTCGACACACCCAGCCTCCACCAAACTACATTTACCATAGGTTGGGTTCTAGTCTGAGATCACACATCTGAGCGATTCTGGCAAGATAATCAAGAAGAAACGAAATTTTAACACTTATCAAAGCTCACATGCCAAAACGATAACTCAAGCAAAAGTTTTAAAACATGAATAGAAGTTTTCAAGACCCAAAGGGAAAATATGCAGCGAGATTACAAGATGCACAACATAATAACTTCCTAAGAGCCAGTGACACAACGGATTATCTTATAGCCTCGCCAGGTTGTCTCTATTGCCATCCACCTCGGTTAACCTCTTACCTGCAAACAAAACATAGAAAGAAAATGAGTGAGTATAAAAAATACCCAGTAAGCAGCCCACTTACGTCCAAACCTAACTCTGCAAAGCCACTAAACTCATCTCCCAATCTCGCTCAACCCCCGAACCGGTCTCTCACTTAGCTCACTTCACCCTGGGTCCCCTGTGGTGACTACTCAAACTCCACCTTCGGTCCTAGAACTTTGGTTGGCGATGCAATGAGAGAAAGCAACCCTCACGGTGAGGGGAATCGTAGTCCCGCAGCGGAAGCGATTGCGAATCGCGCGCTCTTGATTTAGATAGAACGATTAATTCAAGAACATAAAACACTAGATTAAGCATGTAAAACAGAATGGACAGCAAGATAATTACCTTTAAAGAACCTTTCTTCGAGTGCTCCACTCTCCCATGATCACGATCTTAGTAACAGGAACTCCAACGTACGAAGACACGACCACTGGATCTTCTCCGTTGTTCTCTAGGTGAGGGAGGAAGGTGGGTTCCCTTTAGAAGATGTGAGGTATTTTGAGAGAGATGTGTGCTTTGGAACTCTTCCAACAACACAACAAAAGAGAGCTTGTAATGAAGGGAATCGTAGTCCCGCAGCGGAAGCGATTGCGAATCGCGCGCTCTTGATTTAGTTACAATGATTAATTCAAGAACATAAACACTAGATTAAGCATGTAAAACAGAATGGACAGCAAGATAATTACCTTTGAAGAACCTTTCTTCGAGTGCTCCACTCTCCCACGATCACGATCTCAGCAACAGGAACTCCAACGGACAAAGACACGATCATCGGATCTTCTCCGTTGTTCCCTAGGTGAGGGAGGAAGGTGGGTTCCCTTTAGGAGAGGTGAGGTATTTTGGGAGAGATGTGTGCTTTGGAATCCTTCCAACAACACAACAAGAGAGAGCTTGTAATTCCTTAGAATGACTTTTAAATAACTTAACCTAGTTGCATCTCATGCTACCATATATATAGGGGAATGGGATGGAAATGACCATCCTACCCCTCCTTTATTCTCTCTTTAGTATATAGTTTATATATGAATCTAATTCACATTAAAAGTATATATTATATCAATTATATCATATATAATAGATATAACACCTCATGTATGAAATTGAACACTTCAATTTCACTCGTAACTTTATACCCTAAATATTACCATATTGAGTCAACGGAGGGATCTAATGGACCTATAGATCATGAGCTCAAATGATGTGAGATTAACTGATCAAACTTTTTAATCCAGTTAATCAATATTCATTAACTACAAGTCACTCCACTATAGACTTGTAGCTTCACTCTCCTCACTATAGATAATATTGTGTCCACTGATATAGTCATTACCCATGAGTCGAACCTTCACAGGTTGTTCGTAATCACAGCTGGGTCAAATTACCGTTTGTCCCCTGTGATTACCTCTTTGCTCCTTAAGCACAACTGATCATCTAACGAACAACAAGTCTAAGGTTCTACCTTAGACTCATACCCTCATAGAGGGTGGGGCCCCATTGTTCAAGACTTGGAGTCAGTTCTTAAGGGAACAACCTATCTAATTCCTTAGTGTAGGAATGAGTGAATTCCATCTTGCACAGTTAAGTTCCCAGCTACCTACGAGGTTACGTCACCGAGAAGGTAGGCTTATTGAGTCGGCTCATGTGCCACTCTCACCCATACTAGTCTAAGGACAAACCCCTATAAGCAAGAGTTCTTAACTTGCTCGGGATTCAGGTCGAGTCATTAATGACCATCTTTAAATTACTAGTCTTATCACATTAGCTTGATTATTTACCTTTGGTTAGACTAATAATTTGTGATCTGATCGTGTATGAACTCTTCATACACGATGCCCTCACTCGCATGTCAACTACATGAATGAGGTGGATTACCTTATTTGTACTAGTTACAAAGTGGGTTGCATCCATGGTGTTACCAGAATGAGGTTTCTAACTCTTATACCATAGACCATTTAGGTTATATTCTTGAACTCAACACAAATAGTGTTCACTACACTAATTTCAAGATAAAAGTTATAACCTTGGAGTTTAGTTTATTAGATTTATAAAAGCAAGACTGTAATCTTATCAAAACAAATAACACTTTATTTAATTGATCAAAATTACACAAGTTTAAGGCATAAATCCCAACAATCTCCCACTTGACCTAAAGCTTGTGGAGTACTAAACATTACAGTAATATAAATACAATAAACTAGGGCCTTTAAACCCCTTTGTACAAAATACTCCCACTTGCCCTAGTTGGGAAATATTTGTAAACCTAAACCTTCTAGGTGACTCTCAAATACTTTAGCCGTGAGAGCCTTTGTAAAAGGATTAGCAATGTTGTGCTGTGAGGGTATCTTCGTGACAACACGTCTCCTCTATGCACGATCTCCCGTATGAGATGATACTTCCGCTCTATGTGCTTTCCCCTCTTGTGACTTCGGGGTTCCCTCGAATTTGCCATCGCACCACGATTATCATGTCTACGTGATGGGCAAAGTCATATTTGGAATAACTTCCAAATTTAACATCAATTTCCTTAACCAAACGGCCTCTTAGCCGCTTCACAAGTCGCTACATATTCGACCTCCATGGTGGAATCGATGCATCCTTGCTTGACGCCGCCATACTACTGACTCCTCCGTTAAGAGTGAATCACGACCACGATGTAGATATCCGAGAATCTTTATCAGTCTAAAAGTCAAAATCTGTGTATCCTGTAAGGATCAAATCCTTAGCCCCATGCACAAGCATGTAGTTCCTTGTTATCCGAAGATACTTAAGGATTGTTTTAACCGTTGTCCAGTGTTCAAGTCCTGGATTGGATTGATACCTCATCGACCATCCGAATCAGAAAAGCGGATGTCGGGCCTAGTACACAACATGGCGTACATCAGGCTCCCAACAGCTGATGCATAAGGAATCCGTCTCATATCCTCAACTCCTTGAGGTGTCTTAGGACACTGTTCCTTAGACAAATGGATTCCATGTCAAAAAGGCAACAAGCCCTTTTTGGAATCTTGCATTTTAAACTTCGACAAGACTTTGTCTATGTAGGACGCTTACGACAAGGCTAGTGTTTTATTCTTGGAGTTTCGAACAATCTCGATCCCAAGAACAAACTGCGCATCACCCAAACCTTTCATTTGGAACTGCGCAGCTAGCCGTTCCTTGATGTCAGTAAGATAACCTACATCATTCTCAATGAGTAGGATATCATCCACATAGAGAATTAGGAATGCGACAGAATTATTGATGATTTTCTTGTAGACACAAGGTTCATCATCATTTTGGTCAAAACCATAAGATCTGATTGCCTCATCAAACTTTATATTCCAGGACCTAGAGGCTTGTTTCAGTCCATAAATTGATCTTTTAAGCCTACAAACTTTTTGCTCTTGTCCTGGTTTTATGAACCCTTTGGGTTGGTCCATGTAGATGGTTTCCTCAAGATTGCCATTCAAAAAGGTAGTCTTGACATCCATTTGCCATACCTCATAGTCATAATATGCGGCAATGGCAAGAAGGATACAGATAGACTTTACCATAGCAACAGGTGAAAAGGTTTCCTCATAGTCAACCCCTTCAACCTGGGTATAACCCTTTGCTACTAGTCTAGCTTTAGAGGTTTGCACCTTCTCATCTACACCACGTTTTCTCTTGTAGATCCACTGACAACCTATAGGTTTTACCCCATCAGGCTTATCTACAAGATCCCAAACAGAATTGAAGTACATCGACTCCATTTCTTGGCCCATGGCTATGACCCATTTGTCTTTGTCTGTGTCAACCATTACTTGATTATAAGTCAATGGATCCTCGCAGTTGTCATCTGGTATAACAACTTGGGTTTCAGCTAAACCCATGTAACGGTCAGGCTGTATCACAACCCTCCCACTACGTCGAGGCATACTCAACTCTTGAGATGGACTCTCTTGACTAGACAAACTAGTATCAACAACTCTTGTTGACGTACTACTGTTCTTATTAGCAACTTTTGTTATTGTTTTGTCTAACTCACTCAAAACTACTTTACTTTTTGGTTTGTGGTCCCTTATGTGGTCCTCCTCCAAGAAAGTGGCATTTGTTGACACAAAGACCTTATCTTCCTTAGGATCATAGAATAAACCACCTCTTGTTTCTTTTGGGTATCCTACGAATAGGCATAATTTTGAACGTGAATCCAACTCCTTTGGATTTGTCACAAGCACATGTGTCTAAATGTACCCGTATATGCAAGTGACATAAACTACCTTTATGTCCTTTCCAGTGTTCAAAAAGTGTTTCAGAAACACTTTTGGAGGGCTCATTATTCAAAATGTATACTGCAGTCTCCACTGCGTAACCCCAAAAGGAACTAGGGAGATGAGCATAACTCATCATTGACCGAACCATGTCCAACAAGGTTCTATTTCTCTTTTCGACGATAACCGCTTTTTCTTTGTGGTGTGTCGGGAGCCGAGAGTTGGGATGTAATTCCATGTTCTATCATATAGTTCTGGAATTTTAAATCCATGTACTATCCACCTTGATCTGATCGAAGTGTTTTAACAGTTTTATCTAATTGATTTTCAACCTTAGTCATGAATTCCTTGAACTTTTCAAGTGTTTCACACTTGTGGTTCATTAGGTAAATATGCCCAAATCTAGAATAATCATCAATAAAATAGATGAAATATTCATATCCTCCCCTGGCATTAACATTCATCGGACCACAAAGGTTGAATGTATAAGCTCGAGAGGTCTTTGGCACTATAACCTTTTCCACTAAAAGGCCTTTTAGTCATCTTGCCTTCTAGGCATGATTCACATACTGGCAAAGAATTTTCTTCTAACTCGTTTAGAAGTTCGTTCTTTACCAATCTCTCAATTCTATTGAGATTAATGTGACTCAATCTTAGATGCCAAAGATGAGCATTTTCTTTCAGAGAAATTTTACATTTCTTAGTTTGTGTGTTTGCAGTTTTAAATAATTCAGTGTTCAAAACCATTTTGACTGAATTAGGCCTTAAAACATACAATCCATTTTCTAATGAAGCTGAACATATTTCTAAACCTTTCTTCAAAATAAACACTTTATTCATAGAAAGGAGACAAAAATACATTGTTCTATAAGGCAAGAAATGGAAATAAGGTTTCTAGTAAACCCTGGTATCACTAATATATTGTCCAACAATACATATTTCTTGCCAAAATAAAGATTCATTGTGCCTACTGCTACAGCTGAGACGACTTCTTCATTTCCAACCCGGAGCGTTATCTCTCCTTGCTATAGCTGCTGCCAGGAATCAATTCCCTGAAAAGAAGAGCAAACTTGATTAGTGGCGCCTGAATCAAGTATCCAAGTTGTTTTATCATTATCCACTAAACAGGCTTCTAGGCAAAGTAAATCATATTTACCTTCCTTCTTCTTTTCTGCAATGTACTTCACACAGTTCCGTTTCCAATGCCCGTCTTCGTTGCAGTGGAAACACTTTCCTTTGTCAGCAACGTCTTTGACTTTCTTTCCCTTCTGGGCGGCAGCTTTGTCAGCCTGTTTCCCTTTACCAACCTTCTTCATGTTCTTCTTCTTTTCTCTTAGGTTAGAAGAAGATGAAGCCACTATTTTTGTCCCAGAGGTCGAACCTCTGTGATAACTCCTATGGCAACATTTGCCTCACCTTTCGATCCCTGAATTTTCATCAAAGATTGAAAGGTCTGGAGTTCATTCAGAAGGGAGGTAAGATTAAAAGTAAGCTTGTTCATAACAACATTACTTCTAAACTGCAGGAAACTATCTGGAAGGGTTACAAGAATGAAGCTGACCTGGCTCGACTCATCGATGGAAGCACCATTCGACTCTGCGATGTTAAAGTGGACCATCATATCAAGGACATTATCCCGAACAGATGTACCCTCTGGCATCCTCGAGTTGAATATGTACTTTAGGGCATTATATCGGGCATGTGTGGGCTATTGTCCAAACATACCCTGCACAGAATCCAGGATTTCCTTGGCGGTAATCATGCCCTCATGCTTCTTGGCTAATATGTCAGACATACTTGCCAGCATGTAGACATTAGCCTTATCATTGGCTTTGATCCATCGATCGTATGCATCACGAACATTTCGTGACGCATTCGAGCCTGGCACCTGAGGACACTCGTCAGTTAGCACAAACTTCAGATCATCCACTACCAAAATAGTGTTGAGTTTGTTTTTCCATGTCATCATATTCTCTCCGGTTAACTTTTCCGCACCCAATAACGAAATTATGGAGCTACACATTTTTCCTGAAAAATTTACAAACAAACTTGTATGAGTTTCTTGCTATAAGTCTAATCCAATCATGTTTTAGCAAATTATCAAATGATTCCTAGGCCATTTATAATTTGCAATGATACTCCAAAGGTTTAGAATACATGACACGTAATCAAAAACACTCCTCCTCTGGATCAAGACACTCTTGACCAAAACCTAATACCAGAATAACTATTATTCCTATGGGTTTTAGTTACCATTTTTCTGTCTGAATACATATACAACTTATGTATCCCGTGAGTGTAACCCTTTGTCTTTAGATCCCAGAGCCTCGATCCAATAAACTCTGCCGAAGGGAAGACTAGATTGGAAAATAGTCTAAGAAAATCTTTATCTCTTTCGGATGTCTACTGTGTTTCATCCCTTGTGATCAAGCCCTCTGAAGGGATTGTCTGGTCCAGGCCAAACTAATAGGCTGACCATAGTCGTCTAACAGTGTAAACCGACAAAAGAGACCATAGGTTTTATTTTCACTAAACTTGCTCCCACTCACTATAAGTACTAGATTAAGCATGCAAAACAGAATGGACAGCAATCGTAGTCCCGCAGCGGAAGCGATTGTGAATCGCACGTTCTTGATTTAGTTATAATGATTAATTCAAGAACATAAACACTAGATTAAGCATGTAAAACAGAATGGACAGCAAGATAATTACCTTTGAAGAACCTTTCTTCGAGTGCTCCACTCTCCCACGATCACGATCTCAGCAACAGGAACTCCAACGTACGAAGACACGATCACCGGATCTTCTCAGTTGTTCTCTATGTGAGGGAGGAAGGTGGGTTCCCTTTAGGAGAGGTGAGGTATTTTAGGAGAGATGTGTGCTTTGGAACTCTTCCAACAACACAACAAGAGAGAGCTTGTAATTCCTTAGAATGACTTTTAAATCACTTAACCTAGATGCATCTCATGCAACCATATATATAGAGGAATGGGATGGAAATAACCATCCTACCCCTCCTTTATTCTCTCTTTAGTATATAGTTTATATATCAATCTAATTCACATTAAAACTATATATTATATCAATTATATCATATATAATAGATATAACACCTCATGTATGAAATTGAACACTTCAATTTCACTCGTAACTTTATACCCTCAATATTACCATATTGAGCCAACAGTGGGATCCAATGGAACTACAGATCATGAGCTCCGATGATGTGAGATTAACTGATCAAACTCTTTAATCCAGCTAGTCAATATTCATTAACTACAAGTCACTCCAGTATAGACTTGTAGTTGCACTCTCCTCACTGTAGATAATATTGTGTCCACTGATATAGTCATTACCCATGAGTCGACGCTTCACAGGTTGTTCGTAATCACAGTTGGGTCAAATTACAGTTTTACCCTTGTAATTACCTCTTTGCTCTTTAAGCACCGTTGATCCTCTAATGAACAACAAGTCTAAGGTCCTACCTTAGACTCATACCCTCATAGAGGGCGGGGCCCCGTTGTTCAAGACCTGGAGTCAGTTATTAAGGGAATAACCTATCTAATTCCTTAGTGTAGGAATGAGTGAATTCCATCTTGCAAAGTTAAGTTCCCAGCTACCTACGAGGTTTTGTCACTGAGAAGGTAGGCTTATTGGGTTGGCTACAGGCCACTCTCACGCATAATAGTCTAAGGACAAACCCCTATAAGCAGGAGTTCTTAACTTGCTCAGCATTCAGGTCAAGTCACTAATGACCGTCTATAAATTACTAGTTTTATCCTGTTAACGGTGTTACACTGTTAGACTAATAATTTGCGATCCAGTCTTGTATGAACTCTTCATACAGGATGCCTCCACTCGCATGTCAACTACATGAATGAGTTGGATTACCTCATTTGTACTAATTACAAAGTGGGTTGCATCCATGGTGTTACCAGAATGAGGTTTCCATCCTTATTCTTATACCGTAGACCATTTAGGTTATATTCTTGAACTCAACCTAAATAGTGTCCACTACACTGATTTCAAGATAAAAGTTATAACCTTGGAGATTAGTTTATTGGATTTATAAAAGCAAGACTGTAATCTTATCAAAACAAATAACACTTTATTTAATTGATCAAAATTAAACAAGTTTAGGGCATAAATCCCAACATGTAATTCCTTAGAATCACTTTGAATCACCTAACCTAGTTGCATCTCATGCAACCATATATATAGTGGAATGGATGGAAATGACCATCCTACCCTTCCTTTATTCTCTCTTTAGTATATAGTTTGTATATGAATCTTATTCATATTAAAACTATATATTATATCAATTATATCATATATAATAGATATAATTCCTCATGTATGAAATTGAACACTTCAATTTCACTCATAACTATATACCCTCAATATTACCATATTGAGCCAACGGAGGGATCTAATGGACCTACAGATCATGAGCTCCAATGATGTGAGATTAACTTATCAAACTCTTTGATCAAGTTAATCAATATTCCTTAACTACTAGATTTGTAGCTGCACTCTCCTCACTGTAGATAATATTGTGTCCACTGATATATTCATTACCCATGAGTCGACCCTTCACAATTTGTTCGTAATCACAGTTTGGTCAAATTACCGTTTTACCCCTGTGATTACCTCTTTGCTCCTTAAGCACCACTGATCCTCTAATGAAAAAAAAGTCTAAGGTCCTACCTTAGACTCATACTCTCATAGAGGGTGGGGCCCCGTTGTTCAAGACCTGGAGTAAGTTCTTAAGAGAACAACCTATCTAATTTCTTTATGTGGGAATGAGTGAATTCCATCTTGCACTGTTAAGTTCCCAGCTACCTACGAGGTTCTGTCCCTTAGAAGGTAGGCTTATTGATTCGGCTACAGGCCACTCTCACCCATACTAGTATAAGGACAAACCCCTATAAGAAGGAGATCTTAACTTGCTAAGGATTCAGGTGAAGTCACTAATGACCATCTATAAATTACTAGTCTTATCCTTTTAATGGTGTTACACTGGTTAGACTAATAATTTGCGATCCAGTCTTGTATGAACACTTCATACATGATGCCCCCACTCGCATGTCAACTACATGAATGAGTTGGATTACCTCATTTGTACTAATTATAAAGTGGGTCGCATCCATGGTGTTACCAGAATGAGGTTTCCAACCTTATTCTTATACGATAGACCATTTAGGTTATATTCTTGAACTCAACCCAAATAGTGTCCACTACACTGATTTCAAGATAAAAGTTATAACCTTGGAGCTTAGTTTATTGGATTTATAAAAGCAAGACTGTAATCTTATCAAAACAAATAACACTTTATTTAATTGATCAAAATTACACAAGTTTAGGGCATAAATCCGAACATGTAATTCCTTAGAATCACTTTGAATCCTTAACCTAGTTGCATCTCATGCAACCATATATATAGGGGAATGGGATGGGAATGACCATCCTACCCCTCCTTTATTCTCTCTTTAGTATATAGTTTATAAATCAATCTAATTCACATTAAAACTATATATTATATCAATTATATCATATATAATAGATATAACACCTCATGTATGAAATTGAACACTTCAATTTCACTCGTAACTTTATACCCTCAATATTACCATATTGAGCCAACAGTGGGATCTAATGGACCTACAGATCATGAGCTCCAATGATGTGAGATTAACTGATCAAACTCTTTGATCCAGTTAGTCAATATTCATTAACTACAAGTCACTCCAGTATAGACTTGTAGCTGCACTCTCCTCAGTGTAGATAATATTGTGTCCACTGATATAGTCATTACCCATGAGTTGACCCTTCACAGGTTGTTCGTAATCACAGTTAGGTCAAATTACCGTTTTACCCCTGTGATAACCTCTTTACTCCTTAAGCACCACTGATCCTCTAATGAAAACAAGTCTAAGGTCCTACCTTAGACTCATAACCTAAGAGAGGGCGGGGCCCCGTTGTTCAAGATCTGGAGTTAGTTCTTAAGTGAACAACCTATCTAATTCCTTAGTGTAAGAATGAGTGAATTCCATCTGGCACAGTTAAGTTCCCATCTACCTACGAGGTTCGTCGTCACGAGAAGGTAGGCTTATTTCGATCGGCCATGTGCTACTCTCACCCATACTAGTCTAAGGACAAACCTCTATAATCAGGAGTTCTTAACTTGCTCAGGATTCAGGTCGAGTAACAAATGACCATCTATAAATTACTAGTCTTACCCTGTTAACGGTGTTACACTGGTTAGATAATAATTTGCGATCCAGTCTTGTATGAACTCTTCATACAGGATGTCCCCATTTGCATGTCAACTACATGAATGAGTTGGATTACCTCATTTGTACTAATTACAAAGTGGGTCGTATCCATGGTGTTACCAGAATGAGGTTTCCAACCTTATTCTTATACCATAGACCATTTAGGTTATATTCTATAACTCAACCCAAATAGTGTCTGCCACACTGATTTCAAGATAAAAGTTATAACCTTGAAGCTTAGTTTATTGGATTTATAAAACAAGATTGTAATCTTATCAAACAAATAACACTTTATTTAATTGATCAAAATTACACAAGTTTAGGGCATAAATCCCAACATGTAATTCCTTAGAATCACTTTCAATCACCTAACCTAGTTGCATCTCATGCAACCATATATATAGGGGAATGGGATGGAAATGACCATCCTACTCCTCCTTTATTCTCTCTTTAGTATATAGTTTATATATGAATCTAATTCACATTAAAAGTATATATTATATCAATTATATCATATATAATAGATATAACACCTCATGTATGAAATTGTACACTTCAATTTCACTCGTAACTTTATACCCTCAATATTACCATATTGAGCCAACGGAGGGATCTAATGGACTTACAGATCATGAGCTCCAATGATGTGAGATTAACTGATCAAACTCTTTGATCTAGTGAATCAATATTCATTAACTACAAGTCACTCCAGTATAGACTTGTAACTGCACTCTCCTCACTGTAGATAATATTGTGTCCACTGATATAGTCATTACCCATGAGTCGACGCTTCACAGGTTGTTCGTAATCACAGTTGGGTCAAATTACCGTTTTACCCCTGTGATACCACTTTGCTCCTTAAGCACCACTAATCCTCTAATGAACAACAAGTCTAAGGTCCTACCTTAGGCTCATACACTCATAGAGGGCGGGGCCCCGTTGTTCAAGACCTGGCGTCATTTCTTAAGGGAACAACCTATCTAATTCCTTAGTATAGAAATGAGTGAATTCCATATAGCAGAGCAGGTACGTATCCCACAAGCCCTATGGGGAATCACCCCTGAGCCAACACAGGATCATGGAAAGCAACAACTCCCTGTCGGAGACGTACCCCAGGCTTTCATAACACACTAGCATGGTATCGTGCGGTGCGTTACAAACACGTCCATTTGTGAATCGCCCCTAGGCTAGTACGGGATAATGGAAAGCAACCACTCTCGATCTCATCGGGGACGCACCCCAGCCACACGAGCCTATCATATATCGTCAACCTAGAGGTTCTAACCCGCTCAAGTGCAATCCCAGAGTTCGGTGAGGGCTAACTCATGGGTTCTGCTCATAAGGTAACTAGGGTCCCATCTAGGCATTCATAACATGCTCGACCCACTCCAAAGGCCAAACTCCCACTTAGGTTCTCAAACCAATCAAACTCAACTCGTACCATACACTTATTTGGAATGCTAGACTCTACCAAAAGTATGACCCCTGTTTCACATAAACTCACACAACAGAACACATATGCGGTATAAACATGGTAAACTAGATCAAACATGCTTTGCAAACTTAAGGTAACTATCATACAATCGTCTCAAGCTTAAAATTTACAAAGACATGCAAGAAACTTCAAAATCCTTAGCTAATTAGTCTAAGGTTCGATAGTAAACTTAAAATTTCACATATGTAAGGCACATACGCTCTCCTCCTTCACTTAGGAGCGCGGCGTCATTCCAACTGACTAATTACTTGATACTTGAGGGCTTGAAAAATCGAAGGTGTGCTCCACGAAACCCTCTTGGTACAATTAGATCCCACAGCAGAGGTCCAACACGAGCTCGAGGAGCCAAAACTGCAAGGCTCAGCCCTCTCTGACACTGGCGGCAACGACGGCGGTGACGGCAGCAGCGGGTGAGTGAAATCTGTTTCCGGAAAGCCCGTTGGCTGATCTATTCAAAACCAACTTCAGAAATAGGAGAACCAAGCTAAAAATATCTGAACTGACCGAACCAAAAGCTTGGGTCTCTTGAAAGGAAACTCACCGAAGACACCTTCGTGACAATGGCTAGAGGCGGGGTTTGACGGTGTGTGGCGTGCAAACGTAGCGGCTGCAGGCGTCGGCGCCGAGCTGGAGGCGTGACTTTCGAGCGGAGAGGTGGTGGCTTCAACTGGGTTGCGGCGGCGTGGCGCGGCTGGACGTGGCGGCGTCGGTTGGACGTGGCGGTGTCGGCTGGACGTGGCGCGGTTGCTGGACGTGAAGACGGAACTGGACGTGAAGAGAAGAAAAGAAGGAGAGAAGAAAAGAAGAAGAGAAAATAAGGAAAAAAAAGAAAAAAAAAGAAAGAAAGAGGTGAAAGGAAAAGGGTTGAGAACAAAACACTTACCTCAACTCCTTCTCCAGCACGCTCGGTATGAAAAGTGAGGCAGCTGTCGACCAAATTTAAAGGTGATGTTCAACTATTAAGGTCCCTACAAGATCCCATAATTACCTCCTGACCCAAAATTCAAAAAAAAAAAAAAACAACTAAACGAGCTCGGAATCAGCTTCCTTAAGAATAGATAAATTTGATGGGGATCTGATCTCCTTGAGCAGCGGAAACGTGTTTGGGATCTTAATTACTTGATTGTTCTGCTTAAAACAAAAACCAGTACATTGACCAAAAATACAGAACAAGCATGGTATTTCTAATCCTATTAGACATGGATAATATCATACAAACATTCTACAAGTTTAACGATTAAACTAATAAAAGAGAGCGATACCTTTGTAGACTTTCTCCAGCAACTTGTTGCTCCAAAGGTTGTACAGCAAATCAATTGTACAGTGACTTCTCTGTTTCATTCCAGCAAGAACACAACCACCAGAGATCACCTTCTATATCTCTGAGTTCTTAGATCTTCCTTTGTGGGAAGGATTCCAACTCTTGGAAAGTATTGGGAATTCTAGAGATTGAGAGAGAGAGAGAGAGATTTTTCCTTCTGTCAGTTCAAAGTGATTGATCGATCAATCCAATGAAGCAACCCCTTTCCCCCTGTTAAACTGTCGATAGGGAGAAGGGGAAGGGTAGTGGGGAACGTGTCTAGATGACACGTTCCCTCATTTATTATTAAAATAATAATAATAATAATAATATAATTAAATCAAATTTAATTATAAATAATACAAATTAAATATTATATATTTAAATTAGATGAAATCTCATTTAATCACATTACCCCTTTAACCAATAGTTTTAATGTACAACCAGTGCACATTAAATTTTATCCTATAGTTTGCAAATGTGAATCAGTTTCACATTTAATATAATATTTGAACTCTTTCAAATATTCAATTCTCTCATATAATTTAATATTAATCATATTCACATTAAATTTATAATATATAGTTCCAAAACTATATATTATATCGTATCAATATACATTAAATATATTTCCTAATGAATTTGAACATTTCAAATTCAAATGATCTAAGAACCCTTTACAAGCTAGAAGGTGGACCTAATGGACCTACAGATCAGAAGCTCCAACGATACGAGATTGCTCGGTTAATCTCATTAACCTCCTAATCAATATTCGTTAATCAGGAACACTCCACTAAAGTCCCACAGTGCACTCTTCTCACTCGCAGATATATTTACGTGTCCATGGATATTGACCAATAATGAGAAAGTCAATCCTTCACGAATGTTCGTAACACCAATCGGGTCAAATTACCGTTTTACCACAGGTTACATCTTGTGCCTTAAGTACCAGTGTTCCTCTAATGAACAATTTGTTTGTGGTCCTACCAACAAACAGAGTCCCTCTCGGGAAAATGAGAGGGTCGGGCCCTTTGTTCAAGTCCCGGAGACACCAGTTAAGGGAACATTACTCTACTTACCCTAGTAGGCGGGAAGGAGTGAATTCCATCTTGCTAAGTTAAGTCTCCAGCCGGTCACTCGGTCTTGTCCCCAAGAAGGTAGGCATATTGAGTCGGCGAATCTGGTCACTCTCACCCATACTAGTCAAAGGACAATCCCTCGCGAACAGGAGTTTGTAACCTGCTCAGGATTGAGATCAAGTTGCCTGGGTCATCCTAGTGAAATAGAAACCTAACTAGTCAACGGAGTTACAGCTAGAGGTTACTATTTCGTGGTTCGGTCTTATGTAATCTCATTACATAGGATATCCCCACTCACATGTCATCTACACGAACACGTTAGGATCATAGTGTTTGTATCAAATACAAAGTGGGCCATATCCATGTCTAACCAGAGTAAGGTACCCAAACCTTATCCCCTAACTATAGACCCTTTAGGCTGTATCTCGAACCGAGATCCCTTTTATGTACATTACATTCAGTTAAAGATTCATTTAACAACCTTGGATGTTTAGTTTATTGGATTTAGGGTTTTAAATAAAGGCAAACTCGTAGATAACGAACAATAACACTTTATTGAAATAATAACACTTTATTACATTAATTAGAACAAAATTACAAACTACGAGTTTTAGGGCACAAATCCCAACAAACTCCCACTTGAACTAAAACTATGGTGGGGTACATCATAATCAAAAACAGTGGTTACAAGAGATGGAAATACAATAAACTAGGGCATCCATATACCCCATTACATATCTCCCACTTGCCCTAGATTAGCTTATGTACATATCTCGTAGACCCAGACTTTCCAGATGACCCTCGAAGACTTTAGTCGTGAGAGTCTTTGTAAACGGATCAGCAATATTGTGCTCCGAAGCGATCTTCGTGATTGTGACATCTCCTCGTTGCACTATTTCTCGTATCAAGTGATACTTCCTCTCGATGTGTTTTCCTCGCTTATGGCTGCGAGGTTCCTTCGAATTGGCTACTGCACCACTGTTGTCACAGTATAAGGTGATGGGAGATTCCATATTTGGATCAACTTCCAAATCAGTAAGGAATTTCCTTAGCCAAATGACCTCTTTAGCCGCTTTCACAAGCTGGCGACATACTCAAACCTCCATTGTGGAGTCGGCGATGCATCCTTGCTTGATGCTTCGCCATACTATAGCTCCCGTTAAGGGTGAAAACTGTTCTCGATGTGGATTTTCGAGAATTCTTATCGGTCTGAAAATCAGAATCAATGTATCCAGTAAGTATCAGATCCTTAGACCCATACACAAGCATATAGTCCATCATTCTCCTTAGATACTTGAGGATATTTTTAACTATAGTCCAGTGGTCTAACCCGTATTGGTGGTACTGCCGACTATTCCCCTTTGCATAATAAATGTCCAGGCCTCGTAAAGATAGCATACATTAAGCTACGTCTCGCAGAGGCATAGGGAATATGTCTCATATCCTCAACTTCTTGAGGTGTCTTGGCTGCTTGTTCCTAGAAAGATGAACTCCGTGCACGAAGGGTAATAAGCGCTCTTGGAATTTCGTGATCGAATATCCGGACAACATTTTGTCGATATAAGACGCTTGAGATAAGCGATGCTAAGCGTTACGTTCTTGCGATTCCTAAAGATCGAATCCCAAGAACATACTGCGCGCTCTCCCAAATCTTTCCTTTGGAATTGGGTCTTGACCAATTCTTTATCTCGATTAGGTATCCTACAACATTCCCAATGAGTAGGATATCATCCACATAAAGTACTAACAAAGCTACTTTGTCGTTGACGATCCTCTTGTAAACACAAGGCTCATCAACGTTTTGGTCAAAGCCGTAAGACTTTATCGCAGCATCAAATCTTATATTCCAAGATCTTGGCGCTTGTTTCAATCCATAAATGGATCGATTAAGCTTGCAAACTTTTGCTCTCGACCTTGGGCTATGAACCCTTGGGTGAGACATATAGATGCTCTCGTCAAGATTACCATTCAAAAAGCGGTCTTGACGTCCATTTGCCAAATTTCATAATCATAAAGCGGCTATGGACAAGAGTATCCTTATAGACTTCAAAGATAGCAACCGGGGAAAAAGTTTCTGCATAGTCAACTCCTTCCCTTTGGGTAAAACCCTTTGCTACAAGTCTAGCCTTAAAGGTGCACCTTTCCCATTTGCATCTCTCTTTCTCTTATAGATCCATTTACACCCTATGGGTCTAACCTCTTGAGTTGGTCTACAAGTTCCCATACTGAATTGAAGTCCATTGACTCCATTTCAAGGTCCATGGCTTTGATTCATTGGTCCTTGTCTACGTCATTCATTGCCTGTTTATAAGACAATAGATCTTCTACGCCATCATCAGGTATGACAACTTGAGTTTCAGCTAAACCAAGTAGCGGTCAGAGGAAACAACCCTCCCACTGAGTCGAGGCATTCCCAACGATTGAGAAGGACGAGACTGACTTGAGGTGCTGGCTCTTCCATCAACTCTTGATGAAGGTCCAGCTTGATCAACAACTCTTGTTGGTTCATGTGTAGCTTCATTTAGTACTAATTTACTATGCAGTTTGTGGTTCCTCATGTGATCTTCCTCCAAGAACGTGGCGTTTGTCGATACAATCACCTTGTTTTCTTGTGGGTCGTAGAAAAGACCACCTCTCCTTTCTTTGGGATAGCCAACAAATTGGCACAATCTTGAACGAGGTTCCAGTTTCTTTGGGTTTGTCACGAGCACGTGTGTCAAACATCCCCAAATCCTTAAGTGTTGTAAACTATGTTTACGCCCCTTCCAAAGTTCAAAAGGTATTTCTGAAACACTTTTTTATGGAACACTGTTCAAGATTTGAAGCTGCAGATCTCTCTGCGTATCCCAAAACGAGGCGGAGCAATTGAGCATAGCTCATCATGTAACGAACCATGTCTAACAAGGTTCTATTTTTCTTTTCGACACACCATTTTGTTGTGGTGTATTTAGTCTTTGAGAGTTGAGATTTGATTCCATGTTCTATCATATAGTCCTGAAACCTCAAATCCATATACTCTCCACCTCGATCGGATCGAACTGTTTTAATGGTTTTTCTTAACGCATTCTCTACTTCTGCCTTATACTCTTTGAACTTTTCAAGAGCTTCAGACTTGTGATGCATTAGGTATAGATAACCATACCTCGAATAATCATCTATGAAAGAGATGAAATATTCGTACCCTCCTCGAGCTTTAACATTCACCGGACCACAAAGATCCGAATGTACAAGTTCTAAGGGCTCTATGGCTCTGTAACCTTTTCCAGTAAAAGGAAGCTTGGTCAATTTACCTTCCAAGCAAGATTCGCAAGGCGGTAAAGAATCATCTTCTAACTTATTTAGAAGTCCATTCTTAGAGAGTCTCTCAATCCGGTTGAGATTAATATGACCAAGTCTAAGATGCCATATATAGGTATTATTATTAGGAGAAATTTTTTGCCTTTTATTTTGAGTGTTAGCATTTTTAAATATCTCATGATTTAAAATTGCTTTCGTTTTGTTCGGTTTCAGTACATACAAGCTATTTTTCAATTTAGCAGAATAAATATTGACACTTTCTTTCAAAATGAACGCTTTATTAATTGAAAAAGAAATACAATATCCAAGTTCTATTAAACAAGAGATAGAAATTAAGTTCCTTTTAAGCTTAGGAACTATATACAGATTTTTCAATAAAAGAAATCTATCTCCGAAAAATAACTTGGAATCTCCCACTGCACGAGCTGAGACGACGTCTCCCGTTCTGACCCTGAGCGTCATCTCACCCTCTTCGAGCTCCTTGAAGGAACTAGTTTCCTGAAATGAAGAGCAAACGTGATTAGTGGCTCCTGAATCAAGTATCCAGGTAAAATCATTATTTTCCCCTAAACATGTTTCAAGAACAAGTAAATCTAATTTACCTTTCTTCTCTTTGAGCTCAAGAAGGTATTTTGGGCGGTTCGCCCAATGCCCATCCACGTTGCAGTAAAGTGGAAACATTTTCCTTTATCCGCAACCTTGGCTTTTCCCTTACCTTTGTCGTGAGTGCAGTGCCTTCCCTTTCCTCCTATTTTCTTCTTTTGGGTCTTCTTAAGCCCAGAAGATGAGGTACAGGACTTAGTCCCAGAGGATGAACCCTTCTGGAACCTTCTCGAATATGCAAACAGATTTGCCTCTCCATCAGCCTGTCCCTTATTCTTCATAAGAGACTGGAAAGTCTGTATTTCATTAAGGAGAGTAGTCAGGTTATACTCTATCTTGTTCATCACCGTATCGCTGCGGAATTGCAGGAAACTCTTCAGAAGAGATTCCAGGATGAATGATACCAGACTTTGCTCGTCAATGACCGCTCCGTTCATCTCAGTCACGTTGAAGTGGACCATCAGATCAAGAATGCGTTCTCTCACTGATGACCCCTCCTTCATATGGGAGTTATAAATGTATTTGAGGGATTCGTGTCGAATCTGTCCAGTTGGTTGTCCAAACATTTCCTGCAGCGAACTCATGATCTCACGAGCTGAGACCATGTCGTCGTGCTTTTTCGCCAGAACTTCAGAAACACTAGCCAAAATGTAGACCTTGGCCTTATCATTGGCCTTGATCCAGCGGTCGTACGCCTCCTTAACAGATTGAGGCACGTTACGAGCAGGGATCTGAGGACATTCCTCAGACAGTACAAATCGTAGGTCGTCAACAACGAGAATCGTATTCAAGTTGGACTTCCACGTAGTAAAATTCTCACCAGTTAAACGGTCACTTTTAAGTAAGGCTATTATTGAGGACGACATGCTAAAAATCCAAAATAGTTCTAATTAGTTATGACTTTTAAACACATTGTAAAAACCAATCTAATTTAGCAAAATTATTAAAGAACCCTAGTGTTTAAACCAAACCCACTATTTAAGTTAAACCTTTAATTTTGCAACAATACTTAAAGGGTTTAGAACAAAAGCCTCTTTCGGGCGGTCAGTCATTCCTCCCTTGAATTGAGACTTTCTCAGCCAATTCTCACTACCAGAACATCTCATGTCCCAATGTTGGCATGATTCGCAGCTAGCCAATCCATGCCAAGGATAACATCGAAATCACTCTTCTTAAGGACAATCAGGGTCACTTCCAACGAGCGACCTTCCACTAACACCTGACCGGTTTTCACTTTCTCTCGGGTCATAAGTTTCGCCCCTACGGGAGTTGTAACTAACAGGCTAAAACCTAGAGGTTCTACTTCTAACAGGGCTTGCCCCACAAACAATGCAGAAATGAAAGAGTGCGTACACCCGGAATCGAATAGTACAAGAGCAAGATGACCAAGTATAGGTAGTGTACCTAACACCACGACGCCTGAACCTCTTGCAGCCCTGGTGGTAGCTGCATAAACTCCTCCTCGTTGGTGCCCTCCTTGAGCTCCTTGCTCCTGATTCTCTGGACAAGTCGACGCCACATGACCTACCTTCATGCACCTGAAACAAGTTCTTGGGTCCGCTCTCTTCTGCTGCCTACACACCTAAGACAAATGGTCTGTCTTCCCACAATTGTAACAGGTCATAGTGGCTGCAAAACACGCCCCGTTATGTTGTCTGCCACAACTAGCAAAGGGGATCTTTGCCACCCCTTAGATGCCCCTGAGCTACGTGTCTATTAGGTCTGCCTGTCACCTGGTCAAACCTTCTCTTCTGGCCTACCGCTGGACTTTGGTTCGCCCCTGAGCTTCGTCGGGTTTCTGCACTTTGAGCTACTTCTGAACTATGACCGCGACCTCCTCCGGCACCTCGAGGTACGAGCATCGAGCAACGACATTTGCTCGAGCAATGTGCAACATAAGTTTGTGGTTCCAGGACAGCCACACCGCCATACAGGGCATCACATAGTCCGCCCACAAACTTGTCCACCTTCTTCTTTTATGTATCTACCCAATCGACTGCAAAACAGGACAACACGGTGAACTCGTGTTCATAGTCCTCTACTGACTGGGTCGGCCCTTGCCTCAGCTGAATGAACTCGGCCAACTTCCTCGTTCTCGTGGTGGTCGGGTAATACTTCTCATAGAACTCCTCTCTGAACTTTGCCCACGACATTGGTCATTCACCTGCGCCAATAGATCGTTCTATGGCTTCCCACCAGAGGAGAGCTCATCCCCTGAGTGTGTAGACGGCACACTGGACCATTTGATTCTTCGGGCAGCTCATCCGACGGAAAACTGACTCCATGGCAGCAAGCCACGCCTCAGCTGCCATGGGATCCACCTCCTAACCTTCGAAGTTAGGCGGGTCATATTTCTTGAAGTCTTTCAAGTATCCGCCTCTAAAGTGGTTGACCGGATTCAGTTCATCACCACGAAATTCTGGGTGAACATTGCTGTTTGGCTTGCTAAGGCAGCTTGAATGATTCCCTGGAGGCTTTCAGGAGTCATGAGCATCGTGGTAGGTGGTGGAGCATTTTCGTTCCTCTGGTCTCCCTAATTCCCCAAGTTTTGACCTAACGACTCCTCAGCGACTGGGGAGTCAGGGTGGACCTCCTCTTGGTGTTCAGACTGTTCGTCCACTAAGGGCTTCAACGCAAGCTCCTTGTTACGGGCTCCTCGGCCCCTGCCTCCTCGACCTCCACGACCCCTTGGCGGGGTTGTTCCCCTACCTCTCCTACCACGCGAACGACCTCGAGCCATAATCTAAGTCATAACACGAAAAGCTTTAATGAACGAATAAAAATAATCAAACAAGGCCACTCAAATGTTAAAGATCAAGCAATACATCCTAGTCTAACTAAAATAAAAGCAAACCTGGTGACGGCGAGGCGACTCCCTACGAAAGGCTATAAGAACCAGTACCTACGATGTAGGCGACTCTAGAAAATCTAGAACTTGGCTCTGATACCAACTGTAACGACCCTAATTCTTAGAACTAAGACTACTAGGGAAGTTACTAAGTAACACCGTTAATACTAAAAAAAATCGGCAGCATAACGGTGCTACTAGGGCAAACCAGAAATTTTTCCTAACCTGTTAAAGGCATAAAAGCACTCCAATAAGTATCTCGACACACCCAGCCTCCATCAAACTACATTTACCATAGGTTGGGTTCTAGTATAGATCACATACAGGCAGTTAGGGCAAGATAATCCAGAAGAAACGAAATTTTAACACTTATCAACGCTCACATGCCCCAACGATAACTCAAGCAAAAGTTTTAAAACATGAATAGAAGTTTTCAAGACCCAAAAGGAAAATGTGCAGCGAGATTACAAGATGCACAACATATTAACTTCCTAAGAGCCAGTGACACCACAGATTATCTTATAGCCTCGCCAGGTTGTCTCCATTGCCATCCCCCTCGGTTCAACTCTTACCTGCAAACAAAACATAGAAAGAAAACGAGTGAGTATAAAAAATACCCAGTAAGCAGCCCACTTACGTCCAAACCTAACTCGGCAAAACAACTAGATTCATCTCCCAATCTCGCTCAACCCCCGAACCGGTATCTCACTTAGCTCACTTCACCCTGGGCCCCCTTTGGTGACTACTCGAACTCCACCTTCGGTCCTAGAACTTTGGTTGGTGATGCAATGAGAGAAAGCAACCCTCACGCCACTACACGCCGGCATAGAGCAGAGCAGGTACGTATCCCACATGCCCTATGGGGAATCGCCACTAAGCCAGCACGGGATCTGGAAAGCAACCACTCCCTGTCGGGGACGTACCCCAGGCTCTCATAACACACTAGCATGGTACCGTGTGGTGCGTAACCAACACGTCCATTGGGGAATCGCCCCTAGGCTAGTACGGGATAACGGAAAGCAACCACTCCCGATCTCAACGGGAACGCACCCCAGCCACACGAGCCTATCATATATCGTCAACCTAGAGGTTCTGACCCGCTCAAGTGCAATCCCAGAGTTCGGTGAGGGCTAACTCATGGGTTCTGCTCATAAGGTAACTAGGGTCCAATATAGCCATTCCTAACATGCTCGACCCACTCCAAGGGCCAAACTCCCACCTAGGTTCTCAAACCAATCAAACTCAACTCGTACCATTCACTTATTTGGAATGCTAGACTCTACCAAAAGTATGACCCCTATTTCACATAGACTCACACAACAGAACACATATGCGGTACAAACATGGTAAACTAGATCAAACATGCTTTGCAAACTTAAGGTAACTATCATACAATCGTTTCAAGCTTAAAACTTACAAAGACATGTTGTAAACTTCAAATTCCTTAGCTAGTTAGTCTACAGTTCGACAGTAAACTTAAAATTTCACATATGTAAGGCACATACGCTCTCCTCCTTCACTTAGGAGCGCGACGTCATTCCAACTGACTACTTACTTGATACTTGAGGGCTTGAAAAATCGAAGGCGTGCTCCACGAAACCCTCTTGGTACAATTAGATCCCACAGCAGAGGTCCAACACAAGCTAAAGAAGCCAAAACTGCAAGGCTCAGCCCTCTCCGGCGACGGCGGCAACGGCTGCGGTGACGGCAGCGGCGGGTGAATGAAATCCGTCTTTGGAAAGCTCGTTGGCCGATCTATTCAAAACCAACTTCAGAAATAGGAGAACCAAGCAAAAAATATCTGAACCGACCGAACCAAAAGCGTGGGTCTCTTGAAAGGAAACTCACCGGAGACACCTTCGTGACAACGGCAAGAGGCAGGGTTTGACGGTGTGTGGCGTGCGAACGTAGCGGCTGCAGGCGGCGGCGGCGAGCTGGAGGCGTGACTTTCGGGCGGAGAGGCGGTGGCGAGACTGGACGTGGTGACGTCGGTTGGACGTGGCGCGCGGCTCGGACGGGCGTTGCGACGGCGGCGGGGCGTGGCGCAGCTCTTTGGGCGTGAGAAGAAACGAAGGAGAAGAAGAAAAGAAGAAGAGAAAAGAGAAAAAAAAAAGAAAGAGAAAGAAAATAAGGAAAAAAAAAGAAAAAAAGAAGAGAAAGAAAGAGGTGAAAGGAAAAGGGTGGAGAACAAAACATTTACCTCAACTCCTTGTCCAGCACGCTCGGTATGAAAAGTGAGGGAGCTGTCGACCAAATTTAAAGGTGAGGTTCAACTATTTGGGTCCCTCAAGATCCCATAATTACCTCCTGGCCCAAAATTCCAAAAAAAACAACTAAACGAGCTCGGAATCAGCTTCCTTAAGAATAGATAAATTTACCTAAAATTACCCAGCGTTACAACGATCTCTCAAATCGAACAAATTGGACACCTCCAATTGATCTTCTCGGTTGTTCACGGTCGGTAGAGGGAGAGTGGTGGAACTCCCTTTGGTTTAGGGGTAGAGAGAAATTCTAGAAGAATTTGAGAGGAGAGAGAGTTCTCATTTTTTGTGAGAATCCAAAAAATGAGCAATGCCTTAAGCAATCCTTCTTGCAAAGGTGCTTTTATAATGGTAAGAGGTGCAGTTGAAATCTCCACCTATTTACAACTTTACCACAACATTAAGTTATGCAAATCATATTTGCATAACATATATAATAAGATATCTCATACCTTATAATAAAAAATCAAATTTGTATAATTGTGGATTTTAAATTGAATCACATTTAATTTAATTTCTCTCAATCCAATTTCTCTAGATTAGCACTAATTAATCAATTAGCCTAACCTATAGTTTATTGTGAATCTCATTCACATTAAACTATATAATATGTCAATCATATCTCATATAAATGATATAAATATCCTTTTAATGAATTTGAACACTTCAAATCCACACTAAACTGTAAATCCTTTATCTATCCAGTTTGAGTCAACCGAGGGACC
The DNA here is from genome assembly GCA_036507285.1 of Trichosanthes cucumerina. NCBI lineage: Eukaryota > Viridiplantae > Streptophyta > Magnoliopsida > Cucurbitales > Cucurbitaceae > Trichosanthes > Trichosanthes cucumerina. Next base: position 29,006,314 of record CM071842.1, on the reverse strand, counting down.
TAATGGAGCTAGAGATGACGAGCTCCAATGATCCGAGACTAACCTGTCAAACTCTTTGACCTGGTTATTCAACATTCATTAGCTACGGTAACACTCCACTAAAGCCCGTAGCTGTATTCCCATCATTTTGGGACAAGTTGTGTCCATTGATATAACCAATACCCGTGAGTCGACCCTTCACAGGTTGTTCGTAGACACCGTTGGGTCAAATTATTGTTTTACCCCTGTGTCTACCTCTTGCTCCTTAAGAACTCACTGCTTCTCTAATGAACAGCAACGTTGTATGGTCCAACCATAAACAACACCCCTCACGGGCCAGTGAGAGGGTGGGTGCCCATTGTCCAAGCCCTTGAGACAGCACTTAAGGGAACAACCCTTCTAGTTTCTCTAAGTCGGGAACGAGTGAATTCCATCTCGCGTAGTCAAGTTTCCAGCTCCCCACGTGGTCCTGTCCCTGAGAAGATAGGCTTATTGGGTGGGTAATTATGTCCACCCTCACCCGTACTAGTCAAAGGATAGACCCCGCAAAAAGGAGTTCGTAACACGCAAAGGATTAAGGTCGAGTAGCTATTTGTGATTTACGAAGTTATTAGTCCTATATTATTAATAGTGTTACATCAGTAGGTCTAATAATTCACTGTCCGGTCTTATACAATATCATTGCACAGGATGCCCCACTCGCATGTCAACCACATGAGCGGGCTAGATCACCCCGTTTGTATCGAATACAAAGCGGGCCACATCCACAGCGTATCCAGGATTAGGTCTCCAACCCTATCCGTATAATGTAGACCGTTTGGGTCACTAACTTGAACGTGATGCTTCTATGGGTCCACTACACACCATTCAAGTTCTAGTTCTCTCATAATTCAATGACCATGGAGCTTAGTTTATTGGATAAAGTTTATAAATATGCGAGACACAAAGTGATGAAAAAAAAATAACTCTTATTTATTTTAATAATGAATATTACAAATGTGTACAAGATTAGGACATACATCCCAACAAGAATGTATAAGCTCAAGAGGCTCTTTGGTTCTATATCCCTTTCCACTAAAAGGGCGTTTGGTCATTTTACCTTCAAGGCATGACTCGCATACCGGTAAAGAGTTATCTTCCAACTCGCTTAGAAGTCCACTGTTCACTAGTCTCTCAATCCTATTGAGATTAATGTGGCCTAACCTTAGATGCCAAAGATGGGCATTTTCTTTTGGAGAAACTTTTACTCTTTTAGTTTGTGTTTCAGCCGTTTTAAATAATTTAGTATTGAAAACACTTTTGACCGAATTAGGTTTCAAAACGTATTTATTATTCTCAAGTGAAGCAAAACAGATCAAGTTGCCTTTGAAACAAATAAACGCTTTATTTAATTCAAAGTTAATAGAAATACAATGTTCAATAAGGCAGGAAATGGAAACAAGGTTTCTAGTAAACCCTGGCACTATGTACATATTATCTAATAATAAGTACTTCCCACCAAAAAAAAAATAGAGATTTACCGTGTCGACCGTTGCCACAGAGACAACCTCTTCGGATCCAACCCGTAGTGTTTTCTCACCCTCTCGCAACTGCTGCTAGGCAGAGTCATTACTCTACACTAAACAAGTTTCAGTTACTAGTAAATCACACTCCACCTTCTTTCCTCCTGTCGGCAAGGAACTTGGGACAGTTTCTCTTCTAGTGACCATCCCCGTTGCAGTGGAAACACTTTCCTTTCTCCACAACTTCCTTGACCTTTTTGCCCTTTTGGGCGGCAGCACGATCAGCTTTGCCCTTCTTCAACTTCTTCTTCTTCCCTTTCGGGCCTGAAGAGCCTACAGATTTTGTCCCAGAGGTCGAACCCTTGTGAAAGGACCTGAAGGCGACGTTTGCCTCAGCTTCTGGTGTCCTGATGCTCATCAAGGACTGGACGTTATTTAGTTCGTTGAGAAGGGTGGTCGAGTGTAGCTAATTTTGTTTAACAGTATTGCTACAAAACTGAAAAAAAAAACTCTTCGGAAGAGTCTCCAAGATAAAGCTGACCTAGCTCGACTCGTCGATCAAAGCCCCGTTCATCTCTGCCAGATTACCAAAACATGTTCACGGACAGACGTGCCCTCCTTCATCCAAACATTGAAGACGTGTTTGAGGAAATCATGTTAGACCTGAAAGGACTGTTGTCCAAACATTTCCTGCAGAGACTTCATGATCTCCTTAGCGGTGATCATTACCTCATGCTTCTTTGCCAAAACTTCATATAAGTTGGCAATGATGTAGACCTTGGCCTTTTCATTGGCCTTGATCCACCGATCCTACGCATCACGAACACTTCGCGATGCGGTCGAGCCCGGCACTAGATGACACTCCTTACTTTGCACGAACCTTCGGTCGTCAGTTACCAAAATCTTGTTGATATTATTCTTGTTTGAAAGTTATCTCCTACGAGTTTGTCTAAAGCTAAGAGTGCAACTATTGAACTTGACATTTTTGCTGAAAATATGAAAAAACTTTGTATTAGTCTCGCAAAAACTTTGAAAATCCAATCAGGTTTTAGCAAATTTTTATCCTATGATCCCTAGGTCATTAAAAATTGCAATGTACTCCAAAGGTTTAGAATGACCACCACCGAAGGGTGAACTGAAACACTCCTCCTCTAGGACGAGACTTTCTCGACTAGACCCTAATACCAGAATAACTTTTATTCCATTAGGTATCTAGTTACCATTATTCGGTCAGAATTCATTAACACGGTGGATCTCATGGTGTGAACTTAACGGAGTTTTGTGGTCGGAAAATTAAATGTATCTTATACACTTTATTTCCTCCCACTCAGCACTTTAAGTTAATCGGGATTGACCTAGATAAATCGGCTAATATTTACCTAAGTCTACCAATATAACTCTTATATTGGATTAGCCTAAGTCTATAATCACATTATTAACTTAGGTCTATGTGAGTAATTTAATTAACCCTTAATTAAACGCCACTCACGAGAATATAACCTATGAATATCTGGACCCAATTCACTCCCAGGTAGGTTCCCAGGTAGGGGGTGTTGTGCAAAGCGTCAACTTAAATACCCCAACCTTAGACATAACCTTCCTTAGACAGAGTTACTAATCAGTCACCATTCATAAGTCATATTTGATTTCTTAATTCTAATCTTATTAGAACTAGAAAACCTAAGTCTAATTATTCAAGTTTTAAACAATTTAAAACTAATAATTAACTTAGGTTACATGCATTTCTATGTTATAGTGCTTGATCATTCATCACATGAATAATAAACTATATAACATACATTCATCACATGAATAAATGCATGTCCATGCTTTTAATCTAAGAAATATAACACTTATATTAATTAAATTAAACATGCATTATATTATAACGCTTATAATATAAACCTATCATGCATACTGTAGATTATAACTCTTATAATATAAATATGATGCATGAAATGTTTAACCTAAGGTGGGATTTTAATCTATATGACATACATTATGCACATAGAATAATAAATTTCATACATCACATGCATAGAATAAATTAAATAGCAATATTGGACCGGTTTTGGCAGCCTAAGGACTTTCATTAAATTAATTAACATTAACATAACATTTATATTAATATTAATTAATTAAATTAATGAAATAAAAATATTTTACAAATAAGTAATAATTTAAAAACAAAACAGTTGCTCGTAGGTCTCGAACCGCCGCACTCAGGCCCCTAATACACACGATGCCACTTGCATGCAAATTTCTCGTGAACTGCCCACAACGCTCGAAGTGTTGCAACACCATGGCCAGCGTTGTAACGCTGCAGCGCCCAGCGTTGTTCCTAGCACGCCCAACGCCCAACGCCCAGCGTTGCAACGCTGCTCTGCAGCACAACCTCGAACTGCACGGACAGCGTTGAGACGCTGAAAAACAGCGCCTCAACGCCGTCGACAGAACAACAAACTCCTTTGTAGTTTTTCGTCGTTTTTTGCCTGATTCCACTCCGATTTCTTCACAGCAACACTTGCCACGAATGACACGGACTTACAGACTCGATTTACATAATAATTGCCCAAAACAGCGAGCCCTTACATTGATCTCATCAACGAAATGTTAATCTAAAATTCAAGTGCGCAAACCGAAACATCCAACATGCAATACCATCAATTCATCTCATGAAATGAAAACATACCCACCTAATTTTAAGAAAAACAGTTTGCACAACGAATAAGCCAACGATGGGCTCCAATACCAATTGAAGGGAATGAAACTCCCGCAGCAAAAATGACTTTGAATCGTCGTGGTGTTCGTTGTGAAAAACGTTTCTTAAAATCGAATTTATCACATAAATCCTAGGCTAAACATGTTTTGTAGAGAAGAAAAAATAAAAAGTTAAAAGTAACACTTACTTGTTGAAGAACTCTTCTTCGTGAAATCCTTCTCCGATCACGAACTCTTCGTGTCTTCGATCTCTACAATCACGATCTCTCGAACCGAATAGTGACACCTCTGAAAGATCTTCTCGGTTGTTCTCGGTCGGTAGAGGGAGAGTGGTGGAACTCCCTTTGGCTTGGGGTAGAGAGAAAAATTGAGAGCGATTGAGAGAAGAGAGTGCTCTTTTTGGTGAGATTCTAAAAAATTGTCAATTGAACTTACAAAGCCTTCTCACAAAGGCCTTTTATAATGGTGATAGGTGGGGTTGAAATCTCCACCTATTTACCATTTTACCACAACATTTGGTTATGTAAATCATATTTGCATAACACATATAATAAGATATATCATACCTTATTATACAAATCACATTTGTATAATTGTGGATTTTAAATTGAATCACATTCAATTTAATTTCTCTCAATCCAATTTCTCTAAATTAGCAATAATTAATCAATTAGGCTAATACATAGTTTATTATTGAATCTCATTCACATTAAACTATATATTATGTCAATCATATCTCATATAAATGACATAAATAACCTGTTAATGAATTTGAACACTTTAAATCCACACCAAACTGTAAACCCTCAATTTATCCAGTTTGAGCCAACCAAGGGACCTAATGGACCTACAGACGACGAGCTCCAATGATCTGTTATTAACCTTTCAAACTCTTTGACCTGGTTATTCAACATTTATTAGCTACGGTAACACTCCACTACAATCCATAGCTGCACTCCCATCACTGTAGGACAAGTTGTGTTCATTGATATAACCAATGCCTGAGTCGACCCTTCATAGATTTTTCGTAGACACTGTTAGGTCAAATTACCATTTTACCCCTGTGTCTACCTCTTGCTCCTTAAGTCCCACTGCTCCTCTAATGATCAACAACGTTGTATGGTCCAACCATAAACAACATCCCTCTCGGGCCAGTGAGAGGGTGGGCGCCTGTTGTCCAAGCCCTGATGACAACACTTAAGAGAACAACTCGTCTAGTTTCCCTTAGTCGGGAACGAGTGAATTCCATCTCGCGTAGTCATGTTCTCAGCTCCCCACGTGGTCCTATCCCTGAGAAGATAGGCATATTGGGTGAGTCACTGTGACCACCCTCACTCGTACTAGTCAAAGGACAGACCCCTGCAGACAGGAGTTCGTAACACGCTCAGGATTAAGGTCGAGTCACTATTGGTCATCTACGAAGTTCTTAGTCCTATACTGTTAATGGTGTTACATAAATAAGTCTAATAATTCACGGTTCGGTCTTGTATAATCTCATTGCACAGGATGGCCCCACTCGCATGTCAACCACATGAACGAGTTGGATCACCTCGTTTGTATCTAATACAAAGTGGGTCGCATCCACAGCGTATTCAGGATTAGTTCTCCAACCCTATCCGTATAGTGTAGACCGTTCAGATCATAAACTCGAATGTGATCCTTCCTGTGTGTCCACTACACACTGTTCAAGTTCTAGTTCTCTCATAATTCAATGAACCTGGAGCTTAGTTTATTGGATAAAGTTTGTAAATATGCGAGACAAAGTGATGAAAAAAATAACTCTTATTTATTTCAATAAGTAATTTTACAAACATGTACGAGATTAGGACATACATCCCAACAGTATGACCCTGCAGCTTAGTTTATTGGATTAAGTTTGAAATCGGAGATACAATGTTTGATGAAAAATAACTTTTATTTATAAATACATCAAACGTTACAAACAACCCGAGTTTATGGCATACACCCCAACAGATCCTCTAATGAACAACTTATTTATGGTTCGACCATAACAAAGTCCCTCTTGGACCAGTGAGAGGGTGGAGCCCCGTTGTTCAAGTCCTGGAGTCAGCACTTAAAGAGAACAACTCATATATATTTCCTATGGCCAACAACGAGTGAATTCTTTCTTGTGTAGCAACGTTCCCAACTCCTCACTCAGTCTTGTCCCTAAAATGATATACATATTGAGTCGAAAACTTGAATCACTCTTACCCATATAGATCAAGGGACAATCCCTCATAGGAAAGAGTCCATAACCCACTCAGGATTCAGGTCGAGTTTTTAATGGTCATCTAAGTGAAATAACAACCTATACATTTTAGCAGTATTACAAAGTTAGATTAGTTATTTGGTGGTTCGGTCTTATACAATCTCATTGCATAGGATACCCCTACTTGCATCTCGCTACATGAATGAATTGGATCAATTCATTTGTATCAAATACAAAATGGGTCATATCCATAGTGTCACCAGGACAAGGTACCCAAACTTATTTGTGTACTATAGACTCCTTTATATCATTATTTGAACACGATCTACCTGTATGTCTACGATGTTAAAGTTTCATAGATGACCTGAGATGTTTGTTTATTAGATTTGAGTTTAAGTGACTCTACAAATGGATAAAATAACTCTTTATTTCATTGAATAGATTTGAATTACAAATCCAAGTGTTTAGGGCATTAAGCCCAACAGGTTCTCAGATAGGAGTGTTTCGTTGCCGCCAGCTTAAGTACCCCAACCTTGCTTGAACCTTCCTTTGAGTTCCTTTACACATAGTATTATAAATCATGTTTCGCCTAATTCTAATTATATTAGAATTAAATAACCTAAAGTTTAATTAATTCAATTCTAAAACTATTTTAAAACTAATTAATTAAACTCTAAGCTTGCATGCATTTGTATGTTATGAATTGCTTCGACATTCATCACATGAATATATAAATAAAATTCATAAAATTCATCACATGAAAATGCATGTCAATGCTTTTATTATTTAATATAGCATCTTATATTAAAACTAATGAAAAATAATTCATGCATATCATACAATATAACTAATTTTATTAAATATAATACATGAATATATTTAACCTAAAGTGGGATTTTAATCTATATGTCATGCATTATGCAATCATATAATATACATCAAACGTATAAATTAAAATAGCAAAAATATACCAAATTTTGGCACCATAAAAGCATTAATTAAAATTAATATAATCAAAGTATATTAATATTAATTAATTGAAATAAAAATTAATTAACTAAATTAACTTAAAAACTAGTCAACCCACGTCTCATGCAGCTCCATTTTTCGCGCGCACTCCCTGCAACTTCGAGACGGTGCAGTTTCTTGCCCCAGACACGTTCACGCGTCAGCATTGAGTTGCTATGGCAGCGTCTCTATTGGGGTGTATGCCCTAAACTCGTGTAGTTTGTAACATTTAATATATATAAATAAAAGTTATTTTCTCATCAAAACTTGTATCTTGCATTTCAAACATAATCCAATAAACTAAGCTCCAGGGTCATACATATTTATGAGATCTTGAACGGTATGTAGTGGACACACAGGTAGGATCACGTTTAGGTTAATGACCCGAATGGTCTATAGTACATGGATAAGGTTGGGAACCTCATCCTGGTAACACTATGGATGCGACCCACTTTGTATTTAATACAAACGAGGCGATCGAGCTCGTTCATGTAGTTGAGATGCGAGTGGGGGCATCCTGTGCAATGAGATTGTACAAGACCAGACCCTGAATTATCAAACCAACTTATGTAACACCGTTAACAGTTTAGGACTAATAAATTCGTAGATGACCATTAGTGACTCGACCTTAATCCTGAGCGAGTTACGAACTCCTATCTGCAGGGGTTGTCCTTAGACTAGTACGGGTGAGAGTGTGTTAGAATTGCCACTCAATATGGCTACCTTCTCAGGGGCAGAACCATGTGGGTAATGAAGGGATCGAATCTCGCAGCAGAAGCAATTGTGAATCAAATGTTCTTTATTTTGTTACACAGATTTCATTCAAGAACAAAATATATAAAATTAAGCATGCTTTACAACATAGGACAGCAAGAAAATTACCTTTGAAGAACGCTTTCTTCTCGAGTTCCTTCTCCAACGATCAGGATCTCAGCAAAACGAACCCGATCCATGTGATATTCCGCCACTAGATCTTCTTCAGTGTTCTCTAGGTGAGGGAGGAATGTGGATTCCTTTAGGATGAGGTGTGGAGGTTTTGAGATAAGTTGTGTTTGGAACTTTTCCAACAACACAACAATATGGTACTCTAGGGTTACCAAAGCTTAGTATCAAAGTTGCATCTTATGCAACTTTTTATAGGGAAATAGGATGGAAATTACCATTCTATCCCTCCTTCATTCTCTCATTAGCATATAGTTAATGTGTGAATCTAATTCACATTAAAACTATATATTATATCAATTATATAACATATTATTGATATAACACCTCATATATGAAATTGAACACTTCAATCTCATTCCTAACTTTATACCCTCAATATTACCATGTTGAGCCAACGGAGGGACCTAATGGACCTACGGTTCATGAGCTCCAATGATGTGAGATTAACTTATCAAACTCTTTGATCCAATTAATCAATATTCATTAACTACAAGTCACTCCACTATAGACTTGTAGTTGCACTCTCCTCACTGTAGATTATATTGTGTCCATTGATATAATAATTACCCATAGTCGACCCTTCACAGGTTGTTCGTAATCACAGTTGGGTCAAATTATTGTTTTACCCCTGTGATTACCTCTTTGTTCCTTAAGCACCACTGATCCTCTAATGAAAAACATGTTTATGGTCCTACCATAAACTCATGCCCTCTTAAGCCAGTTTAGAGGGTGGGGCCCCGTTGTTCAAGACCTGGACTCAGTTCTTAAGAGAACAACTCATTTAATTCCTTAGTATAGGAATGAGTGAATTTTATCTTGCATAGTTAAGTTCCCAGCTGCCTACGAGGTTATGTTCCTGAGAAGGTAGGCTTATTGAGTCGGCTACAGGCTACTCTCACCCATACTAGTCTAAGGACAAACTCCTATAAGCAGGAGTTCTTAACTTGCTCAGGATTCATATCGAGTCACTAATGACCATCTATAAATTATCAGGCTTATCACATTACTTGGCGTTATCTTTGGTTAGACTAATAATTTCTTGATGCAGTCTTGCATGAACTCTTCATACAAGACGCCCCTACTCGCATGTCAACCACATGTATGAGTTGGATTACCTCATTTGTACTTATTACAAAATGGGTTGCATCCAAGGTGTTACCAGAATAAGGTTTCCAACCTTATTCTTATACCATAGACCATTTAGGTTATACTGTTGAACACAATCTAACTAGTGTCTACTAGACTGATGTTCAAGATGAATTATAACCTTTGAGCTTAGTTTATTGGATTTATAAAGCAATAATATAATTTTATCAAAACAAATAACTCTTTATTTATTTAATCAAAATTACATAAGTTTAGGGCACAGATCCCAAGAATCTCCCACTTGACCTAAAGCTTGTGGAGTACTAAACATTACAATAATGTAAATACAATAAACTAGGGCATTGAAACTCTTTGTACAATATACTCCCACTTGCCCTAGTTGGGGAAGATTACTAAACCTAGACCTTCTAGGTGACTCTCAAATGCTTTAGTCGTGAGAGCTTTTGTGAAAGGATCAGCAATGTTGTGCTCTGAGACTATCTTCGTGACGATCACGTCTCCTCGATGCACAATCTCCCGGATGACATGATATTTCTGCTCGATATGCTTACCCCTCTTGTGACTTCGAGGTTCTCTTGAATTTGTCACGGCACCACTGTTATCACAATATATTGTGATGAGCAAACTCATATTTGGAACAACTTCCAAATCTAACATGAATTTCGTTAACCAAACGACCTCTTTAGCTACATCACAAGTTGCTACATATTCTACCTCCATGGTGGAATCAGCGATGCATACCTGCTTGACGTTTCGTCATACTACAACTCCTCCGTTAAGAGTAAATACTGGCCCTGATGTAGATTTCCGAGAATCTTTATCAGTTTGAAAGTCAGAATCCGTGTATCCTGTAAAGATCAAAACCTTAGCCCCATACACAAGCATGTAGTTCCTTGTTCTTCGTAGATGCTTAAGGATCGTTTTAACCGTCATCTAGTGTTCAGGTCCTGGATTAGATTCATACCTATTGACCATTCCAACTGCAAAACAGATATCTAGCCTAGTACACAACATGGCGTACATCAGGCTCCCAACAGCTGATGCATAAGAAATCCGTCTCATGTCCTCAACTCCTTGAGGTGTCTTAGGACACTGTTCCTTAGACAAATGAACTCCATATCTAAAAGTCAATAAACCCTTTTTGGAGTCTTGCATCTTAAACCTCAACAACACCTTGTCGATGTAAGATGTCTGAGACAAGGCTAGTGTTTTGTTCTTGCTGTTCCGGACAATCTGGATCCCAAGAACAAACTGCACTTCACCTAAATCTTTAATTTGGAATTGCATAGCTATCCAATTCTTAATGTCAGTAAGATAACCTACATCATTCCCAATGAGTATGATATCATCCACATATAGAACTAGGAATGCGACAGAACTATTGATTATTTTCTTGTAGACACAAAGTTCATCATCATTCTAATCAAAGCCAAAAGATTTGATTGCCTCATCAAATATTATATTCCAGGATCTAGAGGCTTGTTTTAGTCCATAGATTGACCTTTTAAGCCTGCAAACCTTTTGCTCATGTCCTGGTTCAATGAACCCTTTGGGTTGGTCCATGTAGATGTTCTCGTCAAGATTGTCATTCAAGAATGTTATCTTGACATCCATTTGCCATACCTCATAGTCATAATATGTGGCAACGACAAGTAGGATACCGATAGACTTTACCATAGCAACAGGCGAACAGGTTTTCTCATAGGCAACCCCTTCAACCTGGGTATAACCCTTTGCTACTAGTCTATCTTTAAAGGTTTGCACCTTTCCATCTACACCACGCTTTCTCTTGTAGATCCACTTACAACCTATATGTTTTACCTCATCAGGTTTATCTACAAGATCCCAAACAGAATTGAAGTGCATAGACTCCATTTCTTGGTCCATGACTATAACTCATTTGTCTTTGTCATTGTCAACCATCACTTGATTATAAGTCGATGGATCCTCACAGTCGTCATCTGGTATAAAAACTTGGCTTTCAGATAAACCCATGTAACAGTCAGGTTGTGTTATAACCCTCTCATTACGTCGAGGCATACTCAACTGTTGAGATGGACTCTCATGACTAGACAAGCTAGTATCAACAACTTTTGTTAACGTACTAGTTTTATTGGCAACTTTTGCTATTGTTCCGTCTAACTCTCTTAACACAACTTTACTTCTTGGTTTGTGGTCCTCCTCTAAGAAAGTGGCATTTGTGGACACAAGTACCTTATCTTCCTTAAGATCATAGAATAATCCACCTCTTGTTTCTTTTGGGTAGCCTACGAATAGGAACAATTTTGAACGTGAATCCAATTTCTTTGGATTTGTCACAAGCACATGTGCTGGACAACCCCAAATTCTAAAATGACATAAGTTACCTTTACGTCCTTTTCAGAGTTCAAAAGGTGTTTTAGAAACACTCTTTGATGGTACATTGTTCAAAATGTATCCCGCAGTCTCTACTGCGTAACTGAGATGAGCATAACTCATGATTGATCGAACCATGTCCAACAAGGTTCTATTTCTCCTTTTCGATACACCATTTTGTTGGGGCGTACCGAGAGATGAGAGTTGGGATGTAATTCCATGTTCTATTATATAGTTATGGAATTTTAAATCCATGTACTCTCCACCTCGATCTGATTGAAGTGTTTTAATTGTTTTACCTGATTGATTTTCAACTTCAGTCTTGAATTCCTTGAACTTTTCAAGTGCTTCAGACTTATGATGCATTAGGTAAATATACCCAAATCTAGAATAATCATCTATGAAAGAGATGAAATATTCATAACCTCCTCTGGCTTTAACATTCATCGGATCACAAAGGGTTGAATGTATAAGCTCAAGAGGTTCTTTGGCTCTTTAACCTTTTCCATTAAAAGGTCTTTTAGTCATTTTGCCTTCTAGGCGGGATTCACATACGGGTAAAGTATTTTCTTCTAACTCATTTAGAAGTCCATTCTTTACCAATCTCTCAATCCTATTGAGATTAATGTGACGCAATCTAAGATGCCAAAGATGAGCATTTTCTTTAGGAGAAATCAGTTCGTGTACTTGCTATTTTGAATAATTCAGTGTTTAAAACTATTTTAGCTGAATTAAGCCATTGCAAATAATTCTCAAAAAGAGTAACACATAGTTCAATACTTTTCCAAAGAAATAAACACTTTATTCAATTGAAAAGAAATTGAAGTACATTGTTCGCTAAGGCAAGAAATAGAAATAAGGTTTCTAATAAACCCTGAAACTACATACATGTTATCAACATTTTCTTGCCAGACAATTGCTCTTTATTTGCTTCTTTTCTTTTTTCTTCTGTATCTTCTTAAGTTCAGAAGAATGATTGTAGTACTTAGTTCTAGAGGTTGAACCCATCTGAGAACTTTTGCAATGGGCAAACAGATTTGCCTCTCCATTCTGTTTTCTCTTATCATCCATAAGAAACTGATAATTCTGCAACTCATTTAGCAAAGAAGTCAGATCATACTCTATGTTGTTCATCGTTGCATTGTTGCGGAATTGCAAAAAACTCTTCAGAAGAGATTCTAGGATGAACGATACCTGACTTTTCTCATCCATGGATGGCCCGTTCAATTCCGCTATGTTGAAGTGAGCCATCAGATTGAGAACATGTTCTCTTACTGACGTTTCCTCCTCCATGTGCACGTTGTAAACGTACTTTAGGACTTCTTGCCGAATTTGTTTAGACGGTTGTCTAGACAAATTTTGCACAAAATCCATGATCTCATGAGCTAAGACCTTGCCCTCTAGCCTCCTGGCTAAAACATCAGGTATGTTATCCAGAATATAGGCTTTTGCCTTTTCATTGGCATGGATCCACCGGTCATACTCATACTCAACAGATTGAGGTGTGTTTTGACCAGGGAATTGAGGACACTCCATTGAGAACGAACTTAAGATCATGTCATTATGTTCTCTCCGGTTAATTTTTCCGCACCAAGTAAGGTGCTGAAATTTACAAATATAACTTGTATAAGCTTCTTGCTATAATTGTCTAATCCAATCACGTTTTAGCTAATTATCTAATGATTCCTAAGTCATCAATAAATTGAAATGATACTCCAAAGGTTTAGAATATATGACAACGAAGGGTAATAAAAAACACTCCTCCTCTAGATCAAGAAATTCTTGACCAAAACCTAATGCCAGAATAACTCTTATTCCTACAGGCTTTAGTTACCATTATTTGGTCAGGATACATACACTTCTTATGTACCTTCTGAGTGTAACCCTCTGTCTTTAGATCCCAGAGTCCCCATCCAACAAGATCCATCGAAGGGAGGACTAGGTTGAAAAATAGACTAAGGAAATCTTTATCCCTTTCGGGTGTCTACTGTGTTCGATCCCCTATCATCAAGCCCTCCGAAGGGATTTTCTAGTCCAGGCCAAACTAGCAGGCTGACCATAGTGATCTTACGGTGTGAACCGATAGAAGAGACCATAGGTTTTGTTTTCACTGAACCTGTTCTCACTCACTATAAGTACCCTCTCCATTCACCTCGATATTGACTCATACAAACACCATCCGAAGGGGGACGCTCCTGTTTGCGCCACGAGGCAAAGTATGAGTCTCACAGTGTGAACTTCCCAGAGAAAACGTAGGTGAAATTGTATGAATCATATACACTTTTCCTCCTACTGAATACTTTAACTTTATAGGAAAATGACTTAGGCTAAACCCAGCTAATGGTTTTACCTTAATTTATCAATATAACTATTATATTGATAATCAATATAACTCTTATATTGATTTTATCCTAAGTTTGCTAATATAACTTTATAGCCATCAGCGTTGCAACATCGCCGACTGTTTCGATATATACCACGCGGTTAGGGTACAGCGTTGTCGATTGAGCCTATAAATAGAACATGTGTTTTCATTGCAAGGGAGTCGAATTTGATAGAGAATTCACCCTAATTTTGAAATACACTTTGTAAGAATAGAGAAGAGAGCGTTTTTGGGAGCCAAAGCATTCGTGGAGGTTCGGGATCGAAGACGGGAGCTTGGAGACGAATGACCGGCATCGACACATAAGTTTAATTTCCTTTTCTTTCAGATTGTAATACCGTTTTAAGACGTTTTCTACATGTTTAGCTTGGTTTTCATGTGATTTAGAGTAGCTAAATGTTGTAGTTAGGATTTGATTTGCTTGTTAAGACTTATTTGCTATGTATTGAAACATGTTTTGTTGTTATTTTAGGCAATTCGTTCTTTAACTCTTAATTTTGTTGGTTTAAGTGGACTCGAGAGATAAAACTTTAATTAGAGCAAAGTTGTCAAAATTCTTAGGTGTCTGGCATGAGAGTCACCTAGAAATCTAAGGGAAACACATAAAAAAGTTGTTTAAAGCCGTGCATGTCGTAGGTTCATATGGAGACTATAGAATTTATTGCATGTGCGAGGCTCACTAAGAATCGAGAGGTTTTCTTGAGTATCTTACTTCTTGTTTATAAATTCATCTTTTTGGTTCATTGCATATGTTGATTAAGTCATTAACTTGTAAAGTAACTTTCCTCAAATCTATCAATTCGTGTTTCCACGTGTTAGTCTGTTGTTTCTCTTTACTTTCAATCACCTATCCATGATTATGTTTCTTTAGCTAAAATTGAGAATTAATATCTTGGTAATTAATTAATCTAGAAACCCATTCCCGAGGACGATACTTGGACTCTTAAATCATTATACTAAAACTTGACCCGTACATTGCGGTATCGCATTATCAAAATATTACGTAACAAGTTTTTGGCACCGTTGCCGGGGAATGGCGATTATTTAGATTAATTAATATTAGGAGAAAATTTGAGGTTTTAGACTAAAGCTTGTTTGTGTGTCTTCCTTATTTGTTTTTTGTGTGTTTGTTATTTCCTTATTTGTTCTAAGTTTTGTGTGTTGATTTTTAGTCTTTGTCCCCTGTTTTGGTTGTGTTGCTATTGTGTAAAAGTCTGGATGTGAATTACTGATTTTTCAAGTATGATTTTGCATGATTTTGATTCTTCACCATTCTATTGTCCCTCTCAGGACCCTAGGTATGTGCATCATGATTTCTCTGAATACCATATGTCTAATTTTTACCATTTTGTACCTGAAATTGATAAAAATTCTGGAATATACTTTAGAGTTGAAAATTAAAAATTTGGTTCACAATGAATTAGAGAGGTTGGATAGGTTAGAAGCTGAGGTGGTAGGACTTTGGGAAATAGTACAGGATAGAACTCAATATCTTAATCAGCTAGTGATTTCCCTTAAGGCCTTACAAGAACAATTTTTTATCTTTATCAGTGAGGAGGTGCCACCTAGGAGGACTTGTTCATACGATAATGAGGATAGTTTGGGGGAGACTGAGACACACCATAAACAGGATAGTGAGGTAGACATTGGTGATACAATTATTTCCACAGGGAAAATTCAGGTGATAGAGGTAAAGGCTGAGAAGTCCTTCCCCCTTTTGTCTCCAGAAATTTCCTTTAATCTTCATAGTCAATTGTCCTACACTCACGAGTCTTGTTTTGATTTTTGTTCTTTTAAGTTGATAAACAGAAATACTAAAAATAATTATCTCTCTAGTGCCCATGAAAAGCAGGATAGCCTTTTAGACTTAAAAGGCTATATCGATTCAAGCAAGAAGGGCCCAAACAAATATGAGCAGTTTTATGTGTCCTGATAAGTCATCGTCTAGCTAAACACGTTAAACAAAGTGCTTCTCGGGAGGCAACCCAAGTTTTATATTTTATGTCTCTATTTTTGTGTTCATTTTATGTTTTATTTCATTTTCTAGTTTTTGTGTTTTTATCTAATTTCTTTCTTTCTTTGGTACCTCCAGGTGTATGCCCAAGGAGAAAACTGCAGACTTGCACCCTTTTGATCCTGAGATCGAGAGGACCTGTAGGAGACTTCTAAGGGAAGGAAGAGCAGAACCTCGGACTATGGTTGATCAGGAGTTAATCAATAACCCTAAACTAATCAAGGAGTATTTCCAACCTGTGTTTGATTCTGAACAGGCTGGAATAGTCTATGCCCCCCATAAATGCTAACATTTTGAACTTAAGGCAGGGCTTATACAGATGGTTAGGGAAGGTGCTTTTAGAGGATTAGCCACAGAAGATCCTAACTCACACCTTCAAAATTTCTTAGAAATCTGTGGTACAATTAAAATGAATGGCATCTCTGCTGATAATATTCGCTTACGTCTCTTTCCTTTCTCTCTGTAGGGTAGACCTAAAGAATGGCTAGGGTCCCTTCCCTCAGGTAGTGTCACTTCTTGGAAGGAGCTAGCCCAAGCCTTCATGACCAAATTCTTTCCACCTGTGAAAGCTGTAAAGTTAAGGACTGAGATAGGAACATTCAGGCAGCAAAAGGGAGAGCATCTATTTGAGGCTTGGGAAAGGTACAAGGACATGCTCAGGACGTGCCCGTAGTATGGCTACCCATATTGGCTCCAGGTACAACTGTTTTATAATGGACTGGAAGGTAAGACAAGGATCATTCTAGATGCCACTGTTGAAGGGGCATTCGTGGCGAAGATTGTGCCTGAAGCACGTGCCCTCCTCGAGAAAGTGTCAACTGCCAGCTACTAGTGGCCTACAGACAATGACAGATCTAAGCCTGTAGCTAGATTGTATCAACTTGATTAGGTAACCACCCTTAAATCTCATATGGCATCTCTCACTCATGCTCTGAATAATTTTGCAGAGATCACCCCAAACAATGGTTCCCTCTCAATGGTCCCAGCCCAATGGAGAATCCACTTTAGAGCAACTACACTACCTGAACAACAAAAGCAACAACTATGGAGGAAGCCAGATTCAAAATAACCTCCCAACACACTTAAGTGTTGTCTCCAGGGTTTGAACAACGGGGGTCCACCCTATCACAGGCTCGAGAGGGTTGTTGTTTATGGTAGGGCCATGCAACATAGTTGTTCAATAAAGGAGCAGTGGGACTTAAGGAGCAAAAGGTAGACATAGGGGTAAAACAGTAATTTGACCCAGCTGTGACTACGAACAACCTATAAAGGGTCGACTCACGGGTATTGGTTATATCGATGGACACAACTTGTCCTACAGTAATGGGAGTGCAGCTACAGGCTTTAGTGGAGTGTTACCGTAGCTAATGAATATTGAATAACCAGGTCAAAGAGTTTGACAGGTTAATCTCGGATCATTGGAGCTCGTCATCTGTAGGTCCATTAGGTCCCTCGGTTGGCTCAAATTGGACAAATTGAGGGTTTACAGTTTGGTGTGAATTTGAAGTGTTCAAATTCATTAATTTGTGTCATTTATATGTGATATAGTTGACATAACATATAGTTTGATGTGAATGAGATTCATAATAAACTATAGTATAGTCTAATTGATTAATTAGTGTTAATTGGAGAATTGAATTGAGATAAATTAAATTGAATGTGATTCAATTTTAAAATTCCACAATTATACAAATGTGATTTGTATAATAAGGTATGAGATACCTTATTATATGTGTTATGCAAATATGATTTGCATAACATATAGTTGTGGTAAAATGGTGATTTAGTGGAGATATCAACTCCACATCTCACCATTAATTAAAGGCTTGTTGAGAAACCTTTGGTAAAGTTTGATCTCATTTTTTGGAAATTCAAGTTCAAAGGGATGTCCAAATTCTCTCAAACTCTCTCATCTCTCTCTAGAATTCTCCTCACCCAAAATCAAAGGGAGTCCCACATACTCTTCCTCAACCTCCTGAGAACAATCGAGAAGACATTTTGGAAGTGTCTTACCATTTGGTTCGAGAATCGAGTTCGTAGAGATCATTGGTTCGAGAGGGATCGAGATCGAGAAGGAGAAAACGTTGAAGAAGAGTTTTTCAAGAGGTTAGTATCTTTTACTTATTGTTTTCTCTTAATCTTTGCATGTTTAGCCTAGAATGAAAGTGTTATGTTCAATTTTAAGATACGAATTACACAACAAAACAACGACGTTTCACAACATCTTCCGCTGCGGGAATTCCAAATCCCTTCCATTGGTATCAGAGCCAATCGTTGCTCTTCATTGTGTATTATGTAATTTCTTAAAATCAGGTGGGTAGCATTAATTTCTCATGAGATGAATGTTAATGGTTTGCATTTTTGGATGTTTTCGGTTTTTGGCACATAGTTTAGATTTACATTAAAGTTGATGAGATCAATGTAAAGGCTCGTTGTTTTTGGGCATTTTTTAATGTAAATCGAGTCTGTAAGTCCGTGTCGTTCGTAGCAAGGATTGTTGTGAAGAAAACGGAGCAGAAACGGGTGATTTTGGTGAAAAATAGCAAAGGATGCTTGCTAGAAATTCATCAGCGTCGCGACGTTGTTTTTCAGCGTTGCGACGCCATCCATGCTGCTGGAGAGGCTGCTGCAGTGCAGCGTTGCAATATCGCGGCGTTGAGAATGCTAGGTATGACGTTGTACACTATAGCGTTGCAACGCTAGCCACAACGTAGTGGAGCATGGTGTGCGAGAAATTCGTGCGGTAGTGGCATCAAGGGGTAGGCGGTTCGAGCTGGGAGTTATGCAACCGTTTTATTTATTTATTTTATTTATTTATATAATTGTAAAATTATTTATTTATTATTTATTATTAATTAATATTAATATTAATGTTATATTAATGTTAATTAATTAATGCCCCTTAGAGTGCCAAAAATCGGTCCAATTATGTTATTTATTAAATTATGCAATTGTTGTATGATTTATTTTTCCTATGTGCATAATGTATGTCATATAGATTAAAATCTCACCTTAAGTTAAACATTTCATGCATCATTTATATTATAAGAGTTATAATATATAGTATGCATGATAGGATTATATTATAAGTGTTATAATATAATGTATGTTTTTAAATTTAATTAATATAAGAGTTATATTTCTTAGATTAAGAGCATAGACATGCATTGATACATGAGATGTATGTATGTTATGTAGTTTAATTATTCATGTGATGAATGATCAAGCACAATAACATAGAAATGCATGTAACCTAAGTTAATTATTAGTTTTAAATTGTTTAGAACTTGAATAATCAGACTTAGGTTTTCTAGTTCTAATAAGATTAGAATTAGGAAATCCAATATGACTTATGAGTGGTGACTAATTAGTAACTCTGTCTAAGGAAGGTTCTTTCTAAGGCTAGGGTATTTAAGCTGACGCTTTGCGGAACACCCCTACCTGGGAACCAACCTGGGAATGAATTTGGTCTGGAGATTCATAGGTTATATTCTCGTGAGTGTCGTTAATTAAGAGTTAATTAATTTACTCACATAGACCTAAATTAATAATGTGATTATAGACTTAGGCTAATCCAATATAAGAGTTATATTGGTCGACTTAGGTAAATTTTAGTCGGTTTATCTAGGTCAATCCCGATTATTTTAAAGTGTTGAGTGGGAGGAAATAAAGTGTATGAGATAAATTTAATTTTTCATCCACAAATCTCCGTTAAGTTCACACCGTGAGATCCATACTTGACCTCGTGGCGTAAATGGTAGCGTCCCCCTATGGGTGGTATTTGTATGTGTCAAAATTCAACGTGAATGGAGAGAGTACTTATATTGAGTGGGAGCGAGACCCATGAAAACGAGACCCACGGTCTCTTTTCTTTCGATTCACACCGTAAGACGCCTATGATCCGCCTGCTAGTTTGGCCTGGACCAGACAATCCCTACGAAGGGCCTTGATCATGAGAGTCAGAACACCGTGAATTCTCGAAAGGGATACGATTTCCTTGTTGGTTTTCCTTCGTAGTCCTCCCTACAGCGGCTATTGTTTGGATGGATACTTGAAAATTTAAAGATAGAGGGTGACACTCACAAGATTCATTAAGAGTTAATGGATAATCCAAGTGATATTATTGTGAGCAAGATTAACACCAGCGATAATCCAGCTGATATGATGATTAAATCTCTTCCATTGAGCGAATTCAAGCATTGCTTACGTTTGGTCGGTGTTTGCAATTCTTGAACCACTTAACCATTTAGAGGAGACGACTGAAGGTTTTCATTTGGTGACTTAAATAAATTAACGTCAAGGTGGAGATTTGTTTGAAGGGAATGGAAATCCCGCAGCGAAAAACGTTGTGAAACGTCGTTGATTCGTTGTGCAACAAATATCTTAAAATTGAACATAACACTTATATTCTAGGCTAAACATGTTGTAAAATTGAAGAAAACATAAACGAATTAGGTATACTAACCTCTTGAAGAACCGTTCTTCACTGTTTTTTTTCCGGTCACGAACTCCTTCGTACCAACGACCTCTACAACAATGATTCTCGAACCGAACAGTTGGACACGTCCAAAAGCGTTTCTCGATTGTTCTCGATAGGTTGAGCTAGAGTATGTTGGGACTCCCTTTGGTTTTGGGTGAGGAGAATGTGTAGAGAGAGTTGTGAGAGTTTGAGAGAAAGATGAGGGCTTTTTTGGATCTTGAATTCCAAAAAATGAGACTCTTACATCCAAAAGGCTTCTCATCAAGCCTTTAAATAATGGTGAGTGGTGGAGTTAAAATCTCCACCAATTCACCATTTTACCACAACTTTATAATATGCAAATCATATTTCCATATCACATACAATAAGGTATCTCATACCTTATTATACAAATCTCATTTGTATAATTGTGGAATTTTAAATTAAATCACATTCAATTTAATTTCTCTCAATTCAATTTCTCCAATTAGCACTAATTAATCAATTAGGCCATCCTATAGTTTATTATAAATCTCATCCACATCAAACTATATATTATGTCAACTATATCACATATAAATGACATAAATACCCAATTAATGAATTTGAACCTTCAAATTCACACAAAACTATAAACCCTCAATTTATCCAATTTGAGCAGACCTAGGGACCTAATAGATCTACAGATGACGATCTCTAATGATCCGAGATTAACCTGTCAAACTCTTTGACTCAGTTATTCAACATTCATTAGATACGGTAACACTTCACTAAAATCCTTAGCTGCATTCTCATCACTGTAGGACAAGTTGTGTCCATCGATATAACCAATACCCGTGAGTCGACCCTTCACAAGTTGTTCGCAGTCATAGTTGGGTCAAATTACCGTTTTACCCATGTGTCTACCTCTTGCTCCTTAAGTCCCACTGCTCCTATAATGAACAACTACGTTGCATGGTCCAACCATAAACAACATCCCTCTCAGGCCAGTGGCGGGTGGGCGCCCGTTGTCCAAGCCTTGGAGACAGCACTTAAGGGAACAACCCCTCTAGTTTCCTTAATTCGGGAACGAGTGAATTCCATCTTGCGTAGTTAAGTTCCCAACTCCCCGCGTGGTCCTGTCCCTAAGAAGATAGGCATATTGGGCGAGTAACTATGACCACCTTCTTCTGTACTAGTCAAAGGACAGACCCCTGTGGACAAGAGTCTGTAACACGCTCAGGATTAAGGGCGAGTCACTAATGGTCATCTATGAAGTTATTAGTCATATACTGTTAACGGTGTTACATCAGTAAGTCTAATAATTCACGGTTCGATCTTGTACAATCTCATTGCATAGGATGCCCCACTCGAATGTGAACCACATGAACGAGTTTGATCACCTCGTTTGTATCTAATACAAAGAGGGTCGCATCCACAGTGTAACCAGGATTAGGTCTCCAACCCTATCCGTATACTGTAGACCGTTTGGGTCATTTACTCGAATGTGATCCTCCCCTTGTGTCTACTACACACCGTTCAAGTTCTAGTTCTCTCATAATGCAATGACCATGAAGCTTAGTTTATTGGATTAAGTTTATAAATATGCGAGACACAAAGTATTAAAAAATAACTTGTATTTATTTCAACATAGAATATTACAAACTACACGAGATTGTGGCATACACCCCAACATTGTTGTGTCATTACTTCTTTGTCCCACATCAGTAAGAATTGCATTTTTGTGGCTCCCTTGTCCTTATAAATAAGCCTCATTCTTCTCCTTTTTGGTGTGAGTGAGAGTTTGAGAGTTTTTAGAATTTTCTATTACTCTCTTTAGTTCAAATATTTTATATTAATTTCTAATTCTATTTAGAAATTAATTTCTATGAGTTAAAATATTTGGGTGTATGGGGTATTTGG
Organism: Trichosanthes cucumerina; assembly: GCA_036507285.1. Taxonomy (NCBI): domain Eukaryota; kingdom Viridiplantae; phylum Streptophyta; class Magnoliopsida; order Cucurbitales; family Cucurbitaceae; genus Trichosanthes; species Trichosanthes cucumerina. Next base: position 28,983,727 of record CM071842.1, on the reverse strand, counting down.
TGAGTGTTTAAGTGCACTTCTTGTAATCCCATCTTTTGAACTTTAGTGGAACTATTCTCGTCGTCTTCGCCTGTGGATGTAGGCATAGTCTGAACAACATACGTTCCGTGTGTTTTCTCTCTCTTTATTTATTTTGCTATTTCCATAATTAAGATCGAGTTTATTTCCGTTGTCGCATTAGACTAAGCTTTTAACACCAACCCGAATGTGAAGAAGAGGGTCAGCCAAACAACGGTCCATTTTGTACATTTGTTGAGGCAGACCCTTTGTATAGGGCATTTTAGAAAAGAGAAGGAAACATCTAACCGAATGAGGCTGGCAGTAGGAATGAAGGAGGCGGAAAGCTACCGCTTCAAAAATGCAAGCAACTCCTTGACTTTTTTTAGAGTGTACTAGCTAGTGAATAATCAAAAAAGGTTGATGGATGACGTAATAAAAGTGTTGGGATGTATGTCGTAATCTCGTGTGTTTTGTAATACTCCATCTTGTAAATAAATAAGAGTTATTTACTTGAACTTTGTGTCTCGCATATTTCATAAACTTAATCCAATAAACTAAGCTCCAGGGTTATTGTATTATGAGAGAACTAAGAACTTGAACGGTGTGTAGTGGACACACAGGGAGGATCACGTTCGAGTTAATGACACGAACGGTCCACAGTATATGGATAGGGTTGGAGACCTAATCCTGGATACGCTGTGAATGCGGTCCGCTTTGTATTAGATACAAACGAGGTGATCCAACTCGTTCATGTGGTTGACATGCGAGTGGGGGCATCCTGTGCAATGAGATTGTACAAGACCAGATCGTGAATTATTAGACTTACTTATGTAACACCGTTGATAGTATAGGACTAATAAATTCGTAGATGACCATTAGTGACTCAACCTTAATCCTGAGCGTGTTACGGACTCTTGCCTGTGGGGGTCTGTCCTTTGACTAGTACGGGTGAGGGTGGTCATAGTTACTCGCCCAATATGCCTATCTTCTCAAGGACAGAACCACGTGGAGAGCTGAGAACTTGACTACACAAGAAGGAATTCACTCGCTCTCAATTTAGGGAAACTAGAGGGGTTGTTCCCTTAAGTGTTGTCTCCAGGGATTGAACAACGGGGCCCACCCTCTCACTAACCCGAGGGGGTTGTTGTTTATGGTAGGACCATGCAACGTAGTTGTTCATTACAGGAGCAGTGGGGACTTAAGGAGCAAGAGGTAGGCACAGGCGTAAAATGGTAATTTGATGCAGCAGTGTCTACGAACAACCTGAGAAGGGTCGACTCACGGGCATTGGTTATATCGATAGACACAACTTGTCCCACAGTGATGAGAGTGCAGCTACGGGCTTTAGTGGAGTGTTACCGTAGCTAATGAATGTTAAATAACCGGTCAAAGAGTTCAACAGGTTAATCTCAGATCATTGGAGCTCGTCATCTGTAGACCCTTAGGTCTCTCGGTTGGCTCAAATTGGACAAATTGAGGGTTTACAGTTTGGTGTGAATTTGAAGTGTTCAAATTCATTATTTGTATGTCATTTATATGTGATATAGATGACATAATATATAGTTTGATGTGAATGAGATTCATAATAAACTATAGTATAGCCTAGTTGATTAATTAGTGCTAATTGGAGAAATTGAATTGAGAAAATAAATTGAATGTGATTCAATTTAAAATTTCACAATTATGTAAATGAGATTTGTGTAATAGAGTATGAGATACCTTATATTATGTGATATGCAAATATGATTTGCATATCATATTGTTGTGGTAAAATTGTGATTTGGTGGAGGTTTTAACTCCACCACACACTAGTATTTAAAGGCCTTGCAAGAAGCCTTTGAAAGGAAATTTGCCATTTTTTGGATTTTCATCCAAAGAGAGCAAAGCTACTTCTCTCATTCTCTCTCAATTCTCTCTTAAACTCTCCTCGCCCAAAACCAAAGGAAGTCTCACATGCTCTCCCTCAATCTCCCGAGAACAACCGAGAAGACATTTTAGAAGTGTCTCACTGTTCGGTTCGAGGATCGAGTTCGTAGAGATCGTTAGTTCGAGAGGGATCGTGACCGGATGAGGAAAAGTTTTGAAGAAGAGTTCTTTAACAATTAAGTAACGAGTTACTCACTGGTTTTTCTTCTCTTTATGCATGTTTAGCCTATAATTAAAGTAGTTTAATTCAATTTTAAGATACGTTTTACACAACAAAACAACGACGTTTCACAACGTCTTCCGCTGCGGAAATTCCAAATCCCTTCACAAAGTGACAAATGATTACGATTACAAAAACTGGAGAAAGTTGCGTCGTTGACTTTTTTTTTAATCAAAGTAGCGACGAGCCAAGTACTACGACTAAGGGGAAAGTAAAGTTTCTACAACAGCTTCACTTCCTCGTCACTTTCTTTCTTTCTTGTGACTAGATTCTCAAGTGGGTGGCTTGGTAAGCAAGTTACCTTTAGCATCGGTCAAATCACTATCAATAATAGGTTGAAATGGTGGGAAATGATGCCCTCCCTACATCAATGGAAAGAAGGGAATCGTCGTTTTACAGTTGCTCCTCTACAATTACCTTTTGCCCAACATGACCACAAATGAAGACAGAGAATTGCGTAGATAGAATGACGAAATGAATTATCAAAGAAGTTTAAGTCTTCTTTTTATTCAAAACCTTTCGCAACAAGTCTAGTTTTATACTTGTCTACACTACCATCTGATTTCAGCCTTTTTCTCAGGACCAATTTACACCTATAGTTTTACAACATGGTGGCAAATCAACTAATTTCTAAGTTTTATTGAAAATCAGTGATTCCATTTTATCATCCATAACCTCTTTCCAAAAAACTACATCTAGAGATGATAAAGCTTCTTCCAAACAAATTGGTGCTTCTTGAATATTATAAACATAAAAATAAGGACCAAGATCTTTCATAGTTCTAGCTCTTTTAGTCCTCGTTAATTCAACTTGAGAGTTGTTTTCATTATTATCACTAGGAGTAGAAGAACCACAAGTAGAAGAAGTTTGTTCACAACTTTAACCTCCACTATTCCTTTACTTAAAAGGGAATTTTTTGAAAAAATCACTTGATTCAAAAAGCATGTTAAGTTCAATATCATGATATCTATAGGTTATACTAAGAACTGCATATCCAAGAAAAATACAAGTGGTAGCGTTAGAGCCTAATTTAGGTCTATTTCGATTTGTTAGTCTTACCAAAGCTAAAGATCCTCAAACTCTTAAAATATCCGAAATTTGACTTATACCCTTTCCACAACTGAATAAGTGTAATCTTTGTCTTTTTATGTGGCTCTCTATTTAACACATGACAAGGAGTCAAAACCGCTTCACCCCAAAGATTAAAAGATGTTATTGATTCTAACTGCATAGCATTAGTCAACCCAATTAAGGTTCTATTTTTTTTCTCTCAACTACTCCATTAGAAACATGTGAATATGGTGGAGTAGTCTCATAAATTATTCCCAATGATTCGACATATGAATTAAATTCAAATGATTCATATTCTCGACTTCTATCACTTCTAGTTCTTTTAATTTTTCTATCAAATTGATTTTCAACTTTGAGGAGAAAATTTTTTATACTTTTCAAAAGCATCACTTTTATTTTTCAATAAATAAACATGAGTATATTTTGAAAAATCATCAATAAAAGTGATAAAATATTTATTTCCTCCTCTAGTTAAAATTCCTTCTAATTCACACAAATCTATACAAATTAGCTATAGTAATTCAGTATTTCTCTCAACACTTTAATGAGGTTCTTTTGTAATTTTAGTTGTACTGCATATTTCACTTTTCTCAAAATAATTTTTTGAACTAGGAATTAATCCAATATTACTCATCCCCCTACCTATTTCCTATGTATGTGACACAAACGAGCATAAATTTAAAAAAGAGATCATATAAATTAAATTGGTTGATGCTTTATTAATATTAAATGTTCAATTTGAATACTCCAACACAAGCATATTTGTTTCCAACAAAAATTTTCTTTTTAGGTTATCACACATATTGATCATATTTCATCGTTTGCTTAAAGAAAACTTTATTAAGAGGGTAACTCGACATTAATTCTTCCTCATGGAGGGTATATAAAGCACAACTTTCAATACTAAAACCCTTCTAGAAGTATATATTGTAATTCAACCTCACCAGTTTCCATAATTTGGGTAGTATAGAATTCACCAAATATTCTTTGTCATAACAGACATGTCTATTGGCTCCACAGAATAGGCCCACCATGTTTCATCACTTTGTACTATATTATATATAGTACTCATCATAGTCATAAATGGTTCTTCGGTAACAATAGGTTGAGGTATAGGTTCATGTTTTTGAAATTTGTAAAATCAAGCAATATACCCACTTTTGCCATAATAAGGCAATTTGTTATTGAGTATTGATGATGTACTTGGTTCTTATTTACTTGGTTTAGATGTTTCTTATTAGAAAAATGAGGCTTATTATTCTTTTTCATATAACTCTTCTTTAGCTTTAAATGACTCTTTTTAGGAATCCAACCCTTAGGTAAACTATCATTAGAAAATCTTAAATATCTTAATGAGATTTTATTCGCCCTCTTGAATCAATACATCTTCTCTCTTTTCATTTTAGCATCAATCTACTCTGAATATTTTCCATATTTTTTTCCAATGTAAAAATAGTTTATAGTAATTATAAAAATAGTCAACATAACAACTTAAAAGAGAGTATAAGTAATTGTACTCATCGTTCTCATGTTTATCAAATTTCTCTTGGTGCTCCATAAACTTTTCAATACTCATATTTTCAATATCAATCTCGTTTGGATTTTTTCCTATGAGGACATAGGCCACTTTGAGAAGATTAAAGTAGAGCAATATTTTTCTCTTCCATTTCTTAAAGTGTGCTCCCTTAAATCGAAAAGACTTCTTGAGATCTCCAACATTCTAGTTATGCTCCTCAATGACTTCAGGTTAAATCTCATTAAAATTGTCAGGAGCATTGTAAATAAACAGAAAAAAGTAGAGTAAATATTGAGAAACAAATATGTAAACAATTGGGTTGAGGTGCAGGTATCTCACTCTTTTGAAGAAGATTCAAGCCCTTAGTGTATATTTATTTACCAATCACGGGTGCATCAGTTCTTCTCTAGCTTGTCTCCTCCAGGATACAACAACCCAATTGAAACGTTGTATAGCTCAAACACTCTGCACAAAGAAGTTGAGCTCAAAGTTCAATAACAAAGAACACCCCTCTTTTGGTCAATTGCTCTTAAAAGAGTAAAGTTGAGAAATATGAGAAATTAGAGAGACGAAACAATTGAAAATGTTTTGTATAAAAAGTGTTTGTGAGAGAAATATTTATAGGACTTTTAGATCTAGAAAATAAATATATAGATTTTTTAAACTTTTAACATCTCACAAATACGTTTTTTTTTTTTAAAAGAAAAAAAAAACCCAAATAGCTAATAACTCAAAAAAAACTCATATTTAAAAAGCTATTAAATATTAAAATGGTTACCACATAAATGTTTCTAGTGCCCCATTTGATTATGTCTACAAACCAAATAGGCCTATGAATATACATTATATATATCCCACCTATGTGAATAAAAGAACACAAATAGAATTAAGATCAAATATGATAAAAAACACCCTAGTGATCACATATTTGTATTTTATCTAATGATCTTTATAAAAAAAAATTAATGAGAAAATATATATAATATTATGTTGCTCTCTTCTGCCCTACAAAATACAAATGCTTTCATTCTTAAAAACATTGAAATTTTGTGAAAATTTAAAATATGAGGACTTCTACCTCATATTTTAGGGCATGTTTGGGAGTAATTTTTGAGTGACTAAAATCACTTTTGACATGTCTAAAATCACTTTCCTACCAAAAGTGTGATGTTTGGCAATATAAAGGAAGTGATTTTGGAATAATCCAAAATCATTTGAAGTGATTGCTTGTCAATCATTTAGGAGGTGATTTCCAAGTGATTGTAATTTAAAATGACCATTATTTCATTTTTGGAAATAGTATACTTTTAATGGCGGGTAATGTAACGACCCTACTTTTAGGACTCCTTTCCTAGGGTCACTACTAATCATGCATGCATTTGAGGCCGAAAAAAAAACAGTTAGAGTCAATAAGCTTAACCGAAAACGAAATACTTCTTTATTGGGATCCCAAATAAAACAGCAGTTTGAAACAAGTTTAACAAAAAACTCAAAGTTAACCTCATTCAAATAAAGTTCTATATTCAATAAATAAGTTATTTAAAGAAAAATATGCATAAAACGTGAACGAAGTTCACAAATGTGCGGAACTCCTGACTTTTTCAATCCCATGGCTTGTGCAACGTTGTCCATGTCATTCGCCTAGCTTGCCTTTGTCTTTACCTGAAATTATTTTTTTAAAACATAAAAGGTGAGTATTACAAAATATAATACTCAGTAAGATACCCCCACTACCGAGGTTTGAAACATGCTAACATAAGCAAATCATGGCGTTGTGGGACCCAGACATAAAAGAAAACTTATTTCATGGCTTTTCTCTTCGGCTTTCAGTGGGAAATTTTAAAACCTCCTGATCCATGGCCTCTTAGTTTAGATCGACTCTAACTCTTTCATGACTTACATAGCATCAAATACATATATTTATATATATTGGAAGTTTAACCGCCACGGCCTTCGTAAACATTTCCATTTATAAAAAAAAAATTCTCTTCGACCTTTAGTGGACGATTAAATTCTCCCGGATCATGGCCTCTAGTTCGAGTCAACTCTAAATCATTCATAACTTATGTAGTAAATAATATCAGGAAGATTTCACCATAGCCTTCGCAAACATTTTTAAACATACATGCTCAGGGTCCCAAATGAAATATAACAACATTCATGCAAAATTTTCATGTCATAGATATATTAAAAATCAAAATGCTCGCTTTTAAACCAACCACAACATGACATTCATGGCCTCTGAGATAAATATCAAGTCAACCAGATTATGGTATTTAAAACGGACCACTCATACAAATCATGGCATTTATAAAAGACCTTTCAAACGGAACATGGCATTTAAATAAGACTTTTCAAATCGAACATGGCATTTTTCAAACAAGTCCTTAAATTCTAAATTTTAGAGTTTGGCGTGGGTTCCCTTACCTTAGTTTCGCTCAACAACTAAATCCTTAAACCCTTGCCACGCGTCCAGACCTGAACCTCCATCCAAATTGTGAGTCCAAACAGCGTTGACCTTGCTTAGATTTCATCGTCCTTTCCTCGAACTTTGCTAAAGACCTAGGACACATATTAATCGAATCAATTCCAACTTAGTGATAATCTTCCATTCAACACCACAACTTAGAATTTCAATTACCCTCCAACCAAAGGTCTAACGAAGATTGCGACGTTTTTCGGTGTAATCTACTTGTAAAACTGGCGGCGACAGTTGCGACGGTGGCGAGTGGAGATAAGTTTCGGGAAGCCCACACGCCGATCAACACAAAACCAGTTGATTCACCCCGAAAACCAATTCAAAAGATGGTGAACCGAACAAAAGAAGGTGCGGCGGCGAACCCACAAACGCGGCTTTGGCGCGCGAACAGCAGACGAACGGCTCGATAGGTTCGGCGGTTGCGACCTCCAGCGGCTCGAACGACGCAGTGCAGCATGGTCTCCACCGGTGGCTCAGCTATAGGCGTGAGGGGTGCGCTCTTGCGGCGGCTCGCACGGACGCGATGGCTCGGCAACGCGTCTACAGCGGTGCACAGCTTCAACGTACGACACAACAACGACGATGTGACTCCGGCGACCTTAGGGGATGATCGGCGGCGCTGCAAGGGGGGTAGGCGGCTAGGGCTTCTCTTTTGTGAAGAAGAGAGTGAAGGAAGAAGATGAATTGAAAGTTGTGCCACTAAAAGATAGAAATGTCTTTATCAAAACCTAACCATAATTCTCTCTCGCTTTTTCCAAAAGTCCCTCTCTAATCCATTAAACTGACAAAACCCTTTAAAACTGAGTACTTAACATTTCAATAACCCAAAACACAAACTAAATGGTACTTGGAGTTTTTGGGTGTTACAGGTATAAACCGTCATTTTTTGTCAAAATTCATAAATTTCCATAAAAAAATAAATTTTCTCAACCTCGTCTGATTAAGTTCATCCATTATTTATAAAATGACAATTTTCTCTCTCTAAAGTTTTTATAATATGTATCTGAAGGGAATGAGAATCCCGTGCAGCGGAAGACGATTGAATCGTCGAGGTATCATTATGCAACTTGTGTTTATTAAAATTGATCTAACACTTAGATCTAGGCTAAACATGCTTAAAGAAGAAGAAATTTACAGCAAGTAGAGATTTTACTTACTTGTTGTAGACAAACACAACAATTTCTTCCTCGGATCACGAACTCTTCGTGCTACTCGATCTCGACAGATTCTTCCCACAAAACGATCTCGAACACCACCAATTGATCTTCTCGATTGTTCTCTTTTGGAGAAGGGAAGTTGGTGGGAACTTGTTTGTGTTTTGGAGAGGGAGGAGAAATGAGAGAGTAGAGAGAATTCTCTTTTCTTCTCTTTGGTGAAAAACAAAAAATAAGAAGAGAGCTTACCAATCCCTTCTTGCAAAGGGTTTAAATAGTGGAATGAGGGAGTTAACATCTCCTCATTATTACCACTTTACCACAACCATAGGTTATGCAAATCTCATTTGCATAACCACATAATATAAGATATCTCATATCTCATATTGCAAATCTCATTTGCAATAATTGTGGATTAATTAAATTGAATCACATTCAATTTAATTTCTCTCATTTAATTTCTCCAATTAGCCCTAATTCAACAATTAGGCTAACCTATGGTTTATTATGAATCTCATTCACATTAAACTATATAATATATCATTCATATCTCATATAAATGATATAAATGCCCTTAAAGTGAAATTGAACACTTCAACTTCATACCAAAAGATTAACCCCTCTTTTAACCCAGGTGGAACCAACCGAGAGACCTAATGGACCTACAGTGACGGGCTCCAATGATCCGAGATTAACCTGCCAAACTCTTTGACCCGGTTAACCAACATTCATTAGCTACGGTAACACTCCACTATGCTTCGTGTTTGCACTCCGTCGGTGCGAGAATATTACGTGTCCACTGATATAACCAATTACCATGAGTCGACCCTTCACAGGTTGTTCGTAGACACGGCTTGGTCAAATTACCGTTTTACCCCTGTGTCTACCTCTTGTTCCTTAAGTCCCCACTTTGTTCCTCTAATGAACAACATATTGTGATGGTCCAACCATACACAACACCCTTCTCGGGCGGTGAGAAGGTGGGGCGCGTTGTCCAAGCCCTAGAGCGGCGACTTAAGGGAACAACCCCTCTAGTTTCCTAAACGCGGGAGCAGTGAATTTCATCTCGCGTAGTTAAGTTCCCGACTCCCTACTTGGTCCTGTCCACGAGAAGATAGGCATATTGGGCGAGTAATTGTGACCACCCTCACCCGTACTAGTCAAAGGGCGGACTCGCATGGAGCGAGTCCGTAACACGCTCAAGATTCAGGTCGAGTCACTAATGATCATCTACGAAGTTATTAGTCCTTATTGTCAACGGTGTTACATCAGTAGGTCTAATAATTCACGGTCCGGTCTTGTACAATCTCATTACACAGGATGCCCCCACTCGCATGTCAACCACATGAGCGAGTCGGATCACCTCGTTTGTATCTAATACAAAGCGGTCGCATCCACAGTGTATCGAGATTAGGTCTCCAACCCTATCCATATACTGTAGACCGTTCGGGTCATTAACTCGAACGTGATCCTCGCTGTGTGTCCACTACACATCGTTCAAGTTCTAGTTCTCTCATAAATTCAATGATCCTGGAGCTTAGTTTATTGGAAAAGTTTATAAATATTGCGAGATACAAAGTGATGAAATGAATAACTCTTATTAATTTCAAACAATATATTACAAACACGAGATTAGGACAAAAATCCAAACAGTATCTTACTTTATTATATTTTTTCTATTAATTCATAATTTTCACTTTCCTTTCTCCCTAATGGTTTTAACTCTCTTTGAATTTTTTTTTGTTCCTCCCTAAAATTTTCGTATCTTTTTAAATTTTTTCTCTCCAATATTTCTTTATCTCTTGCTCTACTTGTCCCTAACTCTTAACTTTTTTCTCTTCATTTTAGTTTTTATTTCTAAATTTTGATCATCCTGCCTTTTTTTTGTGTGTGTGTTTATCTCTCTATCTTTGAATTTTAAACTCTTTATTAAAATTCTCTCTCTTAATTTTTTGTCTCTTCCTTTAAAATTTTTATCCCTCCATATTTCTAATTTTTATCCCTCCAGATATTTGAATAATTTATAACTAAATACTTTTTAAACAAATTAATTATAATTAAATCACTCAGCTCAAAACACTTTATGTTTAAAGTTGTTTCTCAAATATGTGTTTTAAAAATCACTTAATTGTATGAAAATCACTAGTAAAAGTGTAGAACCAAACATGAAAATGATTATATGGAAATCACTTTTAATAAATCAATTGTAGACAAATCAATTTACACTAAAATCAATATAAACATGCCCTTATTTTATTATAACCATCATTATTCCAATTTTTCATGCTAGAACGAAACATATAGAGATAGGAATGACCAGCCACGACAAGGTGTGTGTTCCCTCCAATCATATTCAAATAGTAGAGAGATATTTTCATAAAATCAAACCAAATTGTCAAGGAACTAAAAGAAGCAAACTTTCATTGATGCAGCTCATTGTATTGTGAAAATAAAGGGTATATATATAAAAGATCAAAATGACTTTAAAAGTGCTTTGGATTAATTAAGTTACCACACAGGCTGCCATCAACAACAGTACATCATTAGTATCTCTGTTAACCTTGGAATACTACTACTACTACTTCAGGACAGCGCTTTGTGGGGTAGCGCTTCTCCTGAATTCCAGCTCTTTAAACTTTAAATCATGTCCTTGATTTGTTAATCCAACTCATATTGTCTATTATTAATTCCTCTTTCACCATCCCTAATGATCAGTAATAATATTCAACTCCATTACTGATTTCTTGGCTATTCTGTCTGCTACAAAAGGAAAGTTCTCTTGGCAATGCTCTTCTTTGCCAACTCTATTGCATCTTTCCTCTTTTGGCTCTTTCTTTCTGTCCTTTCTTTCACATTTATTATATGCTCTCTCTCTTTTTATCGTTTTCCTTTTTCTTCTTTGTTTTTGAAGAGATATATGCTTATTCTTTATAGTTTCGAAAACTACTTGTGAATGATGTCATTTTATGAATCTTTCCTAAAAAACAAACACAAGGAAAGTTGTTTTTATGCATGTGTGCCAAATGAAAAATCATTGCCACGTTTCAAAATCTAAATGTCTCTATAACCATGTGATCATATAGATTCAAAATTCATTTTATTATTCTTCTTCTATATATTGATGGTGCGTAAAACTACCCACCATATTATAGCAGCTAGCTAGGACTGTCAACGAGATAGGGCGAGAATAGGAAAGCCATCTCCCCCCTCATATCATTCATTGTTCCTGCAAAATTTCTGGTTAGATTTCACATGGATTGGCTAGGATAAGGATTCCCTACCGATTTCGGATACCATGTTCCTCACAAAGAATTCTTTTTTCCTGTTTAACTTTTTGTTTTTCTTTTTTGTGCTTTTTTCATTTGAAAGGTTAATTTTTATGAGGAATCTGATAGTAAACTCTATCAAGGTACCTGGTAGACGAGTAGGTCTTTGTTCGAGGGGAAAAGAGGATGGGGCGATAGACACATCAAGGAATCTCACACAATGTGGTGATCCGTTGTAGTAAACGAATTTGTTCGAGGGAAGACTCAAAAGGAGGCTCAAGTTGTGGTACATTGTTCGATGGGAGGATTGTTAGGGGTGCAAACAAATGTCTCACATTGGCTAAGGAAGGGATTGATCATGAGTATATAAGTGAGGACAATTATCTCCATTGGTATGAGGCCTTTTGGGGAACAAACAACAAAGCCATGAGAACTTATACCCAAAGTGGACAATATCATACCAATCTTCACCCTAGACGAGGATTTTCCGCCCCGTTCAAGATCAATCTCCATGGTAAAAAGTGACAATCTCTAGTGGCAGCCTCCAGTAATTTCTCTAGCTAGATGTATTATAATAATTTGCAAAACCAGTTTTGTTTGTTCTCCTAGCCCACCACACATGATTAATATATCTTGTGTTTTTAAAGGGAAAAACAAAAAAAGTAAGAAACGTGTTTATTACAAACTACAACAATTTCTAACATCTGCCGACCAATTTAATTATTCCCTAACACTATATTTTGTAGGTACTGAAATCAAGCTGTCAAGGTTTTTATTTGTACAATTACCTCTAAAACTTATGAAAATTGAATTGTAGGTAAGAGTTGGTGGTAGTTTGAAAAATCCACAGCCACGAAACTTGAACTGTGTAACATGGTTAAGTCCTCAAACAATATGGTTTTTAATATTAAACCCTTGAAATTGTTGCAATTATACTTCAAAGTTTGCAAAGAAATCCAACCCGAGAGAGTTATAACAATAGGGTTTGATTACAACTTATTAATTTTTTAATTTATGGAGTCAATTGCTTAAATAGAAAATTTAATAATTATCATTTCTCAGGAAAAAAAGTGAGAAAAACTTTGAGGGCTTTCTAATAATTCGATAAAGTTTTTATTCACAAACTCGAAGAGAAGAAATAATGTAAGTGAAAGACGACACAAAGCAAATCTTAATCAGAAGCAACTAATTAATACGACCGAACTTCAATTTATTACATAGACAAAAAGTGAAAGAAAATAAAGAAAAAAAATTAATACCATTCCTTGTACTTTAAACCAACAAAATGGGGTTAAAAACTCAAAATTACAAAGCCTGGTATATGAACATGTAAAATATATAAACTAGCCGAGGATCCAATTCTACCACCTAAAGTTCCCAAAATTCATAGCATTTCCGACAAAAAAACATGCCTAAAAAATGCCATCGATGAACTTCAGCTTTTTTAGATCCTTGATTTATAACAAAACTTCGCTTATACGAGGTACGAGAAAAGGCCTAAACCTTCTTCATTTTCGGGTCATGTAATTAAGTTAGCCTAAACGTAGAGATTAACAAAAAATAAACAAAAGAACAATATCAGCTGGTAGTAGCTAGTATACATCATGCATATTCGTTCTGTTTGCCTTTTTTAAGTGTCATTCCAAATGGTGAACGGCGGCGGAGCTCCGCCGTGACAAACCGACCTAGCAGGTGGAAGCCAGTTGTTGCAGGCGGAGCCTTGCAGCGCCGCCACCGCTGCCGCGGCGGGTGGTTGCAGCTGATGAGAGGAATTATGATAATTATACAAATTGGTCGTCCTTGATGCATGATAAGGGTCATCCACATCAGAAGAACAACCAAACAAATTCACTTCTCCAATGTCTCCCAATCCACTATTGTTGTTGTTGCTGCTGCTCCCTTCTGCCCCCATCGGAATCAAGAAGTTTCCACCGTACCCGTCTCCACTGCCACCGCTGTAAACCACAGAGCTCGACCCGGAGCTGTGATCCATTGAGTCCATGGTCCCGCCCTGTGGGAAGAAGTTGTCTGCAGCAGTGACGGTGGCATCGTGCTCTTGCTTGCACCACAGCCGTTGCTGTGGGGCAGTATAGGGGTAATGGAAGGCATAGGGGTGGTGGTGGTGGAAGGCGAGAGTAGGCCATCCACCACCGCCGTAAGGGGTGGTGGTGGTGGTGATTATTCCATCAGAGAGGTGGGAAGTCATGTTGTCGTCGCTTCGTTGTGTGTCGAGGGGGATGTCGGAGTGATCGATGTCCTTTAGGCGCTTCGCAGCGCCACCGATGGGTAATGTGTTGCTTTCGAGAATGGCTTTGACGTCGTAACGGCTCATGTCAAAGTTGGTCACTGCATTTAGTCCACGGAACTTTATGGCTGCTATGTCGTATGCCTCTGCTGCTTCCTCTTGTGTGCCTAAATACACATTATGTCTCAAACACTTTAAATTCAACAAACTCCTACTTTTAAAAGCTCGTAGATTCTAAGAAAAAATCCAGCTTTATTATATTTACTTAATTATGTTCGTATATGTAAGACAATATTTGTCTACGTATGCAATAGGATATGTTGTATTCTCATTGGGAAATTTTTACGTTGCATAAGTAAACTAAGACAAAGACTCCAATCCTACCAATGTCACTAGTAAAATATTTTTCCTACATAGAAGTTTCAAAATTTTGGTCTACCAAATATAACCAATTTAATTCAACTCAAAATAAATTAATATTACTATGATTAATAATAAGTTTGCCTGATAATGACCTTATACTTCATCTCTAAAAACAGAAGACAAAAAAACAAAATTATTACCACAATAAAGTTAAGTTGTCTTTTTTCTTCCTAAAAAACACTTGTTTCTAATTAAGAAGCAAAAAATTTAATATTTCTCTACCAGCCCTAACAAACAATATTTCCTAGCAATGAATATGCAATTTTTTGTTATTAAAAAAAAAAAATAAATAAATAATAATAACTTACTGAAAGTTCCCAAGTAGAGGTCTTTGTTCCCAGCAACTCTCCCTATTCTTGCTTGCCATCTCCCATGCTGATGGTGTCTGTCACCAACCGCCATTTACAATTTTTAATTTAATTTCATATAAAGATTATTATTCTCTTCTTTTTTGTTTTAGATAATTTAAAGATATTATTTTCCATACTAGGCGTGCCACGTCAATAAATTAATAAAAACATAATATCTAGAGCAAAAAAATTGGGGAAATGCACGAGAGAAGAGACAAATGATATATCGGATATATAATTCAATATTTTCTATCTTAAACTAGGGGAATAATTAATCTAAAAAAGGAAACTAGGGAGATGAATATAAAACTTTAGTCAATATAAAGTAATGTAAAGAGTATCTAAGGCCCCTTTTCTTATTTTCAATTTTCGAAAACTACTTTAAAAATCTTAGTCAAATTAAAAAAAGAAAAAAAAACTAGTAATTTAGAAAGTAGATTAGAAAATAATGAAAAAAAAAGTAAATGAGGATAATTTGTTTGCCAACATTAGCCCTGCTTCAAATGTTAAAATATGTTCTTCTTTTCATGAGGTATTTTTAATAATAAAATATTAAACCAACATAAAAATAGAATAGTTTTTCAAAATTATGTGCGAGAGAAAAAGAATGAGGGAGTGGAATTAAAATTACCTTGTTACTCCACGGTAAATGGAAGCTCCTCGAGAAAACCCACTACTCTTCCTGCATATATCCCATTACAAAACACAGTTTTGATCAAAGATAATTAAAGCATACATTATATTCAAAATTATCAAAGTCTACAAGAATAGAACTATATTATATATATATATATATATATATTTGATTTAGCAAATTGTGTTTGTACCTTCTGAGAGACGCAACAAACTCTTGCCTGGTCATGTGCTTCATGTCTTCCAACTCTTTTTCGTAATCACTAATCTACAATTTTTTAATTCAATTCTGTAACATTCAATTTTCCACTACTACACAAACCAACAATAATATATATATAACAATTAAACACTAACATTACAAAGCTACTGCCACCATAATGTTTTTGCATGTCAATTTTATTGCCAACACACTCTCACAAAAAAAATAAAATAGTGTCATGCTAACCACTTGCCATTATTTGCACTATGATTGTTCAAGTAAATTATTTTAATTATAACATAGAAGCATTGATTAATTATCAAATTATTATGTCCTTAAACATAGAATTGTGTTTTTATTTAGTTTTTATTTTCTTTTTGTTGTTAGCATATTGTTGTTAGATTAATTTTTGGCTTAGTAAAGTCATATGATGTTACAAATATTAGTTGGATGACCTAATGTGAGCATACACGCCAGGATTATATTCCAACAACGATGCGACGACATTGAACACTGACAAGATTGATTGAAATATATAATTAAAAGCTTAGAAACATAATTAAAATCGGGATTGAATATTAGACACTGTTTAAATTTCTTACTTTTTTTTTTTTTTTATAATAATGAAAAGAGGGAGAAAGCCTTACTGGAAAATTAGTTGTGGTTGTGGTACCCCAGTATTTAAGTGCTGCTAAATCGTAGGCTCTTGCAGCCTTTTCTTCTTTGTCATAACCTCCTGTTTAATTATATGTCAAATTAAATAACACCATTAGAGAAAAACCCCAATTGAATATAAGTGAGAGATTTCATGTCAATTGAATAAAAGTACAATCATAAAGTTACAAATAAAAAAGATCCAAAAAAAAAAATTGCATGAAAGCTTTTTGTATTACTCACCCAAATAGACTACAAAATTTGTAGTTGAAATGAAGCCCCACATGAGTTGATAAGAATCCCACATAGCCAAAAATTAACTCGAAATTAGAAATTATATATACAATGATTTTGATCTTCATTTGAATCAGAAACAACAATTAATAAATATTAAAAAATAGATCTTCTCCATTAATTAATTACCTTGTCTTCCTTTTCTAGTTTGTCCTTCTCTTCTGCAACTATTGTCCCATAGATGAGCTTCATATCTTCCTGTCCATCTATGCCTGTAATAGAAAATTGAATGAAAATTTATTGGAAAAAAATTTCACGAGAAACAAACATGCAATAATCATTATAATAAATAATCTTAAGGATATAATTAATAGCAAATTTTAAAAATTAAAAAGAAAACCTTGTTACACCGCGGTAAATGGAAGTTCTTTGGCCGAATGTGTCGACAGATTTTCTCGGGACAGCTTCAACGGCACCGTTTTCAGCGTCCAGTTCTGCAGCCGCCGATTTGGGATGTTTGTTATCGGAGGAGGAGCTTTCGCCGCCGTTTGCCGTGAGAAGTGGCAGAGCCACTGAGCGAGAGGACTGCGACGGCGGCGGTGGCCCGGTGTTCATCGACAGCGATAAACCATGTGCGTTTGTGATATTAGCTGATCTAACCGCACCGTCGTGATCTCCGCCGCTCTTTGCCACCGCTTGCAGCGGTGCCGGTTGATTTCTCAGCCACGTCTTGATCATAGACAACCCAATAGAGCTACTACTGTTGTTGCCGTTGCCGTTGCTGTTGCCGGCGTTGGCTTTTCCACCGCCGCCGCAGCTTGCCTGATCAGATGGAAGCTCCAAAGAACAATTTTGGAACATGTAGTTGCTAGATGCATTGGTGTACACGACGGCGGCGGTGGCGTGATCGTGGTCGGTAAAAGAGTGATGGCCGAGGAAATTTTCAAGCTTCGGTTGGTGCTGGGTTTCGATTAAGGCAGAAAAATCCGAACTTTGAGTCGACCCTAAACCCTTCATATTACTCCAATCTACAAAACCAAAAAAAAAAAACAAATGGGTTTTGATTAAACATTAGTTTCTAAAAACCCCATCAATCAAAAAAAAAAAAAAAGACCTTGAGAGTGATTATTGCGGTTGAAGGTTTCATAGACGCCATAGGAAGAGGGAATGTTGTCAAAGCAGACGGCGGAGCCGGAGATGTCGTCGGAAGTGAAGGGGGCAGCGGCGCCGCCATGAGGTTGGTCGGAGGGTTGGTGTGGGAGCTGTTGTTCTTGAGGGGAGAGGGAGAAGCCTAACCAGTTCATTGAACCCATTACAAAAGGAGAAAAATGAAGTATATTGACAGATAATGAAGGGTTTTTTTAGACAGATTGAAAAAAAAAAAATAGAGAAAGAAATGTTTGAAATTGAAGAGGTTTTGTTTTTTGGGTTAGAAATGAATGGAGATGGTGAAGCTCCATGCATGAGAGAAAAAGATTGGAGATTCCATGGCTGAGAGAAAGGGATTTGAAGAATATGAATGGTCAAAGACTCGAAGGAAATGAGAGAAATCATTTTTCCCTAAACCAAAATCAAGATTTATACACAACTCTCTCTCTCCCTCCAGTGGGGCAATCTTAGGTTTTTTTTTTTTTTTTTTCTTTTGTTATAATAAATAATATATATACATATATAATATCAAGTTTCTGAGTGAGAATATATTTTAAAACACACACGTACACACGAAAAAGAGTTGTTAAATAATAACGTATGGAAGGACACCATTTATATTTGTGATGCCTAAACCCAAATCAATTTTCAAAAATAATATTGGGAACTCTTCAAGATATGTCCTTTTCTCACTTTATATTTCATGTTTGCCCTAAACTACTCAAACCCACTTTTAAGAGATTCAAATTTCGAATATATTAGGAAAAAAACAAATTTCTTTTTTTTTTAAATTCAACTTCATCTTAACCAACTCAATTACCCAGATTATTCGATAGAATCCATTTCAACACATTGATGTGATGATTAAGTTTGAGGCATGAATTTAATTTTAGTATTTTTACTCAAAAGCGATCATATACTAATAATGATTAGTTTATTTAGTGATGTATTTTGAATATAATGTTCTTCCTGTTTTATGTAAGTCTATTATTGTATCTCTCTAACACGTATATGACTATAATGATATGATATTGTTTACTTTTGGTTTAAATTTGCAAGATTTTACTTTTTGATTCTAACGATAATATCTCTTGGATTGGTGAACAACATATTTTCCTTGCTAATATAATATATAACTATGTGTTTTTCAATTTTTGAGGGACTATATGTATACATCTATATTAGGAAATATTTATCATTTATATTCTTAATTGGGATATATTTTCTGTGGATATATCTTCTGTATTTAGTTTGTACTGGTCGGTTTGGGTCGGGTTGTATATTAGATTTAACCCATTATTAGGTTGTATATATTCATCCTTAAGTCAAATGGAAAACCAAGAAAACAGCTTTCTTGGCATGGTATCAGAGCATACTAGCCCTAGTTTTTGAAATTACCTAAATGGCAGACGGTGAAGATGGAAGAAAGATCGATCATTTATCTCCTCATTATCTTGGTAATTTTCCATGTCATTTTGACATCGGACAATTATATTGCATGGTCAAGGGCAATGACACTTTCATTGAAGGCTCGTAGAAAATTTGTATTTGTAGATGGGACAATCTCCAAGCCAAGAGACAAAACGAAAATGCTTGACTAGGACACTGTAAATTCCATGCTTGTTTCATGGATCATGCGGAGTATTGATTCGAGGATTGCAACATCGATTCCTTACCACGATGAAGCTAAGAAACTTTGGGATTATCTTGAGAAGCGTTTTTGTGTTGCTAATGGTCCACGTCTCCAACAATTACGGTCGGCGATTATGAACTGTAAGCAAACAAAATCTATGACTATTGATGATTATTACACCAAATTGATGGGACTATTTGATGATCTTGCTCGTCTTAAACCATTACATACTTGTGAATGCGGACAGTGTACCTGTGATGTATCTAAAAAATTTGTGAATGATCGCAATGAAGAAAAATTTCATCAATTTCTTATTGGAATTGATGATACTTTATATTCTTTGGTGAGAACTAACCTTTTGTCTCAGAACTCTCTACTATCTTTGGATGTCGCTTATCAGATCTTATCCAAGAGGAACATTCCCGTGATGTGGCCCGAAACAAGGTTGTCCCCGATGAGAATCAGATCTTCACTTTGCAAGTGTCACGCCCAAAAGGAAGATCTGATAAGTCCAATAAACCTGACAAGTCTCATCTGTCGTGCACTCATTGCAAACAGATTGGCCATGATATCTCTACTTGTTTTAAAATTCATGGCTACCCGGATTGGTGGGAGTCACGCTCGACGGGAGGTAAAGGAACAATGAGTCGAGCTCGAAGTTCTGGTGCTCGTGTAATGTTGCAGTTGCAAATAGTAGCAATACACCAGTATCTGAGAATGGTAATTCGATCTCTACCTTGGTTGATTTTAAGCCTGAACAGGTTCAACTTTTGTTGAATATCATAAACAAAAACCAGCAAGATAATATGATGGGTAAGTGTCCATCTCCCTCTTCTTGGATTATCGATACTGGAGCAACTCGTCATGTGACTGGGAATCTGAATTATTTAACCCAAGCATGCACTATTATTTCGAGTCCAGTCAGCTTACCTAATGGGAATAAAACAACTGCCACAATGGAAGGGCGGGTTTTACTCGCTGGTGGCTTTGTTCTTGAAAATGTGTTATTTGTACCTTCTTTACAATGCAACTTGATTTCATTATCACAATTAATTGATGATGCTAATTGCTTTGTTCGTTTCACTATTTCCTTATGTGTTATACAGGACCAACATTCGGGGAGCCTGATTGGCGCCGGTGAACGAAAGGATGGACTATATTATTTTCGAGGAGTTCCTGCAGTACATTCAGTAAAGGTTCAAGATTTGTCTGTCTTTGAGTTGTGGCATAGAAGATTGGGGCATCCGTCGGATAGAGTGGTAAAGTTAGTACCTGCAATTCGTTCTAGTTCTGCCAGAAAGAAACTGAATCATGCTTGTGTGACTTGTCCTAAGGCTAAACAAATAGTTTTCCTGTTAGTGATAGCAAGGCTAGTCGTATTTTTGAACTTATCCATTGTGATTTGTGGGGTCCAAATACCAACACACCATCTTCTTGCGGTGCGTATTATTTTTTGACAATAGTGGATGATTTTTCACGAGCTGTTTGGGTTTATTTGTTGAGTAGTAAAGCGAAGTTTTTCTTGCATTTCACTCATTTCTTTCTATGGTTGAACGCCAATTTGAAACATTTGTTAAAATAGTGAGGAGTGATAATGGGACTGAATTTAAATGTATGCTTGATTAGTTTGCCAAGTCTGGCATTTTATTTCAAACTTCATGTGTTGGAACTCCACAACAAAATGGGAGAGTAGAACGCAAGCATCAACACATACTTAATGTTGCTCGTGCTTTAATGTTTCAAGGAAATCTTCCAATTACCTTTTGGGGAGAATGTATCTTGGGTGCAGTTTATTTGATTAATCGTACTCCATCGGGTCTATTGCAAAATAAAACACCTTTTGAAATCTTATTTGGCACTACCCCAAATTTTGATGTGCTACGTGTCTTTAGATCTGTGTTTTGCTCATAATCAACAAGCAAAAATGAATAAATTTGCTCCACGTAGTCGGAAATGTGTGTTCGTTGGATATCCACATGGTAAGAAAGGGTGGAAGTTATATGATCTCGAAACTGGAGAGATATTTGTATCTCGTGATGTCAAATTTCACGAGAATGAATTTCCATTTGCTGAAACTAATACTCCTGGGTATTCTGATGAAAATCTAGTGAATGTTAATCCTATTGTGGATGATTTGGATAATATATTTGAGGAAGTAGTACCCCTTGACAATGTTGTCCCTATAAATGATGTTTCAGAACCTACTGGTGTAGTTGATACTAATGAATGGTCTGATAATGTCTTGGATGAATCATCTGATCATACAGTCACAACTGTTCCACCAGCAGTGCAACAGAATGAAAACGAATCATTAGATGATATGGTTAGCTTGGGTAGAGGTTTTCGAACAAAGCGCCCATCGATACTCCTCCGTGATTTTGTTCTTGAATCTACACGGAAAGATAGTCCATCCTCGAGTTCATCGACCATCACAAACCCATCAGGTACTCCTCACTCTATAGCACATTTTGTGAACTATGATAAATTTTCTACGAGACATCGCACATTTCTTGTCGCAGTAACTGCAGGGCATGAACCTCGTAACTTTGATGAAGCTATGACAGATGCTGGTTGGAGAGAAGCAATGCAGAAGGAAATAGATGCTTTGGAAGCTAACCAGACTTGGGTCATGGAAGTGTTGCCCCCAGGCAAGATAGCCCTAGGATGCAAATGGGTGTATAAAATTAAATATCACGCAGATGGAGGGATCGAACGACTTAAGGCTCGCCTTGTAAATTTTGGCAATCACCAGATTAAGGGTATTGACTATACTGAGACATTTGCTCAAGTGGCAAAAATGGTAATTGTACGAGCTTTCTTAGCAGTTGCAGCTGCAAAGGGTTGGGAATTACATCAGATGGATGTCCACAATGCTTTCCTCCATGGTGATCTTGATGAGGAAGTGTACATGAAATTGTCACCTGGCTTTAGTACTGGCAGAGCGTCAGGTATGGTCTGTCGCCTCAAGAAATCTTTATATGGTTTGCGTCAAGCTCCGAGGTGTTGGTTTGCTAAATTGACGACATCTTTAAAAAAATATGGCTTTATCCAATCATATTCAGATTACTCACTTTTTACATTGCATCGAGGGGACAAGTTCAATTTTAATGTCCTAGTTTACGTCGAAGATCCGATTATTATTTCGTAATGACTCTTTTTATTGTCGCTTCATTTAATAAATATTTGGGTGAATGTTTTCACATGAAGGATAGGTACTACTCAAATATTTTCTTGGCATTGAGGTTGCTCGAAATTCAGAGGGTATTTTTCTTTGTCAACGAAAGTACACTCTTGACATTATTTCAGAAATGGGGCTTTTAGGAGCTAAACCTGCAGAATTTCCAATTGAGCAAAACCATCACCTACCACTGGCTAATGGCACTTTGCTGACAGACCCTGAACGGTATCGACGTCTAGTAGGACGTCTCATATATTTGTCATTTACAAGACCTGACTTAGCTTATGTAGTGCACATTTTGGCCCAATTTATGCAGGCGCCACGACAAGAACATTGGGATGTTGCAGTTCGTACGACTCGTTATTTGAAAAGTTGCCCAGGTCAAGGAATCCTTCTTCACTCTAGTTGTGATCTCTCTTTATCCTTGGTGTGATTCAGATTGGGCGAGTTGTCCCCTAACTCGTCGCTCTCTCACTGGTTGGCTTGTTTTTCTTGGTGATTCTCCTATCTCTTGGAAAACCAAGAAGCAGCAAACAGTATCTCGTTCGTCAGCAGAGGCTGAGTATCGCTCTATGGCTTCTATTACATCTGAACTTAAGTGGCTTAAAGCATTACTTGGGAGTCTTGGGGTGAATCATTCATGTGCCATAAATTTATTTTGTGATAGTCAGTTGGCATTGCATATTGCTCGAAATCCAGTTTTTCATGAACGCACGAAACACATTGAGGTGGACTGTCATTATGTTCGTGATGCTGTTCAAGATGGCACCATTGCTACACATCATGTTTCTACCAACGAGCAACTTGCAGATATCTTTACAAAGGTCTTAGGGAGACAACAATTTCTTCATCTTCTTCCCAAGTTGGGCATTTACGATCCCCATGCTCCAACTTGAGGAGGGGTATTAGGAAATATTTATCATTTATATTCTTAATTGGGATATATTTTCTGTGGATATATCTTCTTAATTTATTTTGTACTAATTTGGGCCGGTTTGGGCCGGATTGTATATTAGATTTAACCCATTATTAGGTTGTATATATTCATCCTTAAGTCAAATGAAAAACCAAGGAAACAACTTTCCTGACAATCTATGATCTAATCCTCACTAGAACTGATCCCTTTAGATAACTGTGCAAAGATTATTTTCTTTTTCATTCTCTCCATTGTTCCCTCTCCCATTTCTTTGAATATCATCAATCAATAAACAGCATAAGAAAATTGTTATGTCATCAATTTTATTTTTCAATATAGAATAATTTAACTGTATTTGTTTGAATAATTGTCCTCAATTACTCATATATAAGATTTAAACTTTAAATTGTAACTTCCAAGTTAAAGCTGAGTTGGGGTGAACAATGGTTTTGCTAGAAAAATGTTTAATTTCTTTGGTCACGTTTGATAACTATTTGATTTTTTATTTTTGGCTTTAAAAAATTGTACTTGTTTTCTCACCATTTCTCTACTCTTGGTTACCATATTCTGTATAATAGTTTTCATCTTTCTTAAGAATATATTTGAATTCTTATACAAATTCTAAAAACAAGAACAACTTTTTTTTTTCAAATTTTGGCTTGATTTTTTAAAACACATTTTAAAGTAGATATGAAAACATGAAAAATCATAGGTGAAAGTAGTATGTATAGGCTTAATTTTCAAAAATCAAAAATTAAAAATCAAATGGTTATCAAACGGGGAGTTTAACTTTTTAAATTTATTTCTAATTAACTTCTGACAGTGTATTCTAATAAATTTTTCTATTTGTCACTTCTCAAACTTTTTAACAACATTTAAAAAAAAAGCGATAACATTTACATAATTAAAGAAACCTTACTAATTTATAATGATGTGTGGTTGCTCGAAAAGAACATTGACAAAAGATATTTAAACTAGGTTTGTTTGGTAAGCCGTCTCAAAACAAAATTTTAAAAACAAATCTAATAAAACACATAATTGTATTTCATGTTTTCATATATGAGTTTGGTAGCAGATTTAGAAGTTAAATTTAATTTAAATAATAGTTCAAAATATATTTTATAATATATTTATAGATAATAAAATTAAACCTAATTCTAATTGCAAAACTAAATAATAAGTTAAATATAAACTATTATTAATTAATTCATCAACATTTGTTTTTTTTTTCTATAAATGTTTTATAACTATTATTTTATAATATCATATAATTTATAATACAATATATTAATATATTTTAACATAACAAACATAAATTGAGTATATAACACGAAATATTATATCTATTAAATTTTTTTATTTTTTTAATATAATTTTGCATTTTAAAATTTCAAATTCAAAATCTAGATACAACGAAAATATAAAAATGTTATTTTTAAAATTTTCACTATTTAGATTATAGAATCTGAAAATAATTTTCGAAAATACATCCGCAAACGCATATTTATTAAACTCAATAAATGTGAAAATATAAAGATATTGTGCGTTGAACATATGCCCTATATTGTGCGTTTAAATATATATTTTGTCTACTTTGAATTTACTCTTAAATTTTCAAAATGAAAAGGTTAAAAATATGAAAGGTTGTATAGCAAAAGTTTACTTCTCTAAATACACTACGTCTTTGGTCTATCGATTTAGAGTAGATGTGACTTGTTGATTAACTCAATCGAGAGAAATGTCATTTCAAGCGCAAAGAGGATTAGATAGATAGAGCTGGTAACAGTCAAACTAAATTAGATTCATATATTTAGTACTTATATCGTCTCACAACTTTCCTATATCATGATCATATACAAATATAGAATCTTATTAGCATAGGATCAAAAGATTCCAAAAATAGAGAATTGAAATCCGGTAGGGGGCAGATGGTCAAATGGAATTGATGATAGGTTTGAGATTTAATATTTTGAATGGGAAAGGGATAGATATATATATATATATATATATATTACTGCGTACATTGATACATAGATAATTAAGTAAAGGCCTAACACATGGGATAAGATAGGTATTAACATGTGCGATTTCGTAATCTAAAATCAAACTAATTAGTGGATGATGAAGCGAAGTTTGAAAATTGTGAGTATATATTAAAAGAGTAATATTCATAAACAAAGACTCTAAACCCTCTTCTGACCTTCCCAATGGGTTTCCTTTTAATCAATTAAGACCGTGTTTAATTCATTAATTAGATGCTTAATCAAAGGGTCAAAATCAAAAGTGAATAGAATAATGGGAAGCTAGAATGATGTAATTTATATGAGAGGAGAGTGAGAGTTTTGTGTTTGTTAAAATACCATTTTAGTTCATGTACTTTGAGTTTTGTTCTATTTTAGTTCATGTGCTTTCAATAAAGCTTACAATTGATCCCCTGATAAGTTTCAAGTTAATTTTTATCAAAAATAGTTACATAATAATAATAATTTCAGTACAAAAAAGTACAATATAAACCTACTTTCAAAATTTGTAGAGGAAAAACAAATAGAGAATAATTTTATTAATAGGGACCAATTTTAATTTTTTTAAAAATACAAGGACTAAAATTAAGTATTTAAAAGTACAGAGACCAAAATGAAACAATGTTTTAAGTATAGGAGCCAAAATGATATTTTAACATTCGTGTTATATACATAGTATTAAATTTTCATCGATTTATCGACATTTCCATCAATATTTCTACATGTCCATAGATTCAATATCGACACCAGTGATGAATCAACATTTCCATTATATCATACAAAATTGATGAAGTATTAAAGAAAATAATAACAAAATGTAATATAATGTGAATATAATATTATAACAAAAATTTTAACTCATTTAAAAAGTATAAAAAAATTTATTTTTAAATTTAAATATATTTTTTATATTTTCTTATTTTTTAATTTTTTTTAAAAATATTCATCTCATCAACATTTTAAACTTTGGTTATACATAAATTAGGTTAGTGAACGTGTGGGGTGTAGAAAGAAGAAGAAACAATGAGGGGGAAATCTGACAAAAAATCCCACACGCAGAGGCAGGTAAGGCAACTATAGCCACTCTCCACACCCACTTATTCACCCCCACTTGGACACTAGTCTTTTTCTTGTCAGATTGAATCATCAGTTTTAATTTTTGTATTTTTTTTTCTTTTTTTTCATTTTCTAATGTTTCGGTTCTGAAAGTCTTTCTAATTTCTCACTGTGAACCTGCAAAAAAACACCCATAACTTACTCACATTTTGGTCTGTCCATATTCATATTATTCAACTATTATCCCTTTGTCCTAATCATAAATCTCCTCCCCCTTCCTCCGGGCCCTCCCTCTCCCTCTCTAGAAATGGAGTATTTTTCTCTCTCTTCTCCCTCCAAAACATACAAAAGTCTAAATTACAAGTATAGTTACTAAAATTTTATGTCTCTATTTATTTAATCTTTAAATATTAAAAAATATGTTTAATAAATCTCTAAATTCTTAATTTATTTTGAATTTTAAAAATATCAAATAGATTATTAACTTGTGTTTAATAGGTATTTGAATTTTCAATTTTGTGTCAAATACGCACTTAATGATCTATTCAACACACAAAATATTCTAGGTTTAAGATCCTAACTATTAGACATAAAATTTAATTTTATATCTAATAAATAATTAATTTTTAAAAAAATTTGAATAGGTTAGAGATTTATTAAGACAAATTTACAAGTTTAAAGATTTATTAAGTATTTTTTTTTAAAAAATGAAAATTATATAGATACAAACTTAAAAGTATAGAATTTATTTGAACTCAGGCACTATATGCTTACTTCTTAATAATGATAATGATGTGCAGGTTTAGAATTTATCGGTCTGTAATAATTGTTTAGTTAAGAAAGAAAATACAAATTTTAAAATTTCTGTCCATCCCTAGCTCATCAGTAGTATGCACCACTAATTTTTTTATATATATAAATAGGAGAGCGAGAAAAGAGCTTTTTTTTTTCTTTTGAAAAAATAAACTGTTGTGAAAAACTTAATGGTTGGGCATAAAAATATTTTTAAAGGAAAATTTCTAATATTGTGATAGCGTGCCTACTTTCATTCTTAATATAATTATTAAATGATATGTTAATTTATTTCATGGACCAACACCATTGCTAAATGTTGTTAATTTATGATAAATACTACAGAAAAGTAAATTAGAGTAGGAAAATTTTACATTCATATATCTAACTCTCTCTATTCACATTATGACTTTACCTTTAATTTATAAATAATTTTTTAATACTAATGGATCTCATATAATTTTTAAAATGGAAGAAGTATCTATTATTTTACTGTAGTACTAGAAATTTGTCCACACTACAATACTACTATAATGGTTTTTTAAAAAAATTCCACTTGAATCAACATATATGATGTATTTTGGGTAAAATAGAGATTTGGTCTATAGAACATGAACTTAATTTGTATATGTCTATTGAATTTTCAAAACTAGTCTTTTTAGTTCTAGAGAATTGAAATTAATTTCTATTTGGTGTTTGAAGTCTAAAAAATGACATGTTTACTTCATGAGGTTTGAATTTGATTTATAGTTCTTGAAGTTAGAAATCTCCAAAAATGACGTGTTTACTTCATGAGAGTTGAATTTGATTTATAATCCATTCTCCAAGTTTGAAATTGATTTCTAGTTAGTTATAATACATAAAAATTAAAGATTAAATGTTCAACTCACTTAAAAATACATATTAATTAGCCAAATTTAGTAAACATATATTAATTATCACATCGTCATTATGTTGAGTCCACTAACTTAAATTGTGACGCCCGAACAAGAGAGGTACATGAATAAACCGAGAGTCCACATTTGAATGAAAGGGATCTTGAGGATATATGAAAGTATGTTGCCTAAGGAAGAGTGGTACATGAAGGAACTAAATCCATATCAGAATGAGAATGATCATGAAGATATGAAAGTATAGTGGACAAAGGCTTAAAATAATGGATAGTTACTACCTAGACTAACATGGTGCACCTTTCTTATCGGTGGCTCAATTATAGAAACTTCGAACTTAAGCGTGCTTGGCTTGAAACAATCCTATATTGGGTGACTTCCTGGAATTATGGTATGGTGACGTGGTCAGGAGATGAGAGAAAATGTCGGAGATTTTGAATCCCGATCCGAATCCAAGGCCTGGGGCATTTCATACATGTTAGTCAAATTTCATTTAGAAATTAAATTTAAACTTTATGAACTAATTAGAAGTCAATTCAAGCTCCAAGAACTAAATATACCACTTTCGAAAGTTGAATGACTAAATAAATAAATGCTCAATCTCAATAATCAAAAGTCAATTTTTAAAGGTCGAAAACCAAATATAAATGAAGTTGAAATTTCAAGGACGTAAGAAAAATGTTTTCCAAATTTTTTTGTTATTATAGTCAATCAAACAATTACTCCTAAAAATGGGAGCATGTCTCTCTCTCTAGAAATGGGAACCATGAATCTCTCTCTCTCTATGTTTGTGTGACAAAATGTGTCACAGTCATGCATGAATTATTGTCATGGTGTACAGTAGAGAGAGAAACATAGTCCATTTTTAAGAGAGAGAGAGAGAGGGAGTAGGGAAATATTGAAGAAAAATAATAGTAATTTTTTTTTTAATGAAAAAGGAAAATAAATAAATAAATAGGGGATGGAGTTTGGTTGTTGCACCCTCAGAAGAGGACACTAACCCTTGTCTGGCGGGTGATTGAGATTTATTTTCATTCTCTCAAAGCTGTTATTTATGAAGCGACAGATTGCAACAAAATCCAATCTTAACTCATCTCCCTTTCACTTTTCTAACCATATAAACTCACTTAATTTAATTTTTTCACTCCTTTTCTTTATTTTCACTCATTTCTTTCTAAGAGCTTTTTCTTCTTCTTCCTTTTTTTTTCTAATAAAAAAAATCCTTGTTTTTACGCCCTATACTCAGGAGGTTGAAGTGTCTAATTTTAACTTTAAATGTTCATTCCATTGATTTAATTAAACACTTAAAAAATTAATGCTGAGAAAATAACCGCTAAATTACATAAAATTCAACTAACAAAATATGCAAAATTATCTTGATGTATAAAACATACTTGAACCCAACGATAAAACCAATTAAAAAAAAATCAACATGAACATAATTCAACGGTTAAGACATCTACTCTTTCCCTTAGAATTGGAAGCACAAATTTTAAGCTACATTTGTTGGTGTTAAAAGAAAAAAATATATATATAGCAAATGAAAAGGCTTAAACTTAGCAAACAAAACCCTAACTTATTTGCTACCTTTTCCTCAACCCTTTTTATTATGGGGGGTTTCTTTTCGTTTTTTTACAATTTTTTAGTTTAAGATTTTGGTTTGATTGATAATTTAAGGAATAGTAATATATAATTGAGAGTGGCAAGAAAACTAAAAAAAAATCAAATTAATTAAATATTATAAAAGTAACCATGGAAAAGATTTACAAATGTCAAATGAACACTTGATTAGTTAATTAATATTTAAGATTATATCTTTTAGTATAACAAATATGGAAATCTGAACTTTCAACTCCCAAAAAAGTACATGGGCAATTAAAACTGAGTTTATGTTTACTTTGTCATAATTAAAATTATGTTAATCAATAACTATCACATAAAATAAACATATAATGTAACACCCCGAAAAAACGAACACAACAACTCGAGGCATTACTTCCAAGTTATACCGTTCGTGCCGAAAATCCGGCAGCATAACGGCGCAACCTGGACAAACCGAAAAATTTTACAAGTGCCTGAACCTAAACGAGAACACTTCAAAGACTCACGAGGGTACCCAGCCTCCACCAAACTACACAGAACAACAATAGGCTGGGCTCCAGTCCCTCGGAGCTAACAGAAATCTCAAACAGCAAAACATACTTTGAGTACGAAAGATAAAATAAACAGAACATGCTTTGATTCGAGAAATAAACTTAACTGAACATGCTTTAAATTCAAAAGAAACAGGAACGATACAATCTAAAATTAACATAACAAATAGTTAAAACGCAACGGAAGGAAAGAAAACTCCTAACGCAACCCCTAAATCCTACAAGTCTTCCATAGCCTCGCAGGGGTCTCGTCGTCGGTGGTCATCTCACTGGTTTGCCTTACCTGCAACGAAAAAGAAATAAAGAATGGGTGAGTATAAAAATACTCGATGCAGCACCAACCGTCCAAGAATAAAGAACATAAGTACAACCCTAGAGTTAGCTAACACGACACCTAGCCCGCCAAACAACCTCAACACGCATCCTGGCCCTACTCTTGCTCACTTTTCTCAGTTCTGTCCTACCCTTAGCTCCTAGACTGGGTTGGCAGCACGTGGCCACGAGACTCATCCTCGGGTCTCAGTCCAACCCCTCTGACTCTAAGGATCACACCCCGAGTCGCACAACTGGATGGGGGCGGACCACCACATCCCATACATCATCTCGCCAACCTCGAGTCTCAGTCTACTAAGGGTTACACAGATACTTAGGACTTGGGCCTGCACTAGGGCTAGTTGTGCTAACTACAATCCTAAGGCTCAACGGAACTTCCCGAGTCACTACTGGACTAAGCACGGGGGCAACTAAGGCACGAGAGACAACGGTCATAGTAGCAATCGCGCTGTCGAGTTCTCAAAGACAAACTACGAGCTCTCAGCACAAACTACGAGTTCCCAACACAAACTACCATTCACATAGGACTAACAGACAATTAACCCCTGAACCAACAAGTTCGGGTTTCAGTACAGATATGCAACGAACATCAACGAACATCAAAAGAGCATGAGTTAGGCACAATTACACTTCTCATACCCTAACATGCTACTACGACCCAAAACAACTTTCAAGCGGTGAGTACATGCAACGTGCCCCTAAGCCCTACACTTAGGGGTAGTTTAGTCCAAACGACTACTTACAGTGGAAGCCAACAACAACGAGCGACTTTGTGGCGTGCTCCAAACGTTCTTCTACTTTCAATTAATCCCTAATAAAGAGCAATCACGCCAAAAATCAATAAACCGAATACGCAACGAACCTAACACAAAGTCTAAAAGAGAAGAGCGAAACTCACCCACGAGTGCCAAAGCGGACTTATGAGCGGAACCGAGGCGGCCGGGCGGAAGAGGGCGATCGCGCGCTGCGCAGCGGCGACAGCGTGGAATCGGCGGCGGCGGCAGCGGCGCGTGAAAGAGACGGCAGCGGCACGTGGGTGGCAGATCTAGAATCCTCGCGGCCCGATCTATCAAGAACCGAACTCCGTTCGTCGAAAACCGACCGAAAAGGGCTCGAACCAGCTGAACCAAAACAGTGGGTCTCGCGGATCTGGGCACGCCGGCGGCTTGACTGCAGCAGTGTTGCGGCGGCTCGGCTAGGCGCGTCTGCTCGTGGCGGCGGCGGAGAGACTGCTCTGAGGGGAGAGAGTTGCGTGAGAGAGAGAGTGAGAAGGGGATCGAAGAGGATGAGAGAGAGAGAGAGGCGGTGAGGAGAGGGAGAGGGACGGCGAGAGAGAGAGACTGAGAGAAGGAGAAAACGAGAGGAGAAGAAGGGAGGGAGAGACGAGAGAGAGTGGCCGGCGGCCGTTCCGCCTGCACGCACGCACGCGAGAGAAAGGGGAGGGAGGGCGAAGCCCTCCCCGATTTTCGTTCAACCTTTTTTTTTTTTTTTTTTTAAAATTGGCGTCTGTTACAGTCTACCCATCTTAGGAACTTTCGTCCTCGAAAGTAGCTAGCTCTCGAACAGGTCCGGATAGCTTGCTCGCATCTCCTCCTCGCGTTCCCAGGTGGCTTCCTTGAGATGGTGGTTCTGCCAAAGGACCTTCACAAAACGGATTTCCCTGTTCCTCAGGACTTCAACGGCTCAAAGTCGATGACGTGCGAGGCATCTGGCACATACGCTCGCAGCATCGATACATGGAACACGTCATGAACTGACGCGAGGGACGGCGGTAGGGCCAACCGATAAGCTACTGGTCCAATGCGCTCCAGAATCTCGAAAGGACCAACAAACCTCGGACTTAGCTTTCCTTTCTTACCGAACCTCAGGACACCCTCATAGGTGCAACTTTCAAGAACACAAGGTCCCCAACGGCAACTCCAACTCTCGACGTCGACGACATCGCGATAACTCTTACGCTACACTGCGTGCCGTTAACATCCTGCCCCGATCTTACTATGGCCTCATTTGTCACTTGGACCAACTCGGGTCCCAACAACTTCCGTTCACCAACCTCGCCCCAACACACCGGGGTCCTGCACCTTCTCCCATAAAGGGCCTCAAAAGGGGCCATACCAATAGTCGTCTGATAACTATTGTTGTACGCGAACTCCATCGGTGAAGGTGCGAGTCCCAACTACTGTGAAGTCCAATGCACATGCCGAAGCATATCCTCCAGAATCTGGTTCACCCTTTCCGTCGGCCATCGGTGCGCGGGTGAAATGTTGTGCTAAAGTTACTCTGAGCCCACAGGGCTCTGAAAACTCACCGAAGTTCGAGGTGAACCGAGGATCCCTATCGGACACAATTTTCTTTGGGGACTCGTGCAACCTTACTATCTCTTCCATGAGCAGGTGTGCCCACTTCTCAATCTGTAAAGGTAGGTTTACTAGGCAGAAAGTGAGCGGACTTGGTTAGTCTGTCCACAATCACCCAGATCACTCGTGAATCCTTTCCACCGTTTCGGGGCAATCCCGAAATGAAGTCCATGGAGATCTCTTCCCATTTCCATCAGGGTACTTCCAGTGATTTGCAACAACCTCTTTGGTTTCGTCTCGGTGCTTTAACATCTTTGGCACACCAAGCATCTGGCGACAAACTCGCCACATCTCTTTTCATTCCACGCCACGAGTAGAGAATGATTTCAAGTCTGATACATCTTAGTGCTTCGGGATGCATGAAAAAGGAGAGTTATGAGCATCACCCAAAATCTCCTCCTTGAGACCACTCTCGGCCGGAACACACAAGCGCCCCCCGAGCAGTAGTCCAGCATGCTCACATTCTGAGAGAATTCACTTTTCTCGCCACTTCTTGCCTCGCCAACAGTCCTCAAGGCTAGAGTCTCCCTGTTGCGCCTCAATAACTCGTTGCCTCAATGTCGATCGCATCGAGCGGTGATTCAATTTGTAGTGTGACTGACTCAACATAATCGCTATCCCCGCACGTTCCATCACGAACGCAAGGGAATTTGTCTCGTGACCAGCGCTGAGGTGTGAGCCACCTTTCTTCTAAGGGCATCGACAACAACGTTTGCTTTGCCTGGATGGTACAGTATCTCAACCTCATAGTCTTTTACTAACTCCAGCCATCTACGCTGTCTCATGTTCAACTCCTTCTGAGTAAAAAGATACTTGAGGCTCTTGTGGTCCGTGTACATCTGAATCTTTTTCCCATATAAGTAGTGACGCCATATCTTTTGAGCGAAGACCACGGCGACCAACTCTAAATCATGGGTTGGGTAATTCCGCTCGTAATCTTTCAACTGACGAGAGGCATAGGCTATCACTTTTCCATTCTGCATTAACACACAACCCAAACCTTTCTTAGAAGCATCGCTGTAAACCACAAAACTTCCTGAGCCATCAGTGCATCGCAAGCACAGTGCGAGAGACTAACCTATGCTTGAGGTCACGAAAACTTCGCTTCACGGGCTTCACACCACACACGAACCGATTTCCTTTACGAGTTAAGCGAGTCAAGGGTGTGGCTATCTTGGAGAAATCCTTAACAAATCTCCTGTAATAACCGGCCGGACCAAGAAGTTTCGCTTCGAAATGGATTTTAGGACGAGGCCAATCTGCCACTGCCTCAATCTTAGCAGGATCCACTGTCACACCTTCTTTAGACACCACGTGTCCTAGGAAGGCAACTCGCTGCAACCAGAACTCACACTTGGAGAACTTTGCATACAATTGGTTGGTCCTCAAGACTGTCAACACTTCCCTCAAATGCACTTCATGCTCCGCCTCTGACCTGGAGTACACCAAAATATCGTCGATGAAGACGATCACAAAGGTGTCTAGGAACTCCTTGAATACCCTGTTCATTAGCTCCATAAACGCTGCTGGGGCATTCGTCAGGCCAAAGGACATCACCGTGAACTCATAGTGTCCGTACCTGGACCTGAAAGCAGTCTAAGGAATGTCCTCATCCTTGATTCTCAACTGATGGTACCCTGACCGTAGGTCGATTTTAGAAAACACTGCCGCTCCTTGCAGTTGGTCAAACAAGTCATCGATCCTAGGTAAAGGGTATTTGTTCTTCACGGTCACCTTGTTCAGCTCTCGGTAGTCAATGCATAACCGCATCGACCCATCTTTCTTCTTTACAAACAGCACGGGCGCGCCCCAAGGTGAAACACTTGGACGGATGAACCCT
Organism: Trichosanthes cucumerina; assembly: GCA_036507285.1. Classification (NCBI taxonomy): domain Eukaryota; kingdom Viridiplantae; phylum Streptophyta; class Magnoliopsida; order Cucurbitales; family Cucurbitaceae; genus Trichosanthes; species Trichosanthes cucumerina. The sequence goes on along the minus strand of CM071842.1, from coordinate 28,949,036 downwards.
TTGTCTAGAAGTTCCTGCAACTGAGTCTTAAGCTCCTTCAATTCTGCTGGTGCCATGCGGTAGGGAGCTTTAGACAACAGAGACGTTCCAGGCTCAAGCTCAATACTGAAGTCTACCTCACGAGCAGGGGTAGACCGAGCAACTCTTGTGGAACACATCCGCAAACTCTCGGACAACGAAAACCGAGCTCAACTCTGGCCCTTTGTTCTTTGTATCAGTAACACTTGCCAAGAGAGCCCAAGCTCCTTCACTTATCAACTTCTTTGCCTTAAGAGTTGAAATCATCTTCGGAAACTCTCCAGTCTCAATTCCCTTGAACTTGAAGCTGGATTCTGTCGGAGGTCGAAACACCACCTCCGAAGCAATGACGATCGATGTTTGCATGGTTTGCGGACAACCAATCCATGTCGAATTACATCGAAGTCGCTCATATCCAAAGTACAACCAACGCCACATCTAGCACGCGCGACTGTTACCTCTACTCCACGGACTTAACTCTTTCCCGAGCTACTAACTCTCTCTCCACCTGCACCGGGTAGCTACTGCCAGGTCAATATCTAAAGGTTCTACTTCTAACTGAGCTTACCTCACAAATATAGCAGAAATAAAAGAGTGCGAGGAACCAAAATCAAACAGAACAAGGGCCAAGTGGCCAAGAACGGGTAGTGTACCTGTCACCACGGCACCGGAACCTCCTACGTTCCTATTTGCACTCGTGATAAACTCCACCCCCTTGGGTGGTTTCGCACTTCGTCTTTCTTGGCTGCGGCAAAGGCTTTGGCCAGTGCCCGGGCTTTCCACGATTATAATGAGACTCGGCCGATCTCTAACTCCACATACGCGCTGCATCGCCGACAAGTGACCCAAGATCCTCTGCGACCTGGCTGCGTCACTACATCATCCATGACTGCTTGTAAGAGTGAAGACACTATCCCCACAAACCAACACAGGGTCCTTTCAGCATGTTTTGTCCTCACTCACATGCTCCTTGGAAAATTCTCTGGGAGGTCACCTAACATAGGATTGCTCCAAGCCAAGCACGCTTAATCGTGGAGTTCTATGATTGAGCCACCAAAAGGAAGGTGCACCTTGTTGGTATAGGTAGTAGTTGTCAATTCTTTTAAGCCTTTCTCAATCTGTACTTTCATATCCTCATGGTCACTCGCATGTACCCCTTTTCCTCGGGCACCATGCTTCCATATCCTCGGGATCCTCTCATTCGGATGTGGACTCGGTTCATTCATGTACCCCTCTTCCAAGGCGTCACATGCCCACCGACTTCCGCCTTGGTTCGTCCCCCGAACCACATCTTCTTCGGGAGAGGTTTCGCTCGATACCATTTATAACGCTTTGGGCCGAGGATCTCTGCGACCTTGTTGCGTCTTTATCATCCATGATCGCTTGTAAGATTGAAGATTTTTTCCTACAAACCAACACGGGTCCTTTTAGCATGATTTGTCCTCACTCACATGCTTCCGCAGGAAAAAATTCCCAGAGGTCACCCAACATAGAATTGCTCCAAGCCAAAGCGCGCTTAAGCGTGGAGTTCCATGATTGAGCCCGAAAAACAAGGTGCGACTTCCTTTTGGTAGCTCAATCATAGGAACTCCACGCTTAAGCGTGCTTGGCTTGGCAATTCTATGTTGGGTGACCTCCTGAAATTTTCCTGTGAAGCATGTGAGTGAGACAAAACATGTTAAAAGGACCCGTCTTTGTTTGTGGGGAAAATCTTCAATCTTACAAGCGATCATGGATGATAGTAACATGACACCTCATCGAGAAGATCTGCGCTGGCGTTACATATAATACTATCATTAATAAAGTTAGTCCGTTGAGAAAATTAGCATAATTTAAACTCAGAATAATTGAAAACATATGAAATGCCCAAATAAGAAGACAAAGTAGTAAATGGGATCTCGATACCCAAATTGACCTATCCATTAAATTACTGACTAAATTAGAACTCTAAGAGGAAAACCTTAAACATCATTCACTAGAAGAAGAAAAGGAAAAAAAGAAAAAAAAATTGTTTGTTTTAATTAGTGATTGACAATTTTTTTTTTAAAAAAAACATATTATATCTGAAATTATTTTTTTCAAAATGTTGTATATTATATTAATTTATTTAAAAAATGGGAATTTAAAAAAAATATATACATATAAGATGAGATTTAATTTTTAAATATATATATCTAAAACTAAAGGAGAAATTATTATCAACGACAACCTTAATTTCTCATTCCTTAAATTTAGCTAACATTTAAAAAATATTTAAGAATATGAAAAAACACAATATTTTATAAAATAACAAACGATAATAATAATAATAATATGTAAATGAAGAATCTAATAAAAATATAGTGAAAAAAAAACCTTCAAAAGAAGTGTAAATAAATAAAACAAGTAAAGGAAAAAAGCATATCATTTTAGAGTACAAGGTTTTAAATTCATCCATACATGTGTGGATATTTCAATCCACATTTTCATATATCTAAGGCTTTGTCATCCATATTTCCATAATGAAATATAAAAATGTTGATAAATATTTATAATCTAAATAAAATAATAAAATAAGTACTTGGCCAAAGGTTAACTTTTACCCTAAAAAATGACCAGGTTAATCAATTTTTAGTCTCAAATTCCAACCTTCGACTTAGATAAAAGTAGTAATGTTTACCGTTTGTCCAACTTCGATTACATTCACCTAGGCTTCTTCTTCTTCTTTTTTTTTTTTCTCTTTTTTTAATTCAATAACATATAGAGGCGGAGTTTTGAACCTTTGGTATTTTTAATAAAATGATATAACGATTTCCTAAGTTGAGTGGTGCTTAGATGGGATACATTCGCTTACTTATTTCAATTTAAAATAGTGTGTAAAAAAATTCAAAGGGTAATTTCAATAAAAATATATCAATCTCAAACAAATGGATGCATAAGATTAAGGCCGTTAAATCAAACTTATAATTTTTTACAAAAATATCTAACTCTAGAGCTATCTTTCTCTAAAACACTATCATCTTCTACTTTCGTCTTATAATTTATTGAATACATGTGAGATTACTTTTTTTAATAGCTCTTGTGACAGAAGCCTAATAGAAAGTAGAAATTATCATATTTATTCCAATCTAAAGAAGAATTGCAATATTTATCTGAAATAAAGATCTAATTTGATAGAATTAAAAATTTGGTTTACCATACCAAGTTCAAGAGTAAGAATAATTGATATTTTCTCCATAAAATTTTAACTTTATTTAAAAGTATTTAACACAACTCTCCATTTCAATAGTTTCAATCTTCACCTCGTATTTGTAAAAACAATAGTGCTAATTCCAACTGTACAGAAAAAAGTGATACATTAACACGTCCACGAATTAATCGTATATATATATATATAAATAAATGAATAAATAATATACTTGGTGGCCTAAATTGGACTCATTCATAAAGATATTTGCAACCAAACAAAGAATAAATAATAGTTTAAAAGCAAGAGAGAGAGAAAGAACCTCGAAAAATTCAAAGACCACACTGTAAGTTTGACCGTCAAAAAGGGAATCAAAGAGGGTAAAACACATGGCCTTCAAACCTATAACAAGTCCTTTACAATTTTTTTTTTCAGAACAAAAATTAAAAAACAAAAATTAAAATACTATTTTAGTTGATATACTTTAAACTTCATCCTATTTTTTACTGATGTATTTCTAAATATTTAAATTTAATCTTCCTTACGCTCTCTAAAAAAAATCTTAAAATTGTGCTCTACTATTATTTTAAAGATTATTTTTATTAAAGTTAGCTCAATAACAATAATAAGGTTAAAATATTAGTTTAGTTTTTGTACTTTCAAATATCTAATTTTAATCTTTGTACTTTTAATAAATCTTAAAATTGATCCATATGATAAATTTGAAGTTAATTTTTATCCAAACTTATTAAATAATAGTAATAATTTCAATATAAAAAAGATATAATGTGAATATACTTTCAAAATTTGTAGAAAAAAATTTATAGACACTATTTCTTTTAAGAAAATTTTTACAGTTAACTAATAGTAGAGATCAAATTTAAGCTCTATTGAAAGTACAAAAACTAAATGTGAATATTTAAAAGTATATTGACCAAAATGATACAATGCTCACAGTACAAAAATCAAAATAATTTTTAATCTAATAATATTCAGGCAAGAAAAAAGGAATATGGTTAGTAGAGACTAAACTTTTTAGAAAAAGAAGTTAACAATAAACTAGTGAATAAATATTATTAAGAATACATTATACTAAAATTTAGACATTTAAAATTTAAAAAATTAAAATAGAATAAAATTTAAAGTGAGGGATGAAAATAGTGTTTTAATATGATATATAAGTCCGAGTGTAATATGAAAAGCCTGCTCCCCACTGTAAAAATATACGAAATAAAATAATGGATCTCGGTAATCTGATCACAATTATGCTCAAAGCTTGCCCAGCACCGCTTCTTAGACAAAGGAACAGATTAAACTTTTTATAAGAGAGAGAGAGTGTAAGACCTTTTTTTTTTTTTTTTTTTTTTTTTTTTTTTTTTTTTTTTTGGAGGATACTTTTGACCTAGTAATCATCTCTTAGGGTTGCTAAATAATGACTAACCAACTAGCTTCTATATTATAAAATGTGAAAAGGGATTTTCAAATTTTACTGCTTTTGTTTAACAGTGAACCCATGTGGCTTGCATGCCAAACCCTACTCCTCAATGGAATATCTTATTATAATATAAAGTTTCTAGTTGCAAATAGTATCATTGATTGTTAAATATATGAGATGTTTGTATTTTTTTTAGTGCATGCTTAAGAATGAATGAATATAATATTGAGGATTTTTAATGGGCGTCAAATAGAGTTACAATATTTACAGATTTTGTTATAGGGGATTATGACATTTTTTTTTCTTCATTATCATTTATAAATGATAATTCCTTGTTGTTCACATGAGATTCCACCAAACAATTGAGAATGAGGTATGTGTAATTGAACGCTATATTTTTATTTATTTAAATGTAGTGGATTATAATCTCTAATGTTTCTCCTCTAATTCTTTCTCTCTCATATACAATTGTTCGAGGACTTTGCAGCTTGTTCTCGAATGTGGTATTGTCTCGAGGATTTCGCAGCTTGTTCTCGAATGTAGATCGATTTGTCTTGAGAACTTTGCAGCTTGTTCTCAAGTGTAGACTTGTCTTGAGGATTTGACAGCTTGCTGAAGGTGTTCGGATTGTAGCTTGTTGAAGGTCTTCAACTTACAGCTTGTTGAAGGTCTTCGGCTCATAGCTTGTTGTAGGTCTTCGACTTGTAGCTTGTCGCTTGTTGAAGATTTTCAGGTTGTTCAAAGGCTTTGCAGCTTGTTGAAGGTATTCGACTTATAACTTGTTGAAGGTTTTCGACTTGTAGCTTGTTTAAGGTGTTCGACTTGAAGCTTGTTGAAGGTTTTCGGCTTATAGTTTGTTGAAGTCCTTCAACTTATAGCTTATTGAAGGTCTTCAAGTTGTTCAAGGGCTTTGCAACTTGTTCTCGAGCGTAGATTTGATTCGAGAGCTTTGAAGCTTATTCTCGAATGTGAATTTGTATTCAAGGGCTTTGTAGCTTGTTCTCGAATCTGAAGTTGTCTCGAGGGCTTTGCAGCTTGTTCACGAGTGTGAAGTTGCAATGAATCTCAAAGAAGTGTTCTTGATCTTCGAGGCAACGTTCTTCGTTCAAGAAATGTTTAATCTCCAGAAGTGCAGAGAGTTTTATAGCATTTGTTGTAGAATTCTCTTTAGATCTTCTCTATAGAGTCTTTAATCTCTCCTACTGGTATGTTGTGATCGAGGGCTGAAACAGCTTGTTCTCGATGTTGAAAACTTCAATGGATTCGTGACATGTTCTTGACGATCTCCGTGAAGTGTTTTTCATTCAGATGGTGTTTGATCTTCAGGAGCTTCTGGAGACTTCACAACTTTTGTTTTTGAATTCTCTCTGAGCTTCTTCAGTTCTAACCCTTGAAAATGAAGGAGGAAGGTTTCTATTTATAAAGTTTCTCTAGGCCTCCAGATGGCCTTGGGCCTATTGGACCAGGCCAAGTTGATGTTGGGCCAATCTTTTGGGTTGGACCTATTGACCTTAGACCAACTCTTTTGAACTGAGCCTATTTGACTTTGGGTTAGTCTTCTGGGTTGGGCTTGTTAATTTTTGGGCCTCGTCTCTGAACTGGGCATGGTTTTGGACCAAACTTTTTTAACTAGGCTTGGCTAATTTGGCCTCAATTTGGGTTTTGATCTTCCAAATTTTAAATTAACCCAAATATGTACCTGAATTTTTCATAATTTAATTTAGGGACCCTTATAAATTTAATTAATCCCTAATAAATATAACTTTGCCATCAATGTTGGGTGATAACGTAACAATTTTTTATTTATCAAAATTTCTATTCCAACATTTGTATTTCCAACTTTCACCTATATATTCTTTTTCTTCCTCTCTCTTTGCCTTCATTTGCATATATCAATGAATCACTAATTTACTATAAGTAGTTGTTCTTACAGTAGATCACTAAAACAATAATGAATTAGTGAGTCATTGATATACTAATGAATTAGTAAACGATACATAATGAATTAGTTAATCAGTAATTCGTTAACGAGTTAGTCAATCAATAATGGTAATAAATTAGCCATTTTAATGAATTATTGATATCAGAAAATCAGTGATATTAGTGAACTAATGATATATTGAATTAGTAAATATGAGTAAATTGTTGATTGAACTTTTTAATCTTTAAAATATTTAGTTTGAACATGAAACATTAGGGCCTATTTGGTATGTAATCCAGATTCTGTTTTATGTTTTCGGATTTACTGAATTCAGTGAATATGTGTTTGTCATATGTGTTTTCGAAAACTATTTTCGGATTCTGTGATCCAAAAGAACAAATTCTGAAAACAACATTTTTATGTTTTCATTGTATCCAGATTCTGAATTTTAAATTTTAAAATGCAGAATTATATTAAACAAAAATCAAAATCTTAATAAATACAATATTTCATGTTATAAACTTAATTTACTTTTGTTAGATTAAAATATGTATAATATAATTGTAACAAACAGTTTAAAAAAAAAAACGGAAAGGAAAAAGTCGGGAGGGCTTCGCCCTCCCCTTCCTCTCTCTCGTTCGCATCATCTGGAAAAGCGGCCGCCGACACCTTCTTCTCCTTCCCCTCTCTCTTTCTCCCTCTTCTTCTCCCCCCTCTCTCTCTCACAGTCTCTCCTTCTCTCAAGACTCTCTCTCACGCTGTCCCCTCTCTCTCATCCCAGATTCGAAACATCACGCCGCCGTTTTCCCTCGCGCAGCGCCGACCTACTCGTCATTCGAGCACCCATATCGCCGCAAGTAGCAAGCCGCACGCCCCTACTCGATTCAGCGTGGTCGCCGTCAGCCTCGCCGCCGCCAGCACGTCTCCGTCGTGAAGCACGCCGGTTGATCCGCGAGACCCATCGCTTGGTTCAGCCGGTTCAAGCTTGTTTCGACCGGTTTTTGAGGAACAAAGACCGATTCTGGATAGATCGGGTTGCAAGGATCCCAGATCTGCCACCCAGCGCCGCCGTCGCCTGCAGAGCCGCCGTTTGTCTCCTTCCGTGCGGTCGCTCGGTCCGTTCCTTAGCTCACTTGGAACTTCGTTGGATGAGTTTTACTCTTATTTGGGATCGTTGTATTAGGTTCGTTGTGTTTCGGTTTACTAATATTGTGCATGTTCTTCGTTAGGAGCTTTATTTTGGAAGTAGAAGTACGTTTGGAGCACGTCACGCTTCTCTCAAGTCGCTCGTCGTGGTCGAATTTCTGTAAGTAGTCGTTGGACTAAACTACCCCTAAGTGTAGGGCTTAGGGGCACCGTTGCATGTCGTTTTGTTTTGATTTGAATGTCTTAGAATCTGGTAGCGTACCTTAGTCAGATTTGGCCTTATAGTAGCATGCTACGTTGTGAGAGTCGAAGTTGTGCCTGAACTGAAGTCCGCCTGTTCTTATTGATGTGAACCTGTGTTGAAATATCGTGCATGCTATATCAAATGTTGTTCATACTTCATAGTGGTTATCCCTTCATGCTTGGATGTGATCTGATTTAGTAGAGCTGATGTAAGGTTGTTCTGAGATTTCTGAATGTGTTAATGTGCTTTGTTGTGTGTCCCGAGCCTAATAGTCTCGTGCTTAGTTTCGAAGTAACTTGAAAAGTGTCGTTGAGCCTTAGGATTGTATAGAGTCCTTCGCCCTAGTACAGGCCCATGAATGAGCCCGTGGTCGATTGTGCGCGGTAGTACTGCCTTCGATGCTTTATGGGATGTGATGGTCCGTCTCCCATCCAGTTGTGCGACTCGGGGTGTGACCCTTAGAGTCAGAGGGGTTGGATAGAGTCCTTCGCCCTAGTATAGGCCCGGAAATGAATCTCGTGGTCAGATGGTGCCAACTGAAGGGATTTTGAATTCCCGCAGCGGAAGACGTTGTGAAACGTCGTTGATCCGTTGTGTAAAACGTGTCTTAAAATTGAATCTATCTCATAGATCCTAGGCTAAACATGCAAAATAGGAGAAGAAAACGATGAAGGAACTATAAGATACTTACTTGTTGAAGAACTCTTCTTCAACGCTTTTCTCCTCCGGTCACGATCTCTCTCGATCCAACGATCTCCTCGAACACGAACCACGATCCGAACAGGGAGACACCTCTAAAGGGTCTTCTCGGTTGTTCTCGGAAGGTGGAGGGAGAGTAGGTGGGACTCCCTTTGGTTTTGGGTGAGGAGAAGTTTTAGAGAGAATTGAGAGAATTCTAGAGAGAAAACACTTGCTCTCTTTGGATGGAAATCCAAAAAATGGCAAATGGCACACCAAACGCTTCTTGCAAAGCCTTTAAATACTATTGTGTGATGGAGTTAAAACCTCCACCAAATCACAATTTTACCACAACCATATAATATACAAATCACATTTGCATAAATGTGGAATTATAAATTGAATCACATTCAATTTAATTTCTCACAATTCAATTTCTCCAAATAGCACTAATTAATCAATTAGGCTATACCATAGTTTATTATGAATCTCATTCACATCAAACTATATATTATGCCATCTATATCTCATATAAATGACATAAATACCCAAATAATGAATTTCAACACTTCAAATTCACACCAAACTGTAAACCCTCAATTTGTCCAATTTGAGCCAACCGAGGAACCTAATGGACCTACACGTGACGAGCTCCAATGATCCGAGACTAACCTGTCAAACTCTTTGACCCAGCTTATTCAACATTCATTAGCTCTGATGAACACTCCACTAAATCCGTGAGTTGCACTCTCATCACCTGTAGGACAAGTTATGTCCATCGATATAACCAATACCCATGAGTCGACCCTTCACAGGTTGTTCGTAGTCACAGCTGGGTCAAATTACCATTTTACCCCTGTGTCTACCTCTTGCTCCTTAAGTCCCACTGCTCCTCTAATGAACAACTACGTTGCATGGTCCAACCATAAACAACAACCCTCTCAAAGCCAATGAGAGAGTGGGGCCCCGTTGTTCAAGCCACGGAGACAAAGACTTAAGGGAACAACCCCTCTAGTTTCCCTAAGTGGGAACGAGTGAATTCCTTCTTGCGTAGTCAAGTTCCCCGCCTCCCACGTGGTCTCGCCCCTGAGAAGATAGGCATATTGGGCGAGCAACGTGGTCACCCTCACCCGTACTAGTCAAAGGACAAATTCCCGCAGACAGGAGTTCGTGACACGCTCAGGATTAAGGTCGAGTCACTAATGGTCATCTACGAATTTATTAGCTCTATACTGTTAACGGTGTTACATCGATGAAGTCTAATAATTCACGGTCCGGTCTTGTACAATCTCATTGCACAGATGCCCCCACTCGCATGTCAACCACATGAACGAAGTTAGATCACCTCGCTTGTATCTAATACAAAGCGGGCGCATCCACGAGTGTATCCGTGGATTAGGTCTCCAACCCTATCCATATCGTGCAGACCGTTCGGGTCATTAACTCGAATGTGATTCTCCCTGTGTGTCCACTACACACCGTTCAAGTTCTTAGTTCTCTCATAATACAATGACCCTGGAGCTTAGTCTATTGGATTAAGTTTATGAAAAATGCGAGACACAAAGTTTAAATAAATAACTCTTATTTATTACACAATGTTGAAATAAATAACTCTTATTCATTTACAACTTGGAATATTACAAACTACACGAGATGAGGACATACATCCCAACACCAACCTAGTCCAGAAGCTAAGGATAGGACATAACTGAGAAATCTGAGTGAGTAATAGGGCCAGGATGCTTGGTGAGGTTGTGAGACGGGCTAGGTGTCGTGCTTAGCTAGGTCCAAGGTACGTTCTTTCATGTTCTTTATTATTGGACGAAGTAGAGGTCTTCATCGAGTATTTTTATACTCATTCCTTCTTTATTTCTTCTTTTGTTGCAGGTAAGGCAAACCAGTGAGATGATCACCGACGGCGAGACTCCTGTGAGGCTATGGAAGACTTGTAGGATGTAGTTATGAGTTTTCGTTTAGTAGTGGCTTTTATTTCTCTTACCTGTTGTACTCTGTTTCTGCTGAGTTTCGTGTTAAACTTTAGCATGTCTCGTTCTTTATTCGACGAATTAAAGTATGTTCTGTTTTGTTATCTCTTGTGTTCAAGCGTGTATTTTTTGAATGTTGTCTGAGAACTCCGGGAGACCTGAGCCCAACCCGTTGATTTCTGTGTAATTTGGAGGAGGCTGGGTACCCTTGTGAGCCTTTTTGAAGTGTTTTGTCCAGGTTCAGCTTTTGTAAATTTTTGGTTTGTCCAGGTTACGCCGTTATGCTGCCGGATTTTTGGCGCGAACGACACAACTTGGAAGTAATGTCCCGAGTAGGAAGTGTTCAATTACGAGGTGTTACAGTTGGTATCAGAGACTAGGTTTTAGATCTTGTATACTGCCTACATCGTAGGTGTTTAGTCCTTCATAGCCTCTCGCAATAAACTCGTCGGGTCATCAACAGGTTTGCTTTTTACTTAGTAAGTGGTAGGAAGTTCGTTGTTGAGGTTGTTATGCTTTCTTTTGTGTTGTACTTCTAGAAATGTTATTGATGTTCTGTTCTCTGTTGGTTTTAGATTATGGTACGTGGTAGAGGTCGTGCAAGAGCAGCTGCTGGTGGTCGAGGTCGGGGTGGTCGTAGGGGTCGAGGTCGAAGGGCCCGAGACTAGGAACCGACCGTCGATGCACCACAGGTTGAGCACTCCGAGCATCAGAAGGAACTCAACCAGGATGTCCTAGTGGTCGAGGAATCAGCTGGGCAAAATGTAGGAGCCCAGGAGAGGGCAAATGTTCAAGTACCGAACGTGCAAGAACCGTCGCCGGTTGCTGAACTCATGACATGCATTCAGCAATTGATTCAGGTGAATATAGCGAGTCAAGCTAATCAGACAGCTATGTTCACTCAGGCCATGAAAGCCCTGGCAGGCTGAAACCAGGAACCAGCGCCTGCGCAAAATCAAAGGGCTGCACCGACTCATACTTTTGGGGCAGCGACCGAAGAGGCGGGATATCTGAAGAATTTCAAGAAGTATGACCTGCCTTTTTTTGATGGGTCGGTAGATCATGTAGCTGCGAAAGCATGATTTGCGGTCGTGGATGATATTCTCGGGTCAAATTGGTTGCCCCGAGCACCAGAAGGTTCAGTGCACAGTCTATGCGTTAAGGAGAAGTGCTCTCCTATGGTGGCGAGCTGTTGTACGATCCATAGATGTCAGTGCAGGACCGATAACTTGGACGTAGTTCCAAGAAGTGTTCTACGAGAAATATTATCCGGCTGTGCTTAGAATCGAGAAGAAAGCTGAGTTCGTAAAGCTAAAGCAAGGGCCGAACCAGACGGTTGAGGAGTACGAGCATGAGTTTACTGCTCTATCTCGGTTCACCCCTGATATGGTGGATACAGAAAAGAAGAAGGTGGAGTGCTTCCTCACAGGTTTACGAGGAGGTGTACGTGGGTCAACAGTTGCTCACGATCCCTAGACTTATGCTGCAGCAGTTCGAGTGACATCCCTGATTGATACAGACCTGAGGCTGCATGGGTTCGTCGTTGGCCAGAGTTCAGGGGCAGGTAAGAGTTCTGGGACCAACCAGAAGAGGAAGTTTGAACAGACCTTTGCTAGGCCAAACAGATCTGGAACTCAGGGACATCAGCCCCAACAGGCTCCAAGCAGGGGTTCATGTTACAGATGTGGAGTTCAGCACAGCAGGACCTATCATGCAACTAGCAAGATCTGTAATAATTGTGGGAAGTTGGGCCACTTGTCATCTGTGTGCAAGCGAGGAGCCGAGATCGGTAGTGTCTGCGTTATAATCGTGGGAAGCTCAGGCACTGCCAAAGCTTTGACAAAGAAAGAAAGATGAGTCTGGAAACCGCCAGAGAGGTGGAGTCTACGCGAGTGCAAACAGAAACGCAGGAGGTTCCGGTGCTGTGGTGACAGGTACACTACCCGTTCTTGGCCACTTGGCTCTTCTTGCTCATTTGATTCAGTTCTTCACACTCTTTATTTCGTTGTTTTTGTGAGGCAAGCCTGGGTAGAAGTAGAGCCTCTAGATGTTGATTTGGCAGTAGCTACCCCGGTGGGTAGAGAGTTAGTAGCTCGAGAAAAGGTTAAATCTGGTCAGGTAGTGGTAACGGGTCATGTGCTAGATGTGACGTTGGTTGTGCTGGACATGAGCGACTTCGATGTAATCCTAGGCATGGATTGGTTGTCTGCGAACCATGCAAACATCGACTGTCATTGCCGAGAGGTGGTGTTTCGGCCTCCGACAGAGTCCAGTTTCAAGTTCAAGGGAATTGAGACTGGAGAGTTTCGGAAGATGATTTCAGCTCTCAAAGCAAAAAAGTTGATAAGTGAAGGGGCTTGGGCCCTCTTAGCTAGTGTTGCTGATACAAGAAACAAGGGACCGAAGTTGAGTTCGGTTCCTATTGTTCGAGAGTTTACAGTGTGTTCCTTGAAGAGTTGCCTGGTCTACCCCCAGTCCGTGAGGTAGACTTTAGTATTGAGCTTGAGCCCAGGATGACTCCGTTGTCTAAAGCTCCCTACCGAATGGCGCCAACAGAATTGAAGGAGCTTAAGACTCAGTTGTAGGAACTCCTGGATAAGGGGTTCATCCGTCCCAGTGTTTCGCCTTGGGGTGCGCTGGTGTTGTTTGTGAAAAAGAAAGATGGGTCGATGCGGTTATGCATTGACTACTGAGAGCTGAACAAGGTTATAGTGAAGAACAAATACCCTTTACCCAGGATCGATGATTTGTTTGACCAACTACAAGGAGCGACACTATTTTTTAAAATCGACCTGCGGTCAGGGTACCATCAACTGAGAATCAAGGATGAGGACATTCCAAAGACTACCTTCAGGTCCAGGTACGGACACTATGAGTTCATGGTGATGTCCTTTGGCTTGACGAATGCCCCAGCATCATTTATGGAGCTTATGAACAGAGTATTCAAGGAGTTATCATTTGTGATCGTCTTCATCGACGATATTTTTGTGTACTCCAAGTCAGAGGAGGAGCATGAAGTTCATTTGACGGAAGTGTTGAAAGCTTTGAGAATCAACAAGTTGTATGCAAAGTTCTCCAAGTGTGAGTTCTGGTTGCAGCGAGTAGCCTTCCTAGGACACGTGGTGTCTAAAGAAGGTGTAATGGTGGATCCCGCCAAGATTGAGGCAGTGACAGATTGGCCCTGCCCTAAGACAGTCTCCGAAGTGCGAAGCTTTTTGGGTCTTGCAGGCTACTACAAGAGGTTTGTCAAGGATTTCTCCAAGATAGCCACACCGTTGACTCAGTTAACTCGGAAGGGAAATCATTTCGTGTGGTGTGAAGCGAGTTTTCAGGACCTCAAGCGCAGGCTAGTCTTTGCACCTGTGCTTGCAGTACCTGATGGCTCAGGAAGTTTTGTGGTCTACAGTGATGCCTCTAAGAAAGGTTTGGGTTGTGTGTTGATGCAGAATGGAAAAGTGATCGCCTATGCCTCTCGTCAGTTGAAGGATTATGAGCGGAATTACCCAACCCATGATTTGGAGTTGGTTGTCGTGGTCTTCGCGCTGAAGATATGGCGACACTACTTGTATGGGGAAAAGATTCAGATGTACACGGACCACAAGAGCCTCAAGTATCTTTTTACCCAGAAGGAGTTGAATATGAGGCAACGCAGATTGCTGGAGTTAGTAAAGGACTATGAGGTTGAGATACTGTACCATCCAAGCAAAGCAAACGTTGTTACTGATGCCCTTAGCAGGAAGGTGGCTCACACCTCAGCCCTGGTCACGAGACAAGTTCCTTTGCGTTCAGAGTTGGAATGTGCAGAGATAGTAGTTGTGGTGAGTCAAATCACAGCACAACTGAACCAGTTGTCGGTACGACCGACCTTGAGACAACGAGTTATTGAGGCTCAGCAGGGAGACTCAAGTCTTGAGGACTGTTGGCGTTAGGCAAGAAGTGGTGAGGAAAGCGAGTTCTCTGTGATAGCAGACGGTGGACTACTGTTCAGGGGACGGTTGTGTGTTCCTGCTGAGAGGAGTCTCAAGGAGGAGATTTTATCTGATGCTCATAACTCTCCATTTTCAGTGCATCCAGGAATCACTAAGATGTATCAGGACTTGAAATCATTCTATTGGTGGTGTTGGGATGTATGTTCTCATCTCGTGTAGTTTGTAATATTTCAACATTGTGTAATAAATAAGAGTTATTTTATTCGACGAATTAAAGTATGTTCTATTTTGTTATCTCTTGTGTTCAAGCGTGTATTTTTTTGCATGTTGTCTGAGAACTCCGGGGGACCTGAGCCCAACCCGTTGATTTCTGTCTAGTTTGGAGGAGGCTGGGTATTCTTATGAGCCTTTTGAAGTGTTTTGTCCAGGTTCGGCTTTTGTAAACTTTTGGTTTGTCCAGGTTGCGCCGTTATGCTGCCATATTTTCGGCGCGAACGACACAACTTGGAAGTAATGCCCCGAGTAGGAAGTGTTCAAATTACGAGGTGTTACAATAATATATTATAAATTATATAATAATATATTCTAAAATAATAATTCTATAAAATTTATAAACAACATGTTCATGAATTAATTAATATTGACTTATATTTAATCTAATAATTAGTTTTGCAACTACAACTAATTTTATGATCTATAAATATGTTATAGGACACTTTAAACAACTGTTTATAATGAAATCAAATTTCTAAATCTGCTACCAAACACATATCTGAAAACATGAAATGCAACTTTGTTTTCATTGAAACTCTTGTTTTTAGATTTCTGTTTTTAGATTGCTTACCAAACAGGCCCTTAATTTTCTATTCTTACCCTTCGTTTTCCAAATTGCTATAATTGTTCTTATTTGGGTCATTTTACTAGTATCACAAGTAGTAGTACGCTATAATATTTGCTAGGGAATGCTTGAAATGTATATTTGTGTATTATTTTGTAAAATGGAAAGTTTGGAAATAAAATTGTTGAGAGTAAAATGTTTGTATTTAAGATCAATGTAGATATTAGAAAATCTAGCTAGGTCAAAGTATGATTAATTATGCCTATAAAACAAAGAGGGAGAAAATAGAATGTAGTGTGGTGTGTTAGCCCAAATCAAATTACGGTCTACTATTAGAGTAGAGATAAACTCGAGAAAATGATGAGGGATTCAAAGTAGCTTTGATACCAAATATAAAAGAGCTATATCTCAATTATGTTTGAGAACTCCTCTTATTTAAGGTAAACACCAACAATAATAAGAAGAAAATCCCATGAGCAAAGTGATAAGCAATCCAAAAAAGTTAAATAGAATTTTACTTGAAAATTTTGATCGATGATCTGGAATAAAGGAGATTTATATCTTCAAGATTTCAAACTCTCCACAATCTAATGGATCAAACTAGATTGAAAGTTCTAAACATGCATTCGAAACACAAACATGCAAAAAAGGCATAAAGCTTGAGAGACTAAAACTTAAATATGACATTTCATTCAACTTCGACTTATTTTCAATTGACAAAATGGCAATCCTAAGGACACAACCTTTCACCTATGTAGTCTAAATTCAACCCCAACCTTTCAAATCTATATATGAACCAAATTCAATGTAAACACATGAATTAATTAATAGGTACATAATGCATTAATTAGGATGTGAATGAATTTGGATTCTTAGATTCATTATGCCCCTTGGATGAAAGGTGCCTCTTCAAGCTTGAAATGATGCAATTCTTCATAATGTGTAGACACCTTAGTTTAGAAGTAAGTATTAAAGTTTTCTTGTAGTATTTTAGCTTTAATGATTGGGCTTGGTATAACGATTGGTTCATCACTGGCTTGAATTTAAGTTGATTCTATTGACTATGAAACTAAACTATCTTTGAGCTTGATTGAGTTGGTCTATTAATTTTTTCCTTATCAATAGATGTTTAAGAATGTACTTTAAGTTTGACGTTTTTACTAAAAATGCGTTGCTTTTGACATAGTGGTTCACTAGAAGTATCCATGTCAAGAATCTACTAGAATCTAAGGGAAATAGTCATGGAAAATTAGCTCCTCAACTTTACAGGAGTTCGAACTCAAGACCTCTCACTCTGATGTCATCTAAAATCATTATTCGACCCAAAAGCTTAAGTCGATAGGTTGAAGTAAATTTAATTATATCAATATAGTATTGTTGGGATTTATGCCCTAAACTTGTGTAATTTTGATCAAATAAATAAAGAGTTATTTGTTTTGATAAAATTATATTCTTGCTTTATAAATCCAATAAACTAAGCTCCAAGGTTATAATATATCTTGAACATCAGTGTAGTGGACACTATTTGGATTGTGTTCAAGAATATAACCTAAATGGTCTATGGTATAAGAATAAGGTTGGAAAACTCATTCTGGTAACACCATGGATGCAACCCACTTTGTAATTAGTACAAATGAGGTAATCCAACTCATTCATGTGGTTGACATGCGAGTGGGGGCATCCTGTATGAAGAGTTCATACAAGACCAGACTGTAAATTATTAGTCTAACCAGTGTAACACCGTTAACAGGATAAGACTGATAATTTATAGATGGTCATTAGTGACTCAACCTGAATCCTGAGTAAGTTAAGAACTTCTGTTTATAGGGGTTTGTCCTTAGACTAGTATGGGTGAGAGTGGCCTGTAGCCGACTCAATAAGCCTACTTTCTCAGGGACAGAACCTCGTAGGTAGCTGGGGACTTAACTATACAAGATGAAATTCACTCATTCCTACACTGAGGAATTAGATAGGTTCTTCCCTTAATAACTGACTCCAGGTCTTGAACAACGGGGCCCCGCCCTCTATGAGGGTATGAGTCTATGGTAGGACCTTAGACTTGTTGTTCATTAGAGGATCAGTGGTGCTTAACAAACAAAGAGGTAATCAAAGGGGTAAAACGGTAATTTGACGCAGCTGTGATTACGAACAACCTGCGAATGGTCGACTCATGGGTAATGATTATATCAGTGGACACAATATAATCTACAGTGAGGAGAGTGAAACTACAAGTCTATAGTGGAGTGACTTGTAGTTAATGAATATTGATTAACTGGATCAAAGAGTCTGATCAGTTAATCTCACATCATTGGAGCTCATGAACTGTAGTTCCATTAGGTCCCTCCGTTGGCTTAACATGGTTATATTGAGGGTATAAAGTTAGAAATGAAATTGAAGTGTTCAATTTCATATATGAGATGTCATATCAGTTATATATGATATAATTGATATAATATATAATTTTGATGTGAATTAGATTCACATATTAACTATATACTAAAGAGAGAATGAAAGAGGGATATATAGGATGGTAATTTCTACCTTATTTCCCTATACATATAGTTGCATGAGATGCAACTTTAACCTAAGCCTTGAAAAACCCTAGTGGGTCATTTTGTTGCTGGAAAGGTTCCAAAAACACAATCTCTCTCACAAAACATCTCATCTCACCTAAAGGGAACCCACCTTCCTCCCTCACCTAGAGAACAATGGAGAAGATCCGGTGGTAGTGTTCATGATCGCTTGGGTTCGTGTTGCTGAGATCGTGATCGTGGGAGAAGGAGCACTCGAAGAAAAGTTCTTCAAAGGTATTATTCTTGTTGTCCATCTTGCTATTGTATGCTTAATCTAGTTAGTTTTGTTCTTGAAGGTAATCCATGTAATGAAATTAAAAACACGCGATTCACAATCGCTTCCGCTGCGGGAATCGTATCCCTTCAATTGGTATCAGAGTCCAATTGCGTTCGTAATTTACGTTTTGGATTTATCAAGAACGAGGTGGGATTTATTGTTTTGCATGTGATGTATGAACAGTTTGCAATTTAGACGTTTTCAATTTTGGCACTTAGATTTACAATTTTTCATTGAATCGTTCAATGTAAGGGCCCAATGTTTTGAGAAATTTTAATTGTAAATAGAGTCTGTAAGTCCGTGTCGATCGAGACAAGGTGGTTGCTAAGAAGATCGAAGAAAAAACGAGCTACAAATGGAGCTTTTTCTTTGCTGTCTGTGTGCAGTGTTGCAACGTTCTTCATTGGCGTTGCAATGCTGCGCTTGGGGAAGGAGGCGCGCAAAAGACGACAGTGTTGCAACGCTGGTATCAGCGTTGCAATGTTGCTGCTGAGGCGCGCTTCAACGGGCAGAAGAGGACAAACCGCAGCGTTGCAACGCTAGTATCAGCGTTGCAATTCCACAGGCGTTTCACGCGAAGTTGCAATGGGTAGAAATCATATTTATTATATATAATAAATATAAAAATATTTTATATTTATTTATATTTAATTTATTTAATTTTAATTAATATAATTACATTATATTAATTAAAATTATTTTTAGGGTACCAAAATTGGTCTAATTTTGCTATTTAAATTATGCAATTGTTGTGTAATTATTGTCATGTATAATGTATGCTTTTAATTTAGAAATCCCACTTTAGGTTAAGTATTTTCATGCATCATTTATAATATAAAGAGTTATATTATATACTTTGCATGATTAATTAATATAAAGTGTTATATTAATTTTCGGACAACATTGACATGCATTATATTTCATGACATGATTATGCTATATATATCTTATTATTCATGAGATGAATGATCAAGCACTATAACATAGTATGTATGTCACCTAAGGTTGATTATTAGTTTTAAAATGTTTAGAACTTGAAATAATAGATCTTAGGTTATCTAGTTCTAATTAGATTAGAATTAGGAACCAAGTAATTTATAAACAATGATTAAAAGAAGAACTCTGTCTAAGGAAGGTTTTGTCTAGGCTGTGTATTTAAGCTGACGGAAACGGAACACCCCTTCCTGGGAACTGACCTAGGAGTGAATTTTAATCAGAGAGTTTATAAATTACAGTAGCGTCAGCGGGTTTATTAAGAAGTTAATAAACTAGAAATCTTAGGTTTAATATAAAGAGTTATATTAGCAAACTTAGGACAAAATCAATATAAGAGTTATCCGTTTCCACCAAATCAATTGTAAACATATTTGTCTACAATTTCAAAACTTTATTATGAGATCAATTACCAATTTACAATATATATTACTATTTGCAAGATATATGGAATATTTAGAATAATACTGGATATTGGGATTTATATCAATTTTTCTTCTCCCCTAAAAATCATTTTTATCTTATGTAAAGTGAAAGGTCTGAATTTTTTGTGACTTTTTTTTCCTTACTTTGTTTTCACAATAAATCAAATACAAACACATTTGTCTACAATTTCAAAACTTAATTATGTGATCAATTATAAAATTACAATATATATTATCATTTACAAAATGTATGTTAGGGATATTTGCAAAAGTAATGGATATTGGGTTTGATATCAATATATTTTTTCCAATAAAATTCATTATTTAGAACTTTTACTCTTCAAATATGAACTTTATTCTTTTTTTTATGCACAGGTTCATCACTACTTTTTTATTTTAATTTAGGTAAGTATTAATTTAGTATTAATACTTTGCATATAAAGAGTATTTATTTAAATTTGTCTAAACACATGTATTGTCTATGGACATCTTTAGAATGGAATAAATAGTTTACCTTGTGAAGATGTTAAAAATATGCCAATATACTTAAATATTTTATGTCATATTGAAGTTGCATATCTACAAAATATTAGATATGTATCAAGGTCCTAGCAACGCCATTATGCTACCGAAATTTTCGGTGCAAGTGGTGTTGCTTAGTAACGTCCCTAGGAAATTTTGAGTTTGAAAAATTAGGGTCGTTACAGTTGGTATCAGAGCATGAGTTTTAGATTCTGCATACTCGCCTACATCGTGGACAACGATCCTTATAGCCTTTCGCAGGAAGTCGCCTCGTTATCTCCAAGTTTGCTTTTATTTTGTAAAGTAGTTAAAGTTATTTGAGTTGCTTGTGTGTTGACACTTGTTATGCCATGCTTTTGACTTCTTTGTTCTTGTGCTAAGCTAGTTTAGAGTTTAAGTTTAGATTATGACTCGAAGACGTGATCGTTGTAAAGTTCTAGCAACTTTCGAGGATGAAAGTTTTTCTTAGATAGGTATATTGTGACGCCCTGTAAAATTATGTGCTTTAATTGTATTTGTTTTAAATTTGAATCTTTGGATAATCAGATCAGGATTAGGAAATGGGGTTTCAAAGTTTAAAAAATGATTAAGATTTCTGTTTTAGTAAGGTTTAGAATTTCTTTTTCTAAAAGGATTAGAATTCTTTGTTCTAAAAGGATTAAGACCTTTTGGTGTCTATTTAAACTAGAGTATTAACAACTTAAAGACACACTTCAAAACTCTCTTTATCTTCTTCTTTTATCCACTTTCTTCATCTCGTCGGACCGTCGTCGAAAAGTCGCCTCAAACTGGACCATCGTCGGAAAGTTGCTTGATCATTTGCATTTGGAAATGCAAAGACGGTTGAGTTAATAACTCAACTCAATGGAGTTGAGTTATTAAGCTATCAATTATAATTGTTGGTGAACCAAACAAGGAGTATGGTTATTAACCCAACTCAACCCAACCTAACTACATAAACCAAACACTCGAGGAAAAAAAAAAGATAGAAAAATGATTTTGAAAAAAAAAAACAAATACTCGTACGATTTAAATTGGAAACCCTACTCATACATGCCTTGATACCAAATGCTTCTTTATGCATTATGGGCCTGATGAATCTTCTAATATATTTCTAATTTTGAATATTATTGTAAATTAACTGTGTCAGTAAAGTTGTAAATTAATTTGTACGACTTGCTGCAAGTCTACAATATCATAGCCACGTGTTATTTTTTTATTTTGTTTTTTTAATCATTGCACCAGCTCCAGGATGCCGCGTGTTACATATGTCACGTGTGGTGAAATTATTTCTTTGCATCAATAATTGGCCAATTAAATTTTGGGTTGAAAAATATGTACTTTGGTATTGGGAAAAAAACATTAATTTTTGGTGCACTTTTTTTCTTAAAAAAAATGATTTGCAAGTGTTTTTTAGGTCTTAACTCATTGTTTAATGAGATAGGTGAAGTAAGTTTTTTTTTTTTTTTTTTAATTTTATTTGTGAAGATGAAGATGAGAGATTCAAATCTTTGACCTCTTGATTGAGAGTATATGCTTTAACATGAGAAGACTTAAATTAGAAACTACAATACTTTGGTGTGGAATTTTTTTTATTTTTAGATAAACCATTTCAAGAGTTTCCTTTTAAGTCGTCTCTTAACACTAGTTTATTATTATTATTTTTAAAAATGATAATTTATTAAATAAAAGAAAGTTAGGTACAACTAAATCCTCAATTATGAGAGAAGAAACCAACAAAGGAGAATTATAAGTCCAAAAAAAAATCCTTTTCTTCCGGGATGGAAGAAAGCATTATATCAAAATTAATGTAAAACCCCTAAAATGGATAACTTAGACTAGGAAGTATCACACCTAAAATCCTTTTATTCTTTGAAAAATTTGACAACATAACGACACTACTATAAGGAAACTAAAATTTATAGGAACCTGAAAAGTAGGAAAATCACACTCTCATAACTTAGAATCACTTCATCACCTTCCAAACTACAAATATGTTGAAACATCGCCATAAGAACGAAGGAACTCAGAAAGAAAACAAAGAAAAGATTTTAACAAGAAGACTATTTAAAATTCAACAAAGCCAATACATAATGACAAAACTTAAAAAAAAAATACTCAAGCTAAAACCCTAGGAACGCTCTACGTCATCTCCATAACCTCGCCAAGCCGACGCCCTCGCTAAACCACGTAAGTCTGGGCACCAGCTGAAAAGAACCAAAAGAGTAGCATGGCTGATTATAAAAATATTCAGTAAGTAGCCATACTTAAAATCCAAAGGTTCACACATCACTGCGAACATCAACCAACAAACCACAAACCACAACATTTCTTGATCTTACTTAAGTTGTATAATCTTTTGGCTAAGTTATCACCTAACCTATCCCCACATACGATATTGCCTCATTGCTATACTCTAGAGCTATGCTTACGATCTGTGGGGCTTCACATCTCCACAACGAAAATACAAAAAGAAGGTTCGTAACCCTCAAGCTACATCTCGCGGGTATTGGTTATATCGATGGACACAACTTGTCCTACAGTGGTGGGAGTTCAACTACAGGCTTTAGTGGAGTGTTATCGTAGTTAATGAATAGTGATTAACCAGATCAAAGAGTTTGATCGGTTAATCTCATATCATTGGAGCTCATAAGGTGTAGGTCCATTAGGTCCCTCAGTTGGCTCAATTGGACAAATTGAGGGTTTATAGTTTGGAGTGGATTTGAAGAGGTCAAATTCATTAATTGGGTAGTTATGTCAATTATATGTGATATAGATGACATAATATATAGTTTGATGTGAATTAGATTCATAATAAACTATGAAATAGCCTAATTGATTAATTAATGCTAAATTGGAGAAATTGAATTGAGAGAAATTAAATTGAATGTGATTAAATTAATTATTCCACAATTATGCAAATAGGATTTGTATAATAAGGTATGAGATACCTTACATTATGTGATATGCAAATATGATTTGCATATCATATGGTTGTAGTAAAATGGTGAATTGGTGGAGATTTTAACTCCACCACTCACCATTATAAATAGGTGCTTTGTGAAGCACTTGGTAAGACAAAGTTTTCATTTTTTGGAATTCCACCAAAAGAGAAATAAAGCTCTCTCTCTAATCTCTCTCAATTCTCCATACTTTCTCTCCATCCCAAATTCAAAAGGGAGTTCCACAACTCTCCCTCTACCTTCCGAGAACAACCGAGAAGATCTTTTGGAGTTGTCGTTGTTCGTGAGGATCGTTGGATCGTGGGAGATCGAGAAAGAATTGCTAGAAGTTGTCTACAAGAGGTTAGTAAAACATTTACTGACTGTTTCCCTTCTCAAAACAACATGCTTAACATAGTTTTTATGTGATAAATTCTGTTTTTAAGAAATTTCACACACAACGAATTAACGACGTTTCTCAACGTCTTCCGCTGCGGGAAATCGATTACCCTTCAATTGGTATTAGAGCCCAACGTTGCTCTTCGTTGTGTATTCTGCAATTTCTTAAAATTAAGGTGGGTAGCATTAATTTCATGAGATGAATGTTAATGGTTTGTGAAATGGATGTTTTTGGTTTTGACACTTAGACTAGATTTACATTTTTTCATTCATGAGATCGATGTAAGGGCCCGTTGTTTTGTGCATTATTGTATGTAAATCGAGTCTGTAAGTCCGGGTCGTTCGTGGCATGAGTTGTTGTGAAGAAACGGAGCGAAAACGAGCAAAAAATTCAAAGTAGAGCTGCTGGACAGAGGACAACGTTGCAACGCTGTTCATCAGCGTTGCAACGCTATCCATGCAGATGGAGGGTTTGCAGCAGGCAAGCGTTGCAATGCTGAAGAGCGTGGATGCGCGTGCACCACGCTCAGCGTTGCGACGTTGCAACGCTACGTACGAAGCGCGCGCAGGAAACGTGCATCATGCTCAGCATTGCAACGCTGCTCCGATAGTGGGCAGTTCCAACACCTTTTCCTCGCGAGAGTGTGATGATGGGAGTTATTTTGGCTGTTTTGAAGACCACTTTCTCCATTTTTCTAGTTCAATTTAATATATATTTATGTAATTTGAGTTTTCATTAATTTAATTTAGTTAATGTTAATTATTTAAATTAATGTCCCTAGGGTTCTAAAATCGGTCCTTTTTTACTATTTTAATTTAATTATGAAAGTGTTGTACGATTTAATTATAGGCATAATGTATGTCATATAGTTTTAAAATCGCACCTTAGGTTAAGCATTTCATGCATCATATTTATATTATAAATGTTATAATATACAGAATGCATGATAGGGTTTTATTATAAGAGTTATAATAAAATGCATGTTTTAATTTAGTTAATATAAGAGTTATATTACTTAGATCAAAAGCATTGACATGCATTTATACATGTGATGTATGCTTGTTATAGTTTAATTATTCATGTGATGAATGATCAAACACAATAACATAGAAATGCATGTAAACTAAGTTAATTATTAGTTTTAAATGGTTTAGAACTTGAATAATTAGACTTAGGTTTTCTTTTTCTAATAAGATTAGAATTAGGAAATCAAAATATAACTAATGGATGGTAACTAATTAGTAACTCTGTCTAAGGAAGGTTCTGTCTAAGGCTGGGGTATTTAAGCTGACGCTTTGCGAAACACCCCTACTTGGGAACCGACCTGGGAGTGAATTTTGTATGGAGATTCATAGGTTATATTACGCGTGAGTGCTATTAATTAATCGTTAATTGAATATACTCACATAGACCTAAGTTAATAATATGATTATAGACTTAGGCTAATCCAATATAAGAGTTATATTGGTAGACTTAGGTAAATATTAGCCGATTTATCTAGGTCAATCCCATTAATATAAAGTGTTGAGTGAGAGGAAATTAAGTGTATAAGATACATTTAAGTTTCCATCCACAAATCTCCGTAAAATTCACACCGTGAGATCCATACACGACCTCGTGGCGCAAATGGGAGCGTCCCCCTACGGGTGGCATTTGTATGTGTCAACATTCAAGGTGAATGGAGAGAGTACTTATAATGAGTGAGAGCAGGACTTGTGAAAATGGGACTCACGGTCTCTCCTTTCGATTCACACCGTGAGACGCCCATGATCTGCCTGCTAGTTTGGCCTGGCCCAGACAATCCCTACGAAGGGCTTTGATCATGGGAGTTGGAACAACGTGAATTACCGAAAGGGGTACAATTTTCTTGTTGGTTAGCCTTCATAGTCCTCCCTAGGGCGGCTATTGTTTGGACGATACTTGGAAATTTAAAGATTGAGAGTGACACTCATGGGATTCATTAACAGTTAATGAATTCAGACCAAATAATGATAACTAGATGCCTAATGGAATAAGAGTTATTATGGTATTAGGGTTTGGTCGAGAAAGTCTCGTCCCAGAGGAGGAGTGGTTTTGTTCACCCTATGGTGGCAGTCATTTTAAACCTTTGGGGTATCATTGCATTTTTAAATGATATGAGAATCATAGGATAAAATTTTCTAAAACATGATTGTTTTTTTTGAAAAGTTTTTGCGAGAACTTATACAAAGTTTCTTTCTTTCAGCAAAATGTCGAGTTAAATTATAACCCTTTTGGCTTTAGATAAACTCGTAGGTGACAATTACCAATCGTGAAAAAAGTAATATAAACACAATCTTAGTAACAGACGACCTTAAGTTCGCGCTCACTGAGGAGTGTCCTCAAGTGCCAAGCTCGACCGCATCACGAAGTGTTCGTGATGTGTACTCCCACTACACTTAAGGCCAAATTGAGATGCGCTTCGATCGGTGCCATAAGCATTTCATTGAAGGTCCCATACGTGTAACTTTGGGTGTTTAGCATAACATTAATAGATTTCGCACTAAAATCAACATGCACACCTCGAACAATGGATTTTGGTCATACGACATGTAGATATTTGTTGGGATGTATGTCATAATCTCTTTTTGTTTGTAATATTACCATTGAAATAAATAAGAGTTATTTCTTTCATTACTTTGTGTCTCGCAATTTTATAAATTTTGTCCAATAAACTAAACTCTAGGGTCATTGAATTTATGAGAGAACTAGAACTTGAACGGTGTGAAGTGGACACACAGGGAGGATCACGTTCGAATTAATGCCCCGAACGGTCTACAGTATATGGATAGGATTGGAGACCTAATCCTGGATACACTGTGGATGCGACCTGCTTTGTATTAGATACAAACGAGGTGATCAGACTTGTTCATGTGGTTGACATGCGAGTGGGGGCATCATGTGCAATGTGATTGTACAAGATCAGATCGTGAATTATTAGACCTACTGATGTAACACCGTTGACAGTATATGTGACGACCACAACCACAGGTACTAGTTGTTTATTTTATTTAACGTTCTGTCAACCTGTGTATGTGGGTCTAGTTGGAATAGTGAATTTCATCAAGCTCGGTGTTAATGAGTCGTAGATTTTATTAGTTTAAAGTGAAACATTCTCCTTTAGACAACTAATTATAAAATTAGAAGAGGAGGACGTGTCATTGGCACTTTAGTGATTATTGCCTAAATGAGGGTTATAGTGGACATTTGGATTTAACCTAATTGGGAGTATATAAGGTCCTTAAGTTGAAAGAAGAAGAAGGATAACCCTAACCCTAACCCTAACCCTATTCTCCTCCTTCTTCTTCTCCTCCTTTTTGCCCTAACCGTGAAAACTCAACCACAAAGAACCTTAGCGGCCGACTCACGTAGCTACTCGCGGCAAAGCGATTCACGCCGGCCGACCCACGGACGACGACCGAAGACCTCGACGCCATCGAACAAGCCGCGGTCGTTTCCTTGCGCCGGATCTCACGAAGCTTCAGCCGCCGACGTGAGGAGCGTTCGAGCAGTGGCCTTCACCGTTGAGTGGGTTCGTACGCGCGCGCCGGTCATCGTGAAGTCACACCATCGAAGCTTTGCGCACGGATCTCTCTCACGCACCGGCCGGCCGCCGCGCGCGTGAACTTCGTCCCGATCGTCCGCTCCGATCGCCCGGCCGCCCTTTCACGTGCGATTTTACTGGCTGGCGCGCGCGCGCTGCTGGAGTGTACGAGCAAGGCGTGGACGCCGCCGATAACTCGTGGTAGCGCGCCGCGCGCCCGATCGTCCCGGCTACCCACAAGCTTCACTCCAACCGAGAGCCACGCCGACCCACGAGCACCGCAGCAGACCTCACCGGATCCCACACAAATCCAGCCGCCGCCATCGTCCGTCGCGGTGCTGCCGAGTTTCTACAACGCCGCCAAAGAATCAGATAATGCCTAAGATTTCAGTCCGGTGAGCGATCTGTTTAAGTTTCGAACTTGATTGAGAATTATTCTTGACCTATTGATTATCTAAGCGTATAGCAGAGCCTAAGCTACTATTTCGAACACAATTTGTAGGGATTAAACTTGGAGCGGAATTGGAGGTCAAACGCCAAAACAAACTAAGGAATATTAAGTCCTCGCGTTGAACCCGAGGTAAGCGGGGCATGAAATTGTAAGGACTTGAGTTAGGTACTTCTACAATTATGGATTTAGTGAAGGCTCGGTGAATAATTTCGAATTGTTGTGTGAATCAGGTCCCACTAAAGGAAGAGTAGTCAAGGAGTTCGGTTAGGTTTTGGAGCGAAATCGGAACTAAGGTAAGGGACCTTGTGCCGAATCTTCTAAATGGGATTAAAGAAAACGAATTTCAATATTTTATGTGAAATTAGTACGATATTTTATTTAAAAAGATTTAATGATTTTTACACGAGAATATCCCGAGATTTTATGTGAAAATACTTTGATATTCTATGTGAGGATATCTCAATACTTTATGCGAGTATAATCTAGTATTCTATGCGAGAATGTCTTTATATTTTACGTAAGGATATTCTAGTATTTCATGTGAGGGTAGTACAGTATTATCTATGAGAATTTTGCATGATTATATACGTGAGTATTACACCCTATCTGATGTGAAAGGACATGATTTGCATAATAATGATAATGGTTGTGGCATGTACACTATAGTTATGTTGAATGATGGGACCTCATGCATGTTATGTATGTCATGAAATGATTTGATGAAAAGTGTGGACATTGGTCTCCTGGAGTGCATTATGTGCATGGTCAAACATGCAATAGAGACCCTATGGGTCAAATTTACAGGGGTCTGTGAGGACTCAAATTATTTCAGGGGTCTGTGAGGGACTCAAACCATACAGGGGTCTGTGAGGGACTCAAAATGAAATGACTCAGGATGACCAGTCGACCACATAAATAAAAAGGAAGTCATGGATTAAAGACCTGACAATATGAGAAAGTTTTAGGTCCCGCACATGTACATTTCGAACAAGTCTAAAAGTCATGATTGTATGTGTATGCATATCCCAAAACCTCGGTGAGCGAGGTCACTTCATCGGGTATTGTTTTACAATACTCACCCTTTCTTTTAAAATGTTTTTCGTAAGGCTAAGGGCGTGCGTATGAGTGACGGAGGCGCGTTGCCGGACCATGGGAATAGACATGTTTTCCGCACATTCTTTTATAAGCGATGTTGTTCCTTTATATTTTGAAGTTTAAATTTACTTTCTGATTTTAAATAGGCCATGTTAAATCTGCTCCTTTTATCGGTTTGAATGTTTTCTTGGGATCCCTAAAGACAAATTATTTTTATTGGAGATTTAAAGATCGTTTTATCTCTGCTGGCCTATAAATGCATGCATGTGTAGTAATGTCCCTAAGAGTTTAGTCATAGAAAAGTAGGGGCGTTACAGTTGGTATCAGAGCGAAACCTCTCCCCAAGAAGATGTGGTTCGAGGGACGAACCAAGGCGGAAGCCAGTGGGCATGTGACGCCTTGAAGAAAGAGGGGTACATGAATGAACCGAGTCCACATCTGAATGAGAGGGATCTTGAGGATATGAAAGCATGGTGCCCGAGGAAAAGGGGTACATGCGAGGATGTGAAAGTATAATTGAGAAAGGCTTAAAAGAATTGATAGCTACTACCTATACCAACAAGGTGCACCTTCCTTTTCGGTGGCTCAATCATAAGAACTCCACAGTTAAGCGTGCTTGGCTTAGAGCAATCCTATGTTGGGTGACCTCCTGGGAATTTTCCTGGGGAGCATGTGAGTGAGGACAAAGCATGCTGAAAGGACCCCGTGTTGGTTTGTGGGGATAGTGTCTTCACTCTTACAAGTAGTCATGGATGATATAGTGACGCAGCCAGGTCGCAGAGGATCCCGTGTTAATAGAGAGTTTATAGTTTTGGTGTGGATTTGAAGTGTTCAAATTCATTAAAGGATAATTATGTCATATGATTGACTTATTATATAGTTTAATGTGAATGAGATTCAAATAAGCTATAGAGTAACCTAATTACTTAATTAGGGCTAATTTGGAGAAATTGGATTGAGAGAAATTAAATTGAATGTGTTTCAATTTAAAAATCCACAATTATACAAATGTTATTTGTATAATGAGATATGAGATATCTTATTATATGTGGTTATGCAAATATGATTTGCATAATCTATGGTTGTGGTTAAATGGTAAATAGGTGGAGATTTCAACTCCACCCATCACCATTATATAAACCCTTTGCAAGAAGGATTTTTTAAGCTTGTTGTTCATTTTTTGGAATCTCACAAAAAACAACAAACAATTCTCTCAACTCTTCTCTTAATTCTCTCCTTCCCTTTCACCAAAAAAGAGTCCCATCTACTCTCCTTCTACCTAAGCAAAAACAACCGAGAAGCCTATCGGAGGTGTCCGATTCGTTGGTTCGTTCGAGGAGAACGAGTTCGTTGAGATCGTGTTCGCGAAGAGTTCGTGACCGGAGGAGGAAAACGTGAAGAAAGGTTCTTCAACAAGTAAGTATTCCTTAATGTTTTTCTTTTTTAATGCATGTTTAACCTAGTTACTATGAGATAGTTTCAATTTTAAGAAAGCGTTTTTCACAATGATACCACGACGATTCAATCGCTTTTCTGCTACGTGGGATTTTCATTCCCTTCAATTGGTATCCGAGCCAAATCGTTGGCTTTTCGTTGTGAAAATGTTTTTCTTAAAATTAGGTAGGTATTGCTTCAATTCATGAGATGAAATTGTTGGTTTTGCATAATTGGATGTTTTCAGTTTTAGCACTAGTTTTAGGTTTATTTTCTGTTGATTAGATCAATGTAAAGGCCCATGTTTTTGGGGTATTTAGAAAATTAATCGAGTCTGTAAGTTCGTGTCTTTGTCAGCAAGAGTTTTTGTGAAGAAATCGGAGCGAAAACGAGCAAAAAACGACGAAGAACAACAAAGGATCTTACTGTTCTGTCGATGGCGTTGAGACGTTGTTCTTCGGCGTCTCAACGCTGTCTGCGCGGGCAGAGGCTGTGCTGCAGAGTAGCGTTGCAACGCCGAGGCGTGGAGCACGCGACGTGCGACGCTGAGTGCTGCAGCATTGCAATGCTACCCACGGTGTTGCAACGCTGCATGCGTTGAAGAGCAGTTCGAGCGACAGTTTCGCACGAGGACGTGGGATGTTGCATTGTTGCACTTCGTGGGACGTTATTTGAGTTTTATTTTTATTTTTTTATTAATTGTAAAATGTAATTTTATTTTATTAAATTACTTAATTAATTAATATTAATATAAAAGTTATATTAATGTTTATTAATTCCTTTAATGTCCCCTAAGTGCCAATATCGGTCCAATTTTTGCTATTTATTTATTTTATGCATGATATGTATGAAATATTTAATTCTATGTGCATAATGTATGTCATATAGATTTAAAATATCACCTTAGGTTAAATATTTCATGCATCATTTTTATATTATAAGTGCTATAATATATAGTATGCATGATAGGTTATATTATAACTGTTATAATATAATGTATGCATGTTTTAATTTATTTAAATATAAGTGTTATATTTTAAATTAAAAGTATGCTCATTCATTTAATTCATGTGATTAATGTATGTTATAGTATACTATTATTCATGTGATGAATGATCAAGCACTATAACATAGAAATGCATGTAACTTAAGTTAATTATTAGTTTTAAAATATTTAGAACTTGAATAATTAGACTTAGGTTTTCTAATTCTAATAAGATTAGAATTAGGAAATCAAATATGACCTTTGAATGGTGACTGATTAGTAGCTATGTCTAAGAAAGGTTCTGTCTAAGGTTGTGGTATTTAAGCTGACGCTTTGCGGAACACCTCTACCTGGGAACTGACCTGGGAGTGAATTCGGTCCGGAGATTCTTAGGTTATATTTTCGTGAGTGACGTTAATTAAAAGTTGATTAATTTACTCACATAAACCTAAGTTAATAATATGATTATAAACTTAGGTTAAATCAATATAAGAGTTATATTGGTAGACTTAGGTAAATATTAGTCGATTTATCTAGGTCAATCCCGATTAATCTAAAGTGCTGAGTGGAAGGAAATAAAGTGTATAAGATACATTTGAATTTTCGACCACAAATCTCCGTTAAAGTCCGCACCGTGAGATCCATACTCGGCCTCGTGGCGCAAATGGGAGCGTCCCCCTTCGGATGGTATTTGTATGGGTCAATATCAACGTGGATGGAGAGATACTAATAGTGAGTGGGAGCGGGACCTGTGAAAACAGGACCCACGATCTCTTCTTTCAATTCACACCGTGAGACGCTTATGATCCGCCTGCTAGTTTGGCCTGGACCAGACAATCCCTTCGGAGGGCTTTGATCATGGGAGTCAGAACACCGTGAATTTCCGAAAGGGATACAGTTTTCATGTTTGTTTTCCTTCTTAGTTCACCCCTCGGTGGCTATTGTTTGGACGAATACTTGAAACTTAAAGATTAAGGGTGACACTCACGGGATTCATTAAAAGTTAATGGATTCAGACTGAAAAATGGTAACTGGACACCTAATGGAATAAGAGTTATTCTAGTATTAGGGTCTGGTTGAGAAAGTCTCGTCCCAGAGGAGGAGTGTTTCTGTTCACCCTTCGGTGCCAGTCATTCTAAACCTTTGGGATATCATTGCAAATTTAATTGACCTAGGGATCATAGAATAAAATTTTGCTAAAACTTGTTTGGATTTCAAAAGGTTTTTTTTACGAGACTGACACAAAGTTTTACTTATTTTTCAGCAAAATGTCTAGCTCAATAGTGGGAGATAACTACCAAACTGTTTGGATATTTTGTCCTAATCTCGTGTTTGTAAATTACTATTTGCAATTAATAAAGAGTTATTCATTTCATCATTTTGTGTCTCGCATTTAATACAAACTTTGACCAATAAACTAAGCTTCAGGGTCATTGAATATATGAGAGAACTATAACTTGAACGGTGTGTAGTGGGCACAAAGGGAGGATCATGTTCGAGTAAATGACCCGAACAGTCTACAGTATATGGATGGGGTTGGAGACCTAATCCTGGATACACTGTGGATGCGTCCCGCTTTGTATTAAGATATAAACGAGGTGATCTGACTCGTTCATGTGGTTGACATGCGAGTGGGGGCATCATGTACAATGAGATTGTACAAGACAGGACTGTGAATTATTAGACCTACTGATGTAACACCATTGACAGTAAGGACTAATAATGTAACAACCCTAAAATTCGAGACGAACCTACGTTAGGGTAGTTACTCCGTCACACCATTCGCGCCGAAATTTCGGCAGCATAACGACATAACAAGGAGAAAACCAAAATTTTTCCTAGGACCTGACAAACAGAAAACACTTCTAATAGACAGCAAGAATGCCCAACCCCCACAAACTTCAATCAAAAAAACTGGTTGGGCCACAACCAGGGTTCCTAAGCAAGATCTCTTAGATAAAACAAACACGCAACGAAAAGAATACTTAACCAGAATGAAAAATCCAATAACTAAGGAGTACAAGGGAAAATAGAGGGTCGCGCGACCAAAAGAGTATAAACCGAAACTAAAACATGACAAAGTCAAGCGGGCATTCTAAGAAGAGAATGCAGAAAGGAAACAGGGTCCCACAGCCTCGTCGGGTCGTCATCGTCGTCAGCCGCCTCAAGGTTTCTTACCTGCAACCAAAAACAACAAAGTAGATGGGTGAGTATAAAAATACTCAGTAAGCAGCCCACTCACGTCCAAACAAACTAACATGCAACCAAACCAGACTCGCCTTCTAAACTCACTCAACCCCAATAGGTCTCACACTTAGCACACTTCACCCTGAGCCCTCCTGCGGTAATAACCCCAACAGGTCTCACACTTAGCACACTGAGGGGTTACCTGACACAACTCTCCTCTCTGATACTAAAACCATAGTCGAACATACGTTCTGACAACTATGCGAGCAATACACGCTGCATATCGATAAGTACCTCAACCGCCCATAAGCAAACTCATTCACGATCAGAACCAACCACATTAACACTCATAAGGTTCAATCCACAAGCTATGCAAACAAGCTCATTCGCTCATGAGCTCGATTACCGGATCAAGTCGGCTACAAACAACGCTTCAAGAGTCCACGAAAGAACCCCTTCCTTCGAAAGTCAAAAACAAGCTCGCCCAAAACCATTCCAAGGAGATGAAAGGTCACAAACGTTGCCTAGAGCTTACTCTTACCGCCCACCAACAATTATAGTGATCTAAACAACTTAATTACGAGTCGAACTTAAGGCAATACGCTCAACGGACACACTTGGCCCAAACCTCGGTAACCAAACATTAGTTCATAACCTCAAGTCTCTTTTAAGAACCA
Organism: Trichosanthes cucumerina; assembly: GCA_036507285.1. NCBI lineage: Eukaryota > Viridiplantae > Streptophyta > Magnoliopsida > Cucurbitales > Cucurbitaceae > Trichosanthes > Trichosanthes cucumerina. Next base: position 28,915,153 of record CM071842.1, on the reverse strand, counting down.
TTTCACACTTAAACGATCTTAAGCTCAACTCAGTAATCCTCTAATTAGTTTGATCAATTATACTTTGCCACACTCGCCCATCTAGAGTTTATTCAAGACTCATAAACCAAATGTAAACCTCGAGGAGGAACCCAAACATAGTACTACTTTTCTACTGCATCCATCTCAAACCTACAACGTTTGTTCTCAACTCATCACGGTCTAAGGTTTTAAGTTTCACTCTTGACTTCAAGCCTTAAGTCCCTATTCCCCTATAGATTACTTCCTTAGTCCATTAGCGGTACAAGCAATACCAACACGAACCCAAACTCATACATAAGCATCACAACGTCATTTTCGTGCATTAAACATAATTCATAGGTTACCACATACAAACAAATTGAATAATGACTTTGAGGGCTTAATCCAAATGACTAATTACTTGGATGACGAAAGCTTCGATCCCCAGCTCCCCTTACTTTCTTAACACGTTCGAGCCCTTTCACAACAAACAACGACTTAAAACATGTTTCTATCAACAAAAAACAAATAATTTGACTTGGATGACCAAACTAAAGCATGGAGACTTAAAACGGGATCGAGAAAATGAAGTCGACCGGTTATACCTATCCAGCGGCGGTGGCGACAAATTTTTCGGCGAGTGGCGGCGCGTGGAGCATAGATCCGGAATGCCCATGACCCGATCTATTCAAAACCAAACTCCATTTTATGAGAACCAGACTAAAAACACTTAAACCAACCAAACCAAAACTCAAACGAGTCCTTAAGAAGGACTTACCAGCGAGCTATGGACGACGAGGGCGACGAGGGCGGTCGGACGGCGAGAGGGAGAGCAACCGACGACAATAGATCTAAAGGAGGAGGAGGACGATCGCTGCTTTACGGGTGGCCGACACTCATTGCCGATGTCATCGTGCAGATCCGTAACAGAGCTAGCAGCGGTCGGAGGCGTGCTGGCCGAACGAAGAGTCCACGGAGAGAACGAAAAAAAAGGTTGAAGACGTGAAGAACTCCAGCAGGCGGGCGACTGCTGTGCAAGAAGAAGAAGAAGAAGAAGAAGAAGGGGGGCGGCGGTGAACGCTTCTCGCAATTTTTTTTTGTTTTTTTTTTAATTTTTTTTAATCGGCCGTTACATCTTCCCCACCTTAAGAATTTTCGTCCTCGAAAGTAGCTAATTCTTGAACAACTCAGGTTGGTTAGCCCTCAACTCGCTCTCAAGCTCCCAACTAGCTTCCTTAAGCTGATGGTTTTGCCACAAGACTTTGACAAAGTTGATTTCTAGGTTCTTTAACACTTTCTTCTCGCGAGCTAAGATCTCCACCAGCCTAACCTTATAGCTCAAGTCCTGATCGACCTGCAGTAACTCGAAATGTAACACGTGAAATGCATCTAGCACATACTCCCGCACATCGACACATGGAACACGCCATGCACGACTGCTAGAGATATTGGCAAGGCTAGACAGTACACCACCGAGCCAATTCGCTCTAAGACCTCGAATGGCTCGATGAACCTAGGTTTCAACTACCCTTTCGTGCCTTTCATAGGTGCAACCTTCGGAAAAAGCGTAAACCCCAACCGCAAACTCCAAGACTCATGCTCGAAGCATGCCCTCTAAGATTTCATTCAACCTCTCAGTCTGCTCGTCTATCTATGCTTGGAGAGTTGTATTGAAACTACACTCGACCTCCTAAGGCTATCTGAAATCTCAACCAAAAGCTGGACGCGAAACGGGGCTCTTTGTCGGAGATTTTCTTGACTGGAACTCTGAGTAATCTGACAATCTCCTCCATAACAACTTCACCCACTTCTCCATCGTATAAGTTGGTTTCCCAAGAGGGGAAATGTTCGACTTAGTCAACTTGTCCACAATAACCCAAATCACTATGAATCCTTTAACTTCTCTGAGAAGGCTAGAAATGAATCCCATCGGAATCTCTTTCCATTTCCACTGTGGTACCTCTAAGGAGTAAAACTCTCAATTTCGAAATCTTTCACTAGCTCCAGCATTCGTGTTGTCTCATACTCAGTCCCTTCTTAGAAATCAAGTAATTCAAGCTCTTGAGATCTGCATACATCTGGATTCCCTCGCAGTAAAGATAGTGTCACAGACTTTCAAAACAAAGACCACAACAACTAGATTCAAGTCATGGGTCGGGTAGTTCCGCTCACAGTCTTTCAACTAATGGGACACATAGGCAAAAGACCTCTCATTCTGCATCAAAACGCAACCCAACTCTTTTTGGAAACACCGCTGTACACCACAAAACCTCCTGAACCATCAGGCACTGTGAGCATCGACGCCGAGACCAACTTCTATTCTAAATTCTGGAATCTTGCCTCAACACGAAACATTCCCTTTCCATGTAAACTGAGTGAGAGGTGTAGCAATCTTGGGGAAATCTTTCACGAATCGTGGGTTATAACCAACTAACCCCAAGGACATACGAACTTAGGGACGACCTTGGGTCAAACCCTTTTGAAACTGCCTTTGTCTTTGATGGGTATGCTGAAACGTCTTCCTTAGATACAATGTGCCCCACGATTCAACCAAAATTCTGCACTTGGAGAACTTACCATACAACCGATTTCCTTTCAAAGTAGTCAAGACTTTCCTCGAGAGGCTCTCGTGTCCCTCACTCGACCTCGAGTAGGTCAGGATGCCGTCAAAAACACGATGATGGAGGTATCCAAGAATTCTGTGTACATCTTATTTATCAGATCCATAAACACAACCGAAGCATTTGCCAAACCGAACGACATCACGATAAATCCGTGATGTCTAAACGTGGATCTAAACTTTGTCTTCACAATGTCTTCTCTTATTCTCTACTAGTGGTAGCCCGAGCACAAATCAGTCTTGGAGAACACTGATGCTCACTGAAAATGGTCAACAGATCGATGATCCTAAAAACAACGGGTACTTATTCTCTATAGTTACCTTTGTCAACTCTCGGTAATCAATGCACAAGCACATTGATCCTTCTTTTTTTTTTTCAAAAAGAGTATGGCGCACCCTGCAATAAAACACTGGGTGAATGAAGTCCTTGTCTAAAAGCTCCTGCAACTGGGTCTTGAGTTCTTTTAACTCGGTTGGGTCATTCGACACAAGACTTTCGACAGAGGTGCAGTGCTTGGCTCCAACTCAATACTGAAGTCCACCTCCCTGACTAGAGAAAACCGAGTAAGTCCTCGAAAAACACATCTGCGCACTCCCTGACTACTGGGACCGTCCACACGCCTCCCTTCTCGTTTCTCAGGTTTGCCACACTTCCCAAGAAGGCCCAAGTCCCGTGGCCAACCAACCTACTTGCCTTAGAGCCAAAATCACCTTGGGAATCTTTCCTGACTTAGTCCCCTTGCACTTGGAGCTCGGTTCCGATGAAGGTTTAAACACGACCCCCTGCGGGGACCGTCGATGTGGGCATGATCTGTAGTAAGCCAAGCCAAACCTAGATTCACAACAAAGTTGCTCATCACCAAGACAGTCAGGGCCACTTCCAACAAGCGACCCTTCCACTCAACCGATAAAACAAAGATCTTGTGGCCAAGGATGGGTCTACTGCTAGGCTTCGTCCATGGTCTCCACGACCACGACCTTCCTGAACACCCCGACCACAAATGCTGGCGGCATCCCTTCCTCGACCTTTTTCACGAGCCACTAACCCGAATTTTCAAGCCAGCAAGCCAGCATCTCACAACTACCTACCTAAAGAACAGGGTCAAATAATTTAAACGTATAGCGGTGCAAGTACAGCTAGATGAGCAAACATATTAGTCTCTATCTACTTTACTAATTAATTAACAGATACTAAACCTGGTAGCGACGAGACGACTTCCCTGCGAGAGGCTGTGAAGAACCAGAAGCTCACGATGTGAGCAAGTCTACAAAATCTAGAACCTAAAGCTCTGATACCAACTGTAACGATCCTAAAATTCGAGAGAACCTACGTTAGGGTAGTTACTCCGTCACACCATTCACACCGAAATTTCGGCAGCATAACGACATAACAAGGAGAAAACCAAAATTTTTCTTGGGACCTGACAAGTAGAAAACACTTCTAATAGACAGCAAGAATGGCCAACCCCCACAAACTTCAATCAGAAAAACGGGTTGGGCCACAGCCAGGGTTCCTAAGCACGATCTCTTAGATAAAACAAACACGCAGCGAAAAGAAAACTTAACCAAAATGAAAAATCCAATAACTAAGGAGTACAAGTGAAGATAGAGGGTCACGCGACCAAAAGAGAATAAACCGAAACTAAAACATGACAGTGTCAAGCGAGCATTCTAAGAAAAGAATACAGAAAGGAAATAGAGTCCCACAACCTCGTCGGGTTGTCATCGTGGTCAGCCGCCTCAAGGTTTCTTACCTGCAACCAAAAACAACAAAGTAGATGGGTGAGTATAAAAAACTCAGTAAGCAGCCCACTAACGTCCAAACAAACTAACACGCAACCAAACCAGACTCGCCTTCTAAACTCACTCAACCCCAACAGGTCTCACACTTAGGACACTTCACCCTGAGCCCCCCCTGCGGTAATAACTCGAGCTCTACCTTCGGTCTTGGAACTTTAATTGACGATGGAATGAGAGAAAGCAACTCTCACGCCACTACACACTGGCATAGAGCAGAGTAGGTACGTATCCTACACGCCCTATGGGGAATCACCCCTAAGCCAGCATGGGATAATGAAAGTAACCACTCCACGACGGGACGTACTCTGTGCTCTCACAACGCAACACGCTAGCATAGTGCAGTGAGGTACGTAACCAACACGCCCTATGGGAAATCGCCCCTAAGCTAGCACGGGATAATGGAAAGTAACCACTCCTGGATCTCATCGGGGACGCACCCCAGTCTCACGAGCCTATCATATATCGTCAACTTAGAGGTTCCCACTCGCTCAGGCGTAACTCAGGGTTTAGTAGTGCTGGGTTTTGCACTTCATAAGGTTATTTAGGATTCTAACAAAACATTCATAAAATCCCGTCCCCGACCCATTCTCAAGGGTCCTAAATTCAACCAGGTTTTTCACCTTTAGCCAACACCTCAAAGTGCCCAAGTTCCACTTTCAGACCATACTTAGCTAGACGTCTGACTTAGCCTTACCCCAAGCCCACACAGAATTGCTCAACTCCTAGCTTCACGTCGGTAAACGTCTCCCTAACTAGCATTCAGACATAGCCCAGATCCGCCCCGCAGGACGCTCGTAAGCAATGTCCCACTCCGAGTCTATTGCCACCCTCATAGTGACTCACCTCGAAGCATTCTCGTCTTTGGTCTATTTCCATGACTACTATGGCTCACCACAAGACATCATTGCCCCTGTCTATTGCCACACACACTGTGACTCACCACGGGACATCGTCGTACACGTATTCCATGCTAGCTCCTCGCCACACAAAGCCTTGGGATGATGTCACCCAAACAAGGAGTAAGGTAGGGATTTCAAGACTGAGGGGTTACTTGACACAACTCTCCTCTCTGATACTAAAACCATACTCGAACATACGTTCTGACAACTATGTGAGCAATACACGCTGCATATCGAAAAGTACCTCAACCGCCCATAAGCAAACTCATTCACGATCAGAACCAACCACTTGAACACTCACAAGGTTCAATCCACAAGCTATGCAAACAAGCTCATTCGCTCATGAGCTCGATTACCGGATCAAGTCGCTACAAACAACGCTTCAAGAGTCCACGAAAGAACCCCTTCCTTCGAAACTCAAAAACAAGCTTGCCCAAAACCATTCCAAGGAGATGAAAGGTCACAAACGTTGCCTAGAGCTTACTCTTACCTCCCACCAACGGTTATAGTGATCTAAAAACTTAATTACGAGTCGAACTTAAGGCAATACGCTCAACGGACACACTTGGCCCAAACCTCGGTAACCAAACATTAGTTCATAACCTCAAGTCTCTTTTAAGAACCATTTCACACTTATACGATCTTAAGCTCAACACAGTAATCCTCTAATTAGTTTGATCAATTATACTTTGCCGCACTCGCTCATCTAGAGTTTATTCAAGACTCATAAACCAAATGTAAACCTCGAGGAGGAACCCAAACATAGTACTACTTTTCTACTGCATCCATCTCAAACCTACAACGTTTGTTCTCAACTCATCACGGTCCAAGGCTTCAAGTTTCACTCTTGACTTCAAGCCTTAAGCCCCTATTCCCCTATAGATTACTTCCTTAGTCCATTAGCGGTACAAGCAATACCAACACGAACCCAAACTCATACATAAGTATCACAACGTCATTTTCGTGAATAAAACATAATTCATAGGTTACCGCATACAAACAAATTGAATAATGACTTTGAGGGCTTAATCCAAATGACTACTTATTTGGATGACGAAGGCTTCGATCCCGAGCTCCCCGTACTTTCTTAACACGTTCGAGCCCTTACACAACAAACAAAGACTTAAAACATGATTCTATCAACCAAAAACAACTAATTTGACTTGGATGACCAAACTAAAGCATGGAGGCTTAAAACAGGATCGAGAAAATGAAGTCAACTGGTTATACCTATCCGGCGGCGGAGGTGGCGACAAATTTTCCAGCGAGTTGCGACGCGTGGAGCATAGATCCGGAATGCCCATGACCCGATCTATTCAAAACCAAACTCAATTTTATGAGAATCAAACTAAAAACACTTAAACCGACCGAACCAAAACTCAAACGAGTCCTTAATAAGGACTTACCGGTGAGCTATGGACGACGAGGGCGACGAGGGCGGTCGGACTGCGAGAGGGAGAGCAACCGACGACAATAGATCTAAAGGAGGAGGAGGACGATCGCTGCTTCACGGGTGGCCGACACTCATTGCCGATGTCATCGTGCAGATTCATAACAGAGCTAGCAGCGGTCGGAGGCGTGCTGGCCGGACGAAGAGTTGATAGAGAGGACGAAAAAGAAGGTTGAGGATGTGAAGAACTCCGGCAGGCGGGCGGCTGCTGCGCAAGAAGAAGAAGAAGAAGAAGAAGAAGAAGAAGAATGGAGGGGGGCGGCGGTGAGCGCTTCTCGCGATTTTTTTTTAACCGGACGTTACAAATAACATCGTAGATGACCATTAGTGACTCGACCTGAATCCTGAGTGTGTTACGGACTCCTGTCTACCGGGGTCTGTCCTTTGACTAGTACGTGTGAGGGTGGTCACAGTTACTCACCCAATATGCCTACCTTCTAAGAGATAGGTCCAAGTAGGGAGCTGGGAACTTAACTACGCGAGACGGAATTCACTCGTTCCCGCCTTTAGGGAAACTAGAGGGGTTGTTCCCTTAGTCGTCGTCTCGTGGCTTGGACAACGGGCACCCACCCTTTCACTGGCTCGAGAGGGTTGTTGTGTATGGTTGGACCATAACAACGTTGTTATTCATTAGAGGAGCAGTGGGGACTTAAGGAGCAAGAAGTAGACACAGGGGTAAAACGGTAATTTGACCCAGAAGATCTACAAACAACCTGTGAAGGGTCGACTCATGGGCATTGGTTATATTAGTGGACACGTAATATTCTGCACTGACGGGAGTGCAACTACGGGCTTTAGTGGAGTGTTACCGTAGCTAATGAATGTTGATTAACTGGGTCAAAGAGTTTGATAGGTTAATCTCGTATCATTGGAGCTCGTCACTGTAGGTCCATTAGGTCCTCGGTTGGCTCAATCTGGGTTAAAAGAAGGGTTAATGTTTTGGTGTGAATTGAAGTGTTCAATTTCACTAAACGGGCATTTATGTCATTTATATGAGATATGAATGATATAATATATAGTTTACTGTGAATGAGATTCATAATAAACTATAGGTTAGCCTAATTGTTGAATTAGGGCTAATTGGAGAAATTAGGTTGAGAGAAATTAAATTGGATGTGATTCAATTTATAAAAGTCTACAATATTGCAAATGTGATTTGTGATATGAGATATGAGATATCTTATAATATATGGTTATGCAAATATGATTTGCATAACCTATAGTTGTGGTAAAATGGTAAATAGTGAAGGTAATGAAAATCCCCGCGCAGCGGAAGACGATCGAATCGTCGTTAAAACGCAACTTGTTCTTGTTCTTGTTAAAACGATCTACTATAGATCTAGGCTAAACATGCTGAAAAAGAAGGAAAAACAGTAAGATTAAAGATACTGCCTTGTTGAAGACACTCTTCAAGGTTCCTTCTCCAGATCACGAACTCTTCGTGCTTCTCGATCTCAACGAACTCTTCCCACGAACGAAAGCCGAACACCACCACTTGGAGTCTCGATTGTTCTCTTTTGGAGAAGAGAAGTTTGTGGGAACTTTTGGAGTTTTGGAGAGGGAGGAGAATAGAGAGAAAGTAGAGAGAACTTTCTTCTTCTCATTAGTGAAATTCTAAAAAATGAGAGAATCCTCATCATCCTTCTTGCAAGAAGGGATTATATAGTGGAATTGATGGAGTTTAAACCTCCACATTATTACCACTTTACCACAACCATAGATTATGCAAATCTCATTTGCATAACCACATAATATAAGATATCTCATATCTCATATTGCAAATCTCATTTGCAATAATTGTGGATTAATTAAATTGAATCACATCCAATTTAATTTCTCTCAATCAAATTCTCCAATTATCCCTAATTCAACAATTAGGCTAACCTATAGTTTATTATGAATATCATTCATATTAAACTATATATTATATCATTCATATCTCATATAAATGACATAAATGCCCTTAAAGTGAAATTGAACACTTCAACTTCATACCAAAACATTAACCCTTCTTTTAATCCAGGTGGAGCCAACCGAGGGACCTAATGGACCTACAGTGATGGGCTCCAATGATCCTAGATTAACCTGTCAAACTCTTTGACCCGGTTAATCAACATTCATTAGCTACGGTAACACTCCACTATAGCCCGTAGCTGCACTCCCGTCAGTGTAGAATATTACGATTTCATTGATATAACCAATGCCCATGAGTCGACCCTTCACAGGTTGTTTGTAGACACAGCTGAGTCAAATTACCGTTTTACCCCTGTGTCTATCTCTTGTTCCTTAAGTCCCCACTGCTCATCTAATGAACAACATATTGTGATGGTCCAACCATACACAACACCCTTCTCGGGCCAGTGAGAAGGTGGGCGCCCGTTGTCCAAGCCCTGGAGACAACACTTAAGGGAACAACCCCTCTAGTTTCCCTAAAGGCGAAAGCAGTGAATTCCATCTCGCGTAGTTAAGTTCCCAGCTCCCTACTTGGTTCTGTCCCTGAGAAGATGGGCATATTGGGCGAGTAACTGTGAGCACCCTCACCCGTACTAGTCAAAGGACAGACCCCCGTAGAAAGGAGTCCGTAACACACTCAGGATTCAGGTCGAGTCACTAATGGTCATCTACGAAGTTATTAGTTCTTACTGTCAACGGTGTTACATCAGTAGGTCTAATAATTCACGGTCCGGTCTTGTACAATCTCATTACACAGGATGCCCCCACTCGCATGTAAACTACATGAACGAGCCAGATCACCTCGTTTATATCTAATACAAAGCGGGCCGCATCCACAGTGTATCGTGGATTAGGTCTCCAACCCTATCCATATCATCAGAGACCGTTCGGTCATTAACTCGAACGTGATCCTCCCCTGTGTGTCCACTACACTCTGTTCAAGTTCTAGTTCTCTCATAAATTCAATGACCCTGGAGCTTAGTTTATTGGAAAAGTTTATAAATATTGCGAGACACAAAGTGATGAAATGAATAACTCTTATTAATTTCAAACAATATATTACAAACACGAGATTAGGAAAAAAATCCCAACAAATAGGTGGAGATTTCAACTCCACCTATGTCTATTATTTAAACCATTCTTGCTAGAAGGGTGGAATGCCATTTCTCTCATTTTTGGATTTTCACCAAAAGAAGAGATCAATTCTCTCTCAAATTCTCTCTAGCTTTCTCCTCTAAAAAACCAAAACACCAAGTTCCCACTAACTTTCTTCTTCCAAAAGAATAACAACCGAGAAGCCGAAGGGTGGTGTTCTTGTTCGTGAGAAGAGTTCGGGATCGAAGAGATCGAGAAGCACACGAAGAGTTCGTGGATCGTTGAAAGGAACCTTGAAGAGAGTCTTCAACAAGTAAGTATCCTCTTTAACTTACTGTTTTTCTTCCATCTTATGCATATTTAACTTAAGTCTAATTGTTAGATCGATTTTAACGAAATTCAAATGCATAACAACACCGCGACGATTCTATCGTCTTCCGCTGCATGGGAGTTTTATTCCCTTCAATTTGTATCAGAGCCATACGTTGGTTCGATGTTGTGCACTGTTTTTCGTTGAAATTATGTGGGTATTGCCTTAATTTATGAGATAAATTGTGGTTTGCATGATGGATGTTTTGGGTATTGACACTTTAGTTTAGATTTACAATTTTATGTTGATGTGATCAATGTAAGGGACCGTTATTTTTGGGTATTTTATTGTAAATCGAGTCTGTATGTCCAAGTCGTTCGTGGCAAGCTTTGTTGTGAAGAAATCAGAGCGAAAACGGGCGAGAATCAACGAAGAAAAGCATGAAGAGCTTGTTGTTCTATCGACAACGTTGATACGCTGTTCATCGGCGTCTCAACGCTGCCATTGCAGAGGCAAGGCGCGGCTGCAGGCAGCGTTACAGTAACGCCGATGGCGTTTGGGAACGCCGCACAATTTGGATCTTTGCGCTGCGCAACGCCGCAGCACGACGCGTTGCAACGCTGCGAGCGTAGAGGAGTAGTTCGCGACAGTTTCGCTTACAACGTGGGGGCATGGAAGTTTTACTCTTCGTGGGCAGTTTTAAAATTAGTTTTTTAATTAATTTTATTTGTAAAATGTATTTGTATTTATTTATTTTTATTTTATTAAATAATATTAATATAAAAGTTATATTAATGTTATTTAATTAAATAAATGCCCCTAAGTGCCAAAACCGGTCCATTTTTGCTATTTAATTATTTTATGCATGTGATGTATGATTTAATTAAATTCTATGTGCGTAATGTATGCCATATAGATTTAAAATCCCACCTTAGGTTAAACATTTCATGCATCATTTATATTATAAGAGTTATAATATATAGTTTGCATGATAGGTTATATTATAAGAGTTATAATATAATTAAATGCATGTTTTAATTTAATTAATATAAGTGTTATATTTTGCTCATGCATTTTATTTCATGTGATGAATTATTTATGTTATAGTATATAGTTATTCATGTGATGAATGATCAAGCATTATAACATAGAAATGCATGCAACCTAAGTTAATTATTAGTTTTAAAGTGTTTAGAACTTGAATAATTAGACTTAAGTTTTCTAGTTCTAATAAGATTAGAACTAGGAAATCAAAGTATAGTCTTTGAATGGTGACTGATTAGTAACTCTGTCTAAGGAAGATTTTGTTTAAGGCTGGGGTATTTAAGTTAACGCTTGCAGAACACCCCTACCTGGAAACCGACCTGGGAGTGAATTCGGTCCGAAGATTCTTAGATTATACTTATTGTGAGTGCCGTTAATTAAAAGTTGATTGATAAACTCACATAGACCTAAGTAATAATGTGATTATAAACTTAGGCTAAATACCATATAAGAGTTATATTGGTAGACTTAGGTAAATTTTAGCCGGTTTATCTAGGTCAATCTCGATAATTATAAAGTGCTGAGTAGGAGGAAATATAGTGTATAAGGTACATTTAATTTCCGACCACAAATCTTCGTTAAGTCCGCACCGTGAGATCCATACTCGGCCTCGTGGCGCAAATGAGAGCGTCCCCCTTCGGATGGTATTTGTATGGGTCAATATCAACGTGGATGGAGAGAGTACTTATAGTGAGTGGGAGCGGGACCTGTAAAAACGGGACTCACGAGCTCTTCTTTCGATTCACACCGTGAGACCCTTATGATCCGCCTGCTAGTTTGGCCTGGACCAGACAATCCTTTCGGAGGGCCTTGATCATGGGAGTCGGAACACCGTGAATTCCTGAAAGGGATACAGTTTCCTTGTTGGTTTTCCTTCGTGGTTCACCCTTCGGTGGCTATTGTTTGGATGAATACTTGGAAACTTAAAGATTGAGGGTGACACTCACAGAATTCGTTAAGTGTTAATGAATTCGACCAAATAATGTAACTGGACGCCTAATGGAATAAGAGTTATTTTGGGATTAGGGTCTGGTCGAGAAAGTCTCGTCCTAGAGGATGAGTGTTTCTGTTCACTCTTCGGTGGCGGTCATTCTAAACCTTTAGGATATCATTGCAATTTTTAAATGACCTAGGGATCATAGGATTAAAATTTTGCTAAAACTTGATTGGTTTTCAAAAGTTTATGCGAGACTGACACAAAATTTATTTGATTTTTTCAGTTAAAAATATGTCTAGCTCAATAATAGCTTTACTAGCTTCCGACAAACTAGTGGGAGATAACTTTCAAACTTGGAAGAATAATATCAACACGATTCTAGTAACTAACGACCTGAAGTTCGTGCTTACTAAGGAGTGTCCTGTTGGGATTTATGCCCTAAACATGTGTAATTTTGATCAATTAAATAAAGTGTTATTTGTTTTGATAAGATTACAGTCTTGCTTTAATAAATTCAATAAACTAAGCTCCAAGGTTATAACATTTATCTTGAAATCAGTGTAGTGGACACTATTTAGGTTGAGTTCAAGATTATAACATAAATAGTCTATGGTATAAGAAAAAGGTTGGAAACCTTATTCTGGTAACACCATGGATGCGACCCACTTTGTAATTAGTACAAATGAGGTAATCAAACTCATTCATGTAGTTGACATGCGAGTGGGGGCATCCTGTATGAAGAGTTCATACAAAAATTTGGATCACAAATTATTAGTTTAAACAAAGATAACACCGTTAATGAGGATAAGACTAGTAATTTATAGATAGTCATTAGTGACTTGACTGAATCTCGAGCAAGTTAAAAACTCGCTTATAGGGTTTGTCCTTAGACTAGTATGGGTGAGAGTGGCACATGAGTCGACTCAATAAGCCTACCTTCTCAGGGACAAAACCTCGTGAGGTAGCCGGGAACTTAACTGTGCAAGATGGAATTCACTCATTCCTCTACTGAGGAATTAGATAAGTTGTTCCCTTAAGAATTGACTCCAGGTCTTGAACAACGGGGCCCTGCCCTTTATGAGGGTATGAGTCTAAGGTAAGACCTTAGACTTGTTTTTCATTAGAGGATCAGTGGTGCTTAAGGAGCAAAGAGGTCATCACAGGGGTAAAACGATAATTTGACCCAGCTGTGATTACGAACAACCTGTGAAGGGTCGACTCATGGGTAATGACTATATCAGTGGACACAATAATGTCTACAGTGAGGAGAGTGCAGCTACAAGTCTATAGTGGAGTTACTTGTAGTTAATGAATATTGATTAACTAGATCAAAAAGTTTGATCAGTTAATCTCACATCATTGTAGCTCATGAACTGTAGGTCCATTAGATCCCTCCGTTGGCTCAATATGGTAATATTGAGGGTATAAAGTTAGAAATGAAATTGAAGTGTTCAATTTCATACATGAGGAGTTATATCAATTATATATGATATAATTGATATAATATATAGTTTTAATGTGAATAAGATTCATATATAAACTATATACTAAAGAGAGATTAAAGGAGGGGTAGGATGGTCATTTCCATCCTATTTCTCTATAAATATGGTTGCATGAGATGCAACTAGGTTAAGCAAATTCTAAGGAATTTCAAGCTCTTTGTTGTGTTGTTGGAAGGGTTCCAAAACACACATCTCTCTCACAAAATACCTCACCTCTCCTAAAGGGAACCCACCTTCTTCCCTCACCTAGAGAACAACGGAGAAGATCCGGTGGTTGTGTCTTCGTACGTTGGAGTTCCTGTTGCTGAGATCGTGACCGTGGGAGAGAGGAGCACTTGAAGAAAGGTTCTTCAAAGGTAAATTTTTGCTGTCCATTCTGTTTTACAAGCTTAATCTATGTTTTATGTTCTTGAATTAATCGTTGTAACTAAATCAAGAGCGCGCGATTCACAATCGCTTCCGCTGCAGGGACTTCGATTCCCTTCATGTCCTCAGTTGCGGAGCTCGAGTGCATCACGAAGTGTTCGTGATGCATATGATCGATGGATCAGGGCCAATGATAAGGCCAAGGTCTATATAATTGCCAGCCTATCTGAAGTCTTGGCAAATAAGCTTGAGTTGATGGTCACCGCTAAGGAGATCATGGATTCGTTGCAAGACATGTTTGGACAACAGTCCTTTCAGGTCAGGCACGATTCACTCAAACACATCTTCAACGCATGGATGAAAGAAGGGTCGTCTGTCCGTGAACATGTTCTAGACATGATGACCCACTTTAATCTGGCGGAGATGAATGAGGCTTCGATCGACGAGTCGAGCTAGGTCGACTTTATTCTGGAGACTCTTCTGTAGAGTTTCCTTCAATTTCGTAGCAATGTTGTTATGAAAAAAATTAGCTACACTCTTACTATCCTCCTCAATGAGCTACAGAATTTCAAGTCCTTGATGAGAATCAGGGCACTGGAAGCTGAGGCAAATGTTGCCTACAGGTTTTATCACACGGGTTTGACCTCTGGGACTAAACCTGTTGCTCATTCTCACCCGAAAGGGAAGAAGAAGATGAAGAGGGGTAAAGCTGACCGAGCTGCCACCCAAAAGAGCAAGAAGGTCAAGGAAGTTGTAGAGAAAGGAAAGTGTTTCTACTGTAATGGGGACGACCACTGCAAGAGAAACTGTCCCAAGTTCCTTGCCAAGAGGAAGAATCAAGGTAAATGTAATTTACTAGTAACTGAAACATGTTTAGTGGAGAGTAGTGACTCTGCCTGGATTTTGGATTCGGGCGCCACTAACCACATTTGTTCTTCTTTTCAGGGAATTGATTCCTGGCAGCCGCTGCGAGAGGGTGAGGTGACTCTACGGGTTGGCCCCAGGGAGATAGTCTCTGATGCAACGATCGACAAAGTGAAGCTCCATTTTGGCAGGAGTTACATTTTGTTAGACAATATGTACATAGTTCCAAGGTTTACTAGAAACCTTGTTTCTATTTCCTGCTTATTAGAACAATGTATATCCGTTTCATTTAATGGTACTAAAGCGTTTATTTCCAGAAATGGTAATCTTATTTGTTCTGCTTCACTTAAGTCTAACTTGTATGTTTTGAAACCAAATTCAGTCAAAAGCGTTTTGAACATTGAATTATTTAAAACTGCAGAAACACGAACTAAGAGAGTTAAGGTTTCTCCGAAAGAAAATGCTCAACTTTGGCATCTAAGTTAGGCCACATTAATCTCAATATGATTGAGAGACTAGTGAAGAGTGGACTTCTAAGTCAGTTGGAAGAAAACTCTTTACCGGTGTGTGAGTCATGCCTCGAAGGCAAAATGACCAAATGTCCTTTTAGTGGAAAAGGATATAGAGCCAAGGAGCCCCTTGAGCTTATACATTCTGACCTCTGTGGTCCGATTTGTGTTAAAGCACGAGGTGGTTACGAATACTTCGTTTCATTCATTGATGATTATTCGAGGTATGAGTATATTTACCTAATGCATAAAAAGTCTGAAACTCTTGAAAAGTTCAAGGAGTACAAGACTGAGGTTGAGAACCTGTTAGGTAAAACCATAAAAACACTTCGATCGGATCGAGGTGGAGAGTATATGGACACTGAATTCCAGGACTATATGATAGAAGACAGAATTACGTCCCAACTCTCAACACCTGGTATGCCACAGCAGAGATTGATGTATCGGAGAGGAGAAACACAACCCTGTTGGACATGGTTCGGTCGATGATGAGCTATGCTCGTCTCCCTGATTCCTTTTGGGGCTACACAGTGGAGACTGCAGTTTACATTTTGAACAACGTTCTGTCGAAAAGTGTTTGTGAAACACCTTTCGAACTCTGAACTGGACGTAAAGGTAGTTTACACCATTTCAGAATTTGGGGATGCCCGACCCACGTGTTGGTGTCAAACCCGAAGAAGCCGAAACCCCCTTCAAAATTGTGCCTATACGTAGGTTACCCAAAAGAGACCAGAGGTGGTCTGTTTTACAATCCTAAGGAAAATAGGGTGCTTGTGTTTACAAACGCCACTTTCCTTGAGGAAGACCACATCAGGGATCATGTGCCTAGGAGCAAAATCGTGTTAAACGAAATGGACAGTACATCAGCAAGAGTTGCTGCTGGGGATAGTACGACAACACGTGTTGTTGATCCTAGCACGTCAAGTCAAGTCCGTTCCCAAGAGTTGGAAATGCCTCGACGAAGTTGAAGGGCTGTGAGACAGCCTGAACGTTACATGGGTTTAGCTGAAATCCAAGTCGTCAATCCTGATGATGACTGTGAGGATCCATTGACATATGATCAGGCTATGGCCGATGTTGACAAGGACGAATGGATTAAAGCTATGGACTAGGAAATGGAGTCGATGTACTTCAATTCTGTCTGGGAGCTTATGGATCAACCGGATGGGGTAAAACCTATTGGTTACAAATGGATCTACAAGCGTAAACGTGGCATAGATGGGAAGGTGCAGACCTTCAAAGCACGACTAGTGGCAAAGGATTTTACCCAGGTCGAAGGGGTTGACTATGAGGAAACCTTTTCACCTGTTGCCATGGTAAAGTCGATCAGGATGCTTCTGGCCATTACCGCGTATTATGACTATGAGGTATGACAGATTGATGTCAAGACCGCCTTTCTGAATGGCAACCTTGACGAAACCATCTACATGGACCAACCCAAAGGGTTCATTGCCCAAGGCCAAGAGTAAAAGGTTTTCCGGCTTCATAGGTCTATTAATGGACTGAAACAAGCCTCGAGGTCTTGGAATATAAGGTTTGATGAGGCAATCAAATCTTATGGCTTTAATCAGAATGTTGACGAACCTTGTGTTTACCAGAAAATCGTTGATAAAACTGTCGCATTTCTGATATTATACGTGGATGATATTCTTCTTATTGGGAATGAGGTAGATTTTCTTACTGACGTAAAGAAGTGGCTAGCTTCGCAATTCCAAATGAAAGATTTGGGAGAAGCTCAGTATGTTGTAGGTATCCAGATAGTCCGGAACCGGAAGAACAGAACGCTGGCCATGTCTCAAGCGTCTTATATTGACAAGATGTTGTCTAGATATAAGATGCAGAATTTCAAGAAGGGCATGCTTCCTTTCAGGCACGGTGTTCACCTATCTAAGGATCAATGTCCTAAGACTCCTCAAGAGGTTGAGGATATGAGACGGATCCCCTATGCTTCAGCTGTAGGGAGCCTGATGTATGCCATGCTGTGTACTAGGCCCGACATCTGTTAGGCAGTAGGGTTAGTCAGTAGGTATCAATCCAATCCAGGATTAGATAAATGGACAACCGTAAAGGCAATCCTCAGATATCTTAGGAGAACGAGGAACTACAACTTAGTGTATGGCGCTGGGGATTTGATCCTTACAAGATACACGAATTCTAACTTTCAGACCGATAAGGATTCTAGGAAATCTACTTCGGGGTCAACCTTTATTCTGAATGGAGGAGCTGTAGTATGGCGAAACATCAAGCAGGGATACATCGCTGATTCCACTATGGAAGCAGAGAACGTTGCGGCTTGTGAAGCTGCAAAGGAAGCTGTTTGGCTTAGAAAGTTAATGACAGATTTGGAAGTTGTTCCAAATATGAACTTACCGATCACACTGTTTTATGACAACAGTGGTGCAGTAGCCAACTCAAGGGAGCCTCAGAGCCATAAGAGAGGCAAACACATTGAGCCGAAGTATCACCTGATACGGGAGATTGTGCACAGTCATGTTGGGATCTTTGTCCTAATCTCGTGTTTGTAAATTACTGTTTGAAATTAATAAAGTTTTATTCATTTCATTACTTTGTGTCTCGCAAATTTTACAAACTTTTCCAATAAATAACTCCAGGGTAATTGAATTTATGAGAGAACTAGACCTTGAACGGTGTGTAGTGGACACACAGGAAGGATCATGTTCGAGTAAATGACCCGAACGGTCTAAAGTATATGGATAGGGTTGGAGACCTAATCCTGGATACACTGTGGATGCGACCCGCTTTGTATTAAATACAAACGAGGTGATCTAACTCGTTCATGTGGTTGACATGCGAGTGGGGGCATCCCGTGCAATGAGATTGTACAAGATCGGATCGTGAATTATTAGACCTCACGATGTAACACCGCTGTTGTGATGAGGACTAATAACTTCGTGAGATGACCATTAGTGACTCGACACAATCTTGAGCATGTTACGGACTCGCCTGCGCGGGGTCCATCCTTTGACTAGTACGGGTGAGAGTGGTCACAGTTACTCGCCCAATATGCCTATCTTCTCAGGGACAGGACCAAGTAGGGAGCTGGGAACTTAACTACGCGAGATGGAATTCACTCATTCCCACCTTTAGGGAAACTAGAGGGGTTGTTCCCTTAAGTGCTGTCTCTAGGGCTTGGATAACGGGCGCCCACCTTCTCACTAGCCCGAGAAGGGTGTTGTGTATGGTTGGACCATCACGATATGTTGTTCATTAAAGGAGTAGTGGGGACTTAAGGAACAAGAGGTAGACACAGGGGTAAAACGGTAATTTGACCCAGCCGTGTCTACAAACAACCTGTGAAGGGTCGACTCATGGGCATTGTTTATATCAGTGGACACGTAATATTCTGCACTGATGGGAGTGCAACTACGGGCTATAGTGGAGTGTTACCGTACCTAATGAATGTTGATTAACCGGGTCAAAGTGTTTGACAGGTTAATCTCGTATCATTGGAGCTCGTCACTGTAGGTCCATTAGGTCCCTCGATTGGCTCAATCTGGGTTAAAAGAAGGGTTAATATTTTAATATGAAATTGAAGTGTTCAATTTCACTTAAAGGGCATTTATGTCATTTATATGAGATATGAATGATATAATATATAGTTTAACGGGAATGAGATTCATAATAAACTATAGGTTAACCTAATTGTTGAATTAGGGCTAATTGGAGAAATTAAATTGAATGTGATTCAATTTAATAAAATCCACAATTATGCAAATGTGATTTGTATAATTAGATATGAGATATCTTATAACATATGGCTATGCAAATATGATTTGCATAACCTATAGTTGTGGTAAAATAGTAATAATGTGGAGATTTTAACTCCATGTTATTTCACTATTTAAACTTTTTGCAAGAACGGTTTCATAATTCAATCTCTCATTTTTGGAATTTTAACTAAAAGAAGAGAACTCTCTCTAAACTATTTTCTCAAACTCTCCTCCCTCTCCAAAACTAAAGTCCCACCACTTTCCTTCTTCCAAAGGAAGAACAACCGAGAAGGCCGTTGGTGGTGTTCGAGTTTTGTTCGAGAGAAATGTTTGTTGAGATCGAGAAGCACGAAGTGTTCATGATCAAGGAAGAAAGCTTGAAGAATTGTCTACAACAAGTAAGTGTGTTCTTCTTGCTGTAATTTTCTTCCTTCATTTGTATGTTTAACTTAGATCTAAATGTTAGGTCGTTTTAACGAACTTCTAGTAGCGTAACGATACCTTGACGATTCCATCGTCTTCCGCTGCGCGGAGATTTTTATCCGTTCAAGTCACGTAGATAGAGTTGGAGCACAACGTGATCCATTTACAAAGCCCCTCAAGGCTAAGGTGTTTGAGGGTCACCTAGAGAGTCTAGGTCTTCGAGTACTTCTTGACTCAAGTGGGAGATATGTAAACGGGGTATTAAATGCCCTAGTTTATTGTATTACTTCATTGTAATTTATGTACATTTCAAAAATGTATTTTCTCCACTATCTTAGTCCAAGTGTGAGTTTGTTGGGATTTTTGTCCTAATCTCGTGTTTGTAAATTACTATTTGAAATTAATAAAGAGTTATTCATTTCATCATTTTGTGTCTCGCATTTAATACAAACTTTGACCAATAAACTAAGCTCCAGGGTCATTGAATATATGAGAGAACTAGAACTTGAACGGTGTGTAGTGGATACACAGGGAGGATCACGTTCGAGTAAATGACCCGAACGGTCTACAGTATATGGATGGGGTTGGAGACCTAATCCTAGATACACTGTGGATGCGACCCACTTTGTATTAAGATACAAACGAGGTGATCTGACTTGTTCATGTGGTTGTCATGCGAGTGGGGGCATCCTGTACAATGAGTTTGTACAAGACCGGACCGTGAATTATTAGACCTACTGATGTAACACCGTTGACAGTAAGGACTAATAACTTCGTAGATGACCATTAGTGACTCGACCTGAATCCTGAGCGTGTTACGGACTCTTGCCTGCGGGGGTCTGTCCTTTGACTAGTACGGGTGAGGGTGGTCACAGTTAGTCACCCAATATGCCTACCTTCTAAGGGACAGGACCAAGTAGGGAGCTGGGAACTTATCTACGCGAGACGGAATTCACTCGTTCCCGCCTTTAGGGAAACTAGAGGGGTTGTTCTCTTAAGTGCTGTCTCCAGGGCTTGGACAACGGGCACCCACCTCTCACTGGCCCAAGATTGTTGTTGTGTATGGTCGGACCATAACAACGTTGTTGTTCATTAGAGGAGTAGTGGGAACTTAAGGAGCAAGAAGTAAACACAAGGGTAAAACGGTAATTTGACCCTGCAGTGTCTACGAACAACCTGTGAAGGGTCGACTCATGGGCATTGGTTATATCAATGGACACGTAATATTCTGCACTGACGGGAGTGCAGCTACGGGCTTTAGTGGAGTGTTACCGTAGCTAATGAATATTGATTAACCAGGTCAAAGAGTTTGATAGGTTAATCTCGGATCATTGGAGCTCGTCACTGTAGGTCCATTAGGTCCCTCGGTTGGCTTAATCTGGGTTAAAAGAAGGGTTAATGTTTTGGTGTGAATTTAAGTGTTCAATTTCACTAAAAGGGCATTTATGTCATTTATATGAGATATGAATGATATAATATATAGTTTAATGTGAATGAGATTCATAATAAACTATAGGTTAGCCTAATTGTTGAATTAGGGCTAATTCGAGAAATTAGGTTGAGAGAAATTAAATTGGATGTGATTCAATTTATAAAAGTCCACAATATTGCAAATGTGATTTGTGATATGAGATATGAGATATCTTATAATATATGGTTATGCAAATATGATTTGCATAACCTATAGTTGTGGTAAAATGGTAAATAGGTGGAGATTTCAACTCCATCTATGTCCATTATTTAAACCCTTCTTGCAAGAAGGGTGGAATGCCATTTCTCTCATTTTTGGATTTTCACCAAAAGAAGAGATCATTTCTTTCTCAAATTCTCTCTAGCTTTCTCCTCTCAAAAACAAAAATTCCAAGTTCCCACTAACTTCCTTCTTCCAAAAGAAGAACAACTGAGAAGTCGAAGGGTGTTTTTCTTGTTCGTGAGAAGAGTTTGGGATCGAAGAGATCGAGAAGCGCACAAAGAGTTCGTGGATCGTTGGAAGGAACCTTGAAGAGAGTCTTCAACAAGTAAGTATCCTTTTTAACTTACTGTTTTTCTTCCATCTTATGCATGTTTAACTTAGGTCTAATTGTTAGATCGATTTTAACAAAATTCAAATGCACAACAACACTGCGACGATTCTATCGTCTTTCACTGCGTGAGAGTTTTATTCCTTTCACAAACATGGAAAAATAATATAAACACGATTCTAGAACTGACGACTTTAAGTTCGTGCTCACTAAGGAGTGTCCTTAGTCTCCGAGTTCGACCGCGTCACGAAGTGTTCGTGATGCGTACGATCGATGGATCAGGGCCAATGAAAACGCCAAGGTCTACATCATTGCCAACTTATCTAAAGTCTTGGCAAAGAAGCATGAGCTGATGATCAGCGACAAGGAGATCATGAAGTCCTTGACGGAAATGTTTGGACAACAGTCCTTTCAGGTCGACATGACTCGCTCAAACACGTCTTCAACGCCCGGATGAAAGAAGGGACGTCTGTCCGTGAACAGATTCTAGACATGATGACCAACTTTAATCTGGCGAAAATGAACGGGGCTTCGATCAATGAGTCGAGCCAGGTCAGCTTTATAATGGAGACTCTTCCGAAGAGTTTCCTTCAGTTTCGTAGCAATGCTGTTATGAACAAAATTAGCTACACTCTGACCACTCTTCTCAATGAGCTACAAAACTTCCAGTCCTAGATGAGGATCAGGACACCGGAAGCTGAGACAAATGTTGCCTACAGGTTCTATCACAGGGGTTCGACCTCTGGGACTTAACCTGTAGCTTATTCTCACCTGAAAGGGAAGAAGAAGAAGATGAAGAAGGGTAAAGCTGGCCGTGCTGCCGCCCAAAAGGGAATAAAGGTCAAGGAAGTTGCAGAGAAAGGAAAGTGTTCGACTGCAATGGGGACGACCACTGGAAGCGTAACTGTCCCAAGTTCCTCGCCGACAGGAAGAATCCAGGTAAATTTTATTTACTGGTAACTGAAACTTGTTTAGTGGAGAGTAATGACTCTGCCTGGATATTAGATTCGAGCGCCACTAATCATGTTTGTTCTTCTTTTCAGGGAATTAGTTCCTGGCAGCAGCTGCGAGAGGGTGAGGTGACTCTTGGGGTTGGATCCGGAGAGGTTGTCTCTGCTGCAGGGTCGGCACAGTGAAGCTATTTTTTGGCAGGAATTACTTATTATTAGATAATTTGTATACAGTCCCAGGGTTTACTAGAAACCTTGTTTCTATTTCCTGTTTAATTGGACAATGTATTACAGTTTCCTTTGAATCTAATAAAATGTTTATTTCTTTCAAATGCAATTTACTTTGTTCTACTTCACTTGAGTGTAATCTATATGTTTTGAAACCTAATTCGGTCAAAAGTGTTTTGAATACTGAATTATTTAAAACAGCAGCGACACGAACTAAGAGAGTGAAAGTTTCTCCTAAAGAAAATAACCATCTTTGGTATCTAAGGTTAGGCCACATTAATCTTAATAAGATTGAGAGACTAGTGAAGAGTGAACTTCTAAACGAGTTGGAAGAAAACTCTTTATCGGTGTGTGAGTGATGCCTTGAAGGCAAAATGACCAAACGTTCTTTTAGTGGAAAAGGATATAGAGCCAAAGAGCCTCTGGAGCTTATACATTCTGACCTCTGTGGTCCAATGAGTGTTAAAGCGCGGGGAGGTTACGAATTCTTTGTATCTTTCATAGATGACTATTTAAGATATGAGTATGTTTACCTAATGCATAAGAAGTCTGAAACTCTTGAAAAGTTCAAGGAGTACAAGACTGAGGTTGAGAATCTGTTAAGTAAAACAATTAAAACACTTCGATCGGATCGAGGTGGAGAGTATATGGACACTAAATTCCAGGACTATATGATAGAACATGGAATTACGTCCCAACTCTCAGCACCTGGTATGCCACAGCAGAATGGTGTATCAGAAAGGAGAAACAAAACCTTGTTGGACATGGTTCGGTCGATGATGAGTTATGCTCGTCTCTCTGATTCTTTTTGGGGTTACGCAGTTGAGACTGCAGTGTATATTTTGAACAACGTACCGTCGAAGAGTGTTTGTGAAACACCTTTCGAACTCTAGAATGGACGTAAAGGCAGTTTACACCATTCAGAATTTGGGAATGCCCGACCCATGTGTTGGTGTCCAACCCGAAGAAGTTGGAACCCCGTTCAAAATTGTGCCTATTTGTAGGTTACCTAAAAGAGACTAAGGGTGGTCTGTTTTACGATCCTAAAGAAAATAGGGTGCTTGTGTCGACAAACGTCACTTTTCTTGAGGAAAACCACGTCAGGGATCATTTCCTAGAAGAAAATCGTGTTAAGGGAAATGAACAGTACGTCAACAAGAGTTGCTGATGGGGCTAGTACGTCGACACGTGTTGTTGATCCTTGCACGCCTAGTCAAGTCCGTTCCCAAGAGTTGGGAATGCCTCGGCGTAGTGGGATGGCTGTGAGATAGCCTGAACGTTACATGGGTTTAGCTGAAACCCAAGTCGTCAACCCTGATGATGACTGCGAGGATCCATTGACCTATGATTAGGCAATGACAGACGTTGACAAAGACGAATGGATTAAAGCTATGGACCAGGAAATGGAGTCGATGTACTTCAATTTCGTATGGGAGCTTGTGGATCAACAAGATGGGGTAAAACCTATTGGTTGCAAATGGATCTACAAGCGTAAACGTAGCGTAGATGGGAAGGTGCAAACCTTCAAATCACGACTAGTGACAAATAGTTTTACCCAGGTTGAAGGGGTTGACTATGAGGACACCTTTTCACCTGTTGTCATGGTTAAGTCGATCAAGATCCTTTTGGCCATTGCCGCATATTATGACTATGAGGTATGGCAGATGGATGTCAAGAGAACCTTTCTGAATGGCAAACTTGATGAGACCATCTGCATGGACCAACCTAAGGGGTTCATTGCCCAAGGCGAAGAACAAAAGGTTTGCCGACTTCATAGGTCCATTTATGGACTGAAACAGGCTTCGAGGTCTTAGAATATAAGGTTTGATGAGGCGATCAAATCTTATGACTTTGATCAGAATGTTGACGAGCCTTGTGTCTACAAGAAAATCGTCAACAAAACTGTCGCATTTCTTATATTGTACGTGGATGATATCCTTCTCATTAGGAATGAGGTAGGATTTCTTACTGACGTAAAGAAATGGCTAGCTTCACAATTCCAAATGAAAGATTTGGGAGAAGCTCAGTATGTTCTAGGTATCCAGATAGTCTGGAACTGGAAGAACAGAACGCTGACCATGTCTCATGCGTCTTATATTGACAAGATTTTGTCTAGATATAAGATGCAGAACTCCAAGAAGGGCTTGCTGCCTTTCAGGCATGAGGCTCACATGTCTAAGGATCAATGTCCTAAGACTCTTTAAGAAGTTGAGGATATGAGACAAATCCCTTATGCTTCAGCTGTTCGGAGCCTCATGTATGCCATGTTGTGTACTAGGCCCAACATCTGTTATGCAGTTGGGATTGTCAGTAGGTATCAATCCAATCCAGGATTAGATCACTAGACAACCGTTAAGGCGATCCTCAAGTATCTTAGGAGAACGAGGAACTACAACCATGTGTATGGGAGTGGGGATTTGATCCTTACGGGATATACAAATTCTGACTTTCAGACCGATAATGATTCTAGGAAATCCATTTCGGGGTCAACCTTCATTATGAATGGAGGAGATGTAGTATGGCGAAGCATTAAGCAGGGATGCATCGCTGATTCCACTATGGAAGCTGAGTATGTTGCGGCTTGTGAAGCTGTTTGGTTAGGAAGTTCAAGATGGATTTGGAAGTTGTTCCAAATATGAACTTGCCGATCACGCTGTTTTGTGACAACAGTGGTGCTGTAGCCAACTCGAGAGAGCCTCGGAGTCATAAGAGGAGCAAACAAATTGAGCGGAAGTATCACCCAATACGAGATATTGTGCACCGCGGCGACGTGACAACCACACAGATAGCATCAGAGCACAACGTTGCTGATCCATTTACAAAGGCCCTCACGGCTAAGGTGTTTGAGGGTCACCTAGAGAGTCTAGGTCTTCGAGTGCTTCCTGACTAGGGCAAGTGGGAGTATTGTAAAGGGCATTAAATGCCATAGTTTATTGTATTACTCTATAGTAATTTATTGTAC
The DNA here is from genome assembly GCA_036507285.1 of Trichosanthes cucumerina. Lineage (NCBI taxonomy): Eukaryota > Viridiplantae > Streptophyta > Magnoliopsida > Cucurbitales > Cucurbitaceae > Trichosanthes > Trichosanthes cucumerina. The sequence goes on along the minus strand of CM071842.1, from coordinate 28,889,489 downwards.
ATTTCAGAAATGTATGTTTGCTACACTAGCTTAGTTCAAGTGGGAGTTTGTTGGGATGTATGTCCTAATCTCGTTTTGTTTGTAATATTACCATTGAAATAAATAAGAGTTATTTCTTTCATTACTTTATGTCTCACAATTTTACAAACTTTATCCAATAAACTAAGCTCCAGGGTCATTGAACTTATGACAGAACTAGAACTTGAACGGTGTGTAGTGGACACACAGGGAGGATCACATTCGAGGTAATGACCCGAACGGTCTACAGTATATGGATACGGTTGGAGACCTAATCCTTGATATACTGTGGATGCGACCTGCTTTGTATTAGATACAAACGAGGTGATCTGACTAGTTCATGTGGTTGACATGCGAGTGGGGGCATCCTGTGCAATGAGATTGTACAAGACCAAATCGTGAATAATTAGATCTACTGATGTAACACCGTTGACAATATAGGACTAATAACTTCGTAGATGACCATTAGTGACTCGACCTTAATCCTGAGAGTGTTACGGACTCCTGTCTGCGGGGGTCTGTCCTTTGACTAGTACGGGTGAGGGTGTTCACAGTTACTTACCCAATATGTCTATCTTCTCAGGGACAAGACCACGTAGGGAGCTGGAAACTTAACTACGCGAGATGGAATTTACCCGTTCCCGACTTTAGGGAAACTAAAGGGGTTGTTTCCTTAAGTGCTGTCTCCAGGGCTTAGACAACAGGCGCCCACCCTCTCACTGGATCGAGAGGGGTGTTGTGTATGGTTGGACCATTACAACGTTGTTGTTTATTAGAGGAGCAGTGGGGACTTAGAGAGCAAGAAGTAGACACAAGGGTAAAACGATAATTTGACAACACAGTGTATATGAACAACCTGTGAAGGGTCGACTCATGGGCATTGGTTATATCAATGGACACAATTTGTCCTACTGTGATGAGAGTGCAGCTACGGACTTTAGTGGAGTGTTACCGTAGCTAATGAATGTTGATTAACCGGGTCAATGAGTTTGACAGGTTAGTCTCGGATCATTGGAGCTCGTCACTTGTAGGTCAATTAGGTCACTCGATTGGCTCAAACTGGATTAATAGAGGTTTACAGTTTTGGTGTTGATTTGAAGTGTTCAAATTCATTAAAGGGTAATTATGTTATATGGTTGACATATTATATAGTTTAATGTGAATGAGATTCATAATAAACTATAGAGTAACCTAATTGCTTAATTAGGGCTAATTTTAAAAAATTTGATTGAGAGAAATTAAATTGAATGTGATTCAATTTAAAAATTCACAATTATACAAATGTGATTTGTATAATGAGATATGAGATATCTTATTATATGTGGTTATGCAAATATGATTTGCATAACCTATGGCTGTGGTTAAATGGTAAATAGGTGGAGATTTCAACTCCACCTATCACCATTATATAAACCCTTTGCAAGAAGGATTTCTTAAGCTTGTTGTTCATTTTTTGGAATCTCACCAAAAACAACAAACAATTTCCTCAACTCTTCTCTCAATTCTCTCCTCCCATTTCACCAAAAAGAAGTCCCACCTACTCTCCTTCTACATAAGGAAGAACAACCGAGAAGCCTATCGGAGGTGTCCGATTTCATTGGTTCATTCGAGGAGATCGAGTTCGTTGAGATCGTGTTCGCGAAGAGTTCGTGACTGGAGGAGGAAAACGTGAAGAAAGGTTCTTCAACAAGTAAGTATTCCTTAATGTTTTTCTTCTTTAATGCATGTTTAACCTAGTTACTATGAGATAGTTTCAATTTTAAGAAAACGTTTTTCACAACGATACCACGACGATTCAATTGCTTTTCCACTGCGTGGATTTTTATTCCCTTTAATATTGACCTAGAATTCCCTTACTATGTAGGAAATGACTTCTTCCGGCTCCTTGCAGAAAGTTTTCCAACCCAAATTATGGATATTCTTGGCTTGAAAGGGTGGCAATATGTAGAGATTCAAGGGAAAACCTTTCTCCATCAATAGGAGTCTAGCAGCTAGCTCTTCAAACTTGGCTCGGGCCTTAACGTTGAAGAATTGGTCTGAGATGAAGTAATCTTCTTCCTCTTCTTGCTCGGTCTCAAGCACTTTTTCTTTCCCTTTAGCTTTGGAGTTCCTACCTTCTTTCTTGGGTGAAGGTGAAGCTAATGGAACTTGAACTTGAACTTGCTCCTCCTCAAGTGGCTTCTTTCCTTTGCCTTTCTTTTTTCCCTTCTTTGGAGAATGAGATGGCACAAAAGGAACTTCAAACAATTGTTGTTCCGTGTCTTTCCAGTACTGACATTCTTTCTCCTTGGAACTCCTCGTGGCATCAGTAGAAGACTTAGAAGTGAAGTCTTATTCGACTTGGCTTCCCAACTGCTCATGGGACTTAAGGCTCTCGACCTCCTTAGCCTTCTTGCCTCGACCTCTTCCTCTCTTCCACATGGTTAAGCTTGAGTAGGATGACTTTGAGATAAAAAAAGAAAATAAGAAGAAGGAAAATTTTGTAAATGGGGGGGCAAAGAAAATGAAAGGTGCTCTCAGGTTTGGCTCCGTGTTCCTTCTCAAATTTTCCTTCATTTTTCAAATCTTGCCTAATTGCTATCCTCAATATCCCCTATTTATGCTAGATCTGAAGGGATTGAATCCTGTGCGGAAGCGAATGATCGCCGTTGTTCTTGATTATGTTGCATAAAAATAACTCAAAAACAGGAAGTTCTAAGGATAATCATGAAATCATAATTGCAATTAGGGATTACCTCTGAAGACCAAACTCTTCACGTAATCCTTTCGTCGTCAACGATTTCTCCGTTCTCTACATACTCAATGATTGACCACCTCCAAATGACCTTCTCGATTGTTCTCTTGGAGAAGGAGAGAGGTGGGATCTCTTTTTGGAGATTAGGGAGAATGGAGAGAATTTGAGAGAGTGATTTGTATTTGCGCAATTGAAAAACAACACAAAAAATTCAAGTGTCCCAAAATGCATCCAAAAGGATGCTTATATAGGCAATGTGGGTGGAGAAAAATTCTCCACCCATTATGCCACTATTTCTACTAATTATGCATTATGCAAAATTAATTTTCATAATTGCATAATATAAGGTATCAAATATCTTATTATGTAAATCATATTTGCATAATGTGGAAAATTAAATTGAATCAAATTCAATTTCATGTCTCTCAAATTAATTTCTCAAATTATGCCTTAATTCCATAATTAGGCAATAATTAGGTTCACCATGAATCATATTCACATTGAACTATATATTATATCAATTTTATCATATATAATTGACATAATTCCCTAAATTGAATTTGAACACTTCAAATTCATTCCAAAACTTTATACCTTCATACAATTCCATGTTGAGCCAACTGCGGGACCTAATGGTCCTACGAATCATGAGCTCCAACGATACGAGATTAACTAATCAAACTCTTTGAATATCCAGCTAACCAACATTCGTTAACTATGAGTCACTCCACTATAGACTCGTAGCTACACTCTCCTTACTGTAGGATAAGTTGTGTCCATTGATTTAACCAATGCCCGCGAGTCAACCCTTCACAGGTTGTTCGTAGTCATAGCTGGGTCAAATTACCGTTTTACCCCTGTGACTACTTCTTGCTCCTTAAGCACTACTGATCCTCTAATGAACAACAAGTTTATGGTCCGACCATATACAATGTCCCTCTCAGGCTAACAAGAGGGAGGGGCTCTGTTGTTCGAGACTTGAATTCAGTTCTTAAGAAAACTACCTATCTAGTTACCTTAGTTCGGGAACGAGAGAATTTTTTCTTGCAAAGTTAAGTATCCAGCTCCCTATGAGGTTTCATCCCTGAGAAGGTAGGCATATTGAGTCGGCAGTTGTGACTACTTTCAACCGTACTAGTCTAAGGATAAACTCCCACAGACAAGGAGTTCGTAAATCGCTCAAGATTCAGGTTGAGTCACTAATAGTCATCTTTGAATTAATAGCCTTAATCTATCAATGACGTTACTAGAGTGGTCTAAGAATTCTCGATCCGGTCTTGTACAATCTCATTGCACACGATGCCCCCACTCGCATGTCAACTACATGAACGGACTTGATTGCCTCGTTTGTATCTAATACAAAGTGGGCCGCATCCATAGTGTTACCAGGATGAGGTTCCCAATCTAATCCATGTACTATAGACCATTCGCGTCATCCACTTGAACTTGATCCAAGCTATGTGTCAACTACACACATTTCAAGATCTTCTAAATGTGACCTTGGAACTTAGTTTATTGGATTTAAATTGGTAATGAAGAGAACACAAGATTTGAGGAAAAAATAACACTTTTATTCATTTCCTAGAATAATTACAAATACACGAGTTTAAGGCATAAATCCTAACAAGATCATGGGTAAGTTTGGAATCATGGATAACAGTATTCTTTTGTTCTCTTCTAACCTTAGAATTGCAAGAAAAACAACTTGTCAACTACAAAATTGTTGTCATGAAGACTGCTGTCATGGTGTACTTTTTCAGCTAGGATGGGATAGTAGGCTAACTCTTTTGGTCAGAATCTCTTCCCTATAGCTTTATTACTGGTTGCATGTGAATAGGACAAATTTTGCTGACATTATGTGGTGGATAAGACCATGAAGCAAGTTGTCAAGATGTCAAACTGCAACAAAATTTCTGCTTCTTTCCCTACCCGAGGATATGCTCTCTCCTAAGGTGAGAATCTTCAGCCTTTGCTCCTTGCTCCTTGACCTACACACAAATAAGACAAGCCAACTAAAAGTACAATTAGTTAGAGCTAGTTGCAATCCAACTAAAAATTGAAAAACATTCTAGAAGGATTCAAATAAAGCTCACGAAAAATGCATTGCTCCCAATATGAAATTTGAAAACCTCATTACTTTGCTATCTTAAATTAAGATAGAAAATAATGGCATGAAGGCGCGTATGCTTCACAAAAGAAAGAACTTAACAAGCAAACAAACTAAGACAAACAAAACAACATGCCTTTAAAAACTAAAAGATGCATAAAATTGTGAATGCCTTGCTGGAGTCTCCTAGAGAATTTGTCACATCAAATCGGACTCCAACAAATTATCTATTCCTCATTTAATTTCAAAGAAGCAATGCTCCTTTGGAAATCTTCTCCCCAATAGTGTTTTAGTCTTTGTCCATTCACAAGGAATTCTCTTCCATCTTTTTCACAACACACTTTGATTGATCCATAAGGAAAAATTTCAACAATGACAAAGTGTTCAACCCACCTAGATCTTAGTTTTCTAGCAAAAAGTTTGAGTCTTAAATTGAATAACAACACTTTTTAACCTACTTCAGACTTTTTTGGAATGAGCTTCTTATCATGCCAGACTTTCGACTTTTCCTGATAAAGCTTAGGATTCTCATAGGAGAATCTCCTAAACTCATCCAAATCATTAAGTTGAAGTATCCTCAAGTTTCCTAAAGTTGTTGAATCTAAATTAAACTCCTTCAAAGCCCAACATGCTTTATGTTCCAATTCTAGGGGAAGGCGACAAGCTTTCCAAACACAAGTCTGTAGGGGAACATTCTAATAGGTGTTTTAAAGGCGGTCCTATAAACCCATAAAGCTTCATCAAGCCTGAAGGTCGAATCCCTTTTGTGAGGCTCACCTACTTTTTCAAGGATATCTTTTATTTCCCTATTCAAAATTTCAGCCTGCCCATTAGCTTATGATGATACGGTGTAGAGATTCTGTGTTTGCCATTATATTTTGATAGAAGAGCACTCATGGCTTTGTTAACAAAGTGAGACCCTTCATCACTGATCAAGACTCTGGGAGTTTCAAATCTAGTTAATATATGTCTATGCAAAAATCTCATTACTATCCGGCATCATTGGATTGACAAGCCATGACTTCAACCCATTTGGAAACATAATCAACTGCAATCAAGATACACAAATTTCCTTTGGAGGGTGAAAACGGTCCCATGAAGTCAATACCCCATACATCAAAGAGTTCAAATTCTAAAATGTATGTCAAGGGCATTTCATCCCTCCTTCCAATGTTTCCTCTCATTTGGCATGCATCACAAGTCTTACTGAAAATGTGGGTATCTCTGAAGACTGATGCCAGAAAAACCCTGACTGGAACACTTTTGCAGCTGTCCTTTGGTCTCCAAAATGGCCTCCATCAGGGGGACGAATGACAATGTTCTACGATAGAGGGTATCTCACTCTCTTCCATACATCTCCTTATGATTCCATCCACACAATAATTGTATAGATAAGGATCATCCCACAAGTAAGACTTCACATCATGCAAGAACTTTTTCAACTGTTGCTTGGACAGGTTATGGGGAAGGACATTGCTAGCTAAATAATTACAATAGTCAGTAAACCAAGGTGGCTTGATTTCCTGAACACTAGAAATCAGAAGGATCTGCTCATCTGGAAAACAATCCTTGATACCAGGTTGAGAGGTTAAGAGTTGAGAATTCACAATCCTAGAGAGGTGATCAACAACCACATTCTCAAAGCCTTTCTTATCTATGATTTCCACTTCGAATTCTTGCAAAAGTAATACTCATCTTATCAACCTTAAGCATCATTCTTGGCTAGGAGGTACTTCATAGCAGCATGGTCTGTGTCGACAACTACTTTGGTACTAAGTAAGTAAGGTCTAAATTTTCAAAAGCAAAGCCTACTGCCAGTAACTCCTTTTCTGTTGTGGTGTAGTTCTTTTGTGCCTCATTTAAGGTTTTACTTGAATAGTAAATAAGATGGATCACTTTTCCATGCCTCTGGCCTAACATTGCTCCCACAACATAATCGCTGGCATCCCACATCAACTCAAATGGCAGCTGCCAATTTGGTGAAGACATGATAGGGGCGCTCACTAGCGCGACCTTCAACACATTAAAAGCATCGAGACATTCTTCTATGAATTCAAACCGTCTATTGATCTCCAACGAGGAACAAAGAGGTTTTGAGATTTTAGAGAAGTTTTTAATGAAACGTCGGTAGAATCCAACATGTCATAGGAACCTTCTTACTCCCTTAACATTTCCTGGAGGTTCTAACCACTCTACTATCTTTATGTTTGCGTTGTCAACTAAAATTCTTTCTTTCGACACCTTGTGTCCTAACACAATTCCTTCCTTAACCAAGAAGTGTCATTTCTCCCAGTCAAGAACTAGGTTACTATCTTCACAGTGTTGGAGCACTTTACCCAAGTTCACTAGGCAAGCTTCAAATGAATTCCCAAAGACTGAGAAGTTATCCATGAAAACTTTCATGATGTCCTCAACAAGATCAGAGAAAATAATCATCATGCACCCCTGAAAAGTAGTAGGGACATTACATAGACCAAATAGCATTTTTTTAAAAGCGAAAGTACCATATGGAAAGTAAAGGTGGTCTTTCTTGATCTTGAAAGGCTATGATTATTTGATTGTAACCACTGTAGCCATCTAAAAATCAATAAAAAGCTTGACCGTCTAACTTGTCCAACATTTTATCAATGAATGGTAGAGGGAAGTGATCTTTCCTAGTGGCTTTTCTTAACCTCCGATAATCCATACACATCCTTCATCCACTGATTATCCTCGTAAGGATTATTTCATTAGATTCGTTGGTTATCACTGTCATTCCTCCCTTTTTAGGGATGCAGTGAACTAGACTAACCCAACTGATATCAGAAATAGGGTAAATGTATCCAACCACCTGATGATCTCTTGTTTTACCACTTCTTTCATGGTAGGATTCAATCTCCTTTGTTGCTCAATTGACGTCACCTTCCTCTAAAATGATCTTATGCATGTAATAGGAGAGACTAATTCCTCTTATATCAGCTAATGTCAAACATATGGCTCTCTTGTGCTGCTTAAGCATGTCAAGCAACAACTCTTCTTTCTTAGGTGGCGAGTGTGCTGCTATAATGATGGGAAGAGTCTTTTTGTCTCCAAAAAAGATATATTTCAGATATTGAGGTAATGATTTTAATTCAAGGCACTACAAGAAAAAAGGTCTGCAATAGCTTTGAAAAAAATGTTGTAATAGACTTTTTATAGCTTTTTTCGCAAAGTCCTGACAACCCATGATATGAAAAGTCGGAGACTTTTTACATCATTTTATAAAATCTATAAAATGTTAAATATTTTATTGCATTTTATAAAGGTTATAAAAAATGCTATATTAAAAGTCTTTTAGTAGCATAGTTTCATTTTGTTAAAATCTACGATAATATTTCATAAATGCAGTAAAAAAACATTTTAAAAATCTACGATAACATTTAGTAATTATAGCATTTATTAATAGCTACAAATATTTATTTTTAACTTAAATGAAAACATTTTTTTTATGTAGTAAAGCCTTTTGTACCAGCTCTCATAAATCAAGTGCAATGTAGCAACTTACGACTGCTATGAATATAACTGAACAAAATCCATACTTCATTATGAAGTAGAGAAGCAAAACACCAAACTTACCAATGAAGAAGAAGATACTTTATTTTAAACATGTTATATTTTTTGGTTTCAACCTATCATAAACTAATTAATTTTAGATTAATGTTTTTTAAGTTAATCTAAAATGGTTTAGACCTTTGTTTTAGCTCTTAAGTTTAAAGACCCATTGTTAAGGTTGGGCCCAAAGTTGGAGGAGCCCAAATTTACCTTTCTTGATCTCCTATTACCTAAACCCATTTGTTCCTTTTTGTTATTATAAAAGAAGGTGTGGGCCTTAAGTGAAGAGGGAAGAAAAAATGTGTATTGGGTCTATTATTAAGATTAGGGTTTATTCTTGTTTAAGAGAGAAAAGAAGAGAGAGAGAAAGAAAGGGTTGGAGGCTCGATAGAAGGCTGAAAAACACGGGGTTTCTTCGACAGAGAGAGAGAGAAATCTGGAAAATACCATGGTTTTTCAGCCGTGAGAAAGATATCGAGGGAGCTCCGTCCTTATAGCCGAAATCGCGCTCACCGTGGTTTGATTCGCAGAGAGGAGGTGATTGTTGCCGTGGAGTTGCTGCAGGTTGATCGTTCGGCTTGGTTGTTGTACAAGACGTGAGACTCAACCTTCTTTCAACCTTTGTTTATGAAGATCCTCTCAAAAGGTTGTATCTCTCCTTTTTCTTTCTTTTTAGTTTAGATTCAAGATTTAATCCTAAAGGTTGTTAGACTCTCAATCTGGAATAAAGATTGGTTGTAGTCTCCTTTTGGGCATAAATCTTGGAATCTTGTTAAATCCTAATTGTTAAATGTATCTTTAGATATCCTGCTGTAAGTTCTCTGTATACTCCCGTATATCTCTAATAAACTGTCTAGCAAAGAGTTAAAAAACCTTTGCAAGTGGAGTAGGTCGTTTTATGACCGAACCACTATAAATATTGGTGTTCTCTGATTGTTCTTTTATTGTTTTACGCATTTAGTTACATTCTGTCCAGCCCATAATTTGTAATAAAATCGCTTCTAAACTTGTTGTAAACACCTCAAACTTGTCTAAAATTGGTTAGACATAGGATTTGGATCTTGGCATATAATAACAAAACATCATAGAGAAATCCAAGTTTATTTCAAACTGCAATGAAATAACAAGCATGCTTTGTTTAAGAATGTGAATGCATTCTTAAACTAAACTACAAATTGAATAAGAAGGTTTGATACTTTGGAAATACTGATGAAATATTACTTTAGCAACTTCATTCACTCATCTTTGGAATTTTCAGAAAACGAATTAACTCAAAATGTAAGTAATAAGTAGAATAGAATAAATTCAACATTGAACAGACAAACTAGAGCCATACCACATTTCTAATCAAGGTTGAGAGAAAATTGTACCTATAATCTTGGAGATTAAAGCTTGACCTTGTACCCATTGATTTCTAATCAAATGAACTGTCTTTTTTCTTAAAGATAGCTTTCTTGTCTTCTTCAATGCTGAATGTTGTTGACTAGAGAGGAAAAAAATAAACTCTCAAGAAACTGTTAAATATCAATTATACTAGCAAAATTTTTCATCCAATTCCAAGGCTACCTCAAGATAAGATAAGACAACAAACAAATTTATATTCTAGAAAGATAAAGCTGAAAACTTATAAACTCTAGTATAAATAAGCAATCTTGTGACCATGCTTTAGAAAGTTCTAAGTTGGGTACAACGGACGATACATCTAATTAAAAGAACATCCATTTAAATGAAAAATGAGCCTCTTTTTGGCAAAAAAATACAACTTACCTAAGCAAGGAAATCAAATGGGCAAGAACTGATTTGGTGAAATTTTTGGACTCAAGATTTCTTAAGGTAAAGTAGAAATTTAACCTCCATTGGAAAGACCTCCAATCCGATAACCTAAAGATGAGAGAACTCAATTATTTGTGCCACGTTCTTCTTCTACAAATCTGTAAAAAATTGATAGCACACAAAATGTGCTATTCTTAGGCTTAGATTTTGCTAGTTTTTAAATAATTTCAGGGCTTTCACGAGAGTAAATAGTTGAATTTCAGGATATGAGCAAGAATGGATAAAATGAAGAGATCATGAAGAATTAGAGTTTAAATGGGAGTCAATGGAGCACAAAAGACGAAGACATTGGAAGAAGAGCAGCAAAATAAGCCATTGGACCCGAGGGCATGGCGTTGAGACGCCACTGAAGGTGTTGCAACACCATGCCTTGAGAAGAAATAGACGGAAGAACCGTGAAGATGACGTTGAGACGTTGCATTGCAGCGTCGCAACACTCACGTGTTGTTTGCGTCAATGATGTACGTAGTGTTGAGACGCTGCACACAATGTCTCAACGCTGCGTTATTTCTCTTAAATAATCTGCGCCCTAGGGCATGGCGTTGCAATGTTGTGCGAGCGTTGCAACGCCGTGCCGATTTTGTATAAAAGTGTGTTTAAGCCTCATTTGAAGGGGGAGCCGAATTCGAGATATTTTTACCCCTATTACCGAAACATACTTTAACAGTAAGCTTTAAAGAAAAAAAAAAGTGCAGAAACGACACTCGGGGAGGGCTTCGCCCTCCCCCCCTGTTCGTGCGCCGCAATCGGAGCGGCCGGCGGCCCACGTCTCCCTCTCTTTTTCTCCTCTCTCTCCCGTCCCTCTCTCGGTTCTCTCTCTCTCTCAACCTCTCTCTCTCCCACGCGCTTCTCTCTCTCTCACTCTCTCTCTCTCACGGTTTTCTCTCTCGCTCGCCTCTCAGGTTGCTGTCGCCGCCTCCGGAAGCGGACTGAAGCCAAGCGCCGCCACCAGCACGTCGCCACTGTGAAGTCAACCACCGGCTGAAGGGATCCGCGAGACCCACACGTTTTCTCAGCTGGTTCAGGCCATTTTCGGTCGATTTTCGACGAACGAAGTCCGGTTCTGTGTAGATCGAGTCGCGAGGATTCCAGATCTGCTGCCCACGCGCCGTCGCCGTAATCTTCACGCGCCGCCGCCCGCTGCCGATCCACACGCCGCCGCCTGCCGGTGACACGCGCCGCCGTCTGCAGAGCCGCCGATCATTCCCTTTCGTGCGGTCACCTCGGTCCGTTCCTTAATTCGTTTCGGATCTTCGTTGGATGAGTTCTTCTCCGCTTAAGCTTTTAAGTTCATGGTGTTTCGATTTATTAATATTGTGCATGTTCTTCGTTAGGAGCGTTATCTTGGAAGTAGAAGTACGTTTGAAGCACGCCGCATAACCCAAGTCCTCGTTGTGTTCGGTTTTCCAGTAAGTAGTTATTTGGACTACCGCCCCTAAGTGTAGGGCTTAGGGCGCATTGCATGCATTATTTGTTTGGAAATAATCATAGTGTTCTGGTAGTGGCATGTTAGGTTGTGATGTTTGCAATTTTGCATGAATAAAGTTCATTGTTGATGTCGATGTTTATCTGTGCTGAAATTCGAACTCGATAGTTCATTCTTGTTGTTTGTTAGTTCCATGTGACTATAACTAGTAGGGCGATGTAAGCTAGTGCTGAGAACTCTGAACGTGTTAGTATGCTATGATTATCTGTCCCGAGCCTGTTGCTCTCGTGCTTAGTTTGAAGTAACTCGGGAAGGGTTGTTGAGCATTAGGATTGTAGTTAGCACAACTAGCCCTAGTGTAGGCCCTAGTCTCTGTGTAACCCTTAGCAGGCTGAGACTCGAGGTTGGCGAGATGATGATGATGTTATGGGATGTGATGGTCCGTCCTCCATCCACTTTTGCGACTCGGGATGATCCTTAGAGTCAGAGGGGTTGGATAGAGTCCTTCGCCCTAGTACAGGCCCGGGAATGAGCCCGTGGTCGATTGTGCGCGGTAGTACCGCCTTGATGCTTATGGGATATGGTGGTCCGTCCTCCATCCTGTTGTGCGACTCGGGGTATGACCCTTAGAGTCAGGGGGGTTGTATAGAGTTCTTCGCCCTAGTGCAGGCCCAGAAAGAATCTCGTGGCCAGATGTTGCCAACCTAGTTCAGAAGCTAAGGGTAGGACAAAACTGAGAAATCTGAGTGAGTAATAGGGCGAGGATGATTGATGAGGTTGTAAGATGGGTTAGGTGTCGTGCTTAGCTAGGTCTTCTTTCTTATGTTCCTTATTTCTTGGACAAAGTGGGCTGCTTACTGAGCATATTTTTATACTCATCCCTTATTTATTTCTTCTTTTGTGCAGGTAAGGAAAACCAGTGAGATGACCACCGACGGCGAGACCCCAGCGAGGCTATGGAAGGATTGTAGGACTTAGGAGTTTTAGTTTAGGAGTTGTTGCTTTCATTCCTTTTCTTCTGTTGCGTTCTGCTTCTTTCGTTCATGTTTTAAACTTTAGTTTATCTCGTTCTTTATTCGTTTGAATCAAAGCATGTTCTGGTGTGTTTCTTTCTTATTTCAAAGCATGCTTTTGTTGTCTTGTGGAATTCTGTTAACTCTGAGGGACTGGAGCCCAACCTATTATTTTCTGTGTAGTTTGGAGGAGGCTGGGTACCCTTGTGAGTCCTTTTGAAGTGCCTTTGAATAGTTTCAAGTTCATTTTAAATTTTTGGTTTGTCCAGGTTGCGTCGTTATGCTGCCGGATTTTCGGCACGAAGTAATGCCCCGAGTAGGAAGTGTTCAAATTACGGGGTGTTACAATTTGTATCAGAGCGTAGGTTTTAGATCTTTATACTACCTACATCGTAGGTGTTTAGTCCTTCATAGCCTCTCGCAAGGAGCTCGTCGAGTCATCAATAGGTTTGCTTTTACTTAGTAAGTGTAGGAGGTTCGTTGTTGAGGTTGATGTGTTTTCTTCTATGCAGTACTTCTTGAATTGTCGTTGATGTGCTATGTTTCTTTTCGTTTTAGATTATGGCACGTGGTAGAGGTCGTGCAAGAGTAGCTGCTGGTGGTCGAGGTCGGGGTGGTCGCAGGGGTCGAGGTCGAAGGGCCCGAGACCAGGAACTGATCGTCGATGCACCAGAGGTTGAGCACTCCGAGCATCGAGAGAGGCTTAACCAGGATGTCTCAGTGGTCAAAAAATCAGTTGGAAAAAACGTAGGAGTCCTAGAGTGGGCAAATGTCCAAGTACCGAACGTGCAAGGATCAACTAGTTGGCTTGACGAATGCCCCAGGTTCATTTATGGAGCTTATGAACAGGGTATTCAAAGAGTTCTTAGACACCTTTGTAATCGTCTTCATTGACAATATTTTGGTGTACTCCAAGTCAGAGGAGGAGCATGAAGTCCATTTGAGGGAAGTGTTGACAGCTTTGAGGATCAACTAGTTGTATGCAAAGTTCTCCAAGTGTGAGTTCTGGTTGCAGCGAGTAGCCTTCCTAGGACACGTGGTGTCTAAAGAAGGTGTAAGGCAGACATTCAACAACGATGCCATAGTTGCTGAACTCATGGCAGACATTCAACAACTGATCCAGGAGAATATAGCAAGTCAAGCTAACCAGACAACTATGTTCACTCAGGCCATGGAGGCCCTAGCAGCCCGAAATCAGGAGCCAACACCTGGGAAGAATCCAAGGGCTGCATCGACTTTTACATTTGGGGCAGCGACCGTAGAGGCGGGATATCTGAAGGATTTCAAGAAGTATGACCCGCCTTTCTTTGATGGGTCGGTAGACCATGTAGCTGCCGAAGCATGGTTTGCGGCAGTGGACGATATTCTGAGTCGAATGGGTTGCCCCGAGCACCAGAAAGTTCAGTGCCCAATCTATGCGTTAAGGGGAAGTGCTCTCCTATGGTGGCGAGCTGTTGTACGGTCCATAGATGTCAGTGCAAGACCGATAACTTGGACGCAGTTCCAAGAGGTATTCTACAAGAAATATTATCCGAGTGTGCTATGAATCGAGAAGAAAGATGAGTTCGTACAACTAAAGCAAGGGCCGAACCAGACGGTCGAGGAGTACGAGCATGAGTTTACCGCTCTATCTCGGTTGCCCGCCCGATATGGTGGATCTGAGAAAAGAAGAAGGTGGAGTGCTTCCTCACAGAGTTTGCGAGAGGAGGCGACGTGGGTCGGCGATTGCTCACGATCCCAAGACTTATGTCACAATGATTCGAGTGACATCCACGATTGATCTGCACTGAGAGTGCATGGGTTCGTTGTCGCCGAGAGTTGAGTGAGTCGAGTCGCAGTTCGGAACCACCTGTAAGAGGAAGTTGGAGTAGACCTTTGCTAGGCCAAACAGATTCGGGACTCAGGGACATCAACCCCAGCAGGCTCCGAGTAGGGGTTCATGTTATAGATGTGGAGTTCATCACAACGGGGCCTGTCATGCGGTTAGCAAGATTTGTAATAATTGTGGGAAGTTGGGCCACTTGTCATCTATGGGCAAGCAAGAAGCCAGAGACCAGAGGGTTTGTTATAACTGTGGGAAACCTGGGCACCTGGCCAAAGCCTGTACAACAAAGAAGGACGAGTCTGGAAACCGCCAGAGGGGTGGAGTCTATGCGAGTGCGAATAGGAACGCAGGAGGTTCCGGTGCTGTGGTGACAGGTATATTACCCGTTCTTGGGCACTTGGCTCTTGTTCTGTTTGATTCTGGTTCCTCGCACTCTTTTATTTCTGTTGTTTTTGTGAGGCAAGCCCAGTTAGAAGTAGAGCCTCTAGATGTTGACTTGGCCGTAGCTACTCCGGTGGGTAGAGAGTTAGTAGCTCGAGAAAAGGTTAAATCTGGTCAGGTAGTGGTAACGGGTCATGTGCTAGACGTGACGTTGGTTGTGCTAGATATGAGCGACTTCGATGTAATCCTGGGCATGGATTGGTTGTCTGCGAACCATGCCAACATCGACTAGTCATTGCCGAGAGATGGTGTTCCGACCTCCGGCAGAGTCTAGTTTCAAGTTCAAGGGAATCGAGACTGGAGAAATTCCGAAGATGATTTCAACTCTCAAGGCAAAGAAGCTGATAAGTGAAGGGGCTTGGGCCCTCTTGGCTAGCGTTGCTGATATAAGAAACAAGGGACCAGAGTTGAGTTCGATTCCTGTTGTTCGAGAGTTTGCAGATGTTTTCCCTGAAGAGTTGCCTGGTCTACTCCCAGTCCGTGAGGTAGACTTCTGTATTGAGCTGGAGCCCGGGACGACTCCGTTGTCTAAAGCTCCCTACCGAATGGCACCAGCAGAATTGAAGGAGCTTAAGACTCAGTTGCAGGAACTCCTAGATAAGGGGTTCATCCGTCCAAGTTTTTCACCTTGGGCCCACCCGTGTTGTTTGTGAAGAAGAAAGATGGGTCGATGCGGTTATGCATTGACTACCGAGAGCTGAACAAGGTAACAGTGAAGAACAAATACCCTTTACCCAGGATCGATGATTTGTTTGAACAACTGCAAGAAGCGACAGTGTTTTCTAAGATCGACCTGCGGTCAGGGTACCATCAGCCTAGAATCAAGGATGAGGACATTCCAAAGACTGCCTTCAGGTCCAGGTACGGGCACTTTGAGTTCACGGTAATGTCCTTTGGCTTGACGAATGCCCCAGCTTCATTTATGGAGCTTATGAATAGGGTATTCAAAGAGTTCTTAGACACCTTTGTAACCGTCTTCATTGACAATATTTTGGTGTACTCCAAGTCAGAGGAGGAGCATGAAGTCCATTTGAGGGAAGTGTTGACAGCTTCGAGGATCAACTAGTTGTATGCAAAGTTCTCCAAGTGTGAGTTCTGGTTGCAGCGAGTAGCCTTCCTAGGACACGTGGTGTCTAAAGAAGGTGTAACAGTGGATCCCGCCAAGATTGAGGAAATGTCAGATTGGCCCCGCCCTAGGACAGTCTCCGAATTGCGAAGCTTTTTCGGTTTGGCAGGGTACTACAGGAGGTTTGTCAAGGATTTCTCCAAGATTGCCACACCCTTGACTCAGTTAACTCGAAAGGGAAATCCTTTCATGTAGTGTGAAGCGTGTGAATCGAGTTTTCAGGACCTCAAGCGCAGGCTAGTCTCTGCACCTGTGCTTGCAGTACCTGATGGCTCAGGAAGTTTCGTGGTCTACAGTGATGCCTCCAAGAAAGGTCTGGGTTGTGTGTTGATGCAGAATGGAAAGGTGATCGCCTATGCCTCTCGTCAGTTGAAGGATTATGAGCGAAATTACCCGACTCATGACTTGGAGTTGGCTGCCGTGGTCTTCGTTCTGAAGATATGGCGACATTACTTGTATGGGGAAAAGATTCAAATGTACACGGACCACAAGAGCCTCAAGTATCTTTTTACCTAGAAGGAGTTGAACATGAGGCAACATGATGGCTGGAGTTAGTAAAAGACTATGAGGTTGAGATATTGTACCATCCAGGCAAAGCGAATGTTGTCGCTGATGCCTTAGCAGAAAGGTAACTCACACCTCAGCCCTGGTCACGAGGCAAGTCCGCTGCGTCGTTGAGTTGGGCGTGCGAGAGATAGCAGTCGTGGTGAGTCAGGTCACAACACAGCTGAACAAGTTATCGGTACGGCCGACCTTGAGACAACGACTTATTGAGGTTCAACAGGGAGACTCAAGTCTTGAGGACTGTTGGCGTCAGGCAAGAAGTGGCGAGGAAAGTGAGTTCTCTATGACAGCAGACGGTGGACTACTGTTCAGGGGACATCTATGTGTTCCTGCTGAGAGTGGTCTCAAGGAAGAAATTTTATCTGATGCTCATAACTCTTCTTTTTCAGTGCATCCAGGAAGCACTAAGATGTATCAGGACTTGAAATCATTCTATTGGTGGCGTGGAATGAAAAGAGATGTGGCAGAGTTTGTCAGCAGGTGTTTAGTGTGCCAGCAAGTTAAAGCACCAAGATAGAAACCAGCAGGGTTGTTGCAACCGTTGGAGGTACGTCAGTGGAATTGGGAAGAGATCTCCATGGACTTTATTTCGGGGTTGCCCCGAACAACGAAAGGATTCACAGTGATCTGGGTGATTGTGGATAGACTAACCAAGTCCGCTCACTTTCTTCCTGGTAAGCCAACCTATACAGTTGAGAAGTGGGCAGATTTGTTCATGGAAGAGAGGGTAAGGTTTCATGGAGTCCCAGTGAAGATCGTGTCTGACAGAGACCCACGGTTCACCTCGAACTTCTGGGTGAGTTTTGAGAGAGCCCTAGGGGCACAAAGTAACTTTAGTACAACGTTTCACCCACAGACCGATGGCCAGACAGAAAGAGTGAATCAGATTCTGGAGGATATGCTTCGGGTTTGTGCGTTAGACTTCACAGGTAGTTGGGACTCACACCTTCACCTGATGGAGTTTGCTTATATCAATAGTTATCAGACGACTATTGGTATGGCTCTCTTCGAAGCTCTCTATGGGAGAAGGTGCAGGACCCCAGTGTGTTGGGGAGAAGTTGGTGAACGAAAATTGTTGGGACCCGAGTTGGTCTAAATGACAAATGAGACCATATAGAAGATTAGAGGCAAGGATGTTACAATACAGAGTAGGCAGAAGAGCTATGCTGATGTCAGGCGTCGAGAGTTGGAGTTTTCCGTTGGAGACCTTGTGTTCTTGAAAGTTGCACTTATGAGGGGTGTCCTGAGGTTTGATAAGAAAGGGAAGTTGAGCCCTAGGTTCGTTGGACCTTTCGAGATCCTGGAGCGCATTGGGCCAGTGACTTATCGGTTGGCCCTACCGCCATCGCTTGCGTCGGTCCATAACGTGTTCCATGTATCTATGCTGCGAGGTTATGTGCCAGATGTCTCGCACGTCGTCGACTTTGAGCCGTTGAAGTTAGACAAGGATTTGAGCTATGAGGAAAAGCCTGTGCAAATTCTTGCTCGTGAATGTAAAGTCTTGAGGAACAGGGAAATCAGTTTTGTCAAGGTCCTTTGGCAGAACCACCATCTCAAGGAAGCCACCTGGGAACGCGAGGAGGAGAGGCGAGCAAGTTACCCAGAGTTGTTCCAGAGCTAAGTACTTTCGAGGACGAAAGTTCTTAAGGTGGGTAGATTGTAATAGTCGGCTTTAAAGGAAAACAAAGTGCAGAAACGAAACTCGGGGAGGGCTTCGCCCTCCCCCCTGTTCGTGCGCCGCAAACGGAGCGGTCGGCGACCCACGTCTCCCTCTCTTTTTCTCCTCTCTCCCCCGTCCTTCTCTCGGTTCTCTCTCTCTCAGCCTCTCTCTCTCCCTCGCGCTTCTCTCTCTCTCACTCTCCGCCTCTCTCACTCTCACTCTCTCACAGTTCTCTCTCTCGCTCGCCTCTCACGTTGCTGTCGCCGCCTCCGCAAGCCGACTGAAGGCAAGCGACACCGCCAGCACGTCGCCACCTCGAAGTCAACCGCCGGCTGAAGGGATCCGCGAGACCCACGCGTTTTCTCAGCTGGTTCAGGCTGTTTTCGACTGGTTTTCGACGAATGGAGTCCAGTTCCGTGTAGATCGAGTCGCGAGGATTCTAGATCTGCTGCCCACGCGCCATCGCCGTCATCTTCACGCGCCGCCGCCGCCAATCCACGCGTTGCCGCTTGCCGGTCCACGCGCCGCCGCTCGCCGGTGATACGCGTCGCCGTCTGCAGAGCCGCCGGTCATTCCCTTTCGTGCGGTCGCTCGGTCCGTTCCTTAATTCGTTTCAGATCTTCGTTGGGTGAGTTCTTCTTCGCTTAAGCTTTTAGGTTCGTGGTGTTTCGATTTATTAATATTTTGTATGTTCTTCGTTAGGAGCGTTATCTTGGAAGTAGAAGTACATTTGGAGCACCCCGCATAACCCAAGTCCTCGTTGTGTTCAATTTTCTAGTAAGTAGTTATTTGGACTACCGCCCCTAAGTGTAGGGCTTAGTGGCGCATTGCATGTATTATTTGTTTGGAAATAATCATAGTGTTCTGGTAGTGGCATGTTAGGTTGTGATGGTCCCAATTGTGCAAGAATCAAGTTCATTGTTGATGTCGATGTTTATCTGTGCTGAAACTCGAACTCGATAGTTCATTCTGGTTGTTTGTTAGTTCCATGTGACTATAACTAGTAGGGCGATGTAAGCTAGTGCTGAGAACTCTGAACGTGTTAGTATGCTATGATTATCTGTCCCGAGCCTGCTGCTCTCGTGCTTAGTTTGAAGTAACTCGGGAAGTGTTGTTGAGCCTTAGGATTATAGTTAGCACAACTAGCCCTAGTGTAGGCCCTAGTCTCTATGTAACCCTTAGCAGGTTGAGACTCGAGGTTAGAGAGATGATGATGATATTATGGGATGTGATGGTCCGTCCTCCATCCAGTTGTGCGACTTGGGATGATCCTTAGAGTCAGAGGGGTTGGATAGAGTCCTTCGCCCTAGTATAGGGACGGGAATGAGCCCGTGGTCGATTATGCGCGGTAGTACCGCCTTGATGCTTATGGGATGTGGTGGTCCGTCCTCCATCCAGTTGTGCGACTCGGGGTGTGACCCTTAAAGTCAGGGGGGTTGGATAGAGTCCTTCGCCCTAGTGCAGGCCCGAGAATGAATCTCGTGGCCAGATGTTGCCAACCTAGTTCAGAAGCTAAGGGTAGGACAGAACTGAGAAATCTGAGTGAGTAATAGGGCCAGGATGCTTGATGAGGTTGTAAGACGGGTTAGGTGTTGTGCTTAGATAGGTCTAAGGCTATTCTTTCTTATGTTCCTTATTTCTTGGACGAAGTGGGCTGCTTACTGAGTATATTTTTATACTCATCCCTTATTTATTTCTTCTTTTGTGCAGGTAAGGCAAACTAGTGAGATTACCACCGACGGCGAGACCCCTGCGAGGCTATGGAAGGCTTGTAGGACTTAAGAGTTTTAGTTTAGGAGTTGTTGCTTTCATTCCTTTTCTTCTGTTGCGTTCTGCTTCTTTCGTTCATGTTTTAAACTTTAGTTTATCTCGTTCTTTATTCGTTTGAATCATAGCATGTTCTGGTGTGTTTCTTTCTTATTTCAAAGCATGCTTTTGTTGTCTTGTGGAATTATGTTAACTCCGAGGGACTGGAGCCCAGCCTATTGTTTTCTGTGTAGTTTGGGGGAGGCTGGGTACCCTTGTGAGTCCTTTTGAAGTGCCTTTGAATAGTTTCAGGTTCATTTTAAATTTTTGGTTTGTCCAGGTTGCGCCGTTATGCTGCCGGATTTTCGGCACGAATGGTACAACTTGGAAGTAATGCCTCGAGTAGGAAGTGTTCAAATTACGGGGTGTTACACATACTTTCTGTAAGGAGTTGAAGAGGATACTTTAGAGGTCAAGCATGAGAGTTGAGGCTCAAGATCGTAACGGAAGCTTGGAGACGAGGATCGACATCGACACCAAAGCATTTCCTTTCTCTTCCCTTTAGTTTGTAGTTTTGTTTATGGATTCTATTATGGATTTAACATGTTTTGTAGTGATTATGAGTAGCCAAGTCCCATAGTTAGGGGATTGATGTAGCTTGTTATAGATTTATTTTAGCAATTGATTTGAACGATGGTTGTGTTGCATTATATTTTGAAATTATTTCTTAATGCTTGTTTTTCTCCGGGCAAAATTTGCATGCTTTATTGATTTAAGTCTAATTTGAGAGAAAAGACTTTAGACTAGATTAAAATTGTCAAAATCCTTATTAAATCCTTACACAAGAGTGAATGGTTCTTTGGGAAACGTTTTAAAAAAGTTGCTTAATGCCTTGCAGGCTTTTAAAATCTAAATGGAGACTTTAGGTTTATTGTTATGCATGAGATCACTAGAACTCGAGAGAGTCTTTTGATAACCTTTACTTTTTTATAATCTCACAACCAAAGTCACTTTCGTCCGTTAAATTAATGAAGTAACTAGTAAAATCAATTCCCTAACGCTTCTCTCATCTTTGTGTTTCCAGTTGTGTATTTAGTGTTATTTTCATTCACTTCTGACAAGTTTCGTTTCTTTAGATAAAATTAGAAATTAGTATCTTGGTAGTTAATCAATCTAGAAAACCATTCCTAAGGACAATACTCGAAATCTTAAATCACTGTATTAAAACTTGCCCTGTACAGTTGCGGCATTGCAATTATCACACACCAAAAAATTCATTGGAAGAACACATATGTCATGAAACAAAAAAATCCATAGTATCCTAATATATTATACTTATCAGTACAGAAGAAAAGCTAAACATTTCTAGAAAACTCTCTATCTCCCTCACAAATCGCAATAAATTGAAAAAGAAAGAAACAAGATATTACATGACAAATATTCACGTAACTGACCAAAAGAAAATACCCTTATCAAAATTACAATCTATATTAGTTCGATTTTTCATTGTTGGACTGCAAATAATAAACAAAACAATATATTTAGTTAACCATACTTGTAAGATAAGTATTGGCATCAGGTACATACGTTTTTCGATAAGAAATTGCAAACATATTATTTTTTCAGTTGAACTAAAAGCCTAACACTGTTAAGGTCGCCGATGGCAATTAGGATAGGGGCCTACGAATGAATTTAGGAGGATACAATTTCTTAGAGATTGTCCAAAGTTCTGAATTTGTGGTTACAAAGTCCATTATCAAAAGTACTAAAAATACAACCACCCAAAAAAAATAAAATTATATAAAAGAAACTTCGAATTAGAAGGAGATAAGTCCTTGAAAGTAACATAAGTTTTAAGTTCTCAAGAAAATCATAATCACTCGATAAGAGAGATGAGTTAGGACATACATGTCATGAACCAAAATAACTTGATTTCTGATACATTAGTTCCCAACAAATTTTTAAAGTCCTAAAGATATAAGAAGGGACCATGAATTAACCAGATATGAAAGAAAAAGAAATTTGATTAAGGAAGGAGCCCAAAAGAATGAGGTTTAACAAAATGCTCTACAGAAATCAAATAAAGGCAAAACAAAGTGTTACATATGCTATAACATATTGATATATCAACAATGAAGTTTACTTCTACCAATATCAACTCTTTACGATGAACAATATTCAATAGATAAGAATCGATAAAAATATCTTTCAAAATTTCTTGTGGACAATATGTTTATATTGGGAGACAAATGTACCAAATACTCTAAATTTGATAACATTGTCGAAACAACATTACTATTAAACAATAAAACAATGACAATATTCATAATGACCGGATTCCACAATTCACACAACACACAATGTCAAATGGAAAACGTCTCTTATTATGCAACATTCTCAATTAGTGACCAAGAAAACTAAATAACAATCGGCTAAGTATAAAAAAAAAATCATAGAACTTTTTTGGAATGAAAACTTTTGTAATCATGCAACATTTTCAATCAAGTACTCAACCCATAAGAAAGAAGGTAAGTGTGATTTACTCTGTATTGAAACTTAATTAATAGAGAGTGATGAGTCTGCTTGGATACTTGATTCAAGTGCTACTCACCACATTTGTTCTTCTTTTCAAGAAATTAGTTACTGGCAGCAACTACAAGGCGGGGAGATAATACTCAGAGTTGGTACAGGAGAGGTTGTCTCATCCATAGCAGTGGGCACAGTAAAGCTATTATTCAACAAGAGACGATTATTATTAGATAACTTGTACATAGTACTAGAGTTTACTAGAAACATTGTATATTTCAATCCCTTAGAGCTTATACATGCAGACCTCTATGGTCCGATGAGTGTTAAAGCCAGAGGAGGGTATGAATATTTCATCTCAGTTATAAATGACTATTCTAGATATGGGTATATTTACCTAATGCATCACAAGTTTGAAGCACTTGAAAAGTTCAAGGAGTTTAAGATTGAGGTTGAAAACCTATTAGGTACATTGATTAATGCACTTCGATTCGATCGAGGTGGAGAATATATGGACTTAGAATTTAAGGACTATATGATAGAACATGGAATTTCGTCTCTGTTGGGTTTTATGCCATAAACTTCGTAGTTTGTAAATAATGTTCTAATTAAATCAATAAAGAGTTATTGTTCATTCTTTACATTATTGCCTTATATTAATCTTAAATTCAATAAACTAACATCCAAGGCTGTAATATGTCTCTTGAACTGAATGTAGTGTACATATAAGGATCTCAGTTCGAGATACAACCTAAAGGGTCTATAGTAAGGGGATAAGGCTTGGGTACCTTACTCTGGTAATACTATGGATATGCCCCACTTTGTATATGATACAAACACAAGTGATCCTAACGTGTTCGTGTAGACGACATGTGAGTGGGGATATCCTATGTGATGAGATTACATAAGACCGGACCGTGAAATAGTAACCACTAGATGTAACTCCGTTGACTAGTTAGGTTTTTATTTCAATAGGATGATCTAGGCAACTTGATCTCAATCCTGAGCAGGTTAGGAATTCCTGTTTGCAAGGGATTGTCCTTTGACTAGTATGGGTGAGAGTGACCATATTTGTCGACTCAATATACCTACTTTCTTGGGGACAAGACCGAGTAGGCGGCTGGGGACTTAACCTAGCAAGAAGGAATTCACTCCTTCCCGTCTATTAGAGTAAGCATATGAATGTTCCCTTAAGTGGTGTCTCCGGGACTTGAACAAAGGGCCCGACCCTCTCATTGGCCCGAGAGGGACTTCTGTTTACTGATAGGACCACAAATAGTTGTTCATTAGAGGAGCACTTGGACTTAAGGAAAAAGATGTAACCGAGGGGTAAAATGATAATTTGACCCAACTGGTGTTACGAACATTCGTGAAGGATTGACTTGCTATTATTGGTCAATATCCGTGGACACAGAAACATATCTGCAGTGAGAAAAGTGCAACTGCGGGACTTTAGTGGAGTGTTCCCGCAGTTAACGAATGTTGATTAGGAGGTTAATGAGATTAACCGAATAATCTATTATCGTTGGAGCTTCTGATCTGTAGGTCCATTAGGTCCACCTTCTAGCTTGTAAAGGGTTCTTAGATCATTTGAATTTGAAATGTTCATATTCAATTAGGGAATAAACATTAATGTATAAAGATATATTATAATATAAAGCTTTAGAACTTTATATTATAAATTTAATTTGAATATGATTCATACTAAATTATATGAGAGAATTAAATATTTGAAAGAGTTCAAATATTAATTTTAAATGTGAATGAGATTCATATTTAAAAACTATAGGTTAAAATTTAATGTACATAAACTGTACATTAAAACTATAGGATAGAGGGAAATATGATTAAATGTGATTTAATCTTAAATTAAATATAAGATATTTAATTAATGTTAATTGAATACGATTTAATTAATTGATTTAATAATTAATTAGATTAAATATTAAATAATAATAATTAAAATGTGGGAACGTATCAGGAGGACACGTTCCCCACTTTCCCTTTAACTCCTATCGATAGGGAGTGGGGGAAGTCCCTCTGTTGCCTTATCTTCTCGATGGTGAAGAGAAGAAGGTGATGCTATTGATCTAGAAAATTGTGAATTGCTGTAAGATTATTCTCTCAACCTAAAAATTTCCTTCCCTCCCCGATTGTAGGATTCCTTCCCACCAAGGGAAGATCTAAGACGCTCAAAGACATAGAAGGTTCTCACTATTGGTGGTGCCTTACTGAGAACAGAGGAGAAGAAAGTTTGTTATTGTTGTTGTACATTTGGAGAAGCAAGGAGTTGCTGAGAAAGTGAAACTACAAAGGTAATTGTTCTTTCCTTTCTAGTTTAGAAATATACAACATGTTTAATCATGTTTTAATCCATGCTTAGATTAGAATTGCTTATCTCTGTTTGTTGCCAATGTGTGGGTTTTTGGAGTAAACCAAAACAAATCAAATTAATACGATTTAATACCATGTTTTCGCTGCTAAAAAAGATTCGATTCCCTTCAATTGGTATCATAGCAATGCTTGTTTTTGTTTTGGTCGAAACAAAATTGCATTGGTTGGTGGGAAAATGCATTTTGCTTTGCTGTTAAACTCTTTAGGAAGTTTGGCCATAGTTTTTGTTTGATTTGATCAAAGTAATGTAAAGGTCCCTGTGTTTTTTGACAATAAAGTGCAATATCGAGTCTGTATAAGAGTTCTTGAGTCGTTCGTGACTTGTTCAGGGTAATTCAGATGAGATTCGAGTGCAAAAATGCTGATTGAAGCTATTGTTTTCGAAGAAGCAGGTTGCTGCTGCACCAGGGGTGTTGCAACGCCATTCATCAGTGTTGCAATGCTGTAGAATGGTGTTGCAACGCTCATGATCCCTATTGATAAGGAATCTGAGGGGTGCTAGTGTAGCAACGCCAGACTGATGCTAGACGCGAGCACGAGTAGCCACGACGTTGCAACGCCGTGCCATTGACAGATAGAGGATGCTCGGTTCAACTTGGTTCGTGCGGTTCAATTAATTTCTGGTCCGGTTTGATTGGTTCGACTCTGGTTCAGAGTGTTTTGGACCGATTTTGTAATAGAATTATTGCAATTTTATTATTTTTGCACTTTAGGGGCTAAAATTTCTGGTTTAACAACTATTTTTCTTTATGAATGACTTTTATAATAATTCCCACCTTAGGATAAGCATGTTCATGCATTTTATTTATATAAGTGTTATATGAGTATTGATAGCACACAAAATGTGCTATCCTTAGGCTTAATTATTGTTAGTTTTATGATCATTTCAAGGCTTTTACGTGTTTAAATCACTCAATTTCAGGATAAGAACTTAAAAAGGACATTCGGAGACATTTTGGATCACTCGGAATCGAAACGAGGCTATTTGGAGCTAAAAATAACATCATTCAGAAGAAGAAAAATCAATCCAAGCTTGAAGACCCGAGATGATGGCGTTGCAACGCCATGCAGAGCGTTGCAACACCATGCTTGCTGTTTAAGAAGCATTGAAGACTCTAGGCGATAACGTTGCAACGCTGCCTTAGGGCGTTACAACGATATCTCGATAAGAAGATGCGTATGAAGGTCGTGTAGGTAGCGTTGCAATGCTGCCTTGCAGCATCGCAATGCTACTTCGATAGAGGAATACACGCGCTAGGGTAGCGACGTCGCAACGCTACCGACTGTTTCCTTATTTACCACGCGTTTAGGGTACAACGTTGCAACGTTGTCCCTAGCGTTGCAACGCTGTACCGTTGATGCCTATAAATACAACCTTAATTCTTGCAAATGGAGCCGAATTTGGTAGATTTTCCACCCTAATTTTGAAATACACTTTGTAAGAAGAGAGAAAATAGCATTTTTGGGATCCAAAGCATTCGTGGAGGTTCGAGATCGAAGACGGGACCTCGGAGACGAAGAATTGACATTGACACATAAAGTTTAATTTTCTTTTCTTTCAAATTGTAATAGCGTTCAAAGACGTTTACTACATATTTAGCTTTATTTTCATATGATTTAGAGTAGCTAAATATGGTAATTAGGATTGGATTTACTTGTTAAGACTTTCTTACTATGTATAGAAGCATGTTTTGTTCTTATTTTTGGCAATTCGTTCTTTACTTCTTAATTTTTTGGTTTAAGTGGACTCGAGAGATAAAGCTTGAATTAGAGCAAAATTGTCAAAACCCTTAGAAATCTGGCATGAGAATGACCTAGAAATCTTAGGAAAACGCATAAAAAAATTGCTTAATGCTATGCATGTCGTAGGTTCATATGGAGACTATGAAGTTTATTGCATGTGTGAGGCTCACTAAGAATCAAGAGGTTTTCTTGAGTATTTTACTTCTTGTTTATAACTTCATCTCATTGGTTCATTGCATGTGCTAATTGAGTCATTAACTTGTAAAATCACTTTCCTCGAATCTATCAATTCGTGTCTCCACATGTTTTTTTGTTTGCTTGTCTTTATTTTCAATCACCTATCCATGTTATGTTTCTTTAGCTAAAATTGAGGATTTGTATCTTACTAATTAATTAATCTAGAAACCCATTCCCGAGAACGATACTTAGACTCTTAAATCACTATACTAAAACTTGACCCGTACACTGCGGTATTGCATATCCACAATTTTACGCAACAAGTTTTTGGCGTCGTTGCTGGGGAGTGGCGATCATTTAGATTTATTAATATTAGGAGAAAATTTGAAATTTTAGACTAAAACTTGTTTGTGTGTTTTTTCTTATTTGCTTTGTGTGTCTGTTTGTTTCCTTATTTGTTTTATTTTAGTTTTGTGTGTTTTTGAGTCTTTGTCCCCTGTTTTTTGTTGTGTTGTTATTGTGTAGAAGTCTTGATCTGAATTATTAATTTTTCAAATATGACTTTGCATGATTTTGATTCTCTATCATTCTATTGTCCCTCTCAGGACCCTAGGTATGTGTATCATGATTTCTCTGAATACCATGTGTCTAATTTTTACCATTTTGTACCTGAAATTGATGAAAATTCTTATGATGGTAGTTATTTAGACACTTGGGACCATAATATGTTGTACCCTTACCAACCCATAGAAAAATCTTCTCTTATGGCCTAATTGGCGGAATATACCTTAGAATTGAAAATTAAAAATTTGGTTCATAGTGAATTAGAGAGGTTTGATAGGTTAGAAACTGAGGTGGTAAGACTTTGGGAAATAGTATAGGATAGAGCTCAATATCTTAACCAGCTAGTAGTTTCCCTTAAATCCCTATAGGAACAATTTATTATCCTTACCACTCAGGAGATGCCACCTAGGGGGATTTGTTCTTATGATAGTTTGGGGGAGATAGAGACACACCATAATCAGGTTAGTGAGTTAGACAATGATGAGATAATCATTTCCACAGGAGAGATTCAGGTGATAGAAGTAGAGGTTGAGAAGTCCTTTTCCCTTTTTTCCCCAGAAATTTTCTTTATTTTTTATAACCATTTGTCCTATACGTACGAGTCTTGTTTTGATTTTAGTTCTTTCATTTCATTAAACAAAAATACCAAAAATAATTATCTGTCTGGTGCCCAGGAGAAGCAGGATAACCTTTTAGACTTAAAGAGATATATCGATACAAGCAAGAACGACCCAAAGAAATATGAGCAGTTTTATGTGCCCTGATAGGTCACCGTCAAGCTAAAGACGTTAAAGAAAGCTTTTCTTGGGAGACAATCCAAGTTTTATGTTTTATGTTTTATGTCTCTGTTTTTGTGTTTTATTTCATTTTCTAGTTTTGTTTGTGTCTAAATTATTTCTTTTTTGTACCTCTAGGTGTATGCCCAAGGTGAGAGCTGCAGACTTGCACCCTTTTGATCTCGAGATCGAGAGGACCTGTAGGACACTCCTAAGGGGAAGGAAAAACTGAACCTCAGGAAATGGTTGATCAAGAGCTCATCAATAACCCCAAACCTATCAGGGAGTATTTCCAACATGTGTTTAATTCTGAGCAGGCTGGAATAGTCCATGCCCCTATAAATACTAATAATTTTGAACTTAAGACAGTGTTGATACAAATGGTTAGGGAAGGTGCTTTTAGAGGATTAGCCACAAAAGATCCTAACTCACA
Organism: Trichosanthes cucumerina; assembly: GCA_036507285.1. Classification (NCBI taxonomy): domain Eukaryota; kingdom Viridiplantae; phylum Streptophyta; class Magnoliopsida; order Cucurbitales; family Cucurbitaceae; genus Trichosanthes; species Trichosanthes cucumerina. The sequence goes on along the minus strand of CM071842.1, from coordinate 28,860,813 downwards.
CTTACAGAATTTCTTAGAAATCTGTGGTACATTTAAAATGAATGGTATCTCTGCTGATAGTATTCGCTTACGTCTCTTTCCTTTCTCTTTGCAGGATAGAGCCAAAGAATGGCTAGGGTCACTTCCCTCGGGTAGTATCACTTCCTGGGTGGAGTTGGACCAGCAGGAGGGAGAGCAGCTATTTGAGGCATGAGAAAGGTACAAGGACATGCTCAAGAGGTGCCCAAAGCATGGCTACCCAGATTGGCTCCAAGTACAACTATTTTATAATGGACTGGAAGGTAAGACCAGGACCATTTTGGATGCCACTGCTTGAGGGGCTTTCATGGCGAAGATTGTGCCAGAAGCACGTGCCCTCCTAGAGGAATCACAACTACTGACTACCGGTGGCCTCAGACAGACAACAGACGGATCTAAGCCGATGAGTGGATTATATCAACTGGATGAGGTAACCTCTCTTAGATCTCATATGACATCTCTCACTCATGCCCTAAATAATTTTGAAGGATCACCACGAACAGGGATGTCCTCTCAATGCTCCCAACCCAATGGAGAATCCACTATGGAGCAATTACACTACCTGAACAACAGAAGCAACACCTATGGAGGGAATCAGACTCCGAATAACCTCCCAACACATTACAATCTAGGTTTGAGCTATCATGAGAATTTCTCTTATACAAACAACAAAAATGTGTTGAATCCTCCTACAGGGAATGCTTCTACATCAGAGAGGAAACCATCGCAGGAAGAGTCATTGCACTCCTTCGCCATTTGAATCCGTAAGTCGATCCAAACCACCTGGAGAATGCACGATACCACGATCTATCCGGTATTGTTACTAGTCATGGAGCTGCAATAAAGAATATAGAGACCCAGATTGGCCAAATGAACACATCACTCCAGGCACTGCAAGCAAGGAAAGAAACACCCTGAGGGAGTACAGTCTAGCTAAAGACGTTAAACAAAGCGCTTCTTGGGAGGCAACCCAAGCCTTACTTACTTTTGTTTTTCAGTCTTTAGCTTGCTTTAGTTTGTTGTTTCTCAATTCTTAGTTTATTTACTAGTTGTTGTTTTGCTTTGTAGGTTGTGACGATGCCTCTCTTCGTTGAAATTCATGCTCCCGTTCTGAGGAACTCCAACACACATGGTTTGACTATCCAAGAAACTCAGAAAGATCTCCATCACCCAGGACAGTATTGTTCACTCTTACCCTTATACTTAATTTGTGCTTAATTCTGCAAACATTGGGGACAATATTTAGTTTCAGTTTGGGGGTGGGATGTTGTCTATTTGTTGTAACTATCTTGAGTATGTGCTGAATTGTTGATTGATCTCTTACATAAGTATGATCATGATAGTCTAGGATGAGATTTAATTGGAAATTCTTGTGATTCTGCTGAAACTTGAAAGCATGATATGAATTCGAGTTAATTTAAAAATTTTCTTGAGTTTTTCCTACACTATTATGCACGTAGTCTGTGTTCCTGTAGTTTTGAAATGCTTAGAACAAAATTATTAGGTTTAGAAGTTTGATGTCACCATGATAGGTCTAAGAACTTATTTGAGAGTTAAACTGCAGGATAGGGTGAATAACAATATGAAGTGCATGACCTATATAATATGTGAAATAGTTGGTTTTTGTTGTTTGTTTGCTAAAGAAAAACAATTCGTGAGGGCAAAAAGTGCTACTTTCATTGTGATCAGTTAGGCCACTCATTGAGCGAGTGCTCTGGGTAGGGGTCCCTGCAGTGAATGTGTGAAAGCTAGTGTCCTTGCACGAAAAAAAAAAAGAAAATAGAAATATTCATAAAAAAAAAAAGAGTAAGTGCTGAGTAAAGTTATTCAATTCTTGAATATAGGGAGGCTCAAAGATTACTAATTAAGACCAGTGTAGGGGGAAGTTTAATGGAAAGCCTAATAGAGTTGATTCGGGCTTAGTAAAAATAAAGGGAACATAGGCTAACCACACACACACACATAGGAACACTTAGGAAAAGTTTTAAATTGCTTGCTGAAGTGTTATGGTTGAGCGTTTCCTTTGGTAACTTGATTTTTCCTTAAATTTTTTAGGCTTGAATCAAATGTATGTTTAAGAACAATCTAACGTTTAACTCTATTTTTGCTCGGGACTAGCAAAAGTTTAAGTTTGGGGGTGTTTGATAGCACATAAAATTTGTTATCCTTAGGCTTACTTATTGCTAGTTTTATTATCATTTCAGGGCTTTTACGTGTTTAAATCACTCAATTTCAGGATAAGAACTTAAACAGGACATTTGGAGACGTTTTGGATCACTCGGGATCGAAACGAGGCTATTTGGAGCTAAAAATAACATCATTAAGAAGAAGAAAGATCAATCCAACCTTGAAGACCCGAGGTGATGGCGTTGCAACGCCATGCTTGCTGTTTAAGAAGCATTGAAAACTCCAGGCGATAGCATTGCAACGCTGAATTAGGGCGTTGCAACGCTATCTCGATTAGACGATGCGTATGAAGGCCGTGCAGGTAGCGTTGCAACGCTGCCTTGCAGCGTCGCAACACTACTTCGATAGAAGAACGCTCGCGCTAAGGTAGTGGCGTTGCAACGCTGCCCTCAGCGTTGCAACGTTTCCGACTGTTTCCTTATTTACCACGCATTTAGGGTACAACGTTGCAACGCTGTCCCAAGCATTGTAATGCTGTACCATTGATGCCTATAAGTACAACCTTAATTCTTCTTGCAAAGGGAGCAGAATTTGGTAGATTTTCCACCCTAATTTCGAAATACACTTTGTAAGAAGAGAGAAAAGAGCGTTTTTTAGAGCCCAAGCATTCGTGGATGTTCGAGATCGAAGACGAATCTCGGAGACGAAGGACCGACATCGACACATAAGTTTAATTTCCTTTTCTTTCAAATTGTAATAGCGTTCTAAGACGTTTTCTACATGTTTAGCTTGATTTTCATGTTATTTAGAGTAGCTAAATATTGTAGTTAGGATTGTATTTACTTGTTAAGACTTTCTTACTATATATTGAAGCATGTTTTATTCTTATTTTTCGCAATTCGTTCTTTACTTTTTAATTTGTTGGTTTAAGTGGACTCGAGAGATAAAGCTTGAATTAAAGCAAAATTGTCAAAACTCTTAGAAATCTTGCATGAGAATGACCTAGAAATCATAGGGAAACACATAAAGAAGTTGCTTAGTGCCATGCATGTCGTAGGTTCATATGGAGACTATGGAGTTTATTGCATGTGTGAGGCTCACTAAGAGTCGAGAGGTTTTCTTGAGTATTTTACTTCTTGTTTATAACTTCATCTCATTGGTTCATTGAATGTGTTAATTGAGTCAATAACTTGTAAAATCACTTTCCTCGAATCTATCAATTCGTGTCTCCACATGTTTGTTTGGTTTCTTGTCTTTATTTTCAATCACCTATCCATGTTATGCTCTTTAGCTAAAATTGAGAATTAGTATCTTAGTTATTAATTAATCTAGAAACTCATTCCCGAGGATGATACTTGGACTCTTAAATCACTATACTAAAACTTGACCCGTGGTATTGCATATCCATAATTTTACGCAACAAGTTTTTGCCGTTGTTGTCGGAGAGTGACGATCATTTAGATTAATTAATATTAGGAGAAAATTTGAAATTTAGACTAAAGCTTGTTTGTGTGCTTTTCCTTATTTGCTTTGTGTGTCTGTTTGTTTCCTTATTTTTTTTTTTATTTTAGTTTTGTGTGTTTTTTAGTCTTTGTCCCCTGTTTTTGGTTGTGTTGTTATTGTGTAGAAGTCTTGATCTGAATTATTAATTTTTGTTGCGTAAAATTATTTTGCAATACCGCAAGTGTACGAGTCAAGTTTTAGTATAGTGATTTAGAGTTCCAAGTATCGTCCTCGGGAATGGGTTTCTAGATTAATTAATTACCAAGATACTTATTCTCAATTTTATCTAAAGCAACAAAACTTTGATGGATAGTGAAAACAAAGATAGAAAATAAATGTACAATTGGAGACACGAATATGATAGAATTGAAGGAAGAGGATTTCACAAGATAATTCCTTATTTAACACATGCAATGAACTAATATTATGAATTTATAAACAAGAAGAGAAAATACTCAAGAGAATCTCTCGATCCATAGTGAGCCTCACACACACGATAAATTCTAAAGTTTCCTTATGAATTTTAATGCATACACGACATTAAGCAACTTCTTTATGTGTTTCCCAAAGAACTCTAGGTCATTCTCATGCCAGATTTATAAGAATTTTGACAACTTTCCTCTAATCTAAGTTTCTTTCTCTCGAGTCCACTTAAACCAACAAGATTTATTAAATTAAGAACGAATTGCCAAAAATAAATAACATAACAAAGTTCAATACATAATCAAATAAATCTAAAACATGCTAATCAAATTCCAACTACAACGTTTAGCTACTCCAAAACACCATAAAAACAAGCTAAAGTCATAGGAAAAGTCTTTAAACTCAATTACAAACTAAAAGAAAGAGAAATAAACTTATGTGTCAATGTGTGTCTCTCGTTCCCGAGCTCTCGTCACGATCTCGAGCCTCCACAAACGCTTTAGTTCCTAAGGAATGCTCTTTTTTCTCCCCTTAGAGTGTGTATTTCGAAATTAGGGCTAAAAACTATCAAATTCGGCTCCCCTTGCAATGAAAACAACATGTTATATTTATAGGGCTTTTCGGTACGGCGTTGCAACGCTCGTCATGGCGTTGTAAACAGCGTGTCTCTGTTGTCAAACCACCACTGCGACCATTTTTGTCATATCTTTTCGCTCGGGTGTTCAAATGACCTCCGGTTTGATGCGTTGGAATCGTGATTCGATGTAGAATCTCTCAGTATATTTTTTATACTCAAAATAGATCTAGAGTTTTCTTGCGTCTTCAATTAAGCATACACATGTTCCAAATTGCACCAAAATAGCCTCAAAACACTCAATTCTTGCTTCTCAAGCTCAGTTTCCTGATTTTAACCATAAAATGCCATGAAAGCTTATGTTTTAAGTATAAAAACTAGCTAAAATATAGAAATAAGATAGCATATTTGCATGCTATCAAATACCCCCACACTTTAGCTTTTGCTAGACCCGAGCAAAACAAAATTAAACTATAAGATCTTTCTTATGCATATATCGGACTCAAGCCTCAAAGATTTAAAAGGAAATTCCAGTAATCACGGGTAACAGTCAAACATGATACTTCAACAAGAAATTTAAGACTTTTCCTAAGTGTTCCTACGTGTGTTTGTAATTAGCCTCCGTTCCTTTAATCACTACTAAGCCCGAAACAACTTTATTAGGTTCTTCATTCAACTTCCCCCTACACTGGTCATAGTTTCTAATCCTTGAGGCTCCCCACATTCAAGAAATAAACAACTTTACTTAGCACTTAATCACTATTTTGATGTCACTTTTTTGTTTGTGAAAGGACACTAGCTTTCACACATCCACTGCAGGGACCCTTACCTAGAGCACTCGCTCAATGAGTGGCCTAACTGATCACAGTGAACGTAGCTCTTTTTGTCCTCACGATTTTTTTTCTTTAACAAACTAAACAACATAAACAAAACAAAAATGTTCACATAATGCACAAATTTTACAGATCATGCACTTCATATTGTCATTCACCCTATCCTGTAGTTTAACTCTCAAATCAGTTCTCAGACCTATCGAGGTGACATCAAACTTCTAAAACTAATAACTTTGTTCTAAGCATTTCAAAACTATAGGAACATAGACTATGTGCATAATAGTGCAGGAAAAACTCAAGAAAATTTTTAAATTGACTCGAATTCATATCATGCTCTCAAGTTTCAGCAGAATCACAAGAATTTTTCAATTAAATCTCATCCTAGGCCATCCTAATCATACTTATGCATAAAATCAATCAACAATTCAACACATACTCAGGACAGTCACAACATATAAATAACATCCCACCCCCAAATTCAAACTAAAGATTGTCATCAATGTTTGCAAAATAAGCTCAAAGAAAGTAAGAAGGGTAAGAGTGAACAATACTCTCCTGAGTAATGGAGATTTTCTTTTTTCTTTTGAATTCCTTGGACGACCAAGTTACGTGAGATGAAGTAATGCAGAACGAGAGCATGAGTTTCACGAGGGAGACATCAACACAACCTAACAAAACAAAAACAACGAAAACTAAGAATTAAGCAAACAAATAAAACAACTAAAGCAAAAACCAAAACGTTAATGAAATGTAAAGCTTGGGTTGTCTCCCAAGAAGCGCTTTCTTTCACGTCTTTAGCTAGACTAGACCCATGGTTGACATCAAGGCACGTAAAATTGCTCATATTCCTTCGGGCCCTTCTTGCTTGAGTCAATATAGCCTTTTAAGTCTAAAAGGCTCTCTTGTTTTTCTTGGGCACCTGAAAGATAAATATTTTTGTTATTTTTGTTTGAAATAAAAGAACAAAATTCAAAATATGACTCGTGAGTATAGGAAAAATGGTTATTAAGATTAAAAGAAACTTTTGGAGATAAAAGGAAGGGTGACTTTTCAACCTCAAACTCTATCACCTGGATTTCTTTTGTGGAAGTGATTGCATTACCATGCCCGACCTCACAAACCTGTTTTTGGTGTGTTTCAATCTCCTCCTACTCATCCTCACTATAATATGCATAAGTCCTCCTAGGCTGCTCTTCCTCAGTGGCAAGAATAAGAATTTGCTCCTGTATGGCCTTAAGGGATTCTACCAGTTGATTAAGATGATGAGTTCTTTCATGTATTATTGCCCCAAGTTCTACCACTTTAGCTTCTAACCTATCCAACCTTTCTAATTCAGCATGACACAAATTTTTAACCCTCAACTCCAAAGTATATGCCATTAATAAATCAACTAGAGAAGAGTTTTCAATAGATTGGTTGGTGTAGGAAAAATTTTGGTTCCAACTGCCTATATGATTACCATCAAAAGAATTTTCATAAATCATAGATTCCGAATGGTAAGGATTAGACATTTGGTATCCAAAGAAATCATGATTCACATACCTAGGATCCTGAGAAGGATAATACATTGGCGAATAATTATGGTCATGAAAAGTCATAGTTTAAATCACGACAATTCAAATCTAAACTTTTACAGAAAATCAACACAACCAAAACAGGAGACAAAGACTCGAACAACACACAAGACTAAATTAATAACAAAAAAGAAAAAAAACAAACAAATAAGGAGAAAAAAATAAAAAAAGGAAAGAAAAAAATAAGGAAAAAAATAAAGAAAGAAAAAAGGAAAGAAAAAAGGAAGAAAAGAAAAGAAAAAAAGAGGAAAAAGCAAGAAATAAGAAAAACGAATAAGGAAAAAGAAAAAAAAAAGAAAAACAACAAATAAGAAAAAAAAAGTAAAAAAAAAAAGAAACAAAAAAGAAAAACAACAAATAAGGAAAAAATAAAAAAAATGAAAACAAACAAGTAAGAAAAAAAACACAAAAGGAAAGAAAACAAATAAGGAAAAAAAACAAGTAAGGAAAAAATGAATAAGGAAAACAAAGAAAAGAAACAAATAAGGAAAACACACAATAGAAAAAAACAACAAATAAGGAAAAAAAGAAAAAAAAAGTAAGAAAAAAACACAAAATGAAAAAAAAAATAAATAAGGAAAAAAATCAAATGAGGAAAAAAACAAATGTGGAAAGAAAACAAATAAGGAAAAGAAAAAAACAAATAAGGAAAAAAACAAACAAATAAGGAAAAACATAAATAAGGAAAAAAACACAAAAGGAAAAAAAACTTTAGTCTAAAATCTCGAATTTTCTCCCAATATTAATCAATCTAAATAATCGCCATTCCCCGGCAACGGCGCCAAAAACTTGTTGCGTAAAATTATTTTGCAATACCGCAAGTGTACGAGTCAAGTTTTAGTATAGTGATTTAGAGTTTCAAGTATCGTCCTCGGGATTTGGTTTCTAGATTAATTAATTACCAAGATACTTATTCTCAATTTTATCTAAAGCAACAAAACAATGATGGATAGTGAAAGCAAAGATAGAAAATAAATGTACAATTAGAGACACGAATATGATAGAATTGAAGGAAGATGATTTCACAAGATAATTCCTTATTTAACACATGCAATGAACTAATATTATGAATTTATAAACAAGAAGTGAAAATACTCAAGAGAATCTCTCGATCCATAGTAAGCCTCGCACACACGATAAATTCTAAAGTTTCCTTATGAATTTTAAAGGCATACACGACATTAAGCAACTTCTTTATGTGTTTCCCAAAGAACTCTATGTCATTCTCATGCCAGATTTCTAAGGATTTTGACAACTTTGCTCTAATCTAAGTTTCTTTCTCTCGAGTCCACTTAAACCAACAAGATTTATGAAATTAAGAACGAATTGCCAAAAATAAATAACATAACAAAGTTCAATACATAATCAAATAAATCTAAAACATGCTAATCAAATTCCAACTACAACGTTTAGCTACTCAAAATCACCATAAAAACAAGCTAAAGTCATAGGAAAAGTCTTTAAACTCAATTACAAACTAAAAGAAAGAGAAATAAACTTATGTGTCGAAATGGGTCTCTCGTTCCCGAGCTCTCGTCACGATCTCGAGCCTCCACAAACGCTTTAGCTCCTAAGGAATGCTTTTTTTTCTCCCCTTAGAGTGTGTATTTCGAAATTAGGGCTAAAAACTATCAAATTCGGCTCCCCTTGCAATGAAAACAACATGTTATATTTATAGGGCTTTTCGATACGGCGTTGCAACGCTGGTCATGGCCTTGCAACGCTGTGCCTGCTGTCAGCCAGCCCACTACGACCATTTTTGTCATATCTTTTCGCTCGGGTGTTCAAATGACCTCTGGTTTGATGCGTTGGAATCGTGATTCGATATAGAATCTCTCAGTATATTTTTTATACTCAAAATACATCTAGATGTTTCTTGCGTCTTCAATTAAGCATACACATGTTCCAAATTGCACCAAAATAGCCTCAAAACACTCAGTTCTTGCTTCTCGAGCTCAGTTTCCTGAAATTAACCATAAAATGCCATGAAAGCTTATGTTTTAAGTATAAAAACCAGCTAAAATATAGAAATAAGATACCATATTTGCATGTTATCAATTTTTCAAATATGACTTTGCATGATTTTGATTCTCTACCATTCTATTGTCCCTCTCAGGACTCTAGGTATGTGCATCATGATTTCTCTTAATACCATGTGTGTAACTTTTACCATTTTGGACCTGAAATTTATGAAAATTCTTATGATGGTAGTTATTTAAACACTTGGGACCATAATTTGTTGTACCCTGACCAACCCATAGAAAAATCTTTTCTTATGGACCAATTGGCAGAATATACCTTAGAATTAAAAATTAAAAATTTGGTTCATAGTGAATTAGGGAGGTTGGATAGGTTAGAAACTGAGGTGGTAGGACTTTGAGAAATAGTACAGGATATAACTCAGTATATTAACCAGCTAGTAGTTTCATTTAAGGCCCTATAGAAACAATTTATTATCCTTACCACTCAGGAGATGCCACCTAGGAGGATTTGTTCTTATGATAGTGAGGATAGTTTGGGGGAGACAAAGGCACACCATAATCAAGTTAGTGAGTTAGACAATGATGTGATAATCATTTCCACAAGAGAGATTTAGGTGAAAGAAGTAGAGGCTGAGAAGTCTTTTCCCCTTTTATCCCCAGAAATTTCCTTTATTTTTTATAACCATTTGTCCTATACTCACGAGTCTTGTTTTGATTTTAGTTCTTTCATTTCATTAAACAAAAATACCAAAAATTATTATCTGTCTGGTGCCCAGGAGAAGCAGGATAGCCTTTTAGACTTAGAGGGCTATATCGATACAAGCAAGAAGGGCCCAAAGAAATATGAGCAGTTTTATGTGCCCTGATAGGTCACCGTCTAGCTAAAGACGTTAAAGAAAGCGCTTCTTGGGAGGTAACCCATGTTTTATGTTTTATGTCTTTGTTTTTGTGTTTGATTTCATTTTCTAGTTTTGTTTTTGTCTAAATTCTTTTTTTTTGTACCTCCAGGTGTATGCCCAATGGGAGAGCTGCAGACTTGCACCCTATTGATCTCGAGATCGAGAGGACCTGTAGGAGACTCCAAAGGGAAGGAAAAACAGAACCTCAGAAAATGGTTGATCAGGAGCTCATCAATAACCCCAAACCTATCAGGGAGTATTTCAAACCTATGTTTAATTCTGAGCAGGCTGGAATAGTCCATGCTCCTATAAATTCTAATAATTTTTAACTTAAGACAGGGCTGATACAAATGGTTAGGGAAAGTGCTTTTAGAGGATTAGCCTCCCAACACATTACAATCCAGGTTTGAGCTATCGTGAGAATTTCTCTTATGCTAACAACAAAAATGTGTTGAATCCTCCTACAGGGCATGTTTCTACATCAGAGAGGAAACCATCGCTGGAAGAGTCATTGCACTCCTTCATAGCTGAATCCAGAAGTCAGTCCAACCAGCTGGAGAATGCAGTCACCAGTCTATCTGGTATTTTTACTAGTCATGGAGCTGCAATAAAGAATATAGAGACCCAGATTGGCCAAATGAACACATCACTCCAGGCACTGCAAGCAAGGAAAGAAACACCATGAGGGAGTAAACTCTAGCTAAAGACGTTAAACAAAGCGCTTCTTGTGAGGCAACCCAAGCTTTACTTACTTTTGTTTTTCTGTCTTTAGCTTGCTTTAGTTTGTTGTTTTTCAATTCTTAGTTTATTTACTAGTTGTTGTTTTGCTTTGTAGGTTGTGACGATGCCTTTCTTCGTTGAAATCCATGCTCCCGTTCCGAGGAACTCCATCACACATGCTTTGGCTATCCAAGAAACTCAGAAAGATCTCCTTCACCCAGGACAGTATTGTTCACTCTTACCCTTATACTTAATTTGTGCTTAATTCTGCAAACATTGGGGACAATGTTTAGTTTAAGTTTAAGGGTGGGATGTTGTCAATTTGTTGATTGATCATGAAAGTCTAGGATGAGATTTAATTGGAAATTCTTGTGATTCTGCTGAAACTTGAAAGCATGATATGAATTAGAGTTAATTTAAAAATTTTCTTCAGTTTTTCCTACACTATTATGCACATAGTCTGTGTTCCTGTAGTTTTGAAATGCTTAGAACAATGTTATTAGGTTTAGAAGTTTGATGTCACCTCGATAGGTCTAAGAACTGATTTGGGAGTTAAACTGTAGGATAGAGTGAATAACAATATGAAGTGCATGACCTGTATAGTATGTGAAATAGTAGGTTTTTGTTGTTTGTTTGCTAAAGAAAAAAAATTGGTGAGGGCAAAAAGAGTTACCTTCATTGAGATAAGTTAGGCCACTCATTGAGCGAGTGCTCTGGGTAAGAGTCCCTGCAGTAGATGTGTGAAAGCTAGTGTCCTTGCGCAAAAAAAAAAGAAGAGAAAAGGAAAATTGATAAAAAAAAACAGAGTAAGTGCTGAGTAAAGTTATTCAATTCTTGAATGTGGGGAGGCTCAAAGAATAGTAATTAAGACAAGTGTAGGGAGAAGTTGAATGGAAAGCCTAATAAAGTTGTTCCGGGCTTAGTAAAAATAAAGGGAACATAGGCTAACCACACATACACACGTAGGAACACTCAGGAAAAGTTTTAAATTGCTTGCTGAAGTGTTATGTTTGAGCGTTTCCTGTGGTTACTAGATTTTCCCTTAAATTTTTTAGGCTTGAATCTAATGTATGTTTAAGAACAATCTAACGTTTAACTCTGTTTTTGCTCGGGACTAGCAAAATTTTAAGTTTGGGGGTGTTTAATAGCACACAAAATGTATTATCTTTAGGCTTAATTATTGTTAGTTTATGATCATTTCAGGACTTTTACGTGTTTAAATCACTCATTTTAAGGATAAGAACTTAAACAAGACATTTGGAGACATTTTGGATCAATCGGGATCGAAACGAGGGTATTTGGAGCTAAAAATAACATCATTCAGAAGAAGAAAGATCAATCCAAGCTTGAAGACCCGAGGTGATGGCGTTGCAACGCCATGCTTGCTGTTTAAGAAGTATTGAAGACTCAGGCGATAGCATTGCAGCGCTGCCTTAGGCCGTTGCAACGCTATCTCGATAAGAAGATGCGTATGAAGGCCGTGCAGGTAGCGTTGCAACGCTGCCTTGCAGCGTCGCAACGCTACTTCGATAGAGGAACTAGGGGTGTACATAACCCGGGTTGGGTTGGGTTGAGGGAGATTTTTGGACCAACCCGAAAATTCGGGTTGGTCATTCCTTCAACCCAACTATCCCTATTCATGAGAGTAACCCAACCCAACCCAACCCATGATTTTCGAGTTGGATTGGGTTGGGTTACCGGGTTAACTTTTTTATTTTTTTAATTATTTAAAATAATTTTTTTCTTGAATTAATAACTAAAATCACATAAAATTCAAATATCAAACTTCAAAATTCATAACATCTTAACATTTTGTTGGAAGTCTAGAAGAAAGCATAAGAAATTGAAAAACAATTCATTTATAAGTATATATTTAATAAAAATAAAATTAAAAAATATAAACTTTGGGTTGGGTTGGGTTGGATTGGGTCAACCCGAGCCTTAAAGGCCCAACCCGAGAACCGACCGAAACTTTTCGGTTCTCCAAACTTCTAACCCAACCCAAACCGAAAAAAAATCTAACCCTACCCAACCCTTACGGTTTGGGTTGGGTAGTCCGAGTTGGTCGGGTTACCGGGTTACTTGTACACCCCTAAGAGGAACGCTCACGCTAGGGCAACGGCGTTGCAATGCTGCCCTCAGCGTTGCAACGTTGCCGACTGTTTCCTTGTTTACCATGCGTTTAGGGTACAACGTTGCAACGCTGTCCCTAGCGTTGTAACGCTATACCGTTGATGCCTATAAATACAACCTTAATTCTTCTTGCAAAGGGAGCCGAACTTGGTAGATTTTCCACCCTAATGTCGAAATACACTTTGTAAGAAGAGAGAAAAGATCATTTTTGGGAGCCAAAACATTCGTGGAGGTTCGAGATCGAAGACAGGAGCTCGGAGACGAAGGACCGACATCGACACATAAGTTTAATTTCCTTTTCTTTCAAATTGTAATAGCGTTCTAAGACGTTTTCTACATGTTTAGCTTGATTTTCATGTGATTTAGAGTAGCTAAATATTGTAGTTAGGATTTGATTTACTTGTTAAGGCTTTCTTACTATGTATTGAAGCATGTTTTGTTCTTATTTTTGGCAATTCGTTCTTTACTTCTTAATTTGTTGGTTTAAGTGGACTCGAGAGATAAAGCTTGAACTAGAGCAAAATTGTCAAAACCCTTAGAAATCTGGCATGAGAATGACCTAAAAATCTTAGGGAAACGCATAAAGAAGTTGCTTAATGCCATGCATGTCGTAGGTTCATATGGAGACTATGGAGTTTATTGCATGTGTGAGGCTCACTAAGAGTCGAGAGGTTTTCTTGAGTATTTTACTTATTGTTTATAACTTCATCTCATTGGTTCATTGAATGTGTTAATTGAGTGATTAACTTGTAAAATCACTTTCCTCGAATCTATCAATTCGTGTCTCCACATGTTTGTTTGCTTGTCTTTATTTTCAATCACCTATCCATGTTATGTTTCTTTAGCTAAAATTGAGAATTCGTATCTTAGTAATTAATTAATCTAGAAACTCATTCCCGAGGACGATACTTGAACTCTTAAATCACTATACTAAAACTTGACCCATACACTGCGGTATTGCATATCCATAATTTTACGCAACAAGTATGATAAAAATGCATGATTTATTTTTCATTAGTAATTAATTATAATTGTTATAATTTAATTATATGAAAAATGAAAAACATGGAACGTTAAATTACTTAGTTTAATATAAAGTGTTATATTATTTAAATAATTTGCATGATTCAATTTTTTGAATGACAATTCTTTCCAATTAGAATTTGATTGTTGGAAATATCACATAGTTCTTTGTCATAGGTTAATCATTAAAATTTATAAGAGTTATAAATTGGGTTTAGAAACTATAACCTATAACAAAGAAATGCATGCAAACATAGGAACTTGGGTATGATGAAGTTAATTTTAAAATGTTTAAAATTAATAGTTAATTTTAAAATGTTTAAAATTAATTAGACCTAAGTTTAATGTCTAATAGGATTAGAAGTTAGTCTCACATAGTATTTTTAAATACTTTAAAATATAGTAGGATAATAGGATCTTGGTTATAAGGGAACTCTATTGGTGATGTTCTGTCTAAGGTTCGAGGTACTTAAGCTCACGGTTAACGGAACACCTCATACCTGGGAACTGACCTGGAACTTGAGTCGAATTAACCATAGTCCTGTTAGCTTGCATTATATCTAGGTTATTAAAATGTTTATTCACCTAGACATAAGCTAAAAAACCTTGTTATAATAGTTATAATAGACATAGACTTAGATAGATTCTTTTAGCCAGAATCCGCCTAAAACGAGATGTTCGCATTAAGTTTATTCTCATGTCCTCAAGAGTTCACAACGTGAATTCCATGCTCGGCTACGCAACGCCAATAGGGTGCCCCCCTACGATTAGTGCTTGCATGGTTCAATACCAAGGTGAATGAGGGAAGTCTCCATAATAAATGGGAGAAGGACGCGTGTCAACGTATCATACGGTCTCCTCCATTAGGTCACACCGTGGGATTTCTATAGTCCGCCTGCTAGGTTTTCCTGTTGCAGCCAATCCCAATGGAGGGTCTGACTATAAGCGATCAGAACACCATGGACACTAGAAATGGATAGGGTCTCGTAGGTAATTTGCCAACAGTTGTCTTTCTTAATAGTAGCCTGTTGGTGTTGGGATTAATGCCCTAAACTTGTGTAATTTTGATCAAATAAATAAAGGGTTGTTTGTTTTGATAAAAATATATTCTTGCTTTATAAATCCAATAAACTAAGCTCCAAGATTATAATATATCTTGAACATCAGTATAGTGGACACTATTTGGATTATGTTCAAGAATATAACCTAAATGGTCTATGGTATAAGAATAAGGTTGGAAACCTTATTCTGGTAACACCTTGGGTGCGACCCATATTGTAATTAGTACAAATGAGGTAATCCAACTCATTCATGTGGTTGACATGCGAGTGGGGGCATCTTGTATGAAGTGTTCATACAAGACCGGACTGCAAATTATTAGTGTAACCTGTATAACACCGTTAACAGGATAAGACTGATAATTAATAGATGGTCATTAGTGACTCGACCTTAATTCTGAGCAAGTTAAGAACTCCTGCTTATAGGGGTTTGTCCTTAGACTAGTATGGGTGAGAGTGGCCTGTAGCCGACTCAATAAGCCTACCTTCTCAGGGTCAGAATCTCGTAGGTAGCTGGGAACATAACTGTGCAAGATGAAATTCACTCATTCCTACACTAAGGAATTAGATAGGTTGTTCCATTAAGAACTGACTCCAGGTCTTGGACAACAGGGCCCCGCCCTCTATGAGGGTATGAGTCTATGGTAGGACCTTAGACTTGTTGTTCATTAGAGGATCAGTTGTACTTAAGGAACAAAGAGGTAATCACAGGGATAAAACGGTAATTTGACCCAACCGTGATTACGAACAACATGTGAAGGGTCGACTCATGGGTAATGATTATATCAGTGGACACAATATAATCTACAGTGAGGAGAGTGCAACTACAAGTCTGTACTGGAGTGACTTGTAGTTAATGAATATTGATTAACTGGATCAAAGAGTTTGATTAGTTAATCTCACATCATTGGAGCTCATGAACTGTAGGTTCATTAGGTCCCTCCGTTGGCTCAACATGGTTATATTGAGGGTATAAAGTTAGGAATTAAATTGAAGTGTTCAATTTCATATATGAGATGTCATATCAGTCATATGTGATATAATTGATATAACATATAGAGATTTAAGGTGAATTAGATTCACATATTAACTATATACTAAAGAGAGATTAAAATAGGGATAGGATGGTAATTTCCATCCCTATCTCATTATATATATAGTTGCATAAGATGCAACTAGGTCAAGAGAAGCAATCTAAGCTTTTGCTAACCCTAGTGTGTGCCATTTTTTTGTGTTGTTGGAAAAGTTCCAAAACATAATCTCTCTCACAAAACATCTCATCTCACCTAAAGGGAACCCACATTCTTCCCTCACCTAGAGAACAACGGAGAAGATTCGGTGGTACTGTCTTCATCCGTTCTGGTTTCAGTTGCTGAGATCATGATCGTGGGAGAAAGGAGCACTTCAAGAAAAGTTCTTCAAAGGTAATATGTCGCTGTCCATATTGTCATTATATGCTTAATCTAGTTAATTTTTTTCTTGATTTATATCCGTGTAACTAAATTAAGAACGCGGGATTCGCCATCGCTTCTGCTGCGGGATTCGATTCCCTTCAATTGGTACCAGAGCACAATTTTGTTCTTAATTTACGTTCTGGATTTTTCAAGAACGAGGTAGGATTTACTGTTTTGCATGCGATGTATGAACGGTTTGCAATTTAGACGTTTTCAATTTTGGCACTTAGATTTACAATTTTTCATTGAAGCGTTCAATGTAAGGGCCTGGTGTTTTGGGCAATTTTAATTGTAAATCGAGTCTGTAAATCCGTGTCGATTGAGGAAAAGTGGTTGCTGAGAAGATCGGAGCAAGAACGAGCAACAAAATTAAGTTGGTGTTGTTGTTTTACGAATGGCGTTGTATTTATTTTTTATGGCGTTGTGTAACGCCATCGCTGCAGCGCAGCGGCTTGAAGGCGACAACGTTTGCGCTGTAACTTAGTGTTTAGTGTTGCAACGGGCGTTGTGTAACGTAATAACGGTGGGGCGCTTCAAGCGCGTAAACGGACAACATGCAGCGTTACAACACTGCCATCAGCGTTGCAACGCCGAAGGCGTTTCAACGAGCTTTCAAACGGGTGAAAACATTTTTAATTTATATATTAATTATAAAAATATTTTATATTTAATATATTTATTTTATTTGATTTTAATTAATATAATTAGATTATATTAATTAAAATTAATTTTAGGGTGTCAAAATTGGTCTAATATTGCTATTTAAATTATGCAATTGTTGTCTAATTATTGCCATGCATAATGTATGCTTTTAATTTACATATCCCACCTTAGGTTAAGCATTTCCATGCATCATTTATAATATAAAGAGTTATATTATATAGTTTGCATGATTAATTAATATAAAGTGTTATATTAATTTATGGACAGCATTGACATGCATTATATTTCATGAGATGATTGTGCTATGTATGTCTTATTATTCATGAGATGAATGATCAACCACTATAACATAGTATGCATGTCACCTAAGGCTAATTATTAGTTTTAAAATGTTTAGAACTTGGAAATAATATACCTTAGGTTATCTAGTTCTAATTAGATTAGAATTAGAAACCAAGTGATTTATAAACAATGATTAAAAGAGGAACTCTGTCTATGGAAAGTTCTGTCTAGGCTGGGGTATTTAAGCTCACGGAAACGGAACACCCCTACCTAGGAATTGACCTAGGAGTGAAATTTAATAAGAGGGTTTATAAATCATGGTAGCGTTAGCGAGTTTATTATGGGGTTAATAAACTAGACATCCTAGGCTTAGTTTAAAAGTTATATTAGCAAACTTAGGATAAAATCAATATAAGAGTTATATTGATTATCGATATAAGAGTTATATCGATAACTTTAGGTAAAACCATTAGCCGGCTTTAGCCTAAGTAAGATTCCTATAGATTTAAAGTATCCAAAGGGACGAAAAGTGTATAAGATACATATTTTTCCACCTACGTATCTCCGGGAAGTTCACACCATGAGACTCATACTTGGCCTCGTGGCGCAAACGAGAGTGTCCCCCTTCAGATGATATTTGTATGAGTCAATATCAAGGTGAATGGAAAGAGTACTTATAGTGAGTGGGAGCAGGTTTAATGAAAAAAAAACCTATGGTCTCTTTAGTCGGTTTACACCGTAAGATGACTATGGTGAGCTTGCTAGTTTGGCCTGGACCAGACAATCCCTTTAGAGGGCTTGATCATAGGGGATCGAACACAGTAGACACCCGAAAGGGATAACGATCTCCTTAGTCTGTTTTTCAATCTAGTCCTCCCTTCGGCGGATTTTATTGGATGGGGACTCTGGGATCTAAAGACAGAGGGTCAAACTCACAAGGTACATAAGTTGTGTATGTATCCTGACCGAATAATGGTAACTAAAGCCTATAGGAATAAGAGTTATTCTGGCATTAGGTTTTGGTCAAGAGTGTCTTGATCAAGAGGAGGAGTGTGTTTTATTACCCTTCGGTGTCATACATTCTAAACCTTTGGAGTATCATTGCAAATTATAAATGACCTAGGAATCATTTGATAATTAGCTAAAATATGATTGGATTAGAATTATAACAAGAAACCCATACAAGTTTGTTTGTAAATTTTTAGCAAAAATGTCTAGCTCTATTATTTCCTTATTGTGTGCGGAAAAGTTAACCGGAGAGAATATGATGACATGGAAAAATAAACGGAACACTATATTGGTAGTGGATGATCTGATGTTTGTGCTAATTGAGGAGTGTCCTCAGGTGCCAGGCTCGAATACGTCACGAAATGTTCGTGATGCATATGATCGATGGATCAAGGCCAATGATAAGGCCAAGGTCTACATGCTGGCAAGTATGTCTGACATATTAGCCAAGAAGCATGAGGGCATGATAACCGCCAAGGAAATCATGGATTCTATGCAGGGTATGTTTGGACAACAATCCACACAGGCCCGACACAATGCCCTAAAGTACATATTCAACTCGAAGATGCTAGAGGGTACATCTGTTCGGGATCATGTCCTGGATATTATGGTGCACTTTAACATCGTGGAGTCAAATGGTGCTTCCATCGATGAATCGAGCCAGGTCAGCTTCATTATGGAAACCCTTCCAGTTAGTTTCCTACAGTCTAGAAGTAATGTTGTTATGAAAAAGCTTACTTTTAACCTTACCTCCCTTCCGAATGAACTCTAGACCTTTCAATCTTTGATGAAAATTCAGGGATCGAAAGGTGAGGCAAATGTTGCCAGTAGAAGTTATCACAGAGGTTCGATCTCTGGAACAAAAACAGTGGTTTCATCTTCTTCTAACCTGAAAGGAAAGAAGAAGAACATGAAGAAGGTTGGTAAAGGGAAACGAGCTGAAAAAGCTGCCGCCCAGAAGGGTAAGAAAGTCAAAGATGTTGCTGACAAAGAAAAGTGTTTCCACTGCAACGAAGACAGACATTGGAAACGGAACTGTCTGAAGTACATTGCAGAAAAGAAAAAGGAAGGTAAATATGATTTATTTTGCCTAGAAGCTTGTTTAGTGGATAATGATAAAACTGCTTGGATACTTGATTCAGGCGCCACTAATCATGTTTGCTCTCCTTTTCAGGGAATTGATTCCTGGCAGCAGCTACAGAAAGGAGAGATAACGCTCTGGGTTAGAAAAGGAGAAGTCGTATCAGCTGTAGCAGTAGGCACGATGAAGCTTTACTTTGGCAAGAAATATATGTTGTTGGACAATATATTAGTGATACCTGGGTTTACTAGAAACCTTATTTCAATTTCTTGCCTTACAGAACAATGTATTTCTGTTTCGTTCTCAATGAATAAAGTGTTTATTTTAAAGATAGGTATGGAAATATGTCCAGCTTCATTAGAAAATGAGTTGTATGTTTTAAGGCCTAATTCAGTCAAAATGATTTTGAACACTGAATTATTTAAAACTGCAAACGCACAAACTAAGAAACGTAAAATTTCTCCCAAAGAAAATGCTCATCTTTGGCATCTTAGATTGGGTCACATAAATCTCAATAGGATTGAGAGATTGGTAAAGAATGGACTTCTAAATGAGTTATAAGAAAATACTTTACCTGTATATGAATCCTGCCTAGAAGGCAAAATGACTAAAAGACCTTTTAGTAGAAAAGACTATAGAGCCAAAGAACCTCTTGAGCTTATACATTCAGATCTTTGTGGTCCGATGAGTGTTAAAGCCAGAGGAGGTTATGAACTTTTCATCTCCTTTGTAGGGTTTGGGCAAATTTACCTAATACAACATAAGTCTAAAGCACTTGAAAAGTTCAAGGAATTCAGGATTGAGGTTGAAAATCAATTGGGTAAAACAATTAAAACGCTTCGATCAGATCGAGGTGGAGAGTACATGGATTTAAAATTCCAGAACTATATGATAGAACATGAAATTAAATCCCAACTCTCGGCTCCCAGTACACCTTAACAAAACGGTGTATCGGAAAGGAGAAATAGAACCGTGTTGGACATGGTTCGATCAATGATGCTCTCCCAAGTTCATTTTGGGGTTACATAGTAGAGATTGCGGTATACATTTTGAATAATGTGCCATCAAAAAGTGTTTCTGAAACACCTTTTGAACTTTGGAAAGGACATAAAGGTAGTTTATGTCATTTCAGAATATGGGGCTGTCCGGCACATGTGCTTGTGACAAATCCAAAGAAGTTGGATTCACGTTCAAAATTGTGCCTATTCGTAGGCTACCCAGAAGAAACAAGAGGTGGTTTATTCTATGATTCTAAGGAAGATAAGGTTTTTGTGTCGACAAATGTCACTTTCTTAGAGGAGGACCACAAGCAAAGAAGTAAAATTGTGTTGAGTGAGTTAGACGAAACAATAGCAAAGGTTGCTAATAAAACTAGTACGTCAACAAAAGTTGTTGATACTAGCTTGTCTAGTCAAGAGAGTCTATCTCAAGAGTTGAGTATGCCTCGACGTAGTGGGAGGGTTATAACACAACCTGACCGTTACATGGGTTTATCTGAAACCCAAGTTGTTATATCAGATGACAACTGCGAGGATTCATTGACTTATAATCAAGTGATGGTTGACAAAGACAAAGACAAATGGGTCATAGCCATGGACCAAGAAATGGAGTCTATGCACTTCAATTCTGTTTGGGATCTCATAGATGAGCCTGATGGGGTAAAACCTATAGGTTTTAAGTGGATTTACAAGAGAAAGCGTGGTGTAGATGACAAGGTGCAAACCTTTAAAGCTAGAATAGTCGCAAAGGGTTATACCATGTTGAAGGGGTTGACTATGAAGAAACCTTTTCACCTGTTGCTATGGTAAAGTCTATCCGTATCATACTTGCCATTGCCGCATATTATGACTATGAGGTATGGCAAATGGATGTCAAGACAGCCTTTTTGAATGGCAATCTTAAGGAAAACATCTACATGGACAACCTCAAAGGGTTCATTGAACCAGGACAAGAGCAAAAGGTTTGCAGGCTTAAAAGGTCAATTTATGGACTGAAACAAACCTCTAGGTCCTGGAATATAAGATTTGATGAGGCAATCAAATCTTATGGTTTTGACCAAAATGATGATGAACCTTGTGTCTAAAAGAAGATCATCAATAGTTATGTCGCATTCCTAGTTCTATATGTGGATGATATCCTACTCATTGGGAATGATGTAGGATATCTTACTGACATTAAAAATTGGCTAGCTACGAAATTCCAAATGAAAGATTTGGGTGATGCACAATTTGTTCTTGGGATCCTGATTGTCCGAAACCGCAAGAATAAAACACTAGCCTTGTCTCAAACATCTTACATAGACAAAGTGTTGTCAAGGTTTAAGATGCAAGACTCCAAAAAGGGCTTATTGCCTTTTAGACATGGAGTCCATTTGTCTAAGGAATAGTGTTGGGAGCCTGTTGTACGCCATGCTGTGTACTAGGCCTGACATCTGTTTTGCAGTTGGGATGGTCAGTAGGTATCAATCCAATCCAGGACTTGAACACTGGACAACGGTTAAAAAAATCCTTAAGTATCTACGGAGAACAAGGAACTACATGCTTGTGTATGGGGCTAAGTATTTGATCCTTACATGATACACGGATTCTGATTTTCAGACTGATAAAGATTCTCGAAAATCTACATCAGGGTCAGTATTTACTCTTAACGAAGTAGCTGTAGTATGGCGAAGCGTCAAGCAAGGATGCATCGTTGATTCCACCATGGAGGCCGAATATGTAGTAGCTTGTGAAGCAGCTAAAGAGGTCGTTTGGTTAAGGAAATTCATGCTAAATTTGGAAGTTGTTCCAAATATGACTTTGTCCATCACGCTGTATTGCGATAACAGTGGTGCAGTGGCAAATTCGAGGGAATTCGGGAGATCGTGTATAGAGCAGACGTGATTGTCACAAATATAGCCTCAGAGCACAACGTTGCTGATCCTTTTACAAAGGCTCTCACGACTAAAGTTTTTGAGAGTCACCTAAAAGGTCTAGGTTTACAAGTCTTCCCTAACTAGGGCAAGTGAGAGTATTTTGTACAAAGGGTTTAAATGCCCTAGTTTATTGTATTTACATTACTGTAATGCTTTAGTACTCCACAAGCTTTAGGTCAAGTGGGAGATTGTTGGGATTTATGCCCTAAACTTGTGTAATTTTGATCAAATAAATAAAGGGTTATTTGTTTTGATAAAATTATATTCTTGCTTTATAAATCCAATAAACTAAGCTCCAAGGTTATAATATATCTTGAACATCAGTGTAGTGGACACTATTTGGATTGTGTTCAAGAATATAACCTAAATGGTGTATGGTATAAGATTAAGGTTAGAAACCTTATTCTGGTAATACCATGGATGCGACCCACTTTGCAATTAGTACAAATGAGGTAATCCAACTCATTCATGTGGTTGACATGCGAGTGGGGGCATCCTGTATGAAGAGTTCATACAAGACCGGATTGCAAATTATTAGTGAAACCAGTATAACACCGTTAACAGGATAAGACTGATAATTTATGATCATTAGTGACTCGACCTGAATCCTTAGCAAGTTAAGAACTCCTGCTTATAGGGGTTTGTCCTTAGACTAGTATGGGTGAGAGTGGCCTGTAGCCGACTCAATAAGCCTACCTTTTCAGGGACAAAATCTCGTAGGTAGCTGGGAACTTAACAGTGCAAGATGAAATTCACTCATTCCTACACTAAGGAATTAGATAGGTTGTTCCCTTAAGAACTTACTCCAGGTCTTGAACAACGGGGCCCCGCCCTCTATGAGGGTATGAGTCTATGGTAGAACCTTAGACTTGTTGTTCATTAGAGGATCAGTGGTGCTTAAGGAACAAAAAGTTAATCACATGGGTAAAACGGTAATTTGACCCAGCCGTGATTACGAACAACCTGTGAAGGGTCGACCATGGGTAATGATTATATCAGTGGACACAATATAATATACAGTGAGGAGAGTGCAGCTACAAGTCTTTACTGGAGTGACTTGTAGTTAATGAATATTGATTAACTGGATCAAAGAGTTTGATCAGTTAATCTCACATCATTGGAGCTCATGAACTGTAGATTAATTAGGTCCCTGAAGGGAATCGTAGTCCCGCAGCCGAAGCGATTGTGAATCGCGCGCTCTTGATTTAGTTACAACGATTAATTCAAGAACATAAAACACTAGATTAAGCATGTAAATAGAATGGACAACAAGATAATTACCTTTGAAGAACCTTTCTTCAAGTGCTCCACTCTCCCACGATCACGATCTCAGCAACAGGAACTCCAACGTACGAAGACACGACCACCGAATCTTCTCCGTTGTTCTCTAGGTGAGGGAGGAAGGTGGGTTCCTTTTAAGAGAGGTGGAGTATTTTTGAGAGAGATGTGTGGTTTGGAACTCTTCCAACAACACAACAAAAGAGCTTGTGTCAAAACCTTAACCTAGTTGCATCTCATGCAACCATATATATAGAGAAATAGGATGGAAATGACCATCCGACCCCTCCTTTAATCTCTCTTTAGTATATAGTTTATATATGAATCTAATTCACATTAAAACTGTATATTATATCAATTATATCATATATAATTGATATAACTCCTCATGTATGAAATTGAACACTTCAATTTCACTCCTAACTTTATACCCTCAATATTACCATGTTGAGCCAATGGAGGGATCTAATGGACCTACAGTTCATGAGCTCCAATGATGTGAGATTAACTGATCAAACTCTTTGATCAAGTTAATCAATATTCATTAACTACAAGTCACTCCACTATAGACTTGTAGCTGCACTCTCCTCACTGTAGATATTATTGTGTCCACTGATATAGTCATTACCCATGAGTCGACCTTTCACAGGTTGTTCGTAATCACAGCTGGGTCAAATTACCGTTTTACTCATGTGATTACCTATTTGCTCCTTAAGCACCACTGATCCTCTAATGAACAACAAGTCTAAGGTCCTACCTTAGACTCATACCCTCATAGAGGGCGGGGCCCCGTTGTTCAAGACCTGGAGTCAGTTCTTAAGGGAACAACATATCTAATTCCTTAGTGTAGGAATGAGTGAATTCCATCTTGCATAGTTAAGTTCCCAGCTACCTATGAGGTTCTATCCCTGAGAAGGTAGGCTTATTGAGTCAGCTACAAGCCACTCTCACCCATACTAGTCTAAGGAAAAACCCCTATAAGCAGAAGTTCTTAACTTGCTCAGGATTCAAGTCGAGTCACTAATGACCATCTACAAATTACTAGTCTTATCCTGTTAACGGTGTTACACTGGTTAGACTAATAATTTGCGATCCAGTCTTGTATGAACTCTTCATACAGGATGCCCCCACTCACATGTCAACTACATGAATGAGTTGGATTACCTCATTTGTACTAATTACAAAGTGGGTCGCATCCATGGTGTTACCAGAATGAGGTTTCGAACCTTATTCTTATACCATAGACCATTTAGGTTATATTCTTGAACTCAACCCAAATAGTGTCAACTACACTGATTTCAAGATAAATATTATAACCTTGGAGCTTAGTTTATTGGATTTATTAAAGCAAGACTGTAATCTTATCAAAACAAATAACACTTTATTTAATTGATCAAAATTACCCAAGTTTAGGGCATAAATCCCAACAGTCCCTCCGTTGGCTCAACATGGTTATATTAAGGGTATGAAGTTAGGAATGTAATTGAAGTGTTCAATTTCATATATGAGATATCATATCAGTTATATGTGATATAATTGATATAATATATATAGTTTTAAGGTGAATTAGATTCACATATTAACTATATACTAAAGAGAGATTAAAAGAGGGATAGGATGGTAATTTCCATCCCTATCTCATTAGATATATAGTTGCATAAGATGCAACTAGGTCAAGAGAAGCAATCTAAGCTTTTGCTAGCCCTAGTGTGTGCCATTTTGTTGTGTTGTTGGAAAAGTTCCAAAACATAATCTTTCTCACAAAACATCTCATCTCACCTAAAGAGAACCCACATTCCTCCCTCAGTTAGAGAACAACGGAGAAGATTTGGTGGTACTGTCTTCATCCGTTCGGGTTCCAATTGTTGAGATCGTGATCGTGGGTGAAAGGAGCACTTCAAGAAAAGTTCTTCAAAAGTAATATCTCGCTGTCCATATTGTTATTATATGCTTAATCTAGTTAATTTTTTTCTTGATTTATATCTGTGTAACTAAATTAAGAACGTGCGATTCACCATCGCTTCCGCTGCGAGATTCGATTCCCTTCAGTTGGCTTGGACCTATTGGATCTGAAAATGGTAGGATCACATTTATGGGATAATTTAGGCTAGTTAACAAGTTCATGACCAAACAAACAGTAGCTAAGAATCATTGGCATATGAGATGTTTTGGTAGTGATAATTGGCTGAGATAGTCTCAATTTAGGGGAGGAGTGACTGACCACCTGACGGTGGCTTTCATTATAAATCCTTGGAGTATCGTTGCAAAATTAAAGGTTTAATTTAAACACTAGGGTTCTTAATAATTTTTCTAAATATGATTGGTTTTATTATGAGTTAAACGACATAACTAATTAGAACTATTTTTGAAATTTCAACATGTCGTCCTCGATTATAGCCTTACTTAAAAGTGAATGTTTAACTGGAAAAAACTATACTACGTGGAAGTCCAACCTGAATACGATTCGGTTGTTGACGACCTTCGATTCGTACTGACTGAGGAATGTGTTCAGATCCCTGCTCGAAACGCTCCTCAATCAGTTAAGGATTCATATGACCGATGGATCAAGGCCAATGACAAGGCCAATGTCTATATTTTGGCCAGTGTTTCTGAAGTTCTGGCAAAAAAGCTCGAGGGCATGGTCTTAACTCGTGAGATCATGAGTTCGTTGCAGAATATGTTCGGACAACCGTCTAGACAACTTTGACACAAATCCCTCAAGTAAGTTTATAACTCCCATATGAAGGAGGGAACATCGGTGAGAGAACACGTTATCGACCTGATGGTCTAGTTCAATGTGGCAGAAATGAACGGGACAGTCATCGACGAGCAAAGTCAGGTTCGTTCATCTTGGAATCTCTTCCGAAGAGCTTCCTGCAATTCTGCAGCTATGCGGTGATGAACAAGATTGAGTACAACCGGAATACTCTCCTAAACGAACTGCAGACTTTTCAGTCTCTTATGAAGAATAGGGGACGGTTTGATGGAGAGACAAATGTGTTTGCCCATTCCAAAAGGTTCCAGAAGTGTTCATCGTCTGGGACAAAGTCCTGCAACCATTCTTCTGGACTTGAGAAGACACAAAAGAAAAGGAAAGAAGAGAAAGGGAAGGCTTTTGCTACTGCTGACAAGAAGCTCAAAAAGAAGAAAGGTAAATGTGATTTACTGGTTTTAGAAACATGTTTGGTGGCAAGTGATGCTTAACCTGGATACTTGATTCAGGGGCCACTAACCACGTTTGCTCTTCTTTACAAAAAAAACTAGTTCTTTCAAGGAGCTTGATGAGGTGAGATGACGCTTAGGGTCGGAACAGGAGACGTCGTCTCAACTCGTGCAGTGGGAGATGCGAAGATATTTTTTAGAGATAGATTTATATTTTTAAAAAATTTGTATATAGTTCCTAGAATTAAGAGAAACTTAATTTCTATCTCTTGTCTAATTGAATGTCAATATTGTATTTCCTTTTCAAGTAATGAAGCATTCAATTCGAAAACGGTGTCAATATTTGTTCAACTAAATTAGAAAACGGCTTGTATGTACTAAAACCAAACCAAACAAAAGCAATTTTAAATCACGAAATGTTTAAAAGTGCAAATACTGAAAGTTAAAGGCAAAAGATTTCTCCAAATAATAATACCTATCTTTGGCATCTAAGATTTGGTCACATAAGCCTCAACCGAGTTGAGAGATTAACTACGAATGGACTTCTAAACAAGTTAGAAGATGATTCTTTACCTCCTTGTGAGTCTTTCTTAGAAGAAAAAATGACTAAGTGACCTTTTACTGAAAACGGTTATAGAGCCCAAAAGCCCTTAGAGCTTATACATTTGGATCTTTGTGGTTGAGAGATCTTACACCACAATAGATTGAGCACAACATAGATTGATGTGTCTAATGCGGCTTATAGAGATTGAGGTGGCAACCCCAGACACCTACCTTAACTCTATAATAAAGGTAGTAGGAATTCGAGGAGCACAGTGGAGGGTTTCAACTACAGGTATTAACAGCATGGAGGCTGCATATCTGACTGACGAAGCTAATGTGTTGATGCCCTTTGTTAAAAACCGACTTTTGCCTACCACTCACGATAACATTATCTCAAAGGGCAGGGTTCTACTGACCTTTTCCATCCTGAAGGTGCTGAGCATAGATGTTGGAGGAATCATTGCATGAGAAATCCAAGTTTGTGCTAGGAAAACGGTAGGCAAGCTATTCTTCCCCAACACCATCACCAAACTATGCTTATAAGCTAGAGTCCCTTTTCAACCAATTGAAGATATGGTGAGTGATCAAGTCACCATCTGCTTGAATAACATTGAAAGGTTGACTCGGGGAAGTAGCAAGGGCAAAGGAGGGGTAGCTGTGGGTGTCAACAAGCTTCTGGAACAACAATCCTAGCTAATGTAGAGGTGGGATCATTCTGAGGGGCGACAACGAGCTTATTGGACTTATGCCAAAACCAAGGACACTTCCCTCAAGGAGGCTATGCTGGCTCATTTTGACAACCCATATCGACCATTTCTAGACTTTCCAAATGTTGTCTTCAACCAATGGAACCCCCACAATCTTGATGGAGTTCAATTTGATGAAGAAGATGAAGAACATCTCCCTAGGGATGAAGATTGAGCTAAGAGGAGTTGTGTTCCAGTTAGCCTGCTTTGTTGCCTGCTTATCTGTTTTTGTTGCTTTTAAACTTGCTGGTCTGTTGTTTGTGTGTCTGCTTTTAAGAAATTTCTGCTTGTGTCTGTTTGTTTGCTGCTATATTGGTTAGCTGTTATTTTCTTTTGCCAAGTGTAGGCTCCTTAACCCCTCTTTGGGTTAAGTTGGAAAGAAATAAAAAAAAAATTATGTTTAGGGTTGTTAATGATAATGAGTGAATGAATGAAAAGCCCTTGTCTGTTTTGTGTTAAATTTCTTCCTACCTTGGGATTCACCCTCCTTAACTATGTGTTATTGTACCTTTAATCTTATTCTTATTCTTTGCTTTAAAGAGTTAGAAGTCTTCTATGCGCCTTGTTATTATTGTTAGTTCATTAGTTTTTAGTCCAAAGGTGCTAAACAAAAAGCTTAGGTCTTGCTTTGGATATAAGATTGCTTTTCCTTGCTTTTATGTTATTCACTCATTGAGTACAATGAGTAAAATAATTTTTTTTTCGGGGGATCCAATCTTTTCCTTTGGATTAGTAATTGTAAATCCTTTAAAAGTGTTGCTATCTTGTGAAACCCTTTTATCCTTGGTTAGTTTTTTTTTTTAGAAAAAGAGCAAAGTAATGCATTTAAGAGTGCAATAAGGAAAGTTACTCCTCTTTGATGGCTAGTTAGTAAGACAGGGAAGGGCATGATACCCATGCCTGACTTTGATTTGAGAATAAGCTAAAACATGAGTATGCTTTGGTAACCCAATTCTGTAGCAAAGCTTAGTGTCAGGCATCTTCATCACAAATGTTGTTGTTTGGATTGAAGGCTTTGTGGACAAAAAAGGTACTTTCTTGTTGTCTTTAAAAAAAAGGATAAATAAATGCTTATTGAAAGAGTCTATATTAAGAAAGCGAAAGCAATTTGGGTGAACACTCTAAGTTGATCAATTTACAAAATAAAAAGCATGCTAAAATCTGGAAAAATAGAAAGTATGAACACATACCTTTGTTGCTCAAAATTCTCCTAATCTGTGGGCAATTTCTTGTCACAAACACTTTGTGGACAACCTCTAGTGTCTTATATACTATCCTAAGGCCTTAGAATAGATTATGGGATCTTTGATAGAGAGAATTTGACGAGAGATCGGAGAAAAGTATGAAAAACGTAAATCAGAAAATTCTTGATAAATCCTCCCTAATCTATTGGTTTCTTCTTCAATTAAAGAAACCAAAAGATTCTTCAAGCTAGGAGAAGATGACAACAAGAAGAGGAGAAGAATTAAACAAGAAGGAGGTGCTCAATTATGGTAAATTTAACATTCAAAGAAGCTTGTTCACCCTTTTGAGTTTGGTCCAATTGAAACATCAAAATTCAATTTGAATTTTCATTTAATTTTATTTCAAAATTAATGTAAAATTAATTTTAAATTAAAATTAATTTATTAATTTAATTAATTAATTTTAAATAATTATTTAATTTAATATCAAATATCAAATTAAATAATTGGACCAATCCAGATTTCTTAAATCGACCGTTCGAACATGAATCCCTATTCATGTTATAAACTGAACCAATATTTAAATCATATTTAAGTACGCCCACCTCTTATTTATCATAGTTTAATTCATAATTAATCTATGACACGTTAAGTATACCACATATAATTAACGTTTTCTCCCAAAACAGAATTTGAACAATTCAAATTCTTTTCTCTAAAATGTTACAAGGCTTAGTCCGAGCTAGTAAGGGGACCTAATGGACCTACAAATCATGAGCTCCAACGATACAAGATTAACCGACCAAGCTCTTTAGCCTATCTAATCAATATTCGTTAACCACCAGGACACTCCACTAAAGCCTAGTGGTTGCACTCTCCTCACGGTAGATATATTTCTGTCCACTCGATATAACCATGATTAGTAAGTTGATCTTTCACAGGTCGTTCGTAATTATAACTAGGTCAAAATTACTATTTTAACCCTATAATTTATTTTTGTTCCTTAAGTCTCACTGATCCTCTAATGAACAATTGGTTTGTGATCCAACCAACAAACTGAATCCCTCTCGGGACAATGAGAGGGGTGGGCACTTTGTTCAAGACCCGGAGTCAGCACTTAGGGGAACAACCTCTCTACTAATCCCTAAAGCAGGTAGAAGTGAATTCCATCTTGCAGAACTATGTTCCCAGCTATCTACGGATCTTATCTCTGAAATGGGAATCTTAATGAGTCGGTAATCTTAGGCCACTCTCACTCATGAAAATCTAAGGATAATCCGAATAAACAAGAGTTCATGGCATGCTCAGGATTAAAATCGAGTTACCTAGGTCATTGTATAAATATAGTCAGTTAAGACAGTAAAGGGAGTTATAAAGTCTAAGTGACTATTTCTCGGTCCAGTCTTATGTAAACTCATTGCATAGGGCGCCCCCACTCGCATGTCTCCACATGAACGATTCAAGATCACATCGTTGTACTTTACAAAGTGGGTCGCGCCCATAGTGTTCCCAGGATAAGGTACCCAACCCTAGATCGTTCTTGCTATAACTTGAACCTAATCCACTTTTATGTCACACATAAAGTTCAAGTATACATCCTACAACCATGGGTTCTTTATTGGATTAGGGTTTCAAAATATACAATTCACTTTATTCAATAACACCTTTATTTGAATAAATCTCAATAACATCTTTATTACAAAATAAATATACATTCAGTTTACAAACCCACGAGTTTTAGGACATAAAACCCAACACTTATATCTCTCCTTTTTAAGCTTTATGAATCCTAAGTGAGTTGCATTATAAATGTGGCCACACTAGGACCTAAGAGGGAGTTTAGTGGTGAGTTTTAAGTTTATGCTATCTAGGGGTAAGCTGGTTTCATAATCGTAGTGGTTTAAAATTCAATAAGTATTCCTAGTTCAGCAAGGCCAAACCTTTTTGTTTATGACAACCTGAGGAATGCAAAGTGAAGTCACTGTAGGACATTAGCAATAATGTCACTGTGGAGATGGGAGAAGAATGACTCAATTATGTGAAAAAGTAAATTCAGAATTTTAGTGTCTCGATGAAGTTAAGCAGGACTTAGTCTTCTTAAGGACTAAGTCAACCCTAGCAGCAATTTCTTGTTGATTCATTCACATTTTATTAGTGATGGTTATTATTTTGCTTCTGGTTGAGTTCTTTATACTCAGTGATGACTAATAGTGTAAGTTTAGGAGTTTGATAGCTTTGTAAAAGAGAGCTATTAAGTGGATCATTTTGAGTAATTTAAGTCTCTATGAGTGTGGACCTTATATTTCTTTGCCAGAAGTTGTGTTTTGAACAGTTAGATTCCCTTTGTGATTATCAAACTTCCTCTATTAATGTTTTATATTAAGTGGTGTCTGACTGATGTCACTGTGATCCTTATAGGGGGAATTGCTGCAGCATAAGTGAGAAAAGACTAATAACAAATTGCTGTAGCATCTGTTGCAAAAGGGAAAAGAAAGCACCAAATGCTCGAGCATTTGAAATGTCTCAGCAATATTCCGGTTGCTGGAGTAAAGAAATGCAAGAATGCTGAGTTATGTCTCAAACACTTAGTTGGAAAGTACAAGCAACTGGAACACGTGGCAGCCACTTCAATTAATGAATCTGACAAGTGACCTTCGCTGGACAAATTGGAAGCTGCTCTTTGGAGTACCCTTACCACAGAAGCCATTATTCTTTGATTAAGAGATGATATTTAAGCCCTTTACTGCCATTTCAGAGAAGGAGAGGAGAATAGGGGAGCACTTTTCGATAAGGATAGCTTTTCTTCTTTGGAAACATTGAAGCTGCCAATTGGGAAAGAAGGCCTCTTGGAAAAGAAGCCTGACCTCACTCTCAGGAGCTGCTATTAATTTATTTACTATTATTCTTTATGCAACTTCAGTTCTGTCTTATTTTACACTACTTTGTTTTTCTAAAATTCTTGTTTGCTTTTGGACCTTGTAATGTCTTGTTAATTTAATCCTAGTAATATTGTTTGTTTTCATTCATTCAACATAAACTAATTTAGCTTAGGGGAGGTTAATGTGGATTTGAGTTAAATGTGATAACATGAACGACATTCATCCTCACTTCTAGTCATTGTGTGCTTAACTAAAGCTGGAATCTGTCTGACCAACCGGTTTTGGTTGCGTTTATCCTGAATTTGGAGAAAGCAAGGAAAAACTTGTCTCTTTAATTAAGATTAGTTCTGATTAGGGGTTAACTCCAAGGTAATTGAGGATACTAGGGATAATAATTCACCTAATGAATGCAAGGAGAGAATAAGTAGAGAGGTAATATAATGGGAATTAGTTGCCTTCATTATAGATCTTTGGGAAGAGTCCGAGAAGAACTTGCATTAAGTGCTGGAGCAGTCTCTTTGCTCCAACATTTAGCTTGGTAAAGCATAACATTCCCCCTAATTCAACCCCTGTCTTAATCAATAGAGTCAAGTTATTGTTCCTGTTAGTCAAGAATTTTGAGTTACTTAGCACCTTACTTCTTTCAAGTTTAGTTTTGAAGTGTTTAATTTCTAATTTGATCTTTGGTTACCTAAGGTTCACTAGAATCAACTCCATTTAACACTAATCCCTCAGAAATCGATTAAATTACTTATCACTTGCTGCAATTAGGTTGTCGATACTTGCACACGTCAATGTGTTGTTTTGATAAAATTTATACACCCTCTTTGAGCAACAACCGTCAATCGTCAGCTTTACCGCCGCAAGCTTCACGCTGGCACTTTCGGAATCCTCCACCCCGCTGTTTTCCAAAGATGTGTGTGCAGCCGGAGTTAAGTTCAATCCGTCCTATCGATGAGCTGCGCAACCGTTGGGAACTCCCAGCCCCAGATTCACATTCTGTCGTTGCAGTCGAATCGCAGCTCGGGCGCGTCAAATCTCAATTCTCGCCAGCGCTGATGTCTTCAAACACAACTCTATTCAAGAGTCCCGCTTGCTGCCGACGTTAGCGCCTCAAACCGCTTGCGTACTGCCCCTTCTTCTGAGTTTCTTCGCCGCCAGTCAAAGTGCAGACGCTTGCCAGTCCGGTCAACGAACCACTTACTGTCGCCAGTTTGACTGCAATGAAACCCACCATTCGGTTCAGCTTTTGCCGAATTTGCTGGTCGGGTTTCTGTTCGTAGGGACCGATTCTTAATAGATCGACACACAAACTTTCCAAACAAAAACCCCACACGCCGAGCCACGTTGGCACTCATGGGAGAGTACGAATTTCAGATGTTTTGACTTTTCGAGCTTGATTTGGACCTCCGTTGTGGTAAATTCGAATAATTATGGCAAGTTATTTCAAATAATTCATATATGGACTCCTTAATTGAGAAATTGTTTTATTAATAGGAGATCAATGGTACCAAAGGTGAGTAAGAAACTTTGAAACGAATTGAAATCATAAGATTAAGACAATATTCGAGCTCGAATCATTGAAGAGCTAAAGCCAAAGTTTGGAAAACTCATTGAGAATATGAATTGAATTTCAGAAATTTTTGGAGCTGAAGTTAAAGTAAGGGATCTCACACCGATTATTTTAAAAATCGGGAGCAAAATATGTTTTCGAAAGTTTTATATCAAAAACTTATTTCTCATAAATTAAATTTCAAAAAGAATTTATTTAAAGAAATTTAAATTCAGTTTATGAGATTTATTATGTATGTTTGGAAATTTCCCCATGTTCTTGTAATGAATATATATGTAGATTTTGATTGTCATTATGCTCATATGAATGTCATGATATGTTGCATCACCATAATTACATTGTTTATGAATATATATGTGAGAGAAATGATGAGACCTCATGCATATGTATGAACATGAAAATGTTTTACGAAAGTTGTGGCAATTGGACCCTTGAGGATTTATGCATAATCAAACATGCATTAGAAATCCTATGAGTCAACTTATAAGGGTATGTGAGGGACTCAAACTTATAGGGGTCTGTGAGAGACTAAAATTATAGGGGTCTGTGAGGGACTCAATATGGAAAGACTCAGGCTGATTCAATTGACCACTTAAAGACGAAGAGAAAAGTCATGATTTTATGAAAGAAATTTTAGGTCCCATAAATGAAAGAAAGTTAAAGTCATGTATGTGTGTGATTGCTCTTCCAACCCCAGTAGTGGGTAATTTACTGGGTATTATTTTATAATACTTATCCCTTCTTTTGTATTTTTTAAAAATGTTTTTTTTCAGAAAATCAAGAGCATATAGGGCAGATGATGAGGATGTGCTACAAAGGTCATGGGAATAGAAGTCATGTTTTTCACATTTTTTAAACTATCATGTTTTATCTTTATGATTTGTTCTGATGAGAACTACTTGTTTAAAGATTATAGTTGTTTTGAAAATCAAGGCCGAACTTGAGATATATTTATTTTAAATGAGTTGATTTTATGAGATCCCAAATTAAGATGATTTTAATTTTTAACGAATTTTACTTCTTGAATGTTAATTTACCTCAAATGCATGCATGGATTAGGTCATGTTCTAAGTCTATTCAATAAAGCTACCTTTTGGAGACATGCCTAAATGAAGAAGTTTGTGAAGAAAATCATCCCAATAAGTACCTTAAAATAAAATACATCATAAAAAAAAAAAAAAATTTGTAAATTATAGTTTACCCTATAAACAAGCTCCAATTTTATCATTTCTATAAATGGCCTCTAAAGAGACATCGAACTTTCTTCCACCCTTCATTTTGAAACCATGCCAGCAAAATGAGAATCCCTTTTTAGTATTTACAATAACTAATGTATACATTATATATATCAAAGTCCACCTTCTTCTATTTGAAACTCAAAACTAGTTCTTTCTCTAAGAGCCTATTGGCACTTCCAGCCCCTACCAACATAACAACACACAAAAACAAATCCCTCTTCTTTTCATACTCAAGAGCAAAAAAATTAAAAATGATGAATAGAATGCGAAATTGGATTGAAGTGGCACCAAAAACTATCCTACCATACAAAAGATGTTCGAGTTCTCCACAATTAGATACCATTCTTGAAGAAAGTCCCAATGTTTTTGAGGTCTTGCCAAAGGGGAATTTATGTCTTCTTCCCATTTTTTTCTCTTTTGTAATGTATTTCTTTTTGTTTAGACATTATTAATATTAGTTGAAGCTTGAAAAAAATTGGAGTTTTCACTTTATTAGGTTGTTATGCTTGAATTCTCAATTCTCATTTAACTTTTGTACTTTTTATGGTTGACAACTTATTTGGAAATGAACAGTAAGGAAATTTTCATGGCGAAATTTTTTAAAATGCCCCTAATATTGGAAATGGGAGGGCTCTACCCTGGTGCCGAGGCGGACCACACGCTTGGATCGAAGCCCAAGTACGTCCTCTCGTCTCTTTTCGCCTTGGTTCGGTTTCCATTCGATTTCGGCCCGTTTTGACTTCGTATTGGACTTCTTATTCTGTCTGATCCTTTGCCTTAGTCATTAGACCAACCCATTCTCGTTGGTCCAATTTAACCCATAACAAATTTTGTCATTTAAATTTTAGAAATTCTAAACACAACATTTTTATATTTTGGTTGTATCAAGATTTTGAATTTGAAATTTTAAAATATAGAATTATATCAAACAAAGATAAAAATTTTAATAAATATAAGATTTCATGTTTTATTTTTATTAAATTAAATTAGGTATAATATATTCTAAATTATATAATATTGTATTATAAAATAACAATTATACAAAATTTAAAAGAAAATATGTTCATAAGTCAATCAATAATGATTTATATTCAACTTAATATTTAGTTTGTAACGCCTTAGGCCCAGGATCTTCTGCGACCTGTCTGCGTCACTATATCATCCATGACTGCTTGTATGAGTGAAGACACTATCCCCACAAACCAACATGAGGTCCTTTCAGCATGCTTTGTCCTCACTCACATGCTCCCTAGGATAATTCCCAGGAGGTCACCCAACATAGAATTGCTCCAAGCCAAGCACGCTTAACTGTGGAGTTTCTATGATTGAGCCACCGAAAAGGAAGGTGCACCTTGTTGGTATAGGTAGTAGCTATTAATTCTTTTAAGCCTTTCTCAATTATACTTTCACATCCTTATGGTCACTCGCATGTACCCCTTTTCCTCGGGCACCATACTTTCATATCCTCAGGATCCCTCTCATTCAGATGTGGGCTCGGTTCATTCATGTACCCCTCTTCCCCGGGCGTCACATGCCCACCAGCTTCCGCCTTGGTTCATCCCCGAACCACATCTTACTGGGAGAGGTTTCGCTCTGATACCATTTGTAACGCCTTAGGCCCAGGATCTCCTGCGACCTGTCTGCGTCACTATATCATCCATGACTGCTTGTATGTGTGAAGACACTATCCCCACAAACCAACATGAGGTCCTTTCAGCATGCTTTGTCCTCACTCACATGCTCCCTAGGATAATTCCCAGGAGGTCACCCAACATAGAATTGCTCCAAGCCAAGCACGCTTAACTGTGGAGTTCCTATGATTGAGCCACCGAAAAGGAAGGTGCACCTTGTTGGTATAGGTAGTAGCTATTAATTCTTTTAAGCTTTTCTCAATTATACTTTCACATCCTTATGGTCACTCGCATGTACCCCTTTTCCTCGGGCACCATACTTTCATATCCTCAGGATCCCTCTCATTCAGATGTGGGCTCGTTTCATTCATGTACCCTCTTCCCCGGGCGTCACATGACTTCGCCAAGGTAGCCATGATTTGCATATATACAAATGATTAGCATTGAAATTAATTTTATGTGAGAATACTTTAATATTCTATAGTTTCATTATTTTATGTGAAATTAATTCGTTATTTTTCTTAAAAAGATTTAATGATTTTACGCGAGAATATTTCAAGATTTTATGTGAGAATACTTTAATATTCTATGTGAAGATATCTAAATATTTTATGTGAGTATGATCTAGTATTTTATTTGAGAATATCTTTGTATTTTAAGTAAGTATATTCTAGTATATCAGGTGGAGTTATTACAGTACTTTATATGAGAATATTTCATGATTACATACATGAGTGTTATTTCCAAACTGTTGTGAAAAGTCATGACTTGCATTTCAATGATAATGTTTGTGACATGTGCACTATAGTCATGTTGAATGATGGGACCTCATGCATGTTATGTATGCCATAAAATGATTTGATGAAAAATGTGGAAATTGGTCTCCTGAGTGCATTGTGTGCATGGTCAAACATGCATTAGAGACCCTATGGGTCAAGTTTCTGTGGGTGTGTGAGGACTCAATCTATACAGAGTGCGTGAGGACTCAAACCATACAGGGGTCTGTGAGGGACTCAAATAATTACAGGGGTCTGTGAGGGACTCAAAATGAAATGACTCAGGATGACCAATTGACCACTTAAAGAAAAAGAAAGTCATGTATTACAGTCATGTTGATACGAGAAAGTTTTAGGTCCCACATTTGTATATCTGACCAAGTTTAAAAGTCATGATTGTATGTGTTTGCATATCCCAAACCTCGGTAGCGAGGTCACTTACTGGGTATTGTATTGCAATACTCACCCTTTCTTTTTAAAATGTTTTTCAGGTAAGGCCAAGGACGTGCAGGGCGAGTGACGGAGGCGCGTTGCCAGAACCATGGGAATAGTCATAACTTCCGCATATTTTCTTTAAATAACTGATGTCGTCGTTTTATGATTTCAAAGTTAAGTTTAAATTCCGGATTTTAAGTAGGCCAAGCTAAAAAGCTATTGCATTTACATGTATTGAATGTTTTTATCGGGATCCGTAAAGATATTTTGATAACGTTGGAGATTTAAAGATTGTTTTATGTCCTTTGGCCTAAGAATGCATGCATGTGTAGTAATGTCCCTAGGAGTTATAGTCATAGAAAAGTAGGGCGTTATAGTTGGTATCGAGCCCTAGGTTTAGGGTTACGTCAGAGACTTGCTACTGAGTAAGTAAGCGAGTAGTTCCCATGGTTGAGCAACGCGTTCCGGCCACCGCCAGTGCACGTTACGTAATTTATAAGCGAAGTAAATGATTATGATGCAATTGTGTATTGTGAATGTAAATGAATTTAAACCCCTAAGGGTGGTCTATCTTCTGGTTAGAAAGTGATGAAAACTAAGTTAGAAATTCTACTGCATTGTAAGATCGACAAAAATGTCACCTAGAGGTCGAGGAGAGGTAGAGGACGTGGTAGGGTCGGAGGACGGGGAGAAGCGTTAACCCCAACCAGAATTACCATTGGAGCGAGGGAAGAGATTACTCCACCCGTGCGGATCTCTCCCCGGGACCAACCCGATCGCCAAGAGAATGCACTGCAGTCGCTCGGTGGTGGAGCAAGGAAACCCTAATGTCATGACTATGATGGTAGAGGCTATGCAGACTGCAGTGCGAGCTCACTGATAGCCACTCGGTTGGCCCAAACAAACCAAGGCGGAATGATGCAACTCGGAGTCCCGTATCCGAAGGATTTTGAAATATGATCCCAGATCATTTGATGGGTCTTCTAGTGACCCCACCGTGGTGAATTATGGTTGTCCTCCATCGAGACCAATTTCAAAGCGATGAACCGCCCCGAGGACCGAGAGGGTGTCTGTGCTACCTTCATGCTTTGAGAGATGACGCTTATCTATGGTGGGAGTCCGCCCGAGGAACCATAGTCGCCAGTGAGAAACGATTACACGGAATTTGTTTAAGGAAGCATTCAGCGGAAATTTTACCCTGCTGCGCACTCGATATAGGAAGCAGCGAAATTCTTACTGGCTTAGCGAGCGGGAGGCGGTGGAGGTATATGAGAGAGAATTCACCCGTTTGTCACGCTTTGCCCCGAGTTAGTGGATACAGAGGCGAAGAAAGCAGAGCGTTTTCGTCATGGGCCTGGATGAAAATGTTCGAGGCTTCATACGAGCACTAGCACCTCCCGACTATGCCCCGGTGAGAGTGGCGAGTTGATTTGAAGTCTGACGCATCGCCCACAGTGGCGGCAGTTGCAGGCGACCACAGCGAATCGAGAAGAGGAAATGGGAGCAGACAAATTCAAGCTCGCGGCGTCTCGGTCTCCAACAGACGCCGCATAGACCGAGAAACTTTCGTGCGAGTTCAGTCGAAACCACGATTCAACAGGGCAGGAACTAACGGTGGAGATAAGCCACAATGCAAAGAGCGTGGTAAACATCATTGGGGTAAGTGTTTGGCGGTCCGAGTGTGTTTTGGATGTGGGAAAGAAAGGCACAGAGCTAATAATCGTCGAGTCAAGCGGTGCTAGCCAACCTCGAGTTATCAATAGTTGAAATCTTTGCGCCAAGCCCGTAATACACCAAGGAAGAGCTTATGCAAGCACAAGTAAAAGCATTCATGGCACACGGACTCAGTGGTTACTGGTACACTTCCATTACTTGGGCACCTTGCCTTTGTATTATTTGATTACGGTTCTACACATTCTTTTATTTCTGCATCCTTCGTGAGTCAAGTGAGTTAGAATTAGAAACGATTCTGAGTATGCTTTGTCTGTTTCCACTCTGCTGAGGATAAATTTGTTAGCCACTATGAAAGTCAAGGATGCTAGTGTGACTATCACGGACCATGAGTTAACAGATAAGCCTAGTGGTCTTAGACATGATTGACTTTGATGTGATATTGGGTATGGGTGGTTAGCGCAGAGAACCATGCTTGCATTGATTGTTTCGGGGAAGGAGGTAGTGTTCACTCCCCAGCCAACCTTGGTTCTGAGTTCGGAGGCACCCTAGCGGGAAGTAGGCCTAAGGTGATTCTTGCTCTTAAGGCCGGGAAGTTATTGCATCGGGAGCTTGGGGCGTCTTAGCTTGTATACTAGATGCGAGGTGTACGGAAATCTCAGTATCATCGGTACCAGTAGTGAATGAATTTCTAGACGTTTTTCCTGAGGACCTCCCGGAGTACCTCCGGTCGGGAGGTGGATTTTAACATAGGATTGGAGTCGGGGCGACTCAGATATCAAGACACCGCATGAATGGCAGCGACAGAGTGAAAGAAGCTGAAACTACGATTCTGAGGACTTACTAGATAAGGGATTTATACGCCCTAGCGTTTCACCTGGGGGAGCCCGGTGTTGTTTGTGAAAAGAAAGAGCGGGTCCATGCGCTTTGTGTATAGATTACGAGAGAGTTGAATAAGGTTACGATCAAGAATAAATACCCTCTTCCTAGAATAGATGATTTGTTCGATCGATTGCGAGGAGCAACGGTGTTTTCCAAGATTGACACGAGATCAAAGCTACCACGATTGAGGATCGGTGAAGAAGATATTCCCAAGACGGCATTGAGATCACGTTATGGGCATTACGAGTTCACGCGGTGATGCCGTTTGGTTTGACCAACGCCCCTGCCGCTTTCATGGACTTGATGAACCGACTATTCAAGGAGTTTCTAGATACGTTCGTAATTGTGTTCATTGACGACATTCTGATATACTCCAAATGTGATGAAGATCATGAAAGGCACACGAGAAAAGTTTTAATCACGCCGAGAGAGAATAAGTTGTATGCAAAATTCTCCAAGTGCGAGTCGCTCGAGCGAGCGGTATCCTTCTTAGGGCATGTGGTGTCAGAAGGTGGAGTCTCTGAGACCAGAAGAAAGTGGAAGAGCGATCACGCGGTGGCCTCGTCCACAACCACCCAGCAGCAGGTACGTAGTTTTACGGGTCTTGCGAGGATACTATAGGCGTTTCGTGCAGGACTTCGCCAAGGTAGCCATGCCCATGACTCAGCTGACGCGCAAAGGTAACCCATTTGTGTGGGATGATAATTGTGAGGCGAGTTTCCAGGAGCTCAAGTGTAGGTTGGTGTCAGCTCCGATTCTTACAGTCCCCGAGGGAACAGGGAGCTTCGTGGTTTACAGTGATGCTTCTAAGAAAGGTTTGGGTTGTGTGCTAATGCAGCACGGTAAAGTAATAGCCTATGCATCCCGACAATTGAAGACGCACGAGAGGAATTATCCAACCCATGACTTAGAACTAGCGGCAGTAGTCTTTGCACTAAAGATCTGGAGACATTACCTGTATGGCGAGAAAATTCAGATTTTTACAGATCATAAAAGTCTGAAGTATCTGTTCACCCAGAAGGAATTGAACATGAGGCAACGCAGATGGTTGGAATTAGTGAAGGATTACGACATAGATATTCAATACCACCCCGGTAAGGCTAATGTCGTGGCCGATGCCCTTAGTAGAAAGCCAGTTCATACTTCAGCACGAGTTACTGACAGAGCAGAGTTACAGGCAGAGTTTGCACGAGCTGAAATTGCAGTACTAGTAGGGAAAACCACGGCACAGTTAGCTCAGTTAACTGTACAACCGACTTTGAGGCAACGCATCGTTGAGTCTCAACAGGGGGACCCTCAGTTAGTAGAGAAGCTTACGGCAGTAACTACAGGTGAGTTGGCAGAGTTTTCACTATCCACAGATGGAGGATTACGATTTCAGGGACGATTATGTGTACCGGACGACGATAAACTGAAGACTGAAATCTTAGGCGAGGCTCATAATTCACCATTTTCTATACACCTGGTAGTACCAAGATGTACCGAGACACAAAGCAGATCATTACGGTGGTGTAACATGAAGCGCGGCGTGGCGGTAATTTGTTAGCAGTGTCGACTTGTCACAGTGAAGGCACCTAGACAGAGGCCCGCAGGACTACTGCAGCCTTTACATGTACCTCAGTGGAAATGGGAGGAGATCTCTATGGATTTCATAGTCGGACTGCCTAGAACTTTACGAGGTTACTCAGTAATTTGGGTCATTGTAGACAGATTAACCAAGTCAGCACATTTCATACCAGGGAAACCCACCTACTCTACAGATAAGTGGGCGCAGCTGTACCTGGAAGAGATAGTCCGTCTACATGGGATTCCAGCCAAGATTATTTCAGACAGGGATCCACGCTTCACCTCCAACTTTTGGAGGAGTTTATAGAGAGCGTTAGGTTCGCAGTTAAACTTCAGTACAGCTTTTCATCCACAGACGGATGGGCAGACAGAACGTTTGAATCAGATCTTGGAAGACATGTTGCGAGCTTGCACCTTAGACTTTCCAGGTAGTTGGGACACTCATTTGCATTTGATGGAGTTTGCTTACAATAACAGTTATCAGTCGACCATCGGAATGGCTCCATTTGAAGCCCTTTATGGAAAGCGTTGCAGAACTCCCGTTTTCTGGGAGGAGGTTGGTGAACGCCAGCTCTTGGGTCCAGAATTAGTACAAGTCACTAATAGCGCGATACAGAAGATTTGGGTGCGAATGCAGACCGCCCAAGACAGACAAAAGAGT
Source organism: Trichosanthes cucumerina (assembly GCA_036507285.1). Classification (NCBI taxonomy): domain Eukaryota; kingdom Viridiplantae; phylum Streptophyta; class Magnoliopsida; order Cucurbitales; family Cucurbitaceae; genus Trichosanthes; species Trichosanthes cucumerina. The sequence continues at coordinate 28,818,319 of CM071842.1, read as the reverse complement.
TATGCCGATACAAGACGAAGGGACCTAGAATTCGGAGTTGGGGACCACGTATTTCTTAAGGTGGCCCCAATGAAAGGGATTCTAAGGTTCGGTCGAAAGGGGAAGTTGAGTCCGCGCTTCATAGGACCATTCGAGATTTTAGAGAGGGTTGGTGTGGTGGCCACTGATCGCACCGCCGCCGCCTTCCTTGTCAGCGGTTCACAACGTATTTCATGTCTCCATGTTGAGAAAATACGTTCCAGACCCGACTCATGTCGTAGACTTCGAACCACTACAGCTAGCAGGAGATTTGAGTTATGGCGAAAGACCGGTACAGATTATTGCAAGAGATCAAAAGACCCTCCGTAACCGTGAGATCAATTTAGTTAAAGTGTTATGGCAAAACCATCGCACGGAAGAAGCTACCTGGGAGCGAGAAGAGGAAGTACGAGCTAAATACCCAGAACTATTCCAAGAATAGGAACTTTCGAGGACGAAAGTTCTTAAGGAGGGAAGATTGTGACGACCACAACCACAGGTACTGACTGGTTATCTTAGTTATTGTTCTAACAGTCTTTATGTCAAGTCGGATTAGTAAATCCTATCAGGCTCGGTGAGAGTGAGTCCTTGATTTTATTAGTTTAAAGCGAAATATTCTCCTTTAGATAATTATTTATAAAATTAAAAGAAGGGGAAGTGACAATGGCACTTTAGTTATTAGTGTTTAAATGAGGGTTAGATATGATCTTTGGAATTTGACCTAAACCCTAGTATTTAGCCTCCTTAATATTACAATCAAAAGAAAAACCCTAGCCCTACAATAATAATCATCTCCTTCTTCTCCTCCTTGCCCTAGCCGACCAGCCCCTCCTTGTGCTGTTGCTGCCGCCGGCAAGCCACGACCGGAGACTCCAGCTGCTCACGAACACTTCACTTGCTCACGCGCGGCGAATCCACGGCGAAGGTAATTCGTTGCGTACGCGCTCGCCAAAGACAAGCCTCGAACGAAAGGTCGTTCGGCAGCTCCGTCGAAGCCCGCGTTGAAGCCTCGGGACAGAGCGACTCCAAACCACGAGCAGTACCGCTCCACCGGCCACGCCGAAGCTCCACCGCTCACATCGAAGCTCCAGCCGCAGCCGTTTCTTTGAAGTCGCTCGTCCGTTCACGATCACAGCAGCAGGTCTTTGCCGGACTTCACGCGACGCCGGCCCGTCACGAGCTCCTCCAATCACTTACCGCCGCCATTGTCCCTGCCGCCGTCGAACTCTGCGGCGCCGATCAACACTACTTTACAGCCGCTGAGATTGCAGCCCGGTGAGCGATCTTGTTAAGTTTCGAATTTGAAAGAGAATTATACGTGACCTATTGGATATCTAAGCGTTTAATTTAGAACTGAAGCTACTGTTTCGAACGCAAAATTGTAGGGACCAAGTTTGGAGCGGAATCGAAGGTCAAACGTCGAGACGAACTAAGGAATATTAAGTCTTCGCGTTGAACTTGAAGTAAGCGGGGCATGAAATCTTGAGGACTTGAGTTAGGTACCTTTACGATTATGGATTTAGTGAATGCTTGGAGAATAATTTCGGATTTGTTGTGCGAATCAGGTCCTACTAAAGAAGAGTACGCAAGGAGCTCGGGTTAGGTTTTTGTGTGAGATCTGAACTAAGGTAAGGGATCTTGTGCCGAATCTTTTAAATGGGATTAAAGAAAACGAGTTTCATTATTTTATGTGAAATTAATTCGTTATTTTTCTTAAAAAGATTTAATGATTTTACGCGAGAATATTTCAAGATTTTATGTGAGAATACTTTAATATTCTATGTGAAGATATCTCAATATTTTATGTGAGTATGATCTAGTATTTTATATGAGAATATCTTTGTATTTTAAGTAAGTATATTCTAGTATATCAGGTGGAGTTATTACAGTACTTTATATGAGAATATTTCATGATTACATACATGAGTGTTATTTCCAAACTGTTGTGAAAAGTCATGACTTGCATTTCAATGATAATGTTTGTGACATGTGCACTATAGTCATGATGAATGATGGGACCTCATGCATGTTATGTATGCCATAAAATGATTTGATGAAAAATGTGGAAATTGGTCTCCTGAGTGCATTGTGTGCATGGTCAAACATGCATTAGAGACCCTATGGGTCAAGTTTACTGTGGGTCCGTGAGGGACTCAATCTATACAGGGTCCGTGAGGGACTCAAACCATACAGGTCATGAGGACTCAAATAGTTACTGAGGGTCCTGTGAGGACTCAAAATGAAATGACTCGGGATGACCAATTGACCACTTAAAGAAAAAGAAAGTCATGTATTACGATCATGTTGATACGAGAAAGTTTTAGGTCCCACATTTGTATATCTGACCAAGTTTAAAAGTCATGATTGTATGTGTTTGCATATCCCAAACCTCGGTAACGAGGTCACTTACTGGGTATTGTATTGCAATACTCACCCTTTCTTTTTAAAATGTTTTTCAGGTAAGGCCAAGGACGTGCAGGGCGAGTGACGGAGGCGCGTTGCCAGAACCATGGGAATAGTCATAACTTCCGCATATTTTCTTTAAATAACTGATGTCGTCGTTTTATGATTTCAAAGTTAAGTTTAAATTTTTGGATTTTAAGTAGGCCAAGCCTAAACTGTTCTGTTTACATGTATTGAATGTTTTTATCGGGATCCCTAAAGATATTTTGATAACGTTGGAGATTTAAAGATTGTTTTATGTCCTTTGGCCTAAGAATGCATGCATGTGTAGTAATGTCCCTAGGAGTTATAGTCATAGAAAAGTAGGGGCGTTACATAGTTTTTCAACTACAACTAATTTCATGATTTATAACTACATTATAGAACATACTCTTCAACGGTTTAAAAGAAAATCAAATTTCTAAATCTTTTACCAAGCATATATCTGAAAACATGAAATACAACTCTATTTTTATTGAATCACTTGTTTTCAAATTTTTGTTTTGAGATTGCCTACCGGCTACCAAATAGACCCTAATTTTTTGGAGCTCCTTCACAGATTTCATAAAACAAGTATCCTATTCATAAAAATCTCACTAATATTCTTTTTCTAAAATAGTTCTAGAGTAAATGGTTATAATATGACTTAAAAAACATCAAATGTAATCTTTATTTCTAAAAAATGATATTAAATAAACAACAAGCATGGTAATCCTTATTCTCTCACTTTAATCTAGATATTTATTAATCATCATCAGACCACTCACTAATTAATCTTCATATTAAGTAATTGTAATCATGATGAGAGTGATCCTTTGTTTACGTGGCTTTTAGGGCCTATTTTGTAGGTAATATGAATTATGTTTTATGTTTTTAGAATTATTGAGTTCAATGAATATGCATTTGACAGACGTGTTTTCGATGCTCTTTTTAGATTCTGTAATCCAAATAATGAAAATTTTAAAAACAACATTTTTATGTTTTTAATGAATCTATATTTTGAATTAAAAATTTTAAAACACAAAATTATATTAATAAAGATAAAATCTTTAACAAATATAGTGTTTCATATTATAAAATTAATATATTTTTGTTCAAGTAACATATATATAATATAATATATTGTAGAGGATATGATATTGTAAAATAATTACTATACAAAATTTTATAAAAAAGAACATGTTCATAAATTAGTTAATAATATTTTGGAAACAACAGTTGGCGCCGTCTGTGGGGAACAACAAACGCTTGCTTGGAGAACCTAGTACTCGAGTCAATCTGTTAAGAGAGATGAAAAGAATGCAAAGAAACACGTTTTGGAACGAGGAGCAACGCGATTCTAATCGGGATCGTCGTGTGCGGTGAACGCGAGGAGACATATCTCCTCGACCTCTTACCGAGGCCGAGGCCGACCAACACCCGAAAGTCGAGTCCGGCCAGACCGTTCAAGCTACATGACAACACAAACAAGAAGGATCGCGTGAAGATGGTGACCTACGCTTGTTAGACGAGGCCGACCAACGTCAGAATGAAGCTAATGCCCACTTGTTCGTTCAAGCTACATGGCAGTGCATACCAGAAGGATTACAAGAGGAGACGATAAACAAGGTGACTGCCCAATCCCTCGCTCCCAGGAAAGATGAGGCCGACCAAAGAGGGCAAACTGCCAAGGAATTAGAGTCTATCCCGCTCACATCGGAAGATAGGCGAGTAAATACTGGAGCTGTTGGGAGGTATGTCCTAATCTCGTATATGTTTGTAATATTCTTTATTGAAATAAATAAAAGTTATTTTTTCATCACTTTGTGTCTCACATATTTACAAACTTTATCTAATAAACTAAGCTCCAGGGTCTTTGTATTATGAGAGAATTACAACTTGAACGGTCTGTAGTAGACACACAGGGAGGATCACATTCGAGTTTATGACCCAAACGATCTAAAATGTACGGATGGCTTGGAGACCTAATCCTGGATACGTTCTGGATGTGGCCCACTTTGTATTAGATACAAACGAGGTGATCCAACTCGTTCATGTGGTTGACATGCGAGTGGGGGCATCTGAGCAAGGAGATTGTACAAGACCGAACCGTGAATTATTAGACCTACTGATGTATCACCGTTAACAGTATAGGACAAATAACTTCGTAGATGACCAATAGTGACTTGACCTTAATCCTGAGCGTGTTAAGGACTCCTGTCTGCGAGGGTCTGTCCTTTGACTAGTACGGGTGAGGGTGGTCACAGTTACTCGTCCAATATGCTTTAGTGGAGTGTTACCGTAGCTAATGAATGTTGAATAACCGGGTCAAAGAGTTTGACAGGTTAGTCTCTGATCATTGGAGCTCGTCATCTGTAGGTCCATCAGGTCACTCGGTTGGCTCAAATTAGATATATTGAGAGTTTACAGTTTGGTGTGGATTTGAAGTGTTCAAATTCATTAAAAGGGTATTTATGTCATTTATATGAGATATGATTGATATAATATATAGTTTAATGTGAATGAGATTCATAATAAACTATAGGTTAGCCTAATTGATTAATTAGTTCTAATTTAGAAAAATTGGATTGAGAGAAATTAAATTGAATGTAATTTAATTTAAAATCAACAATTATACAATTATACAAATGTGATTTGTATAATAAGGTATGAGATATCTTATTTTATGTAATTATTCAAATATGATTTGCGTAACCTAAGGTTGTGGTAAAATGGTAAATAGGTGGAGATTTCAACTCCACCTATCACCATTATATAATACCTTTATGAAAAGACTTTGGTAACACAATTGTCATTTTTTGGAATCTCACCAAAATTTTCTCTCTCAAACTCTCTAGAGCTCTCTTTACCCCAAATAAAATGGAGTCTTACTACTCTCCCTCTACCGACCGAGAACAACCGAGAAGATCAATTGGAGGTGTCCAATTCGTTCGGTTTGAGAGATCGTGATCGTAGAGATCGAGGATACGAAGAGTTCTTCAACAAGTAAGTAACATTAACTCACTGTTTTTTCTTCTTCTCCAGCATATTTAGCCTAGGATTTATGTGATAAATTCAGTTTTAAGAAAACGTTTTTTCACAACGAACACCACGACGTTTCAAGTCATTTTCGCTGCGGAATTTCCATTCTCTTCAATTGGTATCAGAACCAATCGTTGGCTGTTGGTTGTGCAAACTGTTTTTTCTTAAAATTAGGTGGGTATGCTTTAATTTCATGAGATGAATTGAGGTTTGCATGTTGGATTTTTCGGTTTTGGCACTTTTATTTTAGATTTACATTTTGTTGATGAGACTAAAGTAAGGGCCCGTGTTTTAGGCAATTATTATGTAAATCGAGTTTGTAAGTCCGTTTTGTTCGTGACAAGAGCTGCTGTGAAGAAATCAGAGTGGAATCGAGCGAAAAAACGACGAAGAACAACAAAGGGGTTTGTTGTTCTTTCGACGGTGTCTCAACGCTGTTCTTCGACGTCTCAACGTTGTCCGTGCGGATCAAGGCGGTGCTGCAGGTCAGCGTTGCAACGCTGGGTGTAGCGTTGCAACGCTGAGGCATTGGGCACACTAGGAACAACGCTAGGCGCTGCAGTGTTGCAACGCTGGCCACGACGTTGCAACGCTGCGAGCGTAGTAGAGCAGTTCGCAAGGATTTTGCGTGGTAGTGGCAGTATTGGAACGTGCAAAGCAGCTGTTCGAGCCCCACTTGCAAGCGTTTTATTTTTTATTTTATTTGTAAAATGTATTTTTAACTTAATTTTATTAATTAATATTAATATAAATGTTATATTAATGTCCCTAGGGTGCCAAAATCGGTCTAATTTTGCTATTTAATTTATTTTATGCATGAGATGTATGAAATTTATTATTCTTTGTGCATAATGTATGTCATATAGATTAAAATCTCACCTTAGGTTAAACATTTCATGCATCATTTTTATATTATAAGAGTTATAATATATAGTAGGCATGATAGGATTATTTTATAAGAGTTATAATATAATGCATGTTTTAATTTAATTAATATAAGTGTTGTATTTCTTATATTAAAAGCATTGACATGCATTTATTAATGTGATAAATGTATGTTATATAGTTTATTATTGATGTGATGAATGATCAAGCACTATAACATAGAAATGCATGTAACCTAAGTTAATTATTAGTTTTAAATTGTTTAGAACTTTAATAATTAGACTTAGGTTTTCTAGTTCTAATAAAATTAGAATTAGGAAATCAAATATGACTTATGAATGGTGACTAATTAGTAACTCTGTCTAAGGAAGGTTTCCGTCTTAAGGTGGAGAATTTAAGTCGACGCTTATGAATACCCTACACGGGAACCGCACGGGAGTGAATTTGGTCTGGAGATTCATAGGTTATATTCTCGTGAGTGTCGTTCATTAAGGGTTAATTAAATTACTCACATAGAACTAAGTTAATAATGTGAGTATAGACTTAGGCAAATCCAATATAAGAGTTATATTGGTAGCCTTAGGTAAATATTAGCCAATTTATCTAGGTCAATCCCGATTAACTTATAGTGCTGAGTGGGAGGAAATAAAGTGTATAAGATACATTTAATTTTCCAACCACAAATCTCCGTTATGTTCACACTATGAGATCCATACTCGGACTCGTGGTGCAAATGGGAGCGTCCCTTTTGGATGGTATTTCTATGGGTCAATATCAACGTGAATGGAGAGAGTACTTATAGTGAGTGGGAGCGGGATCTGGGAAAACGGGATCTACGGTCTCTTCTTTCGATTCACACCGTGAGATACCTATGATCCGCCTGTTGTTTGGCCTGGACCAGACAATCCCTTCGGAGGGCATTGATCATGGGAGTCAGAACACCGTGAATTCCCGAAAAGGATACAATTTTCTTATTGGTTTTCCTTCGTGGTTCACCCTTCGGTGGCTATTGTTTGGACGAATACTTGGAAATTTAAAGATAGAGGGTGACACTTACGGAATTCGTTAAGAGTTAATGGATTCTGACCGAATAATGGAAACTAGATGCCTAATGGAATAAGAGTTATTATGGTATTAGGGTGTGGTCGAGAAAGCCTCGTCCTAGAGGAGAAGTGTTTCTGTTCACCCTACGGTGGCGCTCATTCTAAACTTTTGGGGTATCATTGCAATTTTTTAATGACCTACGGATCATAAGATAAAAATTTGCTAAAACCTGATTGAATTTTCAAAGTTTTTGCGAGACTAATAAAAAGTTTTTCTTGTTTTCAGCAAAAATGTCTAGTTCAATTGTCGCTCTTTTAGCTTTAGACAAACTCGTAGGAGATAACTTTCAAACGTAGAAGAATAATATCAACACGATTTTTGTAACTGACGATCTAAAGTTCGTGCTCACTGAGGACTGTCCTCAGGTGTCGGGCTCGGCCGCATCGCGAAGTATTCGTGATGCGTACGATCGATGGATCAGGGCCAATGAAAAGGCCAAGGTCTTAATCATTCCAGGCTTATCTGAAGTTTTGGAAAAAAGGCGTGAGGTGATGATCACTGCTAAGGAGATCAAGGAGTCTCTACAGGAAATGTTTGGACAACAGTCCTTTCAGGTCCGACATGATTCCCTCAAATAAGTCTTCAATGCTAGGATATAGGAGGGCACGTCTGTCCGTGAACACATTCTGGACATGATGACCCACTTTAATGTAGCAGAGATGAACAGGGCTTCGATCGACGAGTCAGGCCAGGTCAGCTTTATCTTGGAGACTCTTCCGAAGAGTTTCCTTTAGATTCGTAGCAATGCTGTTATGAACAAAATTAGCTACACTCTGACCACCAATTTAAACGAACTACAGAACTTCAGTCCTTGATGAGTGTCAGGACACCGGAAGCTGAGGTAAACGTTGCCTTCAGGTCCTTTCACAGGGGTTCGACCTCTGGGACTAAATCTGTAGGCTCTTCAGGCCCAAAAGGGAAGAAGAAGAAGTTGAAGAAGGTTAAAGCTGATCGTGCTACCGCCTAGAAGGGCAAGAAGGTCAAGGAAGTTCTAGAGAAAGGAAAGTGTTTCCACTGCAATGGCGATGGTCACTGGAAGAGAAACTGTCCCAAGTTCCTTACCGACAGGAGGAAAGAAGGTAAATGTGATTTACTAGTAACTGAAACTTGTTTAGTGGAGAGTAATGACTCTGCCTTGATATTGGACTCAGACGCCACTAACTATGTTTATTCTTATTTTTAGGGAATTAGTTCCTGGGAGCAGCTGCGAAAGGGTGAGATAACACTACGGGTTGGATCCGGGGAGGTTGTCTCTGTTGCAACAATCGGCATGGTTAAGCTATTTTTTGGCAGGATTTACATTTTATTAGATAATTTGTATATAGTTTCAGGGTTTACTAGTAACCTAGTTTCTATTTCCTGCCTGTTAGAACATTGTAGTTCCGTTTTATTTATCGGTAATAAAGCGTTACATTGTATTTCCGTTTCATTTACCGGTAATAAAGCGTTTATTTCTCGAAATGGAAACTTGATTTGTTCTGCTTCACTTGAGAATAACTTGTACGTTTTGAAACCTAATTCAGTTAAAAGTGTTTTGAATACATAATTATTTAAAACGGCAGAAACACGAACTAAAAGAGTAAAGATTTGTCCTAAAGAAAATGTCCATCTTTGGCATTTAAGGTTAGACCACATTAATCTCAATAGGATTGAGAGACTAGTGAAGAGTGGGCTTCTAAGCGAGTTGGAAGAAAACTCTTTACTGATATGTGATGAAGAGAATGAGAGTCCCAGCATAGTGGAAGACGATCGAATTGTCGTGGTGATGTTGTGTTGCTTAATTAAGTTAAAATTAACTATCACATAATTTAGGCTAAACATGCAAACTAGGAAGGAAAAAACAACAAGTACTTACTTGTTGAAGACTTTCTTCAAAGTTCCTTCCGTTCACGAACTCTTCGTGCTTTCCTCGATCTCAACGATCTCGATCTCCTCACACGAACAACGACCAGACAACTCCACTTGTTTACAAGGTTGTTCTTCTTTAGGAAGGAGGAGGATGGTGGGATCCTTCTTTTGGTTAGGGAGAAAAAGTTTTTAGAGAGAATTGGAGAGAGAAGAGAACTCTTCTTTTGGTGAGAATTCCATAAATGAGAGTAACATGATCCAACCCTTCTTGCAAAAGGGGTTTATATAATGGTGATAGGTGGAGTTGAAATCTCCACCTATTTACCATTTTACAACAACTATAGGTTATGCAAATCATATTTGCATAACCACATATTATAAGATATCTCATATCTTATTTTACAAATCACATTTGCAATATTGTGAATTTTTAAATTGAATCACATCCAATTTAATATCTCTCAACCTAATTTCTCTAAATTAGCCCTAATTCAACATTTAGGCTAACCTATAGTTTATTATGAATCTCATTCACATTAAACTATATATTATATCATTCATATCTCATATAAATGACATAAATACCCTTTACTGAACTTGAACATTTCAAGTCACACCAAAAAATGAAACCTTCTTTTGATCCAGTTTGAGCCAACCGAGGGACCTTATGAACCTACAGTGACGAGCTCTAATGATCTGAGATTAACCTATCAAACTCTTTGACCCGGTTAATCAACCTTCATTAGCTACGGTAACACTTCACTAAAGCACATAGCTGCACTCCCGTTAGTGTAAGATATTACGTGTCCACTGATATAACCAATGCTCATGAGTCGACCCTTCACAGGTTGTTCGTAGACACTGTTGGGTCAAATTATCATTTTACCCCTGTGTCTACTTCTTGCTCCTTAAGTCCCCACTGCTCCTCGAATGAACAACAACGTTGTAATGGTCCAACCATACACAACAACCCTCTTGTGCCAGTGAGAGGGTGGGCGCCCGTTGTCCAAGCCCTGGAGACAACACTTAAGGGAACAACCCCTCTAGTTTCCCTTAAGGCGGGAATGAGTGAATTCCATCTCGCGTAGTTAAGTTCCCAGCTACCTACTTGGTCCTATCCCTGAGAAGATAGACATATTGGGCGAGTAACTGTGACCACCCTCAGTTGTACTAGTCAAAAGACAGACCCCCACAGACAGGAGTCCGTAACACGCTCAGGATTTAGGTCGAGTCACTAATGGTCATCTACGAAGTTATTAGTCCATATTGTTAACAGTGTTACGTCAGTAGGTCTAATAATTCACGGTTCGGTCTTGTAGAATCTCATTGTACAGGATGCCCCCACTCGCATGTCAACCACATGAACGAGTCAGATCACCTCGTTTGTATCTTAATACAAAGCGGGTCGCATCCACAGCGTATCAGAGATTAGGTCTCCAACTCCATCCATATACTTTAGACCGTTCGGGTCATTTTACTCGAACGTGATCCTTCATGTGTGTCCACTACACACCGTTCAAGTTCTAGTTCTCTCATATATTCAATGACCTTGGAGCTTAGTTTATTGGACAAAGTTTGTAATAAATACGAGACACAAAATTATGAAATAAATAACCTTTATTGATTTCAAATGTATATTTACAAACTAAACGAGATTAGGACAAACATCTCAACATGTGAGTCATGCCTTGAAGGCAAAATGACCAAACGTCCTTTTAGTGGAAAAGGATATAGAGCGAAAGAGCCTCTTGAGCTTATGCATTCTGACCTCTGTGGTCCGATGAGTGTTAAAGCACGAGGAGGTTATGAATACTTTGTATGTTTTATAGATGACTATTCAAGGTATGGGTATAGTTACCTAATGCATACGAAGTCTCAAACTCTTGAAAAGTTCAAGGAGTACAAGACTAAGGTCGAGAACCTGTTAGGTAAAACTATAAAAACACTTCGATCGGATCGAGGTGGAGAGTATATGGACACTGAATTCCAGGACTATATGATAGAATATGGAATTACGTCCCAACTCTCAGCACCTGGTATGCCACAACAGAATGGTGTATCGAAGAGAAGAAACAGAACCCTGTTGGACATGGTTCGGTCGATGATGAGCTATGCTCGTCTCCCTAATTCTTTTTGGGATTACGCAGTGGAGACTGCTGTTTATATTTTGAACAACGTTCCGTCGAAGAGTGTTTGTGAAACACCTTTCGAACTCTGGAATGGACGTAAAGGCAGTTTACACCATTTCAGAATTTAGGGATGTTTGACCCATGTATTGGTGTCAAACCCGAAGAAGTTGGAACCCTGTTCAAAATTGTGCCTCTTTGTAGGTTACCCAAAGGAGACTAGGGGTGGTCTGTTTTACGATCCTAAGAAAAATAGGGTGCTTGTGTCAACAAACTCCACTTTCCTTGAGGAAAACCACATTAGGGATCACTTACCAAGGAGTAAAATTGTGTTAAACGAAATGGAAAGTACATCAGCAAGAGTTGCTAATGTGCCTAGTACGTCAACAAGTGTTGTTGATCCTAGCTCGTCTAGTCAAGTCTGTTCTCAAGAGTTGAGAATGCCTCGACGTAGTGGAAGGGCTGTGAGACAACCTGAATGTTACATGGGTTTAGTTGAAACCCAAGTCGTCACCCTTGATGATGACTGCGAGGATCCATTGACCTATGATCAGGCAATGACAGATATTGACAAAGACGAATGGATTAAAGCTATGGACCAAGAAATGGAGTCGATGTACTTCAATTCTTTCTGGGAGCTTGTGCATCAACCGGATGGGGTAAAACCTATTGGTTGTAAATTGATCTATAAGCGTAAACGTGGCGCAGATGGAAAGGTGCAGACCTTCAAAGCACAACTAGTGGCCAAGGGGTTTACCCAGGTTGAAGGGGTTGACTATAAGGAAACCTTTTCACCTGTTGCCATGGTAAAGTCGATCAGTATCCTTCTGGCCATTGCCGCATATTATGACTATGAGGTATGACAGATGGATGCCAAGACAACCTTTCTCAATGACAATCTTGATGAAACCATCTACATGGACCAACCCAAAGGGTTCATTGCCCAAGGCCAAGAGGAAAAGATTTACCAACTTCATAGGTCTATTTATGAACTGAAACAAGCCTTGAGGTATTGGAATATAAGTTTTGATGAGGCGATCAAATCTTATGGCTTTGATCAGAATGTTGACGAGCCTTGTGTCTACAAGAAAATTGTCAATAACACGTCGCATTTCTGATATTATATGTGGATGATATCCTGCTCATTGGGAATGAGGTAGGATTTCTTACTGACATTAAGAAATGACTGGCTTCGCAATTCCAAATGAAAGATTTGGGAGAGGCCCAGTATGTTCTAGGTACCCAGATTGTCCAGAACCGGAAGAACAGAATGCTAGCCATGTCTCAGGCGTCTTATATTGACAAGATGTTGTCTAGATATAAGATGCAGAACTCCAAGAAGAGCTTGCTGCCTTTCAGGCATGGGGTTCACCTGTCTAAGGATCAATCTCCTAAGACACCTTAAAAGGTTGAGGATATGAGACGAATCCCCTATGCTTTAGCTGTTGGGAGCCTCATGTATGCCATGCTGTGTACTAGGCCCGACATCTGTTATGCAGTTGGGATTGTCAGTAGGTATCAATCAAATCAAGTAGATCACTGGACAACCGTAAAGGCAATCCTCAAGTATCTTAGGAGAACGAGGAACTACAACCTTGTGTATGAGAGTGGGGATTTGATCCTTACGGGATACACAGACTATGACTTTCAGACCAATAAGGATTCAATGAAATCCACTTCATGGTCAACCTTCATTCTTACTGGAGGAGCTGAAGTGTGGCGAAGCATCAAGCAGGGATGCATCGCTGATTCCATGATGGAAGCCGAGTATGTTGCGGCTTGTGAAGGTGCAAACGAAACTGTTTGGCTTAGGAAGTTCATGATGGATTTGGAAGTTGTTCCAAATATGAACTTGCCAATTACCCTGTTTTGTGACAACAGTAGTGCAGTAGCCAAATCGAGAGAACCTCGGAGTCATAAGAAGGGCAAACATATTGAGCGGAAGTATCACCTGATACGGGAGATTGTGCACCGCAGAGACGTGACAATCACACAGATAGCATCAGAGCACAACGTTACTGATCCATTTACAAAGGCCCTCACGGCTAAGGCGTTTGAGGGTCACCTAGAGAGTTTAAGTCTTCGAGTGCTTCCTGACTAGGGCAAGTGGGAGTATTGTAAAGAGTATTCAATGCCCTAGTTTATTGTATTATTACTGTATATTTGAGAAATGTATTTTGCACTCCACTAGCTTAGTCCAAGTGGGAGTTTGTTGGGATGTATGTCCTAATCTCGTATATGTTTATAATATTCATTTTTGAAATAAATAAGAGTTATTTTTTTCAGCACTTTGTGTCTCGCATATTTACAAACTTTATCCAATAAACTAAGCTCCAGGGTCATTGTATTATAAGAGAGCTAGAACTTGAATGGTGTGTAATGGACACACAGGGAGGATAACGTTTGAGTTTATGACCCGAACGGTCTATTGTATACGGATGGGGTTGGAGACCTAATCCTGGATACGTTGTGGATGCGACCCGCTTTGTATTAGATACAAACGAGGTGATCCAACTCGTTCATGTGGTTGACATGCGAGTGGGGGCGTCTTGTGCAATGAGATTGTACAAGATCGGACCGTGAATTATTAGACCTACTGATATAAGACCATTAACAATATAGAACTAATGACTTCGTAGATGACCAATAGTGACTTGACCTTAATCCTTAACGTGTTACGGACTCCTGTCTGTGGGGGTCTGTCCTTTAACTAGTACGGGTGAGGGTGGTCACAGTTACTCGCACAATATGCCTATCTTCTCCGGGACAGGACCACGTGGGGAGCTGAGAACTTGACTACGCGAGATGGAATTCACTCGTTCCCGACTTAGGGCAACTAGAGGGGTTGTTCCCTTAAAGGGCTGTTTGGCGCGCTGTGTTGGAATCAGAAACACGGGAGTTGCAGAAAACAGTGTTTGGAGTGCAGGGTTGTGTTGGGTTGTGTTGCAGAAAACAGTGTTTGGGGTGCAGTGTTTGTGCTGGAATGGGTTGCAAAAAACAGTGTTTGGGGTACAGTGCTGTGTTGGGTTGAGTTTGTGCAGTCTATTTTTTTTAAATAAATATTTAATATTATTTTTAAATCTAGTAATCTTGTCTTCCAGCTCTATTTTTTTAATTTCATAACTACATAATTATTTATCAACAATTTATCTAATTTATGTAATTTGAGTTTATACTATTTAATATTATCTTTAAATATAGTAATTTTGTATGAGTAAAGTAAAACAACGAACTATTTTAGTCATAACCCCTAATGTAAGAACTGTGACATGAATGATAAAGTAAAACAATCGTTGCATAGAGAGTAGCATATGAAAATGATAAAGATAACATATTACACTGACTAAAATAAATAATAATACAAGTAGAAATAGTTGTCCAACGATATTCAACTTAACATAGAATTGTAAAAAAGTCATAGAGAGTGGTAGATGAAGGTAGAATCAGGTTCCCGGTGCTTTCTCCAGAACTTCCACACAATAATCATACTTCCAATCTGGGGTCCAGACAAAGAAAGAGTTCAACATCATACTATCCAAGAGAAGCGTATTTGCAACCATCATGCAGTCCTGTCTTGTCATCCCTGGGATTGCCTTCAATTCTGCATATAGCTCGTTCACTCGAGCTCTTTCAATTCTATCCTTCTCCGACGGCCAGGCTGCAATCTTTCAAATCTATTCGGCTGTCAATTGAAAACCCTGACTCATGATGTCTGTCATATTTGACCCCGAGGACAGACGTCTCCTCCTAGTCGGTCTGGATGATCCAACTTCTTGTGTTCGACTCGTAGGTGTGGCTTATGTGTCCTCGCCCATCGATACATCCACTGGCAGTGGATCATGGAGGAATGAATCGGGAAAATAAGGGTTTAGATCATCCTCTAAGTCAGTTGCAGCATCTGATGCCATGTCGGATGGGGTTTGTGCACCGGCACCTGTTGCTCTATCTTTTCCAAATATGACTGCCAGATCGTTAAACAACGGGAATGGCCTATTTTGAAGACCTTTTGCATGTGGATGAGCCTGCATCATAAATAATATGCATAAAGTTCATTTTACAGTGACATGTTGAGATTTTAAAATAAAAAATTATATTTTGACTTCATTACCATCACCCATGCTTCGAATATGTCTTTCTCGGCCTCCACGCACTTACGCTCTCGTTCCATCTGAATCCACTACATGTAGGACCTAACATCTCCGCAATCGCGTTGTACTGCTTCTTTAAAATTCTCACTCTTGACTCTAGATTATGGCTCACATGTAGGTCGACATTTGGCATCTTCTCTTTCATTATCTTCTTGACCTGTGATAAATATCAAGGTCTAAATGTCCCATTGTCGGCACGCCATCCACCGACATGGACGAGGTGCAATAATGCATCAATCAGCACGACATCTTCTTCTGGAGTCCACATATGTTTGGGCTGCTTAGATTTTGACGACGAACCTGCCATCTAAAACAAACGCCCGTGTTTGAATAATATGTTATGCATAAACGTACCAAGGTTGCAAGACGCTTAATTCAACATGATATTAATTATATCATATTTGTAATATTTACACACAAAAATATTATCCACCACAATACATGTGCATACATACAAAATCTAATCACAATATATATATATATATATATATATATATATCCACGTTTAATTGAACAATCGTCAATTCGCATTCCAATTCATCCACATGTGGTTTGCGATATGTTCCCTCCATTCAGTCCAGGCATCTGTTGTCTCTACAAACTCAATGTTTTCTGTATTCATCCCATTTGAATCAGGGTCACTTGTATGTGCCTCCTCGAATGTGGGGTCTGGGCCCATCTCTTGTATAATTATGTTATGTAGCAAACAACATGCAGTTATAGTTCTACACTGTACTTCTACTGGGTAAAAAGACTTTCCTCTGAATATCGCCCATCGACTCTTCAACATATCGAATGCCCTCTCAATTACATTTCGAGCAGATGAATGTATCATGTTGAACAACTCTTTTGGACTGGTAGGTGGATTCCCTCCTCGCCATTCAGTTAAGTGGTAACGTTGTCCTCTGTACGGGGCTAGAAATCCCTCCGCGTTGAGATAGCCAGTGTCGCACAAGTAGTAATACCCTGATTTCAAAAGCAGGTTATCACAACATGTCATGTCTGACATATGTATACTTTTAATTGAAATCAGGTCATTACCCCTTGGGACCTTCAATCCAGTTGGTCGGGAAACTACATCACCTAAACTCCTAAAGTCTGATGCACTCCCTTACCATCCAGGAAGGACAAATATGAACTCACTATTTTGGGTACACACGACAAGTACATTTGTGGCAATCTCACTCTTACGCGTCCGGTATCGTGGACGATCTTCCACACTTACGTTCACTTTAATATTTGTCCCATCCAGAGCACCTAAACAATTCTGCGATCAAACCAGAAGATATGGGTGCATGGTAGAGGTAATGATATCACATTGTCAGTTCAAAGGTATAATAGCTCGAACCATCGCCATCGCTCGTCCTGACACGTATTTGAAACTTGTGAAGGTGCCTTCAGTAAAACCGACTGAAGTCTTACTATCCCACTCAGGACGGCGTTGAAGTGTCTGGACACAGTCTCGCGAGACCGCATAAATTGTCTTTTCACTACTCTGTTCTTCACATCATGCGCAATGATGTGAAGGAACATGGCAACCATTTCTTCCACATCTATGTATTGAGTAGTCGTTAACCCCCCTAATCCTTTAAGCAATTCACAGAGGATGGAAAATGTTCTCCTATCCATCCGTGTGCTCTCGCGACAAGCTAGATCATTTTCGTGTATAATACGAAAAAAGTTTAATTGTCTGATTTGGTGTCTTACATGGGGGGATTGGTTGTCAATTCTTCGTGGCCCTTGCATAATTGCAGTGAATGTTGATACAAATTGATATTGAGTTGCACATATCACGGTAAGTATTGCAACCAACTCATTTGGGTCAATATCCAGCATGTCTAATTACTAATCATACGGTCCTGACAAAAACAAGTTCATGAAAATAAAATCGATTGTTTTCACAACAAGCTTCCTAAAATCTAAATTATTTTAATCATTACTATATTTGTGAAAAAAAATATTTTAAAAACTTTTATCCATTCTTTAGACTTATATCGAATGGGTCAATATCCATTCCTTAGACTTATATCTAAAAAACCATTTTAGTCATTACTATATTAGGGGAAAAAAATCTAAATTATAGAACATATTTTACTATTTTAAAAACTTTTATTTAAGATATTGAGTATGAAACCATTCTTTAGACTTATATCTAAAAAAATCATTTTAGTCATTACTATTTTTTAGACTTAGACTTATATTAAAAAAAAAAACATTCTAAATTATAGAACACATTTTACTATTTCAAAAACTCTTTTATTTAACATGTTGAGTATGAAACTATTTAGTTGAGTATGGAACCATTCTTTAGACTTATATTTAAAAAACCATTTTATGTCATTACTATTTTTAGGACTTAGACTTATATTTAAAAAAAACATTCTAAATTATAGAACACATTTTACTATTTCAAGAACTCTTTTATTTAACATGTTGAGTAGGAAAGTATTTAGTTGAGTATGGAACCATTCTTTATACTTATATCTAAAAAACCATTTTAGTCATTACTATTTTTAAGACTTAGACTTATATTAAAAAAAAAAACATTCTAAATTATAGAACACATTTTACTATTTCAAAAACTCTTTTATTTAACATGTTGAGTATGAAACTATTTAGTTGAGTATGGAACCATTCTTTAGACTTATATCTAAAAAACCATTTTAGTCATTACTATTTTTAGAACTTAGACTTATATTTAAAAAAAACATTATAAATTATAGAACATATTTTACTATTTCAAAAACTCTTTTATTTAACATGTTGGGTATGAAACCATTTTATTTAAGATGTTGAGTATGAAAATAAAAACCATTTTATTTAAGAATTTGAGTATGAACCACATTTTATCAAGTTGAATTTGTCAAATTTAAATTTATCAAGTTAAAATTTCTTGCATAATTGCAGTGAACGTATATTTTTGGCTTCCATTGCATGAATAATATAAAGAAAATCGTGTTCCTTTCTTTGTTTGTATTTGATTACAATTTTTAATTACCTTTGATGGGACAAATAGTTATTATGTTTTTTAGTTGACTTGATCTCAATATTGTGATTAACTCCATTTGTTTTAAAAAAAATTATAAAGGTCAAAATTAGATATTGTAATTCCAATTATGTGGTTTTTTCTTATTTAAAATTCTAATTTATACGTTTACAAAAGTGGCAATTCGAAAAACTATTCCAATGTTGTGAACACAAGTACAATAATTCAAAAAAATAAATGAATACAACCACAAAACATACATAACTGAACTTATAACCTTAATTATGATTCAACAAAATAGATTTTCAAATTAGAACCATAAAAAAAAATTGACTATTTAACAAAACATTGTAATAAGAAGTACAATGATTCAAAAAATTATATGAACAAAATCACAACAAACATAAAAAAATGAACTTATAAACTTAATTATGTAAAAAAAAAAACGTTCTATAATTAACTTTAGCTTAATATAGTACTAAAAAAAAATGTAAAAACACATTACAATTGTCCGATGCACGTGTACGTACCGAACCCCTAAAAAACATAAAATAAAAAAAAAAATTGGATAAATGACTAGATGAACTGCAAAAGATGAAAAAATAAATTATAATATGTAGAAGACTTACCTTTTGTTGAGTGGATCTCCAAAGTATGTCTTATTGCACCACCACTGATCGAGAGTCCCTATATGCTCAACCATAGAATAACCAAACAATAGAACATACAAAGATTAGGGGTTGTTTAAAAATAAAAAATAAAACAAAAGGAGGAAAATATGGTATGCATACCTATTGCCCAAAAGACAGTGAGATAGATTTGGAAGAGATATCAACCCACTTAAATAGAGAATGGAAAATTATGTCCCAACCACCCAACCACCCATATAAATTACCAAAATTAGTCGTCAAATTTTAAAACAAAGTATGATGTGACACCCTGGTTAGATCACAACTAGAACACAAGTACAAAAAGTTGGTTGTCAAAGGCAATGGTTTAAATTGAGGTTAGGTACATTTAATAGGCCTCAGACCATTTAAGTCAAATTTTAAAACAAGTATGATGTGACACACTGGTTAGATCACAACTAGATCAGAACTAGATCACAAGTACATTGTAGTGTCCTTATTCAAAAAGTTCATACATAACCAAAAAACAAATAATTTCACAACCAAACAAGTCCAATATAAAGAAAACCAATACCAAAAAAATGGATTCATCATCGGCCATGAAGAAAACCAAAATCAACATGTATACCTACCAATCACAAGTAACCAATGACAAAGCAATTCACAAAACAAAACTAATATTTTGTGAGAGTGTGCCTCAGGACCATTTGGAACAAGTGTAGTAAACCATTCAAATTAGCAAGAACATCATCGGCCACAAAAGATACCAGCAACAACAAGTATACATGCCAATCACAAGTTTTACTATTAAAAACCGTGGGTTGGATAAAAACAGTAGCAACAATAGTAAAGAAAGCCTCAGGTCCTTTCTTTTTCAAAATAATTGTCAAAATTTAAATAATAATGAAGACTCATCATTGGCCATACCAATCAAAATTAGATCAAGTGCAGGACATCATGAACTATCAACACGGAATAAGCTTTCGAGGAAGACCAAGTGTATGAAATCCATTCAAGAGATAAAGAATACCAATCAAGTAGATCAGGTGCTTTCAAGGCAGACCAAGTAGACGAAATCCATTCAAGAGACAGAGATACCAATCAATTAGATCAAGTGTAGAAATCAGGTTAGAGCATATGAATTCGCAATATCAGTGAACAGAAACAAAATCCATACTCTCAGAACCAATACATGGGCATGGCGATAAAAATGTGCAAAGAAATAATAATAACACAAACCAAAATTGGGGAAGCCAGAGTAAATGCAAACCGATGGAATGAGAAAACCGTGGGAACAGATTCAGAGAACGGAGAGGCAGATTTAAAAGAAACCCTTGCGTTTCTTTACCCGGTGGGCCAAACACCATCATCGACTTCTTCGAATACCAAACAACCCCCAACCTCGAAGAAACAGACCACCTCTACCAAGAATCCGAATACAGGAGATCTGGAAAAATCGAAAGGAAACGACAAAGATTACGGTTTCTTCAAGGGGGAAACCGTCGATTAGGATTCCACAAAGAATATGATGGAAACCCTAAACTATCGACTAGGGTTCCAAAAGAAGACGATTGAGAACAAAGAGAAATTTGAGGAGAGAGTATCGATGGAAACAGATGGAACAGATGCGAGAGAATTCATACCATCGAACAAAACGAAGAGTAAATGCGGTAGGTGAAGAAAACGGGACGCTAGAGTAAATGCAAAAGAAACCGCGTGAAGAAAAATGTGGGAAGGGAATGAGAAAACGTGGGAGCAGATTAAAGAAACCCCTTCGGTTTCTCTACCCGGTGGGCCAAACACCGATTTGAGTTTGGAACCCAACACGGGCCCAACCCAACCCGGTGGGCCAAACAACCCCTAAGTGCCCACCCTCTCACTGGCCAGAGAGGGATGTTGTTTATGGTTAGATCATGCAATGTTATTGTTCATTAGAAGAGCAGTGGGACTTAATGAGCAAGAGATAGACACAGGGGTAAAACGATAATTTGACCCAGCAGTGTCTACGAACAACCGGTGAAGTGTCAACTCACAGACATTGGTTATATCAATGGACACAACTTGTCCTACAATGATGAGAGTGCAGCTACGAGCTTTAGTGGAGTGTTACCGTAGCTAATGAATGTTGAATAACCGGGTCAAAGAGTTTGGCAGGTTAGTCTTGGATAATTGGAGCTCGTCATCTGTAGGTCCATTAGGTGCCTCGGTTGGCTCAAACTGGATATATTGATGGTTTACAGTTTGGTGTGGATTTGAAGTGTTCAATTCATTAAAAAGGTATTTATGTCATTTATATGAGATATGATTGACATAATATATAGTTTAATGTGAATGAGATTCATAATAAACTATATGTTAGCCTAATTGATTAATTAGTGCTAATTTAGAGAAAATGGATTGAGAGAAATTAAAATGAATGTTATTCAATTTAAAATCCACAATTATACAAATGTGATTTGTATAATAAGGTATGAGATATCTTATTATATGTGATTATGCAAATATGATTTGCATAACCTAAGGTTGTGGTAAAATGGTAAATAGGTTGAGATTTCAACTCCACCTATCACTATTATATAATGCCTTTGTGAGAAGGCTTTGGTAACACATTTGTCATTTTTTGGAATATCACCAAAATTTGCTCTCTCAAACTTTCTCAATCTCTCTAGAGTTCTCTACCCCAAACAAAAGGGAGCCCCACTACTCTCCCTCTACCGACCGAGAACAACCAAAAAGATCAATTGGAGGTGCCCAATCTGTTCGGTTCGTGAGATCGTGATCGTAGAGATCGAGGGTACGAAGAGTTCGTGATCGGAGAAGGAGATGTTGAAGAAACATTCTTCAACAAGTAAGTAACATTAACTCACTGTTTTTTCTTCTTCTCAAGCATGTTTAGCCTAGGATTTATGTGATAAATTCAGTTTTAAGAAAACATTTTTCACAATGAACACCACGATGTTTGAATTCGTTTCCACTGCGGGATTTCCATTCCGTTCAGCAACAAACCTAGAGGCTAAGCAGAAAAAAAAAAACTGATTAGTTTCTTGAGGGACAATGCAGATTTATTCGCATGGTCTCGTGAGGATATGCCAGGGATAGATCCTGATGTCATGGTGCACCGGTTGAACATAGACAGAGATTTCAAGCCCATGAAACAGAAGCGACGCACATTCAATCAGGAGCGAAACGAGATCATAGCCAGCAAGGTAGATGATTTGCTAAAAGCCAATTTCATTAGGGAAGTCCACTATCCCAAATTGCTATCTAATGTGGTTTTAGTAAATAAGTGTAATGGCAAATGGCGAATGTGTATTGACTTCACTAATCTAAATAAGGCTTGTCCTAAGGACAGTTACCATTTCTCCATGATAGATCAGTTAGTAGATGCAACAACGGTCCATGAATTATTGAGTTTTATGGATGCATAATCTGGATATAATCAAATCAAGATGTATGGACTTGATCAAGAGAAGACCTCTTTTATCACTAACAGGGGGCTTTACTGCTACAAAGTCATGTCATTTGGTCTAAAAAACGCAGGAGCAACCTATCAAAGAATGGTGAATCGAATGTTTGCTCCCTTGCTGGAGAAGAATATGGAGGTGTATGTAGATGATATGCTAGTAAGAAACATTAAGGCATATCAACATGAAACTGACCTCCATGAAGCTTTCCGGATACTTCGAAAATACAAGATGAAGTTGAACCCAAGTAAGTGTGCTTTCGGAGTAACATCAGAAAAATTCCTTAGATTCATGGTACATCAAAGAGAAATTTAACAAAATCCAGACAAGATAAAAGACTATTTTAGAGATGTTGTTTGGATGTATGTCCTATGGTCGTGTAAGTTCGTAATATTCCAAGTTGAAATAAATAAGAGTTATTTTTTCAATGCTTTGTGTCTCGCATATTTTATAAACTTAATCCAATAAACTAAGCTCTAGGGTTATTGTATTATGAGAGAACTGGAACTTGAACGGTGTGTAAGTGTATTGGGATGTATGTCCTAATCTCGTACTTGTTTGTAATACTTATAATTGAAATAAATAAGAGTTATTTTTTCATCACTTTGTGTCTCGCAATTTTACAAACTTTGTCCAATAAGCTAAGCTCCAGGGTAATTGAATTTATGAGAGAACTAGAATTTGAACGGTGTGTAGTGGACACACAGGGAGGATCACATTCGAGTTAATGACCCGAACGGTCTACAGTATATGGATAGGGTTGGAGACCTAATCCTGGATACACTTTGGATGCGACCCGCTTTGTATTAGATACAAACGAGGTGATCTAACTCGTTCATGTGGTTGACATGCGAGTGGGAGCATCCTGTGCAATGAGATTGTACAAGACCGGACCGTGAATTATTAGACCTCATCGATGTAACACCGATTGTGATTATAGGACTAATAACCGTGAGATGACCATTACCGACTCGACCTTAATCCACGAGTGTGTTACAGTTCACGTCATGGAAGTGCGTCCTTTGACTAATCGGGTGAGGGTAGTCACAGTTACTCGCCCAATATGCCTATCTTCTCAGGGAAAGAACCACGTGGGGAGCTGGGAACTTAACTACGCGAGATGGAATTCACTCGTTCCCGACTTTAGGGAAAGTAGAGGGGTTGTTCCCTTAAGTGTTGTCTCCAGGGCTTAGAAAACGAGTGCCCACCCTCTCACTGGCCCGAGAAAGGTTTTGTATATGGTTGGACCATTACAACGTTGGTTTTCATTAGAGGAGCAGTGGGGACTTAAGGAGCAAGAAGTAGACAGAGGGGTAAAATGATAATTTGACCCAACAGTTTCTACGAACAACCTGTGAAGGGTCGACTCATGGGCATTGGTATATCAATGGACACAACTTGTCCTACAGTGATGGGAGTGCAGCTACGGGCTTTAGTGGAGTGTTACTATAGCTAATAAATGTTGATTAACCGGGTCAAAGAGTTTGACAGGTTAGTCTCAGATCATTGAAGCTCGTCACCTGTAGGTCCATTAGGTCACTCGGTTGGCTCAAACTGGATACATAGAGGGTTTACAGTTTGGTATGGATTTGAAGTGTTCAAATTCATTAAATTGCATGTTTAGCCTAGTTGCTATAGGATATAAACAATTTTGGTATGAGATATGATTGAGGGTTTACAGTTTGGTATGAGATATGATTGACATATTATATAGTTTAATGTGAATGAGATTCATAATAAACTATAGGTTAGCCTAATTGAGAGAAATTGGATTGAGTGAAATTAGATTGAATGTGATTCAATTTAAAATCCACAATTATACAAATGAGATTTGTAAAATGAGATATGAGATATCTTATTATATATGGTTATGCAAATATGATTTGCATAACCTATGATTGTGGTAAAATGGTAAATAGGTGGTAAAACCTATCACCATTATTTAAACTCCTTTGCAAGAAGGATTGTATACTTGAAAGTTCATTTTTTGGAATTCTCACCAAAACTCTCTCAACCTTCTCTCAACTTTCTCTCCATTCCCTTTCACCAAAAGGAGTCCCACCACTCTCCTTCGACCTAAGGAGAACTACCAAGAAGACTTTTCATAAGTGTTCGGGTCGTTCGATTGTTCGTTGAGATCGTGATAGTTGAGATTGAGATCATGAAGTGTTCGTTATCGGAGAAGGAAATCGTGAAGAACGGTTCTACAATAAGTAAGTGTATTCTCTTTCTGTTTTTTCCATCTAATTGCATGTTTAGCCTAGTTGCTATAGGATATAAACAATTTTGAGAAAACATTTTTCATAACGAGACTACGAGGATTCAATCGTCTTTTCTGTTACGGGATTTTCATTCCCTTCAATAGTAGTGGACATACGGTGAGGATCACGTTCGAGTTAATGACCGGATCGGTCTACAGTGTACGGACAGGGTTGGAGAGGCCTAATCCTGGATACGCTGTGAATGCGACCCACTCTATATTAGATACGAACGAGGTGATCCAGCTCGTTCATGTGGTTGACATGCAAGTGGGGGCATTCTGTGCAATGAGATTGTACAAGACCGGACCGTGAATTATTAGACTTACTAATGTAACACCGCTGATAGTATAGGACTAATAAATTCGTAGATGATCATTACTGACTCGACCTTAATCCTGAGCGTGATACAGAGTCATGTCTGCGGGGGTCTGTCCTTTGACTAGTACGGGTGAGGATGGCCACAGTTGATCGCCCAATATGCCTATCTTCTCAGGGACAGGACCACGTGAGGAGCTGGGAACTTGACTACGCGAGATGGAATTCACTCGTTCCCGAGTTAGGGAAACCAGAGGGGTTGTTCCCTTAAGTGATGTGTCCAGGGCTTGAACAACGAGGCCCCACCCTCTCACTGGCTCGAGAGGGTTGTTGTTTATGGTTGGACCATACAACGTTGTTGTTCATTAAAGGTGCAGTGGGACTTAAGGAGCAAGAGGTAGACACAGGGGTAAAATGGTAATTTGACCCAGCAGTGTATACGAACAACTTGTGAAGGGTTGACTCACGGGCATTGGTTATATCGATGGACACAACTTGTCCTACAGTGATGAGAGTGCAACTACGGGCTTTAGTGGAGTGTTACCATAGCTAATGAATGTTGAATAAACGGGTTAAAGGGTTTGACAGGTTAATCTCGGATCATTGGAGATCGTCATCTATAGGTCCATTAGGTCACTTGGTTGGCTCAATTTGGACAAATTGAGGGTTTACAGTTTGGTGTGAATTTGAAGTGTTCAAATTCATTATTTGGGTATTTATGTTATTTATATGTGATATAGATGACATAATATATAATTTGATGTGAATGAGATTCATAATAAACTATAGTATAGCCTAATTGATTAATTAGTGCTAATTGGAGAAATTGAATTGAGAGAAATTAAATTGAATGTGATTCAATTTAAAATTCCACAATTATGCAAATGAGATTTGTATAATAAGGTATGAGATACCTTATATTATGTGATATGCAAATATGATTTGCATATCATATAGTTGTGGTAAAATTGTGATTTGGTGGAGGTTTTAACTCCACCACAAACTAGTATTTAAAGGCTTTGCAAAAAGCTTTTGGTAAGTCATTTTGCCATTTTTTAGATTTTCATCCAAAGAGAGCAAGGCAATTCTCTCTCAAACTCTCCTCACCCCAAATCCAAATGGAGTCTCACATACTCTCCCTCAACCTCCCGAGAACAATCGAGAAGACCCTTTGGAGGTTTCTTGTTGTTCGGTTTGAGGATCGAGTTCGTAGAGATCGTTGATTCGAGAGGGATCGTGACCGGAGGAGAAAGCGTTGAAGAAGAGTTCTTCAACAAGTAAGTAACATGTTACCTTCAGTTTTTCTTCTCTATTTGCATGTTTAGCCTAAGAATGTAAGTGTTATGTTCGATTTTAAGATACGAATTATCCAACGAAACAACGACGTTTCACAACGTCTTCCGCTGTGGGAATTCCTAATCCTTTCAGATGTCTTCCCCAAAAAATCTAAGCAACTTCAGAGTCTCAATGAGAGAGTTGCAGCATTGAATAGGTTCGTTAGTAGAGCTACTGACAAGTGTCAACCCTTCTTTAAAATTCTGAAGAAGGGTCTTCCGTTTGAATGATCTAAAGAGTGTGAACAAGGTTTTTAAGAACTAAGGGCCTGTTTGGCCCACTAGTTACTATAACTCGTGTTATAATAACCTGTGAAATACTTTGCACCCCAAACACAAACTATTATAACCCTAGACTATACTACTCTACATTTTAAATAATATTATATGTTTCACAGACTATAATAACCGATAGACTATTATAACTCCCTGTTATTATAACCCACTCATCGCCCCAAACAACCCCTAAAGGTTTATATAAGTTCAACTCCCCTCCTAGCCAAACCAGTTAAAGAAGATGAGTTACTACTTTATGTAGCTACTTCATGAGTTACTACTTTATGTAGCTACTTCTAACACTGCTGTAAATTCTGCATTAATCAAAGAAGAGAAAGGTCATCAAAGACAAATCTACTACACCAGCAGACTAATGGTAGGGGCTGAAACTAGATATCCTCAAGTAGAAAAACTTGCACTAGCTCTAGTTACCTCAGCCAGAAGGTTACGTCCTTACTTCCAGACGCATAAGGTAACTGTTCTCACAAATTTCCCTCTCAAGCAAATGCTGCAGAAACCAGAAGCTTCGGGACAACTTATGAAGTGGACAGTAGACCACATGGGAGCTAAGGCCTCGGCCGACCACGTGCGGGCTAAGACCGCAGCCTCGACCGACCACATGGAAGCCGAGGTCGATCATAAGAGGGAAAGGGTCGACCATCTCCAATATGTAATGGAGATGGAGACATCTCATCCAGAAACCCCTAATCTGCCCTAGAAACTGTTCGTTGATTATCCCTCCAACGTCAAAGGATGCAGAGTAGGAATCCTACTTGAATCCCCTGAAGGAGAAAGGTATGAATATGTTCTCCGATTCAAGTTTAGGACGTCAAATAATGAGGCAGAATATGAAGCGCTCGTAGCAGGATCGAGGATCACAAAGGAAATAGGAATCTCTAATCTATTAGTTTTGAGTGATTCTCAGCCAATAGTAAAACAGGTAACCAATAAATATCAAGCTAAAGAACAGAGAATGGCAAAATATTTGTCCAAGGTCAAAAAACTACTTGCCTCATTCTCCAAACACGAGTTCAAGAAAATCCCAATATCACAAAATGGCAACGCTGATTCTTTAGGTCGATTAGCAGCAAGTTATGAAACTGAATTGAGTCAAATAGTTCCAGTTGAAATCCTATACGAACAAACCATATGCAGAAGGAAGATAATTAAATCGGGAAGCAAGCAAGATGAGGCGAAGGTCAAAGATAACTCGGCCAAAATCGAGAAAGACTCGAACGAAGTTGAGGAGATTTCGGCCGAGGCCGAGCCTGAAATGGTTTCCTCCTAGATGGATCCTATATTGGAATACTTGAAAGAGGGAAAATTAACCTTAGAAAAAGTAGAAGCGAAGCCAGTACAGAGGCTCATTACCTACTCAGAGAAGGTAAACTCTATGGGGGGGGTTATTCAATGACGCTCCTGAGATGTCTTACACCTAATGAAGCGGAATGTGTGATGAGAGAGATCCATGAAGGAGTATGTGACAACCACTAAGGCGGAAGATTCTTATGTCATAAGATCACAAGGAAAGGATATTATTGGCCGACAATGCTTCAGGACGTAAGAAATTTCATAAGATCCTGTGATCGATGTTAACGATTTGCTCCAATCCCAAGGCAATCGCCAGAACCATTGACAAACGTAGTGAGCCCTTGGCCTTTTGCACAATGGGGAATATATCTTATTGGACCTCTTCCCCTAGGTAAAGGGAAAATTAAATTTGCAGTGGTGGCGGTAGACTACTTCACAAAGTGGGCTGAAGCAGAAGCATTGACAACAATCACAGAAAAGAAGATAACTAGCATTGTTTTGAGAAATATAGTATGTCGTTTTTGAATTCCTAATGTAATTATTTCAAACAATAGAAAGCAATTCGATAATGCGGTTCAGAAAATTTTGTGAAGATCTCAACATTGATCATCGATGTTCATCTCCAGCACACCCTCAAGCCAATGGGCAAGTGGAAGCAGTGAACAAGATTATCAAATTAAATCTCAAGAAAAAGTTAAAAAATCTAAAGGGAGCATGGGCAGAAGAGTTGCATAACGTGTTATGGGCATACAGGACAACTGCAAGATCTACCACAGGCGAGACTCCTTTCTCAGTTACTGATAGTGTTGAGGCAGTCATCTCTGTTGAGATTGGTTTACCCTCGCTAAGAGTAGAAGAATTTGACCCTCAACAGAATGAGGAGTCAATGAGACTAAGCTTAGACCTCATAGAAGAGCATACAGAAAAAGGTCATCTTCGAGGAGCAGAATACAAGAATAAAATTACAAGGTACTACAACGCAATAGTTAAAAAGCGAAGTTCAAAGAAGGAGATCTCGTACTAAGAAGAGTCATGCAAAATACCAAGGATCCATCATCTGGTGCACTAGGTCCAACGTGGGAAGGACCATACCAAATTGCTAGAATTGTCAGGCTTGACACGTACACTCTAATTGATCATAGGGGAAAAGTTCTTTCCCACCCTTGGAATGTAGAACACCTTAGAATCAATTATCAATAAATTATTTTGTTCTATTCTCCTCTTCAGTTAGGATAGTTCTTGTTAGCATTTAGAATATGATGTATGATTGAATTTTTATTATGAATGAATCATCTTTTTCAAGCTATAATTGTATCACTCAAGCATAATTTCCACAGCTAAAACTTCTACTTGAGTAGGGGTCTACTGAGAGGATATGCTTCCCTATTGAACAAAAAGCAGAAGGTACACAGGAGATATGCTTCTCTTTGAACAAAAACCAGAAGCTACATAGGAAAGCAGAAGCTACACAGAACAAACCAAAAAGGTAAATTCCACACCATAAGCCAAAGTCGACCGTATTAAGCCGAGGTTGACCAGAATAAGCCGAGGTCGAGGCTGACCTAGACGATGTCGATGCCGACCTTGACGAGGCCGAGGCCGAGCCGACCAGAATAAGTCGAGGCCAAGGCTAACTTGGACGAGGATGAGGTCGAGCCGACCCAACATTTTCACTTCAATTCCTATTTTTTACACTCATGTTATGAGGCTAACTCGATGTGAAGCTACAAGGAACCTAGATGACCGGAAAATTCCTCTTGTAAGAAGACATGAAGCGACACGGCTGTTGGACAACGAAGTTTTCCTCCTAAGAGGAGACGAGAAGTCCCAATATTCCCCATATGGACTAATGGCAATCCTGCTTCAATTTGAGCACAACCTCAACTATGTATAATCTGAAGGGATCGAATCCGACAACGGAAGCGATTGTGAATCGCGTGTTCTTTATTTTGTTACACAAATTTCATTCAAGAACAAAATATATAAGATTAAGCATGCTTTACAAAGTAGGACAGCAAGATGTTACCTTTGAAGATTACTTTCTTCACGAATTCCTCCTCCAATGATAACGATCTCAACAAAAACTCGAACCTTGTGAAGTTCCACCACTAAATCATCTCCGTTGTTCTCTAGGTGAGGGAGGAAGGTGGGATCCTTTATGATGAGTTGAGGTGATGTTATGCAATTGTGTATGAAACTCTTTCCAACACAATTTGAGAGAATTCTAGGGTTTTGTCAAAAAGCCTTCTTTTAAAAATTGCATCTCATGTACCTATTTATAAGGAAATAGGATGGAAATTACCATCCTATCCGTCCTTCATTCTCTCATTTCATTCCTAACTTTATACCGTCAATATTACCATGTTGAGCCAACGTAGAGACCTAATGGACCTACAATTCATGAGCTCCAATGATGTGAGATTAACTGATCAAACTCTTTGATCCAGTTAATCAATATTCATTAACTACAAGTCACTCCACTATAGACTTGTAGTTGCACTCTTCTCACTGTAGATTATATTGTGTCCATTGATATAATCATTACCCATGAGTCGACCCTTCACAGGTTGTTCGTAATCACAGTTGGGTTAAATTACCGTTTTACCGCTGTAATTACCTTTTCGTTCCTCAAGCACCACTGATCCTCTAATGAACAACAAGTCTATGGTCCCACCATAAACTCATACCCTCTCAAGCCAGTTTAGAGGGAGGGGCCCCGTTGTTCAAGACATGGACTCAGTTATTAAGGGAACAACCCATTTAATTCCTTAGTGTAGGAATGAGTGAAATCCATCTTGCATTGTTAAGTCCCCATCTACCTACGAGGTTCTGTCCCTGAGAAGGAACGCTTATTGAGTCGGCTACAGGCAACTCTCACCCATACTAGTCTAAGGACAAACTCGTATAACCAAGAATTCTTAACTTGCTCAGGATTTAGGTCGAGTCACTAATGACCATCTATAAATTATCAGTCTTATCCTGTTAACGACGTTATACTGTTTAGACTAATAATTTGCAGTCCGGTCTTGTATGAACTCTTCATACAGGATGCCACCACTCGCATGTCAACCACATGAATGAGTTTGATTACATCATTTATACTAATTACAAAGTCGGTTGAATCCATGCTGTTACCAGAATAAAGTTTCCAACCTTATTCTTATACCATAGACCATTTAGATTATACTCTTGAACACAATCCAGCTAGTGTCTACTACACCGATGTTCAAGATATATTATAACCTTGGAGCTTAGTTTATTGGATTTATAAAGCAACAATATAATTTTACCAAAACAAATAACTCTTTATTTATTTATACAAAATTACATACGTTTACGGTACAAATCCCAACAATCTCTCACTTGACCTAAAGCTTGTGGAGTATGAAACATTACAATAATGTAAATACAATAAACTAAGGCATTATTGAAACCCTTTGTACAATATACTCCCACTTGCCCTAGTTAGGGAAGACTTGTAAACCTAGACTTTATAGGTGACTCTCAAACACTTTACCCGTGAGAGCCTTTGTAAAAGGATCAACAATGTTGTGCTCTGAGGCTATCTTTGTGACGATCACGTCTCCTCGATGCACAATCTCCTGGATGAGATGATATTTTCGCTCAATATGCTTTCCCCTCTTGTGACTTCGGGGTTCCCTTGAATTTGCCATGACACCACTGTTATCACAATATAGTGTGATTGGCAAACTCATATTTGGAACAACTTCCAAATCTATCATGAATTTCCTTAACCAAACGACCTCTTTAGCTGCTTCACAAGCTGCTACATATTCGACCTCCATGGTGGAATCAGCGATGCATCCCTTGACGCTTCGCCATACTACAACTCCTCCGGTAAGAGTAAATACTGACCCTGATGTAGATTTTCGAGAATCTTTATCAGTTTGAAAGTCAGAATCCGTGTATCCTATAAGGATCAAATCCTTAGCCCCATATATAAGCATGTAGTTCCTTGTTCTACATAGATACTTAAGGATCGTTTTAACCGCTATCCACTGTTCAGGTCTTGGATTGGATTGATACATGATGACCCTTCCAACTGCAAAACAGATGTCTGGCCTAGTACACAACATGGCGTACATCAGGCTCCCAACAACTGATGCATAAGGAATCCATCTCATATCCTTAACTCCTTGAGGTGTCTTGGGACACTGTTCCTTAGACAAATGAACTCCATATATAAAAGGCAATAAACCCTTTTTGGAGTCTTGCATCTTATAGCTTAACAACACTTTGTCGATGTAAGATGTCTGAGACAGGGCTAGTGTTTTATTCTTGTGGTTACGGACAATCTGGATCCCAAGAAAAAGCTGTGTTTCACCCAAATCTTTCATTTGGAATTGCGTAGCTATCAAATTCCTAATGTTAGTAAGATAACCTACATCATTCCCAATGAGTAGGATATCATCCACATATAGAACTAGGAATGCGACAGAACTATTGATGATTTTCTTGTAGACACAAGATTAATCATCATTCTGATCAAAGCCAAAAGATTTGATTGCCACATCAAATCTTATATTCCAGGACCGAGAGGCTTGTTTCAGTCCATAGATTGACCTTTTAAGCCTTCAAACCTTTTGCTCTTGTCCTGGTTCTATGAACCCTTTGGGTTTTTCCATGTAGATAGTCTCGTCAAGATTGCCATTCAAGAATGTTGTCTTGACATCCATTTTCCATACCTCATAGTCATAATATGCGGCAACCGAAAGTAGGATGCGGATAGACTTTATAATAGCAACAGGCGAAAAGGTTTCCTCATAGTCAACCCCTTCAGCCTGAGTATAACCCTTTGCTACTAGTCTACCTTTAAAGGTTTGCACCTTTCCATCTACACCACACTTTCTCTTGTAGATCAACTTACAACCTATAGGTTTTACCCCATAAGGTTTATCTACAAGATCCCAAACAGAATTGAAGTGCATAGACTTCATTTCTTGATCCATGGCTATGACCCATTTGTCTTTGTCTTTGACAACCATCGCTTGATTATAAGTCGATGGATCCTCACAGTCGTCATCTGGTATAACAACTTGGGTTTCAGATCCTCACAGTCGTCATCTGGTATAACAACTTGGGTTTCAGATAAACCTATGTAACGGTCAGGTTGTGTTATAACCCTCCCACTACGTCGAGTCATACTCAACTCTTGAGATGGACTCTCATGACTAGACAACCTAGTATCAACAACTTTTGTTGACGTACTAGTTTTATTAGCTCACTTAACATAACTTTACTTCTTTGTTTGTGGTCGCTTATGTGGTGCTCCTCTAAGAAAGTGGCATTTGTCGACACAAGTACTTTATCTTCCTTAGGATCATAGAATAATCCAACTCTTGTTTTTTTTTGGTAGCCTACGAATAGGCACAATTTTGAACGTGAATCCAACTTATTTGGATTTGTCACAAGCACATGTGATGGACAACCCCAAATTCTGAAATGTGTCCCGCAGTCTTTGATGGCACATTGTTCAAAATGTATCCTGCAGTCTCTATTGCGTAACCCCAAAAGGAATTAGGGAGATGAGCATAACTCATCATTGATCGAACCATGTCCAACAAGGTTCTATTTCTCCTTTCCGATACACCATGTTGCTGGGGCGTACCGGGAGCTGAGAGTTGGTATGTAATTCCATGTTCTATCATATAGTTCTGGAATTTTAAATCCATGTAATCTCCACCTCGATCTGATCGAAGTGTTTTAATTGTTTTACCTAATTGATTTTCAACTTTAGTCTTGAATTCCTTGAACTTTTCAAGTGCTTCAGACTTATGATGCATTAGGTAAATATGCCCAAATCTAGAATAATCATCTATGAAAGAGATGAAATATTCATAACCTCCTCTGGCTTTAACATTCATTGGGTCACAAAGGTCTGAATGTATAAGCTCAAGAGGTTCTTTAGCTCTATAACCTTTTCTGCTAAAAGGTCTTTTAGTCATTTTGCCTTTTAGGCAGGATTCACATACACGTAAAGTATTTTCTTCTAACACATTTAGAAGTCCATTCTTTACCAATCTCTCAATCTTATTGAGGTTAATGTGACCCAATCTAAGATGCCAAAGATGAGCATTTTCTTTAGGAGAAATCAGTTCGTATACTTGGTATTTTGAATAATTCAGTGTTTAAAACTATTTTAACTGAATTAAACCATTGCAAATAATTCTAAAAAAGAGAAACACATAATTCAAACTTTTCCAAAGAAATAAATACTTTATTCAATTGAAAAGAAATTGAAGTACATTGTTCGCTAAGGCAAGAAATAGAAATAAGGTTTCTAATAAACCCTGAAACTACATACATGTTATCAAATAACAACATTTTTTTGCCAAACGATTGATCTTTATTTGCTCCTTTTCTTTTTCTTCTATATCTTCTAAAGTTCAGAAGAAGAACTGCAGTACTTAGTTCCAAAGGATGAACCCTTCTGAGAACTTTTGGAATGAGCAAACAGATTTGCCTTTCCATTCTGTTGTCCCTTATCATCAATAAAATATTGGTACGTCTGCAGCTCATTTAGCAGAGAAGTCAGATAATACTCTATGTTGTTCATACCTAACTTTTCCCGTCTATGACCGCTTCGTTCATTTCTGCTATGTTCAAATGAGCCATCAGATTGACAACATGTTCTCTTAGTGACGTTCCCTCTTCCATGTGTGTGTTGTAAACGTACATTAGGGCTTCATGCCGTATTTGTGTGGACGGTTGTCTAGACAAATTTAGCATAAAATCCATGATCTCACGAGCTGAGACCTTGCTCTCCAGCCTCATGGCTAAAACATCAGGCATGCTAGCCAGGATATAGGCTTTTCCCTTTTCATTTGCACTCATTCAACAGTCATACGCATCCTTAACAGCTTGAGGTGCGTTTTGAGCAGGGAATTGAGGACACTCCTCATTGAGAACGAACTTAAGATCATGTGAAACCAAGATTATGTTGAGTCTATTCTTCCAAGTCATTATGTTCTCTCCGGTTAATTTTTCCGCACCCAGTAAGGAAATAATTGAGCTAAACATTTTGCTGAAAATTACAAAAAAAAAACTTGTATAAGCTTCTTGCTATAATTGTCTAATCCAATCATGTTTTAGTTAATTATCAAATGATTCCTAAGCCATTAATAATTCGCAATGATACTCCAAAGGTTTAGAATGTATGACACCGAAGGGTAATAAAAAACACTCCTCCTCTGGATCAAGACATTCTTGACCAAAACCTAATGCCAGAAAAACTCTTATTCCTGTAGGTTTTAGTTACCATTATTTGGTCAGGATACATACACATCTTATGTACCTTGTGAGTGTAAACCTCTGTCTTTAGATCCCAGAGTCCCCATCTAACAAAATCCACCGAAGGGAGGACTAGGTTGAAAAACACATTAAGGAAATTTTTATCCCTTTCGGGTGTCCACTGTGTTCGATCCCCTATGATCAAGCCCTCCGAATGGATTGTCTGGTCAAGGCCAAACTAGCAGGTTGACCATAGTGATCTTACGGTGTGAATTGACAGAAGAGACCATAGGTTTTGTTTTCACTAAACCTTCTCCCACTCACTATAAGTACCCTCTCCATTCACCTTGATATAGACTCATACAAACACCATTCGAAGGGGGACGCTCCCGTTTTTGCCACGAGGCCAAGTATGAGTCTCACGGTGGGAAGTTCCCGGAGAAACATAGGTGGAATTGTATGTATCATATACATTTTTCCTCCCACTAAATACTTTAACTTTGTAGGAAAATGCCTTAGGCTAAACTCGGCTAATGGTTTTACCTAAATTTATCAATATAACTATTATATTGATAATCAATATAACTTTTATATTGATTTTATCCTAAGTTTGCTAACATAACTCTTTATATTAAACCTAGAATTTCTAGTTTTTTAACCCCTTAATAAACCTGCTGACGCTACTATAATTTATAAACCCTCTGATTAAAATTCACTCCCGTGTCGGTTCCTGTGTAGGGTGTTAGTTTTCACATAAACTTAAATACCCCAGCCTAGACAGAACCTTCCTTACACAGAGTTCCTCTTTTAATCATTGTTCATAAATTACATGGTTCCTAATTATAATCTAATTAGAACTAATCACCTAATGTCTATTAATTCCAAGTTCTAAACATTTTAAAACTAATAATTAACCTTAGGTGACATGCATACTATGTTATATTTGCTTGATCATGCATCAGATGAATAATAAACATACATAGCATATTCATCTCATGAATTATAATGCATGTCAATGTTGTCCATAAATTAACACTATATAATACTATATATTATAATTTACTATAATGCATGCAAACTATATAATATAACACTATATATTATAAATGATGCATGAAAATGCTTAACCTAAGGTGGGATAGCTAAAAATAAAAGCATACATTATGCATGACAATAATTATACAACAATTGCATAATTTAAATAGCAAAATTAGACCATTTTGGCACCCTAAAATTAATTTTAATCAACATAATATAATTATATTAATTAAAATTCAAAAAATAAATATAATTAAATATAAAACATTTTTATATTTAATATATATAAATAAAAACGTTTACCGCCCGTTGTGAAACTCCTGAAATGCCTTCGGCGTTGCAACGCTGATGGCAGTGTTGCAACGTTGCACCTTGTCCGTTTCTGCCCGTTGAAGTGTTACTCAAGCAGCGTTGCAACGTTGAGGATCGCGTTGCAAGGCTGACTCCTTCATGTCGCGCGCCTCAACAGCTTCAGCATTGCGACGCCCGTGCAAGCGTTGCAACGCCAAGCCTCACCGTCTAAGCGTTGTGACGCTGGGAGGCGCGTATTGATGCTGCACCTGTCTGCAGCCTGAAAACTGCCCGATTGGCGTTGTAACGCTGAAGAACAACGTTGCAATGCTGCACACAGTACAACAAACATCTTTTGCTGTTTTTACACGTTTTTTATCCGTTCTTTTCAGCAACCACTTTGCCTCGATCGACACAGACTTACAGACGCAATTTACAATTAAATTTTCCCAAAACACCGGGCCCTTACATTGAACGATTCAATGAAAAAATTGTAAATCTATGTGCCAAAAATGAAAAACATCTAATTCCGCAAACCGTTCA
Organism: Trichosanthes cucumerina; assembly: GCA_036507285.1. Taxonomy (NCBI): domain Eukaryota; kingdom Viridiplantae; phylum Streptophyta; class Magnoliopsida; order Cucurbitales; family Cucurbitaceae; genus Trichosanthes; species Trichosanthes cucumerina. Next base: position 28,781,028 of record CM071842.1, on the reverse strand, counting down.
TTCATCACATGAAAAAAGTAAATCCCACCTTTGTTCTTGATAAATCCAGAACAAAATCAAGAACACAATTGAGCTCTGATACCAATTGAAGCAATCGAATCCCGCAGCGGAAGCGATTGTGAATCGCATGTTCTTTATTTTGTTACACATATTTCATTCAAGAACAAAATATATAAGATTAAGCATGCTTTACAAAGTAGTACAACAAGATGTTACCTTTGAAGATTACTTTCTTCACGAATTTCTTCTTCAGTGATCACGATCTCAACAACAACTTGAACCTTGTGAAGTTCCACCACTAGATCTTCTCCGTTGTTCTCTAGGTGAGGGAGGAAGGTGGGTTCCTTTAGGATGAGGTGAGGTGATCTTATGGAATATTGTTTGGAACTCTTTCCAACACAATTTTAGAGAATTCTAGGGTTTTGTCAAAAAATCATCTTTTAAAATTGCATCTCATGCAACTATTTATAGGGAAATAGGATGGAAATTACCATCCTATCTGTCCTTCATTCTCTCATTAGTATATAGTTAATATGTGAATCCAATTCACATTAAAACCATGTATTATATCAATTATATCACATATAATTGATATAACACCTCATATATGAAATTGAACACTTCAATTTCATTCCTAACTTTATACCCTCAATATTACCATGTTGAGCCAACGGAGGGACCTAATGGACCTACATTTCATGAACTCCAATGATGTGAGATTAATTGATCAAACTCTTTGATCCAGTTAATCAATATCCATTAACTACAAGTCACTCCACTATAGACTTGTAGCTACACTCTCCTCACTGTAGATTATATTGTGTCCATTGATATAATCATTACCCATGAGTCGACCCTTCACAGGTTGTTCGTAATCACAGTTGGGTCAAATTACCGTTTTACCCTTGTGATTACCTCTTTGTTCCTTAAGCACTACTGATCCTCTAATGAACAACAAGTCTATGGTCCCAACATAAACTCATACCCTCTTAAGCCAGTTTAGAGGGCGGGGCCCTGTTGTTCAAGACCTGGACTCAGATCTTAAGGGAACAACCCATCTAATTCCTTAATGTAGGAATGAGTGAATTCGATCTTGTATAGTTAAGTCCCCAGCTACCTACGAGGTTCTGTCCCTGAAAAGGTAGGCTTATTGAGTCGGCTACAGGCCACTCTCACCCATACTAGTCTATGGACAAACCCCTATAAGCAAGAGTTCTTAACTTGCTCAGGATTAAGGTTGAGTCACTAATGACCATCTATGAATTATCAGTCTTATCCTATTAACGACGTTATACAGGTTAGACTAATAATTTGCAGTCCGGTCTTGTATGAACTCTTCATATAGGTGCCCCCACTCGCGTGTCAACCACATGAATGAGTTAGATTACCTCATTTGTACTAATTACAAAGTGGATCGCATCAATGGTGTTATTATTCTTATACCATACACCTTTTAGGTTATACTCTTGAACACAATCCAACTAGTTTCTACTACACTGATGTTCAAGATATAACCTTGGAGCTTAGTTTATTGGATTTATAAAGCAAGAATATAATTTTACCAAAAAAAATAACTCTTTATTTATTTGATCAAAATTACATAAGTTTAGGGCACAAATCCCAACATAATCACTGGAGAATGATACAGGTCGTGAATCTGGATGAGAGCATAAACTCCAAGAGAAGCAATCTTGGGATGATCCAAGGAGTACCTTGCAGCCCTAAACTCCCACCAGAGGGATAGTCTAAGGTGCAAAATAAGCATATCGAAACGAAAATCCAAGGGGAAAGGGAACATTCGAAATGCAGAATGAGCATGACGGTGTGCTTGGAATCCCATTGGAAAATGGAGAAATTAACCCCTTAGTAGACGGAATATTCTCATAAGGATGGACAACAGAAAATGGGGAGAATTCGGGGCAACCCTCGAAATGTCTAAACAAGTGTAGTTTTGTTTCAAAGAAATAAAGATGTTATTTATTATATTCTCGCATATAAATCTAAATCCTATAAACTAAGTTCCAAGGTTATAATTATTGATTTTGAACAATTTGTGTAGTAGACACAAGTTGGATTAAGTTGTTAAAAAATAACCTAAAAGGTCAATGGTATATGCATAAGGTTGGGAACCTTATACTGGTAACACCATGAATGCGACCCGCTTTGTATTTAGTACAAATGAGGTAATCCAACTCGTTCATGAGGTAGACATGCGAGTGGGGGTATCCTGTAGAATGAGATTATACAAGACCGGATCGTGAATTATTAACCTACTAGTGTAACACCGTTAACAAGATAGGTCTAATAATTTATAGATGATCATCAGTGACTTGACCTGAATCCTGAGCAAGTTACGAACTCCTGCTAATGGAGTTTGTCCTTAGACTAGTATGGGTGATAGTGGCCTGTAGCCGACTCAATAAGCTTACCTTCTCAGGGACATAACCTTGTAGGTAGCTGGAAATTTAACTCTGCAAGATGGAATTCACTCATTCCTAAACTAGGGAATCAGATAGGTTGTTCTCTTAAGAACTAAATCCAGGTCTTGAACAACGGGGCCCCACCTTCTCACTGGCCTAAGAAGGATTAAGTTTATGGTAGGACTAGACTAGTTGTTCATTAGAGGATCAGTGGTGTTTAAGGAACAAGATGTAGGCACAGGGGTAAAACGGTAATTTGACCTAGCTTGACTGCGAATAACCTGTGAAGGGTCAACTCACGGGTATTGATTATATCAGTGGATATAACATAGTCTACAGTGAGGAGAGTGCAACTACGAGTCTATAGTGGAGTGACTCGTAGTTAATGAGTGTTGGTTAATTAGATCAAAGAGTTTGATCAATTAATCTTGTATCATTAGAGCTCATGATTTGTAGATCCATTAGATCCCTCTGTTGGCTCAACATGGAAATAATGAGGGTTTAAATCCAAACAATCTCCCACTTGTCCTAAAGCTAGTGGAGTACATAATAAACTTTACAATAATGTAAATACAATAAACGAGGGCACTGAATACCCTTTGTACAACATACTCGCACTTGCCCTAGTTAGGGTAAGATACGTAGTCCTAGACCTTTTAGGTGACTCTCAAACACTTTAGCCTAGGGAGCCTTTGTAAATGGGTCAGCAGTATTTTCCTCTGAAGCTATCTTTGTGACGATCACATCTCCTCGATGTAGTATCTCCCTGATTAGGTGATACTTTCGCTTAATGTGTTTACCCCTCTTATGACTTTAGGGTTCTCTTGAATTTGCCACAACACCATTGTTATCATAATAAATTGTGATCGGCAAACTCATGTTTGGAACAACTTCCAAATCCATCATGAATTTCCTTAGGCATACAGCTTCTTTAGCTGCCTCACAAGCTGCTACATATTCGACTTCCATAGTTGAATCTGCGATGCATCCTTGCTTGATGTTTCGCCAAACTACAACCCCTCCGTTAAGAGTGAAAACTGACCCTGACGTAGATTTCCTAGAATCTTCATCAGTTTGGAAGTTAAAATATGTGTATCTTGTGAGGATCAAATCCTTAGTTCCATACACAAGCATGTAGTCCCTCGTTCTCCGAAGATACTTGAGGATTGTTTTAACCGTTGTCCAGTGTTCTGATCCTGGATTGGATTGATATCTACTGACCATTCCTGCTGCAAAACATATGTCGGGCCTATTACACAACATTGCATACATCAGGCTTCCAACAGCTAATGCATAAGGAATTCTTCTCATATCCTCAACTTCTTGAGTCGTATTAGGACACTGTTCCTTAGACAAATGAATTCCAGGCCTGAAAGGTAACAAACCTTTCTTGGAATCTAGCATCTTGAATCTTGACAATACTTTGTCGATGTAAGATGTTTGAGACAATGCTATAGTTTTGTTCTTGCGATTCTTGACAATCTGGATTCCAAGAACAAACTGCGCCTCTCCCAAATCTTTCATTTGGAATTGCGTAGCTAGCCATTTCTTATTGTCAGTAAGATAACCTACATCATTCCAATGAGTAGGATATCATCCATATATAAGACTAGGAAAGCGACAGAACTATTGATGATTTTATTGTAGACACAAGGTTTATCATCATTTTGATCAAAGCCATAAGATTTGACTGCCTCATCAAATCTTATATTCCAAGACCTAGAAGCTTGTTTCAGTCCATAGATAGACCTTTTGAGTTTGCAAACTATTTGCTCTAGTCGTGGTTCTATGAACCCTTTGGGTTGGTCCATGTAGATGTGTTCGTCAAGATTATCATTTAAAAATGTTGTCTTGACATCCATCTGCCATACCTCATAGTCATAATATGCGCCAATGGCAAGTAGGATACGGATAGACTTTACCATAGCAAGAGGTGAAAAGGTTTTCTCATAGTCTACCCCTTCTACTTGGGTATAACCCTTTGCTACTTGTCTAGCCTTAAAAGTTGTACTTTTCCATCTACACCACGTTTTCTCTTGTAGATCCACTTACAACCTATAGGTTTTACCCCATCAGGTTTATCTACAAGATCTCAAACAGAATTGAAGTGCATAGACTCCATTTCTTGGTCCATAGTTATGACCCATTTGTCTTTGTCTTTGTCAATCATTGCTTGATTATAAGTTAATGGATCCTCGCAATCATCGTTTGATATGATAATTTCGGTTTTAGTTAAATCCATGTAACGGTTAGGTTGTGTTAAAACCCTCCCAATACGTCGAGGTTGTTGGGATATGTGCCCTAAAACTTATGTAATGTTGGTCAAGTAAATAAAAAGTTATTTGTTTTGATAAAATTATATTCTCGCTTTATAAATCCAATAAACTAAGCTCCAAGGTTATAATATATCTTGAACATCAGTGTAGTAGACACTATTTGGATTGTGTTCAAGAGTATAACCTAAATGGTCTATGGTATAAGAATAAGGTTGGAAACATTATTCTGGAAACATTAGTTCTTGTATTTTAGATCTATGTAACAAAATCATGAACACTCGATTAACAATCGCTTCCGCTGCAAGATTCGTTCCCTTCAATTGGTATCAGACCCCAATTGTGTTCTTGATTTTGTTCTGGATTTATCAAAAACAAAGGTGAAATTTACTGATTTCATGAGATGTATGATTGGTTTGCGAATGAGATGTTTTCGTTTTTGGCACCATAGATTTACATATTTTACGTTGAATTCTTCAATGTAAAGGGCCTATTGTTTTGGCCATTTTATTATGTAAATCGAGTCTCTAAGTCCGTGTCGATCGAGGCAAAGTGGTTGCTAAGAAGAACGAAGCAAAGACGAGCAAAAACAATGCAGGAATGCTTGCTGCCTGCGTGCAGCGTTGCAATGCCACTCTTGCGGATGAAGGCACACATCAAAGGCAGCGTTGCAACGCTGGCTTCAGTGTTGCAACACGCTCCAACGGTCAGAAACGGACAAAATGCAGCGTTGCAACATTGAAGGCATTTCAGGAGGTTTCCAAACGGGCGGAAAATAGTTTTTTATATATATTAAATATAAAAATGTTTTATATTTAATTTTATTTAATATTATTAATTTTAATTAATATAATTAGATTATATTAATTGAAATTAATATTAGGGGTGCCAAAAATGATCTAATTTTGCTATTTTATTTATGCAAATGTTGTATAATTATTGCCATGCATAATGTATACTTTTATTTAGATATCACACCTTAGGTTAAGCATTTACATGCATCATTTATAATATAAAGTGTTATATTATATAGTTTGCATGTATAATTAATATAAGGAGTTATATTAATTTTTTGGACAACATTGACATGCATATTTTTCATGAGATGAATGTGTTATATATGTTTTATTATTCATGTGATGAATGATCAAGCACAGTAACATAGAATTGCATGTCACCTAAGGTTAAATTCATTAGTTTTAAATTGTTTAGAACATGAAATTAATAACCCTTAGGTTATCTAGTTCTAATTAGATTAGAATTACGAACCATGTAATTTATAAACAATGATTAAAAGAGAAACTCTGTCTAAGAAAGGTTCTGTCTACGCTGGGATATTTAAGCTGACGGAAATAGAACACCCCTACCTGGGAACTGACCTGGGAGTGAATTTTAATCAGAAGGTTTATAAATTATAGTAGCGCTAGTGGGTTAATTAAGGGGTTAATAAACTAGAAATCCTAGGTTTAATATAAAGAGTTATATTCGCAAACTTTAGATAAAATCAATATAAGAGTTATATTGATAAGTTTAGGTAAAACAATTAGCCGGGTTTAGCCTAAGTCATTTTCCCAACAGCCAGAGGGGTTATCTGTTCGGAATCATGTCCTGGATATGATGGTACACTTTAACATCGCGGAGTCGAATGGTGCTTCTATCGATGAATCGAGCGAAGTCAGCTTTATTCTGGAAACTCTTCCAGATAGTTTCTTAAAGTTTAGAAGTAATGCTGTTATGAACAAGCTTACTTTTAATCTTACCTCCCTTCTGAATGAACTCCAAACCTTTCAATCTGTGATGAAAATTCTTGGATCGAAAGGTGAGACAAATGTTGCCAGTAGGAGTTATCATAGAGGTTCGACCTCTGGATAAAAAATAGTAGTTTCATCTTCTTCTAATCTGAAAAGGAAGAAGAAGAACGTGAAAAACGTTGGTAAAGGGAAATAGGCTGACAAAGCTGCCACCCAGAAGGGCTAGAAGGTCAAAGAACTTGCAGACAAAGGAAAATGTTTCCACTGCAATTAAGACGAGCATTGGAAACGGAACTGTCCGAAGTACATTGCAGAAACGAAGAAGGAAGGTAAATATTATTTACTTTGCTTAGAAGCTTGTTTAGTGGATAGTGATAAAACTGCTTGGATACTTGTTTCAGGCGCCACTAATCATGTTTGCTCTTCTTTTTAGGGTATTGATTCCTTGCAGCAGCTACAGAAAGGAGAGATAACACTCTGGGTTGGAAATGGAAAAGTCGTCTCAGCTGTAGCAATTGGCACAATGAAGCTTATTTTTGTCAAGAAATATATGTTGTTAGACAATATATTAGTGATACCAGGGTTTACTAGAAGCCTTATTTGAATTCCTTGCCTTATAAAACAATGTGTTTCTGTTTCATTTTCTTTAAAAAAATGTTTATTTTAAAGAAAAGTGTGGAAATATGATCAACTTCATTAGAAAATAGCTTGTATGTTTTAAGACCAAATTCAGTCAAAACTGTTTTGATCACTGAATTATTTAAAACAGCAAACACACAAACTAAGAAACGTAAAATTTCTCCTAAAGAAAATGCTCATCTTTGGCATCTTAGATTGGTTCACATTAACCTCAATAGGATTGAGAGATTGGTAAAGAATGGACTTCTAAATGAGTTAGAAGAAAATACTTTACCTGTATGTAAATCCTGCCTAGAAGGCAAAATGACTAAAAGACCTTCTAGAGCTAATGCATTCAGATCTTTGAGGTCCCATGAATGTTAAAGCCATATGAGGTTATGAATATTTCATCTCTTTCGTAGATGATTATTCCAGATTTGGGCATATTTACCTAATGCATCATGTCTAAAGCACTTGAAAAGTTCAAGGAATTCAAGTCTGAAGTTGAAAATCAATTAGGTAAAACAATTAAAACACTTCGATCAGATCGAGGTGGAGAATACATGGATTTAAAAGTCTAGAACTATATGATAGAACATGGAATTACATCCCAACTCTCAAAGACCTGCAGTGCGCTGACAAAATGGTGTATCGGAAAGGAGAAATAGAACCTTGTTGGACATGGTTCGATCGATGATGAGTTATGCTCATCTCCCTGATTCTTTTTAGAGTTACGCAGTAGAGACTGCGGCATACATTTTGAATAATGTACCTTGAAAGAGTGTTTCTAAAACACCTTTTGAACTCTGGAAAGGACGTAAAGGTAGCTTATGTCATTTCAAAATTTGGGGTTGTTCAACACATGTGCTTGTGATAAATCTAAAAAAGTTGGTTTCACGTTCAAAATTGTGCCTATTTGTAGGCTACCCAAAAGAGACAAGAGGTGGATTATTCTATGATCCTAAGGAAGACAAGGTACTTGTGTCGACAAATGCCACTTTCTTAGAGGAGGACCACATCAGGGACGACAAACCAAGATGTACAGTGGTGTTAAGTGAGTTAGGCAGAACAACAACAAAGGTTGCTAATAATGCTTGTACGTCAACAAGAGTTGTTGATACTAACTTGTATAGTCATTGTTGGGATGTATGTACTAATCTCGTATTTTTTTGTAATGTTCACTATTGAAATAAATAAGAGTTATTTTTTCATCACTTTGTGCCTCACATATTTACAAACTTTATCCAATAAACTAACCTCTAGAGTCATTGAATTATGATAGAACTAGAACTTGAACGGTGTGTAGTGGACACACAGGGAGGATCACGTTCGAGTTAATGACCCGAACGGTCTACAGTATACGAGTGGGGTTGGAGACCTAATCATGGATACGCTATGGATGCGACCCGCTTTGTATTAGATACAAACGAGGTGATCCAACTCGTTCATATGGTTGACATGCGAGTGGGGCATCATGTGCAATGAGATTGTACAAGATCGGACCGTGAATTATTAAACCTATTGATGTAACATCGTTAACATTATAGGACTAATAACTTCGTAGATGACCAATAGTGACTTGACCTTAATCCTGAGCATGTTATGGACTTCGGTCTATGGTAGTTTGTCCTTTGAATAGTACGGGTGAGGGTGGTAAAAGTTACTCGCCCAATATTCCTATCTTCTCAGGGACAAGACCATGTGGGGAGCTGGGAACTTGACTACTAGAGATGGAATTCACTCGTTCCCGACTTAGGGAAACTAGAGGGGTTGTTCCCTTAAGTGTTGTCTCCAGGGCTTGGACAACGGGCGCCCACTCTTTCACTGGCCTGAGAGGGATGTTGTTAATGGATGGACCATACAACGTTGTTGTTCATTAGAGGAGCAGTGGGGACTTAAGGAGCAAGAGGTAGACACAGTGGTAAAAGGATAATTTGACCCAGCATTATCTACGAATAATCTGTGAAGGATCGACTCATGGGCATTAGTTATATCAATGGACACAACTTGTCTTACAGTGATGAGAGTGCAGTTACGAGTTGTTGGAGTGTTACCGTAGCTAATGAATGTTGATTAACCGGATCAAAGAGTTTGACAGGTTAGTCTCGGATCATTGGAGTCGGTCATCTGTAGGTCCATTACATCCCTCGGTTGGCTCAAACTGGATACATAGAGGGTTTACAGTTTGGTGTGGATTTGAAGTGTTTAAATTCATTAAAAGGGTATTTATGCCATTTATATGAGATATGATTGACATATTATAAAGTTTAATGTGAATGTGATTCATAATAAACTATAGGTTAGCCTAATTGCTTAATTAGGGCTAATTTAGAGAAATTGAATTGAGAGAAATTAAATGGAATGTGATTCAATTTAAAATCCACAATTATACAAATGTGATTTGTATTATAAGGTATGAGATATCTTGTTATATGTGGTTATGCAAATATGATTTGCATAACCTAAGGTTGTGGTAAAATGGTAAATAGGTGAATATTTCAACTCCACCTATCACCATTATTTAAGCACCTTTGCAAAAAGGTTTGCTTAAGGCATTTGACATTTTTTATTTCCATCAAAAGCTCTCTCTCAAATTCTCTCTTCTCTCAAATTTTCTCTCCACCCCTATACCAAAGGAGTCCCACCACTCTCCCTTTACCAAAGGAGGACAATCGAGAAGATCTTTCGGAGGTGTCCGATCGTTTGTTGTTTGGAGAGTTCGTGAACGTGGAGATCGAGAGCACGAAAAGTTCGTGACCTGAGAAGGATTTCGTGAAGAAGGGTTTTTTAAGAAGTAAGTACTTTCTTTTACTGTTTTTCCTTCATTTTTCAGCATGTTTAACCTAATTTCTATAGGATAGATTTAATTTTAAGAATTGTTTTCACAACGAAAACCACGACGATCCAAAGTCGTTTTCCGTTGAGGGAGTTTTATTCCCTTCAATTGGTATCCAAGCAAGGTTGGCTTCTTCGTTGTGCAAATTAATTTTCTTAAAATTAGGTGGGTATGCTTCAAATTCATGAGATGAAATTGTGGTTTGCAAAATGGATGTTTCGGTTTTGGCATGTTTTCTAGATTTACTTTTTTGTTGATGAGATCAATGTAAAGGCATTTTTTGGGCAATTAGAAAGTAAATCGAGTCTGTAAGTCCGTGTCTTGAATGGAAAGAGTTGTTGTAAAGAAATCAGAGCGGAATCGGGCGAAAAACGACAAAAAACAACAAAGGAGTTTGGTTTTGTCGACGGCGTTGAGACGTTGTTTTTCGACGTCTCAACGCTGTCTGCGTGGATGGAGGCAGAGTTGCAGGTCAGCGTTGCAACGTTGGGTGCGTTGCAACGCTGAGGCGTTGGGCGCGTTGAGGACAATGCTACACGCTGCAGCGTTGCAACGCTGCGAGCGTAGAAGGGCAGTTCATGAAGGCAGTTTGCACGTAATGGTGTGGTTGACAGTGTTTTCAACGTGGGGGCATTATTTTAGTTTTTTTTTAATTTGTAAAATGTATTTTTAATTTAATTTTATTAATTAATATTAATATAAAAGTTATATTAATATTAATTAATTTAAGTAATGTCCCTAGGTGCCAAAACCGGTCCAATATTTGATACTTATTTATTTTATGCATGAGATGTATGAAATTAATTATTCTATGTGCATATTGTATGTCATATAGATTAAAATCCCACCTTAGGTTAAACATTTCATCCATCATATTTATATTATAAGAGTTATAATATATAGTATGCATGATAGGATTATATTATAAGAGTTATAAAATAATGTATGCATGTTTTAATTTCTTTAATATAAGTATTATATTTCTTAGATTAAAAGCATGCACATGCATTTAATTCATGTGATGAATGTATATTATATAGTTTAATTATTCATGTAATGAATGATCAAGCATTATAATATAGAAATGCATGTAACGTAAGTTAATTATTAGTTTTAAAATTTTTAGAACATAAATAATTAGATTTCGGTTTTCTAGTTCTAATAAGATTAGAATTAGGAAATCAAATATGACTTATGAATGGAGACTAATTAGTAACTCTGTCTAAGGAAGGTTCTGTCTAAGGATGGGGTATTTAAGCTGACGCTTTGCGGAACACCCCTATCTTCTAACCGACCTGGGAGTGAATTTGGTCTGGAGATTCATAGGTTATATTATTGTGAATGCCGTTAATTAAAAGTTGATTAATTTACTCACATAGACCTAAGTTAATAATGTGATTATAGACTTAGGCTAATACAATATAAGAGTTATATTGCTAGATTTAGGTAAATATTAGCCACATAAGATTAGGCCATTTGTGGCCCATAAATGACCATCTTTACCATCTAAGGTTAGGCCACATAAATCTCAATAGGATTGAGAGACTAGTGAAGAATGGACTTCTAAGCGAGTTTGAAGAAAATTATTTACCGGTTTGTGAGTCATGCCTTGAAGGCAAAATGAACAAACGACCATTTAGTGGAAAAGGTTATAGAGCCAAAAAGCCTCTGGAGCTTACACATTCTGACCTCTATGGTCGGATGAGTTATTGAGCCCGAGGAGGTTACGAATACTTCATCTCCTTTATAGATGACTATTCAGGATATGGGTACGTTTATCTAATGCATCGCAAGTCTAAATCTCTTGAAAAGTTCAAGGAGTACAAGGCTGAGGTTGAGAACGAATTATGTAAAACGATTAAAACACTTCGATCGGATCTAGGTGAAGAGTATATGGACACTGAATTCTAGGACCATATGATAGAACATGGAATTATGTCCCAACTCACAGAACCTTGTATGCCACTGCATAATGGTGTATCGGAGAGGAGAAACAGAACCCTGCTGGACATAGTTCGGTCGATGATGAGTTACGCTCATCTCCCTTACTCGTTTTGGGGTTACGCAGTGGAGATTGAGGTTTACATTTGGAACAGAGTTCCGTCGAAGAGTGTTTCTTATACACCTTTCGAACTCTAGAATGGTCGTAAACTAGTTTACGCCATTTCAGGATTTGGGGATGCCTTGTCCATGTGTTGGTGTTAAACTCGAAAAAGTTGCGACCTCGTTCAAAGTTGTGCCTCTTCGTTGGTTACCCAAAGGAAACGAGGGTTGGTCTATTTTTCGATCCTAAGAAAAATAGGGTGTTTGTGTCGACAAACACCACATTACTTGAGGAGGACCACATGAGGGATCATAAACCTAGGAGTAAGGTTGTGTTAAACGAAATGGACAGTTCATCAACAAGAGTTGTTGATGGTGCTAGTACGTCAACAAGTGTTGTTGATCCTAGCTCGTCTAGTCAAGAAAGTTCTCAAGAGTTGAGAATGCCCCGACGTAGTGGGAGGGTTGTGAGATAGCCTGAACGTTAAATGGGTTTGGCTGAAACCCAAGTTGTCATTGTTGGGATTTGTGCCGTAAACTTATGTAATTTTGATCAAATAAATAAAGAGTTATTTATTTTGATAAAATTATATTCTTGCTTTATAAATCTAATAAACTAAACTCCAAGGTTATAATATATCTTAAACATCAGTGTAGTAGACACTATTTGGATTATGTTCAAGATTATAACCTAAATGGTTTATGGTATAAGAATAAGGTTGGAAACCTTATTCTTGTAACACTATTGATGTGACCCACTTTGTAATTAGTACAAATGAGGTAATCCAACTCATTCATGTGGTTGACATGCGAGTGGGGGCATCTTGTATGAAGAGTTCATACAATAACGGACTGCAAATTATTAGTCTAACCAATATAACACCGTTAACAGGATAAAACTGATAATTTATAGATCATCATTAGTGACTCGACCTGAATCTTGAGTAAGTTAAAAACTCCTGCTTATAGGAGTTTGTCTTTAGACTAGTATGGGTGAGACTGCCCTGTACCCGACTCAATAAGCCTACCTTCTCAGAGACAGAACCTCGTAGGTAGCTGGGGACTTAACTATACAATGTGGAATTCACTCATTCCTACACTAAGGAATTAGATAGGTTGTTCCCTTAAGAACTGACTCCAAGTCTTGAACAACGGGGCCCCGCCCTCTAGCTGACTTAAGAGGGTATGAGTCTATGGTAGGACCTTAGACTTGTTGTTCATTAGAGGATCAGTGGTGCTTAAGGAACAAAGAGGTAATCACAGGGGTAAAACGATAATTTGTCCCAGCTATGATTACGAACAACCTGTGAAGGGTCGACTCATGGGTAATGATTATATCAATGCACACAATATAATCTACAGTGAGGAGAGTGCAACTACAAGTCTATAGTGGAGTGACTTGTAGTTAATGAATATTGATTAACTAGATCAAAGAGTTTGATCAGTTAATCTCACATCATTGGAGCTCATGAACTGTAGGTCAATTAGGTCCCTCCGTTGGCTGAACATGGTTATACTGAGGTTAAAGTTAGGAATGAAATTGAAGTGTTCAATTTCATACATGAGGTGTTACATCAATTATATGATATAATTGATATAATATATGGTTTTAATGAGAATTAGATTCACATATAAACCATATAATAGTGGGAGAATAAAAGAGGGATAGGATGGTAATTTCTATCTTATTTCCCTATATATATATAGTTGCATGAGATGCAACAAGAGGCAATCCAATCTCTTTGAGAAACCCTAGAGAATTCTCCCACATTGTGTTGGAAAGAGTTCCAACTACAATCTCACAAACATCTCATCTCACCTAAAAGAAATCCACCTTCCTCCCTCATATAGAGAACAACGGAGAAGATCCTGTGGTAGTGTCCGTGATTGCTCGGGTTCGTGTTGCTGAGATTGTGATTGTGGGAGAAGGAGCACTTGAAGAAAAGGTTCTTGAAAGGTATAATTCTTGTTGTCTATCTTGTAGAAATGCATGCTGAATCTAGTTAGAGTAGTTCTTGATTTTAATCCATGTAACTAAATTAAGAACACGCGATGTACAATCGCTTCTGCTGCCGGATTCGATCTCTTCAATCATACCTGATGATGACTGCGATGATTCATTAACCTATGATAGGGCAATGAATGACATTGACAAAGACAAATAGATTAAAGCCATGGACCAGGACATGGAGTTTATGTACTTCAATTCCATCTGGCAGCTTGTGGACCAACTAGGTGGGGTTTATTGTTTACAAGTTGATCTACAAGCGTAAACGTGGTGTAGATGGGAAGGTGCAAACCTTCAAAGCCAGACTTGTGGGAAAGGGTTTTACCTAGAGAGAAGGGGTTAACTATGATGAAACCTTTTCTCCTGTTGCCATGATAAAGTCTATAAGGATCCTTTTGGTCGTTGCCGCATATTATGACTATGAGGTATGGCAGATGGATGTCAAGACGACATTTCTGAATGGCAATCTTGACGAGACCATCTACATGGACCAACCAAAGGGGTTCATCGCTCAAGGCCAGGAGCAAAAGGCTTGCAGGCTTCAACGGTATATTTATGGACTGAAAAAAGCCTCAAGGTCTTGGATTATAAGGTTTGATGAGGCTATCAAATCTTATGGCTTTAATCAGAATCTTAATGAGCCTTGTGTCTATAAGAAAATCATCAATAACACTGTCGCATTTCTGATATTATATGTGGATGAAATCCTACTCATTAGGAATGATGTAGGTTTCCTTACCGACGTTAAGGAATGGTTGGCTTCGCAATTCCAAATGAAAGATTTGGGAGAAGCACAGTATGTTCTACGTATACAGATAGTCTGGAACCGAAAGAACAAGACGCTAGCCATGTCTCAGGCATCTTATATCGACAAGATGTTGTCGCGATATAAAATGTAAAACTCCTAGAACGGTTGCTGCCTTTTAGGCATGGGGTTCACCAGTCTAAGGAACAATGTCCTAAGACACCTCAAGAGGTTGAGGATATGAGATGAATCCCTTATGCTTCAGCTGTAGGGAGCCTGATGTACGCCATGTTGTGTACTAGGCCCGACATCTTTTTTGCAATCAGGATTGTCAGTAGGTATCAATCCAATCTAGGATTAGATCACTGGACAGCCGTAAAGGTAATCCTCAAGTATCATAGGAGAATGAGGAACTACATGCTTGTGTATGGAAGTGGGGATTTGATCCTTACAGGATATACAAACTCTAACTTCAAGACTGATAAGGATTCTAGGAAGTCCACATCGGGGTCAATGTTTACTCTTAATGGAGGAGTTGTAGTATGGTGAAGCATCAACCAGGGATGCATCACTGATTCCACGATTCAAGCCGAGTATGTTGTGGCTTGTGAAGCTGCTAAGGAAGCGGTTTGGCTGAGGAAGTTCATGTTAGATTTAGAAGCTGTTCCAAATATGAACTTGCCAGTAATCCTATTTTGTGACAACAGTGGTGCAGTAGCCAACTCGAGAAACCTCAGAGTCATAAGAGGGGCAAGCATATTGAACGTAAGTATCACCTGATACGGGAGATTGTGCACCTCGGAGACTTGACGGTCACGCAGATAGCTTCGGAGCACAATGTTACAGATCCGTTTACAAGGGCCCTCACGACTAAAGTGTTTGAGGGTCACCTTTGTAAGATCGTATGACAACACAAGAGGGGGGGTGAATAGGGTTGCTTAAAAAATAATAAACATTTTTTTTTAATTAAACGAGATTAATTCAATCTTAAATAATCAAAATAAGCACCTTAAAATTTATTGAAATATCGAACAATTTTTCTAAGCATGCAATCTACTTTAAAGAAAATAAATAGCAAAAAGTTAAAGTTAGAGAGATAGGAAACGACACCGAAGATTTTTATAGTGGTTAAGAAATCCCTACTCCACTCCCCAAGACGCTTTCTTGGGCATTTTACTGTGACAGTTCTCTTATGGGTGAGAACCAAACCGATTTTCCACTCTTTTTAAAGGTTCAAGAGTAAACCCCCAACCGATCCTTTTGCAGGTTCAGGATCCAACCTATATCGATATTTTTAAACTGGTTCAAGATCAAACCACTATGATCCTTTTGAACGGGTTCAGTATCAAACCACTACAAATCCTTTTTCGGGTTCAGGATTAAACCTCTACAAATCCTTTTCCGATTTAGGATTAAACCGCTCACTCAAAATCCCAAGGTGTACCCACACCTTAATACAACACCCAATTTAAAAGATAAAATACAAATCTCACAAAGAAACATCTCTCACAAGAGTAGATACACAATTTTAAGCTCTAAAGACACAATCTAATCTCTCATATAAAATTCTCTCACAAGAAGAATAGAAAATGATGTAACTTTGAAGAATAATCAAGAACATGGAGAGAAAATTTCAGCAACTTGGAGATGAGAGGTCTTTAAAATGAGAGGGAAAAATGATGTTTAAATAAGGTTTAAATTTAGGGTAAATTTTTGGCCATTGGATCTAGCTTAAGATGGATCGAGGGTAGAGGTAATTTGGGATAAAAATGGCAAAACATAGATTAAAAGAATAATTTTAAATTGTTCCAACGGTCTTAAAAAAATGGCCACGTGTGGTCATGTAATTCGTTCGCGTCATTGCAAAATAACAGTTTTTCACAATCTTGAAGGTCATAACTTTCTCGTTTGAAGTCCGATTTGAGTGATTCAAAATGCGTTGGAATCGTCTCTTCGAGCTCTACACTGTGGAGACTTTAAAACACTGAAATCATTAGTAATTTAAATATTTGTTATCATCAAAATATATGGTTGTATGATTGAAGTTCGTAAAGCTAACAATCTCCCCCTTTTTGATGATGACAAACTACTCAAGAAAAATATTCTCAAAGTAGAATGTGAACAATAATGTTGAAAGAATTTAATTTATAAACATTACATTTAATCACTAAACATCCATAGATTTTTCTAAGCAAATTCTCCCATTTTTGTTATCATCAAAAGATAACAATTAAAGACATAAACTCCCCCTCAAAATAATAATTAATAGATATATTTTTTTAAAAAATATTAATCAAGAGATTATGAATAATAAGTTAACTCAAACTTCTTAAATAAATGAAGTCAATCCATTTGAGTAAAAATGATCAAGAAATATCATCAACTCATCAAAACATATAAATTCATTATAAAAAAAGTACGTAAATCAATCAATCAATATCACCTTATAAAAATAACCAACATAATTTTTTTTTTATATATAAGAAAATGACTCCCCCAAAACATGTGGGTCATGTAATAAATGAACAAATAAATAAGTACTCCAAAAGTAATAACTCTCCTCTAAAAATAAATAATAAGCACAAGAGGGTTACATTTCAATAAAATAATTTGGAGAATCAATTTCATCAAATTAATTTACATATAAAGAGTATTCCCCCCAAAAAAATGCATTCTTCTTTTTATAAGCAACGATTAATAAATACCAAAAAGATAAATCATTCAAAGTGAATTCATCCAAGAATATAACTTTGCTCTGCACGATTTAATT
The DNA here is from genome assembly GCA_036507285.1 of Trichosanthes cucumerina. NCBI lineage: Eukaryota > Viridiplantae > Streptophyta > Magnoliopsida > Cucurbitales > Cucurbitaceae > Trichosanthes > Trichosanthes cucumerina. Next base: position 28,763,564 of record CM071842.1, on the reverse strand, counting down.
TTAGAAAGATCACGGTAATTCAATTTATCTCAAACAAATCATCAATATTTGTCAATTATAAAATACTCATTATTCAAGAAAAAATGATATAAGATAGATTAATAACATTCCTAGAGATCAATTTAATACTCATGAATATGTACTAAATTTTCATATCTATAAAAAGGTATATTAAGCAAATAAATCTCAAAGCAATCAATTTATCAAATCCAAATAAAATTCAAATATGAGATATCAAAATATTAAATGTTAGAAAATAAACATCAATTCAAATATTGATATCAAATAATAGCAAAATAACATCAATGTATATTAGACAATATATAAGGAGAATATTATCAAACAAATATAAGTATAGTAACATTTCAAAATGAATTATTATACCAAGTTTGAGCAAAATGCTAAAAGAAATTTAATAAAATAAATTATTTTTATAAACATAATCTCGCTTATGAAATTGAATTAAAAAAAATATTCTCAAGCATAAATTGAGCGCACAACCTTCTTAAAAGAACAACCAATATACACAATATAATTATCATTCAACAACATATTTCATATAAATAAATATATTAAACAAAAAAATTAACAAGATATCAATATGAGAGATAAAATGAGATATTAATTAACAATCATAATTAAAGTAATTTTGTTCAAGAAATGAAATATGTCAATAACTAATACAATAAAAAAAAATTTCATTTATGGGCAAAATAAATTGGAATTCACAACCAATAGGTATTCATGAAAAATAAACAATTTCAAGCACTCCCCCTACTAAAAGGAATTTAACAACTCTTTTTCATGTCTCATAATACTATTAAAGGAATCATCAAATCATAATGCTTTAAATGAGGTGTAAACTTTCAAGCTCATAAAGCATTTAAATAATTCAAAATATTTTCAAACTCAAAGACTTAATACTAATGGTAAGAGTGAAACTCAAACAAAAAAGTATCAAGTTAAGATAGTTAAAAAAACTTTAAAACAATTTTTCTTTCACAATTTAATAATAATAAACAAATTTAAATCAATTTCAATAATCATGCAATATGTAAATCACACAAGTTTCCAAAAAAGATTTAAACATCAACAATTGAATTATGAAAATCAACATGCAAACTATAAATAAATCAAATATTTCAAACAGTCAAAATAAATCAATTATTTGAGACAAATTTCAAATACAAAACAGTAATGCATGATATGTAATTCTATAAAACAAATAACAAACCAATTGGGAACAAGGACAAATCAAATTTAATTTTCTCAAGATTACATAATCTTGTAGTCTATAACTAGAGAAACTGTTATTTTATGCCAAGATCCAAATCCTATGTCTAACCAATTTTACATAAGTTTGAGGTAGTTACATAAAGTATATGAGCGATTTTAGGCAATTTAATTGGGCTGGACAGAATTGATATAAGTGCAGAAATTTAGTAAAGAACAACAAGAACACCAATATTTATAGTGGTTCGGTCATAAAACGACCTACTCAACTTGCAAAGGTGTAACGCCCCTACTTTTATAACATAAATTCCTAGGGACATTACTACTCATGCATGCATTCGAGGCCCTAACTGATTTTAAATAAGTAAAAGTTGATAAATAACAAAACAATTTAATTTGGGATCTCATGGAAATACAAAACGTTTACAATAAACATAACCAAGTTCGGCCTCTAGTCTCAAAACTCAATGTTACATAACGGAAGACAATAATCATTTAAAATTCTTTCTAAATCATTGATGCGGAATTCATGACTCGGTTCCCATGGTTTCATAGCGCATCCATGCCACTCGCACTGGTATGCTCTCTCCACTGCACTGAAAACATTTTAAAACAGAGAAAACACAACAAAGGTAGAGGATGAGTATTATAAAATACCCGATAAGTGGGGTCGGGAAATGCAAACACATGCATATGATATTCCTTCAAATCTGACTTTTAAACATGACTGTTAATCGTGACTTTTAAAATCATAAAACTTTCTGTAATGGGACCTAAAACTTTCTTTCATAAAATCATGACTTTTTCTCTTTGGCTATGCGTGGTCAATTGAGTCTACCTGAGTCTTTTCATTTTGAGTCTCTCACAGACCCTGTGAGAGTTTGAGTCCTCACTGGACCCACTGTAGGTTTGAGTCCCTCTGGACCCTATAAGTTTGAGTCCTCACAGACCCTATAAGTTTGAGTCCTCACGGACACTGTCGTAATATTGACCCATAGGGTCTCGATGCATGTTTTACCATGCATAAGTTCTCAGGAGACCAATTGCCCACACCTACATGACATGTTCATATACATACAATATGCATGAGGTCCCATTATTCAATCAGATATACCTATGCATTCATAATGATGCAACGATCATATAAATCATAAATCATAGCATGACTTTCAATCATAAATCATAAATGCGTTTGCAATTAAAATACGTATATATATCCAACACAGTGACAGATATGCAAGATCTCATATTACATAACTATACATGATTGTATCAAACTCGTTCCAAATACTTTGAAATCATTTCAGTTTGCCCCTCTCAAACCCTTAAATCTTTTGGATTCATCTCCAGTTAAAGAGTGAAATACTTTTCTAAGATCTGTCTTTAGATAAATCTTGAAGTTCGTTCTTTTTAAACTAATACTTTCGGAAACATATTTACTTCCCTTTTAAAATAATTTATACAAAAATCCCTTACCTTAGCATAACTTGAAACTCCTCAAGCTCCGATCCTAATTCAGTGTTCATCACACTCGTGATTAGTACGCCGGATCCCTAATTCCATTTCATCAATTCCTTAATTAGTTAACATAAGCATAACTTAGAGTCTACATCGCAATTAGTTGGAATATCGAGTAATAATCAAGTGAAATTACCCAACCGGAGGCTGAAAACGCACTCGGGGAATCAAAACAGGTGGATCGGGAAACAGCTCCGGCGAGCGGTGGCGCGTGTGGCCGGCCGGCGGCGCGTGTGGCGGCGCATGCGATGTCGGAGACTGCGCGTATCGGCGCGTGGAAGTCAGATTTGTGAACGTCGTGAGCCGATCTATTCAAAACCGATCTTGAAACTTCAAAAACCGATCGAAATCTGGACGAATCGCTCGAACCAAATGCTGAACCGGCGGCTGTTCCTCTTCCAGACGGTTGCGGCGCGTGGCGGTCGGCAGCAACGTGCTGGCTTCGTCTGATGTTGGACCGGTGGTTGGACTACCGGCGCCGAGGAGATCGACCGCCTTGCTCAGCCTCGCGACTCGGTGAAGACGAAGCGACTCGGCCTCGAACCATTGGCGGCTTCAACGAACGGTCATCTGCACGAGCGATATAACGACCGTCCGACGAGATCTAGAGAGAAGAAGACGGCACTTCTTCGGCTTCGACAGCGGCACGGCGTACGGCTTCACAGGGCGGCGACAGACGCAAAATCGACGGCCATGGCTTCGACGGCGGTGACGACGTGCAACAACTGTGGTCTGCAAGCAGGAGCACGTCGACGATTAGATGCCTGAGTCTTGCGGCTGGAGACGTTCGGTTCGACTACTGGCGTGGCTGCAGAAAGGCGAACGGCGGCGAGGTGGGGCTGACGGCCGCTTGTGAACGTGAAGAGGAAAGAAGGAGGTCCTCGTAAGGCGTGCTATGCAAAAGTAAAAGAAACCCTAATCTTCTTATTGCAATTTACAACAATGCCCCTAATAACTCCTAAATTACAAAAAGCCAATTTCTCTTTCTTTTAATCACAAAAGCCCTTATTCTTAATTAATTTATTCAAAGGTCTTTTAATTACACAAAATTCACCATTTGCAAGAATCTTTAATTAAATTGCAAAGCCCCAATAACCAATTAAATTTAATTCTTCCAATAAATTAATCCAAAACACGGCTACTTGGAGTTTTGGGGCGTTACAATCTTCCCTCCTTAAGAACTTTCGTCCTCGAAAGTTTCCAATCTCGCAATAGTTTTGGGATTGTTCATTCGTACATTCTCCACTCGGTTACGACGAGTCTTTGATCCGTATGCGAGAATTAACATTAGCTGCTTCTCAAGTATTACGCTAGCGAATTACGTGTCATTCAACGGTCTCATAACTTTAACTTGAGCTCCTTTCCTTCTATTGGATCTCTCTATTAAGGCCTCAATAACTAATATTTTTTTTTTTTTTTTGGTCATCTGTAACGGCTACTAGCATCTACTTCCAGGCATGACTTAATCGTTCGTCTAATCATTGTTTCCATAACTTTATCATTTTTCTAAGAGATGTGACTTCATTAAGGATGGAGTTAGCAACTTTATTCCACTGTTCACTACTCCCTACATCATTGGTTCTCGCTACTCCTAACGACATTTTAGTACACGTTGTACTGACAATCTCGCTCACGTATTTAATTAACCTTGGGCTTTCTATTGAAATTAATAACTCGTTGATAGCTTTAAGTCATGGTAGGAGTAACTCAACTTAGGAATCCTTTGGTTGTCGTGACACATGAAATGTTTCATACAACTCTGCCAATCTTACCACAAGGATGCTCCAAAAATTTCGGCAGCATAACGACATAACTACAACAATGCCAAAATTTTCTCTAACACCTGTTTGATAGAAAATGCACTTCTAAAATCAGACAACCAACCAGTCACACCTCCAAACTTCATTTCAAGCCTTACTCAGAGTTCAGAATTCACAATACATAGGAATGTTGGGCAAACAAATGTAAGTAGAACTCAATTCCCTTAATTGTAAACAATGACTCTTTAAAGACAAGAAAAACTAACAATCAGGTTACAACATCAACTTTAAAACAAACTTTAAGAGAGGGTAATGAAATCCTCTTTACTTACCCTGCTTTAGAGCCTAAACAATTATAGGTTATCGCATTAAGTGACAAAATTTTCATTGCAAGTTCTAGGAATTAGAATGACCCTTTTAAAACAAGTTATTCATGATACAACTCGTTCTCTATCTCTTTTAATCTTTCCTCGGCCTATGGCACAACGCAACAGTCATTCATATTACTCCCCTTTAAAAAAACAAATTCACTAACATCAACTTCGATACTATGCGCTCTCGCGAAAATGAAATTAGTCCTCTAAGACTCATTCTCCCATTACCTTCCAACTCCTTAGATATCATGCTCAGGTGATCACTCGATTGTAATGAAATTCTCTTATCACCCATAAGGTTGGACACTTTAGAATGGCATTCACTATATCCTTTAACTTTTCCTTCTCTTTTGTCGTGGAATCCTAACGTTCAGACTTTGAACACAAATACTTTACTTAACACCTCTAGACTTCGACTTTTCAAGAAATTTATAGTATTCCTCTTCCAAGGTTCTACTTACGGAACTTAGTTGTTCAACGTTCCATGGAAGGCTTTCACATCGCAATGTCCACTCTTTCCCTCTTTTGTCCAAACTAGCTCTTTTAATAGCGTGCAGTTGAGTGTCTAATCTTGACCAAATTGCTCTTAAGCCTTACATCTTTAACTCAAACATTTCCTTTCTAACACCAAACACCTAAGGTCACCTATTCGTCTCCTCTTAGCTCAACAAATTTCATTATGCGCATCTTTTGAAATTTACTTGGACACGTAACTCCTTGGTGACCATTCAACTACTTTCACCTCTTAGAACTTACTCTTCCCTCCTTTTGTCTAAAGCAATCCTTCCAAATTGTCCTCTCTGCCCTTCTTAGACTTGGTTTAACTGGAATGTCTCCAGCAACTTAATCACAACAATGTTTTACTCTTTTCTTGAGCACTAAATCCATCAAGTCTAATAACATCGTGGGTGTTCTAGCCGGGTCTCTATAACTCCATAATGTTCATAACGTAATTTGAAAGTTGTCTCGAAATATCTAATCCCTTATTCTTAGCGGGCACTAACTGGACCTCATATTCATCTTAAGGAACATTGTGCCCCTTGCAGCTGGTGGAATAGGTCGTTCATCCAAAGACGAAAATATTTATTTTTAGCAGCGACGTTCTTCCACATCTTCTAACCTGTGCACAAACGTAAAGATGCTTCTTTCTCCTTTACGAACAACACTAATACTCCTTAGAGTGCTATACTACTATTAACTCTTATATAAAAGTTCCTGTATCTATAACTTGAGTTCTTTTAACCTCACTGGAGCATTCGGTAGGAAGTATTAAAAGCTACCGCTGCCTCCACTTTAACTCCCTGCTTAAGTCTATCTCTCGTGTTAAGGATAACCTTAAAATATCAAACTTATTTTATCTAACGCCAAAGAATTGTTCCTCGTGCTCACTTACTTTAAACGTGACTTTCTCCTTTTAGTCTAATTGAGGACTCCCTTATCTACTTGTACCGTTGTAGTTCTAAGGTCGATTTCTCTAAAATCTCACTTAAGAACCATTAGTCTAACCTTTAAATGGAACCTTACAGTTTCATATTTCTAATGGTCGCTCGACCACTACCCCTGTACACTTTACTAATTGAAAGGAGTTCCTCAGCTTGACTGCTACCTAACGAATAAGAGGTTCAAGGCGCTTTCCTCTATTAACCAAATCCTCTCTTCTTAATCCTCTGATTGGGGAAAAGGAAACGTTATACCACGCCAGAATTCGAGGTTCATACTTCATAATATCTCTTTCATGTCATGCATACATATCTTGACCAAGAGGTGGAAAATTAGTGGCAAGGTTTCTTATACACATTCCACAAGCTTGAACACACGGGTGACCATGTGACTGTTGAAATGTGTACCAGGTTCTAGTGTCTAGATCATCCATTCTCTTATGTTCTCGAACTAGGATCCTAACTACTTACTTTTACTCCTCATACTTGTCTTTATTAAGTTCATTACGCCTATGGTAATACTTTTGAAAGTTCGTATCATGCCTATCTGCAAAAACACATTAACTGTGTATATCCCTGTAGCTTTCCTATCAGAGCAATGGTATAAATAAGATCGAAGGGTTTCAAGTATTTTTTTTTTAATTTTTTTTTATATTATTTTTTTTAAAGAAAAATTAATTTTCATTTCAACATTAACAATCTACTTTTCCCTTCACATCTCGAGCCCATTTTCAAAACACCCTTGCTCTCTTTACTTTTCAACTACTTGAATACCATAGTTATGTATTCACTTGAAGATAAAGGGACCTTATTTAGGAACCAACCAAGTCGAGAACTCCAAAGTGATACGTTTACTAAATCTCATACCCTTTTTATCTAATTGTTCCAGCATGAATGAATGAGACCACTAACCTCTTACCGAACACATTCAAACTTTGAACTTCTCGTGAGTAGTCTTAACTTTTATTATTGAAAACTATACTTAAGTACTCTAGTTTCTTAGCAACCTTTAACACTCTAACCTCTTAGATCTTACTCTTCACTCCCTTGGTCAAAGCGGACCTTTTTAACAACCCACAATATGTGTTTTATGGCTATAAAACTTCATTTTTTTTTTTTAGCGTAAACATTCTTAACTCAAACATTTTCCTTTCTATCGTCAAAAGCAGGGATCACATGTATTCTCTTTCCTTTCGGCGTAAAATCACGTCAACTTTACGACATATACGCATATAGATTCACATATAAGCATTTCCTTTATGCATTTCCTTTTCATAGACATATAGTTTAGCTCATACATTCTCATTCTTTCTTAGTTTGGAAATTCATCAAACTCGATTTTTTTTTTTTATATATAAAAATATCTTCACATAGAGTACTAAATTTTCTTTTCATGAATAAATAAAACTTTTAGTTCAAAGGCATACCTGGCGGTGACCTGGAGTTGCTACTTAGCCATGGGATACTTGTTGCTTACTCTGTAAGCGAGTCTACAAGACCTATAACCTTGGGCTCTGATACCAACTGTAACGCCCCTACTTTTATAACATAAATTCCTAGGGACATTACTACTCATGCATGCATTCGAGACCCTAACTGATTTTAAATAAGTAAAAGTTGATAAATAACAAAACAATTTAATTTGGGATCCCATGGAAATACAATACGTTTACAATAAACATAACCAAGTTCGGCCTCTAGTCTCAAAACTCAATGTTACATAACGGAAGACAATAATCATTTAAAATTCTTTCTAAATCATTGATGCGGAATTCATGACTCGGTTCCCATGGCTTCTGTAGCGCATCCATGCCACTCGCCTGGTATGCTCTCCACTGTACCTGAAAACATTTTAAAACAGAGAAAACACAACAAAGGTAGAGGGATGAGTATTATAAAATATCCAGTAAGTGGGGGTCGGGAAATGCAAACACATGCATATGATATTCCTTCAAATCTGACTTTTAAACATGACTGTTAATCGTGACTTTTAAAATCATAAAACTTTCTGTAATGGGACCTAAAACTTTCTTTCATAAAATCATGACTTTTTCTCTTTGGCTATGCGTGGTCATTGAGTCTACCTGAGTCTTTTCATTTTGAGTCCTCATGGACCACTGTAGGTTTGAGTCCCTCACAGACCACCCTGTAGGTTTGAGTCCTCACTGGACCCCTATAAGTTTGAGTCCCTCTGGACCCTATAAGTTTGAGTCTCTCACAGACCCCTGTAATATTGACCCATAGGGTCTCTGATGCATGTTTTACTATGCATAAGTTCTCAGGAGACCAATTGCCACAGCCTACATGACATATTCATATACATACAATATGCATGAGGTCCCATTATTCAATCAGATATACCTATGCATTCATAATGATGCAACGATCATATAAATCATAAATCATAGCATGACTTTCAATCATAAATCATAAATGCGTTTGCAATTAAAATACGTATATATATCCAACACAGTGACAGATCTGCAAGATCTCAGATTACATAACTATACATGATTGTATCAAACTCGTTCCAAATACTTTGAAATCATTTCAGTTTGGCCCCTCTCAAACCCTTAAATCTTTTGGATTCATCTCCAGTTAAAGAGTGAAATACTTTTCTAAGATCTGTCTTTAGATAAATCTTGAAGTTCGTTCTTTTTAAACTAACACTTTCGGAAACATATTTACTTCCCTTTTAAAATAATTTATACAAAAATCTCTTACCTTAGCATAACTTGAAACTCCTCAAGCTCCGATCCTAATTCAGTGTTCATCACACTCGTGATTAGTACGCCGGATCCCTAATTCCATTTCATCAATTCCTTAATTAGTTAACATAAGCATAACTTAGAGTCTACATCGCAATTAGTTGGAATATCGAGTAATAATCAAGCGAAATTACCCAACCGGAGGCTGAAAACGCACTCGGGGAATCAAAACAGGTGGACCGGGAAACACCTCCGGCGAGCGGCGGCGCGTGGCCGGCCGGCGGCGCGTGTGGCGGCGCGTGCGATGTCGGAGACTGCGCGTATCGGCGCGTGGAAGTCAGATCTGTGAACGTCGTGAGCCGATCTATTCAAAACCGATCTTGAAACTTCAGAAACCGATCGAAATCGGGACGAATCGCTCGAACCAAATCTTTGAACCGTGTTTGTTCCTCTTGGGGCACGGCTGCGGCGCGTGGCGATCGGCGGCGCGTCTTTGGCCGTCGATGTTGGACCGGTGGTTGGACTACGGCGAGGAGATCAAGCGCCTTGCTCACCTCGCGACTCGGTGAAGACGGCGACTTCGGCCTCGAACCATTGGCGGCTTCAGCGGACGGTCATACGCACGAGCGATATAACGGCCGTCCGGCGAGATCTAGAGAGAAGAAGCGGCACTTCTTCGGCCGGCACGGCGGCAGCGCGTCACGGCCGCAGGCGGCGGCGGCAGACGCAAAAAAATCGACCGGCCATGGCTTCGACGGCGGTGACGACGTGCAACAACTGTGGTCTGCAAGCAGGAGCACGTCGACGATTAGATGCCTGAGTCTTGCGGCTGGAGACGTTCGGTTCGACTACTGGCGTGGCTGCAGAAAGGCGAACGGCGGCGAGGTGGCGCTGACGGCCGCTTGTGAACGTGAAGAGGAAAGAAGGAGGTCCTCGTAAGGCGTGCTATGCAGAAGTAAAAGAAACCCTAATCTTCTTATTGCAATTTACAACAATGCCCCTAATAACTCCTAAATTACAAAAAGCCAATTTCTCTTTCTTTTAATCACAAAAGCCCTTATTCTTAATTAATTTATTCAAAGGTCTTTTAATTACACAAAATTCACCATTTGCAAGAATCTTTAATTAAATTGCAAAGCCCCAATAACCAATTAAATTTAATTCTTCCAATAAATTAATCCAAAACACGGCTACTTGGAGTTTTGGGGCGTTACAAAAGGTGTTTTAAGCCTTTGCTAGACAGTTTATTAGAGATATACGGGAGAATACAGAGTATTTACAGCATAATATCTAAAGATACATTTAACATTTAGGATTTAACAAGATTCAAAGATTTATGCCCAAAGAGAGACTACAACCAAACTTTATTCAAGATTGGGAGTCTAACAATCTTTTGGATTAAATCTTGAATCTAAACTAACTAGAAAGAAAATAAAGAGAGGGGAAATACAACCTTTGTGAAGAAAGATCTTTGAGGCTTCACGTTTGCAGCTTCTTCTTGGATCAAACAACAGTTTCGAATGCCTATTGATCGACACTGCAGTAACTCCTACGGCGAGCGACGACAACTGCAGCAACACCCACTCCAGTCGGCGACTTCCGACCGTTTCAAGGTGTGTAACAACTCCTCCGACAAAAAAGGGCACCTTCAGTTCACGCTTTTCTCTCTCTTCTAGGTGAACCCCTCGATTTCTTCCTCTCCCTTTTACAAGGATGAAACCCTCGATAAACAGCCCCAATCCAAGACCCCTCAAAAGTCTCCTTCTCTCTTCTTTTCTTTCTAATAAAAAAAAACCCTAATTTTAATGATAGACCCAAAACACACTTTTTCTTCTTTTCTCACTTAAGGCCCATACATTCTTTTATAATAACAAAAGGGAACAAATGGGTTTGGGTGATAGGAGATCAAGAAAACAGATTTTGGCTTCTCGAGCTTTGGGCCCAACGAAAATAATGGGTCTTTAAAATTAAGAGCTAAACCAAGGTCCAAAACATTTTAGATTAACTTAAAACATTAATCTAAAATTAATTAGTTTATGATAAGTTGAAACAAAAAATATAACAAACTCCACCTTGATTTCAATCTATCATAAACTAAGAAGAGGACCTATAATTAGTTCTAAAAAAAAAGATCCAGAATTATCCATGATCAAGCTGCAACATTCTCACACAAAGGTTAAATTTATCACAGGGTAATGCTTTAGTAAACATATCAGCAACATTCAAATCAGTAGCAACCTTTTTAACAGAAGCTAAACCATCAATGATGACATCTCTTACAAAATGATACCTAACATCAATATGTTTAGTTCTTTCATGGTGAGAATGATTTTTAGATAAATGTAGAGCACTTTGACTATCACAATGCACAGTCACAGAAACATTATCACTACAACACAATTCAGATACAATTCCCTTAAGCCACAAAGATTCCTTAATAGCTTCAGTTAATGCAATATATTCAGATTTAGTTGTAGATAAAGCAACTATAGACTGTAAACTAGATTTCCAACTAATTGTGCAATTGAACAATCGAAACACAAAACCAGTCAAAGATCTACGTTTATCTATATCAGCAGCATAATCAGCATCAACATATACAACAAGTTCAATATTCTTGCTATCAACTATATTTGCTCCACCATAAACAAGACATAAATTTGTATGACATGCAAGATACCTCAGAATCCACTTAACAACATTCCAATGTTGTTTACCAGGATTAGCAAGAAATCTACTAACAACACTAAGTGGATGAGCAAGGTCAGGTCTAGTACAAACCATGGCATACATAAGACTTCCAACTGTATTAGCATATGGAATATCATGCATTTCATCAATATCACTTGGAGTCTTAGGTGAATCATTAACAGATAGTTTAAAGTTCTTGCCAAAAGGAATACTAACCTTCCTACTATCATGCATGTTCAATCTTTTAACTAGTCTTGTTATATATTCATTTTGAGACAAATATAGTTTCTTCTCTTTTCTATCTCTAATAATATCCATTCCTAATATTATTTTTGCATTGCCTAAGTCTTTCATTTCAAACTCCTTCTTTAAGAGATTCTTTAACTTATTTATTTCATGCATGGTTTTGCAAGCAATCAACATGTCATCAACATATAAAAGCAAGTAAACAATATTCACTTCAGAGATTTGTTTGAAATACACACAACTATCATACTTACTTCTACAAAAGTTAATAGATAGCATATAGGAATCAAACCTTTTATACCATTGACGTGGAGATTGCTTTAAACCATACAACGATCTCTTAAGAAGACAAACCTTCTTTTCTTGTTTGGGAGCTTCAAATCCAGGTGGTTGATCCATGTAAATGGTCTCCTCAAGCTCACCATGCAAGAAAGCGGTCTTTACATCCATCTGCTCTAACTCAAGATCAAAGTGAGCAACAAAGGCAAGCAAAATTCTAATAGAGGTGTGTCTTACAACGGGGGAAAAAACCTCATCATAGTCTATACCCTCCATTTGAGTAAACCCTTTGGCTACTAACCTAGCCTTGAACCTAGGCTTGTTGTTTTCTAAAGGATTCTCTTTGACTTTATAAATCCACTTACAACCTACAGTTTTAGCTTTTAATGGTTTATTAACAAGAACCCAAGTTTGATTTTTAATGAAAGAATCATACTCTTCTTTTATTGCGGCCCACCACTTATCTTTATTTTCATTATTTATGGCCTCATTGAAAGTTTGTGGTTCTTGATTAATAAACTCATTAGCAAATAACTAGGGCATAGGATATAAGGTCGGCATACCCAAACCTAGTGGGAGCTACAATGGTTCTCCTAACCCTATCTCTAGTTAACTGATAATTTGTTAAGTCTTGACTATCCTCTTCCTCTTCCTCATTAGCAACTTCATGTGTAGGTGATTGATCTAAGGTAGATGGTGAAGCATCATGTTCTACTATTGGCTCATCTACTTGATCACTATGGGAAGTGGAAGGAGGATTAGCTACAACGGTTTCAGTGGAACTAGGTGGTCTTTTAGGAATAGACTCGATCTTTTCTTCTATATACCCCATTTTCCTTTCATTAAAGAAAACATCTCTACTTATTAGGATTTTTGGTGAATTTGGGTCTAGACACCATAGTTTATATCCCTTAACACCCTCGGGATATCTTAGGAAAACACATTTCTTAGCCCTTGGATCTAGCTTTCCCTCTTTTGAATGAGCATAAGCTGTCCCAAAGACCTTCATGTGTGATAGATCAGGGGGATTACCTTGCCAAAGCTCTTGAGGTGTTTTTAAATCTATGACAGTAGATGGGCTCCTATTGATTATATAACATGTTGTTGCAACAGCTTCCCCCCAAAAACTTTGAGGAAGTTGTGAATCAGACAACATGCACCTAACTCTTTCCATAAGGGTTCTATTCATTCTCTCAGTGCCCCATTTTTTGTTGTGGCGTCCTACACAATGATCAAGTGTCTTGCTATGCCTTTAGACTTAAAAAAATTTCTAAACTCATGGTTACAAAACTCTAGCCCATTGTCAGTCCTAAGTTTCTTAACTCTAAGGCCAGTTTGGTTTTCAATATAGGTTACCCATTCAACAAATTTATTAAAAGTATCATATTTATTTTTCAGAAGATAAACCCAAACTTTTCTTGTACAATCATCAATAATGGATAAGAAATATCTAGCCCCACCATTTGTGACAACTTTAGATGGGCCCCATAAGTCAGCATGCACATATTCTAGTTTTTTATTAGCAGAGTGACCACCCTTTCCAAATTTTACTCTTTTGCTTTTACCATAAACATAATGCTCACACATATCTAGGTGTACATTTTTTATGTTAGGAATTACTTGTTGTTTTATTAACTCCCTAATTCCTTGCTCACTCATGTGACCTAAGCGTTTATGCCAAAGGGTAATTTTGGAATTATCACTCTCTTTAACTAGATCACTTGACCCTACGACCGTCGAACCCTCTAAAGAGTATAAGATATCCTTAAGAAGCCCTTTCATTGCAACTAAGATGCCTTTCATGACTTTTAGAACACCACCCTCTAGCTTAATGGTGTACCCTTGCTTATCTAACATGCTAAGGGATATTAGGTTTCTTTTAACTTCAGGTACGTACCTAACTCCAGTTAGAAACCTAATATTTCCGTCATGAAACCTAAGGCGTACTGTTCCTTGACCTTCTACACTACAAAAGTGGCGGTTCCCTAACATGACTTTACCTCCCACACCGGTTTGGAAGTCTTCTAGCCATTCTCTATTAGGGGTCATATGGAAAGAACAACCTGAATCTAGGATCCAAGTGTCATCCTCTCTAGTGTTACTAACCATAAGAGAGTGGTTATACTCTTCACTAAGGTTTACTACACTAGACTCTTCTTTCCCTTTACCCGACGATTTTTTATTCCTAAGGTCAGGACAAAACCTTCTGATGTGGCCTTCTTTTTGACAATGATAACACCTCCTATTACTAGCCCCCTTAGACTTTGATCTACCCCTACTCTTGCTTCTATGTTTTTCCTATTCTCTCGATCTCCCTCTAACATTACAAAGTCTCACTATTAGACTTCTTGGTTTCTTTTAATTCTTGTTCTTTTACTCTAATGGCATTTAAAACAATTTCGGTGGACAAAGTATCCCTACCAAACTTCATAGCAGATTTCACATCATTATAAGATTTAGGCAAAGAATTTATCAGAACTACAACATGATTTTTATCAGAAAAGATTTCATCTATATTTTCCATTTCAGAAACTACTCTATGGAATTCATCTAGGTTATCTTTCATGTTTTTACTAGAGTCCATTTTAAAACTAAAGAAATTAGATTTTAAAAATATTTTTCTTGAAATTGATGCTACTTGGTAGGTAGATTCTAATTTTGTCCAAAGTTTAACAGCGGTATCTTCACTACGCATTTGTCTTATAATTGTATCAGACAAATAAAGGATTATAAAGGTGTGAGCTACCTTATTTATCTCTTTCGGTTTGGTGATTGTTGTTATCTTTGTCACGGAATATCCTTAGCCTCCAAAAGTGCATAATCGACCTTTTTTGTTGTGAAGGATGGCCAACATTTTGATCTTCCATAGACCAAAATCTCCTTTCCCATCAAACCGCTCCACCTCGAACTTGGTACTCATTCTGAAAAATGAGAAACAAAATTGGACAGCAAACTTTTCTTGAAATAAAAAAAAAATCAGAATTAAAGAATACTAAAAACTTAAAGATTCTTTAAACCCAAAGATTTTATTCAACAACTAAATTTTAATTCAACAAAGAATGCCCTAAAAAACAAGGATTGAAAGCTCTGATACCAAATGTTATTTTATGCCAAGATCCAAATCCTATGTCAAACCAATTTTACATAAGTTTGAGGTATTTACATAAAGTATATGAGCGATTTTAGGCAATTTAATAGGGCTGGACAGAATTAATATAAGTGCAGAAATTCAGTAAAGAATAACAAGAACACCAATATTTATAGTGGTTCGGTCATAAAACGACTTACTCCACTTGCAAAGGTGTTTTAAACCTTTGCTAGACAGTTTATTAGAGATATACGGGAGAATACAGAGAATTTATAGCAGAATATCTAAAGATACATTTAACATTTAGGATTTAACAAGATTCAAAGATTTATGCCCAAAGAGAGACTACAACCAAACTTTATTCAAGATTGGGAGTCTAACAATCTTTTGGATTATATCTTGAATCTAAACTAACTAGAAAGAAAATAAAGAATGGAGAAATACAACCTTTGTGAAGAAAGATCTTTGAGGCTTCACGTTTGCAGCTTCTTCTTGGATCAAACAACAGTTTCGAACGCCTATTGATCGACACTGCAGTAACTCCTACGGCGAGTGACGACAACTGCAGCAACACCCACTGCAGTCGGCGACTTCTGACCGTTTCAAGGTGTGCAACAACTCCTCCGGCAAAAAAGGGCACCTTCGGTTCACGCTTTTCTCTCTCTTCTAGGTGAACCCCTCGATTTCTTCCTCTCCCTTTTACAAGGATGAAACCCTCGATAAACAACCCCAATCCAAGACCCCTCAAAAGTCTCCTTCTCTCTTCTTTTCTTTCTAATAAAAAAAACCCTAATTTTAATGATAGACCCAAAACACACTTTTTCTTCTTTTCTCAGTTAAGGCCCATACATTCTTTTATAATAACAAAAGGGAACAAATGGGTTTGGGGAATAGGAGATCAAGAAAACAGATTTGGGCTCCTCGAGCTTTGGGCCCAACGAAAATAATGGGTCTTTAAAATTAAGAGCTAAAACAAGGTCCAAAATATTTTAGATTAACTTAAAACATTAATCTAAAATTAATTAGTTTATGATAAGTTGAAACAAAAAATATAACAGAAACAATAAACACAAATGTCAAACAATATATTTAATAAATATCTCATAGACATTTAATATATATAATAATCAATCAAATAGATTTAATACCAATATGGTAAATAAACAAAAATTCAATAATAGTAAATATCTTTAAAAAAATAATTATCATGTCAATCAATCAACAACAATAAAAATCTATTTTACCAATAAATCAAGAATGTGAAATTGAAGCTCATTATGAAAAAAGAAACATTCATCTATCCAAAAAAAAAATTAATAAGAAAATCATATCCAATTTCAAATCCACAAAAATATCACAATAAAACAAATAATAACCTTCCATTCAAACACTTAAAAAAAATCAATTTCAAATTCCAAATATACAACTTTCCAATAAAACAATTCAAGAGTAAATTCAAATTCAAATTAATTCAAAGATAATATTATAAAATATCTCAAATTAATTCAATAATCATTTAAAAGATAAAGTTACCAAATATGGATATTTCCTTTTGAAGCACCAAGAAATTTATGGAATTCCATTTAAATTTTGAATTGTTTCCTTTTGAAATTAAGTTATCTTTCGAATTTTGACTTTTGGAGCACACCTACAAAATAAAATTAGCAAGCAATCTTTGGTACCCATACTTGTTTGGTCCATGTAGGTAAGTCTCAATCTTTGGAACCCATATTTTTTTAGTTCCAATATTCATAACATCTATATCATTCGATTTAGGAAAATTATAACATGAATTTAATTTATGACCAATTTGCCACAAGAGAAACAATAGACATTTTGCATAAAATGTCCATTCACATAATATCTATGCATGTTCCCTTTTGCATAATTCCTTTTATAACTATTTTGGAAATTTTCTTTATAAGGAACATTTTTCTTTCCATAACCATTAATAACATTTTTCAATTTGTAGCAATTTGGTCTAATATGACCTTTTAATTCCACAATAATGACATGTAGGAACAAATTTAACATTATTTACAAATTTAGCATTATGCAAAAAATTAGACTTAGCATGAGAATGTTTTTTCAAAAATTTTGATACACCATAGTTATACATAAATTTTGGCACATCATGCTGATGCACATGATTTGGTGTATTATGCTTATGCACATCACATTTTGGTAAAATATTAGGCAAAATATTATTAGACATAGAAGATGATTTGACAAAAGTAATTTTAGAACTAGATGGAGTAACACACTCCTCAATATAACCAATACCTCTTTTTTCATTTAAAGGTTTGCCCATTTCAATAATTTTATCTAATTTCTTTTCACCTATTGTCAATTTCTTAATAGACTTTTTGGCACAACTAAACTCATTCATAAGATTTGACTATTTTTCTCTTAGAGTTTTAACAAGTTCATGTAATTCAAAGATATCATGATCAAAAAATTTAATCTTATCTAGTATAGCACATCTTTCTTCATCACATGAATTCTCAACATCATCATGTTTTACAACATTATTGACATTTAATTTCAAGCATGTATTTTCCTCAACTAATGACTTATTTTCAATCATTAAAGCATTCAAGTCACTTTTCATTTCTAAGAATGATGAATTAATTTTCTCATGTTCTTCCTTCACACTACTAAGCTCATGTAATAATTCATTATTTTCATAAGCTAATTTAGAGTTCTTCTTTTTAAGAGAAAAATATTTAGTCCCTACTTTTTCAAATTCATGCTTAATTTCATTATAGGCATCCATAAGCTCATCATAAGAGGGATTTTCATTACTTACCTCTTCGTCGTCAAATCCGTCGTCGGTGTGAGCCATCAAACACCAATGTGATTCCTGCAAAACTTCTTTCTTTGAGTTATGACAATTTTCTTGATTTCTAATTTTAGAAATTTCCTTCACATCAAGAAAATCATTAGAAATATAAGATGGAAATTCAATCAAATCATAATTAACTCTAATATTTGTCATAAGCTCAAACAATTAAGTTTTCAAGAAAGGTAGTTTTGAAAAATAATTTAAGGAAAATAGTTTTTGAAAAAAAATCTTTCAAAACAGAACACTTTTTCAAAATTTTAATTTCAAGGAAAAAGTAATTTTCAAAAAGTTTCTTCTATACAAAATAATCAGAATTAAAAAGTTAAGAAGAAAAGTTTTTAAAAAGTAATTTTCATGAAAAATAATTTAATAGGGAAAATAGATTTTAAAACTCAAATTTTCAAGCTTTTCTTCCAAAATTGAAAAAAAATCAGATTAAAAAAATAAAATAGTTTTTCAAATATTGAAAACAAGATTTTAAAAACCTTTTTTTAACAAAAAATTGAGCTACCCACTCGGATACCAATGGTAGGATCGTATGGCAACACTAGAGGGGGTGAACAGGGTTGCTTAAAAAATTATAAACTTTTTTTTTTTTTTAGTTAAACTAGATTAATTTAATCTTAAATAATCAAAATAAGCACCTTAAAATTTATAGAAATATAGAACAATTTTTCTAAGCATGCAATCTACTTTAAAGAAAATAAATAGCAAAAAGTTAAAGTTGGAGCGATAGGAAACGACACCAAAGATTTTTATAGTGGTTCGGAAATCCCTACTCCACTCCCTAAGACACCTTCTTGGGTATTTTACTGTAACAGTTCTCTTATGGGTGAGAACCAAACCGATTTCCCACTCTTTTTAAAGGTTCAAGAGTAAACCCCCAACCGATCCTTTTATAGGTTCAGGATCCAACCTATATCGATCTTTTTAAACGGGTTCAAGATCAAACCACTATAATCCTTTTGAACGGGATCAGGATCAAACCACTACAAATCCTTTTTCGGGTTCAGGATTAAACCTCTACAAATCCTTTTCCGGTTTAGGAATAAACCGCTCCCTCAAAATCCCAAGGTGTACCCACACCTTAATACAACACCTAATTTAAAAGATGAAATACAAATCTAACAAAGAAACATCAAGAGTAGATACACAATTTTAAGCTCTATAGACACAATCTAATCTCTCATATAAAATTATCTCACAAGAAGAATAGAAAATGATGTAACATTGAAGAATAATCAAGAATGGAGAATGTTGGAGAGAAAATTTCAGCAACTTGGAGATGAGAGGTCTTTAAAATGAGAGGGAAAATTATGTTTAAATAAGGTTTAAATTTAGGGTAAATTTTTGATCATTGGATCTAGGTTAAGATGGATCAAGGGTAGAGGTAATTTGGGATAAAAATGACAGAAGAAAGATTAAAGGAATAATTTTAAATGGTTCCAACAGTCTAACAAAAATGATCACGTGTCGTCATGTAATTCGTTCGCGTCATTGCAAAATAACAGTTTTTCACAATCTTGTTTTGGTAATAACTTTCTCGTTTGAAGTCTGATTTGAGTGATTCAAAATGCGTTGGAATCGTCTCTTCGAGCTCTACACTGTGGATACTTTAAAACACTAAAATCATTAGTAATGTAAATTTTTGTTATCATGAAAATATATGGTTGTATGATTGAAGCTCGTAAAGCTAACAACCTTGAGAGTCTAGGTCTACAAGTGCTTCCTGGCTAGGGCAAGTGGGGGTATTGTAAAAAGGTAGTCAATGCCCTAGTTTATTATATTACTTTTATGTATTACTTTACATTTGGGAAATGTATTATGTACTCCACTAGCTTAGTTCAAGTGGGAGTTTGTTGGGGTGTATGCCCTAATCTCGTGTAGTTTGTAATACTTATTGATTTAATGAATAAAAGTTATTTATTTATCCAACTTTCTATCTCGTATTTTATCAACTTAGTCCAATAAATTAAGCTCCAGGGTCATATTATTTGAAAGAACTTAAACGATGTGTAGTGGACACACGGGGAGGATCACGTTTGAGTTATTGACCCGAACGGTCTACAGTATACGGATAGGGTTGGGAACCTCATCCTGGTAACACTGTGGATGCGACCTGCTTTGTATTAGATACAAACGAGTTGATCCAACTCGTTCACGTGGTTGACATGCAAGTGGGGGCATCCTGTGCAATGAGATTATACAAGACCGGACCGTGAATTATTAAACCTAATGATGTAACATCGTTAACAGTATAGGACTAATAACTTCGTAGATGACCATTAGTGACTCGTCCTTAATCCTGAGTGTGTTACGAACGCCTGTCTGCGAGTGTCTATCCTTTGAGTAGTATGGGTGAGGGTGACCTAAGTTGCTTCCCCAATATGGCTATCATCTTGGGGACAAGACCACGTGGGGAGCTAGGAACTTAACTACGCAAGAAGGAATTCACTCGTTCTCGAGATTGGGAAACTAGAGGGGTTGTTCCCTTAAGTGTTCTCTCTAAGGCTTGGACAATGGGCACCCACCCTCTCACTGGCCCGAGAGGGATGTTGTTTATGGTTGGACCATGCAACAAAGTTGTTCATTAGAGGAGTAGTGAGACTTAAGCAGAAAAGGGTAGACAAAGGAGTGAAGCGGTAATTTGACCGAGTTGTGACTAACGAACAACCTTTGAAGGGTCGATCATGGGCATTGGTTAAATCGATGAACACAACTTTTCCTACAGTGAGGAGAGTGCAACTACAGGCTTTAGTGGAGTGTTACTGTAGTTAATGAATGTTGATTAATCGAGTCAAAGAGTTTGATCAGTTAATCTCGTATCATTGGACCTCGTCATCTGTAGGTCCATTAGGTCCCTCGGTTGGTTCAAAATTGACTAAATGAGGGTTTAAAGTTTTGAGTAGATTTGAAGTATTCAAATTCATTAAAAGGGTATTTATGTCATTTATATGTGATATAATAGACACAATATATAGTTTAATGTGAATGAGATTCATAATAAACTATAGTGTAGCCTAATTATTTAATTAAGGCTAATTTGGAGAAATTGATTCGAGAGAAATTAAATTGAATATGATTAAATTTAAAATTTCACAATTATGCAAATGTGATTTGTATAATAAGGTATGGGATACCTTATATTATGTGATATGCAAATATGATTTGCATATTATATAGTTGTTGTAAAATTATAAATGGTGGAGATTTTAACTCCACCACATGACATTATAAATAGGTGGAATGTGAGACATTCCATAAGCTTGTTTCTCATATTTTGGAATTTCATCCAAAAGAGAAAGCTTGTTTCTCATACCTTATATTATGTGATATCCTGAGCAGGTTACGAACTACTGTTTGCAAGGGATTGTCCTTTGACTAGTATGGGTGAGAGTTGCCCGAGATGCTGACTCAATATGCCTACCTTCTTGGAGACAAGACCGAGCAGACGACTGGGGACTTAACCTACCAAGAAGGAATTCACTCCTTCCCGCCTATTAGGGTAAGTAGATGAATGTTCCCTTAAGTGGTGTCTCCAGGACTTGAACAAAAGGGTCCAACCCTCTCATTGGCCCGAGAGAGACATCTGTTTATTGGTGTTGTGCAAAAATTCACTACGCAAGCACATGCAATCGTAGGTAGTAGATGGTAAACAAGGTCGATCCCACAGGGACTAAGGTTAGCAGAAATGATAAAATTAAGCATGAACTACTAAGCTTAAAACTAAATTAAAGAACACAAGTAAGCATGCGAAACGTCTAGAAACATGCACCAAAACAACCACTAAAGCAAAGGAGACTTAAAAAGACAAAAAACTAACTTAGAGCAAATGATTAAGATGCTAAACAAGTGATAAAATTGTTAAAACAGAGGGCTGGAATTTTTGGGAGGTAGTGGTTGTTTTTGTTGTTTTGAATTGACAATGCTGCAACATTTATCTCCACAATGTTATATAGCAGGAAATTTTATGTTAAAACCGACCCGAGACTTCCTGAACTCGATTTTCTCACCTTTAACACAGAGTTAAGCATATGTCTATGAAAACCCAATGCTAATGGACATTGAAAAGACCAAATTCCCTAAAAACACAAGTTTAGAATGCATGTCTACACCCTACAACTTCTCTCCATGAGAAGCCACTTGCTCCATTTATGTTAATCTACCTATTCTTAACCTTTTCAATATTAAGAACAAGCTAATTTCCTATTTAAGGTGATCAAACTCAAATAAGAACTTACAACAAACACCACAAATGGAAATATAACTTCATTCAAGTGCATTAAATCCAAAAAGTTCAAACAAACCACGTTTAACCAAAAATTCCAGCCCAAACACACTTAGCCCATAACTTAAAGTCTGCAAATAAACCTCAATAAATCAGTAAACAACAACATAATGAAAGGTTTAATGAAGGTTCACACCTAAAAGGTTTCAAAAGTATGCTAACCTAGCTAAAAGCTTAAGAAAACTTAGGGAAAATGAAAAATCAACAATAACAACAGAATAACAACAATAAAACGAGGGAGAGAGAGTGGGAGGTGAATGATCTTCTTCTTCTTCAGCAAAGAAGGCTCTCCATGTAACGCCCCTACTTTTCTATGACTAAACTCTTAGGGACATTACTACACATGCATGCATTTATAGGGCAAGAGATAAAAGATCTTAAAAGAAAACCTCCAACTGAAATAATTTGTCTTTAGGGATCCCAAATAAATCATTCAAAACAGATAAAAGGAGCAGTTTAGCATGGCCTGTTTAAAATCTGTAAAGTGAATTTAAACCTCCAAAAACATAAAGGAACAACATCATTTATAAAAGAAATATGCGGAAAAACATGTCTAATCCCATGGTCCTAGCAACGCGCCTCCGTCACTCGCCCTGCACGTCCTTAGCCTTACCTGAAAAACATTTTGAAAAGAAAGGGTGAGTATTGTAAAGACAATACCCAGTAAGTGACCTCGCTACCGAGGTTTGGGATATGCATACACATACAATCATGACTTTTAAACTTGTTCGAAATTTACATGTGCGGGACCTAAAACTTTCTCATATTGTCAGGTCTTTAATCCATGACTTCCTTTTTATTTGTGTGGCCGACTGGTCATCCTGAGTCATTTCATTTTGAGTCCCTCACAGACCCCTGTAATAATTTGAGTCCCTCACAGACCCCTGTAATAATTTGAGTCCCTCACAGACCCCTGTAATAATTTGAGTCCCTCACAGACCCCTGTAATTTGACCCATAGGGTCTCTATTGCATGTTTGACCATGCACATAATGCTCTCAGGAGACCAATGTCCACACTTTTCATTAATTCGTTTCATGACATACATAACATGCATGAGGTCCCATCATTCATCATGACTATAGTGCACATGCCACAACCATTATCATTAATATGCAAATCATGACTTTTCACATCAGATAGGCGTAATACTCGCGTAAAAAATCATGCAATATTCTCATAGATACACTGTACTATCCTCACATGAAATCTTTGGAATATCCTTACATAAAATACAAAGACATTCTCGCATAAAATACTAAATTATTCTCGCATAAAAATCATTAAATCCTTTTAAGTAAAATATCGTACTAATTTCACATAAAATATTGAAGTTCGTTTTCTTTAATCCCATTTAAAAGATTCGGCACAAGGTCCCTTACCTTAGTTCTGATTTCGCTCCCAAAACTTAACCGAACTCCTTGACTACACTTCCTTTAGTAGAACCTGAACCGCACAACAATCCGAAATTATTCTCTAAACTTACACCGATTCTATAAAGTAAAGATACCTAATTTATGTTCATAAGGTTTCGTGTTCCGCTCACCTCAAGCTCAGCGCGACAACCTAGTATCCCTTAGTTCGCCTCGACGTTTGACCTTCAATTCCGCTCCATCCTTGATCCCTGAAAGTTGTGTTCAGAACCGTGGCCTACGTTCTCGATTTAACGTTTTAACCTTCAATAAGGCGCGTAACCATCTTTTTCAAACCTGAAAGTCAACACAAACACTCACCGGCCGCAACTCTCGCCAGAAGAAGATATCATTGGCGGCGTGGTGATCGGCGGTGAAGCTGGACGTCGACGGCAGCAACTTCGTGAATCCCGGCACAAGGAACGACACGGTTGGGGTCCTCTTCGGCTGCAGCTGGTTGATCAGACGCGCGGCTTCTCCTCGTGAACGTGAGTTTGGTCGGCGGTAAATGCGAACAGAGCGATCCGCGAGCGGTGAAGACCCACTTGTAGAACGGCGGCATGCCGCACGGATTTAGTGGGCTTCGACCGACCGGATTCGTGGGAGGTCAGAATTTGGCGCACTTGACGGAGCGGCAACTCACGAGCGGCCTTGTGGGCGGAATGCGCGAGACGTGGTCTTCGCTTTCGCGTGTTTGGAGCTCCGCGAAAGCTGCGGTGGCGCGACTGGCGTGTTTCATCGCAAGGCGGCGGCGCGCACTCGACGGTGAAGAACTACGGCTCGGACGGCTGGAAGGCGCTTGTGCGTGGATCTGGTCGGCGGTAGGGCAACAACAAGTTGTCTAGGGTTTAGGCTAGGGCAAAAATAGGAGAAGAAGGAGAAAGATAGAGTTAGGGTTAGGGTTTGATACAAGGAGGAGGAGAAGGTGTTGTTGGGCTAGGGTTTTCTTTTAACCTTTCAATGATAATGAGCTTATATACCATCCATTTAGGTCAAACCAAGTGCTATTTATCACCCTAATTTAGACATTAATCACCAAAATGCCATTGCCACTTTCTTTTTCTTTTAATTTCAACAAATAAAAATCTAAAGGAGAATATTTGGCTTAAACTAAGTAAAATCAAGGACTCATTAACACCGAGCTTGATGAAATTCACCAATTCACTAGGCACACACAGGTTGAAAGGACGCTAAATAAAATAAATAATTAGTACCTGTGGTCGTGGTCGTCACAATCTTCCCTCCTTAAGAACTTTCGTCCTCGAAAGTTCCTATTCTTGAAATAGTTCTGGATATTTAGCTCGCACTTCTTCTTCTCGCTCCCAGGTAGCTTCTTCCGTGCGGTGGTTTTGCCACAACACTTTAACTAAAGTGATCTCACGGTTCACGGAGGGTCTTTCGATCTCTTGCAATAATGCACTGGTGCGTTCGCCATAACTCGGATCTTCTCGCTAGCGCGCAATGGTTCGAAGTCTACGACGTGTGGTGGTCCGAACGTATTTCCTCAACATGGAGACATGAAATACGTTATGAGCTCACGACAGGAAGGCGGCGGTGCGATCAGAGAGCCACTACACCAATCCTCTCTAAAATCTCAAATGGTCCTATAAAACGCGGACTCAACTTCCCTTTTCGCCCAAACCTTAGAATCCCTTTCATTGGGGCAACTTTAAGAAACACGTGGTCCCCAACTTCGAATTCTAGGTCCCTTCGCCTCGAATCGGCATAACTCTTCTGTCTGTTTTGGGCGGTCTGCATCCGCGCCCTAATCTTTTGTACCGCATCATTTGTGACCTGTACCAACTCTAGACCCAATAACTGGCGTTCACCAACCTCCTCCCGAAGCGGGAGTTTCGCAACGCGTTTTCCATAGAGAGCTTCAAATGGAGCCATTCCGATGGTCGATCGATAATCATTATTGTAAGCAAACTCCATCAAATGCAAATGAGTGTCCTAACTACCGGGAAGTCTAAGGTGCAAGCTCGCAACATATCTTCTAATATCCTGGTTTAAACGCGTTACATGCGCCCATATCATGCTGTGGATGAAAAGTCGTACTAAAGTTCAACCGTGAACCTAACGCTTCACGTAAACTCCTCCGGAAGTTGGAGGTGAAACGTGGATCCTCATCAGAAATAATCTTGACCGGAATCCCATGCAAACGGACTATGTCTTCTGTAAAGCCGCGCCCACCTATCTCGTAGAATAGGTGGGTTTCACGTATGAAATGTCTTGACTTGGTTAATCTGGCCCACTATGACCCAAATTACCGAGTAACCTCGTAAGGTTCTAGGCAATCCGACTATGAAATCCATAGAGATCTCCTCCCATTTCCACTTTGGGGTACATGTAAAGGTTGTAGTAATCCTGCGGTCTCGCGCTAGGTGCCTTCACTGCCGACAAGTCAAACACTTGCCGACAAACTCGCTACGTCGCGCTTCATGTTACACCACCAAAATGGATCAATTTCAGATCTCGATACATCTTGGTACCGCGGGATGCATAGAAAATGGTGAGTTGTGGGCTTCGCCAAGATCTCGATTTTGATTTGTCATCGTCGCACACATAATCGTCCTCGAAATAGTAATCCTCCATCGAGGATAGGGAAAACTCTGTCAACTCACTGCAGATTATCTGCAGTAAGTTTTTCCACTAAGCGAGGGTCTCCTCGCTGAGACTCAACGATGCGTTGTCTCAAGGTTGGTTGTACAGTTAATCGAGCTAATCGAGCCGTGGTCTTTCCTACTAGTCATCGCAATTTCGGCTCGAGCAAACTCGCTGCTGTAACTCTGCTCTGTCAAGAACTCGTCTTTGAAGTATGCGGCGGCTTCCATCGAGGGCATCGGCCACGACATTAGCCTTAGGGGTGGTATTGTATGTCAAAATCATAATCCTTCACTAATTCCAACCATCTGCGTTGCCTCATGTTCAATTCCTTCGGGTGAGCAGATACTTGATTTTTATGATCTGTAAAAATCGAATTTTCTCGCCATACTGTGTAATGTCTCGGATGTTTAATGCAAAGACCACCGCCTTTGCTAGTTCCAAGTCATGAGTTGGATAGTTCCTCTCGTGCGCCTTCAATTGTCGGGATGCATAGGCTATTACTTTACCGTCTTTGCATTAGAACACAACCCAAACCTTTCTTAGAAGCATCATCAGAAACCACAAAGCTCCCTGTTTCCTCGGGAATTTGTAAGAATCGGGCCGACACTAATCATGCACTTGAGTTCCTGGAAACTCGCCTCGCAAGCATCATCCCAAACAAATGAGTTTCCCTTGCGCGTCAGCTGAGTCATGGGCATGGCTATCTTGGCGAAGTCCTGCACGAAACGTCTATAATAAAACGCAAGAAGAGAAAACTACGTACCTGCATAGCGGTGGTGGTGACGAGGCACCGTGGTGACGGCCTCCACTTTTTTTGGCCGGGTCAACAGAGACTCAAACCGGACACCACATGCCCTAAGAAAGATACATGTGTCGAGCGTAATTCACACTTGGAAAATTTTGCATATAACTTATTCTCTCTCGGCGTGAGTAAAACTTTTCTCGGTGCATTTCATGCTCTTCATCACACACGAGTATATATCGGTATATCGTCGATAAACACAATCACGAACGTATCTAGAAACTCTTTGAATAGACGGTTCATCAAGTCCATGAAAGCGGCGGAGCGTTGGTCAAACCAAACGGCATCACCGTGGAACTCGTAATGCCCATAACGTGATCTCGAATCTTTGTTTTAGGAATATATCTCTTCACCGATTCTCAATCGATGGTAGCTCGATCTCAGATCAATCTTGGAGAACACTGTTGCTCCCTGCAACTGATCGAACAAATCATCTATTCTGGGAAGAGGGTATTTATTCTTGATCGTAACTTTATTCAACTCCCTGTAATCTATACACAGGCGCATGGATCCGTCTTTCTTTTTCACGAACAACAACACAGTGCTCCCAAGGCGTAAACGCTAGGCGTATAAAACCCTTGTCCGAAGAAGTCCCGCAATCGTAGTTTCAGTTCTTTCAACTCTGCCGGTGCCATTCTGTACGGTGCCTTGGATATCGGAGTCGTCCCTAATTCCAATCCGATGTTAAAATCTACCTCTCTGACCGGAGGTATTCCGGGGAGGTCCTCGGGGAAAACGTCTGTAAATTCATTCACCACTGGTACCGATGACACAGAGATCTCCGTGCACCTTGCATCTAGTATGCAAGCTAAGACGCCCCAAGCTCCCCGATGTAATAACTTTCTGGCCTTAAGGGCGTGAATTACCTTAGGCCTACTCGTTATCGTGCCTCTCGAACTCAGTAGTCGTGTTGGTTGGTCGGAGGAGTAAACACTACCTCCTTCCTGAAACAATCAATGCAAGCATGGTTCTGCGCTAACCAGTCCATGCCCAATATCACATCAAAGTCAGACATGTCTAAGACTACTAGATTTACTGTTAACTCATGGTCTGCGATGGTCACACTACCATCCTTGACTTTCATAGTGGCTAACAAATTTATCCCCGCAGGAGTGGAGACAGACAGAGCATACTGTAACTGTTCTAGTTCTAACTCAGCTTGACTTACAAAGGATGCAGAAATAAAAGAGTGTGTAGAACTGAATCAAATAATACAAAGGCAAGGTGCCCAAGTAATGGAAGTGTACCTGTAACCACCGAACTGAGCCATAGATGTTTTTTCTTGGTGCATGCATAAGCTCTTCGTTGATGTATGACAAAGCTTTTCTGGTGATCCCACTATTGATAACCCGAGGTTGGCTAGTCTTTGGCTTGACTCGGCAAATTTATTAGCTCTGTGCCCTTCTTTTCCCACATCCAAGCACACTCGGACCGGGCCAAACACTTACCCAGTCTTTCGCTACCACGGTCTTTTGCACCGTGGCTTATCTCCACCGTTATTTCCCCCGTTCGTTGACTCGTGGTTTCGACTAAACCCGCACGAAAATGACTCGGTCTATACGGTGTACTGCTGGGACGCTGTGAGCTCGAATTTAAATTTGGTCCCACTTCCTCTTATGATTTGCCATGGGCCATCCCGGGTTAACCACTACCGCCAGGCGATCGCATACCGCACACCCAAATCAATTCCGCTACTCATCGCGGAGGCAAAATCAGGAGGTGCTAGTGCTTGAATGAAGCCTCGAACATTCTCATCCCAGTCCCATAATGAAGCGCTCTGTTTTCTTTGCCTCGTGGTCACCACCTCTGGGGCAAAGCGAGACAAACGGTGAATTCCCTCTCATACACCTCCACCGCCTCCCGCTCGCCAAGCTGTAAGAATTCACTCGCCGCTTCGTAACGAAATGAGTGCAGCAGGTAAAATTTCCGCCGTAACGCTTCCTTAAACAGATTCGTGTAATTGTTTCTCCGCTAGCGACAATGGTTCCCGGGCGGACTCCCACCATAGATAAGCGTCGTCTCTCAAAGATAAAGGTAGCACGGGACACCCTCTCGGTCCTCGGGGCAATTCATCACCTGAAAATGGTCTCAATGGAGGGCAAACACCACAACTCACCACGGTGGGGTCACTGGAAGACCCATCGAAAGATCTAGGACCATACTTCACGAAGTCCTTCGTATCGAGACTCAGAGTTGCATCGTTTCGCCCCTGATTTACTTGGGCCAGCTGAGTGGCTACTGTACCTCGCACTAGAGTCTGCATAGCCTCTACCATCATAGTCATAACGTTAGTGTTCCCTTGATCTGCCACCGGAGCGATCGCGGTGTGCATTTTCTGGCGACCAGCCGGTCCCGAGGAGGTCTCGTGCGGGTGGAGCAACCTCTTCCCTGCTCCAGTGGTAATTAGGCCATGCTGGCGTCAACGTTTCTCCCTTGCCCTCCGGCCCCCTACCACGACCCCTACCTCTCCTCGACCTCTAGGTGGCATTTTGTCGATACTACAACAACACAGAGTTTCTAACCCGCCATTACTTTCTAACTACGGATAGGTTCACCCTTAGGGTTTTAAGTTCATGTATATGCATAAAACAGAATCACATCATAATCATTTACTTAATTAATAAAATACCAGAACGTACCTGGCGGTGACCGGAACGCGTTGTTCAACCATGGGAACTACTCTGTGCTTACTCTGTAAGCAAGTCTACAGAACCCTTAAACCTAGGGCTCTGATACCAACTGTAACGCCCCTACTTTTCTATGACTAAACTCTTAGGGACATTACTACACATGCATGCATTTATAGGCCAAGAGATAAAAGATCTTAAAAGAAAACCTCCAACTGAAATAATTTGTCTTTAGGGATCCCAAATAAAACATTCAAAACAGATAAAAGGAGCGATTTAGCATGGCCTGTTTAAAACTGTAAAGTGAATTTAAACCTCCAAAACATAAAGGAACAACATCATTTATAAAAGAAATATGCGGAAAAACATGTCTAATCCCATGGTCCTAGCAAGCGCGCCTCCTCACTCGCTCGCCTCGCACGCCCTTAGCCTTACAGAAAAACATTTTGAAAAGAAAGGGTGAGTATTGTAAAGACAATACCCAGTAAGTGACCTCGCTACTGAGGTTTGGGATATGCATACACATACAATCATGACTTTTAAACTTGTTCGAAATTTACATGTGCGGGACCTAAAACTTTCTCATATTGTCAGGTCTTTAATCCATGACTTCCTTTTTATTTGTGTGGCCGATTGGTCATCCCGAGTCATTTCATTTTGAGTCCCTCATGCACTCTGTAATAATTTGAGTCCCTCATGGACCCTGTAATAATTTGAGGCCCTCATGGACCACTGTAATTTGACCCATAGGGTCTCTATTGCATGTTTGACCATGCACATAATGCTCTCAGGAGACCAATGTCCACACTTTTCATTAATTCGTTTCATGACATACATAACATGCATGAGGTCCCATCATTCATCATAACTATAGTGCACATGCCACAACCATTATCATTAATATGCAAATCATGACTTTTCACATCAGATAGGGCGTAATACTCGCGTACAAAATCATGCAATATTCTCATAGATAATACTGTACTATCCTCACATGAAATACTGGAATATCCTTACATAAAATACAAAGACATTCTCGCATAAAATACTAAATTATTCTCGCATAAAAATTATTAAATCCTTTTAAGTAAAATATCGTACTAATTTCACATAAAATATTGAAGTTCGTTTTCTTTAATCCCATTTAAAAAGATTCGGCACAAGGTCCCTTACCTTAGTTCTGATTTCGCTCCCAAAACTTAACCGAACTCCTTGACTACACTTCCTTTAGTAGAACCTGAACCGCACAACAATCCGAAATTATTCTCTAAACTTACACCGATTCTATAAAGTAAAGATACCTAATTTATGTTCATAAGGTTTCGTGTTCCGCTCACCTCAAGCTCAGCGCGACAACCTAGTATCCCTTAGTTCGCCTCGACGTTTGACCTTCAATTCCGCTCCATCCTTGATCCCTGAAAGTTGTGTTCAGAACCGTGGCCTACGTTCTCGATTTAACGTTTTAACCTTCAATAAGGCACGTAACCATCTTTTTCAAACTGAAAGTCAACACAAACACTCACCGGCCGCAACTCACGCATTGTCAGAAGATATCATTGGCGTGGCGTGGTGATCGGCGTGTGAAGCCGGGCGTCGACGGCAAAGAACTTCGTGAATCCCGGCACAAGGAACGACACGGTTGGGGTCCTCTTCGGCTGCAGCTGGTTGATCAGACGCGCGGCTTCTCCTCGTGAACGTGAGTTTGGTCGGCGGTAAATGCGAACAGGAGCAGTCACGAACAGCTGAAGACCCACTTGTGAACGGCGGCTGCGCTGCACGGATTTAGTGGGCTTCGACCAACCGGATTCGTGGAGGCTGTAACTTGGCGGCACTTGACGGGAACGGCAACTCACGAGCAGCCTTGTGGCCGGAATGCGCGAGACGTGGTGCTGCTCGCGTGTTTGGAGCTCCGGCGAAAGCTTGTGGCTGGCGACCTTGCGTGCTCTCATCGCGAAGAAGGCGCAAAGCGGCTGACTCGGCGGTGAAGAACTACGGCTCGGACGGTGGAAGGCGCTTGTGCGTGGATCCGGTGATGTAGGGCAACAACAAGTTGTCTAGGTTTAGGCTAGGGCAAAAATAGGAGAAGAAGGAGAAAGATAGAGTTAGGGTTAGGGTTTGATACAAGGAGGAGGAGAAGGTGTTGTTGGGCTAGGGTTTTCTTTTAACCTTTCAATGATAATGAGCTTATATACCATCCATTTAGGTCAAACCAAGTGCTATTTATCACCCTAATTTAGACATTAATCACCAAAATGCCATTGCCACTTTCTTTTTCTTTTAATTTCAACAAATAAAAATCTAAAGGAGAATATTTGGCTTAAACTAATTAAAATCAAGGACTCATTAACACCGAGCTTGATGAAATTCACCAATTCACTAGGCACACACAGGTTGAAAGGACGCTAAATAAAATAAATAATTAGTACCTGTGGTCGTGGTCGTCACACTCCAACTGTTGTTTTCTTCTTCTTCACTTTCCAAAAATGGTGGGTATCCTCTTTCGAGAGCCTCTCCCCCTTCTAATCGATGGTCTCCTCTCTTTTTCTCTTTTAGGGTTCTTTTTCATTCGCCCCATCCACGTGGGAGCTTCTTGTTGGCTCGTTTTTAATGAAGAGTGACGCCATCGCTGACATCATCAGAAAATTTTGCGATAAAAACAGCTTCCAGCTTTGAGTTTTAATGTTATAGCATTGGCCACACATTATGGTTTTGTGCTACACAGCGCTGTAGCATCATCACCCACAATGCCTTTGTGCTGCACAATGTTGTAGCATTGTAGCCTCATTGCACAACTAACCCAATATCATGGCTTATCATCCTACAGTCTTTTTTAGTTCATCTTCAAAACCTGTACAAAAGGAAGATAACACCATAAAAATGAAGGGCAAATAATAAGATTTCTCTTTAACACTAGCATGCTTCGCTACTGCCCAAGAAAAAGACCTAAAACCAATAATGAATTGCACTTTACTCAATTTTTAGCGAGATTTAATAGCGGAATTGTGATAATTAACTCCCATTTCATTTGATTATCAATTGGTAGGGCAATAAACAGGTTGTTCATTAGAGGAGCACTAGGACTTAAGGTAAAAGATGTAACCCACGGGTAAAACGGTAATTTGACACAACTGGTGTTACGAACATTCTTGAAGGATTGACTTGATGTTATTGGTCGATATCCATGGACACAGAAATATATCTACAGTGAGAAGAGTGCAACTGCGGGACTTTAGTGGAGTGTGATAGAGATCTGATCTCCATGAGCAGCGGAAACGTGTTTGGAATCGTAATATGCAAGTTTATTTTGGTTGAAATGCAAAAACCGGTACATTAACAAAACAGAACAAACATGCTTATCTAATCCTAATTAGGCATGGAGATCTATCATGAAAACATGCTAAAAGTTTAACAATTAAACTAATAAAAGGATAGAAGGTAATTGCCTTTGTAGTTCTTCCACACAGCAACTCCTTGCTACAAGGATCATAGCAGGACAACAAGCACGAACAAGGACTTCTTTGCTTCTCTGCTTTTCTCCAACAGAACACTACCAAAAGAGAAAACCTTCTATATCTCTTAGTTCTTAGAACAAATCCTTTGGTGGGCAGGATTTCCAAAAATTTGGAAGAGAGTAAGAGGGAATTTGAGAGCGAGAGAATTTCTTCTATGTTCAATCGTATGAATCCAATTCTTGGAATAATCTCTTCTAACCAGGAGAAAAAACCTGTGCAGAGGGCATCTCGATAGGGAGTTGGGAGAGAGAGTGGGAACGTGTCCTCCTAACACGTTCCCTATTTTATTAATTAATCGTATTAATTTAGAAATCAAATAAAACTTATTAAATTAAATTAAATTAAATATCTTATATTTAATTTAGATTAAATAACATTTAATCAATTATCCCTCTACCCTATAGTTTTAATGCACATCTAATGCACATTAAATTTGACCTATAGTTTTCAAATATGAATCACATTCACATTTGAATTTAATATTTGAACTCTTTCAAATATTTAATTCTCTCATGTAATTTAATATGGATCATATCCACATTAAATTTATAATGTATAGTTCCAAAACTATATACTATATCGTATCTAAATACATCAAATTTATTCCCTTATGAATTTGAACATTTCAAATTCAAATGATCTAAGAACCCTTTACGAGCTAGAAGGTGGACCTAATTGACCTCTGGATCGTAAGCTCCAACGATGCGAGATTGCTCTCGGTTAATCTCATTAACCTCCCAATCAACATTCGTTAGCTGCGGGAACACTCCACTAAAGGCCCATGAATCGCACTCTTCTTACTGCGCAGATATATTTTCGTGTCCACGCATATTGACCAATTTACACAAGTCAATCCTTCATTTAATGTTCGTAACACTAGCTGGGTCAAATTACCATTTTACCCCTAGGTTACATCTTGTGCCTTAAGTACCAGTGCTCCTCTAATGAACAATTTGTTTGTGGTCCTACCAACAAACAGAGTCCCTCTCGGGCCAAGGAGAGGGTCGGACCCTTTAATCAAGTCCCAGAGACACCACTTAAGGGAACATTCCTCTACTTACCCTAGTAGGCGGGAAGGAGTGAATTCCATCTTGCTAAATTAAATTCCCAGCCGCTCACTCGATTTTGTCCCCAAGAAGGTAGGCATATTGAGTCGGCGAATCTGGCCACTCTCACCCATACTAGTCAAAGGACAGTCCCTCGCGAACAGGAGTTCGTAACCTGTTCAGGATTGCAATCAAGTTGCCTAGGTCATCCTAGTGAAATAGAAACCTAACTAGTAAACGGAGTTATAGCTAGAGGTTACTATTTCGTGGTCCGGTCTTATGTAATCTCATTACATAGGGTATCCCCACTCACATGTCATCCACACGAACACGTTACGATCACAGTGTTTGTATCAAATACAAAGTGGGCAACATCTATAGTTTTACCAGGGTAAGGTACCCAAACCTTATCCCTTCACTATAGACCCTTTAGGTTGTATCTTGAATCGAGATCCTTTATATGTACACTACATGTAGTTAAAGATTCATTTAACAGCCTTGGATGTTTAGTTTATTGGATTTAAGGTTAAAACAAAGGCAATATCATGGATAATGAACAATAACACTTTATTGAAATAATAACACTTTATTAAATTAGAACATAATTACAAACTACGAGTTTTATGGCACAAACCCTAACAAACTCCCACTTGAACTAAAACTCGAGTGGGGTACATCATGATCTAAAACAGTGGGAACATATATAGAAACACAATAAACTAGGGCATCCATATACCCCATTACATATCTCCCACTTGCCTTAGATTAGCCTATGTACACATCTCGTAGACCTAGACTTTCCAGATGACCCTCGAACACTTTATCCGTGAGAGTCTTTGTAAACGGATCAACAATGTTGTGCTTCGAAGCAATCTTCGTGACTATAACATCTCCACGTTGCACTATGTCTCGTATCAGGTGATACTTTCTCTCGATGTGCTTACCTCGCTTATGGCTGCGAGGTTCGTTCGAATTGGCTACCGCACCACTGTTGTCACAGTATAAGGTGATGGAAAATTCCATATTTGGAACGACTTCCAAATCAGTAAGGAATTTCCTTAGCCAAACAACCTCCTTAGCTGCTTTGCAAGCAGCGACATACTCAGTCTACATCGTGGAGTATGCGATGCATCCTTGTTTGATGCTTCGCCATACTATAGCTCCCCTGTTAAGGGTGAAAACTAATCCCGATGTGGATTTCCTAGAATCGTTATCGGTCTGAAAATCAGAATTAGTGTATCCAGTAAGGATCAAATCCTTAGTCCCATACACAAGCGTATAGTCCCTCGTTTTCCTAAGATACTTGAGGATATTTTTAACTGTTGTCCAGTGGTCTAACCCTGGATTGGATTTGTACCTACTGACTATTCCCACTGCATAGCAAATGTCTGGCCTCATGCACAACATAGCATACATTAAGCTACCTACTGCAGAGGCATAGGGAATACGTTTCATATCCTCAACTTCTTGAGGTGTCTTAGGACACTGTTCCTTAGACAGATGAACTCCATGCCTGAAGGGTAATAAGCCCCTCTTCGAATTGTGCATCGAATATCTGGACAACATTTTGTCGATATAAGATGCTTGAGACAGAGCTAGCGTTTTGTTCTTGCGATTTCTGAAGATGTTAATCCCAAGAACATATTGCACCTCTCCCAAATCTTTCATTTGGAATTGGGTCGCCAACCAATTCTTTATGTCAGTTAGGTATCCTACATCATTCCCAATGAGTAGGATATCATCCACATAAAGTACTAAGAAAGCTACTTTATCGTTGATGATCCTCTTGTAAACACAAGGTTCATCAATGTTTTGGTCAAAGCCAGAAGACTTGATCACAACATCAAAT
The DNA here is from genome assembly GCA_036507285.1 of Trichosanthes cucumerina. Classification (NCBI taxonomy): domain Eukaryota; kingdom Viridiplantae; phylum Streptophyta; class Magnoliopsida; order Cucurbitales; family Cucurbitaceae; genus Trichosanthes; species Trichosanthes cucumerina. The sequence continues at coordinate 28,727,241 of CM071842.1, read as the reverse complement.
CTTATATTCCAAGATCTGGATGCTTGTTTCAACCCATAAATGGATCGATTGAACTTGCAAACTTTTTGCTCCTGACCTTGGCTATAAACCCTTCGGGCTGAGACATATAGATGCTCTCGTCAAGATTACCATTCAAAAAGGCAGTCTTGACGTCCTTTTGCCAAATTTCATAATCATAAAACGCGGATATGGACAAAAGTATCCTGATTGACTTCAGCATAGCAACAGGGAAAAAAGTTTCTTCATAATCAACTCATTCCCTTTGGGTAAAACCGTTTGCTACAAGTCTAGCCTTAAAGTTTTGTACCTCTCAGGTTGCATCTCTCTTTCTCTTATAAATCCATTTACACCCTATGGGTCTAACCCCTTCAGGTTGGTCTACAAGTTCCCATACTAAATTGAAGTCCATTGACTCCATTTCAAGGTCCATGGCTTTGATCCATTGGTTCTTGTCTACGTCATTCATTGCCTATTTATAAGACAATGGATCTTCTATGTCGTCATCAGGTATGACGACTTGAGTTTCAGCTAAACTCAAATAGCGGTCAGGTTGGGAAACAACCCTCCCACTGCGTCAGGCATTCCCAACAATTGAGAAGGACGAGACTGACTTGAGGTGCTGGCTCCTCCATCAACTCTTGATGAAGGTCCAACATGATCAACAACTCTTGTTGGTTCATCTGTAGCTTCATTTAGCACTAATTTACTACGCGGTTTATGGTTTCTCATGTGATATTCCTCCAAGAAAGTGGCGTTTGTCGATACAATCACCTTGTTGTCTTGTGGGTCGTAGAAAAGACCACCTCTTGTTTCTTTGGGATAGCCAACAAATTTGCACAATCTTGAACGGGGTTCCAGTTTCTTTGGGTTTGTCACGCACGTGTGTCGGACAACCCCAAATCCTGAAGTGTTGTAAACTAGGTTTACGCCCCTTCCACAATTCAAAAGGTGTTTCTGAAACACTCTTTGATGGAACAGTGTTCAAGATTTGAACTGCAGTCTCCACTGCATATCCCCAAAACGAGGCAGGCAATTGAGCATAGCTCATCATCGAACGAACCATGTCCAACAAGGTTCTATTTCTCCTTTCTGACACACCATTTTGCTGTGGTGTATTAAGTGCTGAGAGTTGAGATTTAATTCTATGTTCTATCATATAGTCCTAGAATCTCAAATCCATATACTCTCCACCTTGATCGGATCGAAGTGTTTTAATGGTTTTCTCTAATGCATTATCTACTTCAGCCTTATACTCTTTGAACTTTTGAAGAGCCTCAGACTTATGATGCATTAGATATAGATAACCATACCTCGAATAATAATCTATGAAGGAGATGAAATATTCGTACCCTCCTCGAGCTTTAACATTCACCGGACCACAAAGATCCGAATGTACAAGTTGTAAGGGTTCTATGGCTCTGTAACCTTTTCCAGTAAAAGGTCGCTTGCTCATTTTACCTTCCAAGCAAGATTCGGAAGGAGGTAAAGTATCATCTTCTAACTTATTTAGAAGTCCATTTTTAGTTAGTCTCTCAATCCGGTTGAGATTAATATGACCAAGTCTAAGATGCCATAGATAGGTATTATTATTTGGAGAAATTCTTTGCCTTTTACTTTGAGTATTAACATTTTTAAACATCTCATGATTTAAAATTTCTTTAGTCTGATTCGGTTTAAGTACATACAAGCCGTTTTTCAATTTAGCAGAACAAATATTTGCACCCTCTAATAAAATGAACGCTTCATTCAATGAAAAGGAAATACAATAACCAAGTTCTATTAAACAAGAGATAGAAATTAAGTTCCTCTTAATCTTAGGAGCTATACACAAATTTTTTAATAAAATAAATCTATCTCCAAAAAATAGCATGGCATCTCCCACTGCACGAGCTGAGACGACGTCTCCCGTTCTGACCCTGAGCATCATCTCACCATCTTCGACCTCCTTGATGGAACTAGTTTCCTGACACCAAGAGCAGACATGATTAGTGGCTCCTGAATCAAGTATCCAAGTAAAATTATCATTTTTCACTAAACAAGTTTCAAGAATAAGCAAGTCTAATTTACCTTTCTTCTCTTTGAGCTCAATTTCTGCAGTTGCAAAAGCTTTCCTTTTCCTCCTTTCCTCTTCTTCCAAGTCTTCTTAATCCCAGAAGAACAACCGCAGGGGTTGGTTCCAGAGGATGAACCCATCTGGAATCTTTTGGAATGGGCAAACTGATTTGCCTCTCCATCTACCTGTCCCTTACTTTGCATAAGAGACTTGTAAGTCTGCAGTTCATTTAGGAGGGAAGTCAGGTTATACTCCTTTTTGTTCATCTCCGCATTGCTACGGAATGGTAGAAAACTCTTCGGACGATATTCCAGGATGAAGAATACGTGACTTTGCTCATGTAAGACCGCTCCGTTCATTTCGGCCACGTTGAAGTGAACTATAAGATCGAGAACATGTTCTCTCACTAAAGTTCCCTCCTTCATGCGCGTGTTATAAATGTACTTGAGGGATTCGTGCCAAATTTGTTCAGATGGTTGTCCAAACATATCCTGCAACGAACTCATGATCTCTCGGGTTGAGACCATGCTCTCGTGCTTTTTGGCTAGAACTTCAGAAACACTAGCCAAAATGTAGACCTTGGCCTTATCCTTGGCCTTCATCCAGTCGTCGTACGCCTCCTTAACAGATTGAAGAGCGTTTCGAGCAGGGACCTGAGGACATTCCTCTGTCACTACAAACCGCAGGTCGTCAACAACAAGAATCATATTCAGGTTGGACTTCCACGTAGTAAAATTCTCACCAGTTAAACGATCGTTGTTTAATAAGCACTAGTAGAAAATAGAGATACAATGACGGACGAAAAAAACAAGGGGCGAGAAACAATGACGGACGGTGGGGATTGGCGCTCAAAAAAATTTTCGGAGATACAATGACGGGCATTGCCTGTCATCATATGGTAATTTTTTTAAAAAAAATGACAGATCACTTTTCTTTTCAATTCCACGCCCGAGATTTCTAACTTTCCCTTTTTCCATTCTTCTTCTCTCTCACAGCTCACGCCTCCATCCTCGCCGCCGACCGAACCTTTGCCGAATCGCCTCGCCGTCGCCGACCAAATCGCCTCGCCGCCGACCGTAGACTCAATCTCAGAGCAGCCTCCATCGCTCGCCGCCGACCCTCTCTCTTTTCCTTGAATCGCTCGCCGCCGACCAATCTCTCTCTTTCTCACAGCCGTCGTCCGTTGTCTCCACCGACCCTCTCTCTTTTCCTTCGATCTGACCCTCTCTCTTTTCCCTCGATTTCCGGCCGCCCACAGATCTTCGCCGCCGGCTATTTGGGAGTCACTGTCGTCCACAGATCTTCTTCGTTGTTGTCGGGTTTGCCGGAGTCTAAATTTTTGCAGATCTGTGAGGTCCTTCGTTTGCAGATCTAGTTCACAGAGGTAGATCTACAACGATCAGTCATGATTTGTAGGAGTTCGTCGTTGTCGAGTTCACCGAAGGTTGTTTCTGACTAAAAATTTTATTAAAATTTTGTATGTTTTGTTTAGGGAACATATTTATTAAAAATCATGAATGTTGTGTTGTTGTTAGTTTAGGGAAAAATTTTATATTTATAGCATGGATGTTGTGTTGATGTTAGTTTAAGGAAAAAATGTGCATTGATCTATAACATGGAAGCTGTGTTGCTGTTAGTTTAAGCAAAAATGTGCATTGATCTATAACATGGAAGTTGTGTTGTTAGTTTAGGGAAAAATTCAAAGGAATCCATTTGTTGTGTTGTTTGGTTAGAATCATATCTACTGCTGGATGACTATTTGAATTGTTGATAATAATATATAATGTTTTGCATCATCTATAAGATATGAATATCCATAGCATATAAACAACTAGCAACTATACCTTTCGAGTGAAACTAAAAGCAAAACTATGCAGATTTAATCACTTAATCTAAAAGATTAAACCAAACTAAAAAAAATCAATAAAAACAAATAAAATGACAATCAATATAGTGCATACATATAAAAGTTAAATTAGTTGCTATATAAATAGCTACCATAGATTTTGCAAGAACAATATTGGCCAAACTAGTTCAATTTTTCATTTAATTGTCAGATTTGGGTCATTTTATACAATTGAGCTCTCAAATGTTTGAGCTCTGAGCTCCTAGAGTTAATAAAGGAAATTACAAAAAGAACTAATATAGTAGACTACATTAATCTCTATCAAACCATACCAAATTAAGCATCCAGAAATTATATAGAAAAAACCAAAACAAAAAAAGAACTTGTTTGGCAACACAACAAAGTGGAAACCAATGGGGTAAAAACAGGTTTCAACTTACAAGCTATAACCCCCTTAACATTTTCTATCACTTTATGGGATGATAAAACACAATAAAAACAGAAATGGATTCTTAAAAGTCTTCCACAATAAAAACACAATAATTTCGCATGTTGTTGTTTAGCATGTTTGGTTAGAATCATATGTTTGGCTTAATCTTAGTAGTGGGTTTGTGGATGAGAGAAAATGGTATTAGTCCAAATATCATAATGTTGGTTTTTGAATCAACATCATGAAATTGAGTAAGTAGTGAACTCCTTGATAGTTTTATTTTTTTTTTCGGCGTCTTCCTAAGGACATAGTAAGTACATAAGTTTAAGTAACCATTATTCTTCTTGTAGATTTAACTTTCAAGGCACCAGATTTATAGTTATGGATAAGTCGTGGATGTCAAATAATAGGATGTCATCAGAATATCGTTTAGGTTTTAAGACGTTTATCCAAAATGGTATACGACATTCAAATAGGTCAGATGTCATTTGTTGTCCACGCTTGAAATGTGTGAATGCAAAGTCTCAAAATACGAATGTCGTTAGAGACCATTTATATATTAATGACATTGATGAAAGCTATAGAACATGGATTTGGCATGGCGAGCCATTACCGAATGAGAGAAAAAAGAAAGCTGAAGTTGAGGCGGCACGTAACTATTTTAATGACAAGTCTCCAATATTTGAAGAAGTGTTAGATGATGCCAAGAAACCATTGTACTTAAATTGTAACAATTTTATCAAAATATCTGCATTGATAAAGTTATATAATTTGAAAGCAAAGTTTGGATGGAGCAATAAGAGTCTCACTGAATTGTTGTGTACTCTTGGAATGAAGTATGAAAAGATTCATGCATGTAGTAATGATTGTTGTTTGTTTAGAAAAGAGCTTGCAGATGTAGAAGTATGCCCTACATGCGAAACATCAAGATGGAAGCTTTGTAAAAATTCGAATGATGTGATGAAAAACATTCCGGCGAAAGTCATGTGGTATTTCTCTCCTATCCCAAGATTTGAAAGAATGTTTCGCAGTAATGAAATATCTAGTTTGTTGACTTGGCATGCTAATGAACGAGTAATTGATGGATACATACGACATCCTGCGGATACGCTATCGTGGAAGCAAGTAGACAATTTGTGGCCAGAGTTTGGTTTAGAACCTAGAAATCTTCGTCTGGCTCTTTCAACTGATGGAGTCAATCCACACGGTGATCTTAGTAGTAGATATAGTTGTTGGCCAGTTATGTTGGTGACATACAATTTACCTCCATGGTTATGCATGAAGCGAAGATTTTTATGTTAAATGCATTAATATCTTGGGCCTAAACAACTGTGGAATGACATAAATGTTTATTTAGCTCCATTAGTTGATGATCTGAAAAAAGTTTGGAATGATGGAAGTCAGTGTTATGATGTACATCATGAACAATCTTTCATACTTAAAGCTATTTTATTGTGGACTATTAATGATTTTCCTGCATATGGCAATTTGTGTGGTTGTACAGTAAAAAGATATCATGCGTGCCCAATATGTGGGGAAAAAACCTCATCCACTTAGTTGCCAAAAGGAAAAAAGATGGCATATCTTGGACATCGAAAATATTTACCCCGTAATCATCCATATAGAAGACAGAAGAAAGCTTTTAATGGTGAACAAGAATTGAGATTTGCTCCTGAACCGTTAAGTGGAGAGGAAATTCTTGCGAAAGTTAGTAGACTTCAATACTCGTTTAGAAAGAAGCCAAGAAAGGAAAAAAATAAAGGAGATCCTTCAAGCACTTATTGGAAGAAGAAGTCTATTTTATTTGAGTTAGAATACTGGAAACATTTTGACGTGCGACATTGTTTAGATGTGATGCATATTGAGAAGAATGTGTGTGCAAATATTATTGGCACGTTACTTGATATTCCCGGCAAGACAAAAGATGAATTAAAAACTCGTCTAGATTTGGTTGAATTGAACATTAGATCAGTGTTGGCCCCTCAATTAGGAGAGAAAAGAATCTTCTTACCTCCAAAGATGTTATACACTATCGCGGATGGAGAAATTGAATTTGTGTAAGACACTATCGTAAATTAAAGTACACGAAGGTTATTCTTCCAATATACAGAGTTTAGTGTCGCTCATGATTTGAAACTTTATGGGCTTAAATCGCATGACCACCATGTTCTTATGCAACAATTATTACCGTGGCTATACGTGGTATTTTACCAAAGCATGTTAGATATGCAATTATTAAATCTCGTGTTTCTTTTTCAATGTCATATGTAGTAAGACGATCGATTCATCAAAGTTAAAAGGCTTGCAAGAGGATGTAGTGGTTACTTTGTGTTTGTTAGAGAAATATTTTCCACCAGCATTCTTCACGATAATGGTACATCTTGTCGTCCATCTTGTAAGAGAGATAGAATATTGTGGACCAGTGTATTTGAGGTGGATGTATCCTTTTGAACGATATATGAAAGTTCTAAAAGGTTATGTCCGAAATAGAAACCGACCAGAAGGATGCATTGGAGAAAATTATATTGTGGAGGAGGCTGTAGAATTTTGTTCTGAATTTCTCTCTGGGGTTGAGTCTATTGAGCTACGTTCAACGACAAGGAAAGAGAAATCAGATTTTGATAGACCATTGTCTGTTGCTCACTATATCAAACCCAGTAAGGAACAATTAGATCAAGCTCACCTTTACGTTCTTCAAAATGTGAATGACGTGCTTCCATACGTAGGTACGTAAATCTCAACGCATAACTTTCAAACTATGGAATGATGTAATAATTTTCATGTGTTTCAAACCTTAAGAATTAATTACTTTCTATTAATTTTTCTAATGCTTGAAACTCTTTAGATCCTTGAGAATGTGGCAAGCCAAGCACTCACTTCCACAATATCGTTCTGCCATTACTTGGAAACTTGTAAAGGTAAACATAATTGATATATTCGATTGTTTTGACCAACAGAACGAAATTTAACTCAAACATGCTATTTTTAAAATTATTTTGCATGTAGTGCCCCATCAACCGGGGTTCTCAGAGAGTGCGGGTACTATGTACAGAAGTATATACGAGAAATCGTATTTAATTCTAGTATCCCTATAATGAGCCTTGTAAGTACTCTTATTTTATCTTCTCAATGATCCAAAATATAATTTAGTCTAATGTTATTTTTATATATTATTTCTCTTTGTAGTTTAACACAAAAACTGCATATAAACAAGAAGAAATCGACGAGATTCGAGTACAATGGGTGGATTTTTTTGGCAGATTTGTGTAAGCCATTTGTGGATTTCTGAATTGTGTGAAATAGATTTGTATGAAGTTAGGTAAGTTAATATGTTGGTTAGGTGTACAATATACTTGTTTTATAGTAGAAGTGTATATAATATTTAGTAGTTTGTGGAGAGGCGGGTGGCCTCATTCTTCTGAATCTGGGATTGGAGTTTGTTGGATGTTGTCTATGAATGAATGTGTTTTTTGATGTATATACTTGTTTCTTGGATGTTGTCTATGAATGAATGTGTTTTAGAAGTGTTCTGCAATGTTTCAGGTTATGGTTAGCTGATGTTCTGTAGAGGTCATGCCGAAATTTTTACTTATTGACTTGATTTCGTGTTAGTTTTAGAGTTTATTATTTTGTGATATAGGTGTTAAGGTTTGTGATATAAGAGTTTATCGTTTTAGAGTTATGGTTAAGGTTTGTGATATACTAGTTTATGGTTTTTGTGATCGATAATAGAGATCGTCCTATGTGTATTCTTTATAATGAAGTGTGATACTCTTATCGTAAAAGGAATCTTGTTGGATGTTTGTGGATGAGATTTCATGTTTTTTTTTTATATATAGAAGTGTTCTGCAATGTTTCAGGTTATGGTTAGCTGATGTTCTGTAGAGGTCATGCAAAAATTTTTACTTATTGACTTGATTTCGTGTTAGTTTTAGAGTTTATTGTTTTTGTGATATAGGTGTTAAGGTTTGTGCGATAAGGTTATGTAGAGATCATCGTATGTGTATTCTTTATAATGAAGTGTGATACTCTTATCGTAAAAGGAATCTTGTTGGATGTTTGTGGATGAATTAGTGATTTCATGTTTTTTTTTAGATATATGTTCTGCAATGTTTCAGGTTATGGTTAGCTGATGTTCTGTAGAGGTCATGCTGAAATTTTTACTTATTGACTTGATTTCGTGTTAGTTTTAGAGTTTATTGTTTTTGTGATATAGGTGTTAAGGTTTGTGCGATAAGGTTATGTAGAGATCATCGTATGTGTATTCTTTATAATGAAGTGTGATACTCTTATCGTAAAAGGAATCTTGTTGGATGTTTGTGGATGAATTAGTGATTTCATGTTTTTTTAGATATATGTTCCGCAATGTTTCAAAGTTATGGTTAGTGATGTTCTGTAGAGGTCATGCCAAATTTTTACTTATTGACTTGATTTCGTGTTAGTTTTAGAGTTTATTGTTTTTGTGATATAGGTGTTGATATACGACTTTATGGTTTTAGAGTTATGTTTAAGGTGTAATTTGGAGTTTTGGATATAAGAGTTTTCTATGTACATTGTTTTGGTTAAAAAAGTATTTTGTTGGATGTTGTTATGGATTAGTGATTTCATGTATGTTTTGGATATAAAATTGTTTTTGTTGCATGTTTGTAAATTTGTATAGTGATTTCATGTGTGGTTTAATATAGAAGTTAATATATTTGCAATATATCAGGTAATTAGTTATTAAATATTGTTGGTTAGCCATCGGGCTATCAACTTTTTTTTATTAAATTATGCTAAAAACGATGACGGGCATTGCCTGTCATTAAATAAAAAATTATAAACTAAAATAATGACGGACAACAATATAATGACGGGCAATGGGTTTTTTAAAAAACAAAATTTCAAATATAAATGACGCGTAATGCCGTCATAAAAAGTTACCCGGGTTTTAATGACGGGCATTGCCCGTCATTAAAAAGCACTTTCCATGACGACAATGCCCGTCATTAAAATTTGGGCTCCAACCCACTTTTAATGACGGGCAATACTTTTAACGACGGGCATTGCCCGTCATCAAAACTCGACCGTCATTGTATGTTACAATGACGGGCGGTTTTTAATGACGGCCATTGCCCGTCATTAAAAACCGCCCGCCATCAAAACATACAATGACACTCGCATAGATGACGGGTGGCCACTCGTCATCAAAACCCTTTTTTCTTCTAGTGAAGGCTATAATCGAGGACGACATGCTGAAAATCCAAAATAGTTCTAATTAGTTTTGTCTTTAACCCATTATAAAACCAATCAAATTTAGCAAAATTATTGAAGAACCCTAGTGTTTAAACTAAAGCCTAGTGTTTAAATTAAACCATTAATTTTGCAACGATACTTCAAGGGTTTAGAACAAAAGCCTCCGTCGGGCGGTCAGTCATTCCTCCCCTGAATTGAGACTTTCTCAGCCAATTCTCACTACCAGAACATCTCATGTCCCAATGGTCCTTAGTTGTCGTTTGTTTGGTCAAGGACTTGTTAACTAGCTTAACTCCTCCCGTAAATGTGACCCTACAATTTTCAGATCCAATAGGTCCGAGCCAAAAGGACGTGACAGTAAACTTGATGACGTGACAGTAAACTTGATGCGAACATCTCGTTTTCTCCCACTGAAGCTTCTAAGATTAGGGTATAGGTTTAACTTAGTTGGATTTTGGCTAAAAGAATCTATCTAAGTCTATGCCTATTATAACTATTATAACTAGGTCTTTTAACCTTATATCTAGGTGAATAAACATTTTAATTACGTAGATATAAAATAGAACGACGGTTAATTCAACTCAAGTTCCGGGTCAGTTCCCAGGTAGGAGGTGTTTCGTTAACGGTCAACTTAAGTACCCCCAACCTTAGACAGAACTTCACCAGTAGAGTTCCCTTATAACCAAAGTTCTAATGTTCTACTATATTTTAAACTATTTAAAATACTATGTAAGACTAATTTCTAATCATATTAGAAATTAAAACTTAGGTCTAAATTAATTTTAAATAATTTAAAACTAATTTTAATTTACCCAAGTTCCTATATTTGCATGCATTTCTTTATTATAGGTTATGGTTTATAAAACCCCTTTAATTTATAACTTTTATAAATTTAATAATTAACCTATGACAAAGAACTATATGATAAAACCAACAATTATTTTTCAAATTGGAATTTTAAAAAAAATATTCAACCAATTGAATAATTAAATTACTTAAAATAAAATAACATTTATTTTAAACTAAGTAATTAAAAATAATTAAATTACTAATCTAATTATAACAATTATAATTAATTACTCATGAAAAATAAATTAATCATGTTTCTAAACCATATTCATATAACAATTATACAAATAAAATGCATGAACATGCTTATCCTAAGGTGGGAAAAATCTAAATGACATTCATAAAGACATATAGCTATAAAACAGAAATAATTTGGCCCTTAAAGTGCAAAATAATAAAATTACACTAATTTTATTACATAAATCGGTCCAAAACACCTTGAACCGAGCTTGAACCGCTCGAACCGGACCAAAAACCACTGAACCGCCTGAACCGGTCTGCAGCTGCTGGAAAATCATCACGGCGTTGCAACGCTGATGGGAGCGTTGCAACGCCCGCTTCGTCCGCCCGCGCGCCTTCTATCGGTGTGGCGTTGCAACGCTGATGGGCAGCGTTGCAATGTCGCTTACTCCTGGAACTCTCGCGTCGATAGGGATGTTGGCGTTGTGACGCCGTTCCTCAGCGTTGCAACGCTGATGAATGGCGCGTAACGCAACTGCGCTGTTACGTTGTAACGCGCCGCCGCAGCCGGCAACGACTTTCCTCTTCGAACACAACAGCTTCAATCATCAAATTCTCTTTCGATTCTCAACCGAATTGCATGAAACTGGACCCGAACGACTCATAACTCGAATACAGACTCGATAATGCACTTAATTTCCCAAAACACAGGGGCCTTTAGATACAAATTGATCAAATCAAAAGTAAACTAAGGCCAAAATATTCATAAACTAGTTTTACAGCAAACCAAATGCATTTCCCACCAAATCAATGCAATTTTGCTTCAACCATAACAAAACAAGCAATTCTCTGATACCAATTGATGGAGATCTGATCTCCTTGAGCAGCGGAAACGTGTTTGGAATCGTAATATGCAAGTTTATTTTGGTTGAAATGCAAAAACCAGTACATTGACAAAACAGAACAAACATGTTTATCTAATCCTAATAAGGCGTGGAGATCCATCATGCAAACAGCTAAAAGTTTAACAATTAAACTAATAAAGGGAGAGAATGTAACGCCCCTACTTTTCTATGACTATAACTCCTAGGGACCTTACTACACATGCATGCATTCTTAGGCCAAAAGACATAAAACAATCTTTAGGTTTCCACCGTAACCAAATTATCTTTTGGGATCCCGTTAAAACATTCAAAAACATGTAAAAGAAACAGTTTAAACTTGGCCTACTTGAAATCCTGAAAATAAATTTAAACTTCGAAATCATAAAACGACAACATCAGTTATTAAGGAAATTATGCGGAAATCATGACTATCCCCATGGTCTTGACAACGCGCCTCCGTCACTCGCCCCGCACGTCCTTGGCCTTACCTGAAAAATATTTTAAAAAGAAAGGGTGAGTATTGTAATACAATACCCAGTAAGTGACCTCGCTACCGAGGTTTGAGATATGCAAACACATGCAATCATGACTTTTAAACTTGGTCAAAATGTTCATATGTGGGACCTAAAACTTTCTCGTATCGACATTACTGTAATACCTGACTTCCTTTTCCTTTAAATGGTTAATTGGTCATCCTGAATCATTTCATTTTGAGTCCCTCACAGACCCCTGTAATTATTTGAGTCCCTCACAGACCCCTGTATGGATTGAGTCCCTCTGCACACTGTATGGATTGAGTCCCCTCATGGACCTGTAAACTTGACCCATAGGGTCTCTAATGCATGTTTGACCATGCATACAATGCACTCAGGAGACCATTTTCCACATTTCACTTGAAATCATTTTATGGCATACATAACATGCATGAGGTCCCATCATTCAAAATGACTATAGTGCACATGTCATGAAACATTATCATTGATATGCAACTCACAACTTTACAACAGTTTGAAGATAATACTCTTGTATGTAATCACGAAATATTCACATAGAAAATACTGTAATATCCTCGCATGAAATACTGGAATATTCTTACACAAAATACAAAGATATTCTCACATAAAATATTGAAATATGCTCTCATAAAATATTGAGATATCTTCACATAAAATATTAAAGTATTCTCACATAAAATCTTGAAATATTCTCATGTAAAAATAACAAACTAAATTCGCATGAATTAATGAAATTCATTTTCTTCAATCCCTTTTTAGAAAAGTTCGGCACAATGTCCCTTACCTCGAGTATTGATCTCACACTTTCCTTCTAATTCTTAAGTTAACGGTCCCTTCCAAATCACCTGTAAGCCAAGAATTCTTCTAATTCGTCATCCTACTACAAAACTCATCCAATATATAAGAGTCTATGTACAAAAGTGTCTATGATTCTTACTTTGCTCCAATTACCTTGACTCCGAAGAATAAACCGAATGCTAATTTGCTTGCTCCAAATCTTGGGGGTTTTGATACCGAACTCTGGCTTATTCCTACACTATTTTCACGTGATTACGATATAAATAATTCTATACTTCCAGAAACAGAGAAAGGTTTCGCGTGGCTCACTTAATCGACAACCTCGTCTTCGAATGACTCTTGCTTGGCAGGTGTAATTCGGGACCGAACTCGCTTGATCGGATGGTGTGTGGCGAGAGGGCACACGATCGTGGTCAGAAAAGTGCTGGACTCCGACCGCAGATGCGTGAAGCTCGAAGATCCGGCGGCACTGACGGACGTGGCGCCCCGTGCGCAGACTCGGACGGCTAGAGGAAGCGGCGGCAGCAAAGAACGGACGATGAAGCGGTGGAGGCGCGTCGAGACTCTAGCGCTGCCGCAGAACTCGGACGGGCGAGCCGAGGGGCTCGAGCGGCGGCGGTCCTCGGAAGTGTAAGGAGTCACGAGCTCGCTGGGGGTTCGACTTCAGAACGGTGGCGCGCGCGCAGAGAGCGATGGCTCCGATCGGCGTCTCCTCCGTCACTGGGTTGGAAGTGTGAAGCGGTGAAAGCTCGTCTTCTTTCTTGCGCGCCGGTGAACGAGATCACTGGTGGGAGTGGCGTCGAGATTCCGGTATGTGGACGAGGGTTTGGTGTGCGTCTTTCCTCCGGCGATTCGTGTGGCCTTCTTATCGATAAGTAGCATGTAGGGTTTCGTTTGGTTAGGGCATAAGTAACGAAGGAGAAGGAGGAGGTGATGATGACTTTAGGGTTAGGGTTTGCTTTTGATTGCAAGCTTAAGGAGGCTAAATACCAAAAATTAGGTCAAATTCCCAAAAGTCATAAATAACCCTCATTTAGGCATTATTAACTAAAGTGCCATTGTCCCTTCTTTTTCCTTTAATTTTATAAGAAATTTCATCTCAAAGAAAACAATTCGCTTAAGTCCACATGAAATGAAGGGTTCACTCACACCGAGCCTGATAACATTTACTCATCCGACCCGACATAGAGATTGATAGAACAAAAATAAAATAAACAGTCAGTACCTGAGGCTGTGGTCGTCACAATCTTTCCTCCTTAAGAACTTTCGTCCTCGAAAGTTCCTATCCTTGGAATAGTTCTGGATATTTAGCTCGCACTTCTTCTTCTCGCTCCCAGGTGGCTTCTTCCGTGCGGTGGTTTTGCCATAACACTTTAACTAAGTTAATCTCACGGTTACGGAGAGTCTTTTGATATCTAGCAATAATCTGTACAGGTCGTTCGCCATAACTCAAATCTTCTGCTAATTGTAACGGTTCGAAGTCTACAACGTGGGTCGGGTCTAGAACGTATTTTCTCAACATGGAGACATGGAATACGTTATGAACTGCTGATAGGGAAGGCGGCAGTGCTAGCCTGTAGGCCACCACACCAACTCTCTCTAAAATCTCAAATGGCCCTATAAAGCGCGGACTCAACTTCCCTTTTCGACCAAACCTTAGAATCCCTTTCATTGGGGCCACCTTAAGGAATACGTGGTCCCCAACTTCGAATTCTAGGTCCCTTCGTCTCGAATCGGCATAACTCTTTTGTCTGCTTTGGGCGGTCTGTATTCGCACCCTAATCTTTTGTATTGCACTATTAGTGATCTGTACTAATTCTGGACCTAATAACTGGCGTTCACCAACCTCCTCCCAGAAAACCGGGATTCTGCAACGCTTTCCATAAAGGGCTTCGAATGGAGCCATTCCAATGGTCGACTGATAACTGTTATTGTAAGCAAACTCCATCAAATGCAAATGAGTGTCCCAACTACCTGGAAAGTCTAAGGTGCAAGCTCGCAACATGTCTTCTAAGATGCGGTTCAAACGCTCTGTCTCGCCCATCCGCTCGTGGATGAAAAGCCGTACTAAAGTTTAATCTGTGAACCTAGCTTTCGTAAACTTCTCCAAAAATTGGAGGTGAAACGTGGATCCCTGTCAGAAATAATCCTGGCTGGGATCCCATGTAGACGGACTATCTCTTCCAGGTACAGCGCGCCCACTTATCCGTAGAGTAGGTGGGTTTCCCTGGTATGAAATGTGCTGACTTTGTTAACCTGTCCACAATGACCCAAATCACTGAGTAACCTCGTAAGGTTCTGGGCAGTCCGACTATGAAGTCCATGGAGATCTCCTCCCATTTCCACTGAGGTACATGTAAAGGTTGCAGTAGTCCTGCGGGCCTCTGTCTAGGTGCCTTCACCTGCTGACAAGTCAAACACCTGCTAACAAACTCTGCCACGTCGCGCTTCATGTTACACCACCAGAATGACTGTTTCAGGTCTCGATACATCTTGGTACTACCAGGATGCATAGAGAACGGTGAGTTATGAGCTTCGCTTAAGATTTCCGTCTTCAGTTTGTCGTCGTTTGGTACACATAATCGTCCCTGAAATAGTAATCCTCCATCTGTGGATAGCAAAAACCCTGTTAATTCACCTGTAGTTACTGCAGTATGTTTCTCTACTAACTGAGGGTCCCCCTGTTGAGACTCAACGATGCGTTGCCTCAAGGTTGGTTGTACGGTTAATCGAGCTAAGCGCGTGCGTGGTCTTCCCCTACTAGTATCGCAATTTCGGCTGCATACAAATTCCGCTCGTAGCTCGCTCTGTCAAGAACTTCGTCTTTGAAGTATGAACTGGCTTTCTACTGAGGGCATCAGCCACGACATTAGCATTACCGGGGTGGTATTGAATATCTATGTCGTAATCCTTCACTAATTCCAACCATCTGCGTTGCCTCATGTTCAATTCCTTCTGGGTGAACAAATACTTGACTTTTTATGCAGTAAAAATCGAATTTTCTCGCCATATAGGTAGTGTCTCCGGATCTTTAGTGCAAAGACTACTGCCGCTAGTTCTAAGTCATGGGTTGGATAATTTCTCTCGGTGTCTTCAGTTGTCGGGATGCATAGGCTATTACTTTACCGTGTTGCATTAGTACACAGCCCAAACCTTTCTTAGAAGCATCACTGTAAACTACCAAGCTCCCTGTTCCCTCGGGGACTGTAAGAACCGGAGCTGACACCAATCTACGCTTGAGCTCCTGGAAACTCGCTTCACAAGTGTCATCCCAGACAAACGGGTTACCGCTGCGCGCGTCGGTTGAGTCATGGGCATGGCTATCTTGGCGAAGTCCTCTGCACAAACCGTCTATAGTATCCCGCAAGACCCGAGAAAACTACGTACCTCTGTGGCGGTGGTCGGGACGAGGCCACGCGTGGATCGCTTCCACTTTATTTGGATCAACAGAGACTCTCGCCTCGGACACCACATGTCCCAAAAAGGATACCTACCTGAGCCAGAATTCGCACTTGGAAAATTTTGCATACAACTTATTCTCTCTCAGCGTGAGTAAAACTTTTCTCAGGTGCCTTTCATGATCTTCATCACATTTGGAGTATATCAGAATGTCGTCAATAAACACAATCACGAACGTATCTAGAAACTCCTTGAATAATCGGTTCATAAAGTCCATGAAAGCGGCAGGGGCGTTGGTCAAACCAAACGGCATCACTGTGAACTCGTAGTGTCCATAACGTGATCTGAAAGCTGTCTTAGGAATATCTTCTTCACTGATTCTCAACTGGTGGTAGCTTCGATCTCAAAGTCAATCTTGGAAAACATCTTGTTGCTCCGCAATCGATCGAACAAATCATCTATTCTAGGAAGAGGGTATTTATTCTTGATCGTAACCTTATTCAACTCTCTGTAATCTATACACAGACACATGGACCCGTCTTTCTTCTTTACAAACAACACTGGGGCTCCCCAAGGCGAAACGCTAGGGGGTATAAATCCCTTGTCTAGTAAGTCCTGCAACTGTAGTTTCAGTTCCTTCAACTCTACCGGTGCCATTCTGTACGGTGCCTTGGATATCGGAGTCGTCCCTAACTCCAATCCTATGTTAAAATCCACCTCCCTGACCGGAGGTACTCCGGGGAGGTCCTCGGGGAAGACGTCTGGAAATTCATTCACCACTGGTACCGATGACACTGAGATCTCCGTACACCTTGCATCTAGTATACAAGCTAAGACGCCTCAAGCTCCTCGATGTAATAACTTCCTGGCCTTAAGGGCAGTAATTACCTTAGGCCTACTTCCCGCTAACGTGCCTCTGAACCTGTAACTAGGTTGGTAGGGGGAGTGAATACTACCTCCTTCCTGAAGCAGTCAATGCAAGCATGGTTCTGAGCTAACCAGTCCATACCCAATATCACATCAAAGTCGGTCATGTCTATGACTACTAGATTTACTGTTAACTCATGGTCTGTGATAGTCACACTACCATCCTTGACTTTCATGGTGGCTAACAAGTTTATCCTCGCAGGAGTGGAAACAGACAAAGCACATCTGTGAATCGTTTCTAACTCTAACTCACTTGACTCACGAAGGATGCGAAATAAAAGAATGAGTAGAGCCGTAATCAAATAATACGAAGGCAAGGTGCCCAAGTAATGGGAGTGCACTGTAACCACGAGTTCGTGCCATGGACGCTCTTACTTGTGCTCGCATAAGCTTTCCCTTGGTGTATTACGGGCTTGGCAGCAGCCCCACTATTGATAACCTGAGGTTGGCTAGCACTGGCTTGACTCGGACAGCTATTAGCTCTGTGCCCTTCTTTCCCACATCTGAAGCACACCCCGGACCGGGCCAAACACTTACCCCAATGATGTCTACCACGATCTTTGCATTGTGGCTTGTCTCCCATGCTAGTTCGATTGTTGAACGTGGTTTCACCCAACTCGCACGAAAGTTTCTGGTCTATGCGGTGTACGCTGGGACGCCGCTGAGTGGAATTTGTCATTCCCATTTCTTTTTCGATTTGTGATGAGGGCGCCGGGCTAACCACCACACGGTGGGCGATGCATGCCTACACCTGCAGATCAACTCGCCTCTCTCACCGCGGAGGCATAGTGCTGGGGTGCTAGTGTCTGTATGAAGCCTCGAATATTTTCATCCGGTCCCATAACGTAAACGCTCTGTTTTCTTTCGCCTCGGTGTCCACTAACTCGGGGAAAACGTGATGACGGGTGAATTCTCTCTCATATACCTCCACCGCCCTCCTGCTTCTCGCTAAGTTGTGTAAAATTCCGCCGCTTCCTATAACGAGCCATGGCAGGTAAAATTTCCGCGAGAATGCTTCCTTAAACAAATTCCGGTGTAATCGTCTCTCATTGGCGACTATGGTTCCATGAGCGGACTCCCACCATAAGTAAGCGTCGTCTCTCAACATGAAGGTGGCACGGGATACTCTCTGCGATCCTCGGGGCGGTTCATCGATGCGAAAATGGTCTCGATGGAGGACAACCATAACTTTCAACCACGGTGGGGTCACTAGAAGACCCATCAAAAGATGCGGGATCATATTTTCGAAATCTTTTCGGATATCGGGACTCGAGTTGCATCATTCCGCCACGACTTGTTTGGGCCAACCGAGTGGCTATCAGAGCCCGCACTCAGAGTCTGCATAGCCTCCACCATCATAGTCATGACATTAGGGTTTCCTTGATCCGCCATCGTAGCTGCGCAGGGCATCCTCTTGGCGATCCGGGGTGGTCACGGGGGAGATCGCACGGGTGGAGTAATCTCTTCCTGCTCCCGGTGGTAGTTCGGTTGGGTGTTAGCGTTACCTCCTGTTCTCAGACCCCTACCACGCCCTCTACCTCTCCCTCGACCTCTAGGTGGCATTTTTGTCGCATTTACAAAGCAGAGAATTTCTAACTTAGTTCTCATCACTTTCTAAGCAGTAAGATAGGGTCACCCTTAGGGTTTAAATCCATTTACATTCACAATCTGTAATTACATCATAATCATTTGCTTAGTTTATAAATTACGTAACGCACTGGCGGTGACCGAACGCGTTGCTCAACCATGGGAACTACTCGTGCTTACTCAGTAAGCAAGTCTACGAACCCCTAAACCTAGGGCTCGATACCAACCTATAACGCCCTACTTTTCTATGACTATAACTCCTAGGGACCTTACTACACATGCATGCATTCTTAGGCCAAAAGACATAAAACAATCTTTAGGTTTCACCAGTAACCAAATTATCTTTTGGGATCCCGTTAAAACATTCAAAAACATGTAAAAGAAACCGTTTAAACTTGGCCTACTTGAAATCCTGAAAATAAATTTAAACTTCGAAATCATAAAACGACAACATCAGTTATTAAGGAAATTATGCGGAAATCATGACTATCCCCATGGTCTTGACAACGCGTCTCCGTCACTCGCCCCGCACGTCCTTGGCCTTACTTGAAAAATATTTTAAAAAGAAAGGGTGAGTATTGTAATACAATACCCAGTAAATGACCTCGCTACCGAGGTTTGAGATATGCAAACACATGCAATCATGACTTTTAAACTTGGTCAAAATGTTCATATGTGGGACCTAAAACTTTCTCGTATCGACATTCATTGTAATAATACGACTTCCTTTTCCTTTAAATGGTTAATTGGTCATCCTGAGTCATTTCATTTTGAGTCCTCATGGACTGTAATTATTTGAGTCCTCACGGACCTGTATGGATTGAGTCCCTCACAGACCCCTGTATGGATTGAGTCCCTCACAGACCCCTGTAAACTTGACCCATAGGGTCTCTAATGCATGTTTGACCATGCATACAATGCACTCAGGAGACCAATTTCCACATTTCACTTCAAATCATTTTATGGCATACATAACATGCATGAGGTCCCATTATTCAATATGACTATAGTGCACATGTCATGAAACATTATCATTGATATGGAACTCACAACTTTACAACAGTTTGAAGATAATACTCTTGTATGTAATAACGAAATATTCACATAGAAAATACTGTAATATCCTCGCATGAAATACTGGAATATTCTTACACAAAATACAAAGATATTCTCACATAAAATATTGAAATATGCTCACATAAAATATTGAGATATCTTCACATAAAATATTAAAGTATTCTCACATAAAATCTTGAAATATTCTCATGTAAAAATAACAAACTAAATTCGCATGAATTAATGAAATTCATTTTCTTCAATCCCTTTTTAGAAAAGTTCGGCACAAGGTCCCTTACCTCGAGTATTGATCTCACACTTTCCTTCTAATTCTTAAGTTAACGGTCCCTTCCAAATCACCTGTAAGCCAAGAATTCTTCTAATTCGTCATCCTACTACAAAACTCATCCAATATATAAGAGTCTATGTACAAAAGTGTCTATGATTCTTACTTTGCTCCAATTACCTTGACTCCGAAGAATAAACCGAATGCTAATTTGCTTGCTCCAAATCTTGGGGGTTTTGATACCGAACTCCGGCTTATTCCTACACTATTTTCACGTGATTACGATATAAATAATTCTATACTTCCAGAAACAGAGAAAGGTTTCGCGTGGCTCACTTAATCGACAACCTCGTCTTCGAATGACTCTTGCCGGCAGTGTAATTCCGGACTGGAACCTGCTGATCGGATGGTGTGACGGTGAGGGCACACGATCGTGGTCAGAAAAGTGCTGGACTCCGACCGGCAGATGCGTGAAGCTCGAAGATCCGGCGGCACTAACGGACGTGACGCTCCGGCGCTGCAGGACTCGACGGCTAGGGAACGGCGGCAGCAGCAACGGACGATGAAGCGGCTGGAGGCGCGATCGAGACTGGGCGCTGCGCAGAACTCGGCACGGCGAGCCGAGGGCTCGTGGCGCGGCGTCCTCGGAAGTGTAAGGAGTCACGCTCTTTGGGGTTCGACTTCGATGCGGCGGCGCGCAAGGAGCGATGGCTCCGTCGCGCGTCTCCGTCACTTGGGTTGGAAGTGTGAACGGTGGAGCTCGTCTTCTTTTTTTGCGGCCATTTGAACGAGAGATGCGGTGGGAGTGGCGTCGAGATTCCGGTATGTGGACGAGGGTTTGGTGTGCGTCTTCTCCCGGCGATTCGTGTGGCCTTCTTATCGATAAGTAGCATGTAGGGTTTCGTTTGGTTAGGGCATAAGTAACGAAGGAGAAGGAGGAGGTGATGATGACTTTAGGGTTAGGGTTTGCTTTTGATTGCAAGCTTAAGGAGGCTAAATACCAAAAATTAGGTCAGATTCCCAAAAGTCATAAATAACCCTCATTTAGGCATTATTAACTAAAGTGCCATTGTCCCTTCTTTTTCCTTTAATTTTATAAGAAATTTCATCTCAAAGAAAACAATTCGCTTAAGTCCACATGAAATGAAGGGTTCACTCACACCGAGCCTGATAACATTAACTCATCCGACCCGACATAGAGATTGATAGAACAAAAATAAAATAAACAGTCAGTACCTGAGGCTGTGGTCGTCACAGAGAAGGTAATTACCTTTGTAGTTCTTCCACACAGCAACTCCTTGCTACAAGGATCACAACTAAACAGCAAGCACGAACAAGGACTTCTCTTCTTCTCTTTTTTTCTCTAACAGAACACTACCAAAAGAAAAAACCTTCTATATCTCTGAGTTCTTAGAACAAATCCTTTGGTGGGCAGGATTTCCAACAATTTGGAAGAGAGTAAGAGGGAATTTGAGAGAGAGAGAATTTCTTCTATGTTCAATCGTATGAATCCAATTCTTGGAATAATCTCTTCTCACCAGGAGTTGGGAGAGAGAGTGGGAACGTGTCCTCCTGACACGTTCCCTATTTTATTAATTAATCGTATTAATTAAAAAATCAAATAACAATTATTTAATTAAATTAAATTAAATATCTTATATTTAATTTAGATTAAATCACATTTAATCAATTATCATTTTATCCTATAGTTTTAATGCACATCTAATGCACATTAAATTTGACTTATAGTTTTCAAATATGAATCACATTCACATTTGAATTTAATATTTGAACTCTTTCAAATATTTAATTCTCTCATGTAATTTAATATGGATCATATCCACATTAAATTTATAATGTATAGTTCCAAAACTATATATTATATCGTATCTAAATACATCAAATTTATTCCCTTATGAATTTGAACATTTCAAATTCAAATGATCTAAGAACCCTTTACGAGCTAGAAGGTGGACTTAATGGACCTACAGATCAGAAGCTCCAACGATGCGAGATTGCTCGGTTAATCTCATTAACCTCCCAATCAACATTCGTTAACTGCGGGAACACTCCACTAAAGTCCTGCAGTTGCACTCTTCTCATTGCAGATATATTTCTGTGTCCATGGATATTGACCAATAAAAGCAAGTCAATCCTTCACAAATGTTCGTAACACGAGCTGGGTCAAATTACCGTTTTACCCCTAGGTTACATCTTGTGCCTTAAGTACCAGTGCTCCTCTAATGAACAATTTGTTTGTGGTCCTACCAACAAACAGAGTCCCTCTCGGGCCAATGAGAGGGTCGGGCCCTTTGTTCAAGTCCCAGAAATACCACTTAAGGGAACATTCCTCTACTTACCATAGTAGGCGGGAAGGAGTGAATTCCATCTTGCTAAGTTAAGTTCTCAGCTGCTCACTCGATTTTGTCCCCAAGAAGGTAGGCATATTGAGTCGGCGAATTTGGCCACTCTCACCCATACTAGTCAAAGGACAATCCCTCGCGAACAGGAGTTCGTAACCTGCTCAGGATTGCGATCAAGTTGCCTAGGTTATCCTAGTGAAATAGAAACCTAACTTGTCAACGGAGTTATAGCTACAGGTTACTATTTCGTTGTCCGGTCTTATGTAATTTCATTACATAGGATATCCCCACTCACATGTCATCCACACGAACACGTTAGGATCACAGTGTTTGTATCAAATACAAAGTGGGTCATATCCATAGTTTTACCAGGGTAAGGTACCCAAACCTTATCCCCTAACTTTACACCCTTTAGGTTGTATCTTGAACCGAGATCCTTTATATGTACACTACATTCAGTTAAAGATTCATTTAACAGTCTTGGATATTTAGTTTATTGGATTTAGGGTTAAAACATAGGCAATATCATGGATAATGAACAATAACACTTTATTGAAATAATAACACTTTATTAAATTAGAACATAATTACAAATTACGAGTTTTAGGGCACAAACCCCAACAGAGTGTTCCCGCTATTAACGAATGTTGATTATGAGGTTAATGAGATTAAATGAATAATCTTGTATCGTTGGAGTTTCGGATTTGTAGGTCCATTAGGACCACTTTCTAGCTCGTGAAGGGTTCTTAGATCATTTGAATTTGAAATGTTCAAGTTCAATTAGGGAATAAAAATTATGTATATATTATAATATAAAGTTTTTATGTGCATTAAAACTCTATATTATAAATTTAATTTGAATATGATTCATATTAAATTAATTGAGAGAATTAAAAATTTGAAAGAGTTCAAATTTGATATAAATGTGAATGAGATTCATATTTAAAACTGCATAAGATGTACATTAAAATTATAGGTTGGAGGGAAAATAGTTAAATGTTATTTAATCTTAATTAAATATATGATATTTAATATGCTTGTAATTAAATGTGATTTAATTAAGATTAATATAATTAAATATGATTTGTTTATATTAATTTTATTAATTTAATCGATAAATTAATTAAATATATATTATAAAAAAATTGGGAACGTGTCAGGATGACACGTTCCCCATCTCTCCCCAACTCCCTATCGATAAGGGAGTGAGAAGTTTCCCTCCCTTTCCTTTCTTCTTATCGATTGGGGACAGAAGAGGTATAGGTCTATCGATCAGAAATTCATGTGTTGTATTTTGGTAAATCGAAACAGAACTCTCTCTTTAAAAAATTCTCAATTTCCAAATTATTGGATCTTTCCCACTAAAGCTTAGATCTAAGACTCAGAATCATAGGGAGTGATCTCTCGTGGAGGTGTCCTGCTTTAAAGAGGAAGAGAAGCTACCGTGCTATACAATTGATGGGGATTCACAAGGAGTTGACAATCTATGTTTCTACAAAGGTAATTTTGAATTCCTTTTTTAGTTTAGCAATCACTACAACATGCTCTATTTTGTAAATCCATGCTTTTAATTTTCTTATCTCTGTTTTTACCAATGTACTGATTTTTAGAGTAAACCAAAAACAAACAAGCAATTACGATCCATTACACGTTTCCGCTGCTCGAGGGAATTCAGATTCCTTCAAAAGTTTGTACCTTTCTGGTTGCATCTCTCTTTCTCTTATAGATCCATTTACACCCTATGGGTCTTACCCCTTCAGGTTGGTCTACAAGTTCTCAAACTGAATTGAAGTACATTGACTCTATTTCAAGGTCCATGGCTTTGATCCATTGGTCCTTATCTACGTCATTCATTGTCTGCTTATAAGACAATGGATCCTCTACATCATTCATTGCTGATGGGGAGAAACTCTCATGGTTGGAATGGGAGGGGTTGTCTCAGTCAAAGCAGTGCGAGTAGTGAAGTTGTTGTTTAGAGATAGATTCATTTTATTAGAAAATATACTTTTGGTTCCTGGAATCAAAAGAAAACTTGTATCTATCGCTTGTTTGCTTGAACATATGTATAAAGTATCTTTTGATCATAATGAAGCGTTCATTTGCAAAAGAGGTGTACGAATATGTTCTGCTAAACTAGAAAACAACTTATATGTGTTAAGACCAACAAAGGTAAAAGCTATTTTGAACACCGAGATGTTTAAAACAGCTGATACTCAAAATAAAAGGAAGAAATTTTCTCCTATTACCTATCTTTGGCACTTGAGACTTGGCAACACTAATCTTAATAGGATTGGGAGATTGGTTAAGAGTCGTCTCCTAAGTCAGTTAGAGGACAACTCTTTACCACCATGTGAGTCCTGTCGTGAGGGAAAAATGACTAAAAGACCTTTTTCTAAAAAAGGTTATCGAGCCAAAGAACCCTTGGAACTCATGCATTTGAATCTCTGTGGTCCTATGAATGTCAAGGCACGAGAAGGGTATGAATATTTCATAAGTTTTATTGATGATTATTCAAGGTATGACTATCTTTACCTAATGCATCATAAGTCCGAAACTATTGAAAAGTTCAAGGAGTATAAGGCAGAGGTTGAGAATACATTGGGTAAAACGATTAAAATGCTTCGATCAGATAGAGGTGGAGAGTACATGGATTTGAGATTCCAAGACTATATGATAGAACATGGAATCATATCCCAACTCTCAGCGTCCGGTACACCTCAACAAAATGGTGGGTCTGATAGGAGAAATAGAACCCTGTTAGACATGGTTTGATCCATGATGAGCTATGCTCAGCTGCCTAGTTCGTTTTGGAGATATGCAGTAGAAGCTGTTGCATATATTTTAAACATGGTTCTCTCTAAGAGTGTTTCAAAAACACCCTATGAGTTATGAAAAGGGCGTAAAGGGAGTTTACGTCACTTCAGGATTTGGGGATGTCCGAGACATGTCCTGGTGTCCAATCCAAAGAAGTTGGAACATCGTTCGAAATTATGCATATTTGTAGGATACTCTAGATAAAGGAAAGGTGGTCTGTTTATGATCCTCAAGAGGACAAGGTGCTTGTGTCAACAAACGCAACATTCATAGAGGAAGACCACATGAGAGATCATCAACCTCGAAGCAGGATTATCTTGAGTGAAGTTTTAAGGGAAACTACAGATAAATCAACAAAAGTAGTTGATCAAGCTGGTCCTTCTCAAGAGTTGAGAATGCCTCGACGAAGTGGGAGGGACGCTAGACAACCCGACCGTTACATGGGTTTAACTGAAACCCAAGTCGTCATACCTGATGATGGCGTTGAGGATCCATTGACCTACAAACAGATAATGAATGATATAGATAGGGACCAGTGGATTAAAGCCATGAACCTCGAAATGGAGTCAATGTACTTCAATTCAGTCTAGAAACTTGTAGATCAACAAGATGGTGAATGACCTAATGGTTGCAAGTGGATCTACAAGAGGAAACGAGATCAAGCCGGTAATGTGCAAACCTTTAAGGCTCGACTTGTGGCAAAGGGTTATACCTAGAGGGAAGGGGTGGACTATGAAGAAACCTTCTCCTCTGTTGCCATGCTTAAGTCCATTAGAATACTCTTGTCCATTGCCACGTTTTATGATTATGGAATTTGGCAAATGGATTTCAAGACAACCTTTCTGAATGACAATCTTGAAGAGAGTATCTATATGGATCAACCAAAGGGGTTCATAGTTCAGGGTCAAGAGCAAAAGGTTTGCAAGCTAAAACGATCCATCTATGGATTGAAACAAGCATCTAGATCCTGGAATATAAGATTTGATACTGCGATTAAATCTTATGGCTTCGAACAGAATATTGAAGAGTCTTGTGGTTACAAGAAGATAGTCAATAAAACTGTAGCTTTCTTAGTTCTATATGTAGACGATATCTTGCTCATTGGGATTGATGCAAGGTTCCTGACTGGCGTTAAACAATGGCTAGCAACCCAATTCCAAATGAAAGATTTGGGAGAGGCTCAGTTTGTCCTTGGAATCCAAATTGTTCGAAATCGCAAGAACAAAACGCTAGCACTGCCTCATGCATCTTATATTGACAAGATGTTGGTTAGATATAAGATGCAGAATTCCAAGAAGGGTGCATTACCTTTCAGGCATGGAATTCATTTGTCTGAGGAAAAGTGTCGAAAGGCACCTCCAAAAGTTGAAGATATGAGACGCATTCCTTATGCATCAGTTGTCGGTAGTTTGATGCATGCCATGTTAAGTACTAGACCTGACATATGCTATGTAGTGGGAATAGTCATCAGGTATCAATCTAATCCAGGATATGATCACTTGACTGCCGTTAAGAATATCCTCAAGATCTTAGGAGAACGAGGGACTATATGCTTGTGTATGGCACAAAAGATTTGATCCTTGCAGGATACACTGACTCTGATTTTCAGACTAAGGTAGATTCCAGGAAATACACATAAGGATCAGTGTTCACTCTTAACGGAGGAGCTATAGTTTGGAGGAGAATAAAGCAAGGTTGTATTGTTGACTCCACCTTGGAGGCTGAGTACGTCGCAGCTTGCGAAGCAACAAAGGAGGCAGTATGGCTTAGGAAGTTCTTGACTGATTTG
Organism: Trichosanthes cucumerina; assembly: GCA_036507285.1. NCBI lineage: Eukaryota > Viridiplantae > Streptophyta > Magnoliopsida > Cucurbitales > Cucurbitaceae > Trichosanthes > Trichosanthes cucumerina. Next base: position 28,700,230 of record CM071842.1, on the reverse strand, counting down.
GAATTTGTTCAAAATATTAATTTGCCTATCACCCTTATTGTGATAATAGTGGTGCAATGGCAAATTCTAAAGAACCTAGAAGCCATAAGTGCGAAAAGCACATAGAGCGTAAATATCATCTCATCAGGGAGATTGTGCAACAAGGAGACGTGATTGTCACGTAAATCGCTTCGGAGCACAACATTGTTGATCCGTTTACAAAGCCCCTCACGGCTAAAGTGTTTGAGCGACACTTAGAGAGTCTAGGACTACGGGTTGTACAGTAAGGCAGTTGTTCTTTGCTCAACATGTTTGAGTACTCCACTGACGTTTTAGTCCAAGTGTGAGTTTGTTGGGTTTTATGTCCTAAAACTCGTGGTTTTGTAAACTGAATGTATATTCTATTTTGCAATAAAGATAATATTGAGATTTATTCAGTAAATGTGTTATTGAATAAAGTGAATTGTGTATTGTGTAACCTTAATACAATAAAGAATCGTTGGCTATAGGATGAATACTTAAACTTTATGTGTGACATAAAAGTTGATCAAGTTCAAGTTATAGCCATAACGGTCTATAGTATAAGGATAAGGCTGGGTACTGTATCCTGGGGACACTATGGGCGCGACACATTTTGTAGAGTACAAACGATGTGATCTTAAATCGTTCATGTGGAGACATGCGAGTGGCGGCGTCCTATGCAATGAGTTTGCATAAGACTGGACCGCGAAATAGTCACTTAGACTTTATAAATTCTTTTACTTTCTTAACTGACTATATTCATATGATGACCTAGGCAACTCGATCTTAATCTTGAGCGTGCTATGAACTTCTGTTTATTCGGATTATCCTTAGATTTGCATGGGTGAGAGTGGTCCGAGATTGCCCACTCAATAAGCCTCCCATTTCAAGGAAAAGTCTGGGTAGATAGCTGGGAACATAGTTGTGCAAGATGGAATTCACTCCTACCTGCTTTAGGGATTAGTAGAGAGGTTGTTCCCTTAAGTGCTGACTCCGGGTCTTGAACAAAGGGCCCACCCCTCTCATTGACCCGAGAGGGATTCAGTTTGCTGGTTGGACCACAAACCAACTGTTCATTAGAGGATCAGTGGGACTTAAGGAACAAGAGGTAATTATCGAGGTAAAACGATAATTTCGACCCAGCTGTAATTACGAGCAACCTTTGAAGGATCGACATACTAATCATGGTTATATCGAATGGACATAAATATATCTACAGTGAGGAGAGTGCAATCACTTGGCTTTTGTGGAGTGTCCCGGTAGTTAACGAATGTTGATTAGCTAGGCTAAAGAGTTTGGTCGGTTAATCTCATATCGTTGGAGCTCATGATCTGTAGGTCCATTAGGTCCTCCTTACTAGCTTAGACTAAGCCTTGTAAAATTTTGAGAGAAAAGAATTTGAATTGTTCAAATTCGAGTTTGGACGAAAGCGTTAATTAAATATAATATATTTAACGAATCATAGCTTAATTATGAATTAAACTATGATTAAAAGGAAGTGTATATATTTAAATATGATTTAAATATTGGATCGGTTTATAGCATGAATAAAGATTCATGTTCGGAAAATTGATCAGGATCGGATAATTTATTTAATTTAATATTTGATATTAAATTAAATTAACAATGAATTAATTAAATTAATTATTAATTATTTAATTAATTAAATTAATTTTAATTAACAATCAATTTAATATTGATTTTTGAATTAAAATTAAATGAAAAATCAAGGATTTTCATGGATGGCAACTTGCCAACTTGCCCAATCCTTCTCATCTTCAAATTCACTAAAATTGACCACTTCCATCTCAAATCATCCTCATCACACTTGAATTGTCACTCAAATGAAATTTGATGAAGCTTTATTTAATGGTGTTTTAAGGTGTTTTGAGAGAATTTGCAGAAAAAGTTTCTGGCCCGAGTTTGTGAGCTTTGAGGTCTTTTCTTCCAAATTCTCTCAACCTAAGATCCCACAAGATCTTAAGTGTACAAGATCCTAAATTGCTTTCGCTTTCATGATATAGACTCTTTCAATTGGTATCAGAGCAATTTTGAGCACTCAATTTGATTTATTTTGTTATGTGCTGGGTGTTTTTTGAAATAATTTTTTCTGGGTGTCTAAGTTTTATTCTGGCTTTGGCATTTAAATTGAGCATCAATTTGTGCTTTATTTTCAAATTGCTCAAGTGTGTTTGAGCATTGATGTGTGAAGAAGAGTCTGCAAAAGTTTCGAGTCGATCGGAGTTCGGAAAGACCTTCAATTTGAAAAAAGAAGCCTCGGAGATCCTGAAAACGTAAAACAGAGTACCTGATGGAATTTTTTCTGCTACAGTAAAAAAATCCTTCATCCCGTGAAATTCATTCAAATTGAAGAAGATGGAGATGACCAGTGATCTATTCGATTGACTTTGACTGGTTCAATGGTTTTTAGACCGGTTCAACTCGATTTTTGTCCTGTTCGAGTGATTTTAAACCGATTTTGACTATTTCGAGGCCGGTTTTTCCATTTCGGAGGTTCGATTCAGCCTTTTACAGCCCGGTTCAACCTTATAAAGGTCCAGTTCACACATATGCAAGTTGGTTCGACCTAAATTTAAAGTGTTCGAAGTGGTTCGATATTAATTCTAATCCTATTAGACATGAAATTCTAATCCTATTAGACATGGATTAATTACATACAAACAAACTAAGTTTAACTATTAAACTAAAGGGAAGAAGGAATTACCTTTGTAGTTTAGGAGAACAACAACTCCTTGCTCCAATGTTCAACAACTCAAGAACTTCAAAAGTTCTCTGTTTTTCACCAACAGAACGCCACCAATTTGGAAAACCTCCTATCCTCTGAGATTCAACTTAGAACAAAATCCTTTGTGGGAAGGATTCCAACTATTGGATAATTTTGGGAATGAAAGTGAGAGAGAGAGAATTTCTCTGTCAAATTGAAAATGATCGATCAATCATCTTCTTCTTCTCACCAGGAAAAGAAGAACCTTCAGTGGGCAACTCCCCACTCCCTATCGAGGGGGAGTTGGGGAGTAGTGGGAACGTGTCCTCCTGACACGTTCCCAATTAATAATATATTAATTAATTAATTTCATTGAATTAAATCATATTTAATTCAAATATAGTATTAATTTAATGATTAAATCATATTTAATCATTTTACCCTTTATACTATAGGTTAATGTACATCTCATGCACATTATGTTTTAACCTATAGATTTTCAAATATGAATCACATTCACATTTAATATAATATTTGAACTCTTTCAATTATTCAATTCTCTCCTATAACTTATTATGAATCATATTCACATTAAATTTATAATATATAGTTCCAAAACTATATATTATATCGTATCAATATACATTAAATTTATTCCCTAATGAATTTGAACATTTCAAATTCAAATGATCTAAGAACCCTTTACGAGCTAGAAGGTGGACCTAATGGACCTACAGATCAGAAGCTCCAACGATACGAGATTGTTCGGTTAATCTCATTGACCTCCTAATCAACATTCGTTAACTGCGGGAACACTCCACTAAAGTCCCACAACTGCACTCTTCTCACTGCAGATATATTTATGTGTCCATGGATATTGACCAATAACAGCAAGTCAATCCTTCACGAATGTTCGTAACACCAGCTGGGTCAAATTACCGTTTTACCCCTGGGTTACATCTTGTGCCTTAAGTACCGGTGCTCCTCTAATGAACAATTTGTTTGTGGTCCTACCAACAAACAGAATCCCTCTCGGACCAATGAGAGGGTCGGGCCCTTTGTTCAAGTCGCGGAGACACCACTTAAGGGAACATTCCTCTACTTACCCTAGTAGGTGGGAATGAGTGAATTCCATCTTGCTAAGTTAAGTTCCCAGCCGCTCACTCGGTTTTGTCCCCAAGAAGGTAGGTATATTGAGTCGGCGAATCTGGCCACTCTCACCCATATAATGAAAGGACAATCCCTCACGAACAGGAGTTCGTAACTCTCTTTCAGATTGAGATCAAGTTGCCTAGGTCATCCTAGTGAAATAGAAACCTAACTAGTCAACTGATTCTGACTAAAGGTTACTATTTCGTGGTCCAGTCTTATGTAATCTCATTACATCGGATATCCCCACTCACATGTCATTTACACGAACACGTTAGGATCACAGTGTTTGTATCAAATACAAAGCTGGCCACATCCATAGTTTTACGAGGGTAAGGTACCCAAACCTTATCCCCAACTATAGACCTTTTTAAATTTGTATCTCAACCGAGATCCTTTTTATGTACATTACATTCAGTTAAAGATTCATTTAACAACCTTGGATGTTTAGTTTATTGGATTTCTGGTTTAAATAAAGGAAAACTCGTAGATAACGAACAATAACACTTTATTTTAATAATAACACTTTATTACATTAATTAGAACATAATTACAAACTACGAGTTTTAGGGCACAAATTCCAACATTAAAATAGTTTTAGAACCTGAATTAATTAGACCTAAGGTTATCTAGTTCTAATAAGATTAGAATTAGGAAACCAATAATTTATAAACTTTGATTAAAGAGGGACTCTGACTAAGGAAGGTTCTGGCTAGGCTGGAGTACTTAAGCTAATGGAAACGGAAAACCCCTACCTAGGAACTGACCTGGGAGTGAATTTCATCTAGAGGTTTATAAATTATTATTCGCGAGTGGCGTTTATTAAAAGTTAATAAATTGAACTCATAGACCTTAGTTTATTAAAAGGTTAATAGACTTAGGTAATTCCAGTATAATTGTTATATTGGTAGACTTAGATGATATTGTTTTAGTCGAAATATGTCTAAGTAAAAGTATACCTAAACTTTTTAAAATACTTAGTGGGAGTGAAAAGGTATATATGATATATCAATTTCCTCTTACGCTCTCTGCGAAGTTCACACTGTGAGATTTATGCTCGGCCTCGTGATGTAAATAGGACATCGACATTTGGATGGTGTTTGCATAAATAAAGAGCAAGGTGAATGGAGAAAGTATTTATAGTAAGTGGGAGAAGGAAGTGTGTCAACGCATCCTACAATCTCCTCCATTAGGTTGGATCGTGAGATTCCCATTTTGCGCCTGCAGGTTGCCCGAAGTACCACCATCCATTCGGAGGGATGTAACATGGGATTCGGAACAACTCAAACTCCAGAAATGGATATGGTCTCTTAGGTCCATTCTCAGCTTTGTCTCTCCAATTCGGTAGCATTGTTGGGGCAGACCGCTAAGGTATGAAAATGGCGGGTCACACTTACAAGAATTGCTAAGTGTTAGTAAATTCTTGACCAAAGTAGCGATAACTAGAATGCTATAGGAATAAGAGTTATTCCGGTGCTAGCATTTAGTCAAGAATGTCTTGGTTCAGTGAAGGAGGGATTGACTGCCCCTCGGTAGCGGTTGCTCTCACTCATTGAAGTGTCGTTGCAAAAACAATAATGAGTTTATGGGTACATTATTACTTGCTAAATTCTTAATTGGATACGTTACAAGCTATTCACTAATTGAATTCATTCTTTTTCAGCATGTCGAGCTCTTTTATCCAGTTACTCGCCTTCGAGAAACTTAATGACGATAACTACGGAACCTGGAAATCAAACTTGAATACGATTCTTGTTGTTGATGATCTAAGGTTCGTCTTAACGGAGGAATGTCCTCCCTCACCCAACACGATTGCAAATCGAATTGTTTGGGATACTTATGACAGATGGATTAGGGCTAATGAGAAGGCCCGAGTCTATATCTTAGGCAACATATCTGATGTGTTGTCTAAGAAACATGAGAGCATGGTCACCGCTAAGGAGATCATGGGATCATTACAGGCGATGTTCGGACAACCGTCCTCATCAGTCTATTATGATGCTCTCAAATACAACTTTCGTATGAAGGAGGGAGCCTCTGTTAGGGAACATGTTCTTGACATGATGGTCCATCAACGTGGCTGAAGTAAATGGGGTTGTCATAGATGAGAAGAGCCAGGTAACCTTTATTATGGATTCGCTTCTGTAGAGTTTCCTGCAATTCCGCACAAATGCGATGATGAATAAAATAGAGTATAACCTTACTACTCTCTTCAACGAGCTTCAGACTTTTGAGTCCCTCATGAAATCAAAGGGAAAAGAGAAGGAGAAAAATGTTGTCACTTCGAAGAAGTTCCTAAGAGGATCGTTCTCAGGGACCAAGTCTGGTCCTTCTTTTTCTAAGAATAAGGATAGTCAGAAGAAGAAGAAGGACAAAGGGATAGGACAAGCTCCCTTACGCAAGGCTAAAGCCACAGGAAAATGTTTCCATTGTGGTGAAGATGGGCATTGGAAGAGGAACTACCCAAAGTACCTTGCAGAAAAGAAAGTTGAGAAGGAAAGACAAGCTAAATGTGATTTACTCGTTGTTGAAACATGTTTAGTGGAACATGATGATTCCGCCTGGATATTAGATTTAGGAGCCACTAACCATGTTTGTTCTTCTTTTCAGGAAACTAGTTCCTGGCAGCAGCTTGCTGATGGGGAGATAACTCTAAGGGTTGGAACGGGAGAGGTTGTCTCAGCCAAAGCAGTGGGAGCAGTGAAGTTGTTGTTTAGAGATAGATTCATTTTATTAGAAAATGTACTTTCGCTTCCTGGAATCAAAAGAAATCTTGTATCTATCTCTTGGTTGCTTGAACATATGTATAAAGTACCTTTTGATCATAATGAAGTGTTCATTTGCAAAAGAGGTGTACAAATATGTTCTACTAAACTAGAAAACAACTTATATGTGTTAAGACCAATAGAGGTAAAAGCTATTTGGAACATCGAGATGTTTAAAACAGTTGATACTCAAAATAAAAGGTAGAAACTTTCTCCCAGCACCTATCTTTTTCACTTGAGACTAGGCCACATTAATCTCAATAAGATTGGGAGATTGGTTAAGAGTCGTCTCCTAAGTCAGTTAGAGGACAACTCTTTACCACCATGTGAGTCCTGTTTTGAGGGAAAAATGACTAAAACACTTTTTTCTAAAAAGGTTATCGAGCCAAAGAACCCTTGGAACTCGTGCATTCGAATCTCTGTGGTCCTATGAATGTCAAGGCACGAGGAGGGTATGAATATTTCATCAGTTTCATTGATGATTATTCAAGGTATGACTATCTTTACCTAATGCATCATAAGTCCGAAACCATTAAAAAGTTCAAGGAGTATCAGGCAGAGGTTGAGAACACATAGGGTAAAACGATTAAAACGCTTCGATTAGATTGAGGTGGAGAGTACATGGATTTGAGATTCCAAGACTATATGATAAAACATGGAATCATATCCCAACTCTCAGCGCCCGGTACACCTCAACAAAATGGTGCGTCTGAGAGGAGAAATAGAACCTTGCTTGACATGGTTTGATCTATGATGAGTTATGCTCAGCTACCTAGTTCATTTTAGAGATATGTAGTAGAAGCTTCTGCATATATTTTGAACATGGTTCCCTCTAAGAGTGTTTCAGAAACACCCTATGAGTTATAGAAAGGGCGTAAAGGGAGTTTACGTCACATCAGGATTTGGGAATGTCTGAGACATGTCATGGTGTCCAATCTAAATAAGTTGGAACATCGTTCAAAATTATGCCTATTCGTAGGATACTCTAAAGAAACGAAAGGTTGTCTATTTTATGGTCCTCAAGAGGACAAGGTCTTTGTGTCGACAAACGCCACGCTCCTAGAGGAATACCACATGAGAGATCATCAACCTCGAAGCAACTTGTGGCAAAGGGTTATACCCAGAAGGAAGGGGTGGACTATGAAGAAACCTTCTCCCCTGTTGCCATGCTTAAATCCATTAGAATACTCTTGCCCATTGCCACGTTTTATGATTATGAAATTTGGCAAATGGATGTCAAGACAACCTTTCTGAATGGCAATCTTGAAGAGAGGATCTATATGGATCAACAAGAGGGGTTCATAGTTTAGGGTCAAGAGCAAAAGGTTTGCAAGCTAAAACAATCCATCTATGGATTGAAACAAGCATCTAGATCCTGGAATATAAGATTTGATATTGCGATTAAATCTTATGGCTTCGAACTGAATATTGACGAGCCTTGTGTTTACAAGAAGATAGTCAATACCATTGTAGCTTTCTTAGTTCTATATGTAGGCGATATCTTGCTCATTGGGAATGATGCAGGGTGCCTGACTGGCGTTAAGCAATGGCTAGCAACTCAATTCCAAATGAAAGATTTGGGAGAGGCTTAGTTTGTCCTTGGAATCGAAATTGTTCAAAACCACAAGAACAAAACGCTAGCACCGTCTCAGACATCTTATATTGACAAGATGTTGGTTAGATATAAGATGCAGAATTCCAAGAAGGGTGCATTACCTTTCAGGCATAGAATTCATTTGTTTAAGAAACAGTGTCCTAAGACACCTCAAGAAGTTGAAGATATGAGACGCATTCCCTATGCATGATGTATGTCATGCTATTGTACTAGACTCGACATATGCTATGCAGTGGGAAAAGTCAACAGGTATCAATCCAATCCAGGATATGATCACTAGACTGCCATTAAGAATATCCTCAAGTATCCTAGGAGAACGAGGGACTATATGCTCGTGTATGGCGCAAAGGATTTGATCCTTGTAGGATACATTGACTCTGATTTTCAGACTGATGTAGATTCCAGGAAATCCACATCAGGATCAGTGTTCACTCTTAACGGAGGAGCTATAGTTTGGAGGAGTATAAAGTAAGGTTGTATTGTTGACTCCACTATGGAGGTTGAGTACATCGCAGCTTGCGAAGCAGCGCAGGAGGTAGTATGGCTTCGGAAGTTTTTGACTAATTTGGAAGTTGTTCCAAATACTAATTTGCCTATCACTCTTTATTGTGATAATAGTGGTGCAGTGGCAAATTCTAAAGAACCTAGAAGCCATAACCGCGAAAAGCACATAGAGCGCAAATATCATCTCATCAGGGAGATTGTGCAACGAGGAGACGTGATCGTCACGCAGATCGCTTCGGAGCACCACATGGCTGATCCGTTTACAACCCCTCACGGCTAAAGTGTTTGAGGGACACCTAGAGAGTCTAGGACTATGGGTTGTATAGTACGACAGTTTTTCTTTGCTCAACATGTTTGACTCCATAGACGTTTTAGTCCAAGTGGGAGTTTATTTGGTTTTATGTCCTAAAACTCGTGGTTTTGTAAACTGAATGCATATTTTATTTTTCAATAAAGATGTTATTGAGATTTAGTAAATGTGTTATTGAATAAAATGAATTGTGTATTGTGTAACCTTAATCCAATAAAGAACCCTTGGCTATAGGATGAATACTTGATCTTTATGCGTGACATAAAAGTGGATAAAGTTCAAGTAATAGCCAGAACGATCTATAGTATAAGGATAAGGCTAGGTACCTTATCCTAGGGACACTATGGACGCGACCCACTTTGTAGAGTACAAACGATGTGATTTTAAATCATTAATGTGGAGACATGCGAGTGGAGGTGTCCTATGGAATGAGTTTGCATAAGACTGGACCGCGAAATAGTCACTTAGACTTTATAACTCCGTTTACTATCTTAACTGATTGTATTCATACGATGACCTAGGCAACTCGATCTTAATCCTGAGCGTGCTATGAGCTTCTGTTTATTCGGATTATCCTTAGATTGGCATGGGTGAGATTGGCCCGAGATTGCCGACTTAATAAACCTCCCATTTTCAGGGATAAGTCTGGGTAGATAGCTGGGAACATAGTTCTGCAAGATGGAATTCACTCCTACCTACTTTAGGCCCACCCCTCTCATTGGTCCGAGAGGGATTCGGTTTGCTAGTTGGACCACAAATCAATTGTTCATTAAAGGATCAGCAGGACTTAAGGATTAAGAGGTACTTACAAGGGTAAAACGGTAATTTTAATCAAGTTGTAATTACGAACGACCTATGAAGGATCGACTTACTAATCATGGTTATATTGAGTGGACAGAAATATATCTACAGTGAGGAGAGTGCAACCATTGGGCTTTAGTGGAGTGTCCCGGTGGTTAACGAATGTTGATTAGCTAGGCTAAAGAGTTTGGCTGGTTAATCTCGTATCATTGGAGCTCATGATCTGAAGGTCCATTAGGTCCTCCTTACTAGCTCGGACTAAGCCTTGTAACATTTTGAGAGAAAAGAATTTGACTTGTTCAAATTCTAGTTTCGGAGAAAACGTTAACTTTATGTGATATATTTAACGAATCATAGCTTAATTATGAATTAAACTATGATTAAAAGGAGGTGTATATATTTAAATATGATCTAAATATTGGATCGATTTATAGCATGAATAAAGATTCATGTTTGAAAAATGGATCGGGATTAGACAATTTATTTAATTTAATATTTGATTTTAAATTAAATTCAAAATTAATTAATTAAATTAATTTTAATTAAAAATCAATTTAATATTGATTTTTGAACTAAAATTAAATGAAAAATCAAGGATTTTCATGGATGGCAACTTGCCAACTTGCCCAATCCTTCTCATCTTCAAATTCACCCAATTTGGCCACTTCCATCCCAAACCATCCTCATCATACTTTAGTTGTCACTCAAATGAAGCTTGGTGAAGCTTTATTTAATGGTGTTTTAAGGTGTTTTGAGAGAATTTTGTAGAAAAAGTTTCTAGCCCGAATTTGTGACATTTGAGGTCTTTTCTTCCAAATTCTCTCAACCTAGGATCCCACAATCCGTTCCAAGGCCTGAGGATAGTAGGGAAGACTCTAGAGGTGGTCTACAAAGTGTTCGTGTTGAAAATCATCCATCGAGTGAAGAGAATTTGATCTTCAAAGTTGAGTTTTCAATCCCTCTGTTTTTCGAGCTTTGAGCATGCATTTTATTTTGTAAAATCAATCAAATTAGAGTGTTCAAGATCCTAAATTGCTTCCGCTTTCTTAATATAAACTCTTTCACTTGTTTTCTTGTGGCTCGTAGAAAATACCAACTCTCGTTTCTTTGGGATAACCTACAAATACGCATAATCTTGAACGGGGCTCCAGTTTCTTCGGGTTTGTCACTAACACATGTGCAGGATGTTGGGATTTGTGCCCTAAAACTCATAGTTTGTAATTATGTTCTAATTAATGTAATAAAGTGTTATTATTTCAATAAAGTGTTATTGTTCGTTATCTACGAGTTTGCCTTTATTTAAACCCTAAATCCAATAAACTAAACATCCAAGGCTGTTAAATGAATCTTTAATCGAATGTAATGTACATAAAAAGGATCTCGGTTCGAGATCTGACCTAAAAGGGTCTATAGTTAAGGGATAAGATTTGGGTACCTTACCCTTGTTAAACTATGGATGTGGCCCACTTTGTATTTGATACAAACAGTGTGATCCTAACGTGTTCGTGTAGATGACATGTGAGTGGGGATATCCTATGTAATGAGATTACATAAGATCGGACAACGAAATAGTAACCTCTAGCTGTAACTCTGTTGACTAGTTAGGTTTCTATTTCACTAGGATGACCTAGGACACTTGATCTCAATCCTGAGCAGGTTACGAACTCCTGTTCGCGAGAGATTGTCCTTTGACTAGTATGGGTGAGAGTGGTCAGATTCGCCGACTCAATATGCCTACCTTCTTGGGGACAAGACCAAGTGAGCGGCTGGGAACTTAATTTAGCAAGATGGAATTCACTCCTTACCACCTACTAGGGTAAGTAGAGGAATGTTCCCTTAAGTGGTGTCTTCGGGACTTGAATAAAGGACCCGACCCTCTCATTGGCTTGAGAGGGACTCTGTTTGTTGGTAGGACCACAAACAAATTGTTCATTAGAGGAGCACTGGTACTTAAGGCACAAGATGTAACCCAGGGGTAAAATGGTAATTTGACCCAGCTGGTGTTTCGAACATTCGTGAAGTATTGACTTGCTGTTATTGGTCAATATCCATGAACACAGAAATATATCTGCAGTGAGAAGAGTGCAGCTGTGGGACTTTAGTGGAGTGTTCCCGCAGTTAACGAATGTTGATTGGGAGGTTAATGAGATTAACCGAGCAATCTTGTATCGTTGGAGCTTCTGATCTTTAGGTCCATTAGGTCCACCTTCTAGCTCGTAAAGGGTTCTTAGATCATTTGAATTTGAAATGTTCAAATTCATTAGGGAATTAACTTAATGTATATTGATACGATATAATATATAGTTTTGGAACTATATATTATAAATTGAATGTGAATATGATTCATATTAAATTATGTGAGAGAATTAAATATTTGAAAGAGTTCAAATATTAAAGTTAAATATAAATTTGATTCATATTTAAAAACTATAGGTTAAATTTAAAGTACATTGGATGTGCATTAAAACTATAGGATAGAGGGATAATTCATTAAATGTGTTTAATATAAATTAAATATATGATATTTAATTTATTTTGATTATTTAATGAATATGATTAATTTATTAAATAAGGAACGTGTCAGGAGGACACGTTCACCCTCTTTCTCCCAACTCCCTATTCGATAGAAAGTGGGAGATGCCCTCTACTGGGTTTAACTTCTCCTGGAGAGAGGTGAAGATGATGATTGATCGATCATTTTCAATTTGACAGAGAAATTCTCTCTCTCTCACTCTCATTCGCAAAATTATCTAAAAGTTGGAATCCTTCCCACAAAGGATTTTGTTCTAAGTTGAATCTCAGAGGATAGGAGGTTTTCCAAATTGGTGGTGTTCTGTTGGTGAAAAACAGAGAACTTTTGAAGTTCTTGAGTTGTTTAACATTGGAGCAAGGAGTTGTTGTTCTGCTAAACTACAAAGGTAATTCCTTATTCCCTATAGTTTAATAGTTAAACTTAGTTTGTTTGTATGTAATTATTCCATGTCTAATAAGATTAGAATTTCATTGTTCTGTATTTATCAATGTACTGGTTTTCGTTTCAATTAAAACAATCAAACACATTAACGATCCCAAACACGCTTCCGCTGCTCAAGGAGATCAGATCTCCATCAATTGGTATCCGAGCAATGCTTGATTTGTTTTGTTTTGAAACAAAATTGCATTGATGTGGTGGGAAATGAATTTGGTTTGCTGTAAAGCTTGTTTAGGAATGTTTTGGCCTTAGTTTACTTCGATTTTGTTCAAATTGTATGTAAAGACCCCTGCGTTTTTGGGCAAAAAGTGCATAATTGAGTCTGTAATTGAGTTACGAGTCGTTCGGGGCCAATTTCATTCAATTTGGTTGAGAATTGAAGGGGAATTTGAAGAACAAAGCTGCTGTGCTCGAAGAAGAAAGTTGCTGCCGAAGCAGCAACGTTGTAATGCTACGAGAAGCGTTGCAACGTCGTTCATCAGCGTTGCAACGCTGAAGAACGGCGTAGCAATGCCATCGCTCCTTATCGACGCGGGCGCTCAAGGGGTCAGCGGCGTTGCAACGCTGCCCCTTAGCGTTGCAACGCCACCTCGATAGCAGGCGCGCAAGAGGACAAAGCGGGCGTTGCAACGCTCGCATCAGCGTTGCAACGTCGTGGGGCATTCCAGAAGCAGCAGACCGGTTCGACTGGTTCGTTGGTTTTGGTCCGGTTCGAGCGGTTCAAGGCTGGTTCAGGGTGTCTTTGGACCGGTTTCATGAAATAAATTAATGTAATTTTTTTTTTTTTACACTTTAGGGGCCAAATTATTCCGATTTTACAGTTTTATGTCTTTATGAATGTCATTTAGATTATTCCCACCTTAAGATAAGCATATTCATGCATTTTATTTATAATAAATGTTATATGAATATGGTTAAATGCATGATTAATTTATTTTTCATGAGTAATTAATTGTAATTGTTATGATTAGATTATATGGAAAATAAATTGCATGGAGCATAAAATTACTTTGTTTAAAATAAATGTTATTTTGTTTAAGTAATTTTGTAATTCAAATAGTTGAATTCCTTTTATAATTTCAATTTGAATATCGATTGTTGGATTTATAATATAGTTTCTTTCATAGGTGAATTATTAAAAATTATAAAAGTTATAAATTAAAGGGGTTTTAGAAACCATAACCTATAATAAAGAAATGCATGCAAACATAGGAACTTGGGCTATTTTTTAAATTAGTTTTAAATCGTTTAAAATTAATTTAGACCTAAGTTTCAATTTCTAATAGGATTAGAAATTAGTCTTACGTAGTATTTTAAATAGTTTAAGATATAGTAGGACTTTAGGACTTTGGTTATAAGGGAACTATACCGGTGAAGTTCTCGTCTAAAAATTTGGGGTACTTAAGTCGACATTTAACTTAACACCTCCCACCGGGAACCGACATGAAACTGAGTTGAATTAACCTTAGTTCTATTTTTATCTCTAGGTAATTAAAATGTTTATTCACCTAGACATAAGGTTTTAAGACCGAGTTATAATAGTTATAATTGGCATAGACTTAGACAGATTCTTTTAGCCAGAATCCAACTAAGTTAAAACTATACCCTAACTTTAGGAACTTTAGTGGGAAAAAACGAGATGTTCGCATCAAGTTTACTCTCACGTCCTCAAGAGTTCACACCGTGAGTTCCATGCTCGACTACGTGGCATCAATAGGGCGTCCCCTATGGTATGTGTTTGCATGGTTCAATACCAAGGTGAATGAGGGAAGTATCCATAGTAAATGGGAGCATGACGCGTGTCAACGTATCCTACGGTCTCCTCCATTAGGTAGCACCGTGAGATTTCTATAGTCCGCCTGCTAGGTTGTCCTGGAACAGCCAAACCCTACGGAGGGCCTGACTATAGGGATCGGAACACCACGAACTCCAGAAATGGACAGGGTCTCTTAGTTTGTTTGCCAACAATGGTCTTTCTTAATAGTAGCCTGTTGGCTCGGGCCTATTGGATCTGAAAATGGTAGGGTCACATTTACGGGATGAGTTAAGTTAGTTAACAAATCCTTGACCAAACAAACGGTAGCTAAAGACCATTGGGACATGAGATGTTTTGGTAGTGAGAATTGGCTGAGAAAGTCTCAATTCAAGGGAGGAATGACTGACTGCCCGACGGAGGCTTTTGTTCTAAACCCTTAAAGTATCGTTGCAAAATTAAAGGTTTAATTTAAACAATGGTTTTAGTTTAAACACTAGGGTTTTTTAATAATTTTGCTAAATTTGAATAGTTTTTAAAATGGGTTAAAAGGCATAACTAATTGAACTATTTTGGATTTTCAGCATGTCGCCCTCATTTATAGCCTTACTTAAAAGCGACCGTTTAACTGGTGAGAATTTTACTACGTGGAAATCAAACCTGAATACGATTCTGGTTGTTGATGACCTACGGTTTGTACTGTCTGAAGAATGTCCTCGAGATCCCCGCTCGTAATGCTCCTCAACTCATAAGGAGGCGCACCATTGGATCAAGGCCAATGATAAGGCCAAAGTCTACATTTTGGCTAGTGTTTCTGAAGTTTTGGCCAAAAAGCACGAGGGCATAGTCTCAGCTCGTGAGATCATGAGTTCGCTGTAGGAAATGTTTGGACAAATTCGGCACGAATCCCTCAAATACGTTTATAACTCCCGTATGAAGGAGGGGTCATCGGTGAGAGAACACGTTCTTGATCTGATGGTCCACTTCAACGTGGCTGAGATGAATGGAGCGGTCATTGACGAGCAAAGTCAGGTATCGTTCATCCTGGAGTCTCTTCGGAAGAGTTTCCTGCAATTCTGCAGCAATGCGGTGATGAACAAGATAGAGTATAACCTGACTACCCTCCTTAATGAACTACATACTTTCCAGTCTCTTATGAAGAATAAGGGTCAGGCTGATGGAGAGGCAAATCTGTTTGCCCATTCCAGAAGGTTCCAGAAGGGTTCATCCCCTAGGACTAAGTCCTGTAGCTCATATTCTAGGCTTAAGAAGACCCAAAAGAAGAAAATAGGAGGGAAAGGGAAGGCACATGCTGCTGACAAAGGCAAGGGAAAAGGTAAGGTTGCAGATAAAGGAAAATGTTTCAACTGCAACGTGGATGGGTATTGGAAGCGAAACTGCCCAAAATACCTTGCTGAGCTCAAAGAGAAGAAAGGTAAATTAGATTTACTTGTTCTTGAAACATGTTTAGTGGAAAATGATGATTTTACCTAGATACTTGATTCAGGAGCCACTAATCACGTTTGCTCTTCATTTCAGGAAACTAGTTCCTTCAAGGAGCTCGAAGAGGGTGAGATGATGCTCAGGGTCGGAACGGGAGACATCGTCTCAGCTCGTGCAGTGGGAGATGCCAAGTTATTTTTCGGAGATAGATTTCTTTTATTGAAAATCTGTATATAGTTCCTAAGCTTAAAAGGAACTTAATTTCTATCTCTTGTTTAATAGAACTTGGATATTGTATTTCTTTTTCAATTAATGAAGCGTTCATTTTGAAAAAAGGTGTCAATATTTGTTCTGCTAAATTGAAAAATGGCTTGTATGTACTGAAACCGAACAAAACCAAAGCAATTTTAAATCATTAGATGTTTAAAAATGCTGACACTCAAAATAAAAGGCAAAGAATTTCTCCTAGTAATAATACCTATCTTTCGCATCTTAGGCTTGGTCATATTAATCTCAACCGGATTGAGAAACTCTCTAAGAATGGACTTCTAAACAAGGTAGAAGATGATTCTTTACTGCCTTGCGAGTCTTGCTTGGAAGGTAAAATGACCAAGCGACCTTTTACTGAAAAAGGTTACAGAGCCGTAGAGCCCCTAGAACTTGTGCATTCGAATCTTTGTGGTCCAGTGAATGTCAAAGCTCGAGGAGGGTACGAATATTTCATCTCTTTCATTGATGATTATTCTAGGTATGGTTATCTATACCTAATGCATCACAAGTCTGAAGCTCTTGAAAGTTCAAAGAGTATAAGGCTGAAGTAGATAATGCATTAAAAAAAAACCATTAAAATGCTTCGATCAGATCGAGGAGGAGAGTATATGGATTTGAGATTCCAGGACTATATGATAGAACATGGAATTAAATCTCAACTCTCTGCACCTAATACACCACAGCAAAATGGTGTGTCAGAAAGGAGAAATAGAACCTTGTTAGACATGGTTCGTTCTATGATGAGTTATGCTCAATTGCCTGCCTCGTTTTGGGGATACGCAGTAGAGACTGCAGTTCAAATCTTGAATAGTGTTCCATCAAAAAGTGTTTTAGAAACACGTTTTGAACTTTGGAAGGGGCATAAACCTAGTTTACAACACTTCAGGATTTGGAGTTGTCCGGCACACGTGCTCGTGACAAAGCCAAAGAAACTGGAACCTGATAACTCACCATAGGAGAGTTATTTTAATAGAATTGAAGTGCTTAATCTGCTTGAATTGCATAAAATTTGTTGAGCCTCATGTTATTTTAACCCTAAATTATGTATGTTAGCTTTAAATCTTGAATTTAAGCATTAGGTTCAAAAAGAATTAATTTTGATATTTTTGTGCTTTAATTTAAGAAATTTAGGAAAATAAGCTAACGGTTAATTAAAGACCGAAATTTGAGATTTTTCTTACCTCCAAAAATCCTTGCGTATTTAGTTTGATTTATAATTGATTTCATAAATTTATTTGGGATTTTTCTGTGTGCAGGAGATGTTTAAAAATTACAAGAGTCCCTAAAGGCATTTTAAACATTTTACCCGAAGGGTAATATGGTCTTTTTACCTTTAAGGGTATTTTTGTAATTTATGGAGTTAGGGCAACATCATCTTGTATAAGGAGGCTAGGGTTTACAAGTGTGGAGGGGGAGTTGGAGTTGTGACAAGAGGAAGAGATCGAGAGAGAAGAGGAACCATCGATTTTGCTACAACAATCAAGGGAAAAAACTTAGAGGATAAACTTAACATTAGCAATCTAGAGGGAAGAGCAGAGAGGAGTTGTTTGTGCGTTGCTGAAGCAATTGCATGGAAGCTGTGCGTAAAGCAAAATTTGAAGCCTCTTTGCTGAAGCAATCGACGTGCAGTTTAGGAGAAGCCATCGACATTGCTGAAACAAAATCGCGTTGTCCACCTGCTGTTATTGCTTGGCAATTGCTGAAGCAATCCGTGAAGCTACTGCAGTTGTGTTGCCTGCTGTTTGCTGAAGCAATCAGTGGAACCAAGGGGTTGTTGCTGTTGTTGCTTGCCTTTGCTGAAGCAATTGGCTGCAGTGTTGCTGAAGCCAACCAAAGGGTTGCTGCTAGGCGATTGTTGTAGCAAAAGCTAGGCCACTTGCTGTGTAACCTTTTCCCTATCTCTAAGTTTTATTGCTTGTTGTAAACTACCAATTTAATACTGATTTTTTGGGTTGTTTATATACTGATTTAGACTACTTTTGCTCACTGTTTTAGGTCGAACTCGTGACTGGTTTAGGCTATAATTGTGGTTGATTTAGGCTATTTTAGTGAATGTTGTTGGTTGTTTTGCATGAACTCATTGATCAATAAAAGCATGCTTAATTTAGGGATGTGTGACTCGATTTTAATCATGAACTAGATTGTCTTAGGCAAAGGTTAGGTTGTGTTCAAATGTAAATTTGGATTAAATTTATGGTTGATGCCATTGATTGAATTTATGAAATTTTATTGAATTTAATGTTGCATGAGAATTAAAATTGGTCTTTTTTACTTCTCTATAATTCATAAACTTGGGAAAGCTAGTGAATTAGAAAACTAAAATTTCATTCTAGGATTATTGAGTTGATTAGGGATAATTAACCCACCTAGAACCTAAAATCATGGGCATAATTTAGATCACAATTGGAAAATTGTAGGTTTTAAAACATAGTGATTTTGGAAATAATCATTTGAATGCATGTGTAGGTAAATTTAAGGCATCACTCAAAATTTATTCTAATCGAACATTAAAACTCTAACCTAACCCGAGCCTATTTTTCATTACAAATCTCATCTCTTGTATCTGCCTTCTTGTTTGCATTCTCCTCTCCCCGCATTTAAATTCAGTTATTTTCTTTTGTCTTATCTTATCTTTCTTACTTATCAATTTATTTAATTACAACAATAATTTTCACACTCATGCATTGCACTAAAATAAGGAAAATTTGCTAGGACACTCACTCATTTAGGGTCTAGCTAGTCCTCGTGGGATCGATACTTTAACTTATCACTTGTTGCACTCGACCGTGTATACTTGCACGTCGTAGAAGTATCTGAATCTCATTCTAATTTGCATTAGTTTAGGGCACTGATATTTTCGCATCAGAACCTTGTTTAAGATTGTGCCAATTTGTTGGCTATCCCAAAGAAACGAGAGGTGGTCTTTTCTACGACTCACAAGAAAATAAGGTGATTGTATCGACAAACGCCACGTTCTTGGAGGAAGATCACATGAGGAACCATAAACCGCATAGTAAATTAGTACTAAATGAAGCTACACATGAACCAACAAGAGTTGTTGATCAAGCTGGACCATCATCAAGAGTTGATGGAAGAGCCAGCACCTCAAGTCAGTCTCGTCCTTCTCAATCGTTGGGAATGCCTCGACGTAGTGGGACGGTTGTTTCCCATCCTCACCGCTACTTGGGTTTAGCTGAAACTCAAGTTGTCATACCTGATGACAGCGTCAAAGATCCATTGTCTTATAAACAGGCAATGAATGACGTAGACAAGAACCAATGGATCAAAGCCATGGACCTTGAAATGGAGTCAATGGACTTCAATTCAGTATGAGAACTTGTAGACTAACCTGAAGGGGTTAGACCCATAGGGTGTAAATGGATCTATAAGAGAAAGAGAGATGCAAGCAGGAAAGGTGCATGCAGGACCTTTAAGGCTAGGCTTGTAGCAAAGACCCAAAGGGAAGGAGTTGACTACGAAGAAACTTTTTCCCCTGTTGCTATGCTGAAGTCTATAAGGATACTCTTGTCCATAGCCGCATTTTATGATTATGAAATTTGGCAAATGGACGTCAAGACTGCCTTTTTGAATTGTAATCTTGATGAGAGCATCTACATGTCTCATCGCGAAGGGTTGATAACCCAAGGTCAGGAGCAAAAAGTTTGCAAGCTCAATCGGTCCATTTATGGATTGAAACAAGCGTCAAGATCTATGAATCTAAAGATTTGATACTGCGATAAAGTCTTACGGCTTTGACCAAAACGTTGATAAGTCTTGTGTTTACAAGAGGATCATCAACGACAAAGTAACTTTGTTAGTACTTTATGTGGATGATATCCTACTCATTGGGAATGATGCAGGATATCTTACTGACATAAAGAATTGGCTGGCGACCCCATTCTAAATGAAAGATTTGGGAGAGGCGCATTATGTTCTTGGGATTCAGATCTTCCAGAATCGCAAGAACAGAACGCTAGCACTGTCTCAAGCGTCTTATATTGACAAAATGTTGTCCAGATATTCGATGCAGAATTCCAAGAGGGGCTTATTACCTTTCAGGCATGGAGTTCATCTGTCTAGGGAACAGTGTCCCAAGAAACCTCAAGAAGTTGAGGATATGAGACATATTCCCTATGCCTCTGCAGTAGGTAGCTTAATGTATGCTATGTTGTGCACGAGGTTGGACATTTGCTATGCAGTGGGAATAGTCAGTAGGTACCAGTCCAATTCGGGGTTAGACCACTGGAGAACAGTTAAAAATATCCTCAAGTATCTAAGGAGAACGAGGGACTATACGCTTGTGTATGGGACTAAGGATTTGATCCTTCATGGATACAATCGATTCGATTTTCGACCGATAGGGATTCTCGTAAATCCATATCGGGATCGCCATTTTCACCAGAGAGAGCTATAGTTTGGCGAAGCATCAAGCAAGGATGCATCGCTGACTCCACAATGGAGGCTGAGTATGTCGCTGCTTGTGAAGCAACTAAAAAGGTTGTTTGGCTAAAGAAATTCCTTACTGATTTGGAAGTTGTTCCAAACATGGAATCTCCCATCACCTTATAATCGTGACAACGGTGGTGGTGGTAGCCATTCAAGGAACCTCGCAGCCATAAGCGAGGTAAGCACATCGAGAGGAAGTATCACCTGATACGAGAAATAGTGCAACGAGGAGATGTGACAGTCACGAAGATCGCTTCGGAGCACAATATTGTTGATCCATTTACAATGACTCTCACGGCTAAAGTGTTCGAGGGTCATCTGGAAAGTCTGGGTCTATGAGATATGTACATAGGCTAATCTAGGGAAAGTGAGAAATATGTAATGGGGTATATGGATGCCATAGTTTATTGTATTTCTACTGTTTTCGATTATGATGTACCCCACTAGAGTTTTAGTTCAAGTGTGAGTTTGTTGGGATTTGTGGCTTAAAACTCGTAGTTCGTAATTATGTTCTAAATAATGTAATAAAGTGTTATTATTTCAATAAAGTGTTATTGTTCGTTATCTACGAGCTTGTAATGTACATAACAAGGATCTCGGTTCGAGATACAGCCTAAAGGGTTGTAGTTAGGGGATAAGATTTGGGTACCTTACCCTGGTAAAACTATGTATGTGGCCCACTTTGTATATGATACAAACACTGTGATCCTAATGTGTTCGTGTAGATGACATGTGAGTGGGGGTATCCTATGTAATGAGATTACATAAGATCGAACCACGAAATAGTAACCTCCAGCTGTAACTCTGTTGACTAGTTAGGTTTCTATTTCACTAGGATGACCTAGGCAACTTGATCTCAATCCTGAGCAGGTTACGAACTCCTGTTCGCGAGGGATTGTCCTTTGACTAGTATGGGTGAGAGTGGCCAGATTCGCCGACTCAATATGCCTACCTTCTTGGGGACAAGACCGAGTGAGCGGCTGGGAACTTAACTTAGCAAGATGGAATTCACTCCTTCCCACCTACTAGGGTAAGTAGAGGAATGTTCCCTTAAGTGGTGTCTCCGGGACTTGAACAAAGGGCCCGACCCTCTCACTGGCACGAGAGGGACTCTGTTTGTTGGTAGGACCACAAAAAAATTGTTCATTAGAGGAGCACTAGTACTGAAGGCATAAGATGTAACCCAGGGGTAAAACTGTAATTTGACCCAGCTAGTGTTACGAACATTCGTGAAGGATTGACTTGCTGTTATTGGTCAATATCCATGAACACAGAAATATATCTGCAGTGAGAAGAGTTGTAAACCCAAGATCTTTCTTTGGAAGTTCCTTATTAAAACAAAAACAACAAAAGGAAAGAAGAAATGAAGTGAAAGACAAAAGGAAAACAAGGAAGGAAAGTTTAAACCGTTTTGGTTTTGTTTGCTTTAAAGGATAAAAGAAGAAAAGAAAATGAAAGAAAAGTTAAATATATTAAGTTTTATTTTGTTTTGTAAAGAAAATAAATGAAAGAAAGGGATAAAGGAGAAATTAAAAAAAAGAAAAAGGAAAAGAAAAAGCAAAAGGGAAAAAGACAAGATTTGCCTCCACCGTTTGCTTTTTCAAAAGGCTTTATCTTCTCAATTTTCTTCTTCATTTACCAAAAGGAAGCTGTAAGCTTCGTGAGTTGAAGTTCAAGGAGAGAAGAAGGAGGAAAACCTCTGATTTTGGAGCTGGAATTGCAGAAGAAAAGAGAAGAACTCAAGGGAATTATTATAGCAGCAAGGTGAATCACTCTGCCATTGTCTGATGTTTTGATCTTCTCGAGCTCTACAAGAAGAGGTAAGTGTTGAAGTTTACTTTTCCTGAAAGCTAACTCATTTTTAAGCAAAGTTCATGAAGGAAGCTCGAGCAAATTCTTATGTTAAGTTACTGTTTTGTTAAGAGGAAGGCAAAAGACAGAAGTTTGCTGTCAAATCCGAGAAGTCTCTGATGTTTTGGTTGTCCTGATCTGTATACTTTGCGTTAGAAGTTATAATTGGTATGGTTCGAAAGCTTATTGAATTTTCTACAACTTTCGTGAAGCAATCGTGAGTAGAAAATGTCTAGAAGATGTTTTAAATATCAGGTTAAATTTGTTGTGCAAACAGAAATCCGAATCTGGAAACAATGTAAGTCCTGCTTTTGAAGAAAGTAGCTTTCGAGATATTTCTGAACAAATTCGGTTGGAATTGCAATTTCATATCTTCATATTATTTTTCGAGGGTTCAAAAAGGAAGAGTTTGGTATAAATTACATTATTTTTGGATAAGTAAGGAAGAAATTATGGTTGTCTGAAAACAAGGCAGAAAATCTGAAAATGCTGGAAATTTGAAAGTGTGTGTTCTTGCAAGTTTTAAGGTCAAAAATCATGAGCTTGAGGTTCTAATGGTTGAGTTGGTTTGTTTGACAGGCCAAGAGCAAATAGGTCAAGTTTACAAGCCAAGGTTCTAATTCTAATACTGTGAGTGACTCTATTTTAGAATTATGTTTGACCTATGTTTTTCTTCAAAAACATAATTGTTGATCATTGAATCTTGTTTGAACTAATTATGTATAGCTTCATGGAGTTTATAACATAAAGTTCATTATTGAACCTAAGCATGCTTTGAATTAGTTGTAACTATAAATCCAAGTATGGAAACTAAATTATGAAAGTATGCTTTCCTTTAGAGAATGTTTTGTGTAAATCCACTTGGGAACATGTTTAGATGATAATGTGAAAATGTCAAGAAATTATTGTATGTGTTATAAAGACATGATTTCCATGGTACACAAATTATGCCCTTGTTTGTGGTTAACCCCTAATACTGAAGGACATTAGAGAAGGTACTAAGGGGGGGAATGAATCATGATATCCCGATACTGAAGGACAATGAGAAGGTATCCGGGTAGTAAATGATTTTACCTTAATACTGAAGGACAATGAGAAGGTATTCGGGTAGTAAATGGTTTTACCTTAATACTTAAGGACATAAGGAAGGTATTAGGGAAAACCAAACGACCAAAGGTATTCCACGTGCACGTGAGAGAGAGAGGTATGAACCTTATTGGTATAAATGTAACTCTACCACCTCTATGGTTTGATGTGGTATCATGTCTTGTGTTTTATTGCTATGAGCTTCTATATTATTGATCTATCTACCCTCGATATGATAGTACATTTCGAGTTGTGTGCTATGCATAAGTGGTGACTTAAACCTGTAAATTGGAAGCATGGTTTGTTATGTTTACAAACAGATGTTAGGCTATTTTCTACTTATAATCTGTCATTATTATGATTCACCTGTGAGCTTATAATGTTTTAAAGATAGACACTCACTGAGCTTTTTAGCTCATCCTTTCATTGTTTTCAAACATTTTCAGGTAGAGATCGAGCTCCGGTACTGACATCCCGCCATAGTCTCCACTGGAAGTTTCATAAGTTGGTATTTTGTACGTATTGGTGTTGTATAGCAAGTCGTTGTGTAGTTATAGTTGTTTGTACATAAGAGGTTGTATAAACAGTGGGTTGGCATGTTCTGGGTTGTGATACTATTGCTCGTTTAAGTTTTCAAATGGGAGACTTAAGAAATGTTTCTCCCTATGTATGTTTAGTAGTTATCAAGTTTCCGCTGTGTGATGTTAAAGTTTACCATATACAAGCATAGTATGTTTATCAGGTAGAACAGGGTCATCAGATATTGTTAAGAGGTAAACAATGTCTGTTGGCTTCATGCCTCTTTCCGGGCTAAGTTAGCAGGAGGTTCGGGAGGGGGTGTGACAACTTGGTATCAGAGCAGTTAGCTCCATGGGAATGAGATAGGGCAAGTTAGCTCTGAGAATAAAGTAAAAAGTCATAACAAGTTATTGAGTTAGTTCAGAACGAACTAGTAGAGTATGGTCCAAATAAGGATAAGAGTAAGTCTAGTTAGGGCTAAAATGTGAATAGTAGTCTAGTATTGTGTTATTGAGTTAAGTATTCATAGCATGTCTAATGTGTTGATATGTTATAGGAGTCATGCCACCACGT
The DNA here is from genome assembly GCA_036507285.1 of Trichosanthes cucumerina. Classification (NCBI taxonomy): domain Eukaryota; kingdom Viridiplantae; phylum Streptophyta; class Magnoliopsida; order Cucurbitales; family Cucurbitaceae; genus Trichosanthes; species Trichosanthes cucumerina. The sequence continues at coordinate 28,675,449 of CM071842.1, read as the reverse complement.
ACTAGCAGACGACGCAGGCAGGATCAGGGCAGGACGCAGGATCCTACCCAAGGTCAATCTGAGAGGGGATCTAGTGCCCCGAGAGTCCAAACTGAGGCTAGAGATGAGCAACATGTTAGTTTCTCACAGGAGGCAGGCAGGCCAGAGAGAGCAGGGCCAAGTGATCCAAAAAAAAAGGCGTATAGAATAGAACGTCTGAAGAAATTAGGAGCCACAGTGTTTCATGGTTCCATAGATCCGGCTGATGCCGAGGTTTGGCTGAATATGCTACAAAATGTTTTGATGTAATGAGTTGCTCTGAGGAGCAAAGTCAAGCTAGCCACATTCCTACTAGAGAAAGAAGCAGAGGGATGGTGGAAGTCAATACGAGCTAGGTGCAGTGATGCACATACTCTAAATTGGCAAACTTTCAGAAGCATCTTCGAAGATAAATATTACCCTAGCACGTATCGTGAGGCAAAGATGGATGAATTTTTTAGAACTGAAGCAAGGGCCACTTTCAGTGGCTGAGTATGAGAGAAGGTATACCGAGTACACACACGATATCTTTGATGTGATTGTGGCATCTGAGAGTGACAGGTGTCGGAGATTTGAAAGAGGGTTACGTCTTGAGATACGAACCCCAGGCACAGGCAGTGCAAAGTGGGCTTACTTTTCCCTGCTGGTAGAGACTGCTCTACGTGTTGAGCAGAGTATAACAGAGGTACAACCAGTAGTGGAGCCTTTTCGAGGGCCTTCAACGACGAGTAGTTTTCAGGGTCGTGAACAGAGAAGATCCACACCTGGAGTAAATGTTTCAAGTCGTCAGGACTTTAAGAGTCGAGCTGGCGGCCAGACATCGAGGCAAACACATGTTAGTGGTGCCTATCAGAGGCAGAGCCAAAGAGCACCTAGTCAATCTGCCAGATCCACAGTAAAACCACCGACAATACAGGAGTCTGTTGTAAGTGCAGCAAGGAGAACTCCATGTACAAATTGTGGTAAGAATCACTGAGGCCAATGTCTGGTTGGTGTCAATGTGTGTTACCAATGTCGGCAACCAGGGCATTTCAAAGAGGATTGTCCACGGTGAGAGCGACACACACGGAGGGACCAGGAGTTGGGTCCCGGGCGGTTGAGCGACCCAAGAGTTCAGTGAGCTGAAGAGAGGGCACCAGTGGTGCTAAATAGAAAGGAAGTTGTTTTCAAGAAACCAGGATTAGCTGAAGTGGTTTTCAGGGGTGAAAGGAAGATTATTCCTACGAGCTTGATTTCAGCATTAAAAGCTGAAAAGTTGTTGAGGAAAGGTTGCATGGTATTTCTTGCACACGTCGTGGAGGTGCAGGAAGAAAAGCTAAAACCAGAAGATGTTTTTGTGGTGAACAAGTTTCTTGATGTTTTTCCAACAGATCTGTCAGGGTTGCCACCTGATAGGAAAGTTGAATTCACTATTGAATTTCTATCAGGAACAACACCTATTTCGCAAGCGTCGTATGGAATGGCTCCAAGCGAGCTCAAAGAGCTGAAGACGCAGTTACAAGAACTAGTTGATAAAGGATACATCAGACCTAGTGTATCACCCTGAGGAGCTCCAAGTTATTTCTAAAGAAGAAAGATGGTACCCTTAGATTATGCATTGATTATAGACAGTTAAACAAGTCACGATACGTAATAAGTATCCTTTACCCCGTATGGATGACTTGTTTGACCAGTTAAGAAAAGCATCAGTGTTTTCTAAGATTGATTTGAGATCATGATACCATCAGTTAAAGGTTAGGGAATAAGATATTCCTAAGATAACATTCAGAACCAGGTACGGGCATTATGAGTTTTTAGTAATGTCGTTCGGTTTGACGAATGCACCAACAATTTTCATGGACCTCATGAACAGGATATTCCACCAGTATTTGGATCAGTTCGTGATAGTATTTATTGATGATATACTAGTTTACTCAATTGATAGGAAAGCTCATGAGGAACATTTGAGGATTATTCTATAAACACTACGAGATAAGCAGTTGTATGCTAAATTCACCAAATGTGAGTTTTGGTTGAATCAGGTAGTGTTTTTGTGGCATGTTGTTTCAGCAAATGGAGTTAGTGTGGATCCGCATAAAGTGAAAGTTGTGATCAACTGGGAGAGACCAGTCAGTATGACAGAGGTACGTAGTTTCCTAGCCTAGGCAGGATACTACAGATGGTTTATTGAGGATTTCTCACGATTAGCATTACCCTTAACAGTTTTAACAAGGAAGAATGTTAAGTTTGAATGGTTAGATAAGTGTGAACAGAGTTTCCAGGAGCTGAAAAAGAGATTAGTTACAACACCTATTCTGACACTTCCTGTAACGGAAAAAGAGTATGTGAATTACTGTGATGCCTCGAGACAAGGTTTAGGGTGTGTTCTGATGCAAGAAGGAAAAGTAATAGCTTATACGTCAAGACAATTGAAAAAGCACGAATGTAATTATCCTACCCATGATCTCGAGCTAGCAGCAGTTGTTTTAGCACTGAAAATCTGGAGACATTACTTGTTTGGTGAAAGGTGTCACATTTACACAGATCATAAGAGTCTGAAATATATCTTTGATCAGAAGGAGTTGAATATGAGACAAAGAAGATGGTTAGAACTGATTAAAGATTATGATTGTACCATAGAATACCATCCAGGTAAGGCGAATGTGGTAGCAGATGCATTGAGTAGGAAGTCAAGACTTCCTAAGAACGCCCTCAGTGGTATTTGAGCGATATTTTTTTATAAGTACTCTAAGGGATTCTAAGGCAGTTGTGAATGCAGAGAATTCAGGAGTCTTTAGCTCAATTCCAAGTCAAGTCTTCGCTCAGAAAGCAGAGATTGTAAGAAGATAACTGGATGATAGTAACTTGCGTAGAAAATGTTTGGGAAGTCCAAACAGGGCCCAGAGGCAGAATTTAAGATGAGACCAGATAGAGCCATAGAGAGGCAAGGAAGACTATGTGTTCCGAGTGTTAGTGAGCTTAAAGAAGCTATTCTAGAAGAAGCTCACAGTTCAGCTTACGTTATGCATCCAGGAAGCACCAAGATGTATAAGACATTGAAAGGAGCATATTGATGGCACAGGATGAAGCGGGAGGTAGTGAATATGTTGATAATGTTTGATCTCGCAAGCAAAGTTAAACCGATTAGACAGACACCGTGAAGACTCCTTAATCCATTGCCGATCTTTGGAATGGAAATGGGAGCATATCACTATGTATTTTCTGTTTGGATTACCACGTACTTCTAGTGAACATGATGGTATTTGGGTAATAGTGGATAGACTCACTAAAACAACACGGTTTATACTGATTTAAGCGACGTCTACACTTGATCAGCTTGTTGAGCTATATGTCAGAAGAATTGTGAGTCAATACGGAGTGCTAGTGTCCATAGTTTCAGATAGAGATCCAAGATTTACTTCTAAGTTTTGGCTTAGTTTACAGAAGGCTATGGGGACAAAGTTGAAATTTAGTATAGCGTTCCATCCTCAGACAGATGGTCAGTCAGAGAGAACCATCCAAACCCTAGAGGATATGTTGAGAGCATGTGTCCTTCAATTTAAGGGTAGTTGTGATACACACCTATCACTTATGGAGTTCGCTTACAATAAGAGTTATCAGTCAAGTATTGGCATGGCACCACTTGAGCCTCTGTATGGAAAGTCGTGTAGAACACCCATATGTTGGAATGAAGTAGGAGAGCGGAAGCTAATCGGTCCTGAGTTGGTACAAATTACGACAGACAATATTAAGGTAATCAGAGAGAATCTGAAGGTAGTACAAGACCGTCAGAAGAGTTATGCAGATAAGCGATGAAAGAACTTAGAATTCCAGGCTGGAGATCAAGTTTTCTTGAAGTTATCTCAGTGGAGAGGTGTCCTTCGTTTTGGCAAGAAAGGTAAACTAAGCCCTAGATATATTGGTCCTTATCCAAAGAATTGGGACGAGTTGGGCTAGCGAGCCTCTGCAGATTTAGAGCTGCCAGCAGAACTATCTCGAGTACATGATGTTTTTCATGTGTCCATGTTGAGGAAGTGTATTCCAGATCCGACACATATGTTGCAAGCACAACCAGTTGAGTTGAAAGAAGACATGAGTTACATAGAGGATGCAGTTCAAATCCTCGACAGGAAAGAACAAGTTTTGAGAAACAAGACGATCTCACTCGTGAAGGTTCGTTGGAGACATCACGGGGTGGAGGAGGCAACCTGGGAATTAGAGGACCTAATGAGGAGGAAGTACCTGATGATTTTCACTTAAGACTACTCAATTTGAGGAGACGAAATTTCTTAAGGGAGGTAAGTTGTAACCCAAGATCTTTCTTTTCAAGTTCCTTATTAAAACAAAAACAATAAAAAGGAAAGAAAGAAATGAAGTGAAAGACAAAAGGAAAACAAGGAAGGAAAGTTTAAACCGTTTTGGTTTGGTTTGCTTTAAAGGATAAAAGAAGAAAAGAAAATGAAAGAAAAGTTAAATATATTAAGTTTTGTTTTGTTTTGTAAAGAAAAGAAATGAAAGAAAGGGATAAAGGAGAAATTAAAAAAAAAAAGAAAAAGGAAAAGAAAAAGTAAAAGGGAAAAAGACAAGATTTGCCTCCACCGTTTGCTTTTTCAAAAGGCTTTATCTTCTCAATTTTCTTCTTCATTTACCAAAAGGAAGCTGTAAGCTTCGTGAGTTGAAGTTCAATGGAGAAGAAGAAGGAGAAAACCTCTGATTTTGGAGCTGGAATTGCAGAAGAAAAGGGAAGATCTCAAGGGAATTATTATAGCAGCAAGGTGAATCACTCTGCCATTGTCTGATGTTTTGATCTTCTCGAGCTCTACAAGAAGAGGTAAGTGTTGAAGTTTACTTTTCCTGAAAGCTAACTCATTTTTAAGCAAAGTTCATGAAGGAAGCTCGAGCAAATTTTTATGTTAAGTTACTGTTTTGTTAAGAGGAAGGCAGAAGACAGAAGTTTGCTGTCAAATCCGAGAAGTCTCTGATGTTTTGGTTGTCCTGATCTGTATACTTCGCGTTAGAAGCTCTAATTGGTACGGTTCAAAAGCTTATTGAATTTCCTACAACTTTCGTGAAGCAATCGTGAGTAGAAAATGTCTAGAAGATGTTTTAAATATCAGGTTACATTTATTGTGCAGCAGGAAATCCGAATCTGGAAACAACAGAAGTCTGTTTTGAGGAAAGTAGCTTTCGAGGTATTTCTGAACAAATCCGGTTGGAATTTCAATTTCTTATCTTCATATTATTTTTAGAGGGTTCAAAAAGGAAGAGTTTGGTATAAATTACATTATTTTTGGATAAGTAAGGAAGAGGTTATGGTTGTCTGAAAACAGGGCAGAAAATCTGAAAATGCTGGAAATTTGAAAGTGTGTGTTCTTGCAAGTTTTAAGGTCAAAAATCATGAGCTCGAGGTTCTAATGGTTGAGTTGGTTTGTTTGACAGGCCAAGAGCAAATAGGTCAAGTTTACAAGCCAAGGTTCTAATTCTAATACTGTGAGTGACTCTATTTTAGAATTATGTTTGACCTATGTTTTTCTTCAAAAACATAATTGTTGATCATTGAATCTTGTTTGAACTAATTATGTATAGCTTCATGGAGTTTCTAACATAAAGTTCATGATGGAACCTAAGCATGCTTTGAATTAGTTGTAACTATAAATCCAAGTATGGAAACTAAATTATGAAAGTATGTTTTCCTTTAGAGAATGTTTTGTGTAAATCCACTTGGGAACATGTTTAGATGATAATGTGAAAATGTCAATAAATTGTTGTATGTGTTATAAAGACATGATTTCCATGGTACACAAATTATGCCCTTGTTTGTGGTTAACCCCTAATCTGAAGGACATTAGAGAAGGTACTTAGGGGAATGAATCATGATATCCCGACATCTTTGAAGGACAATGAGAAGGTATCAGGGTAGTAAATGGTTTTACCTTATCTTGAAGGACAATGAGAAGGTATTCGGGTAGTAAATGGTTTTACCTTAATACTTAAGGACATAGGGAAGGTATTAGGGAAAACCAAACGACCAAAGGTATTCCACGTGCACGTGAGAGAGAGAGAGGTATGAACCTTATTGGTATAAATGTAACTCTACCACCTCTATGGTTTGATGTGGTATCATGTCTTGTGTTTTATTGTTATGAGCTTCTATATTATTGATCTATCTACCCTCGATATGATAGTACATTTCGAGTTGTGTGCTATGCATAAGTGGTGACTTAAACCTGTAAATTGGAAGCATGGTTTGTTATGTTTACAAACAGATGTTAGGCTATTTTCTACTTATAATCTGCCATTATTATGATTCACCTGTGAGCTTATAATGTTTTAAAGATAGACACTCACTGAGCTTTTTAGCTCATTCTTTCATTGTTTTCAAACATTTTCAGGTAGAGATCGAGCTCCTGGTACCTGACATCCTGCCATAGTCTGCTGGAAGTTTCATAAGTTGGTATTTTGTACGTGGTTGGTGTTGTATAGCAAGTCGTTGTGTAGTTATAGTTGTTTGTACATAAGAGGTTGTATAAACAGTGGGTTGGCATGTTCTAGGTTGTGATGCTATTGCTCGTTTAAGTTTTCAAATGGGAGACTTAAGAAATGTTTCTCCCTATGTATGTTTAGTAGTTATCAAGTTTCCGTTGTGTGATGTTAAAGTTTACCATATACAAGCATAGTATGTTTATCAGGTAGAACAGGGTCATCAGATATTGTTAAGAGGTAAACAATGTCTGTTGGCTTCATGCCTCTTTCCGGGCTAAGTTAGCAGGAGGTTCGGGAGGGGGTGTGACAAGAGTGCAGCTGTGGGACTTTAGTGGAGTGTTCCCGCAGTTAACGAATGTTGATTGGGAGGTTAATGACATTAACCGAGCAATCTTGTATCGTTGGAGCTTCTGATCTGTAGGTCCATTAGGTCCACCTTCTAGCTCGTAAAGGGTTCTTAGATCATTTGAATTTTAAATGTTCAAATTCATTAGGGAATAAACTTAATGTATATTTATACGATATAATATATAGTTTTGGAACTATATATTATAAATTTAATGTGAATATGATTCATATTAAATTATGTGAGAGAATTAAATATTTGAAAGAGTTCAAATATTAAATTTAAATATAAATGTGATTCATATTTAAAAACTATAGGTTAAATTCAATGTACATTGGATGTGCATTAAAATTATAGGATAGAGGGATAATTCATTAAATGTGTTTAATATAAATTAAATATAAGATATTTAATTTATTTTGATTATATTTAATTTATTTTGATTATTTAATTAATATAATTAATTAATTAAATAAGGAACGTGTTAGGAGGACACGTTCCCCCTCTCCCTCCCAACTCCCTATTCGATAGGAAGTGGGAGATGCTCTCTACTGGGTTTAACTTCTCCTGGAGAGAGGTGAAGATGATGATTGATCGATCATTTTCAATTTGACAGAGAAATTCTCTCTCTCTCACTCTCATTCCCAAAATTATCCAAAAGTTGGAATCCTTCCCACAAAAGATTTTGTTCTAAGTTGAATCTCAGAGGATATGAGGTTTTCCAAATTGGTCGTGTTCTGTTGGTGAAAAACAGAGAACTTTTGAAGTTCTTGAGTTGCTGAACATTGGAGCAAGGAGTTGTTGTTCTGCTAAACTACAAAGGTAATTCCTTCTTCCCTTTAGTTTAATAGTTAAACTTAGTTTGTTTGTATGTAATTAATCCATGTCTAATAGGATTAGAATTTCATGCTTGTTATGTATTTATCAATGTACTGGTTTTTGTTTCAATTAAAACAATCAAACATATTAACGATCCCAAACACGTTTCCGCTGCTCAAGGAGATCAGATCTCCAGCACAGGACAACCCCAAATCCTGATGTGACGCAAACTAGGCTTACGCCACGTCCATAATTGAAAGGGTGTTTCTGAAATACTTTTTTATGAAACGGTGTTCAACATTTGAACTGCAGTCTCTACTACATAACCCCAAAACGAGTCAGACAACTTAGCTTAGCTCATCATTGATTGAACCATGTCAAACAAGGTTCTATTTCTCCTTTCTGACACGCCATTTTGTTGCAGTGTATTAGGCGCTGAGCGTTGTGACTGGATTCCATGTTCCATCAAATAGTCCTAGAATCTTAAGTCCATATACTCTCCACCTCGATCGGATCGAAGTGTTTTAATGGTTTTTCCTAATGCATTCTCAACTTCAGCTTTAAACTCTTTGAACTTTTCAAGAGCCTCAAACTTTTGATGCATTAGGTATAAATAATTATACCTTGAATAATCATCTATAAAATAGATGAAATATTCGTACTCTCCTCTCGCTTTTACATTCATTGGACCACAAAGATCTGAATGTATAGGTTCTAAGGGTTCTTTAGCTCAATAACCTTTTCCAGTAAAAGGTCTTTTAGTCATCTTTCCTTGAAGACATGACTCACATGGAGGTAAAGAATCATCTTCTAACTCACTTAGAAGTCCATTCTTTACATGTCTCTCAATCCGATTGATATTGATGTGACCTAGACTTAAATGCCAAAGATATGTATTTTTATTTGGAGAAATCTTTTGCCTTTTCTTTGAGTATTAGCAGTTTTAAACATTTCGTGATTTAAAAGTGCTCTACTTTCGATCGATCTTAACACATACAAATTGTTTTCTAGTTTGACTGAAAAAATATCAACACCTTTCTTAGAAATGAATGCTTCATTAACTTGGAAAGAAACACAATATCCTTGTTCAAGTAAACATGAGATAGACAACAAGTTCCTCTTAATTTTAGGAACTAAATACAAATTTTCTAAAAATAAGTATCTATCTCTAAAAACCAATTTAACATCTCTCACTACACGAGCTGAGACAACGTCTCCCATTCCGACCCTAAGCGTCATCTAATCCTCATCGAGCTCCCTGAAGGAACTAATTTTCTGTAAACAAGAGAAAACGTGGTTTGTGGCTCCTGAATCAAGTATCCAGGTGGAGTTATCAATTTCCACTAAACAAGTTTCTAAAACTAGGAAATCATATTTACCTTTCTCTTCTTTGAGCTCTTTGTTAGTAGTGGAAGAAGTTTTCCCCTTCCCTCCCTTCTTTTCTTTCTGTGTCTTCTTAAGACCAGAAGGATGGCTGCAAGACCTCCCAGAGGAAAAACCCTTCTGGAACTTTCTGGGATGGGCAAACAGATTTGCCTCCCCTGTGACTAGTCCCTTATTCTCCATAACAGATTGGTAAGTCTGCAGTTGATTGAGGAGGGTAGTCAGGTTGTATTGGATCTTGTTTGTCACCGCATTACTGTGGAATTGTAGGAAGCTCTTCGGAAGAGATTTCAAGATGAACGACACCTGACTTTTCTCGTCTATGACCACACGGTTCATTTCAGCAACCTTAAAGTGAACCAACAGATCGAGAACATGTTCTCTCACTGAAGTTCTCTCCTTCATACGCGAGTTATACACGTATTTAAGACCATGCCCTCCAGCTTCTTGGCCAAAACCTCAGATAGGCTAGCCAGGATGTAGATCTTGGCCTTCTCATTAGACTGGATCGAGCGGTCATACGCGTCCTTAACAACTTGGGGCGCGTTACGGGAAGGGATTTGAGGACATTCCTTAGTTAAAACAAACAGAAGGTCGTCAACAACCAGAATCATATTCAGGTTGGACTTCCACGTAACGTAATTTTCGCCAGTTAATTTTTCATTCGCAAGCAATGCAATAATAGAGGGCGACATAGTGAAAAACAAAAAATGTTCTAATTAGTTATGCCTTTAACCCATTACCAAACCAATATAATTTAGAAAAGTTTTATATAGAACTCTAGTGTTTAAACTTAAACCTTATAATTTTGCAACGATCCTTCAAGGTTTTAGATTAAAAGCCACCATCGGGTGGTTAATCACTCTTCCCCTCAATTAAGACAATCTTAGCTAACTATCACTCCTAGAACATCTCATGTCCCAATGATATTTAGCTGCCGTTTGTTTGGTCAAGGATTCGTTTACTAGCTTAACTCACCCCGTAAATGTAACCCTACAATTTTCAGATTCAATAGGTCCGAGCCAACATGCTATCGTTAGGAAAGAAAACTGTTGGCAAATTCCCATGAGACCCTATTCATTTCTGGAGTTCGTGGTGTTCTGATCCCTATAGTGAGGCCCTTTGTAGGGCTGGTTGCTCCAAGGGCAACACGCAGGCGGACTATAGAAATCTCACAGTGCGACCTAATGCAGGAGACCGTAGGATACGTTGACACGTGTCCTTCTCCCATTTACTATAGACACTTCCCTCATTCACCTTGGTATTGAACCATGCAAACACCATCTGTATGGGGACGTCCTATTGACGCCACGAGGTTGAGCATGAAACTCACGGTGTGAACTCTTGAGGACATGAGAGTAAACTTGATGCGAACATCTTGTTTTCTCCTACTAAAGTATTCTAAAGGTCAGGGTTAAGTTTTAACTTAGGTGGATTCTGGGTAAACGAATATATCTAATTCTACGCCTTTTATAACTCTTATAACTAGGTCTTTAGCTTAATGTCTAGGTGAATAAACATTTTAATTACCTAGATATAATGCATCTAATAAGACTATGGTTAATTCAACTCAAGTGTCGGGTCAGTTCCCAAGTAGGAGGTGTTCCATTAACCGTCAGCTAAAGTACCCCCAACCTTAGACAGACCATTACCGATAGAGTTCCCTAAAAACTTAGGTCTAATTAATTTTAAAAATTTTAAAATTAATTCTATTCAACCCAAGTACCTATGTTTGCATGCAATTCTTTGTTATACGTTAAGGTTTCTAAAACAATTTATAACTTTTATATATTTTAATAATTAACCTATGACATGATACTAAGGTGAAATTTTTCCAGCAATCATATTCTATTTTGAAATATGTTATTCAACTATTGAACCATGAAATTGACCAAAAAATAATACTACTAATTATATTAATCTAAGTAATTTCATGCACCATGCTTCTCATTTTTCATATAATTCCATTATAACTCTTATAACAAATTACTCATGAAAAAAAAAATCATGCACTTTTATCCTCTAATATAACACCTATATATATATAAATGCATGTACATACTTATCCTATGGTGGGAATTCATCTAAATGACATTCACAAAGCATTAAACAACCATTAATCATGAATTTTTGGCCCCTAATGTGCAAATAAATATAAAATTACAATAATTTTACATCAAAACTTGACCAAAACACCTTGAACCAGACTCGAACTGCTCGAACCGAACAAAAATAGCATCAAACCGCTCGAACCGAACCAAACTGACCAATAACTCATCCTCCAACACCATGGCGTGTGACTCTCGCACTCGCGTTCAACATCTACATGGCATTGCAACACTGTGAAGCAACATTGCAACGCCACTAGTCCCTCGCAATAACCATCGATAAGGAAAACAGTGTTGCAAAACTGTTCTTCAGCGTTGCAACGCCGATGAACAGCGTTGCAACGCAGAGGGTGGCATTGCAATGCCACTGCGTCTGCTCCTCTTCTATTTTTTGAAAAAAATGCAGAAAACACCCACGAATTTGCCACGAGGTTGATCCAATTTGCTCCAAAAGAATCACGAACGATTCAATAACTTAATAAAGACTCGATTTGCAAAATTTTACCCAAAAACACAGGAGCTCTTACATTAATTGATCAAAATAAAAAAAATATAAATCATGGCCAAAAAGATCCTAAACAGTTTAATGGCAGTCAATATGCAGAATTCCACCAACCAATGCAAATTTGTTCTAGTAAAAAAAAAATCGAGTAGTCTCTAATACAAATTGTTAGTTACCGATATCCCTATGCACAGCGGAAACGTTATTGGATCGTAAACTCGATTTGTTTTGGCTAAAAGCAAATACTAGTACATTGGAAAAAGTTTATCGATAGACGCAGTCTCCACTGTGTAACCCCAAAAAGAATCAGGGAGTCCAGCATAGCTTATCATCGAACAAACCATGTCCAACAGGGTTCTGTTTCTCCTCTGCGATACAACATTCTGTTGTGGCATACCAGGTGCTGAGAGTTGGGACATAATTTCATGTTCTATTATATAGTCCTGGAATTCAGTGTCCATATACTCTCGACCTCGATCCGATCGAAGTGTTTTGATTGTATTACCTAACAGGTTCTCAACCTTAGTCTTTTACTCCTTTAACTTTTCAAGAGTTTCAGACTTCTTATGCATTATGTAAATATACCCATACCTCGAATAGTCATCTATGAAAGATACAAAATATTCGTAACCTCCCTGCGCTTTAACACTCATCGAACCACAGAGGTTAGAATGTATAAGCTCCAGAGGCTCTTTGGCTCTATATCCTTTTCCACTAAAAGGACGTTTGGTCATTTTGCCTTCAATGCATGACTCACATACCGGTAAAGAGTTTTCTTCCAACTCGCTTAGAAGTCCACTCTTCACTAGTCTCTCAATCCTATTGAGATTAATGTGGCCTAACCTTAAATGCCAAATATGGGCATTTTCTTTAGGAGAAACTTTCACTCTCTTAGTTCGTTTTTCTGCTGTTTTAAATAATTTAGTATTCAAAACACTTTTGATCGAATTAGGTTTCAAAACGTACAAGTTATTCTCAAGTGAAGCAGAACACAATAAGTTTCCATTTCGGGAAATAAACGCTTTATTACCACTATATGAAACAGAAATACAATGTTCTAGTAAGCAGGAAATAGAAATAATGTTTCTAGTAAACCCTGGCACTATATACAAATTATCTAATAAAATGTAGTTCCTGCAGAAAAACAGCTTCACCGTGTTGATTGCTACAACAGAGACAACCTCCCTGGATCCAACCCGTAGCGTTATCTCACCCTCTCGCAGCTGCTGCCAGGAACTAATTCCCTGAAAAGAAGAACAAACATGGTTAGTGGCGCCCGAATCCATTATCCAGGCAGAGTCATTACTCTCCAATAAACAGGTTTCAGTTACAAGTAAATCATATTTACCTTCTTTCCTTCTGTCGGCAAGGAACTTGGGATAATTATGCTTCCAGTGTCCGTACCATTGCAGTGGAAACACTTTCCTTTTTCTGCAACTTCCTTGACCTTTTTGTCCTTTTGGGCGACAACACGGTCAGTTTTGCCCTTCTTCATCTTTTTCTTCTTCCCTTTCGGGCCTGAAGAACCTACAGATTTTGTCCTAGAGGTCGAACCCCTGTGATAGAATCTGAAGGCAAAGTTTGCCTCAGCTTCCGGTGTCCTAATGCTCATCAAGGACTGGAAGCTCTGTAGTTTATTTAGAAGGGTTTTCAGAGTGTAGCTAATTTTGTTCATAACAGCATTGCTACGAAACTTAAGGAAACTCTTTGAAAGAGTCTCCAAAATAAAGCTGACCTGGCTCGACTCGATCGAAGCCCCATTCATCTCAGGCAGATTGAAGTGGGTCATCTTGTCCAGAACATGTTCACGGACATATGCCCCTTCTTTCATCCGCGCGTTGAAGACGTGTTTAAGTGAATCATGCCGGACCTGAAAGGACTGTTGTCCAAACCTTTCCTACAAGGATTCCATGATCTCCTTGACGTTATCATCAACTCATGCTTCTTTTCCAAGACATTAGATAAGCTGGCAATGATATAGATCTTGGCCTTTTCATTGGCCCTGATCCATCGATCGTACGAATCATGAACACTTCGTGATGGGGTCGAGCCCGACACCGAGGACACTCCTCAGTGAGCACGAACTTTAGGTCATCAGTTACTAGAATTGTGTTGATATTGTTTTTTCAGGTTTGGAAATGATCTACCACTAGTTTGTCGGAAGCTAATTGAGCGATGATTGAGCTAGGCATTTTTGCTGAAAAGCAAGTAAAAACTTTGTATCAGTCTCGCAAATTCTTGAAAATCCAATCAAGTTTTAGCAAAATTTTATCCTATGATCCCTAGGTCATTAAAATTTGCAATGATATCCCAAAGGTTTATAATGACCGCCACCGAAGGGTGAATAGAAACACTCCTCCTCTGGGACGAGACTTTCTCGACCAGACCCTAATACCAGAATAACTCTTATTTCATTAGGCGTCCAGTTACCATTTTTCAGTCTGAATCCATTAACACTTAATGAATCTCGTGAGTGTCACCCTCAATCTTTAAATTTCCAAGTATATGTCCAAACAATAGCCACCGAAGGGTGAACCAAGAAGGAAACCCAACAAGGAAATTGTACCCCTTTCGGGAATTCACGGTGTTCCGACTCCCATGATCAAGGCCCTCCGAAGGGATTGTCTGGTCCAGACCAAACTAGCAAGCGGATCATAGGCGTCTCACGGTGTGAATCGAAAGAAGAGACTGTGGGTCTCATTTTCACAGATCCGCTCCCACTCACTGTAAGTACTCTCTCCATTCACGTAGATATTGACCCATACAAATACCATCCGAAGGGGGACACTCCCATTTGTGCCACGAGGCCGAGTATGGATCTCACGGTGTGAACTTAACGGAGAATTGTGGTCGAAAAATTAAATGTATCTTATACACTTTATTTCCTCCCACTTAGCACTTTAAGTTAATCGGTATTGACCTAGATAAATCAGCTAATATTTACCTAAGTCTACCAATATAACTCTTATATTTGATTAGCCTAAGTCTATAATCATATTATTAACTTAGGTTTATGTGAGTAAATTAATCAAATTTTAATTAACAACACTCGCGATAATATAACCTATGAATCTCCGGACCAAATTCACTCCCAGGTTGGTTCCAAGGTAGGGGTGTTCCGTAAAGCGTCAGCTTAAATAACCCAGCCTTGGACAGAGTTACTTATTAGTCACCATTCATAAGTCATATTTGATTTCCTAATTGTAATGTTATTAGAACTAGAAAACCTAATTCTAATTATTCTAGTTCTAAACATTTTAAAACTAATAATTAACTTAGGTTACATGCATTTCTATGTTATAGTGCTTGATCATTCATCACATGATTAATAAATTATATAACATACATTCATCACATGAATTTAATGCATGTGCATGCTTTTAATCTAAGAAATATAACACTTATATTAAATAAATTAAAACATGCAAACATTATATTATAACTCTTATAATATAATCCTATCATGCATACTATATATTATAAAACTTATAATATAAATATGATGCATGAAATGTTTAACCTAAGGTGAGATTTTAATCTATATGACATACATTATGCACATAGAATAAATTAATTTCATACATCTCATGCATAAAATAAATAAAATAGCAAAATTGGACAGCTTTTGGCACTTTAGGGACATTAATTAAATTAATTAACATTTATATTAATATTAAATAATATAATTAATTTTAAAAACTTACATTTTACAAAAATAAAATAAATAAAAATTAAAAACAATACTAATTAACGCCCCACGTTCAAGCAACTGTTGCCTTCTTGCCACTACGTGCGAACTGTCCTCGCGAACTACCCACTATGCTTGTAGCGTTGCAACGTCGTGGTCAGCGTTGTCCTCAGCGCGCCCAACGCCTCAGCGTTATTGTAACGCTGACCTGCAGCTCAGCCTCCATCTGCACGGACAGCGTTGAAACGCCGAAGAAAACCGTCTCAACATCGTCGACAGAACAACAAACTCCTTTGTTGTTCTTCGTCGTTTTTCGCTCGATTCCACTCTGATTTCTTCACAGCAACTCTTGTCATTCAAGACACAGACTTACAGACTCGATTTACTTTCTAATTACACAAAAAATACGGGCCTTTACATTGATCTCATCAACAGAAAAGTAAATCTAAATTACTTCTCCGGTCACTAATTCCTTCTCCGATCACGAACTCTTCGTGCTCTCGATCTCTACGTTCACGATCTCCCGTACAATGAACAATTCCATCACCTCCGAAAGGTGTTCTCGTTTGTTCTCCTTTGGAAAAGGGAGAGTGGTAGGACTCTTTTGGTAAAGGGAAGAGAGAAAATTTGAGAGAGATTGAGAGAGTTTTGAGAGAGTTCTCTTGGATGGAAATCAAAAAAATGACAAATCCTTAAGCAGTCTTTCTTGCAAAGGTGTTTATATAATGGTGATAGGTGGAGTTGAAATCTCCACCTATTTACCATTTTACCACAACCTTAGGTTATGCAAATCATATTTGCATTACCACATATAATAAGATATCTCATACCTTATAACACAAATCACATTTGTAGAATTATGGATTTTAAATTGAATCACATTCAATTTAATTTCTCTCAATCCAATTTCTCTAAATTAGCCCTAATTAAGCAATTAGGCTAACCTATAGTTTATTATGAATCTCATTCACATTAAACTATATAATATGTCAATCATATCTAATATAAATGACATAAATACCCTTTTAACGAATTTGAACACTTCAAATCCACACCAACCTTCAAACCCTCTATGTATCAAGTTTGAGCCAACCGAGGGACCTAATGGACCTACAGATGACGAGCACCAATGATCCGAGACTAACCTGTCAAATTCTTTAACCCGGTAATTCAACATATATTAGCTACGGTAACACTCCACTAAATCTCGTAGCTGCACTCTCATCACTATAAGACAAGTTGTGTCCATTGATATAACCAATGCCCGTGAGTCGACCCTTCACAGGTTGTTCGTACACACTACTAGGTCAAATTATCGTTTTACCCCTGTGTCTACCTCTTGCTCCTTAAGTCCCCACTGCTCCTCTAATGAACAACAACGTTGTATGTTGCAACCATAAACAACACCCCTCTCAGGCCAGTGAGAGGGTGGACACCCGTTGTCCAAGCCCTGGAGACAACACTTAAGGGAACAACCCCTCTAGTTTCCCTAATGTTGGGAACGAGTGAATTTCATCTCGCGTGGTCAAGTTCCCATCTCCCCACGTGGTCCTGTCCCTGAGAAGATAGGCATATTGGCGAGTAACTGTGACCACCCTCACCCGTACTAGTCAAAGGGCAGACTCCCACAGACAGGAGTCCGTAACACGCTTAGGATTAAGGTCAAGTTACTATTGGTCATCTACGAAGTTATTAGTCCTATATTGTTAACGGTGTTACATCAGTAGGTCTAATAATTCACGGTCCGGTCTTGTACAATCTTATTGCACAGGATGCCCCCACACGCATGTCAACTACATGAACGTGGTTGATCACCTTGTTTGTGTCTAATACAAAACGGGTTGCATCCACAGTGTATCCAGGATTAGGTCTCCAACCCTATCCATATACTGTAGACCGTTCGAGTCATTAACTCGAACGTGATCCTCCCTATGTGTCCACTACACACCGTTCAAATTCTAGTTCTCTCATAATTCAATGACCCTGGAGCTTAGTTTATTGGACAAAGTTTGTAAATATGTGAGACACAAAGTGATGAAAAAATACCTCTTATTTATTTCAATAGTGAATATTACAAACAAATACAAGATTCGAAAATACATCCCAACATTACTGACATTAAGAAATGGTTGCTTCGCAATTTCAAATGAAAGATTTGGGAGAGGCCCAGTATGTTCTAGGTTTCCAGATAGTCCGTAACCGGAAGAATAGAACGCTAGCCATGTCTCAAGCTTCTTATATTGACAAGATGTTTTCTAGATATAAGATGCAGAACTCCAAGAAAGGCTTATTGCCTTTCAGGCATGGGGTTCACCTGTCTAAGGATCAATGTCCTCAGACACCTCAAGAGGTTGGGGATATGAGACGAATCCCCTATGCTTCAGCTGTAGGGAGCCTCATGTATGCCATGTTGTGTACTAGGCTCGACATCTGTTATGCAATTGGGATTGTCAGTAGGTATTAATCCAATCCATGATTAGATCAATGGACAACCGTAAAGGCATTCCTCAAGTATCTTAGGAGAACGAGGAACTACAGCCTTGTGTATGGGAGTGGCGATTTGATCCTTACGGGATACACAAACTCTGACTTTCAGACCGATAAGTATTCTAGGAAATCCACTTCAGGGTCAGCCTTTATTCTGAATGGAGGAGTGTAGTGTGGCGAAGTATCAAGCAGGGATGCATCGTTGATTCCACGATGGAAGCCGAGTATGTTGCGGCTTGTGAAGCTACAAAGGAAGTTGTATTGCTTAGGAAGTTCATGATGGATTTGGAAGTTGTTCCAAATATGAACTTGTTGATTACCCTATTTTGTGACAACATTGGTGCAGACATTGAACGAAAGTATCACCTGATACGGGAGATTGTGCACCGCGGCGTGACTGTCACGCAGATAGCATCGGAGCACAAAATTGTTGATCCATTTATAAAGGCCCTCATGGCTAAGGTGTTTGAAGGTCACCTAGAGAGTCCAGGTCTTCGAGTGCTTCCTGACTAGGGTAAGTGGGAGTATTGTAAAGGGTATTCAATGCCCTAATTTATCGTATTTTATTGTACATTTAAGAAATGTATTTTGTTCTCCACTAGCTTAGTCCAAGTGGGAGTTTGTTGGGATGTATGTCCTAATCTCGTATATGTTTGTAATTTTACTTATTGAAATAAATAAGAGTTATTTTTTTCATCACTTTGTGCATATTTACAAACCTTATCGAATAAAGTAAGCTCTAGGGTCATTGAATTATAAGAGAACTAGAACTTGAACGATGTGTAGTGGACACACAAGGAGGATAACGTTCGAGTTTATTACCCGAACAGTCAACAGTATATGGATAGGGTTGGAGACATAATCTTGGATACGATGTGGATGCGACCCGCTTTGTATTAGATACAAACGAGGTGATCTAACTCGTTCATGTGGTTGACATGCGAGTGGGGGCATCCTGTGCAATGAGATTGTACAAGACCAGACCGTGAATTATTAGACCTATTGATGTAACACCTTTAACAGTATAGGACTAATAACTTCGTAGATGACCAATAGTGACTCGACCTTAATCTTGAGCGTGTTACGGACTCGCTCTGCAGGGTCCGTCCCTTTGACTAGTACGGGTAAGGGTGGTCACAGTTACTCACCCAATATGCCTATCGTCTCAGGGACAGGACCACGTGGGGAGATGGGAACTTGACTACGCGAGATGGAATTCACTCGTTCCCGACTTAGGGAAACTAGAGGGGTAGTTCACTTAAGTGTTGTCTCCAAGGCTTGGAGAACTGGCGCCCACCCTCTCACTAGCCCGCGAGGGGTGTTGTTTATGGTTGGACCATACAACGTTGTTGTTCATTAGAGGAGGAGTGGAACTTAAGGATCAAGAGGTAGACACAGGAGTAAATTTGACCTAGCAGTGCCTACGAACAACCTGTGAAGGGTCGACTCATGGGCATTGATTATATCAATGGACACAACTTGTCCTACAGTGATGGGAGTCCAACTACGTGCTTTAGTGGAGTGTTACTATAGCTAATGAATGTTGAATAACCGTGCAAAAGAGTTTGACAGGTTAGTCTCGGATCATTGGAGCTCGTCATCTGTAGGTGCATTAGGTCCCTCGGTTCGCTCAAACTGGATAAATTGAGGGTTTACAGTTTGGTGTGCATTTGAAGTGTTTAAATTCAATAAAAGGGTATTTATGTCATTTATACGATATATGATTGACATAATATCTAGTTTAATGTGAATGAGATTCATAATAAACTATAGGTTAAACTAATTGGTTAATTAGTGCTAGTATAGAGAAATTGGTTTGAGAGAAATTAAATTGAATGTGATTCAATTTAAAATCCACAATTATACAAATGTGATTTGAATAATAAGGTATGAGATATCTTATTATATGTGTTATGCAAATATGATTTGCATAACCTAATGTTGTGGTAAAATGGTAAATAGGTGGAGATTTTAACTCCACCTATCACCGTGAATTATTAGACCTATTGATGTAACACCTTTAACAGTATAGGACTAATAACTTCGTAGATGACCAATAGTGACTCGACCTTAATCCTGAGCGTGTTACGGACTCTTGTCTGCAGGGGTCTGTCCTTTGACTAGTACGGGTAAGGGTGGTCACAGTTACTCACCCAATATGCCTATCGTCTCAGGGACAGGACCACGTGGGGAGCTGGGAACTTGACTACGCGAGATGGAATTCACTCGTTCCCGACTTAGGGAAACTAGAGGGGTAGTTCACTTAAGTGTTGCCTCCAGGGCTTGGACAACGGGCGCCCACCCTCTCATTAGCCCGCGAGGGGTGTTGTTTATGGTTGGACCATACAACGTTGTTGTTCATTAGAGGAGGAGTGGAACTTAAGGATCAAGAGGTAGACACAGGAGTAAATTTGACCTAGCAGTGCCTACGAACAACCTGTGAAGGGTCGACTCATGGGCATTGATTATATCAATGGACACAACTTGTCCTACAGTGATGGGAGTCCAGCTACGGGCTTTAGTGGAGTGTTACTATAGCTAATGAATGTTGAATAACCGTGCAAAAGAGTTTGACAGGTTAGTCTCGGATCATTGGAGCTCGTCATCTGTAGGTGCATTAGGTCCCTCGGTTCGCTCAAACTGGATAAATTGAGGGTTTACAGTTTGGTGTGCATTTGAAGTGTTTAAATTCAATAAAAGGGTATTTATGTCATTTATACGATATATGATTGACATAATATCTAGTTTAATGTGAATGAGATTCATAATAAACTATAGGTTAAACTAATTGGTTAATTAGTGCTAGTATAGAGAAATTGGTTTGAGAGAAATTAAATTGAATGTGATTCAATTTAAAATCCACAATTATACAAATGTGATTTGTATAATAAGGTATGAGATATCTTATTATATGTGTTATGCAAATATGATTTGCATAACCTAATGTTGTGGTAAAATGGTAAATAGGTGGAGATTTTAACTCTACCTATCACCATTATATAAGTCCTTTGTAAGAAAGCTTTGGAAGGATCATTTGCCATTTTTTAGATTCTCACCAAAAAGGCTCTCTCTCATTCTCTCAATCTCTCTAAAAAATTCTCTCTACCCTAAATCAAAGGGAGTCTCACCACTCTCCCACAATCGATCGAGAACAACCGAGAAGGCAATTTGGAGGTGTCCAATCCGTTCGATTTGAGAGTTCGTGATTGTAGAAATCGA
This sequence comes from Trichosanthes cucumerina, assembly GCA_036507285.1. Classification (NCBI taxonomy): domain Eukaryota; kingdom Viridiplantae; phylum Streptophyta; class Magnoliopsida; order Cucurbitales; family Cucurbitaceae; genus Trichosanthes; species Trichosanthes cucumerina. Next base: position 28,654,417 of record CM071842.1, on the reverse strand, counting down.
GGGTATGAAGAGTTCGTGATCGGAGAAGGAAATTTTGAAGAAACGTTTTTCACAACGAACACCACGACGATTCAAAGTCGTTTCCGCTGCGGGAGTTTCATTCCCTTAAGTCCATAGTCGCATTTTATGACTATGAGATCTAGCAAATGGACGTCAAGACTGCCTTTTTGAATGATAATCTTGACGAGAGTATCTATATGTCCTAGTCCAAAGGGTTCATAGCCTAAGGTAGGGAGCAATAACATTACTACAAAAACCACATTACTTGATGCTTGCAACTTCTAATTACTTGACGTTTTTATGAAAAAACATTAAGTAAAATTAATTTTACACAAAAAAACGTCAAGAAAGTAAAAAAAATGCAGAGTTTGACGGACTTATTCGGATTTTTTCAAACTATGATAAAACTCGACACTTTAAAAAAGTCAAATCAAAAAATTTTAAAGTTAAAAAGCACTGAGGTTGTAATACAATGTTACTTAAAAAAAAAAAGAGAAAGGGAACAAGGGTTCCCTCGCCGCGTGGAACCCCCCCACCCGCCTTCTTCTTCTTCTTCGTCTGCTTCGGGTTCCACCGTCGACGGCACGCCCGCGTCTTCTTTGGGTTCTCGCCGCCTCCGATTTCCCCGTTCGTCCTCCCCGTCGACCGACCAACATAGAAGCCAACGTCTTCTTCTTCGTGTTTTCGTGCAACAGCAGCCGCAAGGCTCCTCGCCGATCGATTTCTTCGTGTTTCGTCGGCCCCTCTTCCGATTTTCTTCTCTTCTTCTACCGTCGTCCCCGCTCCGGCCAGCTTCCTCGCGAAACCTATCATTTTAGCCTAATCGGAGGTGAGTTTTCTCAAAACGAAATTTTAGTTCTCTCTCACCAAATCGATTTTATAGCTCTTTCATCTTCTTCTCAAAATTTCCTCCCTCTTACTGAAGTAAAAAATCTTGTCTACTCATGACCTTGAGTCGATATATTGTTGATTCTTCAGGAAAGATGTCAGGTAAGGGTTCGTTGAACAAGCTTCCCTTCGATTATACTGTGCAATATAAAGTGCAGAAGATGGGTCAAAAATTCAGAGTAAATTTTTTGTTTTTAGTTTCTTTTCTTTGAATTTCTATGGCATTTTTATTTTTTTGGGGGAGTTTTACTATTGACTTGAAGTTTGCAAATATGAAAGCTAGAGGTTTTATATTCCATTGTCTTTATTTCCTCATATCTCTATCCATTCCCTTTTTTTTTTTTTTTTTTTTTTTACTTTTATCCAATCCAAAATGCCAAATACCACACTCCTTGGTCTCTGCCAAATGACCTTCTCATTCATAATCACACCATCCATGAAGATGAAGACATCTATTTAGATGGGAGAATTTTTGTAGAACAAAAAATTGCACGAATTTAACTTTGTAGTTCATGTCCCACTAGGAATCTTAAACACTGTAACTTGTTAACCCATTAGGTCCAACTTTTCACTCTGGTTAGTTCTAAAATTATACAGTAGAATCCGTGCTTACATTTCTTTCAGGGATATTTTTGTAATTTTAGCTTCCTTTGCTATTAAGAAAAGGGGATTATTGATTGTCTGTTTTCTTTTGAAATGGGTTGAATAAGAAACAAGTATTGAGGAGACAAAGAAGAAGGAATGGACCAACCATAAATCTAGTAGTAGTAGTATTATAATCCAAGTCTACATTTTTTATGATATTTATCTAGAAAAGTTTAATATACATCTCTTAGTTATGAAGAAATAGTATAGCTTTTCTTTGTTATGTTAATATTTGTTGCTTCTAATATAAATCTTATGTTTTATGTGAGATTGAAATCGATTGGTACCCTTTCTTTAAGTGAAATTGAAATTTCTTAAGTAAAAAGGATTTTGGTCTTGAGATTTATGAGATTGAAGGCTTGGATTTAATCTCTAAAAAATTTTCCTTGGTTTCTCAAAGTATTTGGTTGTCCTTCAGTGTGGGTTTTTCTTGTAGTTTGGTGTTTTCTCCGAGTCTTCTTCATTTTTTTTTATCATTTTGTTGCCTGAGTTGGTTTTTTCCAGCCTTATTTTCAGCTCATGGGTTATAAGTTCTTTTGGTGATTTATCCCAACATTGTCTTTTTTGGCAAAAAGTTATTTTTAGCTTTGTGTTAGTTTTCTTCTTCTTGGGTTGTTGAAGGCTGAAGCTATAAGACCCGTAGGTTTGTTGTTTTTGCCTAGTTATCATTGGTTGCTTGGGAGTAGTTATTTTGCTAGCTCTTTTTCTTTAGTTTCTTCATGTTGTTCAGTGATTCTTTAGTTTATTGGTTCTTTATTGTGAGTTAGTTTTGTTTTTTCTTTTTTTAGGTTTAAGTTGTATTTCTTACTGGAGGCTACTGTTTTGCCTTTTATTTTTTTAGTTTGGGTGTTTTATTCTTTGTCCCTTTGGGAGATTGTTTTTGTAACTTCTCAATCCTCAATAAGAAGTTTTTGTGTTCCACTTTTTCCTTTCTCCTTATTAGATGCTGGAGACGTACGCCCAGTCTCTTATGATTTTTTAATACTAAAAGGTTTCTTATAAGAAATGTGATGTCATCTTTTGATTTATCTCTTCCATGTACACTTATAAGAAATGCAATCAGATGAATGTCCTCTCAGCAATAGGTATGCTTTTTATGTTAATCTATTGATAAACATCCTTTATCAATCCCGTTTTCTCTATTCATATTAGTAACTGTTTTGATTATATTTTTTCAGCTCATGCAAGGCTGTAAGCAAGAGAAAAGGTACTTCTAAGACATCGTTTTACAGTTCATGCAAGGATATAAGCAAGAGAAAAGGTAATTCGCCTCATCGTTTTTTAAACTTATTTTGAAACTTATTTTTTGTTTAATGCTAGTGTTTGTGATTCATTTGTATGTATATTGAAACTGCAAGAAATGAAATCGGGGGGCATGGATTCTCCTTATCCTTTTCCAACTTGATGCCTTGTTGCTGTGGAGTTTTTCGTGAGAGGTACGATATTGAAACTGCGTTTGTGTTTGATGCTAGTGTTCGAGATGCATATTTTGAATCTTGATTGTGAGATTTCTATATTGCGATCGAATTTTTAAAAGTTGGTTAATGTTTAATTGTGAGTTCCTTCTCACTTCTTCTAAGTTTGTAACTCTTACGTTGCTAAGTTTGTAACTCTTATTTTCTTTTAAATTAGTTTTCAACGTCAAAAATACTTAAGCACCTTGAATACACTTTTGTTGCAATGGGGGTTAGTTGTATTCTCACTGTAGGCACTTTCTAAATTTCAAAACAACACTTAAACTCTTTTTAGCTATTTTTTTCACACTTTGTAGCTTCCACGACGGGAAGTAAAACTTTTAGGTTGTTTTTAATCATCTAGAAGACACGTTTGAAGCATTTGAAGATTCGAGGGTCTAAGTTGGTTTATTAGTCATCTTTTAGAGCTTTGGTTGGTTTTGGCTTTGTTTAGAATTTTCCTATGTAGTCTTATTTGAATATGGGTTGCTATAGTTTCGTTGTTTTAGATGTTCTAGCCTATCTTCTTATCTAGTAAATCTAAATCTTACTTACAAGTCAAAGTTGTTTTGGTTTTGTTGTAGAGAACGAATTTGGACAACGACGACCACATAAGGATTCACAAGTTTTAGCAATACTCACTAGAAATCAAGCCTCGAAATCACTATGATTTGTTGCCCACTCTTCAAATGGCTTCGATTTGAGTTATCTATAGCCAAATAGTTTGTGTTCTACAAAATCGAACCTTTTTTTATCACCTTTCAGTAAAGGTAAAAGTCTTCCATTTCAGTAAGAATCAAGTGGTAAAGTTCCTTATAGGCCCCTTTTAACCCGATTAAGCTAGTTTAAATCAACCTCTAAAACTTTGTTTGAAACCTATTTTAACATCTTCAAACCCCGACCAATAAGGTTCCAAGGCTTGGTGGCATTCAGATAACAATGCTTCCTAAAATGCTTCAAACTCAAGTAGAATATTTTAGATCAGTCGCTAATCCTTTGAAGCTTGTGTTTGTAAATTAGAACTAAGTTCGGAATGTTCGGTTAAGGTCCAAAGCGTATTTTAGGTAAGAAAGTCATTCTTGACCACTCTCGCAGTTTTGATTTAAGATTATGAATTGATTTCTAACCTTTAGGTGTCGTATTTCTAAGCAAGAGAAAAGATACTTCTAAGATATCTTTTTTCAGTTCATGCAAGGTTGTAAGCAATCTTAGAAGAGGGCATGGATTCTCCTTATCATTTTCCAACTTGATGCCTTGTTGTTGTGGAGCTTTTCGTGAGAGGTACAATATTCAAACTGCATTTTTGTTTGATGCTAGTGTTCGTGATTCCTTTGAATGCATATTTTGAATCTTGATTGTGAGATTTCTATATAGCGATCGAATTTTTAAAAGTCGGTTGATGTTTAATTGTGAATTGTTTCTCGCTTCTTCTAAGTTTGTAACTCTTAGGTTGCTAACATTGAACAATTGCTCTAGTAAGCGTTTCTCTAATTTCAATCCTATCCTTAGGAATATGTAAAGGGAATGAAAATCCCCCGCAGTGGAAAAGCGATTGAATCGTTGTGGTATCGTTGTGAAAAACGCTTTCTTAAAATTGAAACTATCTCATAGTAACTAGGTTAAACATGCATTTAAGAAGAAAAACAGTAAGGAATACTTACTTGTTGAAAAACCTTTCTTCACGTTTTCCTCTTCCGGTCACGTACTCTTTGCGAACATGATCTCAACGAACTCGATCTCCTCGAATGAACCAACGAACCGGACACCTCCGATAGGCTTCTCGGTTGTTCTCTTTTACGTAGAAGGAGAGTAGGTGGGACTCCTTTTTGGTGAAAGGGGAGGAGAGAATTGAGAAAAGAGTTGAGAGAATTGTTTGTTGTTTTTTGTGAGATTTCAAAAAAAATGAACAACCAAATGAGAAATCCTTCTTGCAAATGAGTTTAAATAATGGTGATAGGTGGAGTTGAAATCTCTACCTATTTACCCTTTAACCACAACCATAGGTTATGCAACTCATATTTGCATAACCACATATAATAAGATATCTGATATCTCATTTTACAAATCACATTTGTATAATTGTGGATTTTTAAATTGAATAACATTCAATTTAATTTTTCTCAATCCAATTTCTCCAAATTAGCCCTAATTAGACAATTAGGCTAACCTATAGTTTATTATGAATCTCATTCACATTAAACTATATAATATGTCAATCATATCTCATGTAAATGATATAATTACCCTTTAATGAATTTGAACACTTCAAATCCAAACCAAAACTATAAACACTTTATTAATCTAGTTTGAGCCAACCGAGAGACCTAATGGACCTACAGGTAACGAGCTCCAATGATCGAGATTAACCTATCAAACTCTTTGACCCGGTTAATCAGAAATTCATTAGCTACGTAACACTCCACTAAAGCCCGTAGTTGCACTCCCATCTTTATAGGACAAGTTGTGTCCATTGATATAACCAATGCCCGTGAGTCGACCTTTCACAGGTTGTTCGTAGACACTATTGGGTCAAATTACCATTTTACCCCTGTGTCTACTTCTTGCTCCTTAAGTCCCCATTGCTCCTCTAATGAACAACCACGTTGTATTGGTCCAACCATACACAACACCCCTCTCGGGCTAGTGAGAGGGTGGGCGCCCGTTGTCCAAGCCCTGGAGACAACACTTAAGGGAACAACCCCTCTAGTTTCCCTAAAGTCAGGAACGAGTGAATTCCATCTCGCATAGCCAGCTTCTTACGTTGTCCTGCCCCTGAGAAGATAGGCATATTGGGCGAGTATTTGTGACCACCCTCACCCGTACTAGTCAAAAGACAGACCTCCGCAGACAGGAGTCCGTAACACGCTCAGGATTAAGGTCGAGTCACTAATGGTCATCTACGAAGTATTAGTCCTATACTGTCAAAGGTGTTACATCAGTAGGTCTAATAATTCACGGTCTGGTCTTGTACAATCTCATTGCACAAGATGCCCCCACTCGCATGTCAACAACATGAACGAGTCAGATCACCTCGTTTGTATCTAATACAAAGCGGGTCGCATCCATAGTGTATCCAGGATTAGGTCTCCAACCCTATCCATATATCAGATGGTGTTCGGGTCATTAACTCGAGCGTGATCCTCCCGTGTGTGTGCACTACACACCGTTCAAGTTCTAGTTCTCTCATAGATTCAATGACCCTGGAGCTTAGTTTATTGGACAAAGTTTGTAAAATTGTGAGACACAAAGTCATGAAAGAAATAACTCTTATTTATTTCAAATGGTAATATTACAAACAAGACGAGATTAGGACATACATCCCAACAATATTAGGCTTAGGATTGCTTGTTCTGCTGAACTTTTTTGGCATGTTTTAAGTCATAAGTCGTGTTTTGTGCATTTATGAAATTATTCTTGTTCTACTGAGAAATATCTGATTGTTGAACCCTAACCCTTGTGTATTTGAAGTTACTGGGTGGCTGGGAAGAATGGTTTGTTTTTGAAGTGTTTCTGATGTTAATTTCAGGTCATTGAAATTTTTGAAAAGTCCTAGTAGCGTCGTTATGCTGCCAAAATTTCGGAGTGAACGACGTGCCTTAAGTAACGCTCAAGTTAGGTTTATCCCAGAATTTAGGGTCGTTACACTTATGTTTTAAATCTCTCTCAAATCAATTTCACTATTGTAGCATTGCTTCTAACAAGTACGAACCTTCAGTTTACAGTTTGGGTGTGATTCGGGCATCATCCAACACACTTTCAGCAAAGCGTTTTGACTCTTTTAGCAAGGTTAGTCCCTTTAAGCTCATCAAACTAGATTAAATTATCCTACATTGGTTCTATTGCTCGAATACGTTTTAATTGTAGTTTTTAATACTTTAATCCATGGGCCATAACACGAATAGGTTCATTTTGGTTAACCATAAGCCATGGAAGTCGATATAGCAAAAGGAAGTTGATTCGAGCATCAACTAGCGAGGCTTTGAGCCATTTTGGTAAGTCTATGTACATTTTAATCTTTTTCGAACCCTTGTAAGTGTTGTAAATATGTTAATCATCTTAATCCTCCTTTGTCTACGTTTATGACTGTTGCGTAAAATTATATTGTAATACTGCAAGTGTACGTGTCAAGTTTTAGCATAGTTATTTAAGAGTCCAAGTATCATCGTCGGGAATGGGTTTCTAGATTAATTAATTACCAAGATACTAATTCTCAATTTTAGCTAAAGTAACATAACATGGATAGGTGATGAAAAAAAGATAAAAGACAAACAAACAAGTGGAGACACGAATTGATAGAATTGGAGGAGTTTGACTTCACAAGTTAACACTTATTTGACAGATGCAAGAACTAATGTGATGAATTTATAAACAAGAAGTAAGATACTCAAGAAAACCTCTCGATTCTTAGTGAGCCTTGCACACACAATAAATTCTAAGTCTCCATATGAAATTTAAAGCATGCACGACATTAAGCAACTTTTTTATATGTTTCCCTTAGACTTCTAAGTCATTCTCATGCTAGACTTCTAAGAGTCTTAACAACTTTGCTCTAATCTAAGCTTTTTCTCTCGACTCCACGTAAACCAACAATATCAAAGAATTCAAGAACGAGTTGTCAAAAATAAATAACAAAACATACTTCATAACATGGCAAACAAGTCTTACATGCAATTCAAATCCTAACTACAACATTTAGCTACTCTAAATCACAATAAAACCAAACTACAAGTGTAGAAAACGTCTTAAAACGGTGTTACAATCTGAAAGAAAAAGAAATTAAACTTATATGTTGATGTCGGTTCTTCGTCTTCGAGCTCTCGTCTCGATCTTGAACCACCACGAATTTTTTGGCTCCCAAGGAATGCTCACTTTTCTCTTCTCACAAAGTGTATTTCGAAACTAGGGTGAATTCTCTATCAAATTCGCCTCCATTTGCAAGAAGATGTAAGGTTGTATTTATAGACATAATCGGCACAGCGTTGCAACGCTAGGGACAGCGTTGCAACGTTGTGCCCTAGGCGGCTGGCATATAAGGAAAGTCTCGATGGTGTTGCAACGCTTACCTTAACGTGCGCACCTCTTATCGATCTGGCGTTGCAACGATTAAAGGCAGCGTTGCAACGCCTTCTACACGGGTCTTCTGTTTGTTCTGTTATGGAGATAGCATTACAATGCCCTAAGGCACCGTTGCAATGCTACCTGCATAGGCCTTCAACGCATCAAAGCAGCACGTTCGACGTTGCAACGCTAGAGACAACGTTGCAACGCCATGACTTCGGGTCTTCTAGCTTGGAATGATCCTTTTACTTCCAATTGATATTATTTTTAGATCCAAAAAGCCTCGTTTTGATCCCCGAGTGATCCAAAACGTCTCCAATTGTCCTGTTTAAGCTCTTTTAAACTGAAATTGAGTGATTTAAACACTTCAAAGCCCTTAAATTATCATTAAACTAGCAACAATTAAGCCTAAGGATAGCACATTTTGTGTGCTATCAAACACTCCCAAACTTAAACTTTTGCTAGTCCCGAGCAAAAAAAGAATTAAACATGAGATTGTTCTTATACATACATTTGATTCAAGTCTCAAAGACTTAAGAGAAAAAATTGGCAATCACAGGAAACAATCAAACATAATACTTCAATGAGTAATTTAGAACTTTCCCTAAGTATTCCTACGTGTGTGTGTGATTAGCTAATGTTCCCTTCATTTTTACTAAGCCCTGACAAACTTTATTAGGCTTTTCATTCAACTTCCCCCTACACTGGTCATAATTACTAATCCTTTAGCCTCTCGACATTCAAGAAATAAAAAACTTTACTCAGCACTTAATCACTCTTTTATGCTACTTTTTCTATTTTCTTCTATTTTTGTGCAAGGACACTAGCTTTCACACATCCACTGCAGGGACCCTTACCCAAAGCACTAGCTCAATGAGTGGTCTAACTGATCATAGTGAAGGTAGCTATTTTTCCATTGTTGGGATTTGTGCCCTAAAACTCGTAGTTTGTATTATGTTATACTTAATGTAATAAAGTGTTATTATTTCAATAAAGTGTTATTGTTTGTTATCTACGAGTTTGCCTTTATTTAAACCCTAAATCCAATAAACTAAACATCCAAGGCTATTAAATGAATCTTTAACTGAATGTAATGTACATAAAAAGGATCTCGGTTCGAGATACAGCCTAAAGGATCTATAGTTAGGGGATAAGGTTTGGGTACCTTACCCCATGTTAAACTATGGATGTGGCCCACTTTGTATTTGATACAAACACTGTGATCCTAACATGTTCGTGTAGATGACATGTGAGTGGGGATATCCTATGTAATGAGATTACAAAAGACCGGACCACGAAATAGTAATCTCTAGCTGTAACTCCGTTGACTAGTTAGGTTTCTATTTCACTAGGATGACCTAGGGAACTTGATCTCAATACTGAGCAGGTTACGAACTCCTGTTCGCGAGAGATTGTCCTTTGACTAGTATGGGTGAGAGTGGCCAGATTCGCCGACTTAATATGCCTACCTTCTTGGGGATAAGACCGAGTGAGCGGCTGGGAACTTAACTTAGCAAGATGGAATTCACTCATTCCCGCTTACTAGGGTAAGTAGAGGAATGTTCCCTTAAGTGGTGTCTCTGGGACTTGAACGAAGGGCCCGACCCTCTCATTGGCCCGAGAGGGACTCTGTTTGTTGGTAGGACCACAAACAAATTGTTCATTAGAGGAGCACTGGTACTTAAGGCACAAGATGTAACCCAGGGGTAAAACGGTAATTTGACCCAGCTGGTGTTACGAACATTCATGAAGGATTGACTTGCTGTTATTGGTCATTATCCATTGACACAGAAATATATCTGCAGTGAGAAGAAATCAGCTGCGGGACTTTAGTGGAGTGTTCCCGCAGTTAACGAATGTTGATTGGGAGGTTAATGAAATTAACCGAGCAATCTCGTATCGTTGGAGCTTCTGATCTGTAGGACCATTAGGTCCACCTTCTAGCTCGTAAAGGGTTCTTAGATCATTTAAATTTGAAATGTTCAAATTCACTAGGGAATATATTTAATGTATCTGGTTACGATATAATATATAGTTTTGGAAATTTATATTATAAATTTAATGTGAATATGATTCATATTAAATTATGTGAGAGAATTAAATATTTGAAAGAGTTCAAATATTAAATTTAAATGTGAATGTGATTCATTTAAAAACTATAGGTTAAATTTAATGTACATTAGATGTGCATTAAACTATAGGATAGAGGGATAATTCATTAAATGTGTTTTAATGTAAATTAAATATAAGATATTTAATTTATATTTTGATTATTTAATTAATATGATTAATTAAATAAGGAACGTGTCAGGAGGACACGTTCCTCCTCTCTCCCAACTCTCTATTCGATAGGAAGTGGGAGATGCCATCAACTGGGCTTAACTTCTCCAGGAGAGAGGTGAAGCAAAAGGATTGATCGATTGATTTTCGATTGATAGAAGGCAAAATCCTCTCTCTCTCTCTCTCTCAATCTCCAGAATTCCCTAATTCTTCCAAATTGTTTGAATCCTTCCCACAAAGGAGAGATCTAAACACTCAGAGACATAGAGGGTTTTCCAAGTTGGTGGTGTTCTGTTGGTGAAAAACAGAGAACTTTTGAAGTTCTTGAGTTGCTGAACATTGGAGCAAGGAGTTGTTGTTCTGCTAAACTACAAAGGTAATTCTTCTTTTCTCTTTAGTTTAATTGTTAAACTTTAATCATGTTTGCATGTATATCTCCATGTTTTAATTAGATTAAAAGCATGTCTGTTCTGTATTTTTGTTAATGTATGGGTTTTTGTTTTTTATGCAAAACAATCTTGCATGTTACGATTCCAAATTCGTTTTCGCTGCTCAAGGAGATTCGATCTCCATCAATTTGTATCAAAGCCATAGAGCCCTTAGAACTAACTTGTACATTCGGATCTTTGTGGTCCGGTGAATGTTAAAACTCGAGGAGGGTACGAATATTTCATCTCTTTCATAGATGATTATTCGAGGTATGGTTATTTATACCTAATGCATCACAAGTCTGAAGCTCTTGAAAAGTTCAAAGAGTATAAGGCAAGTAGAGAATGCATTAGGGAAAACCATTAAAACACTTCAATCCGATCGAGGTGGAGAGTATATGGATTTGAGATTCCAGGACTATATGATAGAACATGGAATTAAATCTCAACTCTCAGCACCTAATACACCACAGCAAAATGGTGTGTCAGAAAGGAGAAATAGAACCTTGTTAGACATGGTTCGTTCTATGATGAGCTATGCTCAATTGCCTGCCTCGTTTTGGGGATACGCAGTAGAGACTGCAGTTTAAATCTTGTACAGTGTTCCATCAAAAAGTGTTTCATAAACATCTTTTGAACTTTGGAAGAGGCGTAAACCAAGTTTACAACACTTCAGGATTTGGGGTTGTCCGACACACGTGCTCGTGACAAACCCAAAGAAGCTGGAACCTCGTCCAAGATTGTGCCAATTTGTTGGCTATCCCAAAGAAACGAGAGGTGGTCTTTTCTACAACCCACAAGAAAATAAGGTGATTGTATCGACAAACGCCACGTTCTTGGAGGAAGATCACATGAGGAACCACATACCGCATAGTAAATTAGTACTAAATGAAGCTACTCATGAACAACCAAGAGTTGTTCATCAAGCTTGATCTTCATCAAGAGTTGATGAAGGAGTCAGCACCTCAAGTCAGTCCCGTCCTTCTCAATCGTTGGGATTCCTCGACACAGTGGGAGGGTTGTTTCCCAACCTGACCGCTACTTGGGTTTAGCTGAAACTCAAGTTGTCATACCTAATGACGGCGTAGAAGATCCATTGTCTTATAAACAGGCAATGAATGACGTAGACAAGGACCAATGGATCAAAGCCATGGACTTCAATTCAGTATGGGAACTTGTAGACCAACCTGAAGGGGTTAGACCTATAGGGTGTAAATGGATCTATAAGAGAAAGAGGGATGCAGCCGGAAAGGTACAGAACTTTAAGGCTAGGCTTGTAGCAAAGGCTTTTACCCAAAGGGAAGGAGTTGACTATGAAGAAACTTTTTCCCCCATTCTTTGTCTTTGAAGTCTATAAGGATACTCTTGTCCATAGCCGCATTTTATGATTATGAAATTTGGCAAATGGACGTCAAGACTGCCTTTTTGAATGGTAATCTTGACGAGAGCATCTATATGTCTCAGCCCGAAGGGTTCATAGCCCAAGGTCAGGAGCAAAAAGGTTGCAAGCTCAATCGATCCATTTATGGGTTGAAACAAGCCTCAAGATCTTGGAATATAAGATTTGATACTGCGATCAAGTCTTACGGTTTTGACCAAAACGTTGATGAGCCTTGTGTTTACAAGAGGATCATCAACGACAAAGTAGCTTTATTGGTACTTTATGTGGATGATATCCTACTCATTGGAAATGATGTAGGATACCTTACTGACATAAAGAATTGGCTGGTGACCCAATTCCAAATGAAAGATTTGGGAGAGGCGCAATATGTTATTGGGATTCAAATCTTCAGGAATCGTAGAAAACGTAATTGGCACTATCTCAAGCGTCTTATATCGACAAAATGTTGTCGGATATTCGATCACGAGAATTTCAAGAGGGCTTATTACCCCTTGGGCATGGAGTTCATCATGTCAGGAGCAGTGTCCCAAGACACCTCAAGAAGTTGAGGATATGAGACATATTCCCTATGCCTCACGAAGTAGGTAGCTTAATGTATGTTATGCTATGCACCCAGTAGGACATTTGTTATGCGTTGGGAATAGTCGGTAGAGGTACCAGTCCAATCGAGGTTAGACCAGCTGGACAACGATTAAAAATATCCTCAAGTATCTAAGGAGAGCGAGGGACTATACGCTTGTGTATGGGTCTAAGGATTTGATCCTTCTGGATACACCGATTCGATTTTCGGACCGATAAGGATTCTCTGAAATCCACATCGGGATCAGTTTTCACTCTTAACGGGAGAGCTATAATATGGCGAAGCATCAAGCAAGGATGCATCGCTGACTCCACAATGGAGGGTGAGTATGTCGCTGCTTGTGAAGCAGCTAAAGAGGCTGTTTGGCTAAGGAAATTCCTTACTGATTTGGAAGTTGTTTCAAATATGGAATCTCCCATCACCTTATGTTGTGACAACAATGGTGCGGTAGCCAATTCGAAGGAACCTCGCAACCATAAGCGAGGTAAGCACATCGAGAGGAAGTATCACCTGATACGAGAAATAGTGCAACGAGGATATGTGACAGTCACGAAGATCGCTTCGGAGCACAATATTGTTGATCCGTTTACAAAGACTCTCACGGCTAAAGTGTTCGAGGGTCATCTGGAAAGTCTGGGTTTACGAGATATGTACATAGGCTAATCTAGGGCAAGTGGGAGATATGTAATGGGGTATATGTATGCCCTAGTTTATTGTATTTCTACTGTTTTAGATTATGATGTACCCCACTAGAGTTATAGTTCATATGGGAGTTTGTTGGGATTTGTGCCCTAAAACTCGTAGTTTGTAATTATGTTCTAATTAATGTAATAAAGTGTTATTGTTCGTTATCTACGAGTTTGCCTTTATTTAAACCCTAAATCCAATAAACTAAACATCCAAGGCTGTTAAATGAATCTTTAACTGAATGTAATATACATAAAAAGGATCTCGGTTCGAGATACTGCCTAAAGGGTCTATAATTAGGGGATAAGGTTTGGGTACCTTACCCTTGTTAAACTATGGATGTGGCCCACTTTGTATTTGATACAAACACTATGATCCTAACATGTTCGTGTAGATGACATGTGAGTGAGGATATCCTATGTAATGAGATTACATAAGACCGGACCACAAAATAGTAATCTCTAGCTGTAACTCCGTTGACTAGTGTTGCGTAATATTTATGATAATGCAATACCGCAGTGTACGGGTCAAGTTTTAGTATAGTGATTTATGAGTCGAAGTATCGTCCTCGGGAATGGGTTTCTAGATTAATTAATTATTAAGGTACTAATTCTCAATTTTAGCTAAAGAAACATAACATGGATAGTTGGTTGAAGTAAATACAAACAAACGAACAAACATGTGGAGACACAGATTGATAGATTTGGGAGAAGTGATTTTAGAAGTTAAAGACCTAACTAGCACATGCATTGAACCAATGAGATGAAATTATAAACAAGAAGTGAAATACTCAAGAAAATCTCTCGATTCTTAGTGAGCCTCACACATGCAATAAACTCATAGTCTCCATATGAACCTACAACATGCATGGCATTAAGAAACTTCTTTATGTGTTTCCCTAAGATTTCTAGGTCACTCTCATGCCAGACTTCCAAGGGTTTTAACAATTTTGCTCTAATTCAAGCTTTATCTCTCGAGTCCACTTAAATCAACAAATTAAAAAGTAAAGAACGAATTGCCAAAAATAATGACATAACATGCTTTAATACATCACAAGAAAGTCATAACAAGTAATTCAAATCCTAACTACTATGTTTAGCTACTCTAAATCACGAGAAAAACAAACTAAACAAGTAGAAAACGTCTTAGAACGCTATTACAAATTGAAAGAAAGAGAAATAAACTTAGGTGTCGATGTCGGTCCTTCGTCTCCGAGCTCCCGTCTTCGATCTCGAACCTCCACGAATGCTTTGGCTCCCAAAATCACTCTTTTCTCTCTTCTTACAAGGTGTTTCGAAATTAGGGCAAAACTCTACCAAATTGTGCTCCCCTTGTAATGAAAACAACATGTTGTATTTATAGGCATTATCGGCACAGCGTTGCAACGCTAGGGACAACGTTGCAACCTTGTGCCCTAGGCGGCTGATACTTAAGAAAATAATCGATGGCGTTGTTGTAACGCCGAGGCGGCGCTGTAACGCCGCTACCCTAACGCGCGCTCCTTGTCGAAATGGCGTTGCGACGCCGCGCGGCGGCGTTACAACGCCCGTATGCGATTTCGTCGTGTGCGCCTTCTTATCGAGATAGCGTTGCGGCCGCTGCTGAAAGCGGCGTTACCAACGCTATCGCCCGGGTCTTCAACGCGTCTTGGTTGCACATTCGGCGTTGCAGCGCTATAAGCGTTACAACGCCATTACTCTCAGGTCATTATGCTTGAATTGGTTCTTTCTCTTCCAATTGATATTCTTTTTAGCTCCAAATAGCCTCGTTTTGATCCCGAGTGATCCAAATTGTCTCCAAGAGCTCCGTTTTAGCTCGTCACCTGAAATTGAATGGATTAACCACGTAAAAGTCCCGAAATCATCATAAAACTAGCAATAATTAAGCCTAAGGATTGCACATTTTTTGTGCTATCAAACACCCCCAAACTTAAACTTTTGCTAGTCCGAGCAAAAACAGAGTTAAACATTAGGTTGTTCTTAAACATACATTTGATTCAAGCCTCAAAGATTTAAGAGAAAATTTTGCAATCACAGGAAACACTTAAACATAACATTTCGACAAGTAATTTAAAACTTTTCCTAAGTGTTCCTACGTGTGTGTGTGATTAGCCTATGTTCCCTTCATTTTTACTAAGCCCGGATCAACTTCATTAGGTTCTCCATTCAACTTCTCCCTACACTGGTCTTAATTACTAATTTTTGAGCCTCTCCACACTCAAGAAATAAACGACTTTACTCAGCACTTCATCACTCTTTTGATGTCACTTTTTCTATTTTCTTCTTTTTTTTTTTGTGCAAGGACACTAGCTTTCACACATCCACCTGCGAGGACCCGTGCAGAGCACTCGCTCAATGAGTGGCCTAGCGATCACGAGTGAAGGTAGCTCTTTTGTCCTCACATTTTTTTTTCTAAAACAACAAAAAGCAGATGACAACCCTTTCACATAATGCACATATTGCTCTGATTATGCACTTCATATTGTCGTTCACCCTATCCTGCAGCTTTAACTCTCAAATCGGTTCTCAGACCTATCGAGGTGACATCAAACTTCTAAACCTAATAACTTTGTTCTAAGCATTTCAAAACTACAGGAACAAAGGCTATGTGCATATAATGCAGGAAAAACTCAAGAAAAAATTTTTAAATTGACTCAAATTCATGTCATGCTTTCAGGTTTCAGCAGAATTACAAAGATTTTCAATTATATCTCATCCTAGGCTATCATACTCATGCTTATGTAAAAGATCAACCAACAATTCAGCACATACTCAGGACAGTCACAACAAATAAACACAATCCCACCCCCAAACTTAAACTAAACATTGTCCCCAATGTTTGTAGAAATAAGCATGAGATAAGTATAAGGGTAGAAGTGAACGATACTGTCCTGGGTGATGGAGATCTTTCTAAGTTCCTTGGATAGCCAAAGCATGTGTGTTGGAGTTCCTCTGAATGGGAGCATGGATTTCAACGAAGAAGGGCATCTCCACAACCTACGAAGTAAAACAACTAACTAAAAATTGAAAAACAACAAAAACAACTAAAGCAAGCTAAAGACAGGAAAACAAAAGTAAGTAAAACTTGGGTTGCCTCCCAAGAAGCGCTTTGTTTAACATCTTTAGCTAGACTGTACTCCCTCAAGGTGTTTCTTTCCTTGCTTGCAGTGCCTGGAGTGATGTGTTCATTTGGCCAATCTGGGTCTCTATATTCTTTATTGCAGCTCCATGACTGGTCACTATACCGAGATAAATCGGTGATTTGCATTCTCCGGTGGTTGGACCGACTTCTAGATTCAAACTATGAAGGAGTGCAATGTGTCTTCGAGAGATGGTTTCTCTCTCGATGTAGAAGCATGCCCTGTAGGGAGGATTCAACACATTCTTGTTGTTAGCATAAGAGAAATTCTCATGATACCAAACACTGGATATTGTAATGTGTTGGTAGGTTATTCTCGAGTCCGATATCCTCCATAGTGGTTGCTTCTATTGTTCGAGTAGTGCAATTGCTCCATAGTGGATTCTCCATTGAAATTTGGGAGCATTGAGAGGACATCCCTGTCTGTGGTGATCCTGCAAAATTATTCAAGGCATGAGTGAGAGACGCCATATGAGATCTAAGAGAGGTTACCTCGTCCAGTTGATATAATCCAGCTACTGGCTTAGATCTGTCATTTTCTGTAGGCCACTGGTAGCTGGCAGTTGACACTTCCTCCAGGAGGGCACGTGCTTCTGGCACAGTCTTCGCCATGAAAGCCCCTCCAGCAGTGGCATCCAGAATGGTCCTGGTCTTACCTTCCAGTCCATTATAAAGCAGTATACACTGGAGCGGATGCAGGTAGCCATGCTGTGGGCACCTCCTGAGCATGTCCTTGTACTTTTTCCAGGGTTCAAATAACTGCTCTCCCTCTTGCTGCCTGAATGTTCCTATCTCAGTCCTCAACTTTGCAGCTTTAACAGGTGGAAAGAATTTGGTCATGAAGGCTTGGGCCAACTCCTCCCAGGAAGTGATACTCCCTGAGGGAAGGGATCCTAGCCATTCTTTGGCTCTACCCTGCAAAGAAAAAGGAAAGAGACGTAAGCGAATACTATCAGCAGAGATACCATTCATTTTAAATGTACCAAAGATTTCCAAAAAATTTTGAAGATGAGAGTTAGGATCTTCTGTGGCTAGGCCTCTGAAAGCACTTTCCCTAACTATTTGTATCATTACATTTTCGGTTCAAAGTTATTAGCATTGATAGGGGCTGGACTATTCCGGCTGCTCGAGAAATTAAACACAGGTTGGAAATACTCCACGATAGGTTTAGGGTTGTTGATGAGCTCCTGATCAGCCATCTCCTGAGGTTCTGCTCTTCCTTCCCTTAGGAGTCTCCTTAAGGTCCTCTCGATCTCAAGATCAAAAGGGTGCAAGTCTGCAGCTCTCCCTTTGGGCATACACCTGGAGAAACAAAAAGAAAGAAGTTAGATAAAAAAAAGAAAAACACCAACAACTAGAAAGTAAAACATAAAATAAAGACATAAAACATAAAACTTGGGTTGCCTCCCAAGAAGCGCTTTCTTTAACGTCTTTAGCTAGATAGTGACTTATCAGGGCACATAAAATTGCTCATATTTCTTCGGGCCCTTCTTACTCGAATCGATGTAGCCTTCTAAGTCTAAAAGGCTATCCTGCTTTTCTTCAGCCCCGGTCAGAAAATTATTTTTGGGATTTTTATTTATCAAAAGAAATGAACTGAAATCAAACCAAGACTCGTGAGTGTAAGACAAATGGTTATCAAAAATAAAGGAAATTTCTGGGGATAAAATAAAAGAAGACTTCTCAGCCTCTAACTCTATCACCTGGAGCTCTCCTGTGGAACTAAGTGTATCACCAGTGTCCTCCTCACTAACCTGATCATGGTGTGCCTCAGTCTCCCCCAAACTATCCTCACTAACATCTAAACAAATCCTCCTAGGTGGCATCTTCCGAGTGGTATGGATAAGAAATTGTTCCTATAAGGCATTAAGGGAAACTACTAGCTGGTTAAGATATTGAGCTCTATCCTGTACTATTTCCCAAAGTCCTACCACCTCAGTTTCTAACCTATCAAACCTTTCTAATTCACTATGAACCTAATTTTTCAATTTCAACTCTAAGGTATATTCTGCCAATTGGTCCATAAAAGAAGATTTTTCTGGTGGTTGGTTAAGGTACGAAAAACTATTGTTCCAAGTGCCTACATAACTACCCTCATGTGAATTTTCATATATGTCAGGTACAGAATGGTAAAAATTAGACACATGGTAATTAGAAAAATCATGATGCACAAAACTAGGATCCTGAGAGAGACAGTAGAATGGTGGAAACTCAAAATTATGCAAAGTCATACTTAAAAAATCAGTAATTTCACAACAAGACTTCACACAATATCAACACAACCAAAACAGGAAACAAAGACTCAAAAACACACAAAACTAAAATAACACAAATAAGGAAATAAACAATCACACAAAACAATTAAGGAAAGACAAACAAACAAGCTTTAGTCTAAAATTTCAAATTTTCTCCTAATATTAATTAATCTAAATAATCGTCATTCCCCGGCAACGGCGCCAAAAACTTGTTGCGTAATATCTATGATAATGCAATACCGCAGTGTACGGGTCAAGTTTTAGTATAGTGATTTATGAGTCCAAGTATCGTCCTCGGGAATGGGTTTCTAGATTAATTAATTATTAAGGTACTAATTCTCAATTTTAGCTAAAGAAACATAACATGGATAGTTGGTTGAAGTAAATACAAACAAACGAACAAACATGTGGAGACACAGATTGATAGATTTGGGAGAAGTTATTTTACAAGTTAAAGACCTAACTAGCACATGCATTGAACCAATGAGATGAAATTATAAACAAGAAGTGAAATACTCAAGAAAATCTCTCGATTCTTAGTGAGCCTCACACATGCAATAAACTCATAGTCTCCATATGAACCTACAACATGCATGACATTAAGCAACTTCTTTATGTGTTTCCCTAAAATTTCTAGGTCACTCTCATGCCAGACTTCCAAGGGTTTTGACAATTTTGCTCTAATTCAAGCTTTATCTCTCGAGTCCACTTAATTCAACAAATTAAAAAGTAAAGAACGAATTGCCAAAAAAAACGACATAACATGCTTCAATACATCACAAGAAAGTCATAACAAGTAATTCAAATCCTAACTACTATGTTTAGCTACTCTAAATCACAAGAAAAACAAACTAAACAAGTAGAAAATGTCTTAGAACGCTATTACAAATTGAAAGAAAGAGAAATAAACTTAGGTGTCGATGTCGGTCCTTCGTCTCCGAGCTCCCGTCTTCGATCTCGAACCTCCACGAATGCTTTGGCTCCCAAAATCACTCTTTTCTCTCTTCTTACAAGGTGTGTTTCGAAATTAGGGCAAAACTCTACCAAATTGTGCTCCCTTTGTAATTAAAACAACATGTTGTATTTATAGGCATTATCGGCACAGCGTTGCAACGCTAGGGACAGCGTTGCAACGCTGTGCCCTAGGCGGCTGATACTTAAGGAAATAATCGAGCGTTGCAACGCCGCTACCCTAACGCGCGCGCTCCTTGTCGAAATGGCGTTGCGACGCTGCGAGGCAGCGTTGCAACGCCCGTTGTGCGGTTCCTCGTGCATGCCTTTTTATCGAGATAGCATTGCGACGCTGCTAGGCAGCGTTGCAACGCTATCGCCTGGGGTCTTCAATGCGTCTTGGCTGCACATTCGGCGTTGCAACGCTATAAACAGCGTTGCAACGCCATTGCCTCGAGTCATTATGCTTGAATTGGTTCTTTCACTTCCAATTGGTATTCTTTTTAGCTCCAAATAGCCTCGTTTTGATCCCGAGTGATCCAAATTGTCTCCAAGAGCTCCGTTTTAGCTCGTCACCTGAAATTGAATGGATTAACCACGTAAAAGTCCTGAAATCATCATAAAACTAGCAATAATTAAGCCTAAGGATAGCACATTTTGTGTGCTATCAAGTAGTTAGGTTTCTATTTCACTAGGATGACCTAGGCAACTTGATCTCAATCCTGAGCAGGTTACGAACTGAGGGATTGTCCTTTGACTAGTATGGGTGAGAGTGGCGATTCGCCGACTCAATATACCTACCTTCTTGGGGACAAGACCGAGTGGTACCGGGAACTTAACTTAGCAAGATGGAATTCACTTCTTCCCGCCTACTAGGATAAGTAGAGGAATGTTCCCTTAAGTGGTGTCTCTGGGACTTGAACAAAGGGCCCGACCCTCTCATTGGCCCGAGAGGGACTCTATTTGTTTGTAGGACCACAAACAAATTGTTCATTAGAGGAGCACTGGTACTTAAGGCACAAGATGTAACAAGGGGTAAAACGGTAATTTGACCCAGCTAGTGTTACGAACATTCGTGAAGGATTGACTTACTGTTGTTGGTCAATATCCATGGACATAGAAATATATCTGTAGTGGGAGGTTAATGAGATTAACCGAGCAATCTCGTATCGTTGGAGCTTCTGGTCTGTAGGTCCATTAGGTCCACCTTCTAGCTCGTAAAGGGTTCTTAGATCATTTGAATTTGAAATGTTCAAATTCACTAGGGAATATATTTAATATATCTGGTTACGATATAATATATAGTTTTGGAACTATATATTATAAATTTAATGTGAATATGATTCATATTAAATTATGTGAGAGAATTAAATATTTGAAAGAGTTCAAATATTAAATTTAAATGTGAATGTGATTCATATTTAAAAACTATAGGGTTAAATTTAATGTACATTAGTTTGGCATTAAACTATAGGATAGAGGATAATTCATTAAATGTGTTTTAATGTAAATTAAATATAAGATATTTAATTTATATTTTGATTATTTAATTAATATGATTAATTAAATAAGGAACGTGTCAGGAGGACACGTTCCCCATCTCTCCCAACTCCCTATTCGATAGGAAGTGGGAGATGCCATCTACTGGGTTTAACTTCTCCAGGAGAGAGGTGAAGCAAAAGGATTGATCGATTGATTTTCGATTGATAGAAGGCAAAATTCTCTCTCTCTCTTTCTCTCTCAATCTCAAGAATTCCCTAATTCTTCCAAATTGTTTGAATCCTTCCCACAAAGGAGAGATCTAAACACTCAGAGACATAGAGGGTTTTCCATGTTGGTGGTGTTCTGTTGGTGAAAAACACAGAATTTTTGAAGTTCTTGAGTTGCTGAACATTGGAGCAAGGAGTTGTTGTTCTGCTAAACTACAAAGGTAATTCTTCTTTTCTCTTTAGTTTAATTGTTAAACTTTAATCATGTTTGCATGTATATCTCCATGTTTTAATTAAATTAAAAGCATGCCTGCTCTGTATTTTTGTCAATGTATGGGTTTTTGTTTTTTAAGCAAAACAATCTTGCATATTACGATTCCAAATTCGTTTCCGCTGCTCAAAGAGATTCGATCTCCATCAGCCTTCACGAATTTTTTCTTAAACAAACAAACAACAAAAACAAACTACTTCACATAGTATACAGATCATGCACTTCATTTTGTCATTCATCCTAGCCTACCGTTTAACTCTCACATCAATTCTTAGACCTATCGAGATGACATTAAACTTCTAAGCCTAATAACTTTGTTCTAAGCATTTCAATACTACAGGAACACATGCTATGTGCATAATAGTGCAGAAAAAATGCAAGAAAAATTTTAAATTAACTCAAATTCATATCATGCTCTCAAGTTTTAGCAAAAATACAAAAAGTTTCAATTAATTCTCATCCTAGGCTATCATAATCATACTTATGCAAAAGATCAATCAATAATTCAGCATATACTTAGGACAGTCACAACATATCAATAACACCCCACCCCCCAAACTTAAACTAAACATTGTCCCCTATGTTTGCATAGGTAAGTACAAAGCAAGTATAAGGGTAAGAGTGAACAATATTGTCCTGAGTTATGGAGATCTTTATTATTTTCTGATTTTCTTGAATAGCCAAAACACGTGTGTTGGAGTTCCACAGAACGGGAGCATGGATTTCAACGAGGGAAGACATCATCACAACCTATCAAAGCAAAACAAACAAACTAGTAAGTAAACTAAGAACTGACAAGCAACTAAAACAAATTAAAGACACTAAGGCACATAAAACTGCTCATAAAGTAAAGCTTGGGTTGTCTCCCAAGAAGCGCTTTCTTTAACGTCTTTAGCTAGACAGTGACTTATGATTGACATTAAGGCACATAAAACTGCTCATATTTCTTTGGGCCCTTCTTGCTTGAATCGATATAGCATTCTAAGTCTAAAAGGCTATCATGTTTTTCCTAAGCACCAGATAGAAGATTATTTTTGGTATTTTTTTTTAATGAAATGAAAGAACAAAAATCAAAACAAGACTCGTGAGTATAGGACAAATGATTATTAAGATTAAAGGAGATTTCTTGAGATAAAAGGGAAGAAGATTTTTCAGCCTTGAATTCTATCACCTGAATCTCCTCTGTGGAATTGATTTTGTTACCAATGTCTACCTCACAAACCTAATTCTGGTGTGTCTCAGTCTCCTCCAACCCATCCTCATTATCATATATATAAGTCCTCCTAGGTGGCTCCTCTTTAGTGGTAAGAATAAGAAATTGTTCCTGTAAGACCTTATGGGAAATTACTAGTTGATTGAGATACTGAGTTCTTTCATAGACTATTTTCCAAAGTTCTACCACATTAGCCTTTAACCTATCCAACCTTTCTAATTCATCATGAACCAAATTTTTAATTTCAATTCTAAGGTATATTCCATTATTAGGTGCACAAGAAAAGAGTTTTCTATAAGTTGGTCAGGGTACGAAAAATTTTGGTTCCAAATGCCTAAATAACTAGCATCAAAAGAATTTTCATCAATTTCAGGTGCAGAATGGTAAAGATTAGACAAATGGTATTCAGAAAAATCATGATGCACATACCTAGGGTCCTGAGAGGGACAATACAATGGTCGAAAATCAAAATCATGAAAACTCATACTTTAAATTTCAATAATTCAACTTAAGACTTTTACACAATATTAACACAACGAAAAACAGGAGACAAAGACAAACAAACACACAAAAACTAAAACAAATAAGGAAACAAACAATAAACACACAAGGAAAATAAATAAGGAAAGAAAACATAAACACACTTTAGTCTAAAACCTCAAATTTTCTCCTAATATTAATTAATCTAAATAATCGTCATTCCCCGACAACGTTGCCAAAAACTTGTTGCGTAAAATTATATTGCAATACTGCAAGTGTACCGGTCAAGTTTTAGTATAGTGATTTGAGAGTCCAAGTATCGTCCTCGGGAATGGGTTTCAAGATTAATTAATTACCAAGATACTAATTCTCAATTTTAGCTAAAGTAACATAACATGGTTAGGTGATGGAAACAAAGATAAAAGACAAACAAACAAGTGGAGACACGAATTGATAGAATTGGAGGAAATTGAATTCACAAGTTAACACTTATTTGACACATGCAAGAACTAATGTGATGAATTTATAAGCAAGAAGTAAGATACTCAAGAAAACCTCTCGATTCTTAATGAGCCTCGCACACACAATAAATTCTATGTCTCCTTATGAAATCTAAAGCATGCACGACATTAAACAGCTTCACTATATGTTTCCCTTAAACTTCTAAGTCATTCTCATGCCAGACTTCTAAGAGTTTTAACAACTTTGCTCTAATCTAAGCTTTTTCTCTCGAGTCCACTTAAGCCAACAATATCAAAGAATTCAAGAACGAGTTGTCAAAAATAAATAACAAAACATACTTCATAACATGGCAAACAAGTCTTACATGCAATTCAAATCCTAACTACAATATTTAGCAACTCTAAATCACAATAAAACCAAACTAAAAGTGTAGAAAACGTCTTAAAACAGTGTTACAATCTGAAAGAAAAAGAAACTAAACTTATGTGTCGAAGTCAGTACTTCGTCTCCGAGCTCCCGTCTCGATTTCGAACCTCGATGAATGCTTTGCCTCCCAAGGAATGCTCATTTTTCTCTTCTCACAAAGTGTATTTCGAAATTAGGGTGAATTCTCTATCAAATTCGGTTCCTTTTGCAAGAAGATGTAAGGTTGTATAGCATAATCGGCAAAGCGTTGCAACGCTAGGGACAATGTTGCAACGTTGTGCCTTAGGTGGCTGGCATATAAGGAAAGTCTCGATGGCGTTGCAACGCTGAGGGCAGCATTGCAACGCCGCTACCTTAACGCGCGCACCTCTTATCGATCTGGCGTTGCAATGCTTAAAGGCAGCGTTGCAACGCCTTATACACAGGTCTTCTGCTTGTTCTCTTATCGAGGTAGCGTTGCAACGCCCTAAGGCAGCGTTGCAACGCTACCTGCATAGGCCTTTAATGCATCAAAGTAGCACGCTCGGCGTTGCAATGCCATCACCTCGGGTCTTCTAGGTTGAAATGATCCTTTTACTTCTAATGGATATTATTTTTAGCTCCAAAAAGCCTCGTTTTGATCTCGAGTGATCTAAAATGTCCCCAATTGTCGTGTTTGAGCTCTTTAGCCTTAAATTGAGTGATTTAAACACATCAAAGCCCTGAAATTATCATAAAACTAGCAATAATTAAGCCTAAAGATAGCACATTTTGTGAGCTATCAATGACATTAGGCTAGATCTCATTCCCTAGCTCCTTTTGAGCATGTTTCTTAGGATTAGCGTGAGGGTTGCATGATTGAGTAAATTCACTCGTTGCATGTTTTAGAGTTCTGAATTATTAGAGGTATGTTGCTTACTTAGTATGTTTATGCTCACCCTTGTTACTTAATGTTGTATTTTGCAGGTAATACTCAACTACTTGGCAGGTGACAAAAGTGTTGCAGAATTATGGTGACGTTTTCAAAGTTTTGGTCATAATGTTGCCAATAAGTTTCATGTTTAAACCCTTTTACAGTGTGTTAGGCTAGTGAATGTAAAGTTCTCTTATTTTGTAAACCTCCTTGAATGTTAGTTGAGTTTATGGCTTAGGATTGTTACAACAGTTCTTGTAATTTTTGAATTGTTGACATGAGGTTTGATAAGTCCTTGTAATTTTAAAATTGTTCATGAGCTTAATAGTTTGATATTGTTAAAGATGTGAATTTTGCTAAACTGTGGAAGATTGGTTGATGAAATTATACATTTTTCAATATAACAAATTATTAGAACACAATGCAGAAAATTCAAGATAATAGAGAATATTTAATAGATTGAAACAAAACACAAACCAATAAGACATGTATAATGTGTCAAGTTCTAATTCCTATTGACATTTTTTAAACGTCAAGATAAAATTATATTTGACTCATTTAAATCATCAAGTAATTTATATTTGACATTCTTGAAACGTCAAGATAAACATATATTTGACACAGAGAAAACGTCAAGTATTAACATAACTTTGACACTTTTTCAAAGTCAAGATAAAATTACATTTGACGAATAAAATGTGTCAAGCTTTCATGTTAAAAATGACACATTATAAGCGTAAAAAAAAGACTATGCATAACACTTTATAAGTGTCAAGTATTTTATATTATTCTTGACGGTGGATTCCTTGACGGTTTGAAAAACATCAAGTAAAGCAAAATTCGAAATTTTATAAGCGTCAAGAAATATAGTTTTTGTAGTAGTGAAATTTTGCAAGCTCAATCGATCCATTTATGGGTTGAAACAAGCATCAAGATCTTGGAACATAAGATTTGATACTGCGATCAAGGCTTATGACTTTGACCAAAACGTTGTTGAGCCTTGTGTTAACAAGAGGATCATCAACGAAAAAATAGCTTTCTTAGTACTTTATGTGGATGATATCCTACTCATTGAGAATGATGTAGGATACCTAACTGACATAAAGAATTGGCTAGCGACCCAATTTCAAATGAAAGATTTGGGAGAGACGCAGTATGTTCTTGGGATTCAAATTTTCAGGAATCGCCAGAATAGAATGCTAGCTCTGTCTCAAGCGTCCTATATCGACAAAATGTTGATCCGATATTCGATGCAGAATTTCAAGAGGGGTTTATTACCTTTCAGGCATGAAATTCATCTGTCTAAGGAATAGTATCCTAAGACACCTCAAGAAGTTGACGATATGAGACGTATTCCTTATGCCTCGACAGTAGGTAGCTTAATGTATGTTATGTTAGGCATGAGCCCAGACATTTGTTATGCAGTGGGAATAGTCAGTAGGTACCAGTCCAATCCAGAGTTAGACCGCTGGACCGCTGTTAAAAATATCCTCAAGTATCTCAGGAGAACGAAGGACTATACGCTTGTGCATGGGCCTAAGGATTTGATCCTTGCAGGATACATTGATTCTGATTTTCAGACCGATAGGGACTCTTGGAACCCACATCGAGATCAGTTTTCACCCTTAACGGGGGAGCTATAGTGTGGTGTAGCACCAAGTAAGGATGCATCGTCGACTCCACCATGGAAGTCGAGTATGTAACTGCTTGTGAAGCAGCTAAATAGGCTTTTAGGCTGCTTTTAGGCTAAGGAAATTCCTTACTCGTTTGGAAGTTATTCCAAATATGGAATTTTCCATAATCTTATATTGTGACAACAGTGGTGCGGTAGCCAATTCAAAGGAACCTCGAAGCCACAAGCGAGAGAAGCACATTGAGAGGAAGTATCACCTTATACGGGAGATAGTGTAACGAGGTGATGTGATTGTCATGAAGATCGCTTTGGAGCCAAACGTAGTTGATCCGTTTACAAAGACTCTCATGGCTAAAGTGTTCAAAGGTCATCTGGAGAGTCTAGGTCTAAGAGACAAGTACATAGGATAATCTAGGACAAGTGGGAGATATGTAATGAGTATATGGATGCCCTAGTTTATTGTATTTTGTATCTCTGTAACCACGGTTTTAGATTGTAATGTACCCCACTAGAGTTTTAGTTCAAGTGAGAGTTTGTTGGGATTTTTCCCTAAAACTCGTAGTTTGTAAATAATATTCTAATTAAATCAATAAAGAGTTATTGTTGTCAATAAACATTATTGTTCATTATTTACTATCTTGCCGTTTTATTAACTCTAAATCCAATAAACTAACATCCAAGGTTGTAATATGTCTCTTGTACTGAATGTAGTGTACATATAAGGATCTCAGTTCGATATACAGCCTAAAGGGTTTATTGTAAGGGGATAAGGCTTGGGTACCTTACCCTGGTATTGCTATGGATGTGGCCCACTCTGTATTTGATACAAACACAGTGATTCTAACGTGTTCGTGTAGACGACATGTGAGTGGGGATATCCTATGCAATGAGATTACATAAGACCGAACCGAGAAATAGTAACCACTAGATGTAACCCCATTGACTAGTTAGGTTTCTATTTCATTTGGATGACCTAGGCAACTTGATCTCAATCCTAAGCAAGTTACGAACTCCTGTTTGCGTGGGATTGTCCTTTAACTAGTATGGGTGAGAGTCGCTAGATTCACCGACTCAATATGCCTACCTTCTTGGTGACAAAATCGAGCAGGCAGCTGCAGACTTAACTTAGGATGAAGAAATTCACTCCTTCCCGCCTGTTTGGGTAAGTAAATGATTGTTCCCTTAGGTGGTGTCTCCGGGACTTGAACAAAGGATCTGACCCTCTCATCGGCCCGAGAGAGACTTCTATTTGTTGGTAAGACCACAAACAGGTTGTTCATTAGAGAAGCACTGAGACTTAAGGTAAAAGATGTAACCCATGGGTAAAATGATAATTTGACTCAGCTGGTGTTACGAGCATTCGTGAAGGATTAACTTGCTGTTATTTGTCAATATCCGTCGACACATAAATATATCTGCAGTGAGAAGAGTACAACTGCAGGACTTTAGTGGAGTATTTCCGTAGTTAACGAATGTTGATTAGGAGGTTAATGAGATTAACTGAATATTCTCGTATCGTTGGAGCTTCTAATATGTAGGTCCATTAGGTCTATCTTCTAGCTCGTAAAGGGTTCTTAGATCATTTGAATTTGAAATGTTCAAATTCAATTAGGGAATAAACATTAATGTATAAAGATACATTATAACATAAAGTTTTGAAACTTTATATTATAAATTTAATTTGAATATGATTTATATTCAATTATTTGAGAGAATTGAATATTTGAAAGAGTTCAAATATTAATTAAATGTGAATGAGATTCATATTTAAAAACTATAGGTTAAAATTTAATGTGCATAAGATGTGCATTAAAACTATAGGTTATAAGGGAGTGTGATTAAATATGATTTAACATATATATATATATAACGTAAATGAAATCTAAGATATTTGGATTAATTAATTATGAATTAATTAATTGATTTAATTAAATTTGATTTAATTAATAGGTTATAAATAAAAATATATTTATTTAATTATTGAATTAATTAAAGGGGAACGTGTAGATGATACGTTCCCCACTTTCCTGCTTTGTCCCTACTCCCTATCATTAAGTATAGGGAGTTGGGAGATGAAGGATTGACCGATGAATTTAGAAAATTGGGATTTAGCAAAACCTCTCATTTTTCTCTCAACACAAATTCTCTCTTGTTTTTCCAATTGTTGGAACTCCTTCCAACCAAGGATAGATCAAACTAACTCAGAGGATAGGAGGTTTTCACTACTAGTTGTGTCCTATTGAGAATAGATGGAGAAAACTTTGTTGTTGTTGTGTTGATTTGGTGAAGCAAGGAGTTGTTGGGAAAGGTTGAACTACAAAGTTAATTGTCTATTCCCTTTTTGTTGAGTTCCTTTACAACATGCTTTATCATGCTTAATCCATGCTTAGATTAGAATTTCTTATCTGTGTATTTATATTTCCAATGTATGGATTTTTTGAGTAACCCAAAACAATCAAGCATATTCCCTTCCAATTACATGTTTTCGTTGCTCATGGGGATTTGATTCCCTTTAAAATGGTAGAAATTTGAATATATGACATTTTGGTAGATACAGAGAAAGTGGTGGGTAAGATGTTATTTTTTGTTTAAAATATCTATTTTGTCTTCTTGTGGGCATTTTGTAGTAAGAATGAATTAGAGGGGTAAATTTGTAATTTTACCATAAAAATATCAATTTACCTTTATCTTCTTCTTCTTCTCTCCCTCATTCACGAAAAAAGGCCTCCATGGTTGTACCTTCATCATCCTCTTCTTCTTCTTCTTCTTCTTCTTCTTCTTCTTCTTCTTCTTCTTCTTCTTCTTCATTTTTCTTTATTCTTCGTCCGATTGATAGCCACATGCCAGTCGTCGCGAGTCCTCGCTGCAACCAGTCGAACGACACGCAGCAAGCAGTGCTGCAGTTCGCGCAATCCTTTGGCTATCACGTGCCTGCCCTCCTCTCCATCTTCCTTTGTCGTCGCGCCTTCGACGTCGATTGAGATCAGATCCACCGCCGATTGTTGTTGTCGGTGTTAGATCTGGGAGCCTCATGCTTTGTCGAATTTTCGTTCAACCAATCTCTTTTCGAGTCAGATACAATTTTAACCTTCATTGTGGGCAAGGTATGACCGATTTGTAGATTTTAGGTAGTTTTACATTATGAGAAATCTGATTCCTTGGATTTTGATTCGTTTTAGGAGACCCATTCTGATTGGACGTTGAGATATCGGTATTTGGACGACGTTGGTCACATTTCGGCAGGCAGCTTAGATTCAAGGTAAATTGGGATTGTGGAACCCATAAGTTCTCTGTTTAAAATTTATTGCTGATAGAATTTTAATTTATAAGTTTTGTTGAGCAGGTTCGTAGGGAGCAGTGTATTAGAGCGAAAAATTGAAATTTAGAATTTTAGAAATATTAAGGTAAGGTAAGGGATCTCATGCTGACTTTTAAAACAAGATAAAATTTTCAAAAGCTATGTTTTAAGAACTTTTGTTTGCATAAGCTATGTTCTTTTTATTATTTTCATGACCTTTACGCTTGTAAAATTTCTGATGAATGTTGCATCTATATGAAAGAAAATGTGATATCTTATTTCATGTTCATTGTGATTATTACGTCACTGGTTTAATGAACATGTTGGGACCTCATGCATGTATGCATGTTTCATGAAAAAATCGTTTACGAAGGTTGTGGCAATTAAGCTCCTGATGTAGTTTTTTAAAACAAAAATGCAAGTCGTGAATGAAAAGGCGTCTGTGAGAGACTCATATGAAAAAGGGTCTTTGAGGGACTCAAAATAAAGAGGCCATAGGTCAGGAGAACTTAATTGACCACTATATACCGAAGAGAAAAACCATGATATTTTAAAGGAATTCTTGGTCCCGCTTATGAAAGTTTAAAGTCATGTTGCATGCGATTGCATATCCTAACTCTGGTAGTGGGGTCACTTACTAGGTATTCTTTTTATGATACGCACCCTTTCTTTTAAAAATATTTTCAAGGCAATGGCATACAGGGCGAATGACGGGAATGCACTACGAGGGTCATGGGAATAGAAGTCGTGTCTTCCGCATCTTTTAAACTATTATGTTTTATTTCATGATTTTCTCTGATGAAAAACAACTATGGTCAAGTGTTGTGTTTGATTTCAAAATCGAGGTCGGCATTCGAACTGTAGTTATTTCAATTACTCTATTTTCTTGTAGGATCCCAAATTTAAAAGGGTTTTATCTTCGTCAAATTTTACTTCCCAAATGTTATTTTATGGCCTCAAGTGCATGCATGTTTAGTAATGACCCTAGAAAGAGAGTCTTAAAAGTAGGGTCCTTACAGTGTTCAACAGTGGAAATGGGATGAAATCTCTATGGATTTTATAGCAAGACTATCCAGGACTTTGAGGGCTTTACGATGATTTGGGTCATCGTCGACAGGCTGACTAAGTCGGCCCATTTTCTCCCAGGAAAGTTCACTTACTCTACAGACAAGTTGACACAGTTATACATGGAGGAGATAGTCAGGTTGCACAGGGTTCCTGCTAAAATTGTTTTAGATATGGATCCCCGCTTCAAATCTAAGTTATGCAGGAGTCTGCAGGAAGCCCTAGGCACCCAGTTGAACTTCAGTACCTCGTTTCACCCTCAGACAGACGGTCAGATAGAACACCTGAATCAGGTGTTGTAGGACATGTTAAAAGCCTGCGCTCTTGACTTTCCAGGCAGTTGCGATACCCGCCTGCATTTGATGGAATTTGCCAAAAATAATAGCTACCAGGCGACCATTGGTATCGCTCCGTTCGAAGCTTTGTATGGAAGGAGATGCAGAACTCCTGTTTATTGGGATGAGGTAGGTGAACGTGAGTTATTGGGTCTCGAGTTGGTCAAGGTAAGGAATGGTGCAATACAGAAGATCCGGGTGAGAATGCAAACTGCACAGAGTAGGCAGAAGAGCTACGTTGACTCGAGACAGAGAGGCTAAGAGTTCAAGGTAGGGAACCATGTATTCCTTAAGGTGGCTCTGATGAAAGGAGTTGTGAGATTCGGTCAAAAAAGGAAGTTAAGTCCACGTTTTATAGGGTCATTTGAGATTCTAGACAGAATTGGCTCTGTGGCTTATAAATTGGAATTGTCGCCATCCCTTGCTATGGTTCATAACGTGTTCCATGTCTCCATGTTGAGGAAGTATGTAGCAGACCCTTCGCATGTGATCGATTTTGAACCTCTACAAATAAACAAGGATGTGAGCTATGAGGAACGACCGGTGCGAATTCTTGCGAGAGACCAAAAGATCCTCCATAACCGAGCAATCAATCTAGTCAAGGTCTTATGGAAAAATCATCGATCAGAGGGAGCTACTTGGAACGAGAAGGAGAAATGTGAGCTAATTACCTTGAGTTGCTTCAAGATTAGGAACTTTTGAGGACGAAAGTTCTTAAATAGGGAAGATTGTAACGCCCAAGAAGTTCAGGTAGGAATAATTTAGAATTTGAATAAAATCTCGTGGATTTGAGTACACTAAAATTTAAAATTCGGTTGTAGTTGTTTTAAATTGCAAATTTGTGGGTTTTTATTAAATTCATAGGCTTATTGTAGTTTTGAAGAAGTTTGAGGGGCAGTGTTGGAAAGTAAAGTCTAATTAGGGTTTGAGAAAAAGTTTTATTGTCTTTATATATATGCACGCTTCTCGAGGCCTTTCTCCTTCACTCCCACCCACACAAAAGAACCCTAGGCGCCTCCTCCACATACGGTTGCTAGAAGCTCCTCACGTCGTCGTCCTTCACACGAAGTCGCCGGAGATACTTCTCGTCGCGTTTCATCTAAGCCGCACGTAGGAAGACGTCGTTCGCCAAGTAGTCGTGCGAACGCCAAACACCGAACTCCATCCGTTCGAGTCCAGCCGCGCGAACGCTTAAATTTGTCGCCGCGCTAGTCTGTTTGGGACTTCTATTTTCTATAGCCGCCGAGCCAAACTCGGAGAACTCACCGATTTTTTTGTCGTCGTCGACCGTGCCAGACCTGAACACTCGCTGGATCTCGATTTTTCGTACGTCTTCAATCGTGTTTATGTTGGGTTTTGTAATCAGAGCCTTCATAATTTTATATATCTCATTGAGATTTTTTTATTTTTCGTTGTACTTTTAGGAGATCCACCGTGCCTTGGTATCAATATTTTGT
This sequence comes from Trichosanthes cucumerina, assembly GCA_036507285.1. Taxonomy (NCBI): domain Eukaryota; kingdom Viridiplantae; phylum Streptophyta; class Magnoliopsida; order Cucurbitales; family Cucurbitaceae; genus Trichosanthes; species Trichosanthes cucumerina. The sequence continues at coordinate 28,621,410 of CM071842.1, read as the reverse complement.
TGGGTGGTTAAGCAAGGCTCGTTCTAGGCAACGGCTTGAATTTAAGGTATGTTGGACACACTTGAAGGATATGAGTTTTAAATTTAGAGCAGTTAATGTGTGGAACCAATGTACTTAGATTTTTCTTGTCAATCAGGCCAAAGGAGAGGTGGTGTTAGGAATCTGGAATTTTTGTTTTGGAGATTAAGGTTAAGGTAAGGGGGCCCACGCCGAATCTTTAAAATTGGGATTCAAGGTTTCTTTGCTAAAAACCCCATGATTTATAAGAAGTGTTTGAATGAAAAGTTTTGCTTTAAAATGTCATGTCTTGTTGCATATTTCCCTAATTTTATGTTCGTGAAAACTCTTAAGTTATCGATACTATTTTATTTTTTGTTTTTGCATTATCCGAGTCCAAGTATGCCATGAATGTTGCATCACCATGTTCTGTATGTTTTGGGACCTCATGCATTTGTGCACTTAAAAAAAATGTTTGCGAAGATTGTTGCGAATAACTTCATAATATAGATTATTATGGAAGTCATGAATTAGAGTCGACTCGAATTAAAAGGCCATGGATCAGGAAGATTTAATTTCTCATTGAAAGTCGAAGAGAAAAGTCATGTTATACGTTCGTTTTTAAAATGATTGGGTCCCACGTAAATCCATGTTGCATGTGTTTGCATATCCCAAAACCCCGGTAGTGGGGTAACTTATTGAGTGTTATATTTTATAATACCCACCCTTTTGTTTTTTTAAAAAATGGTTTCAAGTAAGGGCAAGGGCAAACAAGGCGAGTGACGAGGAAGCGCATAAATGATAGCGAAAATACGCAAGTACACGCGATCGAAGTAATAAGAAACTTGAAGTATTCTAGAGTATCGAGCCCAATGGAACGGTTTTAATAAAATCAATCGAGAAATGCACGACTAGTTGACTAATTGCAATTGAAACGGTAATCAATGGTAAAATGAATTTGGGTGATTGCGACTAAAATAAAGACGAGTAAAAAGAATGGAAAAGTAAGGGATTCAAAAATGTTAGTGCCACTAAGCTGGAAAGACAACGCAACTCCAATGCAATTGCCTTGCATTGCAGTTACATCACCGCTGCGCAGTACGGCAGTGTATCGCGCTTACGTGAGAACGCAATTTCAACATTCCTTGCGGTTTGTTCTTTAATTCGTTAGCCATTTGTCCGACCTGGATTTCCAATTTTCGAATGGTAGCGGCTTGACTTTGAATGATCGTTTCATTCTTTATCATGAATTCCTTCATCAATCTCTTTAGTGATGATCAGGATAACGCCTGGTTTTGTTGTCGTTGATTGGTATTCCTCGGAGCATATTGCGATTGAGGTGAGTTGTTAAAACTAGGAGGAATTCCTTGCTTGGCAAACTACGTTTGGTTTGAACTTCCAGAATTTTGCCCTCCCCAGGAGAAATTTGGGTGTTGACGCCAACCCGGTTTGTAAGTGTTTGAGTGATGATTTGGCCAGTTCTGCCCTACATAACAAATAGACGCGTGGTTTTGAAGGCAATTATTATAGATGTGGTTCTCTTGACAATAAGTACACATAGGTGTTGGCACTTAGTTGACTGCCGCAACTGACACTTGATTTCCTAGAGCCATATTTTTCAACATGTTATTCATTGTTGCCATTTGCGCACTTAGGCTTGCAATTGCGTCAATTTCATGCACTCCTGCGATCCCTCGTGCGTGACTCGAATCCTCTTCTCCCCACTGGTTGTTACTAGAGAACATAGCATCCAAAATCTCATGGGCTTCATTCACTAGTGTCTTGGAAGCTTGTGTCAATCCATTATAGAAATGTTATATAAGGAGCCACGCTGGAAGCCCGTGGTGGGGGCATTTTTTGACCAACTTTTTGAAATGTTCCCATGTTGTGTCTAACCCTTCATGTATTCCTTGCTTGAAGGTGATGCTCTCTCTGTTGGGATTTGTGCCCTAAAACTCGTAGTTTGTAATTAGGTTCTAATTAATGTAATAAAGTGTTATTATTTCAATAAAGTGTTATTGTTCGTTATCTACGAGTTTGTCTTCATTTAAACCCAAAATCCAATAAACTAAACATCCAAGGCTGTTAAATGAATCTTTAACTGAATGTAATGTACATAAAAGGATCTCGGTTCGAGATATAGCCTAAAGGGTCTATAGTTAGGGAATAAGGTTTGGGTACCTTACCCCGGTAAAACTATGGATGTGGTCCACTTTGTATTTGATACAAACACTATGATCCTAACGTGTTCGTGTAGATTTCATGTGAGTGGGGATATCCTATGTAATGAGATTACATAAGACCGGACCACGAAATAGTAATCTCTAGCTGTAACTCCGTTGACTAGTTAGGTTTCTATTTCACTAGGATGACCTAGGCAACTTGATCTCAATCCTGAGCAAGTTACAAACTCCTGTTTGCGAGAGATTGTCCTTTGATTAGTATGGGTGAGAGTGGCCAGATTCGCCGACTCAATATGCCTACCTTCTTGGGGACAAGACCGAGTGAGCGGCTGGGAACTTAACTTAGCAAGACGGAATTCGCTCTTTATCGCCTACTAGGGTAAGTAGAGGAATGTTCCCTTAAGTGGTATCTCCGGGACTTGAACAAAGGGTCCGACCCTCTCATTGGCCCGAGAGGGACTCTGTTTGTTGGTAGGACCACAAACAAATTGTTCATTAGAGAAGCACTGGTACTTAAGGTACAATATGTAACCCAGGGGTAAAACGGTAATTTCACCCAGCTAGTGTTACGAACATTCGTGAAGGATTGACTTGCTGTTATTGGTCAATATCCATGGACACAGAAATATATCTGCGGTGAGAAGAGTGCGGTTGTGGGACTTTAGTGGAGTGTTCCGCAGATTAGTGAATGTTGATTGGGAGGTTAATGAGATTAGCGAGCAATCTCTCGTATCGTTGGAGCTTCGATCTGTAGGTCCATTAGGTCTACCTTCTAGCTCGTAAAGGGTTCTTAGATCATTTGAATTTGAAATGTTCAAATTCATTAGGGAATATATTTAATGTATATGGATACGATATAATATATAGGTTTGGAACTATATATTATAAATTTAATGTGAATATGATTCATATGAAATTACTTGAGAGAATTGAATATTTGAAAGAGTTCAAATATCAAATTCAAATGTGAATGTGATTCATATTTGAAAACTATAGGTTATAATTTAATGTGCATAAGATGTACATTAAAGTATAGGATAAAGGGTAAAATGATTAAATATGATTTAATCATTTATTTAATATTATATATGAATTAAATATGATTTAATTAAGGTATTTAATTATTAATTAAATATTATTATAATATTAAATGAGAACGTGTCATGTGGACACGTTCCCACCACTCTCCATCTCCCTCTCGATAGGGAAGTGGGGAGTTACCCACTGAATCCTTCTTCTCTGGTAGAAGAAGGCAATGATCGATCCATCATTAGAGGAAAGTGTGGAATTATTGTCAAAATTCTCTCTAACTCTCCATTCCTAAACTTTCCAAAAGTTGGAATCCTTCCCACCAAGGAAGATCTAAATCTCAGAGACATAGAGGGTTCTCCTGTTGGTAGTGTTCTTGTTGAAAGAAAAACAGAGAACTTTTGGAAGTTCTTTAACTATTGGAATTTGCTTGGAGCAAGGAATTGCTGTTAATCTACAAAAGTAACTTCTTCTTCCCTTTAGTTTAATTGTTAAATTTAATATGTTTGCATGTATGCTATTATCCATGTCTAATAGGATTAGAGTTAACTATATGCTTGTTCTGTTTTATTTATCAATGTACTGGTTTTTGTTTAAAGCAAAACAATCAAGCACATTAACGATCCCAAACATGTTTCCGTTGCTCAAGGAGATCAGATCTCCATCAATTAGTATCAGAGCATGCTTGTATTATTTTGTTTTGAAACAAAATTGCATTGTTTTGGTGGGAATTGCATTTGGTTTGCTGTAAAACTTGTTTAGGAATGTTTTGGTCTTAGTTTACTTGATTTTGATCAATTAGTATGTAAAGGCCCCAACGTTTTTGGGCATAAAGTGCAAAATTGAGTCTATAATTGAGATACGAGTCGTTCGAGACCAATTTCAAGCAAGTCGATGGAGAATCGAGGGAGAAATTGCAAGATGAAGCTGTTGTGTTCGTGGAAGAAAGCTGCTGCAGAAGCAGCAGCGTCGCAACAGCAGCGCTCCCTATCGACGCGGGCGCTCAAGGGGTCAGCGGTGTTGCAACGCTGTCCCTCATCGTTGCAACGCCATCCCGATACCAGGCGCGCAAGACAACGACGGCGCGGCGTTAACGTTCGCCTCGCCTCAGCGTTAACGCTGTATGGCATTCAATTCGCCGCACACCGGTTCGGTTGGTTCAATTATTTTGGTCCGGTTCGAGCGGTTCAAGGCCGATTCATGGTGTTTTTGGACTGGTTTCATGAAATAAATTAATGTAATTTATTTTTTTTTGCACTTTAGGGGCCAAATTATTCTGGTTTTACAGCTATTTATCTATATGAATGTCATTTAGATTATTCCCACCTAAGGATAAGCATGTTCATGCATTTTATTTATATAAATGTTATATGAATATGGTTGAATGCATGACTACTTTATTTTTTCATGAGTAATTAATTATAAGTGTTATAATTAGATTATATGGAAAATAAATTGCATGGAGCATGAAATTACTTAGTTTAAAATAAATGTTATTTTGTTGAAGTAATTTTATAATTCAAGTAGTTGAATTCCTTTTATAATTCCAATTTGAATATTGATTGTTGGATTTATAATATAGTTTCTTTATCCTAGGTTAATTATGAAAATTTATAAAAGTTATAAATTAAAGGGGTTTTAGAAACCATAACCTATAATAAAGAAATGCATGCAAACATAGGAACTTGGGTTGAATTTAATTAGTTTTAAATCGTTTAAAATTAATTTAGACCTAAGTTTCAATTTCTAATAGGATTAGAAATAGGTCTTACATAGTATTTTAAATAGTTTAAAATATAGTAGGACTTTAGGACTTTGGTTATAAGGGAACTCTCTGGGGTGAAGTTACGTCTCTAAGGTGAGGTACTTAAGCTGACGGTTAACGGAACACCTCCTACCTGGGAACTGACCCGGAACCTGAGTTGAATTAACCTCAGTTTTGTTTTAGGTAATTAAAATGTTTATTCACCTAGACATAAGGTTTTAAGACCTCGTTATAATAGTTATAATAGGTGATAGCATACAAATATGCTATCTTATTTCTATATTTTAGCTAGTTTTTATACTTAAAACATAAACTTTCATGGCATTTTATGGTTAATTTCAGGAAATTGAGCTTGAGAAGCAAGAATTGAGTATTTTGAGACTATTTTGGTGCAATTTGGAACATGTGTGTGCTTAATTGAAGACCCAAGAAAAATATAGATGTATTTTGAGTATAAGAAATATACTGAGAGATTCTACATCGAATCACGATTCCAACGCATCAAACCGGAGGTCATTTGGACACCCGAGCGAAAAGATATGACAAAAATGGTCGCAGTCTGGCAGCAAGCACAGCGTTGCAACGCCATGACCAGCGTTGCAACGCCATGCCGAAAGTCCCTATAAATATAACATGTTTTTTTCATTCCAAGGGGAGCCGAAGTTGGTAGTTTTTAGCCCTAGTTTCGAAATACACACTCTAAGGGGAGAAAAAAAAGCATTCCTTGGGAGCTAAAGCGTTTGTGGAGGCTCGAGATCGTGACGGGAGCTCGGGAACGAGAGACCCACAATCGACACATAAGTTTATTTCTCTTTCTTTTAGTTTGTAATTGAGTTTAAAGACTTTTCCTATGACTTTAGTTTGTTTTTATGGTGATTTTGAGTAGCTAAACGTTGTAGTTGGAATTTGATTAGCATGTTTTAGATTTATTTGATTATGTATTGAACTTTGTTATGTTATTTATTTTTGGCAATTCATTTTTAATTTCATTTATATCTTTGGTTTAAGTGGACTCGAGAGAAAAAGCTTAAATTAGAACAAGGTTGTCAAAACTCTTAGAATTCTTGCATGAGAATGACCTAGAAATCTTAGGGAAACGCATAAAGAAGTTGCTTAATGCCGTGCATGCTTAGATTTTATATGGAGGATTTATTGTATGTGCGAGGCTCTTGAGAGATCGAGAGACTTTCTTGAGTAATTTACTTCTTGTTTATAAATTCATAATATTAGTTCATTGCATGTGTTAAATAAGGAATTATCTTGTGAAATCATCTTCCTTCAATTCTATCATATTCGTGTCTCCAATTGTACATTTATTTTCTATCTTTCTTTTCACTATCCATTATCTTGGTAATTAATTAATCTAGAAAACTCATTCCTGAGGACGATACTCTGTACTCAAATCACTATACTAAAACTTGACCCGTACACTTGCGGTATTGCAATATAATTTTATGCAACAAGTTTTTAGCATCGTTGTCGGGGAATGACGATTATTTAGATTGATTAATATTGAGAGAAAATTCGAGATTTTAGACTAAAGTTATTTTCCTTTTGTGTTTTTTTCCTTATTTATTTTTTTATTTTTTTTCTTTATTTATTTTTTTTCTTTTCTTATTTGTTTTCTTTTCTTATTTGATTTTCTTTCCTTATTTGTTTACTTTCCTTTTGTGTTTTTCCTTACTTTTTTTTTCCTTATTTGTTCTTTTTCTTTTTTTTCTATTGTGTGTTTTCCTTTTTTGTTTCTTTTTTTTATTTATTTTTTCTTATTTGTTTTATTTCCTTCTTTGATTTTTTCTTTATTTGTTTTTTTTCCTTTTGTGTCTTTTTACTTATTTTTTTCCTATTTTTTTGTTCTTTTTTCCTTATTTGTTGTTTTTTTTTCTATGGTGTGTTTTCCTTTTTTGTTTCTTTTCTTTTTTCCTTATTTATTTTTTTTTTTATTTGTTGTTTTTCCTCTCTTTTTTTCTTCCTCTTTTTGTTTTCTTTTTGTGTTTTCTTGCCTTATTTTTTTTCCTTATTTATTTTTTCCTAATTTATTTATTATTTTCTTATTTGTTGTTTTCCTTATTTGTTTCTTTCCTTTTCTCTATTTTTTTTCTCCTTGTTTGTTTGTTTTTCTCGTTCTTAATTTAGTCTCGTGTGTTATTCGAGCCTTTGTCTCCTGTTTTGGTTGTGTTGACTTTGTGTAAAAGTTTTGATTTGAATTATCGTGATTTAAAGTATGACTTTTCATGACCATAATTCTTCACCAATGTATTATACTTCTCAGGATCCTAGGTATGTGAATCATGATTTTTATGGATACCAAATGTTTAACCCTTACCATTATGAATCCATGTTTTATGAAAATTCTTTTGATGGTAATCATATAGGCATTTGGAACCAAAATTTTTCCTACCCCAACCAATCTATAGAAAACTTTTCTCTTGTGGATTTATTAATCGAATACTCTTTTGAGTTGAGGATAAAAAAATTGTTTCATGCTGAATTAGAAAGGTTGGATAAGTTAGAAGCTGTAGAACTTGGGGCAATAATACATGGAAGAACTAATCATCTTAATCAATTGGCGGAATCCCTTAAGGCCCTACAAGAGCAAATTCTTTATCTTGCCACTGAGGAGTAGCAACCTAGGAGGACTTATTCATATGATAGTGAGGATGAGTTGGAGGAGACTGAAACACACCAAAAACAGGTTTGTGAGGTAGACAATGGTGCTCAGGAAAAACAAGATAACCTTTCAGACTTAGAAGGCTATATCGATTCAAGCAAGAAGGGCACGAAGAAATACGAGCAATTTTATGTACCCTGAGACCGACCAAGAGCTTGACAGTCTAGCTAAAGACGTTAAAGAAAGCGCTTTTTAGGAGGCAACCCAAGCTTTACATTTCTGTTATTTCTGTTTTCTGTTTTTAGTTTGTTCTATTTGTTTGTTCTTAGTTTAGTGTGTTTGTTTTGTTTTGTTAGGTTGTTGTTGATGCCACCCCTCGTTGAAACCCCTGCTCCCGTTCTGTGGAACTTCAACACACGTGTCTTGGCTATCCAAGGAATCTAAAAAATGAAGATCTCCATTACTCAGGACAGTATTGTTCACTCATACCCTTTTCACTTGATTTGAGCTTATTTTGCAAACATTGAGGACAATGTTTAGTTTAAGTTTGGGGGTGAGAAGTTGTGATTCTTTTGTGACTGTTCTGAGTATATATTGGATTATTAATTGGTCTTTTGCATAAATATGATCATGATAGCCTAGGATGAGAATTAATTGAAAATTTTTGTGATTTTGCTGAAACTTGAGAGCATGATATGAATTTGAGTTAATTTAAAATTTTTCTTGAGTTTTTCCTGCATTATTATGGACATAGCCTATGTTCCTGTAGTTTTGAAATGCTTAAAACAAAGTTATTAGGTTTAGAAGTTTGATGTCACCTCGATAGGTCTAAAAATTGATTTGAGAGTTAAACTGCAGGATAGGGTGAATGACAATATAAAGTGCATGATCTGTATAATATGTGCATTATGTGAAAAAGTTTATTTTTTTTTGTTTGCTTGTTAAAAAAATCGTGAGGACAAAAAGAGCTACCTTCACTGTGATCAGTTAGGCCACTCATTGAGCGAGTGCTCTGAGTAAGGGTTCCTGTAGTGGATGTGTGAAAGCTAGTGTCCTTGCACAAAAAAAGAAGAAAATAGAAAAAGTGGCATCAAAAGAGTGATTAAGTGCTAAGTAAAGTTGTTTATTTCTTGAATGTGGGGAGTCTCAAGGATTAGAAACTATGACCAGTGTAGGGGAAAGTTGAATGGAAAACCTAATAAAGTTGTTCTGGGCTTAGTAGAGATTAAAGGAACGGAGGCTAATCACACACACATATAGGAACACTTAGAAAAAGTTTTAAATTTCTTGTTGAAGAATCATGTTTGATTGTTACTCATGATTACTTAAATTTCCTTTTAAATCTCTGAGGCTTGAGTCCGATATATGCATAAGAAAAATCTTATAGTTTAATTTTGTTTTGCTCGGGTCTAGCAAGAGCTTAAGTGTGAGAGTATTTGATAGCATACAAATATGCTATCTTATTTCTATATTTTAGCTAGTTTTTATACTTAAAACATAAACTTGACTATGTGGCGTCAATAGGGCGTCCCCCTACGGTTTGTGTTTGCATGGTTCAATACCATGGTGAATGAGGGAAGTATCCATAATGAATGGGAGCAGGACGCGTGTCAACGTATCCTACGGTCTCCTCCATTAGGTAAATTATGCCGTGAGATTTCTATAGTCACTTTGCTAGGTTGTCTGGAGCAGCCAATCCCTACGGAAGGCCTGACTATAGGGGTCGAAACACCGCGAACTCTAGAAATTGATAGGGTCTCTTAGGTTGTTTGCCAGCAGTTGTCTTTCTTAATAGTAGCATGTTGGCTCGGGCCTATTGGATCTGAAAATGGTAGGGTCACATTTATTGGGATGAGTTAAGTTAGTTAACAAGTCCTTGACCAAACAAACGGTAGCTAAGGACCATTGGGACATGAGATGTTCAGTAGTGAGAATTAGTGAGAAAGTCTAAATTCAGGGAGGAATGATGACCCACCGAACGGAAGCTTTTGTTCTAAACCCTTGAAGTATCGTTGCAAAATTAAAGGTTTAACTTAAACAGTGGTTTAGTTTAAACACTAGGGTTCTTTAATAATTTTTCTAAATTTGATTTGTTTTTACAGGGTTTAAAAGGCATAACTAATTAGAACTATTATGGATTTTCAGCATGTCGTCCTCATTTATAGCCTTACTAAAAAAGGAACGCTTAACAGGTGAAAATTTTACTACGTGGAAGTCCAACTTGAATACGATTCTTGTTGTTGACGACCTTCGGTTCGTACTACCTGAGGAATGTCCTCAGATTCCTGCTCGTAACACTCTTCAATCTGTTAAGGAAGGGTACGACCGTTGGATCAAGGCCAATGATAAGGCCAAGGTCTACATTTTGGCTAGTGTTTATTAAGTTTGGCCAAAAAGCACGAGGGCATGGTCTCAGCTCTTGAGATCATGAGTTCACTGTAGGAAATGTTTGGAAAACTGTCTTGACAGATTCAACACGAATCCCTCAAATATGTTTATAACTCCCGTATGAAGGAGGGGTCATCGGTGAGAGAACACGTTCTTGATCTGATGGTCCACTTCAACGTGGCCGAGATGAACGGAGCGGTCATTGACGAGCAAAGTCAGGTCTCGTTCATCCTGAAATCTCTTTCGAAGAGTTTCCTGCAATTCCGCAGCAATGCGGTGATGAACAAGATAGAGTATAATCTGACTACTCTCCTTAATGAACTACAGACTTTCCAGTCTCTTATGAAGAATAAGGGACATGCTCATGGAGAGGCAAATCTGTTTGCCCATTCCAGAAGATTCCAGAAGGGTTCATCCTCTGGGACTAAGTCTTGTAACTCTTCTTCTGGGCTTAAGAAGACCCAAAAGAAGAAAATAGGAGGGAAAGGGAAGGCACTCACACGACAAAGGCAAGGAAAAGCCAAGCTTGCAGATAAAGGAAAGTGTTTCCATCAGTAACATGGATGGGCCTTTGGAAGAGAAACTGCCCAAAATACCTTGCTGAGCTCAAAGAGAAGAAAGGTAAATTAGATTTACTTGTTCTTGAAATTTGTTTAGTGGAAAATGATGATTTAACCTGGATACTTCATTCAGGAGCCACTAATCATGTTTGCTCTTCATTTCAGGAAACTAGTTCCTTCAAGGAGCTCGAAGAGGGTGAGATGACGCTCAGGGTCGAAACGGGAGACGTCGTCTCATCTCGTGCAGTGGGAGATGCCAAGTTATTTTTCGGAGATAGATTTCTTTCTTTAAAAAATCTGTATATAGTTCCTAAGCTTAAAAGGAACTTAATTTCTATCTCTTGTTTAATAGAACTTGGTTATTGTATTTCTTTTTCAATCAATGAAGCATTCATTTTGAAAGAGGGTGTCAATATTTGTTCTGCTAAATTGAAAAATGGCTTGTACGTACTGAAATCGAATAAAACCAAAGCAATTTTAAATCATGAGATGTTTAAGAATGCTAACACTCAAAATAAAAGGCAAATAATTTCTCCAAATAATAATACCTATCTGTGGCATCTTAGACTTGGTCATATTAATCTGAACCAGATTGAGGGACTTTCTAAGAATGGACTTCCAAACAAGTTAGAAGATGATTCTTTACCGCCTTGCGAGTCTTGCTTGGAAGGTAAAATGACCAAACGACCTTTTACTGGAAAAGGTTATAGAGCCGTAGAGCCCCTAGAACTTGTGCATTCGGATCTTAGTGGTCCGGTGAATGTTAAAACTCGAGGAGGGTACGAATATTTCATCTCTTTCATAGATTATTATTCGAGGTATGGTTATTTATACCTAATGCATCACAAGTCTAAAGCTTTTGAAAAGTTCAAAGAGTATAAGGCTGAAGTAGAGAATGCATTAGGGAAAACCATTAAAACACTTCGATACGATCGAGGTGGAGAGTATATGGATTTGAGATTCCAGGACTATATGATAGAACATGGAATTAAATCTCAACTCTCAGCACCTAATACACCACAACAAAATGGTGTGTCAGAAAGGAGAAATAAAACCTCGTTAGACATGGTTCGTTCTATGATGAGCTATGCTCAATTGCCTGTCTCGTTTTGGCGATACGCAGTAGAGACTGCAGTTCAAATCTTGAACAATATTCCATCAAAAAGTTCTTTCAGAAACACCTTTTGAACTTTGGAAGGGGCGTAAACCTAGTTTACAATACTTTAGGATTTGGGGTTGTCCGGCACACGTGCTCGTGAAAAATCGAAAGAAACTGGAACCTCGTTCAAGATTGTGCCAATTTGTTGGCTATCCCAAAGAAACGAGAGGTGGTCTTTTCTACGACCCACAAGAAAACAAGGTGATTGAATCAAAAAACGCCACGTTCTTGGAGGAAGATCACATGAGGAACCATAAACCGCGTAGTAAATTAGTACTAAATGAAGCTACACATGAACCAACAAAAGTTGTTGATCAAGCTGGACCTTCATCAAGAGTTGATGGAGGAGTCAGCACCTCAAGTCGGTTTCGTCCTTCTCAATCGTTGGGAATGCCTCGACGCAGTGGGAGGGTTGTTTACCAACCTGACCGCTACTTGGGTTTAGCTGAAACTCAAGTTGTCATACCTGATGACGACGTAGAAGATCCATTGTCTTATAAACACGCAATGAATGACGTAGACAAGGACCAATGGAACAAAGCCATGGACCTTGAAATGGAGTCAATGGACTTCAATTCAGTATGGGAACTTGTAGACCAACCTGAAGGGGTTAGACCCATAGGGTGTAAATGGATCTATAAGAGAAAGAGAGATGCGTAGGAAGGTACAGGACCTTTAAGGCTAGGCTTGTAGCAAAGGGTTTTACCCAAAGGGAAGGAGTTGACTATGAAGAAACTTTTTCCCCTATTGCTATGCTGAAGTCTATAAGGATACGCTTGTCCAAAGCCGTGTTTTATGATTATGAAATTTGGCAAATGGACGTCAAGAGTGCCTTTTTGAATGGTAATCTTGACGAGAGCATCTATATGTCTCAGCCCAAAGGGTTCATAGCACAAGGTCAGGAGCAAAAAATTTGCAAACTTAATCGATCCATTTATGGATTGAAACAAGCATCAAGATCTTGGAATATAAGATTTGATACTGCGATCAAGTCTTACGGTTTTGACCAAAACGTTGACGAGCCTTGTGTTTACAAGAGGATCGTCAACGACAAAGTAGCTTTGTTAGTACTTTATGTGGATGATATCCTACTCATTGGGAATGATGTAGGATACCTAATCGACATAAAGAATTGGGTGTGACCCAATTCCAAATGAAAGATTTGGGAGAGGCGCGATATGTTCTTGGGATTCAGATCTTTAGGAATCGCAAGAACAGAATGCTAGCACTGTCTCAAGCGTCTTATATCGACAATATTTTGTCCAGATATTCGATGCAGAATTCAAAGAGGGGTTTATTATCCTTCAGGCACGAAATTCATATGTCTAGGGAACAGTGTCCCAAGACACCTCAAGAAGTTGAGGATATGAGACATATTCCCTATGCCTCTGCAGTAGGTAGCTTAATGTATGTTATGCTATGCACGAGGCGGACATTTGTTATGCGATTGGAATAGTCGGTGAGGTACAGTCCAATCCAGGTTAGACCATTTGGACAGTAGATTAAAAATATCCTCAAGTATCTAAGGAGAACGAGGGACTATATGCTTGTGTATGGGTCTAAGGATCTGATCCTTACTGGATACACTGATTCTTATTTTCAGATCGATAAGGATTCTCGGAAATCCACATCGGGATCAGTTTTCACCCTTAACGGGAGAGCTATAGTATGGCGAAGTATCAAGCAAGGGTGTATCGCTGACTTCATAATGGAGGTGAGTATGTCATTTGCTTGTGAAGCGACTAAGGAGAGTTTGTTTGGCTAAGGAACTTCCATCTTGATTTGGAAGTTGTTCCAAATATGGAATCTCCCATCACCTTATCTTTGTAACAATGGTGGTGCGAAGAGCTAATTCGAAGGAACCTCATGACCATAAGCGAGGAAAGCAGATCGAGAGGAGGTATCACCTGATATGAGAAATAGTGCAACGAGGAGATGTGACAGTCACGAAGATCGCTTCGGAGCACAATATTGTTGATCGCTTCGGAGCACAATATTGTGGAAAGTCTGGGTCTACGAGATATGTACATAGGCTAATCTAGGGCAAGTGGGAGATATGTAATGGGGTATATGGATGCCCTAGTTTATTGTATTTCTATCTCTTGTAACCACTGTTTTAGATTATGATGTACCCCACTAGAGTTTTAGTTCAAGTGGGAGTTTGTTGGGATTTGTTCCCTAAAACTCGTAGTTTGTAATTATGTTCTAATTAATGTAATAAAGTGATATTATTTCGATAAAGTGTTATTGTTCGTTATCTACGAGTTTGCCTTTTTTTAAACCCTAAATCAAATAAACTAAGAATCCAAGGCTGTTAAATGAATCTTTAACTGAATGTAATGTACATAAAAAGGATCTCGGTTCGAGATATAGCCTAAAGGGTCTATAGTTAGAGGATAGGGTTTGGGTACCTTACCCTAGTAAAACTATGGATGTGGCCCACTTTGTATTTGATACAAACAATGTGATCCTAACGTGTTCGTGTATATAACATGTGAGTGGGGATATCCTATGTAATGAGATTACATAAGACCGGACCACGAAATAGTAACCTCTAGCTGTAACTCCGTTGACTAGTTAGGTTTTTATTTCACTACGATGACCTAGGCAACTTGATCTCAATCCTGAGCAGGTTACGAACTCTTGTTTGCGAGGGATTGTCCTTTGATAAGTATGGGTGAGAGTGGCCAGATTCGCCGACTCAATATGCCTGTCTTCTTGGGGACAAGACCGAGTGAGCGGCTGGGAACTTAACTTAGCAAGACGAAATTCACTCATTCCCGCCTACTAGGGTAAGTAGAGGAATATTCCATTAAGTGGTGTCTCCGGGACTTGAACAAAGGGCCTGACCCTCTCATTGGCCCGAGAGGGACTCTGTTTGTTGGTAGGACCACAAGCAAATTGTTCATTAGAGAGCACTTTGGTACTTAAGGCACAAGATGTAACCGGGGGTAAAAGCGAATTTGACCCACCTGGTGTTACGAACATTCGTGAAGGATTGGCTTGCTGTTATTGGTCAATATCCATGGACACAGAAATGTATCTGCAGTGAGAAGAGTGCAGCTGTGGGACTTTAGTGGAGTGTTCCCGCAGTTAACGAATGTTGATTGGGAGGTTAATGAGATTAACCGAGCAATCTCGTATCGTTGGAGCTTCTAATCTGTAGGTCCATTAGGTCCACCTTCTAGCTCGTAAAGGATTCTTAGATCATTTGAATTTGAAATGTTCAAATTTCATTAGGGAATATATTTAATGCATATGATTACAATATAATATATAGTTTTGGAACTATATATTATAAATTTAATGTGAATATGATTCATATTAAATTACTTGAGAGAATTGAATATTTGAAAGAGTTCAAATATCAAATTCAAATGTGAATGTGATTCATATTTCAAAACTATAGGTTATAATTTAATGTGCATAAGATGTACATTAAAGAATAGGATAAAGGGTAAAATGATTAAATGTGTTTTAATCATTTATTTAATATTATATATGAATTAAATATGATTTAATTTAAGGTATTTAATTATTAATTAAATATTAATATAATATTAAATGAGAACGTGTCAAGTGGACACGTTCCCACCAACTCCCCATCTCCCTCTCGATAGGGAAGTTGGGAGTTACCCACTGAATCCTTCTCTCGTAGAAGAAGGCAATGATCGATCCATCATTAGAGGAAAGTGTGGAGTTATTGTCAAAATTCTCTCTAACTCTCCATTCCATAACTTTCCAAAAGTTGGAATCCTTCGCACCAAGGAAGATCTAAAGCTCAGAGACATAGAGGGTTCTCCTGTTGGTAGTCTTCTTGTTGAAAGAAAAACAGAGAACTTTTGGAAGTTCTTGAATTACTGGAATTTGCTTGGAGCAAGGAGTTGTTGTGAATCTATAAAAGTAACTTCTTCTTCCCTTTAGTTTAATTGTTAAACTTAATATGTTTGCATGTATGCTATTATCCATGTCTAATAGGATTAGAGTTAACTATATGCTTGTTCTGTTTTATTTATCAATGTACTGGTTTTTGTTTTAAGCAAAACAATTAAGCACATTAACGATCCCAAACATGTTTCCGCTGCTCAAGGAGATCAGATCTCCATCACTCTCCCCGTATTTGTGCATTCTTTGTTGGTGGGAAATATTTCAACAAGAACTTCTCAACTAACTCACCCAGGTTCTTATGGAGTCAGGAATGAATGAGTCCAACAATGCTTCCGCATTTCCCTGCAATGAGAAAGGGAATAATTTTAAGCGCAAAACTTCCTTTGAGATCCCATTTATGATAAATGAGTTGCAAATGCGTAAGAAAATCTTTATGTGCTTGTGGGGGTCCTCATTGGGCAGTCCTGCAAATTGGCCATGATATTCAACATCTGGAACATCACCGGTTTGAGATCAAAATGATTTGCTTCTATATTTGGCTACATGATCCCTGTGTAGGGAATCGAATCCCCTTGAGCAGCGGAAACGTGGTGATTTAAATCATAATTGCTTGATTGTTTTGGTTTACTCCAAAAAAAAAAGTCATACATTGACAATAAATAGAGATAAGCAATTATAAACTAAGCATGGATTAAAACATAAATAACATGTTGTGCAATCTAGACTAAAGGGAGAAACCACATTACCTTTGTTGTTTCAAACAACAACTCCTTGCTTCTTCAAATTGTACAATGCAGCAACACAACAAAGTTCTTCTCTCAACATGACACTACCAAAACTGTAAACCCTCTATCCTCTGAGTTCTACTTAGACCAATCCTTGGTGGAAAGGACTCTAACAAATTTGAAGAGGAGGGAATTTTTTAGAGAGAGAATCTTTTTTCCGCAATTCGTTAATTGCTCAAAATCATCAACCGTCCTTCATCTTCTCTCCATCGAGAAGTCAAAGACCAGAGGGGCACTTCCCCCACTCCCTATCGATAGGGAGTTATAGAGGAAGTGGAGTGTCCTCCTGACACGTTCCCATTTGTTTTAATTATCAAATTATTAAATAATATATTTAATTAATTAAATAATATTAAATTAAATATCAAATACTTAATTTAGATTAAATCACATTTAATCAATTTTTCCCTCCAACCTATAGTTTTAATGCACATCTTATGTATATTAAATTTTAACCTATAGTTTTTAAATATGAATCTCATTCACATTTAAAATAATATTTGAACACTTTCAAATATTTAATTCTCTCATAAATTTAATATGATTCATATTCAAATTAAATTTATAATATAAAGTTCTAAAACTTTATATTATAATGTATTTTTATACATTAATGTTTATTCCCTAATTGAATTTGAATGCTTCAAATTCAAATGATCTAAGAACCTTTTACGAGCAAGAAGGTTGACCTAATGGACCTACAGATCAGAAACTCCAACGATACGAGATTATTCGGTTAATCTCATTAACATCGTAATCAACATTCGTTAACTGTGGGAACACTCCACTAAAGTCCCGCAATTGCACTCTTCTCACTAAAGATATATTTCTGTGTCCACAGATATTGACCAATACTAGCAAGTCAATCCTTCACGAATGTTCGTAACACCAGCTGGGTCAAATTACCGTTTTATCCCTGGGTTACATCTTTTACCTTAAGTTCTAGTGCTCCTCTAATGAAAAACCTGTTTGTGGTCCTACCAGCAAACAGAAGTCCCTCTCAGGCCAATGAGAGGGTCAGCACCTTTGTTCAAGTCTCAGAGACATCATTTAAGGGAACATTCATCTACTTACCCTAATAGGCGGGAAAGAGTGGATTTCATCTTGCTAAGTTAAGTCCCCAGCTACTTGCTCGGTCTTGTCCCAAGAAGGTAGGATTATTGAGTCGGCGAATATGACCACTCTCACTCATACTTGTCAAAGGACAATCCCTTGCAAACAGGAGTTCGTAACATGCTCAGGATTGAGGTCAAGTTGCCTAGGTCATCCTATTGAATTAGAAACCTAACAAGTCAACGGAGTTACATCTTGTGGTTACTAATTCGCGGTCCAGTTTTATGCAATCTCATTACATAGGATAACCCCACCCATATATCGTCTACACGAACACGTTAGGATCACTATGTTTTTATCACATACAAAGTGGGTCATATCCATAGTATTACCTGGGTAAGGTACCGAAGCCTTATCCCCTTACTATAGACCCTTTAGGTTGTATCTCGAATTGAGATCCTTATATGTACACTACATTTAGTTCAAGAGAAATATTACAGCCTTGGATGTTAGTTTATTGGATTGGGGTTAATTTAAGGCAATGTAGTGAATAATGAACAATAACTCTTTCTTGACAATAATAACTTTTTATTAATTTAATTAGAATATTATTTACAAACTACAAGTTTTAGGGCATAAAACCCAACAATCTCCCACTTGAACTAAAACTCTAGTGGGGTATATTACAATCCAAAACAGTGGTTACAGAGATATAAAATACAATAAACTAGGGCATCCATATACCCATTTACATATCTCCCACTTGCCCTAGATTATCCTATGTACATGTCTCGTAGACCTAGATGAAGGGAATGAAACTCCCGCAGCAGAAACGACATAAAACGTCGTGTTGTTCGTTGTGAAAATCTTTTCTTAAAGTTGAACTAAACAATTTAATTCTAGGTTAAACATGCTTTTAGAAGAAGAAAAACAGAAAGTATACTCATACTTACTTGTTAAGGAACCTTTCTTCGACGATTTCTTCTCCGATCACGAACTCTTCGTGCCAACGATCTCTTCACGCGATCTCTCGTACCGAATAGATTGAACACTTCCAAAACGATTTCTCAATTGCTCTTGATCGGTTAAGGGAGAGTGGTGGGACTCCCTTTGGTTTGGGTGGAGATAATTTGAGAGAGAGCTCTTTAATCTTGGTAGAGGAAATCCAAAAAGTTAACTTATGGAATAGTAGAGGCTTCTCACCAAGCCTTTATATAATGGTGAGTGGTGAAGTTGAAATCTCCACCAAATCACGATTTTACCACAACCTTATAATAGGCAAATCATATTTGCATATTATATATAATAAGATATCTCATACCTTATTATAAAAATCTCATTTGTATAATTATGAAATTTTTAAATTGAATCACATTCAATTTAATTTCTCTCAATTCAATTTCTCCAAATTAGCACTAATTAGTCAATTAGGCTAACTTATAGTTTATCATGAATCTCATTCACATTAAACTATATATTATGTCAATCATATCTCATATAAATGACATAAATACCCTTTTAATGAATTTGAACATTTCAAATCCATACCAAACTGTAAACCCTCCATTTATCCAGTTTGAGCGAACCGAGGCACCTAATTGACCTACAGATGACGAGCTCCAATGATTCGAGATACCTATCAAACTCTTTGACCTGGTTATTCAACATTCATTAGCTATGGTAACACTCCACTAAAGCTCGTAGTTGTACTCCCATCACTGTAGGACAAGTTGTGTCCATTGATATAATCAATGCCCGTGAGTCGACCCTTCACAGGTTGTTCGCAGTCACAGTTTGGTCAAATTACCATTTTACCCTTGTGTCTACTTCTTGCTCCTTAAGTCCCACTGCTTCTCTAATGAACAACAACATTGTGTGGTCCAACCATAAACAACATCTCTTTCGGGCCAGTGAGATGGTGGATGTCCGTTGTCCAAGCCCTGGAGACAACACTTAAGGGAACAACCCCTCTAGTTTCCCTAAGTCGGGAACGAGTGAATTCCATCTCGCATAGTCAAGTTCCCAGCTCCCCACATGATCCTTTCCCTGAGAAGATAGGTATATTGGATGAGTAACTGTGACCACCCTCACCTGTACTAGTCAAAGGACAGACCACCGCAGACAAGAGTTCGTAACACGCTCAGGATTAGGGTCGAGTCACTATTGGTCATCTACGAAGTTATTAGCCCTATACTATTAATGGTGTTACATCAGTAAGTTCAATAATTCACAGTTTGGTCATGTACAATCTCATTGCACAAGATGACCCCACTAGCATGTCAACCACATGAACGAGTTGGATCACGTCATTTGTATCTAATACAAAGCAGGTCGCATCCACAGCATATCCAGGATTAGGTCTCAAACCCTGTCCATATACTGTAGACCGTTCGGGTCACTAACTCGAATGTGATCCTCCCTGTGTGTCCATTACACACCGTTCAAGTTCTAGTTCTCTCATAATTCAATGACCCTGGAGCTTAGCTTATTGGATTAAGTTTATAAATATTCGAGACACAAAGTGATGAAAAAATAACTCTTAATAATTTAAACTTGGAATGTTACAAACATATACGAGAATAGGACATACATCCCAACACTGGACTCTCCAGATGACCCTCGAACACTTTAGGCGTGAGAGTCTTTGTAAATGGATCAGTTATGTTGTGCTCTGAAGCGATCTTCATGACCGTCACATCTCCTCGTTGCACTATCTCCCATATAAGGTGATACTTCCTCTCGATGTGCTTCCCTCACTTGTGGCTACGAGGTTCCTTTAAATTGGTTACCGCACCATTGTTGTCACAGTATAAGGTGATGGAGAATTCTATATTTGGAGCAACTTCCAAATCAGTTAGAAATTCGCTTAGCCAAACAGCCTCTTTAGCGGCTTTACAAGCAACTATATACTCTGCCTCCTGAAGAGAATGGATTTCTCGTAGCGGAAGCATTGTGAAACGTCGTTGATTCGTTGTGTTTCTATTTTCTTAAAATTGAATGTATCAACAAACATTTCTAGATTAAGCATGTTGTTTTGAGAAGAAAAACAGTGAGTAATGTGTTACAACCTCTTGAAGAACACTTCTTCGTGTTTTCTCCTCAATCACGATCTCTCGAACTCATACCACGAAATGAACAAGGAGACACTTTCAAAAGATATTCTCGGTTGTTCTCTGGAGGTAGAGGGAGAATTGTGGGATTCCTTTTGGATTTGGGTTGGAGAGAAATTTAGAGAGAATTGAGAGAGTTGAGAGAATGCTACTTTCTCTTTTGGTGTGAAATCCAAAAATGAGAATGAGCCTTTTTAGAATGTCTCACATTTCATCCTTTTATAATGCCATATGCTGGAGTTAAATTCTCCACCATTTACCATTTTACCACAAGTATATAATATGCAAATCATATTTGGATATCATATAATATAAGGTATCTCGTACCTTATTATACAAATCACATTTGCATAATTGTGTAATTTTAAATTGAATCATATTAAATTTAATTTCTCTCAATTCAATTTCTCCAAATTAGCCCTAATTAATCAATTAGGCTATAATATAATTTATTATGAATTTCATTCACATTAAACTATATATTATGTCCATTATATCACATATAAATGACATAAATACCCTTTCAAATCCACTCCAAACTGTAAACTCTCTTTTTGTCCAATTCGGGCCAACCGAGGGACCTAATGGATCTATGAATGACGAGCTCTAATGATACGAGATTAACCGATCAAACTCTTTGACCCAGTTAATCAATATTCATTAACTACTGTAACACTCCACTAAAGCTCGTGGTTGCACTCCTATCATTGTAGGACAAGTTGTGTCCATCGATATAACTAATGTCCATGAGTCGTCCCTTCACAGGTTGTTCATAGTCACTTTTGGGTAAAATTACCGTTTTACCTCCGTCTTTACTTCTTGTTCCTTAAGCCTCACTGCTCCTCTAATGAACAACTTTATTGCATGGTCCAACCAGAAACAACGTCCCTCTCGAGCCAGTGAGAAGGTGGCCGCCCATTGTTCAAGCCCTGGAGACAACACTTAAGGGAACCACCCCCTCTAGTTTTCCTAGTTCGGCAATGAGTGAATTCCTTCTTGCATAGTTAAGTTTCCAGCTCCCCACGAGGTCCTGTCCCCATGAAGATAGGCATATTGGGCGTACTCAGGCCACCCTCACCCGTACTAGTCAAAGGACAGACTCCCGCAGACAGGAGTCCGTAACACGCTCAGGATTAAGAACGAGTCACTAATGGTCATCTACGAAGTTATTAGTCCTATACTATTAACGTTGTTACATTAGTAGGTCTAATAATTCACGGTCCAGTCTTGTCCAATCTCATTGCACAGGATGCCCCCACTCGCATGTCAACCACATGAACGAGCTGGATCACCTCGTTTATATCTAATACAAAGCGAGTCGTCTACAGTGTCACTAGGATGAGGTTTCTAACCCTATCCGTATACTGTAGACCGTTCGAGTCATTAACTCGAACGTGATCCTTCCCGTGTATCAACTACACACAGTTCAGGTTTTAGTTCTCTCATATAATATGATCCTAGAGCTTAGTTTATTGGATTAAGTTTATAAAATGCGAGACACAAAGTTTGATAAATAACAAACTTTATTTATTAAAACAATAAGTATTGCAAACTTCATGAGATTAGGGCAACCACCCCAACAAACTCCGACTTGAACTAAGCTAGTGGAGTACAATATACATTTCCCAAATGTAAAGTAATAACAAAGTAATACAATAAACAAGGGCATTGAATACCGCTTTACAATACTCCCACTTTCCCTTGTCAGGAAGAACTCGAAGACTTAGACTCTCTAGGTGACCCTCAAACACTTTAGCCGTGAGGGCCTTTGTAAATGGATCAACAACATTGTGCTCCTAAGCTATCTTCGTGACTGTCGTCTCCGCGGTGCACAATCTCCCGTATCAGGTGATACTTGAGTTCAATATGCTTGCCACTCTTATGACTCCGAGGTTCTCTCGAGTTGGCTACTGCACCACTATTGTCACAAAACAACGTCACTGACAAGTTCATATCTGGAATAACTTCCAAATCTGACATGAACTTCCTAAGCATCACAGCTTCCTTAACAGCTTCACAAGCCGCAACATACTCGGCTTCCATCGTAGAATCGGCGATGCATCCCTGCTTGATGCTTCGCCACACTACAACTCCTCCGTTAAGAGTGAACACTTACCCCGATGTGGACTTCCTAGAATCCTTATCAGTCTAAAATTCAGATCTTGTGTATCCCGTAAGGATCAAATCCCCACTTCCATACACAAGCATGTAGTCCCTCGTTCTCCTAAGATACTCGAGGATTGCCTTTACGGTTGTCCAGTGATCTAATCTTTGATTTGATTGATACCTACTAACAATCCCAACTGCATAATAGATGTCGGTCCTAGTACACAGCATGGCATACATAAGGCTTCCTACAGCTGAAGCATAAGGGATCCATCTCATATCCTCAACCTCTTGAGGTGCCTTAGGATAATGATCCTTAGACAGATGAGCCTCATTCCTAAAAGGCAGTAAACCTTTCTTGGAGTTCTGCATACTATATCGCGACAACATCTGGTCGATATAAGATGCCTGAGACATGGCTAGCGTTCTGTTCTTCTGGTTCCAGACTATCTGGATACTTAGAATATACTGAGCTTCTCCCAAATCTTTCATTTGGAATTGCGAAGCCAGCCATTCCTTAATGTCGGTAAGGAATCGTACATCATTTCCAATGAGTAAGATATCATCCACATATAATATCAGAAATGCGACAGTGTTGTTGATGATTTTCTTATAAACACAAGGCTCATCAACATTTTGATTAAAGCCATAAGATTTGATAGCCTCATCAAACCTTATATTTCAAGACCTCGAGGCTTGTTTCAGTCCATAAATAGACCTTTGAAGACTGCAAACCTTTTGCTCTTTGCCTTGAGTAATGAACCCCTTCGGTTGGTTCATGTAGATGGTCTCGTCAAGATTGTTATTAAGAAAGGTCGTCTTGACATCCATCTGTCATACCTCATAGTCATAATATGCGGCAATGGCCAGAAGGATCCTGATAGACTTTACCATGGCAATAGGAGAAAAGGTTTCCTCATAGTCAACCCCTTCTCTCTGGGTAAAACCTTTTGCTACCAGTCTGGCTTTGAAGGTTTGCACCTTCCCATCTACACCACGTTTACGCTTGTAGATCCACTTGCAACCAATAGGTTTAACCCCATCTGGTTGGTCCACAAGCTCCCAGACGGAATTGAAGTACATTGACTCTATTTCCTTGTTCATGGCTTAAATCCATTCGTCTTTCTCAACGTCATTCATTGCCTGGTCATAGGTCAATGGATCCTCGCAGTCATCATCAAGTATGACGACTTGAGTTTCAGCCAAACCTTTGTAACGTTCAGGCTTCTCACAACGCTCTTACTACGTTTAGCCATTCTCAACTCTTGAGAACGTACTTGACTAGACGAGTTAGGATCAACAACATTTGTTGATGTACTAGCACCATCAACAACTCTTGTTGATGAACTGTCCATTTCGCTTAACACAATCTTACTACGTGGTATATGATTCCTGATATGGTCTTCCTCAAAGAATGTGGTGTTTATCGACACAAACACAATATTTTTCTTAGGATCATAAAACAGACTACCCCTCGTCTCTTTTGGGTAGCCTACGAAGAGGCATACTTTTGAACGAGGTTCCAGCTTCTTCGGGTTTGTCATCAACGCATGGGTCGGGCATCCCCAAATCTTGAAATAACGTAAACTACTTTTATGACCATTCCAGAGTTCGAAAGTGATGGAGATCGGATCTTCTTGAGCAGCAGAAACGTGGTTTGGGATCGTTAATTTGCTTGATTGTTTTAATTAAAACAAAAACCAGTACATTGACAAATATACAGAACAAGCATAAAATTAACTATAATCTAATTAGGCATGGATGTTTTACATGCAAACATGCTACAAGTTTAACAATTAAACTAATAAAGAAAGAGGAATTACCTTTGTAGTTTTCCTCAGCAGCAACTCCTTTCTCCAATCAGTACAGCAACACAAGAAGCTTTAGTTTCTCTATTTTTACAGAACACCACCAAAAGAGTAAACCCTCTATCCTCTGAATGCTTAGATCTTTCCTTTGTGGGAAGGATTCCAACTTTTGGAAGGTTTTGGGAATGAAAGTGAGAGAGAGAGAATTTTTTACTTCTTACAGAACAATTGATCAAATGATCAACTCAAATGAGCAACCCCCTTCTCCCTGTTAAACTGTCGATAGGGAGAAGAAGGGGTTATGGGGAACGTGTCTGGATGACACGTTCCCTTATTTTATTATTAAAATAATAATAATAATAATAATATAATAATTAAATCAAATTTAATTATTAATTAAAATCATATTTAAATCATATATTTAATTTGGATTAAATCTCATTTAATCATATTACCCCTTTAACCTATAGTTTTAATGTGCATCCAGTGCACATTAAATTTTAACCTATAGTTTTCAAATATGAATCACATTCACACTTGAATTCAATATTTGAACTCTTTCAAATATTTAATTCTCTCACAAATTTAATATGAATCATATCCACATTAAATTTATAATATATAATTCCAAAACTATATATTATATTGTATCAATATACATTAAGTTTATTCCCTAATGAATTTGAACATTTCAAATTCTAATGATCTAAGAACCCTTTACGAGCTAGAAGGTGGACCTAATGGACCTACAGATCAGAAGCTCCAACCATACGAGATTGCTCTTGTTAATCTCATTAACCTCCCAATCAACATTCGTTAACTGCGGGAACACTCCACTAAAGTCCCGCAGCTGCACTCTTCTCACTGCAGATATATTTTTGTGTCCACGGATATTGACCAATAATAGCAAGTCAATCCTTCATGAATGTTCGTAACACCAGCTGGGTCAAATTTCCGTTTTACCCCTGGGTTACATCTTGTGCCTTAAGTACCAGTGCTCCTCTAATTAACAATTTGTTTGTGGTCCTACAACCAAACAGAGTCCCTCTCGGGCCAATGAGAGGGTCGGGCCCTTTGTTCAAGTCCCGGACCACCACTTAAGGGAACATTCCTCTACTTACCCTAATAGGCGGGAAGGAGTGAATTCCATCTTCCTAAGTTAAGTTCCCAGCCGCTCACTCGGTCTTGTCCCCAAGAAGGTAGGCCTATTGAGTCGGCGAATATGGTCACTCTCACCCATACTAGTCAAAGGAGATTCCCTCGCGAACAAGAGTTCGTAACCTGCTCAGGATTGAGATCAAGTTGCCTAGGTCATCCTAGTGAAATAGAAACCTAACTAGTCAACGGAGTTACAGCTAGAGATTACTATTTCGTGGTCCGATCTTATGTAATCTCATTACATAGGATATCCCCACTCAGATGTCATCTACACGAACACGTTAGGATCACAGTATTTGTATCAAATACAAAGTGGGTCACATCCATAGTTTAACCAGGGTAAGGTACCCAAACCTTATCCCCTAACTATAGACCATTTAGGCTATATCTCGAACCGAGATCCTTTTTATGTACATTACATTCAGTTAAAGATTCATTTAACAGCCTTGGATTCTTAATTTATTTGATTTAGGGTTTAAAAAAAGGCAAACTCGTAGATAACGAACAATAACACTTTATCGAAATAATATCACTTTATTACATTAATTAGAACATAATTACAAACTATGAGTTTTAGGGAACAAATCCCAACAAACTCCCACTTGAACTAAAACTCTAGTGGGGTACATCATAATCTAAAACAGTAGAAATACAATAAACTAGGGCATCCATATACCACATTACATATCTCCCACTTGCCCTAGATTAGCCTATGTACATATCTCGTAGACCCAGACTTTCCACATGACCCTCGAACACTTTAGCCGTGAGAGTCTTTGTAAACGGATCAGCAATATTGTGCTCCGAAGAGATCTTCATGTCTGTCACATCTCCTCGTTGCACTATTTCTCGTATTAGGTGATACTTCCTCTCGATGTGCTTACCTCACTTATGGTTGCGAGGTTCCTTTGAATTGGCTACCGCGCCACTGTTGTCACAGTATAAGCTGATGGGAGATTCCATATTTGGAACAACTTCCAAATCAGTAAGGAATTTCCTTAGTCAAACAGCCTCTTTAGCTGCTTCACAAGCAGCGACATACTCAGCCTCCATTGTGGAGTCAACGATGCATCCTTGCTTGATGGTTCGCCATACTATAGCTCCCCCGTTAAGGGTGAAAATTGATCTCGATGTGGATTTACGAGAATCCTTATCAGTCTGAAAATCAGAATCAGTGTATCGAGTAAGGATCAGATCCTTAGACCCATACACAAGCATATAGTCCCTCGTTCTCCTTAGATACTTGAGGATATTTTTAACTGTTGTCTAGTGGTCTAACCCTGGATTGGACTGGCACCTACTGACTATTCCAACTGCATAACAAATGTCTGTCCTCGTGCATAGCATAACATACATTAAGCTACCTACTGCAGAGGCATAGGGAATATGTCTCATATCCTCAACTTCTTGAGGTGTCTTGGGACACTATTCCCGAAAAATATGAACTCCGTGCCTGAAGGGTAATAAGCCCCTCTTGGAATTCTGCATCGAATATCTGGACAACATTTTGTCGATATAAGACGCTTGAGACAATGCTAGCGTTCTGTTCTTACGATTCTTGAAGATCTGAATCCCAAGAACATATTGCTCCTCTCCCAAATCTTTCATTTGGAATTGGGTCGCTAGCTAATTCTTTATGTCAGTAAGGTATCCTACATCATTCCCAATGAGTAGGATATCATGCACATAAAGTACTAACAAAGCTATTTTGTCGTTGATGATCCTCTTGTAAACACAAGGCTCATCAACGTTTTGGTCAAAGCCGTAAGACTTGATTGCAGTATCAAATCTTATATTCCAAGATCTTGACGCTTGTTTCAACCCTTAAATGGATTGATTGAGCTTGCAAACGTTTTGCTCCTGACCTTGGGCTATGAACCCTTCGGGCTGAGATATATACATGCTCTCGTCAAGGTTACCATTCAAAAAGGCAGTCTTGACGTCCATTTGCCAAATTTCATAATCGTAAAATGTGGCTATGGACAAGAGTATCCTTATAGACTTTAGCATAGCAACAGGGGAAAAAGTTTCTTCATAGTCAACTCCTTCCCTTTGGGTAAAACCCTTTGCTACAAGCCTAACCTTAAAGGTTTGTACCTTTCCGGTTGCATCTCTTTTTCTCTTATAGATCCATTTACATCCTGGGTCTAACCCCTTCAGGTTGGTCTACAAGTTCCCATACTGAATTGAAGTCCATTGACTCCATTTCAAGGTCCATGGCTTTGATCCATTGGTCCTTGTCTACGTCATTCATTGCCTGTTTATAAGACAATGGATCTTCTACGCCGTCATCAGGTATGACAACTTGAGTTTCAGCTAAACCCAAGTAGCGGTCAGGTTGGGAAACAACCCTCCCACTGCGTCGAGGCAGTCCTAACAATTGAGAAGGGCGAGACTGACTTCAGGTGCTGACTCCTCCATCAACTCTTGATGAAGGTCCAGCTTGATCAACAACTCTTGTTGGTTCATGAGTAGCCTTATTTAGTACTAATTTACTACGCGGTATGTGGTTCCTCATGTGATCTTCCTCCAAAAATGTGGCATTTGTCGATACAATCACCTTGTTTTCTTGTGGGTCGTAGAAAAGACCACCTCTCGTTTCTTTGGGATAGCCAACAAATTGGCACAATCTTGAACGAGGTTCCAGTTTCTTTCGATTTTTCACGAGCACGTGTGCCGGAAACCCCCAAATCCTAAAGTATTGTAAACTAGGTATACGCCCCTTCCAAAGTTCAAAAGGTGTTTCTGAAAAAACTTTTTGATGGAATATTGTTCAAGATTTGAAGCTATGAGTCTCTCATCACAGACGCCAAAACGAGACAGGCAATTGAGCATAGCTCATCATAGAACGAACCATGTCCAACGAGGTTTTATTTCTCCTTTCTGACACACCATTTTGTTGTGGTGTATTAGGTGCTGAGAGTTGAGATTTAATTCCATGTTCTATCATATAGTCCTGGAATCTCAAATCCATATACTCTCCACCTCGATCGTATCGAAGTGTTTTAATGGTTTTCCCTAATGCATTCTCTACTTCAGCCTTATACTCTTTGAACTTTTCAAGAGCTTCAGAGTTGTGATGCATTAGGTATAGATAACCATACCTCGAATAATCATCTATGAAAGAGATGAAATATTCGTACCCTCCTCGAGCTTTGACATTCATCGGACCACAAAGATCCGAATGTACAAGTTCTAAGAGCTCTATGGCTCTGTAACTTTTTCCAGTAAAAGGTCGCTTGGTCATTTTACCTTCCAAGCAAGACTCGCAAGGCGGTAAAGAATCATCTTCTAACTTGTTTAGAAGTCCATTCTTAGAGAGTCTCTCAATTCGGTTGAGATTAATATGACAAAGTCTAAGATGCCATAGATAGGTATTATTATTTGGAGAAATTCTTTGCCTTTTATTTTGAGTGTTAGCATTCTTAAACATCTCATGATTTAAAATTGCTTTGGTTTTATTCGGTTTCAGTACGTACAAGCCATTTTTCAATTTAGCAGAACAAATATTGACACCCTCTTTCAAAATGAACGCTTCATTAATTGAAAAAGAAATACAATAACCAAGTTCTATTAAATAGGAGATAGAAATTAAGTTCCTTTTTAGCTTAGGAACTATATACAGATGTTTTAATAAAAGAAATCTATCTCCGAAAAACAGCTTGGCATCTCCCACTACAAGAGCTGAGACGACGTCTCCTGTTCCGACCCTGAGCGTCATCTCACCCTCTTCGAGCTCCTTGAAGGAACTAGTTTCCTGAAATAAAGAGCAAACGTGATTAGTGGCTCCTGAATCAAGTATCCAGGTAAAATCATCATTTTCTACTAAACAAGTTTCAAGAACAAGTAAATCTGATTTACCTTTCTTCTCTTTGAGCTCAATGTCTGCAATGGCAGAAGCTTTCCCTTTTCCTCCCATCCTCTTCTTCCGAGTCTTCTTAATCCCAGAAGAAAAGCCACAGGACTTAGTCCCAGATGATGAACCCTTCTAGAACCTTCTGGAATGGACAAACAGATTTGCCTCTCCATCAGCCTGTCCCTTATTCTTCATAAGAGACTGGAAAGTTTGTAGTTCATTTAGGAGGGAAGTCAGGTTATACTCCTTTTTGTTCAACTCCACATTTCTACGGAATGGCGTAAAACTCTTCGGAAGAGATTCCGGGATGAAGAATACCCGAATTTGCTCATCTATGACCGCTCCGTTCATTTCGGCCACGTTGAAGTGAACTATAAGATCGAGAACGTGTTCTCTCACTGAAGTTTCCTCCTTCATGCGCGCGTTATAAACGTACTTGATGGATTCGTGCCGAATGAAAGAGTCTAGATTAAGAAAGCGGAAGCAATTTTGGATCTTGAACACTCTAAGTTGATAAATTTTGTAAAGTAAAATGCATGCTCAAAGCTGGAAAAACAGAGGGATAGAAAACTCAACTTTGAAGATCAAATTCTCTTCACCCGGTGGATGATTTTCAACACGAACACTTCGTGGACAACCG
The DNA here is from genome assembly GCA_036507285.1 of Trichosanthes cucumerina. NCBI lineage: Eukaryota > Viridiplantae > Streptophyta > Magnoliopsida > Cucurbitales > Cucurbitaceae > Trichosanthes > Trichosanthes cucumerina. The sequence continues at coordinate 28,591,314 of CM071842.1, read as the reverse complement.
TTAGAGTCTTCCTACTATCTTCAGGGATTGTGGGATCCTAGGTTGAGAGAATTTGGAAGAAAAGACCTGAAAGGTCACTAATTTGGGAATTTAGAATTTTCTGCAAAATTCTCTCAAAAAACCTCAAATCACCATTATATAAAGCTTCAATAAGCTTCAATGGAGTGACAACTCAAGGGTGATGAGGATGCTTTGAGATGGAGGTGGCCAATTTTTGTGAATTTTGAAGATGAGAGGGATTGGGCAAGTTGCACTTTGGATTTTATTGAAAATCCATGAAAATCCACTAATTTTCATTTAATTTTAATTAAAAAATCAATTTAATATTGATTTTTAATTAAAATTAATTTAATTAATTAAATTATTAAATAATTATTTTAATTAATTAATTAAATTATTAAATAATTAATTTAATTAATTAATTTTTTAATTTAATTTAATATCAAATATTAAATTAAATAAATTGCCCGATCCCGATCAATTTTTCGAACATGAATCTTTATTCATGCTATAAACCGATCTAATATTTAAATCATATTTAAATCTATACACCTCATTTTAATCATAGTTTAATTCATAATTAAGCTATAATTCGTTAAATATATCACATATAATTAACGCTTTCTCCCAAACTCGAATTTGAACAATTCAAATTCTTTTCTCTCAAAATGTTACAAGTCTTAGTCCGAGCTAGTAAGGAGGACCTAATGGACCTACAGATCATGAGCTCCAACGATACGTGATTAACCGGTCAAACTCTTTAACCTAGCTAATCAACATTCGTTAACCACCGGGACACTCTACTAAAGCCCAGTGGTTGCACTCTCCTCACTGTAGATATATTTCTGTCCACTCGAAATAACCATGATTAGTAAGTCGATCCTTCACAGGTCGTTCGTAATTACAGCTGGGTCAAGATTACCGTTTTACCCCTGCAATTACCTCTTGTTCCTTAAGTACCATTGATCCTCTAATGAACAATTGGTTTGTGGTCCAACCAGCAAACCGAATCCCTCTCGGGCCAATGAGAGGGGTGGGCCCATTGTTCAAGACCTGGAGTCAGCACTTAAATGAACAACCTCTCTACTTATCCCTAAAGCGGGTAGGAGTGAATTCCATCTTGCAGAACTATGTTCCCAGCTATCTAGCCGGTTTTATCCCTGAAATGGAAGGCTTATTGAGTCGGCAATCTCGAGCCACTCTCACCCATACAAATCTAAGGATAATCCGAATAAACAAGTGTCCATAGAACGCTCAGGATTAAGATCGAGTTACCTAGGTCATCGTATGAATAAAGTCAGTTAAGACAGTAAACGGAGTTATAAAGTCTAAGTGACTATTTCGCGGTCCAGTCTTATGCAAACTCATTGCATAGGGCGCCCCACTCACACGTCTCCACATGAACGATTTAGGATCACATCGTCTGTACTCTACAAAGTGAGTCGCGTCCATAGTGTCCCTAGGATAAGGTACACAACCCTATCCTTATACTATAGACTGTTCTGGCTATAACTTGAACTTGATCCACTTTTATGTCACACATAAAGTTCAAGTATTCATCCTATAGCCAAGGGTTCTTTATTGGATTAAGGTTACACAATACACAATATTCAATAACACCTTTACTGAATAAATTTCAATAACAACTTTATTGTGAAATAGAATATACATTCAGTTTACAAAACCACGAGTTTTAGGACATAAAACCCAACACCGAATTTGTTCAGACGGTTGTCTAGACAAATTTTGCAGATAGCCCATGATCTCACGAGCTGAGACCATACCCTGCAATCTCCTGGCTAAAACATCAGATATCCGGCCTGGGATATAGGCCTTGGCTTTTTCATTGGCCTTGGCCCGGTGGTCAAAAGCATCCTTAAGCGACATGCGGTGCGTCTTGAGCGAGAATCGAGGACATTCCTCGCTTAGTACGAACAAAAGGTCGTCAACAACAAGGATCGCATCCAGTTTGACTTCCACGTAGTAAAGTTTTCACCAGTTAAACGTTCCTTTTTTAGTAAGGTTATAAATGAGGGTGACATGCTGAAAATCCAAAATAGTTCTAATTAGTTATGCCTTTTAACCCATTGTAAAAACCAACCAAATTTAGCAAAATTATTAAAGAACCCTAGTGTTTAAACTAAACCCCTTTATTTAAATTAAACGTTTTAATTTTGCAACGACACTTCAAGGGTTTAGAACAAAGCCTCCGTCAAGCACAGTGAGTCAGTCATTCCTCCCTTGAATTGAGAGACTTTCTCAGCCAATTTTCACTACCAGAACATCTCATGCCCCAATGGTCCTTAGCTACCGTTTGTTTGGTAAAGGACTTGTTAACTAGCTTAACTCATCCCGTAAATGTGACCCTACCATTTTCGGATCCAATAGGCCTGAGAGCCAGCAGCTACTATTAAGAAAGACAATGTTGGCAAACAACCTAAGAGACCCTATCCATTTTCGGAGTTCGCGGTGTTTGATCCCTATAGTCAGGCCCTCCGTAGGGTTTGGCTGTTCCAGGACAACCTAGCAGGTGGACTATAGAAATCTCACGGTGCGACCTAATGGAGGAGACCGTAGGATACATTGACACGCATCCTGCTCCCATTTACTATGGATACTTCCCTCATTCACCTTGGTATTGAACCATACAAACACATACCGTAGGGGGACGCCCTATTGACGCCACGTAGTCGAGCATGGAACTCACGGTTTGAACTCTTGAGGACGTGAGAGTAAACTCGATGTGAACATCTCGTTTTCTCCCACTAAAGCTCCTAAGATTAGGGTATAGGTTTAACTTAGTTCGATTCTGGCTAAAAGAATCTATCTAAGTCTATGCCTATTATAACTATTATAACTAGGTCTTTTAACCTTATGTCTAGGTGAATAAACATTTTAAATACCTAGATATAAAATAGAACTAAGGTTAATTCAACTCAGGGTCCGGGTCAGTTCCCGGTAGGAAGTGTTCCGTTAACTGTCAGTTTAAGTACCCCCAACCTTAGACAGAACTTCACCGGTAGAGTTCCCTTATAACCAAAGTTCCAACGTCCTACTAGATTTTAAACTATTTAAAATACTACGTAAAACTAATTTCTAATCCTATTAGAAATTAAAACTTAGGTCTAAATTAATTTTAAACGATTTAAAACTAATTAATTTTATAACCCAAGTTCCTATGTTTGCATGTATTTCTTTATTATAGGTTATGGTTTCTAAAAACCCTTCAATTTATAACTTTTATAAATTTTAATAATTAACCTATGAAAGAAACTATATTATCAATCCAACAATCATTATTCAAATTGGAATTATAAAAGGAATTCAACTAATTGAATTATAAAATTACTTAAACAAAATAACATTTATTTTAAACTAAGTAATTTCATGCTCCATGCAATTTATTTTCCATATAATCTAATCATAATAATTATAATTAATTACTCATGAAAAATAAATTAATCATGCATTTAACCATATTCATATAACATTTATATAAATAAAATGCATGATCATGCTTATCCTAAGGTGGAAAAAATCTAAATGACATTCATAAAGACATAAAGCTGTAAAACCGGAATAATTTGGCCCCTAAAGTGCAAAAAATAAAATTACATTAATTTTATTTTATGAAACCGGTCCAAAAATACACTGAACCGACCTTGAACCGCTCGAACCGGACCAAAACCAATGAACCAGCCGAACCGGTCTGCAGCTGCTGGAATGCCCCACGGCGTTGCAACGCTGATGCGAGCGTTGCAATGCCCGCTTTGTCCTTTTGCGCGCCTGCTATCAGGGTAGCGTTGCAATGCTGAGGGGGAGCGTTGCAACGCCGCTGACCCCTTGAACGCCCGCGTCGATAGGGAACGTTGGCGTTGCGACGCCGTTCTTCAGCGTTGCAACGCTGATGAATGGCCTTCCAATGCTACTGGGAGCGTTGCAACGCTGCTGCTTCGGCAGTGGCAGAAATCAACGAACACAGCAGCTTCCAATTGTAATTTCTCCTTTGATTCTCCACCGAATTGCTCGAAACTGGTCCCGAACGACTCGTAACTCGAATACAGACTCAAATATGCACTTTATTTGCCAAAAAACGCAGGGGCCTTTACAATAATTTGATCAAATCAAAAGTAAACTATGGCCAAAAAACTCCTAAACAGTTTTACAGCAAACCAAATGCATTTCCCACCAAATCAATGCAATATTGTTTCAAAACAAAACAATACAAACCTGCCTCTGATACCAATTGATGGAGATCGGATCTCCTTGAGCAGCGAAAACGTGGTTTGGGATCGTTAATTTGCTTGATTGTTTTAATTGAAACAAAAACCAGTACATTGACAAATATACAGAACAAGCATAAAATTAACTCTAATCTAATTAGGCATGGATGTTTTACATGCAAACATGCTACAAGTTTAACAATTAAACTAATAAAGAAAGAGGAATTACCTTTGTAGTTTTCCTCAGCAGCAACTACTTGCTCTAATCAAGACAAAGAACACAAGAAGCTTTAGTTTCTCTTTTTCTGAGAACACCACCAAAAGAGTAAACTCTCTATCCTCTGAATGCTTAGATCTTTCCTTTGTGGGAAGGATTCCAACTCTTGGAAGGTTTTGGGAATGAGAGTGAGAGAGAGAGAATTTTTTACTTCTTACAGAACAATTGATCAAATGATCAACTCAAAGGAGCAACTCCCTTCTCCCTGTTAAACTGTCGATAGGGAGAAGGGGAGGGGTAGTGGGGAACGTGTCTGGATGACACGTTCCCTTATTTTATTATTAAAATAATGATAATTATAATAATACCATAATTAAATCAAATTTAGTTATTAATTTAAATCATATTTAAATAATACAAATTAAATATCATATATTTAATTTGGATTAAATCTCATTTAATCATATTACCCCTTTAACATATAGTTTTAATGTACATCCAATGCACATTAAATTTTAACCTATAGTTTTCAAATATGAATCACATTCACACTTGAATTCAATATTTGAACTCTTTCAAATATTTAATTCTCTCACAAAATTTAATATGAATCATATCCACATTAAATTTATAATATATAGTTCCAAAACTGTATATTATATTGTATCAATATACATTAAGTTTATTCCCTAATGAATTTGAACATTTCAAATTCTAATGATCTAAGAACCCTTTACGAGCTAGAAGGTGGACCTAATGGACCTACAGATCAGAAACTCCTAGGATACGAGATTGCTCGGTTAATCTCATTAACCTCCCAATCAACATTCGTTAACTGCGGGAACACTCCACTAAAGTCCCGCAGCTGCAGTCTTCTCACTGCAGATATATTTCTGTGTCCACGGATATTGACCAATAACAGCAAGTCAATCCTTCACGAATGTTCGTAACACCAGCTGGGTCAAATTACCGTTTTACCCCCGGGTTACATCTTGTGCCTTAAGTACCAGTGCTCCTCTAATGAACAATTTGTTTGTTGTCCTACCAACAAACAGAGTCCCTCTCGAACCAATGAGAGGGTCAGGCCCTTTGTTCAAGTCCCGGAGACACAACTTAAGGGAACATTCCTCTACTTACCCTAGTAGGCGGGAAGGAGTGAATTCCATCTTGCTAAGTTAAGTTTCCAGCCGCTCACTCGGTCTTGTCCCCAAGAAGGTAGGCATACTGAGTCGATGAATCTGGCCATTCTCACCCATACTAGTCAAAGGACAATCCCTCGCGAACAGGAGTTCGTAACCTGCTCAGGATTGAGATCAAGTGGCCTAGGTTATCCTAGTGAAATAGAAACCTAACTAGTCAACGGAGTTACAGCTAGAGATTACTATTTCGTGGTCCGGTCTTATGTAATCTCATTACATAGGATATCCCCACTCACATGTCATCTACACGAACACGTTAGGATCAAAGTGTTTGTATCAAATACAAAGTGGGCCACATCCATAGTTTAACCACGGTAAGGTACCCAAACCTTATCCCCTATTTATAGATCCTTTAGGCTGTATCTCGAACCGAGATCCTTTTTATGTACATTACATTCAGTTAAAGATTCATTTAACAACCTTGGATGTTTAGTTTATTGGATTTAGGGTTTAAAAAAAGGCAAACTCGTAGATAACGAACAATAACACTTTATTGAAATAATAACACTTTATTACATTAATTAGAACATAATTATAAACTACGAGTTTTAGGGCACAAATCCCAACAGAAAGGTGTTTCATTAACACTCTTCGATAGAACATTGATCTAAATGTATACCGCAGTCTCCACTGCGTATCCCCAAAACGAGTCAGGGAGATGAGCGTAGCTCATCATCGACCGAACCATGTCCAACAAGGTTCTGTTTCTCCTTTCTGATACATCATTCTGTTGTGGCATACCAGGTGTTGAGAATTGGGACGTAATTCCATGTTCTATCATATAGTCCTGGAATTTAGTATTCATGTACTCTCCACCTCGATCCGATCGAAGTGTTTTAATAGTTTTACCTAACTGGTTCTCAACCTTAGTCTTGTAGTCCTTGAACTTTTCAATTGTTTCTGACTTTCGATGCATTAGGTAAATGTTCCCTTATCTCGAATAGTCATCTATGAAAGATACAAAGTATTCGTAACCTCCTTGTGCTTTAACACTCGTTGGACTACAAAGGTCAGAATGTATAAGCTCAAGAGGCTCTTTGGCTCTATATCCTTTTCCACTAATAGAACGTTTTGTCATTTTTCCTTCAAGGCATGACTCACAAACTTGGAAAGAGTGTTCTTCTAACTCGCTTAGAAGTCCACTTTTCACTAGTCTCTCAATCCTATTCAGATTTATGTGGCCTAACCTTAGATGCCAAAGATGGACGTTTTCTTTTAGAGAAACTTTTAATCTTTTAGTTCGCGTTTCAACTGTTTTAAATAATTCAGTATTCAAAACACTTTTAACCGAATTTTGTTTTAAAACATATAGATTATTCTCAAGTGAAGCAGAACACAACACATTACCTTTATGAGAAATAAACGCTTTATTTAACTCGAAGGAAATGGAAATACAGTGTTCAATAAGACAGGAAATAGAAATAAGGTTTCTAGTAAACTCTGGTACTGTATACATGTTATCTAATAAAATGTACTTCCTGCCAAAGAAAAGTTTCACTGTACAATCGCTGCAAACTGAGGCAACTTCTAGGATCTAATCTCGAGCGTTATCTCACCCTCCTACGATCATTTGCGGGGAACTAATTCCCTGAAAAAAAGAACAAGCATGGTTAGTGGTGCCTGAATCAATCATCCAGACAGAGTCACTACTCTCCACTAAACAAGTTTCAACTACAAGTAAATCACATTTATCTTCCTTCTTCTTCTTGGCAATGAACTTGGGACAATTCCTCTTCCAGTGGTCATCCCCGTTGCAGTGGAAACACTTTCCTTTTTTCGCAATCTCCTTGACCTTTTTGCCCTTGTGGGCGGCAGCGCGGTCAGCCTTACAAACCTTCTTCAACTTCTTTTTCTTCCCTTTTGGGCCTGAAGAACCTACAGATTTCGTCCTAGAGGTCAAGCCCCTATGAAAGGACTTGAAGGCAACTGGAAGGTTTATAGTTCATTAAGAAGAGTGGACAGATTGTAGCTAATTTGTTCATAATAGCATTGCTATGAAACTGAAGGAAACACTTCGGAAGATTCTCCAAAATAAAGCTGACCTGGCTCAACTCGTCGATCGAAGTACCGTTCATCTCAGCCAAGTTGAAGTGGGTCATCATGTCGAGAACATTTTCTCTAACAGATGTGCCCTCCTTCATCCTAGTATTGAACACATGTTTGAGGGAATCGTACCTAACCTGAAAGGACTATTGTCCAAACATGTTTTGCAACGACTCCATAATCTCCTTAGCGATCATCATGACTTCGTGCTTCTTAGACAAGACTTTAGATAAGCTGGCTATGATGTAGACCTTGGCCTTTTAATTAGCCCTGATCCATCGATCGTACACATCACGAACACTTCGTGATACGGTCGAGGCCGACACCAGAGGACACTCCTCAGTGAGCGCAAACTTAAGGTCGTCATTAACTAAGATCGTGTTTATATTGTTTTTCCACGACTGGTAATTATCTCCTACGAGCTTATCGGAAGATAAAAGAGTTATGATTGAACTCGATATTTTGCTGAAAGAAAAAAACTTTGTATTACATCTCGCAAAAACTTTTGAAAACCCAATCATTTTTAGCAAATTCTATCATATGATCCCTAGGCCATTTTAAAACTGCATTGATACCCCAAAGGTTTAGAATGACCGCCACCGAAGGGTACACAGAATCACTCCTCTGGGACGAGACTTTCTCGACCAGACCCTAATACCAGAATAACTCTTATTCCTATAGGCATCCAGTTACCATTTTTTGGTCTGAATTCATTAACTCTTAATAAATCTCGTGAGTGTCACCCTCTATCGTTGAATTTCCATAGTATCCATCCAAATAATAGCCGCCGAAGGGAGGACTACAAAGGAAAACAAACAAGGAAATCGTATCCCTTTCGAGAATCCATGGTGTTTCGACTCCCATGATAAAGGCCCTCCGAAGGGGTTGTCTGGTCCATGCCAAACTCGCAGGCGGATCATGGGCGTCTCACGGTGTGAATCGATAAAAGAGACCACGGGTTCCATTTTCACAGATCACGCTCCCACTCACTATAAGTACTCTCTCCATTCACCTTAAATATTGACCTATACAAATACCATCCGAAGGAGGACGCTCCCATTTGAGCCACGAGGCCGAGTATGGATCTCACGGTGTGAACTTCACGGAGATTTGTGGATGGAATTTAAATGTATCTTATACACTATAATTCCTCCCACTCAGACTTTAGTTTAACGCGATTGACCTAGATAAACAGGTTATATATACTTAAGTCTACCAATATAACTCTTATATTGGATTAGCCTAAATCTATAATCATATAATTAACTTAGGTCTATGTGAGTTTATTTATTTAATACTTAATTAACGACACTCACGAAAATATAACCTATGAATCTCCAAACCAAATTCACTCCCAGGTAGGGGTGTTCCGCAAAGCGTCAGCTTAAATACCCCAGCCTTAGACAAAACCTTCCTTAGATAGAGTTACTAATTAGTCACCATTCATAAGCCACATTTGATTTCCTAATTCTAATCTTATTAGAAATAGAAAACCTAAGTGTAATTAATTCAAATTCTAAACCATTTAAAACTAATTAATTATTAGGTTACATGCATTTCTATGTTATTGTGCTTGATCATTCATCACATGAATAATAAAACTATATAACATACATTCATCACATGAATTAATGCATGTCAATTCTTTTAATCTAAATAATATAACACTTGTATTAATTAAATTAAAACATGTTTTATATTATAACACTTATAATATATCCTATCATGCTACTATATATTATAACATCTATAATATAAACATGATGCATGAAATGCTTAACCTAAGGTGAGATTTTAAAACTATATAACATACATTATGCATTTAATTAAATCATATAACACTTGCATAAAATAATAAATAGCAAAATTGGACCGATTTTGACAACCTAGGGACTTTAATTTAATTAATTAACATTACTATAATAATTATATTAATATTAATTAATAAAATTAATTAAAACTTAATTTACATAATAATAAATTAAAATAAAATATCTATTTTCGGAGAAAACGCTCCATAACTGCCCCATCATGCCTCTTTCGCGTGAAAATAGCATTGGAACTGCCCATTATCGAAGTAGCGTTGCAACGCCGTGGGCAGCGTTACAACGTTGCGCTACCCATGCGCCTTGGCAGCGTGCTCAAGGTGTGCAACGTTGCAACACCGCGCCTAGTGTTGCAACGTTGAGCGTGCATCTAGCGTCTTAACTCCGAATGGTGTTGCAACACTGCACTGTAGCAGCTTCTCCTTCTGCATGGATAGCGTTGAGATGCCGATGAACAGCGTCTCAACGATGTCCTCTATACAACAACACAGTTTGCTGGAAAATGCTCGTTTCCGCTCCGTTTCATCAAAGATCTCATGCCACGAACAACCCGGACTTACAGACTTGATTTACATTAAAAATTGCCCAAAACAACGCGCCCTTACATTGATCTTATCAACAAAAAATGTAAATTTAGTTTAAGTGCCAAAACCGAAAACATCCATTTTGCAAGCCATTAACATTCATCTCATGAAATTAATGCTACCCACCTTAATTTTAAGAAAAATACAGAACACACAACGAAGAGCAACGTTGGGCTTTGATACCAATTGAAGGGAATGAATTTCCTGCAGCGGAAGTTTTGCGAAACGCCTTTGATTTGTTGTGTTTCTATTTTCTTAAAATTGAATGCATCAACATACATTTCTAGATTAAGCATGTTATTTTGAGAAGAAAAACAGTGTGTAATGTGCTACTAACCTCTTGAAGAACACGTCTTCGCGTTTTCTCCTCGATCACGATCTCTCGAACTCATACTATAAAATGAACAAGGAGACTGATAGCACACAAAATGTGTTATCCTTAGGCTTAATTACTGCTAGTTTTATGATGATTTCAGGGCTTTTACGTGTTTGTATCATTTAATTTCAGGATAAGAGCGTAAACAGAATAATTAGAGATATTTTGGATCACTCAGGATCAAAACGAGGCTAATTGGAGCTTAAAATAACATCAATTGGAAGTGAAAAGACCAAACCAAGCTAATGGACCCGAAGTGATAGCGTTGCAACGCCGAGCGTGCTGTGAAGTTGTATTGAAGACTACAGGCGATAGCGTTGCAACGCTGCCTTAGGGCGTTGCAACGCTATCTCGATAAGAAGGCATGCACGAGGAGCCGCATAGAGAGCGTTGCAACGCTGCCTTACAGCGTCGCAACGCCAGATCGATAAGGGCGCGCGTGTTAGGGTAGCGGCGTTGCAACGCCATCAACTATTTCCTTATTTACCACCCGCTTAGGGTACAGCGTTGCAACGCTGTCCCTAGCGTTGCAACGCTGCACCGATTTAGAACCTTATGTGTTCATTACAAGGGAGCCGAATTTTGAAGATTTTCCACCCTAATTTCGAAATACACTTTGTAAGAAGAGAGAAAAGAGCGTTTTTGGGAGCCAAACCATCCGTGGAGGTTCGAGATCGAAGGCGGGAGCTCGGAGACGAAGGACCGGCATCGATACATAAGTTTAATTTCCTTTTCTTTCAGATTGTAACTCCGTTTGAGACGTTTTCTACATGTTTAGTTTGATTTCATGTGATTTAGAGTAGCTAAACATTGTAGTTAGGAATTGATTTGCTTATTAAGACTTCTTTGCCATGTATTGAAGTATGTTTTGATCATTATTTTTGGCAATTCATTCTTAATTTCATTTATATCTTTGGTTTAAGTGGACTCGAGAGAAAAAGCTTAAATTAGAACAAGGTTGTGAAAACCCTTAGAATTCTTGCATGAGAATGACTTAGAAGTTTAAGGGAAACACATAAAGAAGTTGCTTAATGTCGTGCATGCTTAGATTTTATATGGAGACTATAGGATTTATTGTATGTGCGAAGCTCTTGAGAGATTGAGAGACTTTCTTGAGTAATTTACTTATTGTTTATAAATTCATCTCATTTATTGATTGCATGTGTAATTAAGTGTTAAGTTGCAAGGTCAATTTCCTTTAAATCTATCAATTCGTGTCTCCACATGTTTGTTTGTCTTTAATTCTTGTTTCACCACCTATCCATGTTATGTTTCTTTAGCTAAAATTGAGAATTAGTATCTTAGTAATTAATTAATCTAGAAACCCATTCCCGAGGACGATACTTGGACTCTAAAATCACTATATTAAAACTTGACCCGTACACTGTGGTATTGCATATCAAAATAATTTTACGCAACAGAGACATTCCAAAAGATCTTCTCGATTGTTCTCGGGAGGTAGAGGGAGAATTATGGGATTTTCTTTGGATTTGGGTTGGAGAGAAATTTAGAGAGAATTGAGAGAGTTGAGAGAATGCTACTTTCTCTTTTGGTGTGAAATCCAAAAATGAGAATGAGCCTTTTTGGAATGTCTCACATTCCATACTTTTATAAAGTCATATGCTGGAGTTAAAATCTCCACCATTTACCATTTTACCACAACTATATAATATGCACATCATATTTGCATATCATATAATATAAGGTATCTCATACTTTATTATACAAATCACATTTGCATAATTGTGTAATTTTAAATTGAACCATATTCAATTTAATTTCTCTCAATTCAATATCTCCAAATTAGCCCTAATTAATCAATTAGGCTATAATATAGTTTATTATGAATTTAATTCACAATAAACTATATATTATGTCCATTATATCACATATAAATGACATAAATACCCTTTCAAATCCACTCCAAACTGTAAACTCCTTTTTTTTTGTTCAATTTGAGCCAACCAAGTGACCTAATGGACCTATAAATGACGAGCTCCAATGATACGAGATTACCGATCAAACTCTTTGACTCGGTTAATCAATATTCATTAACTATGGTAACATTCCACTAAAGCCCGTAGTTGCACTCTCATCACTTTAGGACAAATTGTGTCCATCGATATAACAAATGCCCGTTCGTCGTGCATAGCATAACATACATTAAGCTACCTAGTGTTGAGGCATAGAGAATACGTGTCATATCCCCAACTTCTTGAGGAATCTTAGGACACTGTTCCTTAGACAGATGAATGTCATGCCTAAAGGGTAATAAACCCCTTTTGGAATTCTGCATCAAATATTGGGTCAACATTTTGTCGATATAAGATGCTTGAGACAGATCTAGCATTCTGTTCTTGCGATTCTTGAAATTTTGAATCCCAAGAACATACTGTGCCTCTCCCAAAAGTTTCATTTGGAATTAGGTCGCCAACCATTTCTTTATGTCAGTTACATATCCTACATCATTCTGAATGAGTAGGATATCATCCACATATAGTACTAAGAAGGCTACTTTATCGTTAATGATCCTCTTGTAAACACAAGGCTCATCAACATTTTGGTCAAAGTCATAAAACTTGATTGCAGTATCAAACTTGATTGAGGGATTCATGCCGAATTTGTTCAAACGGTTGTCCAGAAAAATTCTGCAGATAATTCATGATCTCACGAGCTGAGACCATTCTCTCCAGCTTCCTGGCCAAAACATCAGATATGCTAGCCAGGATGTAGGCCTTAGCCTTCTCGTTGACCTTGGTCCAGCGGTCATACGCATCCTTAACAGATTGAGGTGCGTTTTGAGCAGGGACCTGAGGATATTCCTCAGTCATTACGAATCGAAGGTCGTCCATAATCAGAATCGTATTCAGGTTGGACTTCCACGTAGTATTTTTTTCCAGTTAAACGTTCACTTTTAAGTAAGGCTATACTCGAGGACGACATGCTGAAATAAAAGGTAGTTCTAATTAGTTATGCCTTTTAACCCATTAATAAATCCAACCAGATTTGGCAAAATTATTAAGAACCCTAGTGTTTAAATTAAACCTTTAATTTTGCAACGATACTTCAAGGGTTTAGAATAAAACCCACCGTCGGGTGGTCAGTCACTCCTCCCTTGAATTGAGACTATCTTAGCTAATTTTCACTACCAGAACATCTCATGTCCTAGTGATTCTTAGCTATCGTTTGTTTGGTCAAGAACTTGTAACTAGCTGACTTATCCCGTAAATGTGACCCTACCATTTTCAGATCCAATAGGTCCGAGCCAACAGGCTACTATTAAGAAAGACAATTGTTAGCAAATTACCTAACAGACCCTATCAATTTCTAGAGTTCGCGGTGTTCTGATCCCTATAGTCAGGCCCTCCGTAGGGATTGGCTGCTCCAGGGCAACCTAGCAGGCGGACTATAGAAATCTCACGGTGCGACCTAATGGAGGAGAACGTAGGATACGTTGACACGCCTCCTACTCCCATTTACTATGGAGACTTCCCCCATTCACCTTGGTATTGAACCATGCAAACACGTACCGTAGAAGAGCGCGCTATTGACGCCGCGTACCCGAACATGGAACTCACGATATGAACTCTTGAGGACGTGAGAGTAAACTCGATGCGAACATCTCGTTTTCTCCCACTGAAGTTCCTAAATTAGGGTATAGGTTTGTTGGGATTTATGCCCTAAAAATCGTAGTTTGTAATTATGTTCTAATTAATGTAATAAAGTGTTATTATTTCAATAAAGTGTTATTGTTCGTTATCTACGAGTTTGCCTTCATTTAAACCATAAATTCAATAAACTAAACATCCAAGGCTGTTAAATGAATCTTTAACTGAATGTAATGTACATAAAAAGGATCTCGGTTCGAGATACAACCTAAAGGGTCTATAGTTAGGGGATAAGGTTTGGGTACCTTACCCTGGTAAAACTATGGATGTGGCCCACTTTGTGTTTGATACAAACACTGTGATCCTAACGTGTTCGTGTAGATGACATGTGAGTGGGGATATCCTATGTAATGAGATTACATAAGACCGGACCACGAAATAGTAACCTCTATCTGTAACTCCGTTGTCTAGTTAGGTTTCTATTTCACTAGGATGACCTAGGCAACTTGATCTCAATCCTGAGCAGCTTACGAACTCTTGTTCGCGAGGGATTGTCCTTTGACTAGTATGGGTGAGAGTGGCCAGATTCGCCGACTCAATATGCCTACCTTCTTGGGGACAAGACCGAGTGAGCGGCTGGGGACTTAACTTAGCAAGATGAAATTCACTCCTTCCTGCCTACTAGGGTAAGTAGAGGAATGTTCCTTTAAGTGGTGTCTCCGAGACTTGAACAAAGGGCTCGACCCTCTCATTGGCCCGAGAGGGACTCTTTTTGTTGGTAGGACCACAAACAAATTGTTCATTAGAGGAGCACTGGTACTTAAGGTACAAGATGTAACCCAGGGGTAAAACGATAATTTGACCCAGCTGGTGTTACGAATATTCGTGAAGGATTGACTTGCTGCTATTGGTCAATATCCATGGACACGAGAAATATATTTGCAAAGTGAGAAGAGTGCGGTTTGTGGGACTTTAGTGGAGTGTTCCCAGATTAACGAATGTTGATTGGGAGGTTAATGAGATTAACCGAGCAATCTCGTATCGTTGGAGCTTCTGATCTGTAGGTCATTAGGTCCACCTTCTAGCTCGTAAAGGGTTCTTAGATCATTTGAATTTGAAATGTTCAAATTCATTAGGGAATAAACTTAATGTATGTTGATACAATATAATATATAGTTTTGGAACTATATATTATAAATTTAATGTGAATGTGATTCATATTAAATTATATGAGAGAATTGAATATTTGAAAGAGTCCAAATATTATATTAAATGTGAATGTGATTCACATTTGAAAACTATAGGTTAAAATTTAATGTGCATTGGATGTACATTAAAACTATAGGTTTAAGGGGTAATGTGATTAAATGAGATTTAATCCTGATATTTACTTTGTATTATTTAAATTAATAATTAAATTTGATTTAATTATTATTATTTTTTTATTATTTTAATATTAAAATAAGGGAACGTGTCTTCCAGACACGTTCCCACTATGCCCTTCCTTCTCCCTATCGATAGCTTAAGAGGGAGAAGGGGTGTGCATTTTGCATCGATCGATCAACCGAATTGTACAAGCAATTGGAGAATTGCTCTCTCTCTCACTCTCACATTCCCAATACCTTCTTCCAATTGTTGGATTACCTTCCCACCAAGGTTGATCTAAGTGGAATCTAGAGAATAGGAGGTTTGCCATTTTGGTGGTGTCTCATTCTTTGGAAGAAAGCAGAGAAGTTTAGTTCTGTGTTCTTTGAAAAGCTAGGAGCAAAGAGTTGCTGGAGAAAGTCTACAATGGTAATAATTCCCTCTCTTTTATTAGTTTAATCGTTAAACTTGTAGCATGTTTGTATGCAATTAATCCATGTCTAATAGGATTAGAATTTCATGCTTGTTCTGTTTTTTTTGTCAATGTACTGGTTTTTGTTTTAAGCAAAACAATCAAGTAATTAGGATCCCAAACACATTTTCGTTACTCAAGGAGATTAGATCTCCATCAATTGGTATCAGAGTCATGCTTGATTTGTTTTGTTTTGAAACAAAATTGCATTGATTTGGTGGGAAATGCATTTGGTTTGTTGTAAAACTTGTTTAGGAATGTTTTGGCCTTAGTTTACTTTGATTTTGATCAATTAGTATGTAAAGGCCCCTGCGTTTTTGGGCAAAAAGTGCAAAATTGAGTCTGTAATTGAGTCACGAGTCGTTCGGGACCAATTTCAAGCATTTCGGTTGAGAATCGAAGGAGAAATTGCAAGTTGAAGTTGTTGTGTTCATGGAAGAAAGCTACTGCTGAAGCAAAGCGTTGCGACGCATTGCGTCATGGTCGCAACGCCAAAGCATTCCCTATCGACGCAGGCGATCAAGGGGTCGCGAAGCGTTGGTAACGCGCGCCTCGCGTTAACGCTACCCGATACCGCGGGAGCGCAAGACGATGAAGCGGGCGTTGTAACGCGCGGCCTCAAAGCGTGGCAACGCCGTGGGACATTCCAGCAGCTGCAGACCGGTTCGGTTGGTTCAATTATTTTTGGTCCGGTTCGAGCGGTTCAAGGCCGGTTCAGGGTGTTTTTGGACCGGTTTTGTGAAATAAATTAATGTAATTTTTTTTTTGCACTTTAGGGGCCAAATTATTCCTGGGTTTCTGACTATTTATCTTTATGAATGTCATTTAGATTATTCCCACCTTAGGATAAGCATGTTCATGCATTTTATTTATCTAAATGTTATATGAATATGGTTGAATGCATGACTAATTTATTTTTTCATGAGTAATTAATTATAAGTGTTATAATTAGATTATATGGAAAATAAATTGCATGGAGCATGAAATTACTTAGTTTAAAATAAATGTTATTTTGTTTAAATAATTTTCTAATTCAATTAGTTGAATTCCTTTTATAATTCCAATTTGAATATTGATTGTTGGATTTATAATATAGTTTCTTTATCATAGGTTAATTATTAAAATTTATAAAAGTTATAAATTAAAGGGGTTTTAGAAACCATAACCTATAATAAAGAAATGCATGCAAACATAGGAACTTGGGTTAAAATTTAATTAGTTTTAAATCGTTTAAAATTAATTTAGACCTAAGTTTCAATTTCTAATAGGATTAGAAATTAGTCTTACGTAGTATTTTAAATAGTTTAAAATATGGTAGGACTTTAGGACTTTGGTTATAAGGAAACTCTACCGGTGAAGTTCTATCTAAGGTTGAGTTACTTGTCGAGTGACAAGCAACTTAACACCTACTACACAGGAACTGATCCGGAACCTGAGTTGAATTAACCTTAGTTCTATTTTTATCTCTAGGTAATTAAAATGTTTTTTTCACCTAGACATAAGGTTTTAAGACCTAGTTATAATAGTTGTAATAGGCATAGACTTAGATAGATTCTTTTAGCCAAAATCCAACTAAGTTAAACCTATACCCTAATCTTAGGAACTTCAGTGGGAGAAAATAAGATGTTCGCATCGAGTTTTCTCTCACGTCCTCAAGAGTTCACACCGTGAGTTCCATGCTCGGCTACGTGGCGTCAATAGGGCGTCCCCCTACGGTATGTGTTTGCATGGTTCAATACCAAGGTGAATGAGGAAAGTATCCATAGTAAATGGGAGGCGGGGGCGCGTGTCAACGTATCCTACTGGTCTCCTTCATTAGGTCGCACCGTGAGATTTCTATAGTCACTTTGCTAGGTTTTTCCGAGCAGCCAAACCCTACGGAGGCCCGACTATAGGGATCGGAACACCGCGAACTCCGAGAAATGGATAGCGTCTCTTAGGTTGTTTGCCAGCAGTTGTCTTTCTTAATAGTAGCCTGTTGGCTCGGGCCTATTGGATCTGAAAATGGTAGGGTCACATTTACGGGATGAGTTAAGTTAGTTAACAAGTCCTTGACCAAACAAACGGTAGCTAAGGACCATTGGGACATGAGATGTTCTGGTAATGAGAATTGGCTGAGAAAGTCTCAATTCAAGGGAGGAATGACTGACCGCCCGACGGAGGCTTTTGTTCTAAGCCCTTGAAGTGTCGTTGCAAAAATTAAAGGTTTAACTTAAACAGTGGGTTTAGTTTAAACACTAGGGTTCTTTAATGATTTTGCTAAATTAGATTGATTTTTACAATGGGTTTAAAAGGCATAACTAATTAGAATTATTTTAGATTTTCTGCATGTCGTCCTCAATAATAGCCTTACTTAAAAGCGACCGTTTAACTGGTGAGAATTTTACTACGTGGAAGTCGAACTTGAATACGATTCTCGTTGTTGACGACCTACGGTTTGTACTAACTAACGAATGTCCTCAGATCCCTTCTCGTAACGCTCCTCAATCTGTTAAGGAGGCGTACGACCGCTGGATCAAGGCCAATGATAAGGCCAAGATCTACATTTTGACTAGTGTTTCTGAAGTTCTGGCCAAAAAGCACGAGGGCATGGTCTCAGCTCGTGAGATCATGAGTTCGCTGCAGGAAATGTTTGGACAACCTTCTGGAAAGATTTGGCACGAATCCCTAAATACGTTTATAACTCCCGTATGAAGGAGGGGTCATCGGTGAGAGAACACGTTCTTGATCTGATGGTCCACTTCAACGTGGCTAAGATGAACGGAGCAGTCATTGACGAGCAAAGTCAGGTATCGTTCATCCTGGAATCTCTTCCGAAGAGTTCTCTGCAATTCCGCAGCAATGCGGTGATGAACAAGATAGAGTATAACCTGACTACTCTCCTTAATGAACTACAAACTTTCCAGTCTCTTATGAAGAATAAGGGACAGGCTGATGGAGAGGCAAATCTGTTTGCCCATTCCAGAAGGTTTCCAGAAGGGTTCATCCTCTGGGACTAAGTCCTGTAACTCTTCTTTTGGGCTTAAGAAGACCCAAAAGAAGAAAATAGGAGGGCAAGGGAAGGCACCTGCTGCTGACAAAGGCAAGGAAAAAGCCAAGCTTGCAGATAAAGGAAAATGTTTCCACTGCAACATGGATGGGCACTGGAAGAGAAACTGCCCAAAATACCTTGTTGAGCTCAAAGAGAAGAAAGGTTAATTAGATTTACTTGTTCTTGAAACTTGTTTAGTGGAAAATGATGATTTTACCTGGATACTTGATTCAGGAGCCACTAATCACGTTTGCTCTTCATTTCAGGAAACTAGTTCCTTCAAGGAGTTCGAAGAGGGTGAGATGACGCTTAGGGTCGAAACGGGAGACGTCGTCTCAGCTCGTGCTGTTGGGATTTTTGTCCTAATCTCGTGTTTGTAATATATTGTTTGAAATTAATAAGAGATTCATTTCATCACTTTTTGTCTCGCAATATTTATAAATTTTTCCAATAAACTAAGCTCCAGGGTCATTGAATTCATGAGAGAACTAGAACTTGAACAGTGTGTAGTGGACACACAGGGAGGATCACGTTCGAGTTAATGACCCGAACGGTCATCAGTATATGGATAGGGTTGGAGACCTAATCCTGGATACACTGTGGATGCGGCCCGCTTTGTATTAGATACAACCGAGGTGATCTGACTTGTTCATGTGGTTGACATGCGAGTGGGGGCATCCTGTTCAATGAGATTGTACAAGACCGGACCGTGAATTATTAGACCCATCGATGTAACACCGTTGTGATGAGGACTAATAACTTCGTGAGATGACCATTAGTGACTCGACTGAATCACGAGCGTGTTCACGGACTCACTGTCTGCGGGTCCGTCCCTTTGACTAGTACGGGTGAGGGTGGTCACAGTTACTCGCCCAATATGCCTATCTTCTCAGGGACAGGACTATGTAGGGAGCTGGGAACTTAACTACGCGAGATGGAATTCACTTGTTCTCGCCTTTAGGGAAACTAGAGGGGTTGTTCCCTTAAGTGCTATCTCCAGGGCTTGGACAACGGGCGCCCACCTTCTCACTGTCCCGAGAAGAGTGTTGTGTATGGTTGGACCATCACAATATGTTGTTCATTAGAGGAGCAGTGGGGACTTAAGGAACAAGAAGTAGACATAGGGGTAAAACGGTAATTTGACCCAGCCGTGTCTACGAACAACCTGTGAAGGGTCGACTTATGGGGATTAGTTATATCAGTGGACACGTAATATTCTGCACTGACGGGAGTGCAGCTACGGGTTATAGTGGAGTGTTACCGTAGCTAATGAATGTTGGTTAACCGGGTCAAAGAGTTTGACAGGTTAATCTCGGATCATTGGAGCCCGTCACTTTGTAGGTCCATTAGGTCCCTCGGTTGGCTCAATGCAGGTTAAAAGAAGGGTTAATGTTTTGGTATGAAATTGAAGTGTTCAAT
The DNA here is from genome assembly GCA_036507285.1 of Trichosanthes cucumerina. Lineage (NCBI taxonomy): Eukaryota > Viridiplantae > Streptophyta > Magnoliopsida > Cucurbitales > Cucurbitaceae > Trichosanthes > Trichosanthes cucumerina. Next base: position 28,570,951 of record CM071842.1, on the reverse strand, counting down.
TTCACTTTAAGGGCATTTATGTCATTTATATGAGATATGAATGATACAATATATAGTTTAATGTGAATGAGATTCATAATAAACTATAAGTTAGCCTAATTGTTGAATTAGGGCTAATTGGAGAATTTAATTGAGAGAAGTAAAATTGGATGTGATTCAATTTAATTAATCCACAATTATTGCAAATGAGATTTGCAATATGAGATATGAGATATCTTATATTCTGTGGTTATGCAAATGAGATTTGCATAACCTATGGTTGTGGTAAAGTGATAATAATGTGGAGATTTTAACTCCATCATTCCACTATATAATCCCTTCTTGCAAGAAGGAATGTGACAATTCTCTCATTTTTTTAGATTTTCATCAAAGAGAAGAAGAAAGTTCTCTCTACTTTCTCTCAATTCTCCTCGCTCTCCAAAACACCAAAGTTCCCACAAACTTCCCTCTTTCCAAAGGAAGAACAACCGAGACTCCAAGTGGTAGTGTTCGGGTTCCGTTCGTGGGAAGCGTTCGTTGAGATCGAGAAGCACGAAGCGTTCGTGATCTAAGGAAGAAATCTTAAAGAGTGTCTTCAACAAGTAAGTACCTTAATCTTGTTGTAATTTCTTCCTTTTCCAGCATGTTTATCCTAGATCTTTTAGTTTATCGTTTTAACAAAATCGAGTAGCGTAATGATACCATGACGATTCGATCGTCTTCCGTTGCGCGGGGATTCTCATTCCCTTCAATTGGTATCAGAGCCATTTCGATGGTTCTTCATTATGCACTGTTTTTGTTAAAATAGGTGGGTAAATTGCCTTAAATTTCATGAGATGAATGATGGTTTGCTTAAATGGATGTTTTGGTTTTTGGCACTTTTAGATTTATTTTCTGTTTGATGAGATCAAATATAAAGGGCCCGTATTTTTTGGACATTTTAGAATATAAATCGAGTCTGTAAGTCCGGGTCGTTCGTGGCAAGAGTTGCTGTGAAGAAATTGGAGCGAAAACAGGCAAAAATCGGTGAAGAACAGCAAAGTGTTTGTTGTTCTGTCAATGGCGTTGAGACGTTGTCCTTCGGCGTCTCAATGCTATCCTTGCGGACGGAGGCCCTGCTGTAGAGCAGCGTTACAACGCTGGGCGTAGCGTTGCAACGCCGCTGGCGTTGAGAACGCTAGTCGACGCTGCTGGAGGCGCGGCAGCGTTAACGTAGCGCCACGGCGTTGCAACGCCGCACGCATTGCGTGAAGCGATTGCGAGAGGCAATTTCGCGAATACGTGGGCACTTCCTTCATAGTGGGCAGTTGTAATTTCGATTTTTAATTTATTTTATTATTTGTAAAATGTAATTAATTTATTAATTTAATTATTTTATTCAATAATGTTAATATAAGTGTTATATTAATGTTATGTAATTAAATAATTGCCCCTAGGTGCCAAAAACCGATCCATTTTTTGCTATTTAATTATTTTATGCATGAGATGTATATTTTAATTAATTTCTATGTGCATAATGTATGTCATATAGATTTAAAATCCCACCTTGCTAATTATTTTATGCATGAGATGACACTCACGTTGATACTGACCCATACAAATACCATCCGAAGGGGGATGCTCCCATTTGCGCCACGAGGCCGAGTATGGATCTCACGGTGCGGACTTAACGAAGATTTGTGGTCGGAAATTAAATGTATCTCATACACTATATTTCCTCCTACTCAGCACTTTATAATTATCGGGATTGACCTAGATAAACCGGCTAAAATTTACCTAAGTCTACCAATATAACTCTTATATGGTATTTAGCCTAAGTTTATAATCACATTATTACTTAGGTCTATGTGAGTAAATTAATCAACTTTTAATTAACGACACTCACGAAAAATATAATCTAACAATCTCCAGACCGAATTCACTCCCAGGTCGGTTTTCAGGTAGGGGTGTTTCGCAAGCGTCAACTTAAATACCCCAGCGTTAGACAAAACCTTTCTTATACAGAGTTACTAATAAGTCACCATTCAAAGATTACATTTTGATTTCCTAATTCTAATCTTATTAGAACTAGAAAACCTAAGTCTAATTATTCAAGTTCTAAACACTTTAAAACTAATAATTAACTTAGGTTGAATGCATTTATATGTTATAGTGCTTGATCATTCATCGCATGAATAACTATATACTATAACATAAATAATTCATCACATGAATATAAATGCATGAGCATACTTTAATCTAAAAATATAATACTTATATTAATTAAATTAAAACATGCATTTAATTATATTATAACTCTTATAATATAACCTATCATGCAAACTATATATTATAACTCTTATAATATAAATGATGCATGAAATGTTTAACCTAAGATGGGATTTTAAACCTATATGCCATACATTATGCACATAGAAATTAATTAAATCATACATCACATGCATAAAATAATTAAATAGCAAAAATGGACCGGTTTTGACACTTAGAGGCATTTATTTAATTAAATAACATTAATATAACAATTATATTAATATTATTTAATAAAATAAATAAATTAAAAACATAAATTACAATTTGTAAAATAAAAAATACAAAATAAAAGAAATCAAGTTTGAAAACTGCCCCCACGTTCCCACTCCTCGCGCACGCGCCTCGGCCAACTTCTCATTTCACTATAGCGTTGCAATGTTGTGGGCAGCGTTGCAACGTCGTGGACAGCGTTGCAACACTGCAGCCTCTAGCGTCATGCCCCGCGTGCTCCACGCCTCAAAGATTTGGCGCTACGCCTAGCGTGTAACGCCGCTCTGCGCAGCAAGGCCTCAATCGCATCGCGCGCAGATTGAGACGCCGAAGAACAACGTCTCAACGCTGTCGACAGAACAACAAGCTCCTCTTGCTGTTCTTCGTCGATTCTCACCCGTTTCCGCTCCTATTTCTTCACAACAACTCTTGCCACGAACAACTCAGACTTACAGACTCGATTTACAACAAAATGCCCAAAAACAACGGGCCCTTACATTGATCACATCAACATAAAATTGTAAATCTATACTAAAAGTGCCAAAACCGAAAACATCAATCATGCAAAACACAATTTATCTCATAAATTAAGGCAATACCCACCTAATTTCAACGAAAAAAATAGTGCACAACATCGAACCAACTTGGCTCTGATACCAATTGAAGGGAATGAAACTCCCACGCAGCGGAAGACGATCGAATCGTCATGGTGAAGTTGTGCAACTATTGTTTGTTAAAATCAATCTAACTATTAGATATAGGCTAAACATGCATAAATTGGAAAGAAAATACAACAAGTACTTACTTGTTGAAGACGTGCTTCAGATTTTCCTTTCCATTCACGAACTCTTCGTGTTCTCCCAAAGATCTCGAATTGCTCGAACTCTTCTCACGAACGAAGACCGAACACAACCCCTTGGCTTCTCGGTTGTTGTTCTTTTGGAAGAAGGAAGTTGGTGGGAACTTTTTTTGTTTTGGTATTGGGAGTAGAAAAGTTAGAGAGAAAATTGAGAGAGAGTTCTCTTCTTTTGGTGAGAATTCCAAAAAAATGAGAGAATCGCTTACAACCCTTCTTGCAAGAAGGGTTTAAATAATGGAGATAGGTAGAGTTGAAATCTCCACCTATTTACCATTTTACCACAACTAAGGTTATGCAAATCATATTTGCATAACCATATATTATATGATATCTCAAATCTCATATCACAAATCACATTTGCAATATTGTGGATTTATTAAATTGAATCACATCCAATTTAATATCTCTCAACCTAATTTCTACAATTAGCCCTAATTCAACAATTAGGCTAACTTATAGTTTATTATGAATCTCATTCACATTAAACTATATATTATATCATTCATATCTCATATAAATGACATAAATGCCCTTTAGTGAAATTGAACACTTCAATTCACACCAAAACAGTAACCCTTCTTTTTACCCAGATTGAGCCAACCGAGGGACCTAATGGATCTACACTGACGAGCTCCAATGATCCGAGATTAACCTATCAAATACTTGACCCGGTTAATCAACATTCATTAGCTACGGTAACACTCCACTAAAGCCGTAGTTGCACTCCCGTCAGTGCAGAATATTACGTGTCCACTGATATAATCAATGCCCATGAGTCGACCCTTCACAGGTTGTTCGTAGACACTGCTTGGTCAAATTACCGTTTTACCCCTGTGTCTACTTCTTGCTCCTTACGTCCCCATAGCTCCTCTAATGAACAACAACGTTGTAATGGTCAAACCATACACAACAACCCTCTCGGGCCAGTGAGAGGGTGGGCGCCCGTTGTCCAAGCCCTGGAGACAACAGTTAAGCGAACAACCTCTCTAGTTTCCCTAAAGGCAGGAACGAGTGAATTCCATCTCGCGTAGTTAAGTTCCCAGCTCCCTACATAGTCCTACCCCTGAGAAGATCGGCATATTGGGCGAGTAACTGTGACCAACCTCACCCGTACTAGTCAAAGGACAGACCCCCGCAGACAGGAGTCCGTAACACGCTCAGGATTCAGGTCGAGTCACTAATGGTCATCTACGAAGTTATTAGTCCTTATTGTCAATGGTGTTACATCAGTAGGTCTAATAATTCACGGTCCGGTCTTGTACAATCTCATTGTACAGGATGCCCCCACTCGCATGTCAACCACATGAACGAGTCAGATTACCTCGTTTGTATCTTAATACAAAGCGGGTCGCATCCACAGTGTATCCAGGATTAGGTCTCCAACCCCATCCATATACTGTTGACCGTTCGGGTCATTAACTCGAACGTGATCCTCCCTGTTTGTCCACTACACATCGTTCAAGTTCTAATTCTCTCATGTATTCAATGACTTTGGAGCTTAGTTTATTGGACAAAGTTTGTATAAAATGCGGACACAAAATAATGAAATGAATAACTCTTTATTAATTTCAAATATATTTACAAACAGTACGAGATTAGGACAAACATCCCAACACTAGTATGGGTGAGAGTGGCCTGTAGCCGACTCAATAAGCCTACCTTCTTAAGGACAGAAGCTTGTAGGTAGCTGGGGACTTAACTATGGAAGATGAAATTCACTCATTCCTACACTAAGGAATTAGATAGGTTGTTCCCTTAAGAACTGAATCCAGGTCTTGAACAACGGGGCCCCTCCCTCTAAGAGGGTATGAGTCTATGGTAGGACCATAGAGTTGTTGTTCATTAGATGATCAGTGGTGCTTAAGGAACAAAGAGGTAATCACAGGGGTATAACGGTAATTTGACCCATCCGTGATTAGAACAACCTGTGAAGGGTCGACTCATGGGTAATGATTATATCAATTGACACAATATAATCTATAGTGAGGAGGGTGCAGCTACAAGTATATAGTAGAGTGACTTGTAGTTAATGAATATTGATTAACTGGATCAAAGAGTTTGATCAGTTAATCTCACATCATTGGAGCTCATGAACTGTAGGTCCATTAGATCCCTCCGTTGGTTCAACATGGTAATGTTTAGGGTATAAAGTTAGGAATGAAATTGAAGTGTTCAATTTCATATATGAGGTGTTATATCAGTTATATGTAATATAATTAATATAATGTATGGTTTTAATGTGAATTAGATTCATATATAAACTATATACTAATGAGAGAATGAAGGAGGGATAGGATGGTAATTTTCATCCTATTTCTCTATAAATAGTTGCATGAGATGCAACTTTGTGGTCAAGAAAAAATCTTGGAAAACCCTAGATTATCAACTATTTGTGTTGTTGGAAAAGTTTCACAAAAACACAACCTCTCTCACCACCCCACACCTTATCCTAAAGGAACCCACATTCCTCACTCACCTAGAGAACAACAGAGAAGATCTGGTGGTGGTGTCTTCATTCGTTCGGGTTCGAGTTGCTAAAGATCGTGATCGTGGGAGAAGGAGCACTTGAAGAATGAGTTCTTCAAAGGTAATTACTTGTTGTCCAATATCTTATAGCATATTTAATCTTTGTTATATTTGATCTTGATTGAAATCCATGTTACAAAATAAGAACATGCGATTCACAATCGCTTCCGATGCGGGATTCGATCTCTTCAGTATCATGATTACATGAGAACACAATTTCAACACAATTGTAACGTAATTGCGTAACTTTGCCACTATGATGCAATTGTGTGTGCTGCCAAGACAACACAATTGCATAGAGTTGCGTTACAATGTACTGCTATTATGATGCAACTGCATAACACTACCAATGCAACACAATTGCATGGTGCGGCAAAGGCAATGCTTCTGCAAGTACATTGTGATTCGATCTAACCTTCCAATGATGTAAACCGAGTTCTACTCCTATTCGACCTTCTTTGAAATATCTTTACGAGACTGAGTGATTAATCCTATACTTCTATGGTTAATCTATCTCAGATGTTTGTGCATACAACTCTAAGGTTTTGGAGTCTTTCCCTATGTCTAGGGTCAAAGTTCAGGTCTTATGTCTAAGCCCTTTTACTCCATTACTTTTTGGAAATCTGCATTAGCTCAACTCTTTCGGTGCCAAGGTAAAGCTTGATGGGTAACTCTAGATGGCCGACTAAGGCTACCCACGTTAAGCTCACTAAAAGTAAACTTCATTAGAGGTTAGTCGAATTGCCCTTGTTTTAGAGTACATTGTCTTTCCTTGGGGCATTCACATCTTGAATCCCTAAGGAAATTTAGCTTCTCATGGATAAAATGATAAGTGACATATTAAACGTAACAACAATAAGCATAACACACTGGTCAAGGCCCCAACCTACCCCTCGATCTACCACGATTAAGCAACAACCGAGGGTACAGTTGCAGATTTTGATGAGTGTGAAATCGTAAACGAAAGTAATACAGAAGACTCAGATTCAAACGGAAGAACACTTGTAAATAAAAAGCAAAACAACAACTTCTATTAATTATAACTTAAAGTATCTTTTCTTTGTCTAACACGAACAGGACAACCGAACTGAATTGAATTACAGAAATGTCGAATGACTCACGTACAACTTTAAATGTAAACTTGAAACAGCAGCACAGAAATTCGTTCAGACCAACCCTAAAACAGTGGATCGGATAAGGCAATATAGCAGTAAACCGTAAACAAAATTGATGAAAGACTGAAAGCAAAGACACAACAGTAGACTCACAGAATTGGCATTGTTCCTCCAATACAACACTCTTCTCAGCTGCTTCCCTATCTATTTATAGAGATGTTTGCTTCTAGGGTTTCTCAGCCGACAAGCTCATTCTGATCTCCGTGAAAGAAGGCTTGACTTCCGTGAGCTTTTATTTCCACAAATCTCTCGGGTAAGGAAAAGGGTCTTTGTCTTCGATCAGGCAATTGTGTCGGTGTGCGTTCCTGCGTTAAAATTATAAAAAGTGAGTTTTCTTATTATTTCTTTTGTCCTTGAGCAAACCTTCAATTCTTATGTCTTTTACTTTAATCTTTCTTAATCAGAGCTTATTAACCTGAAACAAGACATCAAATAAAGGCTAAATAACTCTTATATGTGAGAGTTATCAGTACACAAGTCGTGGGATTGGAAAAGTCACAAATTTTGCATATTTATGAACTTCACGTATTTCATGTTTTTTATGTCTGTTTTTTATATTTCTTTTGTTGATTATTAGACCATATTTTACCTAGAGGCCAGATTTCAGATTTTATTTTACTTTAAGTAAACTTTGTTTTAAGTCGTCGTTATTTTTGGGATCCCAATAAAAAAGGTATTTCGTTTTTTTTTAATAAATTTAATTGACTCTTGATGTTTTATGGCCTCAAATCATGCATGTGTAGTAATGATCCTAGGGAGTCATGTCTTAAATTATTGGGTCGTTACACTAAGTTTATAACTTATCGTAATATTCTTTGATTTAAGCTTCATTTTCTAGTCTTTTTAGTAGCCTTTTTTGAAATAATTTTTTTTATTGAAATTACATTAAATATGTAAAACTAATTTGCTAACAGATTAGTAAAAATTTCGAATAACCCATTTGCATTTATTAGAGTAAACTTGATGGTTTCTAATTGAAATAAATGGTATTTCACTGCACCCAGGTTATTGCATTTCACATTCATCTATTGCCCCTATTGGATTATATTATCTTACATTATTTTCAAGGGTAGCACTTTTTCACATTCATAAATGATGTTTCTTCATCCATAAGTTGCGTTCTTTCCTTTTAAAATTAAAAATATAATCAACTTGTACAAAAGCAACTATTCAAATGACAACAAAATTAGGTTTTTCATGTTTCTCCTCAAAGTTCTTTTACACTTTTTTTTTTATAAAAAGAATGTCTCATTTCTCTCGATCGATTAAGTTTGGTTTCGCTCCCACTAAGCTCTATTCATTAAATTTGGAAGTCAGTCACTTGAAAGATATATGCTATCTATTTTAAATAATAGGTTAAATTAAAAGTTTAGTTCATAAACATTATATCCGGATAGGTCTCTAAACTTTAAAAAGTCTCTAATAGAATTTTCAATTTTGTATCAAATAAATCTTTGAATTTTAAAAAGTATCTAATAAGTCTCGAAATTTTTGATTTTGTATCTTTTAAGTCATTCAACTTTCAATTGTGTGTCCAATAAATACTTGACCTATTCAACATTTTTCAAAATTCATGCACTTATTAGACACTAAATTGAAAGTATAATATACTATTTAGACACAAAATTCAATTTTATGTTTAATATATTTGTTAATTTTAAAATTTTTTAATATGACAAAGACCTATTAGATACAAAATTTAAAGCCCTGAAGAGTTGTTTGACATTTTTGAAGTTCAGAGACCTATTAGATACAAAATTGAAAATTTGGAGACCTATTAGATACATTTTAAAATTCATAGACCTATTAAATATAGATATGAAAGTTTAGAGACTAGACTTGTAATTTAACCTAAATAATAATTACTTTTTAAAACTCTAATGTGAGAATGAAATTATCCTAAAATCAACGCATATTCATTAGACTGAGATCTTCCTCTTAATTGCAAAAAAATTGTTTGTTTGGGTAAAACACCGAACTATATCCTAAACCATCTCAATGATTAGAGTTTGTATTTTAGCCCCTAATTCAACCGATCATCAAATTCAAATGTTGGGAGCCAAAAAGAAAAAAAAAAAAAGTGGATGGGGTTTTGCTAGTGTAATAGGGGGGTGACGACTAGACACTCTACCCGGTAACAGGCAGGAGAAAATGACGGGCAGCTTCCATTACAGATGTGGAGGGGGAGATTGTACGTTTGCCACGTGACAGGGCTTGTGTAATAATGGCCTTCACGTAAATTATGGTGAATGTATCTGATAATGGCCAACCGAGTGGCCGCATAACTATAACTCGAGCTCGATGAAAAATATGCATAATTTATGTTAATTCTTATTAGTAATTTTAGACTTTTAACTATTCGATATGTCTCACTAATTGTTTTCAATTTTTCTTTTAATATTTTAAATTATTTTTAGTTTAATTTTAAACCGTTCAAATGTTGGGTAAGACTATATTTATGCTAGGAAGAAAAAATGAATCCAAATATATATATTATACAAAATAATCCCTAATGTTTATAATTTGTTCTATTTAGTATTTTTAAATATTTGTGTTATTTCCAGTTTCGGAACAAAGTACCTTTAATAAATTTTAGGTTCTACGGCAAATTGGCAATGTAGCAAATGTATAAATAGTACTAGTGTGGGAATATGGATTTTTTTTTAAAAAAAATATTGTTCTTTTAAATTTATTATTAAAATAATGTTATTTCAAAATTCATTTGAAAATTTTAGAGTTGTTTTAGTTGACCCAGTAATAATTGAGGAGTGTACTTTTGTTCTAGGGTAGAAAATGATGTTTACCATGCTCCTTGCTTATTTTTATACATTACTAATAAGTTACATATTGAACTAAAAAAAAAAATAAAAAAAAAATTGTAAATGCATGCTTACTTTGACTACCATATTTTTGTGCATCAAAATTGTCGAATATAATTATGCTAATGCTCTTATCAAATCATGCTATATTTATGCACACCATATTAATTAATTTTGTCATACTTACTAAGTAATTGTCATGCATATATTTACCATATTAATTTCTACTGATTCTTTCCCAAATCCCTACAATGTAAATACACACATACGGAAATTAATTTTATTTTAATAAACTACTTTGTTGTAATTATCAAGGAGAATATACAAAATAAATGTTAGAGAGAAAATTTTTGTTTGAATAACATTTTTCTTTGTTATTATACTTTTTTAGAAGTAGAAATATCTTAACGATCGAACTATACTCATCTTGGCGTATCTTGAATTTTAATTTTGATGTGGTTAAAAAATTGTAATCACCATATATTTTTAAATAAAGGTTCAAATAGTTTAATTTTTACAGATTCATTTAAAATTGTAAAATAATCTTATTCATACAAAACCCCTGGTGGTAATACTAAAATTTTTACATATAAGATCTTTAGACCATCCCAACTGGAAGACAAATAAATAAAGCTTTGACTATTCTTGTTTGTTGGCCAATAAATTAATACTTCAATGAAGTGGGTTAAAAATAAAGGCTATACAAAACAACAAATTAAAAACATTCAATAAATGAACAAAATAATAAGATAATAAGATAAAATGCGAAAAAAAAGTAGCTGTAGTTTAATTTTTTAAATCATCGTTTACAGAAAGTATCAACAAATATTTCTGAAGAAAAAATCATAGAATTCAAAAAATTAATAGATAACTATTCCATACATCTTAAAGTTTTTTTTTTTAATATTATTCTTATATTCACATCAATGATCTATTATCGTACAGTATAATCAACAGATCAATACCAAAATCGTTTTTTTTTAATTAAAAAAATACTAAAATAATTAAACATATTAGAAACGTAAATTGAGAATCACAACAAATTTTATCGAAAAAAAATAATAATAACGACAAGTTGACATATATTTAATACCCTAATTCAAATGATAGGAAGAGTTAAAAAAAAAAGTCACAAAAGGTCCTAATAAGAGCGGGAGAACCCAAAAAAAAAAAAAAAAAAAAGACGGAAATGAGGTTTTTTATTTTTATTTTTATTTTTTTACATAGGAGAAATCAGCGGAGCACCCGTGCCTCCTTGGAAAGAACTCTATACTCCATGCTTCTTTTTGCTTCTCTCTCTCTGTATTTGGTTGCATCATTATCAAAGAAGAGAAGAGATTTCCAAGAAAAGTAAAACTTTATTAAAGCTAAAAGAGAAAAAAAAAATCTGAAAAATATGTTTTCTGCAAAACCCCATGCCTTCTTTTCCTCCCATGCTCATGTCTCTAATCTATTTTCATATTTGTTAGGGTTTATGTATTTTATATAATGATAATATAATAATGTAGAAAATGTTTCTCCCTTTTCACTTTTTGCATGGCCTCTCACCTTCAAGTACCTTGTCATTTGCTTTCCTACCACCAATTTCATCATTAATCATTTTGTTCATTTAAGTTTCTTTTATTTATTTATATATATATATATATATCTTTGGGATGGATTGTTTTTTTTTTCCTATAGTAAAAGATAATGTATTAAGACTATTGTATCTTTCAATAATTATGGTAGAAAATGTAAGACCATGTTTGGCATCTCTAACCAAATTCAATTGATTAAGTAAATTTTTGTTTAGTCAATTTATTTTTTAAAGTAGTTATTTAATTTGAATATAGAGAAAATGAAAATAATGAGTTTTTTAATTTTAAATCAACTGTCAAACACATTATTCTAAAATAATGAGATTATTGAATACAAGACTTCTTTTTTCATGGACTGATGCCAAAGGTATTTTTCCGATCGAGTCCATGAAATCTATTTTAGCAAAAGCTTGATCATCCAATCTTTTTGTTGTTGATGGAAGACTTTGGGCAACATTGCTCCCTAAAAAATGTAAAATTTTTCTATGGTGTTTGCTTTATAGAGGTTTAAATACTTTGAGTGGATTCAACACAAATATATCTCAATGTGTTTAAGTCCAAATTTGTGTGTTCTTTGTCGAAAAAGCACAGAGACTACTGACCATCTTTTCAGACATATTGCTCTTATGCGATAGCTTTTGACACTTTATTGGATACAATTTGAGTATCAATATTCAACAAACTAACAGAATTGAAGATTGTATTAACGTTGGTCTCTTCCTTCATTTAAACACAACTTGTAGGATCCTTTGGTCAAACATTTTAGGGCAACTTGTTGGTACTTATGGCTTATAGAACTTTCAACGATTCGTGTAAAAATCTTTCGAGTCTTTGAAAAAATATTATATATCATGTTGCATTTGGAGTTCAAAATTCACTCTTTTTTGAAAATATGATACTTTTCTTCTATAGTTTTAAATTGGAGAGATTTCCTATAGTCTCCCATTTATAGGCTTCTTTCTTTGTATGTTTCTCATGTACTTTATCTTAATGAAGTTTATCTTTTTCAAAAAATAGAAGATTTCTTTTTAAAAAAAAATATTTCAAAATTCATGTTTACAAATCACGAAATCAAGACACCTCAAGTTATAGAATCACATTTTAGACAACTTCATGTTTACAAATTGAAAACTAATAAAAACGAATGTTGTCCTTAGCACCGTTTTAATATCTATACTCTTAATAAATCTTAAAATTGTAAATTTTTATTTATTTAAAATTTATAGAGATAAAGCAATTAGAAATTAAATGTTTTTAGAAAGTATATAATAAACTAATAGTAAAGATAAATTTTAGAATTAGATATTTAAAAATATATAGAATAAAATCTAAAATATCGAGATAAAAATGATATTTGAACGTAAAATAAAGAAAAAGAAAAATGGATTCGATGAGAAAGAGTTGGATTAGTGTGGAAAGAGTGAGATAAAAGGTAAGAGATGGGAAAGGGTTCATGCGTGTCTGAGATTTGTCTGTGACAGAGAAGAATCCTCACATAATAATTATAAAGAACCCCTGGGAATGCTCATTCTTCCTCTCTTTTCCTTGACCAAATCCACAAAACCCTACTTGGGTTTTGTAAAAACTCTGTTTGGGATTCTAAACTTTTTGACTTTGACCCCATTTTTAAAATCCTAACCCCCTTCCTTTCAATTACAACAACCAACCATAATTACAACCCATTAATTATTATTATTATTATTTCTTACCATTATATAATTAAGATAAAAACTCATGCATGTGTTCTTGTTTTCTTGGATTCCCAAACTTAACGTTTTGGATTTCATTAATGCCCTTTGTTTCTATATCCCTACCTGTCTCGTATAATCTAAGATCGAGAGATTATAATTTAAAGGGGAGGCGGGAATTCCCACAAATAATTTTCTTTTTCTATTGTTTTTTATCGATGTTACTAATGTTTTGATGTGTTCAATTGCACTAAAAATACCATTATTCAATTGGCATATCAAATGTGTTAACAATTACGATATTTGTGTTTTAAATTCCCAAATCTCTATTATATTAAAAAAATAAAGAATCACGTACTCAGGGCTGATCCAAAATTTTTATCTAGGAGGGCTTAAATATAAAATATAAAAAATATTTAATATTGTCCATACTATGAACCTAGAACTTGAGGAGGTTGCAGAAAAGATAACCACTAAGCCATAAGAATTTTTTTGTGTCTAATTTTGATTTTGCCTATACATATTATATAAAGTTACAAAAATTGAGAGAGCTACTCATGTTAATTAACAACGGTTCAACTTTAGTTTTTTCTTTGTCTCTTCTATTAGAGACTGAAATAAAGTGACATCGGTAATATTCTACCATTTTTTTAAGTCATGCATTAAAATTGTTTCTAAAGATTATACTACTACTAATCTCAATTTTAATTTTGTACTTTCTTCTATCAATTGTTTATCAAATAATGTGAAAATCAAATCAACGTTTGTCAAACAGGCATGAGGTGTCATTATTTAATTAACGATATCAAAGATCACAGTTCAAAGTTTATGGACGTAATTGAAACTTTTTAAAGTTGAAGAATGGTACAAACTCGATCATCAAAAAGTGAATTATAATCTTTATTATTATTATCGTCATTAGTTTTATATATTATTAAGGAAGACAAAAAAAAACTCATACATTCTTGCTTCATTGGACTCCCAAACTTAAGGTTTTGGATTTTACTAATGCTTTAATAATTATTATGCCTAGCTTTCCCATAGCCTAAGTTGATGTGAAACAACACCTTGGCATTTGAAAATGATTTCTCACTCTCTCTCATGCATGTATCCATCCCTAAACATATAAACACATATAATTTATAAGTGCATGTTTTTGCGTATGTTCCAAGTTGATCGCCTCCTAGATCACTCAATTAATTTAATTGCAATTACTTTTTTGTCCCTTGTGTTTCCCCTTTATATTATTTTCACTCAATGCACAGCTGTGAATTGCATTCTTTATTTCAAGTTTTTCTTTACTTTTGGGTAGATATTTGAGATTAATATTCTATTTCTATATTGTAAAAAGATAGTACAAGCAAAAAAAAAAAAAAAAACCATTATAGGACAAAATATTTCTGAATAATAATGTACTTTGCATTCAAGATTATTATTGTAGGGCCAAACGCAATGAACATACACCTTCATTATTAGTTAATCTTTGCGATCAAGACTCGATGCTCGCTATCAACTAATATGTGATTGTTGTAAAAATAGGATGAAAACCGAGTATAATTTTATCAATATTAAAATACTAATATAATAATATATTTATAATAATAATATAATAATAATAATAATATTAAAATAAGTGTTTGGAAAGTGGGGGCAATATATATAATATAAATAAAGAGATAGTGAAAATTTATGGAAAATTAAATAAAGACTAAAAAGAGAAAGTGGGAGAGAATGAAGAGAATTGGAGAGAATTTCACCAATGGATGCATTTTATTTTTCCACCAAAAGCCACTATTTATAGGCAATTTGGCAAGGGATGAGTAGTACATTTAGACACTAAGCATTGGTAAAAAATTGACACTTGGAGGACACTATGACTATGGAAATTTTGCCACTTGGCATAGGTAATATATGGCATGTGGATGGGCATTTATACTACATATTTTACAATACTCCCCCTTAAATGCTCATTTATATAATATATGTCTCGTTAAAACCTTACTAGGGAAAAACCCTGTGGGATAAAAACCCTAGTGAAGGAAAAAGAGTACATATTTTATATAATACATTTACTCCCCCTCATGATGACATCACTTGAGATCTCTGAGTCTTCGCATCCCAATACTGTGAACCAATTTCTCAAATGTTGTAGTTGGTAATGCTTTTGTAAATATGTCCGCCAGGTTAATTATCCTTCAAACAAATCTGTTGTACTGAGATGTCGCCATTTTCTTCAAGGTCATGAGTGTAGAAAAGCTTCGGAGAGATATGCTTCGTTCTATCTTCTTTGATATATCCTCCTTTGATTTGAGCTATACATGTTGTGTTGTCTTCGTATAATATTGTTGGAGGATGTTTACTTGAAGACCATCCACATGTCTTACGAATGTGTTGTGTCATCGATCTTAGCCATACACATTCTCGACTTGCCTCGTGAATTGCGAGAATTTCAGCATGATTCGAAAAAGTGGCCGTGATGGTCTGTTTCACTGATCGCCATGATATAGCGGTTCCTCCGCATGTAAATAGATAACTTGTCTGAGATCTAGATTTGTGTGGATCAGATAGATAACCAGAATCTGCATAACCAACTAGATCAAAACTAGATTTGTTAGAATAAAATAAACCCATATCAATCGTCCCTCGAAGATATCGGAGTACATGCTTAACTCCGTTCCAATGTCTTTTTGTAGTTTATGAACTATATCTAGTTAATAAATTTACTGAAAATGCAATATCTGCTCTTGTGTTATTAGCTAGATACATAAGTGCACCAATTGCACTAAGATATGGTACTTCAGGACCAAGTAGTTCTTCATTATCATCTCGAGGTCGAAATATATCTTTCTTTACATCCAGTGAACGAACTTCCATTGGAATATTCAATGGATGTGCTTTATCCATATAAAATCTTTTTAAGATTTTCTCTGTATAAGTTGATTGATGAACAAATATCCCATCTGCTAAATGTTCAATTTGCAAACCAAGGCAAAATTTTATTTTTCCAAGATCTTTCATCTCGAATTCTTTCTTAAGGTATTCTATTGCCTTGGATAACTCTTCAGGAGTTCCAATTATATTTAAGTCATCAACATATACTGATTATAATAGCAAATCTGATCGAGATTTCTTTATAAAAACACACGGACATATTGGATTATTTTGATATTCTTCTTTCAATGAGATATTCACTCAAAGCGATTATACCACATTCGTCCCGATTGTTTTAATCCATATAATGATCTCTCGTAACTTTATTGAATACAATTCCGAGAACTTGATTCATATGTTTTCGGTATTTTAAATCCTTAAGGGATTTTCATATAAATGTCATTATCCGAGATCCATATAAATACGCTGTGTGACTACATCCATTAGATGCATATCAAGATTTTCATATCTGATCAAAGCCAATCAAATATCTTAACGTTATTGCATCCACCACACGGAGAATATGTCTCCTCATAATCTATATACTGTGCCTTTGCGAGAATCCTTGTACAACAAGTCTCGCTTTATATCTTGTGACTTCATTCTTTTCATTTCTTTTCCTTACAAATACCCATTTGTATCCCACTGTGTTTAACACCTTCCGGTGTTAGGGACTCATTGGTCCAAAAACCTCACGTTTTGAAAGTGAGTTCAACTCGCTTGGATTGCTTCTTTCCACTTCAACCAATCCTTTCTACGTTTACATTCATCGATAGATTTTGGATCAAAATCGTCACTTTCATGAATAATATCGTGAGCAACATTATAAGCAAAAATGTTGTTAATAATAATATCATTTCGGTTCCATCTCTTTCTGTTGTAACATAGTTTATAGAAATTTCATTATTATCCTCAAGCGTTTGATTTTCATCAATACTCTTTTGAGTAGTTGTATCTTGGATATCTTCTGGAACATCCATACCTTTTATCGAATCATTTTGATTCTCAACTACTTTTCTTTTCGAGGATTTTTATCTTTGGAACCTATTGGTCTACCACGCTTCCGGCGTGCTCGGACTCATTATTGACAACTTGTTCCGTGGAATATCAATTTTGATGGAGCATTTTTCTTTGGTATATATGATTTAGTCACCCTTTTCGCATCTGCGTGAATGCATCCGTAATTGATTTGTTATATTTTGCAAATGAATTATCTTTTGAACTTCAAGTTCACATTGATCTCTTCGAGGATCTAAATGAGATAATAATGATGCATTCCACGTAATTTCTTTTTCCAACTTCTTAATTCCTCCCCCTAATGTTGGAAAATTTGTTTCATTAAAATGACAATCAGCAAATCGTGCAGTAAATACATCACCCGTCAGGGGTTCAAGATATTCAATAAATTGATGGGGAAGCATATCCAACATATATTCCTAACCTACTTTGAGGACCCATCTTAGTACGTTGTGGTGGAGCAATTGGAACATATCACGCACATCCAAAAATTCTCGGATGGGATACATTTGGTTCTCTTTGCCCATAAGCTAATTGCATGGGGAATATTTATTATAGGCAAAGCGCCTAATACGTAATAATAATGATGCAGCGTGTAAAATAGCATGACCCTGCATCGATGTAGGAGTTTAGCTCTCATAAGCAATGGTCTTGCAATTAATTGCAGACGTTTTATAAATGATTCTGCTAGACCATTTTGTGTATGAACATGAGCTACATGATGTTCAACATTTATCCCAATTGACATACAGTAATTATTAAAAGTTTGGGATGTAAATTCACCAGCATTATCAAGTCGAATTGTCTTAATTGTATAATCAGAAAATTGTGCTCTTAACTTAATTATTTGAGCAAGTAATCTTGCAAATGCAAGATTTCGACTTGATAATAAGCATACGTGTGACCATCTACTGGATGCGTCAATTAATACCATAAAATATCTAAATGAACCACTTGGTGGGTTAATAGGTCCACAAATATCACCTTGAATTCGCTCTAAAAATGTAGGTGATTCAATGCCCACTTTAGCTGGTGGTGGTCTAATAATTAATTTCCCTTGAGAGCAAGCATCACATGACAACTCATTGGATTGAAGAATCTTCTGGTTCTTTAAAGGATGTCCATGTGAATTCGCAATAATTTTCCTCATCATTATCGATCCTGGATTACCCAGCCGATCATGCCAAATACTGAATATTTCTGGATTCATGAACTTCTGGTTCATTGTTGCATAACTTTCGATTACTCGTATATGAGTATAATATAATCCAGAAGAAAAAGCTGGCAGTGTTTCCAATATACGTTTTTCATGTGAAACAATAGATGTGATATAGAGATACTCTATATTATTTTTACGATCAGTTTCAACATGATAACCATTATTACGTATATCTTTAAAACTCAATAGATTTCTCTTGGATTTGCTAGAGAACAAAGCATTATTAATTGAAAATTTTGTTCCTCTAGACAAGATAAAACTTGTTTTTCCAAAACCTTCAATCAGGTATGCAGAACCTGATATAGTATTGATTTTTGCTTCCAGCATTGTCAATTTAGAAAAATATTTTCTATTTATGAGTATCATGTGCGTAGTTGCGCAGTCTGCTAGACATAAATCCTCATTGCTCATTTTCGGGTTACTCAACATATTGAAATTGTCCATATTTCTTCATTGATAAGAAAAGGAAAAACGATTACAAAAAGTTCTAAATATATATACAAAAACAAGAAACATATTATAAACAGTACTTAATTATATATTTTCATACAAAACATCCTCTACTTGTTTGATTGCATCAATTTTCTCTCCAGGAGATTCAAAATAATCAGCCACATCAAGATGCACCATATTGGAGGGATCGAATACATCATCTTCTTGAATGACAAGATTCACCTCCACATTCTTCCCTTTTCCTTTTTCTTTCAAGGAAGCTTGATAGAGATCAACAAGGTGTTTTGACGTACGACAGTACGTGACGGTGCTCATCATTCCAGACCGGAAACATTTATGTTCATCACCTTTTGAACTCCTATCTTGTGGAGATTTTCCTTTATGATCATCAGTTCGTGTGGGTTTCTTAAAGTTATAATGCCCACCACTACCGCGGTCCCGACCTCGACCACGACCACGACCTCGACCACGATTATTAAAATTCACAACATTCACTTCAGGGAATGGTGTTGCTCCAGTTGGTCGAGATTCATGATTTTTCATTAATAGCTCGTTATTTTGTTCAGCCACGAGAAGACATGAAATTAGTTCGGAATATTTTTAAAGCCTTTCTCTCGATATCTTTGTTGTAGGAGCATATTCGAGACATGAAAAGTGGAGAATGTCTTTCTAACATATCAACATCGAGTAATTTTTCTCCGCATAATTTTAGTTTTGAACTAATTCAAAAATGCGAATTATATTCACTAATCGATTTGAAGTCCCGCAACCTCAGTCCATCCAATCATAACGAGCTTTTGGAAGAATAATCGCTTTTTGATGATCATACCTTTCTTTCAAGCCTTGCCATAGAATGTAGGGATCTTTTATTGTAAGACACTCCATTTCCAATCCTCGTGAAGATGATGGCGAAGGAAGATCATAGCTTTGGCTTTTTCTTGATTTGATGCATCATTTCCTTCTTTAATTGTTTCTCCAAGATTCATGGAGTCTAAATGGATCTCAAAGATCAAGGACCCATGACAAGTAGTTATTTCCATTAATATCTAGGGCTGCAAATTCTAGTTTTGCAAGATTTGCCATAGTAATACTATATACAAAGAAATTGCATTTACATTAGGAAATTAATTAAAATTCAAAATAACATTTAATTATTAAAAAAAATGGCTTACCCCGAGGACCTACCTTCAGTGGAAAAATCGGCAGAGCTTCGTGCTGATAACGTGTTGTAAAAATAGGATGAAAATCGGGTATAATTTTACCAATATTAAAATACTAATATAATAATATATTTATAATAATAATATAATAAGAATAATATAATAATAATAATAATATTAAAATAAGTGTTTGGAAAGTGGGGGCAATATATATAATATAAATAAAGAGATAGTGGAAATTTATGGAAAATTAAATAAAGACTAAAAAGAGAAAGTGGGAGAGAATGAAGAGAATTGGAGAGAATTTCACCAATGGATGCATTTTATTTTTCCACCAAAAGCAACTATTTATAGGCAATTTGGCAAGGGATGAGTTGGTACATTTGGACACTAAGCATTGGTAAAAATTTGACACTTGGAGGACACTATGACTATGGAAATTTTGCCACTTGGCATAGGTAATATATGGCATGTGGATGGACATTTATACTACATATTTTACAATAGTGATCGAATTCTGATTTCTTTTTTATTCCATTATTACTTTACAAAGGTACTGATATATCGCCTTTTGATGCTTTTCGTTCTTGTTAGAGTAGTGTTGATACAATTAAATTCTCCATAACCTATCGGTTTAACATTTTTTATTGATTGATGATTTACATGTTAGAGTCCTTATAATGTCATTTTTTCTTCAATTAATGTTGATTTCCACTCATTAGGCATTCTAACAAATTTTTAAGCCTCAAGTGAGGGAGTGTTAAAGTAATGGTAATATAATTATTTTTTTTCATAACTCATGAGCTTCAGATTTTAGGCTAATTGATAATTAGTGATTTAACACTCCTCTCTTGAGCTTCAACTCAATTCTCTTGAAACCAACTTTGACAAACTTTGCCAATCATGTGTTATTTAAGAATAACTTTGTAAAGTATATAGTTTGAGAAGATTCACCTTACAACTTTGACAAAGTTTGCCAATCATATGATTTAAGTTGCTAGATAGGCTTGTGAATTAATTGAAGTGAATTTTTGAGTTATGCCTTAAAGAAAACAATACTTTGGATATAAAATAAAATAGATTTGTTATATTTGTTGTTTTCAATTTTATCATAAGCCAATTGTATTTAGATTAATTATGGATTAATCTAAATTGGACTTATTTTAGTTATTTAGTTCTTATTTTGAAGACTTAATTTCGTTGGGCCCAAAGATAGAGGAGCCCATTTTGCATCTTCAATCTTGATCTCCTAAAACCCATATCATTTGTATCCCTTTTACTTTTATAAAAGAAGTGTGCGCCTTTATTGTGTTAAGAGGAGTATTGGTGTCAATCATTATCATTAAGGTTTTTTTATATTAAGAGAGTGAAAAGAAGTGAGAGAAAAGGAAAGGGTGGTTGACGTGGGTTTTGGGGCTTTAAGTATCGAAGGTTTCGACCAAAGAGAGAGATATATCGAAAGGTTCCCAAGGGTTTCGTTCTTCTTCTATCCTTATATGAAATCTTTTTTCTTCCGATTCTTCAAGGAACCGCTGCTGTTGACCTTCAAGCCGTCAACAACAAGAATCCGTCGGTGGTGAATCCACACGCCGGGGAGTCGATCGCATTGAAGTTGTTGCTGAATAATCGTTGGTGTTGATGAAATACCATTGTTCGCTTGCAGCAGATCGGTTCAGACGTGAAGCCTCTGATTTGAGTTCCTTTCCAAAGGTTGTATTTCTCATCTCTTTACTTTCTTTCTAGTTAGATTAGAATCAAGATTTAATCCCAAAAGTTGCTAGACTCCCAATCTTGGATAAATTTTGGTTGTAGTCTCCTTTTGGGAATAAATCTTTGATTCTTGTAAAAGCCCTTTATGTTGAATGTTTCATTGTTAATCTTGTTGTAATATTTCTGTAATTATCTCTTGCATATCTCTAATACATTGTCTAGAAAAAGCTTAAAACACATTTGCAAGTGGAGTAGGTTGTTTCATTATCGAACCACTATAAATATTGGTGTTGTTTGTCTGTTCTTTACTATTTCTGCACTCTTATTGATTCTGTCCATCCCTTTAAATTGACTAAAATTGCTAATTAACTCGCTGTAAACACCTCAAACTGATCTAAAATTTGTTAGACATAGGATTTGGATCTTGGCTGAAAATAACAATTGGTATCAGAGCCTTTAATCCTTCTTTTTAGAGCTTTCTTTCTTGAATTAAAATTTAGTTTGTTGAATAAAAAATTCTTGGCTTTAAAGAATCTTTAATTTTTTCAGTATTTTTTAATTCTGAAATTTCTTCTTTCAAGAAAAGGTTGTTGTCCAATTTTGTTTCCTATTTTTCAAGATGAGTACCAAGTTCGAGGTGGAGCGGTTCGATGGGAAAGGGGACTTTGGTCTATGGAAGATCAAGATGTTGGCCAACCTTCGTCAACAAAAGGTCGATTATGCACTATTGGAGGCTAAGGACATACCAGACAACATAACGACGGATCGACTCGAAGAAATAAATAAGGTAGCCCATAGCCTTATTATTCTTTATTTGTCTGACACTATTATACGTCAAATGCGTAGTGAGGACACCGCCATTAAGTTTTGGATAATGTTAGAATCCACTTATCAAGTAGCATCAATTTCAAATAATTTTTAAAATCTAATTTCTTTAGTTTTAAAATTGACTCTAGTAAAAGCATGAAAGATAACCTAGATGAATTCCATAGAGTAATTTATGAAATGGAAAACATAGGTGAAATATTTTATGATGAAAATCATGTTGTAGTCTTCTAATAGTGAGACTTTGTATGTTAGAGAGAGATCAGAGAATAGAAAAAAACATAGAAGCAAGAGTAGGGGTAGATCAAAATCTAAGGGGCTAGTAATAGGAGGTGTTATCATTGTAAAAAAGAAGGCCACATTAGAAGATTTTGTCCTGACCTTAAGAACAAAAAGTCATCGGGAAAAAGGAAAGAAGAGTCTAGTGTAGTAAACCTTAGTGAAAAGTACAACCACTCACTTATGGTTAGTAACACTAGAGAAGATGACACTTGCATCCTAGATTCAGGTTGTTCCTTCCATATGACCCCCAATAGAGAATGACTAGAAGACTTCCAAACAGGTGTGGGAGATAAAGTCATGTTAGGGAATCGACACTTTTGTGATGTAGAAGGTCAAGGAACAATACGCCTTAGGCTTCATGATGAAAATATTAGGTTTCCAACTAGAGTTAGGTACGTACCTGAAGTTAAAAGAAACTTAATATCCCTTAGCATGTTAGATAAGCAAGGGTACATATAAGCAAGGGTACACCATTAAGCTAGAGGGTCGTGTTCTAAAAGTCATGAATGGCATCTTGGTTGCAATGAAATGGCTTCTCAAGGATACCTTATACTCTTTAGAGGGTTCAACGGTCATAGGGTCAAGTGATCTAGTTAAAGAGAGTGGCAATTCCAAAATTACCATTTGGCATAAACGCTTAGGAGATATGAGTGAGCAATGAATTAAGCAGTTAATAAAATAACAAATAATTCCTAGCATAAAAATGTAGATCTAGATATGTGTGAACATTGTGTTTTGGAAAAAGTAAAAGAGTAAATTCGAAAATGGTGGTCACTCTGCTAATAAAAAACTGGAATATGTGCATGTTGACTTATGGGGCCCATCTAATGTTGTCACTAATGGTGGGGCTAGATATTTTTTTATCCATTGTTGATGATTGTACTAGAAAAGTTTGAGTTTATTTTCTTAAAAATAAATCTGACACATTTAATACGTTTGTTGAATGGGTAGCCTATGTTGAAAACCAAACTGGCCTTAGAGTTAAGAAACTTAGGACGGACAACGGGCTAGAGTTTTGTAACCATGAGTTTAAAAACTACTGTAAGTCTAAAGGCATAGCAAGATACTTGACCGTTGTAGGGACACCTTAACAAAATGGGATCGCTAAGAGAATGAATAGAACCCTCATGGAAAGAGTTAGGTGCATGTTGTCTGATTCACAACTTACTCAAAGTTTTTGGGGTGAAGTTGTTGCAACAACATGTTATATAATCAATAGGAGCCCATCTACTGCCATAGATTTAAAAACACCTCAAGAACTTTGGCCAGAGAGTCCCCCGATCTATCACACATGAAAGTCTTTGGGTGCTTAGCTTATGCTCATTCAAAAGAGGAAAAACTGGACCCAAGGGCTAAGAAATGTGTTTTCCTAGGATATCCCGAGGGTGTTAAGGGATATAAACTATGGTCCCTAGACCCAAACTCACCAAAAATCATAATAAGTAGAGATGTTATCTTTAATGAAGGGAAAATGGGATATGTAGAAGAAAAGACTGTGTCTATCCCTAAAAGTCCCCCTAGTTCCACTGAAAATGTTTTAGCTAGTCCTCCTTCCACTTTCCATAGTGATCAAGTAGATAAGCCAATAGTAGAACATGATGCTTCACCATCTACCTTAGATCAATCACCTACTCATGAAGTAGTTAATGAGCAAGAGGAAGAGGATAGTCAAGATTTAACAAATTATCAGTTAATTAGGGATAGGGTTAGGAGAACCATTGTAGCTCCCACTAGGTTTGGGTACGCTGACCTTATATCCTATGCCCTAGTTATAACTAATGAGTTTATTAATCAAGAACTACAAACTTTCTATGAGGCCATAAATAATGGAAATAAAGATAAGTGGTGGGTTGCAATGAAAGAAGAGTATGATTCTTTAATTAAAAATCAAACTTAGATTCTTGTTAATAAACAATCAAAAGCTAAAATTGTAGGTTGCAAGAGGATTTATAAAGTCAAAGAGAACCCTTTAGAAAACAACAAGCCCTTGTTTAAGGCTAGGTTGGTAGCAAAAGGGTTTACTCAAAGGGAGGGTATAAACTATGATGAAGGTTTTTCCCCTGTAGTAAGACACACCTCTAATAGAATTTTGCTTGCCTTTGTTGCTCACTTTGATCTTGAGTTAGAGCAGATAGATGTAAAGACCGCTTTCTTGTTTGGTGAGCTTGAGGAGACCATTTACATGGACCAACCACCTGAATTTGAAGCTCCCAAACAAGAAAAGAAGGTTTGTATCCTTAAGAGATCGTTGTATGGTTTAAAGAAATCCCCTCGTCAATGGTGTAAAAGGTTTGATTCATATATGCTATCTATTGACTTTTGTAGAAGTATGATAGTTATATGTATTTCAAACAAATCTCTGAAATGAATATTGTTTACTTGCTTTTATATGTTGACGACATGTTGATTGCTTGCAAAACCATGCATGAAATAAATAAGTTGAAGAATCTCTTAATGAAAGAGTTTGAAATGAAAGACTTAGGCAATGCGAAAAGAATATTAGGAATGGATATTATTAGAGATACAAAAGAGAAGAAACTATATTTGTCTCAAAGTGAATATATAAGAAGACTAGTTAAAAGATTGAACATGCATGATAGTATGAAGGTTAGTATTCTTTTAGCAAGCATTTTAAATTGTTTATTGATGATTCACCTAAAACTCCAAGTGATATTGATGACCTTCCATATACTAATACTGTTGGGAGTCTTATGTATGCCATGGTTTGTACTAGACTTGACTGTTGGATTTTATATCCTAAAACTCGTGGTTTTGTAAAATGAATGTATATTATATTTTGCAATAAAGATGTTATTGAGATTTATTCAGTAAATGTGTTATTGAATAAAGTGAATTGTGTATTGTGTAACCTTAATCCTATAAAGAACTCTTGGCTATAGGATAAATACTTGAACTTTATGTGTGACATAAAAGTGGATCAAGTTCAAGTTATAGCCAAAACGGTCTATAGTATAAGGATAGGGTTGGGTACCTTGTCCTGGGGACACTATAGACGCGACCCACTTTGTAAAGTACAAACGATGTGATTCTAAATCATTCATGTGGGGACATGCGAGTGGGGGCGTGCTATGCAATGAGTTTGCAAAGATTGGACCGCGAAATAGTCACTTAGACTTTATAACTCTGTTTGTTGTCTTAATTGACTATATTCATACGATGACCTAGGTAACTCGATCTTAATCCTGAGCGTGCTATGAACTCCTGTTTATTCAGATTGTCCTAAGATTTTCATGGTGAGAGTGACCCGAGATTGCCGACTCAATAAGCCTCCAATTTCAAGGATAAGACCGGGTAGATAGCTGGGAACATAGTTCTTCAAGATGGAATTCACTCATACCCGTTTTAGGGATTAGCAGAGAGGTTGTTCCCTTAAGTGTTGACTCATGGTCTTGAACAAAGGGCCCACCCTTCTCATTGACCCGAGAGAGATTCGGTTTGTTGGTTGGACCACAAACCAATTGTTCATTAGAGGATCGGTGGGACTTAAGGAACAATAAGTAATTACAGGGGTAAAACGGTAATTTTGCCCCAGTTGTAATTACGAACGACCTGTGAAGGATCGACTTATTAATCATGGTTATATCGAGTGGACAAAAATATATCTACAATGAAGAAAGTACAATAGATGGGCTTTATTGGAGTGCCCTGGTGGTTAACGAATGTTGATTAGCTAGGCTAAAGAGTTTAGTCGGTTAATTAACCTCGTATCGTTGGAGTTCATGATCTTTAGGTCCATTAGGTCTTCCTTACTAGCTCGGACTAAGCCTTGTAACATTTTGAGAGAAACGAATTTGAATTGTTTAAATCCGATTTTTGGGAGAAATCGTTAATTATATGCGATATATTTAACGAGTCATAGCTTAATTATGAATTAAACTATGATAAAAAAGAGGTGGACATATTTAAAAATTATTTAAATATTGAATCGTTTTATAGCATGAATAAAAATTCATGTTGGGAAAATCGATCGAGATTAGACAATTTATTTAATTTAATGTTTTATATTAAATTAAATTAAAAAACTAATTAATTAAATTAATTATTTGAATTAATTAATTAATTAAATTAATTTCAATTTCAAATCAATTTAATATTGATTTTTAATTAAAATTAAAAAGGAAAAAAAAAGGATTTTCATGGATTTTCCATGAAATCCAACTTGCCAACATGCCCAATCCTGGTCATCTTCAAATTGGCCAAAATTGGCCACATCCTTCCTCAATCATCCTCATCACACTTGAGTTATCACTCTAATGAAGCTTGTTGAAGCTTCATTTAAAGGTGATTTGAGGAAATTTGAGGGGATTTTGCAAAAATAGTTTATGTTCTCGGTTTCTTACCTTTGAGCATTCTTCTTCCAAATTCTCTCAATCTATGATCTCACAATTCGTTCCAAGGCCTGAGGATAGTAGGGAAGACACTAGAGGTGGTCCACGAAGTGTTCGTGTTTCAAATCATCCACCGGGTGAAGAAAATTTGATCTTTGCAACTCGACAACAAAAATCCGTCGGAGGTGAAGCCACACACCGGGGAGTCGATCGCATTGAAGGTGTTGCTGAATGATCGTGGGTGTTGATGAAACACCATTGTTCACTTGCTGCAGATCGGTTCAGACGTGAAGCCTCTGATTTGAGTTCCTTTTCAAAGGTTGTATTTCTTCTCTCTTTACTTTCTTTCTAGTTAGATTTGAATCAAGATTTAATCCCAAAAGCTGTTAGACTCCCAATCTTGGATAAATTTTTGTTCTAGTGTCCTTTTGGGCATAAATCTTTGATTCCTGTAAAATTCTTTTATGTTGAATGTTTAATTGTTAATCATGCTGTAATATTTATGTAATCTTTTGCATATCTCCAATCAATTGTCTACCAAAGGCTTAAAACACCTTTCCAAGTGGAGTAGGTCGTTTCATGACTAAATCAATATAAATATTGATGTTGTTTGTTTCTTTTTTATTGTTTCTGCACTCTTATTGATTCTGTCCATCCCTTTAAACGGACTAAAATGGCTTATTAACTCGTTGTAAACACTTCAAACGAATCTAAAATTGGTTAGATATACGATTTGGATCTTGACTGAAAATAACAAGAATATCATTTATGGTGATTGCAATTTCATGAAATGGTATGTGTGTCAAAAAATTTTGTCCCTTCATCTTGAATGTTGAGTTAAATAAATATATGATGTTAAATTAATATATGTACCTCAAAATTTATTAGTAAATAATGTATCATAATTAAAATGGTCACCGAGTGATTCTCTCTCTAAATAGTCAACTATTTTGGATATGGTAAAATATCTAAGTCTCTTTCTCATGAATAAATAAATTAGATTAGTTGACTTTTAAATTTTAATGATAGTGTTAGTTTTTAAGGAAGTTTCAATTTTCAATATTTTCCTTTTATATTCAATCGTTTTAATTATAATAATTTATGTTATATGAACATTGTTATTGTTACTTAAGTGTTAAGGTGATATACTACCTATAGAAGAGAATATATAAATTAAAGGAATGATTAACATAATCTAATATAACTCTTTTGGTCAAATTGATAAAATAAGAGTAAATAAATGTATATTTTAGCATTATGTTATTCTAAATGTTATTTTGAAATTTTAACCAACTTTAAGAAAACAAACTATTAAAAAGATTTATATGAAAGGAACATGAGGGAGAATTTTTATTATTATTTTGAAGTGAGTTTTTACTGAGAATTGGTTTAAAATAATAATAATAATAATATATATATATATATATATATATATATATATATATATATATATATATATATATATATATATATAATTACAAAATTTATAGAGTGATACTTAATATAGACTAATTCTATTTTTTTTAAAGAAAACTTAACAACAAATTATAGAATATAAGACTAATTTCAAATTTTACTAAAAAGTATAGGAACTATAATTGGAAGGAGGCTTAAAACACAGTAACCAAAATGATATTTTAACTTGAAATTTCCTCTTTTAACCTAAATTTTTTATTTTTCTAAATTATTCTTAAAGTTGTATTTCAAATTCTATAAATTAAATCATATTTTCAACTCATTACTTAAAAAAAAAAAATCATATTTTAAACTTTATAAATCATCTGCAATGCACATGGTTAAAGGTAGTATATATTGTTAAATGTTGTAAAAATATGATAAAAATCGAGTATAATTATACCAATATTTAAATGCTAATATAATATATTTATAATAATAATAATATAATAAAGGAAAGTGGATGGGCAATATATATAATATAATATTAAAGATAGTGGAATTGTATGGAGAAATTAAATAAGAAATAAAATTGAGAGAAAGTGGAGGAAGAGAAAAGAGATTGGAGAGGTTTTTCACCCAATTGTTATATATTTATGATCCACCAAATGCCACTATTTATAGGCAAGTTGACAAGGATGAGTTGGTACATTTGGACACTAAACATTGGTAAAAATTGGACACATGGAGGACACTTTGGCTATGGGGTATTTGCCATTTGGCATGGGTATCAAATGACATATGGAATGTGCATTTACATTACACATGTTTACAATACTCCCCCTTAATATATACAACATGTCTCGTTAAAACCTTACTAGGGAAGTCTCCAATGGGATAAAAACCCTAGTGAAGGAAAAAGAGTACATATTTTATATAATACATTTACTCACTCTCATGAAGACATCACTTGAGTTCTCTGAGTCGTCACATCCCAATACTGTGAATCAATTTCTCAAATGTTGTAGTTGGTAATGCCTTGGTAAATATGTCCGTCAAGTTATCTTTCGAACAAATCTGTTGTATTGAGACGTCACCATTTTCTTCAAGGTTATGAGTGTAGAAAAACTTTGGAGACATATGCTTCGTTTTATCTCCTTTAATATATCCTCTTTTGAGTTGAGTTATACATGTTGTGTTGTCTTCGTATAATATTGTTGGAAGTGGTTTACTCGAAGACAAGTCACATGTCTCACGAATGTGTTGTGTCATTGATCTTAGCCATACACATTCTCGACTTGCCTCATGAATTGCAAGGATTTCAGCATGATTCGAAATAGTGGGCGTGATGGTCTGTTTCACTGATCGCCATGATATAGCAGTTCCTCCACATGTAAATAGATAACTTGTTTGAGATCTAGTTTTGTGTAGATCAAATAGATAACCAGAATCTGCATAACCAACTAGATCATAATTTGATTTGTTAGAATAAAATAAACCCATATCAATTGTTTCTCGAAGATATCGGAGTACATGCTTAACTCCATTCCAATGTCTTTTTGTAGGACATAAACTATATCTAGCTAATAAATTTATTGAAAATGCAATATCTGGTCTTGTGTTATTAGTCAGGTACATAAGTGCACCAATTGCACTATGACATGATACTTCATGACCAAGTAGTTGTTCATTGTCATCTCGAAGTCGAAATATATCTTTATTTACATCCAGTGAACGAACTTCCATTGGAATGTTCAATGGATGTGATTTATCCATATAAAATCTTTTTAAGATTTTTTCTGTATAAGTTGATTGATGAACAAATATCCATTTGCTAAATGTTCAATTTGCAAACAAAGGAAAAAATTTGTTTTTCCAAGATCTTTCATCTCGAATTCTTTGTTAAGATATTCTATCACATTGGATAACTCTTCAAGAGTTCCAATTATATTTAAGTTATCAACATATTCAGTTATAATAGCAAATCCTGACTGAGATTTGTTTATAAAAACGCACGAACATATTGGATTATTTTGATAGCCTTCTTTCAACAAATATTCACTCAAGCGATTATACCACATTCGTCCTGATTGTTTTAATCCATATAATGATATTTGTAACTTTATTGAATACAATTTCTGAGAACTTGATTCATATGTTTCTGGTATTTTAAATCCTTTCGGGATTTTCATATAAATGTCATTATCTGGAGATTCATATAAATACGCCGTGACAGATGCATATCAAGTTTTTCATATACAGTCAGACCAATCAAATATCTTAACATTATTGCATCCACTACAGAAGAATGTCTCCTCATGATCAATACTAGGCCTTTGCGAGAATCCTTGTGCAACAAGCCTCACTTTATATCTTGTGACTTCATTCTTTTCATTTCTTTTTCTTACAAATACCCATTTGTATCCCACAGGTTTGATGTTTTCCGGTGTCAGGACTATTAGTCCAAAAACCTCACGTTTTGAAAGTGAGTTCAACTCTGCTTAGATTGTTTCTTTCCACTTAGGTCAATCCTTTCTACGTTGACATTCTTTGATAGATTTTGGATCAAAATCGTCACTTTCATGAATAATATCGTGAGCAACATTATAAGCAAAAATGTTGTCAACAATGATATTGTTTCGGTTACATCTTTTTCCTGTTGTAACATAGTTTATAGAAATTTCATTATTATCCTCAAGCATTTGATTTTTATCAATACTCTTTTGAGTAGTTGTATTCTAGATTTCTTCTGGAACATCCATACCTTTCATTGAATCATTTTAATTCTCAACTACTTTTCTTTTTCGAGGATTTTTATTTTTGGAACCCATTGGTCTATCACGCTTCTTGCGTGCTACAGACTCATTATTGATAACTTGTTCTTTTGGGATATCAATTTTTGATGGAGCATTTGCAGCTGGTATATATGATTTAGTCACTCTTTTAGCATCTGTGAATGCATCTAGTAATTGGTTTACTATATTTTGCAAATGAATTATCTTTTTAACTTCAAGTTTACATTGATCTCTACGAGAATCTAAATAAGATAATAACGATGCATTCTATATAATTTCTTTTTTCAACTTCTTAATTCCTCCCCCTAATGTTGAAAAATTTGTCTCATTAAAATGACAATCAACAAATCGTGCAGTAAATATATCACCCGTCAGGGGTTCAAGATATTTAATAATTGATGGGAAATCATATCCAACGTATATTCCTAACCTCCTTTGAGGACCCATCTTAGTATGTTGTGGTGGAGTAATTGGAAAATATACTGCACATCCAAAAAAGTCTCAGATGGGATATATTTGGTTGTTGGCCATAAGCTAATTGTACGGGGGAACATTTATTATAGGCTACTTGCCTAATACGTAATAATGATGCATCGTGCAACATAGCATGACCATAGACCGATGTAGGAAGTTTAGCTCTCATGAGCAATGGTCTTGCAATTAGTTGCAGACGTTTTATAAATGATTCTCCTAGACCATTTTGTGTATGAACATGAGCTACAGGATGTTTAACACTTATCCCAATTGGCATACAATAATTATTAAAAGTTTGGGATGTAAATTCACCAGCATTATCAAGTCGAATGGTTTTAATTGTATAATCAGGAAATTGTTCTCTTAACTTAATTATTTGAGCAAGTAATCTTGCAAATGCAATATTTCGACTTGATAATAAGCATACACGTGACCATCTGCTGGATGCGTCAATTAATACCATAAAATATATAAATTGACCACTTGGTGGGTTAATAGGTCCACAAATATCACCTTCAATTCGCTCTAAAAATGAGGTGATTCAATCCCCACTTTAGCTGGTGATGGTCTAATAATTAATTTCCCTCTAGAGCAAGCATCACATGACAACTCATTAGATTGAAGAATCTTCTGGTTCTTTAAAGGATGTCCATGTGAATTCTCAATAATTTTCCTCATCATTATCGATCCTGGATGACCCAGTCGATCATGCCAAACACTGAATATTTATGGATTAATGAACTTCTGGTTCATTGTTGCATAGCTTTCGATTACTTGAGTATAATATCATCTAGAAAAAAAAAACAGACAATGTTTCTAATATACGTTTTTCATGTGAAACAATAGATGTAATATAGAGATATTCTATATTATTTTTACAATCAGTTTCAACATGATAACGATTGTTACGTATATCTTTGAAACTCAATAAATTTCTCTTTGCTTTTCTAGAGAACAAAGCATTATTAATTGAAAATTTTGTTCCTCTAGGCAAGATAAAACTTGCTTTTCCAAAACCTTCAATCAAGTCTGCAGAACCTGATATAGTGTTGACTTTTGCTTGCAGCATTGTCAATTTAGAAATATATTTTCTGTTTATAACAGTTTGCCAGATATAAATCTTCATTGTTCATTTTTTAGTAATTCAACATATGAAAACTGCACATATTTCCTCATTAAAAAAATAATTATAATAAAAGATACATAATACAAAAAGTTTAAAGCTAAAAGGAACATAAAACTAAACATTAGTATTAAACATTCTCAAAATGAAAAGAAGCACTTGCTATTCCATCAATTGCTTCAATCTTCTCTTCAGGAGATGCAACAAAGTCTGCCACATCCAAATTTGTCATATTGGATGGTT
Source organism: Trichosanthes cucumerina (assembly GCA_036507285.1). Lineage (NCBI taxonomy): Eukaryota > Viridiplantae > Streptophyta > Magnoliopsida > Cucurbitales > Cucurbitaceae > Trichosanthes > Trichosanthes cucumerina. Next base: position 28,537,832 of record CM071842.1, on the reverse strand, counting down.
CGAATATATCATTGTCTTGATAAGCAAGATTTACTTCTACATTTGTTTCTTTTTCCTTCAGGGAAGCTTGATAGAGATCAACTAAGTGTTTGGATGTTACGACAAACACGTGACCAATGTCCAGTCATTCCACATCGAAAGCATTTATTTTCATCACCTCCTAAATTCTTATTTTGTGGAGTCTTTCCTTTATGATCATCATTTCGTGTGAGTTTCTTGAAATTTGGATAATTATAATGTCCACCAGGAAAATAATTATCTCTTCCCCTACCGCGGTCACGACCTCGACCTTGATCTCGATTGTTAAAATTCACAATATTCATTTTAGGGAATGATGTTGCTCCAGTTGGTCAAGATTCATAGTTTTTCATTAATAGCTCGTTATTTTGTTCAACGACGAGAAGACATGAAATCAATTCTGAATACTTTCTAAAATCTTTCTCTCGATATTGCTGCTGCAGGAGCATATTCGAGACATGAAAGATGGAAAATGTCTACTCTAACATATCCACATCAATAATGTTTTCTCCACATAATTTCAATTTCGAACTAATTCTGAATGATGTAGAGTTATATTCACTTACTGATTTAAAATCTTGCAACCTCAGGTGCATCCAATCATAACGAGCTTTTGGAAGAATAACAGTTTTTTGATGAACATACATTTCTTTCAAGTTCTTCTACAGGAAATAGGGATCTTTTATGGTCAAATATTTCATTTTCAATCCCTTGTGGAGATGGTGACGAATAAAGATCATGACCTTAGTCTTTTCTTGATTGGATGTCGTATTTCCTTATTTAATGGTCTCTCCAAGGTTTATCGCATCCAAATGTATCTCAACATCAAGCACCCATGACAAATAATTATTACCATTAATGTCAAGGGCCGTGAATTCTAATTTTGCAAGATTTTTCATAGTAATACTATATAAAAAGAAATTATAGTTACATTAGGAAATTAATTAACCATGCAAAATAACATTTTATTATAAAAAAAAAGGCTTATCTGGAGGACCTACCTTCAATGGAAAAACCGGCAAAGTTTCGTGTTGATAACGTGTTGTAAAAATAGGATAAAAATCGTGTATAATTTTATCAATATTTAAATACTAATATAATATATTTATAATAATAATAATAATAATATAATAAAGAAAAGTGAATGGACAATATATATAATATAATATTAAAGATAGTGGAATTGTATGGAGAAATTAAATAAGAAATAAAATTGAGAGAAAGTGGAGGAAGAGAAGAGAGATTAGAGAGGTTTTTTATCCAATTGTTATATATTCATGATCCACCAAATGCCACTCTTTTATAGGCAATTTGGCAAGGATGAGTTGATAAATTTGGACACTATGCATTTGTAAAAATTGGACACATGGAGGACACTTTGACTATAGGGTATTTACCACTTGGCATAAGTATCAAATAACATATATAAATTTCCATTACACATGTTTACAATATTAAATATATTTTAATAACAATCGTCGGTTAAGAGCAAAGAGACAAGAAAATTGAACTGAATTGTTGTGAACTTTTGTTTCATTTTACATTTGTAATTTATTTTGTTATGATTTTTTTTTTTAACTTTATGAAAATGGACTATGGTGACATTATAAATTTTTGTTCTTGTGTTTTATTTGTTTCAAATTTAATGGTTTTTTTATGCAAAAGAAAGGCAATTAAAGATTATTATTAAAAAATAAAAAAAGAGATTAAATTACAAAATTCGTATCCATATAGTTTGGGGAAAGTTAGAATTTAGTCTCTATACTTTTTTAAAAGTTAGAATATCATCTTTATAGTTTGATAAAAAAGATCGACTTTGTCACACTCATCAAATAAATGTATAGTCTGACCTAGCTAATATTCACAATATCAGTAAGCCAAATCGATCCATAGGGAGTTTGGATGATTACGTTCTCTTTTAATTCAAATTATAGAAACCGAAACTGAACGGGGGATTTGTGCATGAAAGTAAAAAGGGATAAAAGTAAAGTGTATAAAGATAGAAATAAAAGCAAAACTATCTTACCATGACACCAAATTGAGAATTTGGTAAAGTTTGTATGTAACTAATTTGATCTCGGGAGTTTCAGACAAGCAACAAAATTAGTTTAAACAACTAACTAGCCCTCTCGGTAAAGCCGAAGAGCTCTAAGAGTATGTTTGGCATATGGATTTGGATTTGGATGAGTTTGAGTTTCAGATCTAAATCTATATTTAGAGCAAGGTGTTTAAAACCATTGGTTTTAGAACTCAATCCCATAGATTACAACAGTGTAATCTCATAGAATTTGTTCCATGTTTCTCTTCTCCATTTGTCGACCACTTTGACAACTTCGACGAAAACTCCGACGACCACCGACAACGACAACTCTGACGATAACACCGACAACTCAACCACCGCTGACGACTGCCTTCGGTGACCACTTGATTTTTCATTTTCGGCGACCATTTCGACAACAATTCCAGTGACAACTCTGGCAACCACACAGGTGGCTCGACCACCAGACGACTACCTCTGACGAATACTTGATTTTCCATTTCCTTTTTAATTTGTCATTTTCTATTTTCGATGATCTGACAACAACTCCGATGACAACTCCTAGACCACTGACAACGACAACTCCGACGACCACATCGATGACTCAACCACCACTAACGACTGCTTTTGGTGACCACTTAGTTTTTCATTTCCGGTAACCACTTTGATAGCAACTCTTGTGACAACCCGACAACCACTGACAATGACAACTCCGATGACCACACGGGCGATTTGACCACCGTTGACGACTCGCTCTGGCGAATACTTGATTCATTATTTCCTCTTCAACTTTTCGTTTTCCATTTTTGGTGACCACTTTGACTACAACTCCGACGACTACATCGAGGACTCGACCACCACTGCTAGCTGCCTCTTGCGACCACTTGGTTTTTTATTTCCTCCTCCATTTGTCATTTGTCATTTTCAACCACCACTTCAACAACAACTCCTGTGACAACTCCGACGACCACCGACAATGACAACTCCAATGACCACACCAGCAACTCGCCACCACTGATGACTGCCTCAATCGACCACTTGATTTTTCATTTCCGACGACTTTTCGACAACAACTCTGACGACCACCCGATGACCACCGACAACAACAACTTCGACACCCACTTCGACAATCCAAACACCTCATAAACTCGACCACCCAAACAATCCAACAATCTAGTCAATTTTTTAAAAGGTTAAAATAAAACTAAAAATGACTACTAAACAATTTTATGCATAATAACATGTAAATATACTCTCAAAACCTTTGAATTTTGTTAAATTTTTACAAAAAAGACATGAAAAATAACTATGTATTATTTTTTCTTTTTTTTTTAATGTACACTATGACTCGATTTTGTAATTTCTTTTTTAAAAATTAGAAAAAAAATGAAATAGTTTTTTTTTCTTTGGCATAGAGGTGTGTTATGTTCTTTTGTTTCATGTCAGTTACAACGCGTTTGGGTTGTGTATCTGTATGTGTGAACTTGTAGTAGAGGTGTTCAAAAACCTTGATGACCCGAAGAACCCGATCAACCCAACCTAATTCTACGATTTAGGTTGGGTTAAGAAAAACTAAAATTTTACGGGTTGGGTTGGTTCGTGAGTTTGCCAAAAATTAGTTTGGTTGAACCTAAAATCGAACCAACCCAAACTTCATATAAATTTTAGAAAAATATTTTTTTACTTATATTATAACTATATGTACATATATTTATTTTAATTTTATAAACACTTAACTTTTTTTTTAAAAATAGAATTTTAAGTATATAACCCGACCAAACCTGAACCAACCCAACCCAAATGTTTCATGGTTGGGTTGGGTTGGGTTCATCACTTAATAAAAGTTGTTTGGGTTGAAGATATTTGCAACCCAAATAGTTTGGTTGGGTGTAAAATGTACCTCAACTCGACCCTACCCAACCTACGAACTCCTCTAACTCGTGGCATGCTATGCTTTCTTCTGTCTAAATGCTAAAATTGTACCAAACCTAGAGTTCAGAAAACTGCACCAAAAACACACCTTTCTGATTCCCAGACTTTAGAACATTGTACCCCAAACATACCTTTCTGATTTCCAGGCTTTAGAGAACACTGCACCCCAAACACAGTTTTCTGATTCCCAGGTTTCAGAACTGCTCAGAACAAACCCATAGGCTTCTAATTCCAATCATGTGCCCCAAATAACCCCATTCTAAATGGTTCTCTTTTCTAGATCAATTCAACTTAACATTAATTCAACCTCTAATTAACTATCTAAGCTGGATACGATAGCATTTCATGTTCTCTAAACTATTTGCATTAAGAACGAGAATCAATGAGAACATTACTAACTAATTTGAATAGACTAAATTAATTATGAAGTTGTTTTCCTCCTAAAGCCTATCATGCAAAATAAGAGAGATTAAACTCTACTATGAAAACATGACCTGGCCTTGTGCTACTTCGATAACTGTGAGAAATTAAAATGATAGTGATGTTGAGGATCCAACATTGGAAAAATGGGGAGAAACCTCATAATATATATGATATATGGGTTACTCCTCTCATTGCCAATTGGTTTTGAGATGGAACCCCATATAATCTAATATGGTATCAGAGCCCATTAAACCCAAATGGGTATTCGGTCCAAAAATTGAAATTGGGATCCGATCCAAGAATGGTGAACCCAAAGAGGCACCATCTTGAGGGGGCATGTTGAAGATCCCACATTGGAAAAGTGGAGAGAAACATCATAATATATATGATATATATGGGTTACTCCCCTAATTGCCAATTGGTTTTGAGATGGAACCCCATATAATCTAATAAGTGATAACAAAATCAAGCATAGCATTGGTTCAAACATGCTCGAGTTGTATGTTCTAACATGCAATCTAGTTCTAGCATTAAAACGAAAGACAAAACATGCTTAAAAACGAAATTAATATAAAAATTGAAGAATAAACCTCACAGAGTAACTTTGAAACTCGGCTTCAAACCCGAATTTGCATTATGAATTAACCAGACATCACGAAATTGATTCCCCACTCCATAAATCGAACCAGAAGCTTCTAAAAATAGCTAAAATGTTTTGAAGCGGAAAAGAGTAATTGAGAGAATGATTGGATTGTCTAACATAAGGACCTAAAACAGCTAAAATGTTTTGCTCGAATGTCCTCTAATTTGGTCTGAATTATTTCTGAATAGCTTCAAACTCTCCAAAACATACCATTTGCTCAATAACCTAAAAAATATCCAATTAAGAGCACACATTCTATCTAACTAGAACGAATTAAGTGAGAGCCGATAGGCATTTCTAGGTCCTACCGATGAACTTCTTAAATAGTTTCTATGGCTTGATAAACTGCAAGGATTATCTATGAGGTTTATCAAATCATAGGGACTAATTCTATAATTTTATACCACAAAGACTAAATTTTAATTTTTTTGATACCATAAAAAAATATAAAGAAATTGGACAACAAAATAAACCCAGTGGGGATTCCCGGTAAAGTGGGGATGAATCCATTTAGGGACCCATTCCCCGAAGAGGGAATGCACGCTCTCGTCCCCGCCTCCAAATGGCGGGATGGGGATTAAATGTCCCTACAGGGATGAGAATGGGGAATCCCTCCCCGCCCTCGCTCCACCCCACTGTCAACCTTACTTAGATGAAATTAACATTTGTAATTTAGTTTTTTGTTGAAGTTATTTCTCATGTGTGGATTTTGCGAACTTCATTTTCATTTTTTTTTCTCCGTATTATTTTCCATTTGGCTTAACCAATAAAAATCAATGGCATAACGAATGAGTTAGAGTGTGTCAAGATTATAAAAAATAGCAAGAGAGAGTTAAGTTTTCAAGGATGCTTGATCGTACTTGTCAGATACGCCAAATAAATTTATAATCCGTACCATAAATATTTTACAATATAGTGGTAGGATTGATCTGCAGGGAGGCGTGCACGATTTTTTCGTATTATCGCTTCATTCAGGTTCATGTAACATCGGGAATGGGCGATTGCGAAAATTAATGGCATAAGGTAAATAAAAGAGAAAACGACCAGAAAATGGATAGACCAGTCAGATACCAATTCGTCAGGTCATGTCAGGATGTTATTTTGTAATGCTAAGCATAGGTACTAGAGATCGAGTTTATTTAGCTAGTTGTTCTATATTCATCCATCCAATTGGAAACCAACGAACTCCTAATTAGTTCTAAGGTAGTTTAATCAACTAAGCAATTAAACTCAAAACTAATATAAAGTTGGGGACGGTACAAATCGTTTGCCAGAGACTGTCATGTGTCATCCTAGGGAACGATCATTTAAGCTTTAAAACTAAGTAGCATTTGAGAATTACTCAATTTAACCACAGGGGCAAGCCTAGATTAAACTTTATCTTTTGGTTCCTCTTTAAGCGCTAGGTTCATTAAGTCGTCATGATTGCTCGAAGCTCACAAACTCACTGATCATAATGCTTAGTGCTACTAAATTGAATGCTAAATAAATCTTAACATACATAGTATAACTAAACTCATTCGACGCGTATAGGATTGTGAAGCCTACCTCTGAACATGTTTAGGGATTCAAATAAGAAGAACTAAGATAGAATCAACAAAAAAATAAATTCTCATTATCAAGCAAACCTTAGTGCATTTTACAAAATTTCTGATGATCACCTCCGAATTGGCATTCTTGCTTTTGGAGCCGGTACCCACGACACAAACACCCATAATCTTCAACATGAAACTAAAATCTATCCTAATCTTAAGCTAAAGAAAGTAAATACATATGTTCAACAATGATGGTCTCCCAAAACTCTCTCTAATTCTCCTATTCCTTTGCCTTAAAATGGAAAAAAAAGTAAATATAGAAATCAAAGTAACGTCAAAAGGCTAAGCACAACGTCTCAACGTTGTCGCCTAAAAGGTTAGCATTGAGGGAAACTTGCCACTGTTGGGTTTTATGATCTAAACTCGTTGTTTTGTAATTCAAATTTATTTAGTGAAAGAAAGTGTTATTTTATCAGTTTGTAGACTCGATTAAACCCAAATTCAATAAATAAACATCTTAGGTTATCGATGAAACTTGAACAATATGTAGTGGACATATATGTGGATCATGTTCAAGTAATAACCTAAAGGGTCTATAATACATGGATGAGGTTGGTACCTTATCATGGTGACACGATGGATACGACCAACTTTGTATTTGATACAAATGAATTGATCCAATTCGTTCATGTGGAGACATGTAAGTGGGGGTGTCATATGCAATGAGATTGTATAAGACTAGACCACAAAATAACCAATCTAACTTTGTAACGCTGTTAATAGTATAGGTTGTTATTTCACCTAGATGACCATTAATAACTCGACCTGAATTTTGAGTGGGTTATGGACAACTACTTACGAGTGATTGTCCTTTAATCTGTATTGGTGAGACTGACCCGTGTTACCGACTCTTTAAGCCTACCATTTTGGGGACAAGACCGAGTAGGGACCTGGGAACACAATCACACAAGATGGAATTCACTCGTTCTCGTCCTTAGGGATAATAGATGAGTCGTTCTCTTAATTGTTGACTTTGGAACTTGAACAACAAGACCCCACCTTCTTACTAGCCCGAGAGGGACTTGATTTATGATCGGACCATAAACAGGTTGTTCATTAGAGGATCAATGGTACATAAGGAGAAAAATGTAATTACAGGGGTAAAACGATAATTTAATCCAGCTGTAATTACGAACGACTCGTGAATGGTCGATTTATGGAAAATGGTTATATCGATGAACACAACTTGTCCTACAGTGAGAATAATGTAGCTATGAGTCTTTAGTGGAGTGACCCATAGTTATTGAATGCTGATTAATCAATTAAAGAGTTTAATTGATTAATCTCGAATCATTGGAGCTTCTAATCTGTAGGTCCATTAGGTCCCTCTGCTAGCTCACTATAGATCAAACAAGGATCAATAGTTCTGGAATAGATTTGAAGTGTTTAAAATAATATAAAGTTAATTTTTGAATAAGATTCAAAATTAAACTTTATGGTAAAATTGAATTGGATTCAATTTTTATTCAATATGAATTTGATTCATATTAGACCTTTAGGATAAAATTGATTGGAATAAGATTCAAATTAAGAATATAGGTTATATGAGAGATACACAATAGAATATGATTCAATGTACATTTTGTTGGAATTTATGCCCTAAACTCGTGTATTTGTAATTTTTCAAGGAAATGAATAAAGTTGTTATTTTTTCTTTAAACCTTGTTACAAACTTAAACACAATATACTAAGCTCCAGGGTCACATTTAGGAGATCTTGAACCATGTGTGGTTGACACATAGCTAGGATCAAGTTCAAGTAGATGGCTCGAATGGTCTATAGTACATGGATAAGGTTGAGAACCTCATACTGGTAACACTATGGATGCGACCAACTTTATATTTGATACAAACGAGCGATCCAACTCGTTCATGTAGTTGACATGTGAGTGGGGGCATCCTGTGCGATGAGATTGTACAAGGCCGGACCAAAAATTACTAGACCACTATAATAATGTCGTTGATAGATTAGGGCTAATAATTCAATGATGACCATTGGTGACTCAACCTGAATCCTGGGTGAGTTACGAACTCCTGTCTGTAGGGGTTTATCCTTAGACTAGTATGGGTGAGAGTCACCACAGTTGCCGACTCAATAAGCCTACCTTTTCAGGGATGAAACCTCGTAGGGAATTGGGGACTTAATTTCGCAAGAAAGAATTCACTCGTTCCCAAACTAGGGTAACTAGAAAGGTTGTTCCCTTAAGAATTGTATCTAGGTCTTGAACAACGGGGCCCCTCCCTCTCGCTGGCCCGAGAGGGATATTGTTTATGGTTGGACCATAGACTTGTTGTTCATTAGAGAATCAATGGTGCTTAAAAAGCAAGAAGTAGTCACAGGGGTAAAACGGTAAATTGACCCAGTTGTGACTACGAATGACCTGTGAAGGGTTGACTCACGGGCATTGGTTATATCAATGGACATAACTTATCCTACAGTGAGTAGAGTGCAACTACGAGTCTTTAGTGGAATAACTCGTAGATAACGATTGTTGAATAACGGGATCAAAGAGTTTTGGATTGGATTTGGAGTATTCAAATTCAATTTAGGGAATTATAACAATTATATATGATGTAATGGATATAGAATATATTTTAATGTGAATATGATTCATAATAAACTATATTATTGCCTAAATATGGAATTAAGGCATAATTAGAGAAATCAATTTGAGAGACATGTAAATTGAATATGATTCAATTTAATTTCCCTTTTATGTAAATATGATTTACATAATAAGGTACTGGATACCTTATTATTATTCATTTATGCAAATTGATTTTACATAATGCATAATTAGTGGAAATAATGGCATAATGGGTGGAGAATTTGTCTCCACCCACATTGGCTATCTAAGCATCCATTTGGATGCAAATTTGAGCACTTAAGTCATTTGGCAAGACTTTGCATTCTAGCAAATCACTTTCTCTCACAAATTCTCTCTACACAATCCCTCTTCCAAAAACGAGTTTCCATTTCTCTCTCTCTCCTAGAGAACAACCGAGAAGACTCATTGGAGGTGTTCGATCATTGAGAACATGAAGATCGTAGACGACAAGTGAATTATGAGAAGAATTGTGTCTTCAAAGGTAATCCCTAATCTAGTATGCTTTCACAGTTAGACTTAGCCTTTAGTTTTTCTGTTTTTGTCAATTTCTATGTGAACATAATCAAGAACAAAGGCAATCAATCCCTTCCGCATTGGAATTCAATCCCTTCACATTTAATTAAGTATATGATGCTTAATTAAATGCATTATGCAAATTGATTTGCATAATTAATTAAATGCAAACTTAATTAAATGCATTTGCATACTTAATTAAATGCATTATGCAAATTGATTTGCATAATGCTAATTTGGTGGAATTAGTGGGATAGTGGATGGAGGAAGTTGCCTTCATCCACACCCATTATATATAGATGCAAATAGTTGCATTTTGAGACTAAGTCTTACATGAGAAGAGTTCTCTAAAATTCAATCCACTAAAATTTCTCTCTACCTCTCTCCCTCAAAAAAACAAACTACCTCAAGTTTTTCTCTCTTCCAAAAAGTGGTTCCCACAAACCGGTCCTTGCCTAGAGAATAACGGAGAAGATATTTTGGAGGTGTCCAAACGGTGTTGTTGAGATCGAGGTTCGTTGAGAACAAAAAGCAAGAAGAAGAAACTACAAGGGTAAGTTTGCTTCTTCTCCGTAATTGCATGCTTAATCTAATTTAGTTTTTGTGTCAAATCTTTCCATTTTTCAAAACAAATCGATGTTGGGATTTATGCCATAAACTTGTGTAATTTGATCAATTAAATAAAGTGTTATTTGTTTTGATAAGATTACAGTCTTGCTTTAATAAATCCAATAAACTAAGCTCCAAGGTTATAACATTTATCTTGAAATCAGTGTAGTGGACACTATTTGGGTTGAGTTCAAGATTATAACCTAAATAGTCTATGGTATAAGAATAAGGTTGGAAACCTCATTCTGGTAACACCATGGATGCAACCCACTTTGTAATTAGTACAAATGAGGTAACACCGTTAACAGGATAAGACTAGTAATTTATAGATGGTCATTAGTGACTCAACCTGAATCCTGACCAAGTTAAGAACTCCTGCTTATGGGATTTGTCCTTAGACTAGTATGGGTGAGAGTGGCCTGTAGCCGACTCAATAAGCCTACCTTCTCAGGGACAAAACCTCGTAGGTAGCTGGGAACTTAACTGTGCAAGATGGAATTCACTCATTCCTATACTAAGGAATTAGATAGGTTGTTCCCTTAAGAACTGACTCCAGGTCTTGAACAATGGGGCCCCACCCTCTATGAGGGTATAGTCTAAGGTAGGACCTTAGACTTGTTGTTCATTAGAGGATCAGTGGTGCTTAAGGAGGAAAGAGGTAAACACAGGGGTAAAACGGTAATTTGACCCAACTGTGATTACAAACAACCTGTGAAGGGTCGACTCATGGGTAATGACTATATCAGTGGACACAATAATATCTACAGTGAGGAGAGTGCAGCTACAAGTCTATAGTGGAGTGACTTGTAGTTAATGAATATTGATTAAATGGATCAAAGAGTTTGATCAGTTAATCTCACATCATTGGACCTCATGAACTGTAGGTCCATTAGGTCCCTCCGTTGGCTCAATATGGTAATATTGAGGGTATAAAGTTAGGAGTGGAATTGAAGTGTTCAATTTCATACATGAGATGTTATATCAATTATATATGATATAATTGATATAATATATATAGTTTTAATGTGAATTAGATTCATATATAAACTATATACTAAAGAAAGAATAAAGGAGGGGTAGGATGGTCATTTCCATCCTATTTCCCTATATATATATGGTTGCATGAGATGCAACTATGTGAAGAAATTCTAAGGTTCACAAGCTCTCTTGTTGTGTTGTTGGAAGAGTTCCAAAGCACACATCTCTCTCAAAATACCTCACCTCTTCTAAAGGGAACCCACCTTCCTCCCTCACCTAGAGAACAACGGAGAAGATCCGGTGGTCGTGTCTTCGTACGTTGGAGTTCCTGTTGCTGAGATCGTGTCCATGGGAGAGAGGAGCACTCGAAGAAAGGTTCTTCAAAGGTAAATTCTTGCTGTCCATTCTATTTTACATGCTTAATCTTATTATGTATATTCTTGAATTTATCCTTGTAACTAAATCAAGAGCGCACGATTCGCAATCGTTTCCACTGCGGGGACTTCGATTCCCTTCAATTGGTATCAGAGCCCAATTGCATTCTTGATTTATGTTCTTTATTTTTCAAGAACAAGGTGGGATTTACACTGTTTTTGCATGAGATGTATGAACGGTTTTGCAAAATTAGATGTTTTCAATTTTGGCATTTAGATTTACAATTTCATTGAATCGTTCAATGTAAGGGCCCAATGTTTTGGACAAATTTTAATTGTAAATCGAGTCTGTAAGTCCGTGTCGATTGAGGCAAAGCGGTTGCTAAGAAGATAGGAGCGAAAACGAGCAAGATTTGGAGAAATCCCATTGTTGTCTGTGTGCAACGTTGCAACGCTGTGCTTGCGGGAGAAGGCACACACAAGAGGCAGCGTTACAACGCAGCCTTTAGCGTTGCGACGCTGTGGTGTGGCGCAACGCTCGACAGAAGACGACAAGGAGCAACGTTGCAACGCTGCTATCATCGTTGCAACGCCAGAGGCGTTTCGCAGAATTCAGCAACGGGCGGAAAAATGGATTTTTAATATATATTAATTATAAAAACCTTTATATTTAATATATTTAATTTTAATTAATATAATTAGATTATATTAATTAAAATTATTTCTAAGGTGCCAAAACTGGTTTAATTTTTGCTATTTTAATTATGCAATTGTTGTGTAATTATTGCCATGCATACTTTATGCTTTTATTTTAGAAATCTCACTATTAGGTTAAGCATTTTCATGCATCATTTATAATATAAGGAGTTATATTATATAGTTTGCATGATTAATTAATATAAGGTTGTTATATTAATTTATGGACAACATTGACATGCATTATATATCATGAAATGAATATGCTATGAATGTCTTATTATTCATGTGATGAATGATCAAGCACTATAACATAGTATGCATGTCACCTAAGGTTAATCATTAGTTTTAAAATGTTTAGAACTTGGAAATGATAGACCTTAGATTATCTAGTTCTAATTAGATTGGAATTAGGAACCAAGTAATTTATAAGCTATGATTAAAAGAGGAACTCTGTCTAAGGAAAGTTCTGTCTAGGCAGGGGTATTTAAGCTGACGGAAACGGAACACCCCTACCTGAGAACTGACCTGGGAGTGAAATTTAATCAGAGAGTCTTATAAATTACAGTAGCGTCAACGGGTTTATTAAAGGGTTAATAAACTAGAAATCCTAGGTTTAATATAAGGAGTTATATTAACAAAGTTAGGATAAAATCAATATAAGAGTTAGGATAAAATCAATATAAGAGTTATATTGATAGAGTTAAGAAAAATCATTAGTCGGGTTTTAGCCTAAATAAGATTCCTATTAACTTTAAAGTATTCAGTGGGAGGAAAAGTGTATGAGATACATATTTTTCTACCTACGTTATCTCCGAGAAGTTCACACCGTGAGACTCATACTTGGCCTCGTGGCGCAAACGGGAGCGTCCCCCTTCGGATGGTGTTTGTATGAGTCACTATCAAGGTGAATGGAGAGGGTACTTATAATGAGTGGGAGCAGGTTTAGTGAAAACAAAACCTACGGTCTCTTTCTCGATTTACACCGTTAGACCACTATGGTCACCCTGCTAGTTTGGCCTGGACCAGACAATCCCTTCGGAGGGCTTGATCATAGGGGATCAAACAAAGTAGACACCCGAAAGGGATAAAGATTTCCTAAGACTATTTTCCAATCTAGTCCTCCCTTCGGCGGATTTTATTGGATCGAGACTCTGGGATCTAAAGACAGAGGGTTACACTCACAGGGTACATAAGTTGTGTATGTATCCAGACCGAAAAATGGTAACTAAAACCTATAGGAATAAGAGTTATTCTGGTATTAGGTTTTGGTCAAGAGTGTCTTGATCAAGAGGAGGAGTGTTTTTGATTACCCTTCGGTGTCATGCATTCTAAACCTTTGGAGTATCATTGAAAATTATAAATGGCCTAGGAATCATTTGATAATTAGCTAAAACATGATTGGATTAGAGTTATAGCAAGAAACGCATACAAGTTTGTTTGTAAATTTTCAACAAAAATGTCTAGATCTATAATTTCCTTATTGGGTACGGAAAAGTTAACTGGAGAAAATATGATGACATGGAAAAACAAACTCAACACTATTTTGGTAGTGGATGATCTGAAGTTTGTGCTAACTAAAGAGTGTCCTCAGGTGCCAGGCTCGAATGCGTCACGAAATGTTCGTGATGCATATGATCAATGGATCAAGGCTAATGATAAGGCCAAGGTCTACATGCTGGCAAGTATGTCTGGCATATTAGCCAAGAAGCATGAGGGCATGAATACCGCCAAGAAAATCATGGATTCTGTGCAGGGTATGTTTGGACAACAGTCCACACAAGCCCGACATAATTCCCTAAAGTACATATTCAACTCGAGGATGCCGGGGGGTACATCTGTTCGGGATCATGTCCTGGATATGATGGTGCACTTTAACATCGCGGAGTCAAATGGTGCTTCCATCGATGAGTCGAGTCAGATCAACTTCATTCTGGAAACCCTTCCAGATAGTTTCCTGCAGTTTAGAAGTAATGCTGTTATGAACAACCTTACTTTTAATCTTACCTCCCTTCTGAATGAACTCTAGACCTTTCAGTCTTTGATGAAACTTCAGGGATCAAAAGGTGAGGCAAATGTTTCCAGTAGGAGTTATCACAGAGGTTCGACCTCTGGGACAAAAACAGTGGCTTCATCTTCTTCTAACCTGAGAGGAAAGAAGAAGAACATGAAGAAGGTTGGTAAAGGAAACAGATCGACAAAGTTGCCGCCTGTAAGGGCAAGAAAGTCAAAGACGTTGTTGATTAAAGGAAAGTATTTCCACTTTGCAACGAAGACGGGCATTGGAAACTAAGCGTCTGAAGTACCTTGCAGAAAAAGAAGAAGGAAGGTAAATATGATTTACTTTGCCTAGAAACTTGTTTAGTGGATAATGATAAAACAACTTGGATACTTGATTCAGCGCCACTAATCATGTTTGCTCTTCTTCTTTCAGTGGAATTGATTCTGCAAAGCAGACTACAACAAGGAGAGATAACGTTAGGGTTGGAAATGGAGAAGTCGTCTCAATTTGAGCATGAGGCACTATGAAGCTTTATTTTTGCAAGAAATATGTAATGTTGGACAATATATTAGTGATACCAGGGTTTACTAGAAACCTTATTTCCATTTCTTAACTTATCGAACAATGTATTTCTGTTTCATTTTCTATGAATAAAGTGTTTATTTTGAAGAAAATTTTAGAAATATGTTCAGCTTCATTAGAAAATGGATTGTATGTTTTAAGGCCTAATTAAGTTAAAATTGTTTTAAACACTAAATTATTTAAAACTGCAAACACACAAACTAAGAAACGTAAAATTTCTCCTAAAGAAAATGCTCATCTTTGGCATCTAAGATTGGGTCACATTAATCTCAATAGGATTGAGAGATTGGTAAAGAACGGACTTCTAAACGAGTTAGAAGAAAATTCTTTTCCAGTATGTGAATCATGCCTAGAAGGCAAAATGACTAAAAGACATTTTAGTGGAAAAGGTTATAAAGCCAAAGACCCTCTAGAGCTTATACATTCAGACCTTTGTGGTCCGATGAATGTTAAAGCCAGGGGAGGATATGAATATTTCATCTGATTTATAGATGATTATTCTAGATTTGGGCATATTTACCTAATGCACCACAAGTCTGAAACACTTGAAAAGTTAAAGGAATTCAAAACTGAGGTTGAAAATCAATTAGGTAAAACTGTTAAAATACTTCGATCGGATCGAGGTGGAGAGTATATGGATTTAAAATTCCAGAATTATATGATAGAACATGGAATTACATCCCAACTCTCAGCTCCCGGCACACCACAGCAAAACGGTGTATCGGAAAGGAGAAAGAGAACCTTGTTGGACATGGTTTGATCAATGATGAGTTATGCTCACCTCCCTAGTTCCTTTTTATGTTACGCAGTTGGAGACGCGAGATACATTTTGAATAATGTGCCATCCAAAAGTGTTTCAAACCCCTTTTGAACTCGGAAAGGACGTAAAGGTAGTTTATGTCACTTGAATATGAAATTGTCCGACACATGTGCTTGTGACAAATCCAAAGAAGTTGGATTCACGTTCAAAATTATGCCTATTCGTAGGATACCCAAAAGAAACAAGAGGTGGTTTATTCTATGATCCTAAGGAAGATAAGGTTTTTATGTCGACAAATGCCATTTTCTTGGAGGAGGACCACATAAGGGACCACAAACCAAAAAGTAAAGTAGTGTTGAGTGAGTTAGACGGAACAATAGTAAAGGTTGCTAATAAGAACACTAGTACGTCAGCAAGAGTTATTGATACTAGTTTGTCTAGTCAAGAAAGTCCATCTCAAGAGTTGAGTATGCCTCGATGTAGTGGGAGGGTTGTGATACAACCTGAGTGTTACATGGGTTTAGCTGAAACCCAAGTTGTTATACCAGATGACAACTGCGAGGATCCATTGACTTATAATCAAGCAATGGTTGACAAAGACAAAGACAAATGGGTCATAGCCATGGACCAAGAAATGGAGTCGATGTACTTTAATTCTGTTTGGGATCTTGTAGATAAGCCTGATGGGGTAAAACATATAGGTTGTAAGTGGATATACAAGGGAAAGCGTGGTGTAGATGGGAAGGTGCAAACCTTTAAAGCTAGACTAGTAGCAAAGGGTTATATCCAGGTTGAAGGGGTTGACTATGAGGAAACCTTTTCACCTGTTGCTATGGTAAAGTCTATTCGTATCCTTCTTACAATTGCTGCATATTATGACTATGATGTATGGCAAATGGATGTCAAGACAACCTTTTTGAATGACAATCTTGAGGAAACCATCTATATGGACCAACCCAAAGAGTTCATTGAACAAGGACAAGAGCAAAAGGTTTGCAGGCTTAAAAAGTCAATTTATGGATTGAAACAAGCCTCTAGGTCCTGGAATATAAGATTTGATAAGGCAATCAGATCTTATGGTTTTGACCAGAATGATGATGAACCTTGTGTCTACAAGAAAATATTCAATAGTTCTGTCGTTTTCCTAATTCTCTATGTGGATGATATCCTACTCATTGGGAATGATGTAGGTTATCTTACTGACATCAAGGAATGGCTAGCTATGCAGTTCCAAATGAAAGATTTGGGTGATGCGCAGTTTGTTCTTGGGATCCAGATTGTCCGGAACTGCAAGAATAAAACTCTAGCCTTGTCTCAAGCATCATACATAGACAAAGTGTTGTCAAGGTTTAAGATGCAAGATTCCAAAAAGGGCTTGTTGCCCTTTAGACATGGAATCCATTTGTTTAAGGAACAGTGTCCTAAGACACCTCAAGGAGTTGAGGATATGAGACGGATTCCTTACGCATCAGCTGTTGGGAGCCTGATGTATGCCATGTTGTGTACTAGGCCTGACATCTGTTTTGCAGTTAGGATGGTCAGTAGGTATCAATCCAATCCAGGATTTGAACACTGGACAACGGTTAAAATAATCCTTAAGTATCTTCGGAGAATAAGGAACTACATGCTGGTGTATGGGGCTAAGGATTTGATCCTTACAGGATACACACAGTCGACTTTCGATCGATAAAGATTCTCTGAAATCTACATCGTGGTCGTATTCACTCTTAACTGAGGAGCTGTAGTATAGCGAAGCGTCAAGCAAGGATGCCTCGCTGATTCCACCATGGAGGCAGAATATGTAGCAGCTTGTGAAGTAGCTAAGGTGGCCGTTTGGTTAAGGAAATTCATGCTAAATTTGGAAGTTGTTCCAAATATGACTTTGCCCATCACGCTGTATTGCGATAACAGTGGTGTAGTGACAAACTCGAGGGAACCCCGAAGTGAAGAGGGTAAAGCACATAGAGCGGGAGTATCATCTCATTCGGGAGATCGTGCATAGAGGAGACGTGATTGTCACTTTTGCACCGATATTCAATCCCTTCAATTGGTATTAGAGCCCAATCATGCTTTGAATTTTGGTAAAACTTTCACACAAATTAGAGGTGGGTAGCCTTTTTTCATGAAATGAATGTGATTTGTGAAGGGATTGAATCCTGCAGTGGAAACGATGCGAATCACATTATCCCGTTGTGTTACAAGAATTGTGCTAAAAAATAGAATATACATCACATGTACTCTAGGTTAAGCATAGATAGGGGAAGGAAAAACAGAAATTACCTTTGAAGAACTTCCTTCTTCTCGTAATCCTTCTCCTGCGATCTCCTCGATCTCAACGAACTCTTGACCCTAAACAAAGCCACGAGCCAGACACCTCCACTAGAGTAACAAGGTTGTTCTCGTTGGATGAGGGAGGTGAAGGGATTTGGAATTCCTGCAGCGGAAGACGTTGTGAAACGTTGTTGATTCATTGTGTAATTCGTATCTTAAAACCAAACCTATCTCATAGATTCCTAGGCTAAACATGCATAAAGAAGGAAAAATAGTAAGGATTACGTTACTTATTGAAGAACACTTCTTCAAAGATTTTCTCCTCCGGTCACGATCTCTCTCGAAACAAAGATCTGCACAAACTCGATCTTCGAACAGAATTGCAAGACACTTCCAAAATATCTTCTCGGTTGTTCTCGGGAGGTTGAGGGAGAGTATGTGGGACACCCTTTGGATTTTGGGTGAGGAGAGATTGAGAGAGAATTGAGAGAGAATCCTTTTGCTCTCTTTGGATGAAATTCCAAAAAATGGCAAATGGCACTCCAAAGGCTTCTTGCAAAGCCTTTATATACTATTGTGTGATGGAGTTAAACCTCCACCAAATCACAATATTACCACAACCATATAAGTATCTCATACCTTATTATACAAATCCCATTTGCATAATTGTGGATTTTTTAAAAATTGAATCACATTTAATTTAATTTCTCTCAATTCAATTTCTCTAAGTAGCACTAATTAATCAATTAGGCTATACTATAGTTTATTATGAATCTCATTCACATCAAACTATATATTATGTCATCTATATCTCATATAAATGACATAAATACCCAAATAATGAATTTGAACACTTTAAATTCACACCAAACTGTAAACCCTCAATTTGTCAAATTTGAACTAACCGAGAGACCTAATGGACCTACATATGACGAGCTCCAATGATCCGAGACTAACCTGTCAAACTCTTTGACCCGATTATTCAACATTCATTAGCTACGGTAAGACTCTACTAAAGCTCGTAGCTGCACTCCCATCACTGTAAAACAAGTTGTGTCCATTGATATAACCAATACCCGTGAGTCGACCCTTCACATGTTGTTTGCAGACACTGCTGGGTCAAATTACCGTTTTACCCCTGTGTCTACCTCTTGCTCCTTAAGTCCCACTACTCCTCTAATGAACAACTATGTTGCATGGTCTTACAATAAACAACAACCCTCTCGGGCCAGTGAGAGGGTGGGGCCCCGTTGTTCAAGCCCTGGAGACAACGCTTAAGGAAACAACCCCTCTAGTTTCCCTAATTCGGGAACGAGTGAATTTCATCTTGCGTAGTCAAGTTCCCTGCTCCCCACGTGGTCCTGTCCTTGAGAAGATAGGCATATAAGGCGAGCGACAGTGGCCACCCTCACCCGTACTAGTCAAAGGATAGAGCCCCGCAGACAGGAGTCCGTAACACGCTCAGAATTAAGGTCGAGTCACTAATGGTCATCTACGAATTTATTAGCTCTATACTGTTAACGGTGTTACATCAGTAAGTCTAATAATTCACGGTCCGATCTTGTACAATCTCATTGCACAAGATGCCCCCACTCGCATGTCAACCACAGGAACGAGCTGGATCACCTCGTTTGTATCTAATACAAAGCGGGCCGCATCCACAACATATCCAAGATTAGGTCTCCAATCCTATTCGTATACTATAGACCGTTCGGGTCATTAACTCGAACGTGATCCTCCTTATGTGTCCACTACACACCGTTCAAGTTCTTAGTTCTCTCATAATACAATGACCTTGGCGCTTAGTTTATTGGATAAAGTTTATGAGAAATGCGAGACACAAAGTTCAAATAAATAACTCTTATTTATTTACAACTTGGAATATTACAAACTACACGAGATGAGGACATACATCCCAATAGGAGGAATGTGAGTTCCTTTTGAGTAAAGGGAGCAAAGCGAATATGAGAGATGAGAGGAGAGTTTTTGAGTGCCGAAACTAAAAAATGGCTTTCAATGTTACAAAGTGCTTCACCAAGCACTTATTTATAGTGGGATAGGGTGGAGAGAATTTCTCCACCCATTTAGCCCACTAAATCACATATCATATAATATGCAAATCATATTTGCATAATTATATAATATAAGGTATTACATACCTTATTATGCAAATAATATTTGCACAATGTGGAATTAAATTGAATTAAATTCAATTTTGCACATCTCTCAAATTAATTTCTCCATTTATGCCATAATTCCATAAATAGACAATAGTATAGTTTAATATGAATCTCATTCACATCAAACTATATATTATATCAATTATATCACATATAATTGACATAAAGACCCTTTATATGAATTTGAACACTTCAAATTCATTCCAAACTTTGAGCAAACTTAGGGACTTAATGGACCTACAGATCATGAGCTCCAATGATTCAAGATTAACTGACCAAACTCTTTGATCCCGTTAATCAACATTGATTAACTACGAGTCACTCAACTATAGACTCGTAGCAGTTGGGATGTATGTCCTAATCTCGTATATGTTTGTAATATTCATTATTGAAATAAATAAGAGTTATTTTTTCAACACTTTGTGTGTCACATATTTACAAACTTTATCCAATAAACTAGCTCTAGGGTCATTGAATTTTGAGAGAACTAGAACTTGAACGGTGTGTAGTGGACACACAGGGAGGATCACGTTCGAGTTTATGACCCGAATGATCTACAATATATGGATAGGGTTAGAGACTTATTCCTGGATACGCTGTGGATGCACCCCTCTTTGTATTAGGTACAAACGAGGTGATCCAACTCGTTCATGTTGTTGACACGCGAGTGGGGGCATCATGTGCAATGAGATTGTACAAGACCGAACCGTGAATTATTAAACCTACTGATGTAACACCGTTAACAGTATAGGAGTAATAACTTCGTAGATGACCAATAGTGACTCGAACTTAATCCTGGGCGTGTTACGGACTCCTGTATGCGGGGGTCTGTCCTTTGACTAGTATGGGTGAGGATGGTCACAGTTACTCACCCAATATGGCTATCTCCTCAGGGACAGGACCATGTGGGGAGTTGGGAACTTAACTACGCGAGATGGAATTCACTCGTTCTCGACATAGGGAACTAGAGGGGTTGTTCCCTTAAGTGCTGTCTCCAGGGCTTGGAAAACGGGAACCCACCCTCTCACTGGCCCGAGAGGGGTGTTGTTTATGGTTTGACCATACAACGTTGTTGTTCATTAGAAAAGCAGTGGGACTTAAGGAGCAAGAGGTAGACACAGGGGTAAAACGGTAATTTAACCCAGCAGTGTCTACGAACAACATGTGAAGGGTCGACTCACGGGTATTGGTTATATTAATGGACACAACTTGTCTTACAGTGATGGGAGTGCATCTACGGGTTTGAGTAGAGTGTTACCGTAGCTAATGAATGTTGAATAACTGGGTCAAAGAGTTTGACAAGTTAGTCTCGGATCATTGGAGCTCGTCATTTGTAGGTTCATTAGGTCCCTCGGTTGGTTCAAACTGGATATATTGAGGGTTTACTATTTGGTGGGGATTTGAAGTATTCAAATTCATTAAAAGGGTATTTATGTCATTTATATGAGATATAGTTTAATATGGATTCTCACCAAAATTCACTCTCTCAAAAACTCCCTCAATCTCACTAAAGTTCTCTCTACCCCAAAACAAAGGAAGTCTCATTACTCTCCCTCTGTCCACCGAGAACAACCGAGAAGATCAATTGGAGGTGTTCAATCCGTTCGGTTCGAGAGATCATGATCGTAGAGATCGAGTGCACGAAGAGTTTCTGATCGGAGAAGGAAATCTCGAAGAAGTGCTTTTCAACAAGTAAGTAATCGTTGCTCAATGTTTTTCCTTCGTTTTAAGCATGTTTAGCCTTGTATTTATGTGATAAATTTAGTTTTAAGAAAACGTTTTTCGCAACGAACACCACGACGATTCAAAGTCGTTTTTCGCTGCAGGAGTTTCATTTCCTTCGATTGGTATCAGAGCCAATCTTGGTTTTTTCGTTGTGCAAACTATTTTTCTTAAAATTAGGTGGGTTTGCTTTAATTCATGAGATGAATTGTGGTATTGCATGTTGGATGTTTTAGTTTTGGCACATTTTAAATTTGAATTAATTTCGTTGATGAGATCAATATAAGGGACCGTTATTTTAGGCATTTTTAATGTAAATTGAGTCTGTAAGTCCGTGTCGTTCTTGGCAAGAGTTGTTGTGAAGAAATCGGAGCGAAATCAGATACAAAATGACGAATAATAACAAAGGAGTTTGTTGTTCTGTTGAAGGCGTTGAGACGCTGTTCTTCGACGTCTCAACGCTGTCATGCAGATCCAGGCGGTGCTGCAGGTCAGCATTGCAACGCTGGGTGTAGCGTTGCAACGCTGAAGCATAGAGCGCACTGAGTACAACGCTGGACGCTGCAGCGTTGCAACACTCCGAGCGTAATGGGCAGTTCACGCAAGATTTTCGCGCGGTAGTGGAAGTATAGGGTCGTGCAGAGATGTCCCTAGGGTGCCAAAATCGTAGGGTGCCAAAATCGTTTTATTTTTTATTTCTTTTATGAAATGTATTTTTTAATTAATTTTATTAATTAATATTAATATTAATGTTATATAAATGTTAATTAATTTAATTAATGTCCCTAGGGTGCCAAAATCGGTCCAATTTTGCTATTTAATTTATTTTATACATGAGATGTATGAAATTTATTATTTCTATGTGCATAATGTATGTCATATAGATTAAAGTCCCACCTTAGGTTAAACATTTCATGCATCATTTTTATATTATAAGAGTTTTAATATATAGTATGCATGATAGGATTATATTATAAGAGTTATAATATAATGCATGTTTTAATTTAATTAATATAAGTGTTATATTTCTTAGATTGAAAGCATGGACATGCATTTATTCATGTGATGAAAGTATGTTATATAGTTTATTATTCATTTGATGAATGATCAAGCACTATAACAAAGAAATGCATGTAACCTAAGTTAATTATTAGTTTTAAATTGTTTAGAACTTTAATAATTAGACTTAGGTTTTCTAGTTATAATAATATTAGAATTAGGAAATCAAGTATGACTTATGAATGGAAACTAATTAGTAACTCTGTCTAAGGAAGGTTTGTCTAAGGCTGGGGTATTTAAGCTGACGCTTTTTGGGAACTGACCTGGGAGTGAATTTGGTCCGGAGATTCATAGGTTATATTCTCGTGAGTGCCGTTAATTAAAAGTTAATTAATTTACTCACATAGGCCTAAGTTAATAATGTGATTATAGACTTAGGCTAATCCAATATAAGAGTTATATTGGTAGACTTAGGTAAATATTAGCCAATTTATCTAGGTCAATCCCGATTAACTTAAAGTGCTGAGTGGGATGAAATACAGTGTATAAGATATATTTAATTTTTCGATCACAAATCTCTGTTAAGTTCACACCGTGAGATCCATACTCGGCCTCGTGGCGCAAATGGGAGCGTCCCCCTTCGGATGGTATTTGTATGGGTCAATATCAACGTGAATGGAGAGAGTACTTATAGTGAGTGGGAGTGGGACATGTGAAAACGGGACCCATGGTCTCTTCTTTCGATTCACACCGTGAGAGGCTATTATCCGCCTGCTAGTTTGGCCTGGACCAGACAATCCCTTTGTAGGGCCTTGATCATGAGAGTCGGAACACCGTGAATTCCCGAAAGGGATACAATTTCCTTGTTGGTTTTCTTTCGTGGTTCACCATTCGGTGGCTATTGTTTGGACGGATACTTGGAAATTTAAAGATAAAGGGTGACACTCACGGGATTCATTAAGAGTTAATGGATTCAGGCCGAATAATTGTAACTGGATGCCTAATGAAATAAGAGTTATTCTGGTATTAGGGTATGGTCGAAAAAGTCTCGTCCCAGAGGATGAGTGTTTCTGTTCACACTTTGGTGGCGGTCATTCTAAACCTTTGGGGTATCATTGCTTTTTTTAATGACCTAGGGATCATAAGATAAAAATTTGCTAAAACCTGATTGGATTTTCAAAGTTTTTTGCATGACTAATACAAAAGTTTTCTTGTTTTAAGCAAAAATGTCTAGTTCAATAGTTGTACTCTTAGTTTCAGACAAATTCGTAGGAGATAATTACCAAACGTGGAAGAATAATATCAACACAATACTCGTAACTGATGACCTAAAGTTCGTGTTCAATGAGCAGTGTCCTTAGGTACCGGGCTCGACTGCATCGCGAAGTGTTCGTGATGCGTACGATTGGTTGATCAGGGCCAATGAAAAGGCCAAGGTCTACATCATTACCAGCCTATCTGAAGTTTTGGCAAAGAAGCATGAGGTGATGATCACCGCTAAGGAGATTAAGAAATGTTTGGACAACAGTCTTTTTAGGTCCGACACGATTCCCTCAAACACGTCTTCAATGATAGGATGAAGGAGGGCACGTCTGTCCGTAAACACGTTCTGGACATGATGACCCACTTTAATCTGGCAGAGATGAACGGGGCTTCGATCGACGAGTCGAGCCAGGTCAACTTTATCTTGGAGACTTTTCCAAAGAGTTTCCTTAAGTTTCGTAGCAATGCTGTTATGAACAAAATTAGTTACATTCTGACCACCCTTCTCAACGAACAATAGAACTTCCAGTCCTTGATGAGGATCGGGACACCAGAACCTGAGGCAAATGTTACCTTCAGGTCCTTTCACAGCGGTTCGACCTCTGGGACAAAATCTGTAGGTTCTTCAGGCCCGAAAGGGAAGAAGAAGAAATTTAAGAAGGGCATAGCTGACGGTGCTGCCGCCCAAAAGGACAAAAAGGTCAAGGAAGTTGCAGAGAAAGAAAGTGTTTCCACTACAATGGGAATGGTCACTGGAAGAGAAACTTTCCCAAGTTCCTTGCCGACAGGAGGAAAGAATGTAAATGTGATTTACTAGTAACTGAAACTTGTTTAGTGGAAAGTAATGCCTCTGCCTGGATACTGGATTCAGGCGCCGCTAGCAATGTTTGTTCTTCTTTTCAGGGAATTAGTTCCTGGTAGCAGCGGCGAGAGAGTGAGATAACACTACGGGTTAGATCCCGGGAGGTTGTCTCTGCTGCAACAATCGACACCCTGAAGCTGTTTTTTGGCAGGAATTACATTTTATTAGATAATTTGCATATAGTTTCAGGGCTTACTAGAAACCTAGTTTCTATTTCCTGCCTGTTAGAACATTGTATTTCCGTTTCATTTGCTCGTAATAAAGCATTTATTTCCCGAAATGGAAACTTGATTTGTTCTGCTTCACTTGACAATAATATTTACGTTTTGAAACCTAATTCGTCAAAAGTGTTTTGAATACTGAATTATTTAAAGCGACAGAAACACGAACTAAAAGAATAAAGGTTTCTCCTAAAAATAATTCTCATCTTTGGGATCTAAGGTTAGGGCATATTAATCTCAATAGGATTGAGAGTCTAGTGAAGAGTGGACTTTTAAGCGAGTTGGAAGAAAACTCTTTACCGGTATGTGAGTCATGCCTTGAATGCAAAATGACCAAACGTCCTTTTAGTGGAAAAGGATATAGAGCCAAATAGCCTCTGGAGCTTATGCATTCGAACCTTTGTGGTCCGATGAGTGTTAAAGCACGAGAAGGTTATGAATACTTTGTATCATTTATAAATGACTATTCAAGGTATGGGTATATTTACCTAATGCATAGGAAGTCTGAAACTCTTGAAAAGTTCAAGGAGTACAAGACTGAGGTTAAGAACCTGTTGGGTAAAACAATTAAAACACTTCGGTCGGATCATGGTGGAGAGTATTTGGGCACTGAATTCCAGGACTATATGATAGAACATGGAATTACGTCCCAACTCTCATCACCTAGGATGCCACAGTAGAATGGTATATTGGAGAGGAGAAACAGAACCCTATTGGACATGGTTCGATCGATGATGAGCTATGCTCGTATCCTTGATTCTTTTTGAGGTTACATAGTGGAGACTACGGTTTATATTTTGAACAACGTTCCGTCGAAGAGTGTTTGTGAAACACCTTTCAAACTCTGGAATGGACGTAAAGGCAGTTTACACCATTTCAAAATTTGGGGATGCTCGACCCATGTGTTTGTGTCAAACCCGAAAAAGTTAGAACCCCATTCAAAATTGTGTCTCTTTGTAGGTTTCCCAAAAGAGACTAGGGGTCGTCTATTTTATGATCCTAAGGAAAATAGGGTGCTTGTGTCAACAAACGCCACGTTCCCTTAGGAAGACCATATCAGAGATCATTTACCTAGGAGTAAAATTGTGTTAAACGAAATGGACAGTTCATCAACAAGAGTTGTTGATGGGGCTAGTACGTCAACAAGTATTGTTGATCCTAGATCGTCTAGTCAAGTCCGTTCTCAAGAGTTGAGAATGCCTCGACGTAGTGGGAGGGCTGTGAGACAGCCTGTGTTGGGATTTATACCCTAAACTTGTGTAATTTTGATCAAATAAATAAAGAGTTATTTGTTTTGATAAAAATTATATTCTTGGTTTATAAATCCAATAAACTAAGCTCCAAGGTTATAATATATCTTGAACATAAGTGTAGTGGACACTATTTGGATTGTGTTCAAGAATATAACCTAAATGGTCTATGGTATATGAATAAGGTTGGAAACCTCATTCTGGTAACACCATGGATGCGACGCACTTTGTAACTAGTACAAATGAGATAATCCAACTCATTCATGTGGTTGACATGCGAGTGGGGGCATACTGTATGAAGTAATCATACAAGATCAGACTGCAAATTATTAGTCTAACCAGTGTAACACCGTTAACATGATAAGACTGATAATTTATAGATGGTCATTAGTGACTCGACCTTAATCCTGAGTAAGTTAAGAACTCCTGCTTATAGGGGTTTGTCCTTAGACTAGTATGGGTGAGAGTGGCCTGTAGCCGACTCAATTATCCTACCTTCTCAGGGACAGAACCTCGTAGGTAGCTGGGGATTTAACTATACAAGATGGAATTCACTCATTCCTACACTGAGGAGTTAGATAAGTTGTTCCTTTAAGAACTGACTTCAGGTCTTGAACAACGGGGCCCCGCCCTCTATGAGGGTATGAGTCTATGGTAGGACCTTAGACTTGTTGTTCATTAGAGGATCAGTGGTGCTTAAAGTACAAAGAGGTAATCACAGGGGTAAAACGGTAATTTGACCCAACCGTGATTACGAACAACCTGTGGAGGGTCGACTCATGGGTAATAATTATATCAATGGACACAATATAATCTACAGTGAATAGAGTGCAGCTACAAGTCTATAGTGGAGTGACTTGTAGTTAATGAATATTGATTAACTTGATCAAAGAGTTTGATCACTTAACCTCACATCATTGGAGCTCATGAACTATAGGTCCATTAGGTCCCTCCGTTGGCTCAACATTGTTATATTGAGGGTATAAAGTTAGGAATGAAATTGAAGTGTTCAATTTCATATATGAGATGTCATAGCAGTTATATGTGATATAATTGATATAATATATAGTTATAATGTGAACTAGATTCACATATTAACTATATACTAAAGAGAGAATGAAAGTGGGATATGATGGTAATTTCCACCTTATTTCCCTATATATAGATAGTTGCATGAGATGCAACTTTGACCTAAGCCTTGGAATAACCCTAGTGTGTCATTTTGTTGTTGGAAAGGTTCCAAAACACAATCTTTCTCACAAACATCTCATCTCACCTAAAGGGAACCCACCTTCCTCCCTCACCTAGAAAACAACGAAGAAGATCCGTTGGTAGTGTCCGTGATCGCTTAGGTTCGTATTGCTGAGATCGTGATCGTGGGAGAAGGAGCACTGGAAGAAAAGTTCTTCAAAGGTATTATTCTTGCTGTCCATCTTGCTATTGTATGCTTAATCTTTTAGATGTGTTCTTGAATGTAATCCATGTACTAAAATTAAGAACGCGCGATTCACAATCGCTTCCGCTGCGGGATTCGATTCCCTTCAGCCTGAATGTTACATGGGTTTAGCTGAAACCCAAGTCGTCACCCATGATGATGACTGCGAGTATCCATTGACCTATGATTAGGCAATGGTAGACGTTGACAAATATGAATGGATTAAAGTTATTGACCAAGACATGGAGTCGATGTACTTCAATTCCGTCTGGGAGCTTGTGGATCAACTGGATGGGGTAAAACCTATAGGTTGCAAGTGGATCTACAAGCGTAAACGTGGCGTAGATGGGAAGGTGCAGACCTTCAAAACACGACTAATGGCAAAAAGTTTTACCCAGGTTCAAAGGGTTGACTATGAGGAAACAGTTTCTCCTGTTGCCATGGTAAAATTTATCAGGATCCTTCTTGCCATTGCCAAATATTTTGACTATGAGGTACGACAGAGTATGTCAAGACAACCTTTCTAAATGGTAAACTTGACGAAACCATCTACATGGATCAACCCAAAGGGTTCATTGCCCAAGACCAAGAGCAAAAGGTTTATCGGCTTCATAGGTCTATTTATGGACTGAAAAAAGCCTCGAGGTCTTGGAATAGAAGGTTTGATGAGGCGATCAAATCTTATGGCTTTCATCAGAATGTTGACGACCCTTGTATCTACAAGACAATCGTCAACAATACTGTCGCATTTCTGATATTATATGTGGATGATATCCTTCTCATTGGGAATGATGTAGGATTTCTTACTAACATTAAGAAAACGTTGGCTTCGCAATTCCAAATGAAAGATTTGGGAAAGACCCAATATGTTCTAGGTATCCAGATAGTCCAGAACCGGAAGAATAGAACGCTAGCCAAGAAGGGCTTGATGCCTTTCAGGCATGGGGGGTTCACCTGTCTAAGGATCAATGTCCTAAGACACCTCAAGAGGTTGAGGATATGAGACTTAAGGGAATGAGAATCCCACGCAGCGGAAGACGATTGAATCGTCGAGGTATCAAAATGCAACATGATTTTATTAAAATTGATCTAACACTAGATCTTGGCTAAACATACTTAAAAGAAGAAGAAAATTACAGCAAGATGAGTTCTAACTTACTTGTTTGTAGACTTTTTTCAAAAAATCTTCTTCAATTCACGAACTCTTCGTGCTCCTCGAACACAACGAACACACCCACAAAAGGAACTCGAACACAACCAAAAAGCCTTCTCGGTTCTCTTTTGGAGAAAGGAAGATGGTGGGATCTTTTGAGTTTTGGGAGGGAGGAGAAGTTGAGAGAATTGTTTGAGAGAGAATTCTCTTCTTTTGGTTGAATTTCCAAAAATGAGAAAGTGTGTCTTAATCCTTCTTACAAGAAGGGTTTATATAGTGGAATTGGTGGAGTTAAAATATCCACATAATTACCACTTTACCACAACCATAGGTTATGCAAATCTCATTTGCATAACCACATAATATAAGATATCTCATATCTCATATTGCAAATCTCATTTGCAATAATTGTGGATTAATTAAATTGAATCATATCCAATTTAATTTCTCTCAATCAATTTCTCCAATTAGCCCTAATTCAACAATTAGGCTAACGTATAGTTTATTATGAATCTCATTCACATTAAATTATATATTATATCATTCATATATCATATAAATGACATAAATGCCCTTAAAGTGAAATTGAACACTTCAATTTCATACCAAAACATTAACCCTTCTTTTAATCCAAGTGGAGCCAACCGAGGGACCTAATGGACCTACAGTGACGGGCTCCAATGATCCGAGATTAATCTGTCAAACTCTTTGACCCGGTTAACCAACATTCATTAGCTATGGTAACACTCCACTATAGCCCGTAGTTGCACTCCCGTTAGTGCAGAATATTACGTGTCCACTGATATAACCAATACCCATGAGTCGACCCTTCACAGGTTGTTCGTAGACACGGTTGGGTCAAATTACCGTTTTACCCCTGTGTCTACCTCTTGTTCCTTAAGTCCCCACTGCTCCTCTAATGAACAACATATTGTGATGATCCAACCATACACAACACCCTTCTCGGGCCAGAGAGAAGGTGGGCGCCCGTTGTCAAGCCACGGAGACAACACTTAAGGGAACAACCCTCTAGTTTCCCCTAAAGCGGGAGCAGTGAATTCCATCTCGCGTAGTTAAGTTCCCAGCTCCCTACTTGGTTCTGTCCCTGAGAAGATAGGCATATTGGGCGAGTAACTATGACCACCCTCACCCGTACTAGTCAAAGAACAGACCCTCGCAGACAGGAGTCCGTAACACGCTCAGGATTCAGTTCGAGTCACTAATGGTCATCTACGAAATTACTAGTCCTTACTGTCAACGGTGTTACATCAGTAGGTCTAATAAATCACGGTCCGGTCTTGTACAATCTCATTGCACAGGATGCCCCCACTCGTATGTCAACCACATGAACGAGTCAGATCACCTCGTTTGTACCTAATACAAAGCGGGTCGCATCCACAGTGTATCCAGGATTAGGTCTCCAACCCTATCCATATACTATAGATCGTTCGGGTCATTAACTTGAACTTGATCCTCCCTGTGTGTCCACTACACACCGTTCAAGTTCCAGTTCTCTCATAAGTTCAATGACCCTGGAGCTTAGTTTATTGGAAAAGTTTATAAATATTGCGAGACACAAAGTGATGAAATAAATAACTTTTATTGATTTCAAACAATATATTACAAACACGAGATTAGGACAAAAATCCCAACAAACTCCCACTTTGACTAAGCTAGTGGAGAAAATACATTTCAGAAATGTACATAAATTACAACGAAGTAATACAATAAACTAGGGCATTGAATACCCGTTTACACATCTCCTACTTGCCCTAGTCAGGAAGCTCTCGAAGACCTAGACTCTCTAGGTGACCCTCAAACACCTTAGCCATGAAGGGCTTTGTAAATGGATCAGCTACGTTGTGCTCCGACGCTATTTGTGTGACCGTCACGTCTCCGTGGTGCATAATCTCCCGTATCAGATGATACTTGCGCTCAATGTGTTTGCCTCTTTTATGGCTTCGAGGATCACAAGAGTTGGCTACTGCACCAATGTTATCACAGAAAAGTGTAATGGGCAAGTTCATGTTAGGAACAACTTCCAAATCTGTCATGAACTTCCTAAGGCAAACACCTTCCTTTAAAGCTTCACAAGCAGCAACATACTCCGCTTCCATAGTGGAATCAGCGATGCATCCCTGCTTGATGCTTCGCCATACTACAGCTCCTCCATCCAGAATGAAGGCTGACCCCGAGGTGGATTTCCTAGAATCCTTATGGGTCTGAAAATCAGAATCTGTGTATCCCGTAAGGATCAAATCCCCACTACCATACACTAAGCTGGAGTTCCTCGTTCTCCTAAGATACTTGAGGATTGCCTTTACCGCTGTCCAGTGATCTAATCCTGGATTGCCTTTACAGATGTCGGGCCTAATACACGACATGACATACATGAGGCTCCCTACAGCTCAAGCATATGGAATCCGTCTCATATCCTCAACATCTTGAGGAGTCTTAGGACACTGATCCTTAGACAAGTGAACCCCATGCACGAAGGCGACAAGCCCTTCTTTGAGTTCGCATCTTGATCTTATATCTAGACAACACCTTGTCAATATAAGGCGCTTTGAGACAAGGCTAGCGTTCTATTCTTCCCGGTTTGGACTATCTCGGATACCTAGAACATACTGAGCTTCTCCCAAATATTTCATTTGGAATTGCGAAGCTAGCCACTTCTTAACGTCAGTAAGAAATTCTACCTCATTCCCAATGAGAAGAATATCGTCCACGTACAACACCAAAAATGCACGGCGATTTTGTCAACGATTTTCTTGTAGACACAAGGTTCGTCGACATTTTGATCAAAACCATAAGATTTGATCGCCTCATCAAACCTTATATTCCAAGACCTCGAAGCCTGTTTCATCCATAAATTGACCTATGAAGCCGACAAACGTTTTGCTCTTGGCCTTGGGCAATGAACCCTTTGGGCTGGTCCATGTAGATGGTTTCATCAAGTTTGCCATTCAGAAAGGCTGTCTTGGCGTCCATCCGCCATACCTCGTAGTCATAATACGCGGCAATGGCCGAGAAGGATCTCGATCGACTTTACCATGGCAGCGGTGAAAAGGTCTCCTCATAGTCAACCCTTCAACCCGGGTAAAACCCTTTGCCACAAGTCGGGCTTTGAAGGTGCGCACCTTCCCATCTACGCCACGTTTACGCTTGTAGATCCATTTGCAACCAATAGGTTTTACCCCATCCAGGTTGATCCACAAGCTCCCATCTGCAATTGAAGTACATAGACTCCATTTCCGATCCATAGCTTTAATCCACTCGTCTTTGTCAACATCAACCATTGCCTGATCATAGGTCAATGGATCCTCACAGTTCATCATCGGGAGCGACAAATGAGGTTTCACTAAACCCATGTAGCGATCGGGTCGTCTCACAACCCTCCCACTACGTCGAGGCATTCCCAACTCTTGGGAGCGGATTTGACTAGACGTGCTAGGATCAACAACACTTGTTGACGTACCAACCCCATCAAAGCAACTCTTGCGATGTAATCATCCATTTCATTTAATACAATTTTACTCCTTGGTAAATGATCCCTGACGTGGTCTTCCTCTAGGAAAGTGGCGTTTGTCGACACAAGCACCCTATTTTTCCTAGGATCGTGAAACAGACCGCCCCTAGTCTCTTTAGGGTAACCTACGAATAGGCACAATTTGACGGGGTTCCAACTTTTTGGGTTTGACACCAACACATGGGTCGGGCATCCCCAAATCCACGAAGTGATGTAAAGCGCCTTTACGTCCACTCCGAGCTCGAAAGGTGTTTCACAAACACTCTTGAGGGAACGTTGTTCAAATATAAACCGCGATCTCTCTGCGCACCCCAAAAAGAATCGGGAGACGAGCATAGCTCATCATCGATCGAACCATGTCCAACAAGGTTCTGTTTCTCCTCTCCGATACACCATTTCATTGTGGCATACGGTAGCGAGAGAGTTGGGACGTGATTAGTGTTCTATCATATAGTCCGGAATTCGGTGTCCATTTACTCTCCACCTCGATCCGATTGAAGTGTTTTAAGCGATTTACCTAAGAGGTTCTCAACCTCGATCTTGTACTCCTTGAACTTTTCAAGAGTTTTGGACTTCTTATGCATTAGGTAAATATACCCATATCTCGGAGTAGTAAATGCTCATGAAAGACACAAAGTACTCATAACCGCCCCGAGCTTTAACATTCATCGGACCACAAAGGTCAGAATGTACTAACTCAAGAGGCTCTTTGGATCTATATCCTTTTCCACTAAAAGGACGTTTGGTCATTTTTCCCTCGAGGCATGACTGACACGCTGGCAAAGAGTTTTCTTCCAACTGCTTTAGAAGTCCACTCTTCACTAGTTTCTTAATCCTATTGAGATTAATGTGGCCTAACCGAAGATGCCAAAAATGGGCATTTTCTTTTGGAAAAACTTTTGCTTTCTTAGTTCGTGTTTCTTCAGTTTTAAACAATTAAGTATTCAAAACACTTTTGATCGAATTGGGTTTCAAAACATACAGATTATTTTCAAGTGAAGCTGAACAAATAATATTCCCTTTGAAAGAAATAAACGCTTTATTCAATTCAAAAGATACGGAAATACATTGTTCTATTAAGCAGGAAATTGAAACAAGGTTTCTAGTAAACCCTGGAACTATGTACAGATTGTCCAACAATAAGTACTTCCCGCCAAAGTTTAGCTTCACTGCGTGCCGATCATTTGCTGTGAGAGACAAACTCCCGGATCCAACCCGTAGAGTCACCTCACCCTCTCGCGCGTTGCCAGAATCAATCCCGAAAGAAGAAGAACAAGCGTGGTTAGTGGCGCTGAATCCAATATCAGCAGAGTCACTACTCTCCACTAAACATGTTTGATCCACAAGTAAATCACATTTACCTTGATTCTTCCTCTCGGCCGAGAAATTTGGGATGATTTCTCTTCCGGACCGCCGCCGCCATTGCGGTGGAAACACTTTCCTTTCTCTGCAACCTCCTTGACCTTCTTGCCCTTGTGGGCGGAAGCACGGTCAGTTTTACCCCTCTTCATCCTCTTCTTCCCTTTCGGGCGTGAAGGAGCAACAGGTTTCGCCTAGAGGTCGAACCCCTGTGATAAGACCTGTAGGCAACATTTGCCTCAGATTCCTTGACCCTGTTCAAGGATTGAAAATTCTGTAGCTCATTGAGGAGGGTGGTCAGAGTGTAGTTAATTTTGTTCATAACAACATTGCTACAAAACTGAAGGAAACTCTTCGGAAGAGTCTCCAAAATAAAACTGACCTGGCTCGACTCGTCGATCGAAGCCCCGTTCATCTCGGTCAGATGGAAGTGGGTCATCATATCCAGAACATGTTCACGGACAGACGACCCCTCTTTCATCCGTGCGTTGAAAACGTATTTGAGCGAGTCATGCCGGGACTGAAAAGGATTTCTTTGTCCAAACATTTCCTGCAAGGACTCCATGATCTCCTTAGCGGAAACCATCAACTCATGCTTCTTTGCCAAGACATCAGACATGCTGACAATTATGTAGACCTTGGCCTTTTCATTGGCCCTGATCCAGCGATCGTACGTGTCACAAACACTTCGCGATGCGGTCGAGCCCGACATCTAAGGACACTCCTCAGATAGCACGAACATTATGTCGTCTTGTACCAAAATTGTATTAATGTTGTTTTTCCAACTTTGGTAATTATCTCCCACTACTTTATCTGAAGCGAGTAAAGCTATTATTGCGCTAGACATTTTTAGCTGAAAAATAAGAAAAACCTTTGTATTAGTCTCGCAAAAACTTTTGAAATCCAATCAAGTTTTAGCAAAATTGTTTCATGATCCCTAGGTCATTCAAAATTTTGCAATGATACCCTAAAGGTTTAGAATGACCGCCACCGAAGGGTGAACAGAACACTCCTCCTCTAGGACGAGACTTTCTCGCACAGACCCTAATCCCAGAATAACTCTTATTCCATTAGGCGTCCAATTACCATTGTTCGGTCGAATTCATTAACACTTACCGAATTCTGTGAGTGTCACCCTCAATCTTTAAGTTTCCAAGCATCCGTCCAAACAGTAGCCACCTATGGGTGAACCAAGAAGGAAAACCAACCAGGAAACTGTATCTCTTTCGAGAATTCACGGTGTTCCGACTCCCATGATCAAGCCCTCCGAAAGGATTGTCTGGTCCAGGCCAAACTAGCATGCAGATCATAGGTGTCTCACGGTGTGAATCGAAAGAAGAGACCGTGGGTCTCGTTTCCACAAGTCCCGCTCCCACTCACTATAAGTACTCTCTCCATCCACGATGATATTGATCTATACAAATGCCATCAGAGGGGACGCTCCCATTTTGCGCCACGAGGCCGAGTATAGATCTCACGGTCATGGACTTAAAAGGAGATTTGTGGTTGGAAATTCAAATGTATCTCATACACGTTATTTCCTCCCACTCAAAGACTTTAATTTTATTAGGGATTGACCTAGATAAACCCGGCTAAAATTTACCTAAGTCTACCAATATAACTCTTATATGGTATTAACCTAAGTTTATAATCA
Organism: Trichosanthes cucumerina; assembly: GCA_036507285.1. Lineage (NCBI taxonomy): Eukaryota > Viridiplantae > Streptophyta > Magnoliopsida > Cucurbitales > Cucurbitaceae > Trichosanthes > Trichosanthes cucumerina. The sequence continues at coordinate 28,502,163 of CM071842.1, read as the reverse complement.
CATTATTAACTTAGGTCTATGTGAGTAAATCAATTAACACTTAATTAACGGCACTCACGAAAATATAACCTAAGAATCTCCAGATCGAATTCACTCCCAGGTCGGTTTCCAGGTAGCGGTGTTCCGCAAGCGTCAACTTAAATACCCCAGCCATAGACAAAACCTTCCTTAGACAGAGTTACTTATCAGTCTCCATTCAAAGGTTATATTTTATTTCCTAAATTTCTAATCTCATTAGAAAATTAGAAAACCTAAGTCTAATTAATCAAGTTCTAAACACTTTAAAACTAATAATTAACTTAGGTTGCATGCATTTCTATGTTATAGTGCTTGATCATCCATCACATGAATAATACTATATACTATAACATAATATAATTCATCACATGAATTAAATGCATGAGCATGCTTTTAATTTAAAAATATAACACTTATATTAAATAAATTAAAACATGCAAACATTATATTATAACTCTTATAATATAATCCTATCATCCATACTATATATTATAAATCTTATAATATAAAAATGATGCATGAAATGTTTAATCAAGGTGGGATTTTAAATCTATATGACATACAAAATGCACATAGAAATAATTAAATCATACATATCATGCATAAAATAATTAAACAGCAAAAATGGACCGATATTTGGCACCTAGGGGCAATTATTTAATTAAATAACATTAATATAACATTTATATTAATATTATTTAATAAAATAATTAAATAGAATAAATTATTACATTTTATAAATAATAAAATAAATAAAACTGGAAATAACTGCCCACGTAGAGGCTTGAACCCACGTTCTGCTGCAGGGCCTCCGTCCACAAGGATAGCGTTGAGACGCCGTTGGGCAACGTCTCAACGCCAACGACAGAACAACAAACACCTTTGCTATTCTTCATCGATTTTTGCCTATTTTCGCTCCGATTTCTTTACAGCAACACTTGCCACGAACGACACGGACTTACAGACTCGATTTATTTTCTAAAATGCCCAAAAAACACGGGCCCTTTACATTTGATCTCATCAAACAGAAAATAAATCTAAAAGTGCCAAAAACTGAAACATCCATTATGCAAACCAACAATTTATCACATAAATCATGGCAAAAACTCACCAAATTTTAATAAAACATTGCATAAATTGAAGAACCATCAACCTGTCTCTGATACCAATTAAAGGGAATGAAAATCCCACGCAGCGGAAGACGATTGAATCGTCGAGGTATCAAAATGCAACATGATTTTATTAAAATTGATCTAACACTAGATCTAGGCTAAACATACTTAAAAGAAGAAGAAAATTACAGCAAGATGAGTTCTAACTTACTTGTTGTAGACTTTCTTCAAAAAATCTTCTTCAATTCACGAACTCTTCGTGCTCCTCGAACGCAACAAACACTCCGACAAAAGGAACTCGAACACAACCAGAAAGCCTTCTCGGTTGTTCTCTTTTGGAGAAAGGAAGATGGTGGGATCTTTGGAGTTTTGGGAGGGAGGAGAAGTTGAGAGAATTGTTTTGGTTGAATTTCCAAAAATGAGAAAGTGTGTCTTAATCCTTCTTGCAAGAAGGGTTTATATAGTGGAATTGGTGGAGTTAAAATGTCCACATAATTACCACTTTACCACAACCATAGGTTATGCAAATCTCATTTGCATAACCACATAATATAAGATATCTCATATCTCATATTGCAAATCTCATTTGCAATAATTGTGGATTAATTAAATTGAATCATATCCAATTTAATTTCTCTCAATCAATTTCTCCAATTAGCCCTAATTCAACAATTAGGCTAACCTATAGTTTATTATGAATCTCATTCACATTAAATTATATATTATATCATTCATATCTCATATAAATGACATAAATGCCCTCAAAGTGAAATTGAATACTTCAATTTCATACCAAAACATTAACCCTTCTTTTAATAAAGGTGGAGCCAACCGAGGGACCTAATGGACCTATAGTGACAGGCTCCAATGATCCGAGATTAACTTGTCAAACTCTTTGACCCGGTTAACCAACATGCATTAGCTACGGTAACACTCCACTATAGCCCGTGTTTGCACTCCCCGTCGTATGAGAATATTACGTGTCCACCGATATAACCAATACTCATGAGTCGACCCTTCACAGTTGTTCAGAGACACGGTGGGTCAAATTACCATTTTACCCCGTGTCTACCTCTTGTTCCTTAAGTCCCCACTTGCTCCTCTAATGAACAACATATTGTGATGGTCCAACCATACACAACACCCTTCTCGGGCGGTGAGAAGGTGGGCGCCGTTGTTCAAGCCACGGAGATGAAGACTTAAGGGAACAACCCTCTAGTTTCCTAAAGGCGGGAACGCAGTGAATTCCATCTCGCGTAGTTAAGTTCCCGGCTCCCTACTTGGTTACGTCACACGAGAAGATAGGCATATTGGGCGAGTAACTGTGACCACCCTCACCCGTACTAGTCAAAGAACAGACCCTCGCAGACAGGAGTCCGTAACACGCTCAGGATTCAGGTCGAGTCACTAATGGTCATCTACGAAATTACTAGTCCTTACTGTCAACGGTGTTACATCAGTAGGTCTAATAAATCACGGTCCGATCTTGTACAATCTCATTGCACAGGATGCCCCCACTCGCATGTCAACCACATGAACGAGTCAATTCACCTCGTTTGTACCTTATACAAAGCGTGCCGCATCCACAGTGTATCCAGGATTAGGTCTCCAACCCTATCCATATATTGTACACCGTTCGGGTCATTAACTTGAACGTGATCCTCCCTGTGTGTCCACTACACACCGTTCAAGTTCCAGTTCTCTCATAAATTCAATGACCCTGGAGCTTAGTTTATTGGAAAAGTTTATAAATATTGCGAGACACAAAGTGATGAAATAAATAACTCTTATTGATTTCAAACAATATATTACAAACACGAGATTAGGACAAAAATCCCAACAGAGACGAATCCCCTATTCTTCAATTGTAGGGAGGCTCATCTATGTCATGCTGTGTACTAGGCCCGACATCTGTTATGCAGTTGGGATTGTCAGTAGGTATCAATCCAATCCAGGATTAGATCAAGCCGTAAAAGCAATCCTTAAGTATCTTAGGAGAACGAGGAAATACAACCTTGTGTATGGGAGTGGAGATTTGATACTTACGGGATACACAAACTCTGACTTTCAGACGGATAAGGATTCTAAAAAATCCACTTCGGGGTCAACCTTCATTCTGAATGGAGGAACTGTAGTGTGACGAAGCATCAAGTAGGGATGTATCGCTGATTCCATGATGGAAGCCGAGTATGTTGCGACTTGTGAAGCTGCAAAGGAAGCTGTTTGACTTAGAAATTTCATGATGGATTTGGAAGTTGTTCCAAATATGAACTTGTCGATTACCCTGTTTTGTAACAACAGTGGGGCAGTAGCCAACTCGAGAGAACCTCAGAGACATAGAGGGGCAAGCACATTGAGTAGAAGTATCACCTGATACGGGAGATTGTGCGGAGATGTGACAGTCACACATATAGCGTCAGAGCACAACGTTGTTGATGCATTTACAAAGGCCCTCACGGCTAAGGTGTTTGAGGGTCACCTAGAGAGTCTAGGTCTTCGAGTGCTTCTTGACTAGGGCAAGTGGGAGTATTGTAAAGGGTATTCAATGCCCTATTTTATTGTATTTTAACTGTACATTTGAGAAATGTATTTTGTACTCCACTAGCTTAGTCAAAGTGGGAGTTTGTTGGGATGTATGTCCTAATCTTGTATATGTTTGTAATATTCATTATTGAAATAAATAAGAGTTAGTTTTTCATCACTTTGTGTCTCGCATATTTACAAACTTTAACCAATAAACTAAGCTCTAGGGTCATTGAATTATGAGAGAACTAGACATTGAACGGTGTCTAGTGGACACACAGAGAGGATCACGTTCGAGTTTATGACCCGAACGGTCTACACTATACGGATAGGATTGGAGACCTAATCCTAGATACGTTGTGGATGCGACCCGCTTTGTATTAGATACAAACGAGGTGATCCAACTCGTTAATGTGGTTGACATGCGAGTTGGGGCATCTTGTGCAATGAGATTGTACAAGACCGGACCGTGAATTATTAGACCTACTGATGTAACACCATTAACAGTATAGGACTAATAACTTCGTAGATGACCAATAGTGACTCGACCTTAATCCTGAGCTTGTTACGAACTCCAGTCTGCGGGGGTCTGTTCTTTGACTAGTATGGGTGAGGGGGGTCACAGTTACTCCCCTAATATGCCTATCTTCTCAGGGACAGGACCACGTGGGGAGCTGGGAACTTGACTACGCGATATGAAATTCACTCGTTCTCGACTTAGTGAAACTAGAGAGGTTGTTCCCTTAAGTGTTGTCTCCACGGCTTGGACAGCAGGCGCCCACCCTCTCACTGGCCCGAGAGGGGTGTTGTTATACCATACAACATTTTTCTTCGTTAGAGGAATAGTGGGACTTAAGGAGCGAGAGGTAGACATAGAGGTAAAACGATAATTTTACCCAACAGTGTCTATGAACAACCTGTGAGGGGTTAACTCACGGGCATTGGTTATATCAATGGACACAACTTGTCCTACAGTGATAGGAGTGCAGCTACGAGCTTTAGTGGAGTGTTACCGTAGCTAATGAATGTGAATAACCGGGTCAAAGAGTTTGACAGGTTAGTCTCGGATCTTTGGAGCTCGTCATCTGTAGGTCTATTAGGTCACTCGGTTGGCTCAAACTAGATATATTGAGGGTTTACAGTTTGGTGTGGATTTGAAGTGTTCAAATTCATTAAAAGGGTATTTATGTCATTTATATGGATATGATTGACGTATTATATAGTTTAATGTGAATGAGATTCATAATAAACTATAGGTTAGCCTAATTAATTAATTAGTGCTAATTTAGAGAAATTGAATTGAGAGAAATTAAATTGAATGTGATTCTATTTAAAATCCACAATTATACAAAAGTGATTTGTATAATAAGATATAAGATATCTTATTATGTGTGTTATCTAACTATGATTTGCATAACCTAATGTTGTGGTAAAATGGTAAATAGGTGGAGATTTCAACTCCACCTATCACCATTATATAAGGCCTTTGTGAGAAGGCTTTGTAAGAGTAATTACTCATTTTTTGGATTCTCACCAAAATTCACTCTCTCAAAAACTCTTCAATCTCTCTAAAGTTCTCTCTACCCTAAACCAAAGGGAGTCCCACTACTCTCTCTCTGCCGATCGAGAACAACCGAGAAGATCAATTGGAGGTGTCCAATCCGTTCGGTTCGGGAGATCGTGATTGTAGAGATCGAGTGCACGAAGAGTTCTTGATCGGAGAAGGAAATCTCGAAGAAGTGTTCTTCAACAAGTAAGTAATCGTTGCTCACTGTTTTTCCTTCGTTTTAAACATGTTTAGCCGAGGATTTATGTGATAAATTCAGTTTTAAGAAAACGTTTTTTGCAACGAACACCACGACGATTCAAAGTCATTTTCTGTTGCGGGAGTTTCATTCCCTTCAATTGGTATCAGAGTCAATCGTTGGTTTTTTCGTTGTGCAAACTGTTTTTCTTAAAATGAGGTGTGTTTGGTTCAATTCATGAGATGAATTATGGTATTGCATGTTGGATGTTTTGGTGTTGACGAGCCTTGTGTGTACAAGAAAATCGTCAACAACACTGTCACATTTCTGATATTATATGTAGATGATATCCTGCTCATTGGGAATGAGGTAGGATTTCTTACTGACATTAAGAAATGGTTGGCTTCACAATTCCAAATGAAAGATTTAGGAGAGGCGTAGTATGTTCTAGGTATTCAGATAGTCTTAAATCGGAAGAACAGAATGCTAGCCATGTCTCAGGCGTCTTATATTGACAAGATGTTGTCTAGATATAAGATGTAGAACTTCAAGAAGGGCTTGCTGCCTTTCAGGCAGTTCACCTGTCTAAGGATCAATGTCCTAAGACACCTCAAGAGGTTGAGGATATGAGACGAATCCCCTATGCTTCAACTGTAGGGAGTCTCATGTATATCATGTTGTGTACTAGGCCCAACATCTGTTATGCAGTTGAGATTGTCAGTAGGTATCAATCCAATCCAGGATTAGATCACTGGACAGTCGTAAAGGCAATCCTCAAGTATCTTAGTTGAACGAGGAACTACATCCTTTTGTATGGGAGTGGGGATTTGATCTTTATGGGATACACAAACTCTGACTTTCAGACCGATAAAAATTCTAGAAAATCTACTTTTGGATCAACCTTCATTCTGAATGGAGAAGCTGTAGTGTGGCAAAGCATCAAGCAGGGATGCATCGTTGATACCACGATGGAAGTCGAGTATGTTGCAGCTTGTGAAGCTGCAAAGGACGCTGTTTGGCTTAGGAAGTTCATGATGCATTTTGAAGTTGCTCCAAATATGAACTTGTCGATTACCCTTTTTTGTGACAACAGTGGTGCAGTAGCCAACTCGAGAGAACCTCAGAGTTATAAGAGGGGCAAGCACATTGAGCGGAAATATCACCTGATATGGGAGGTTGTGCACCGCAGAGACGTGACAGTGACGCAGATAGTGTTGGAGCACAACGTTGCTGATCCATTTACAAATGCCCTCACGACTAAGGTGTTTGAGGATCACCTAGAGAGTCTAGGTCTTCGAGTGCTTCTTGACTAGGGTAAGTGGGAGTATTGTAAAGGGTATTCAATGCCCTAGTTTATTGTATTTTTACTGTACATTTTAGAAATGTATTTTGTACTCCACTAGCTTAGTCCAAGTGGGAGTTTGTTGGGATGTATGTCCTAATCTCGTATATGTTTGTAATATTCATTATTGAAATAAATAAGAGTTATTTTTTTTCATCACTTTGTGTCTCGCATATTCACAAAGTTTATCCAATAAACTAAGCTCCAGGGTCATTGAATTATGAGAGAACAAGAACTTTAACGATGTGTAGTGGACATACAGAGAGGATCACGTTCGAGTTTATGACCCAAACAGTCTACCGTATACGGATAGGGTTGGAGACCTAATCCTGGATACGCTGTGGATGCTCCCGCTTTGTATTAGATACAAACGAGGTGATCCAACTCGTTCATGTGGTTCACATGCGAGTGGGGGCATCCTGTGCAATGAGATTTTAAAAGACCGAACTTTGAATTATTAGACCTACTGATGTAACACCGTTAATAGTATAGGACTAATAACTTCGTAGGTGACCAATAGTCACTCACCTTAATCATGAGCGTGTTACGAACTCCTGTCTGCGGGGGTCTGTCCTTTGACTAGTACGGGTGAGGGTGGCCACAATTACTCGCCCAATATGCCTATCTCCTCAGGGACAGGACCATGTGGGGAGCTGGGAACTTGACTACGCGAGATGGAATTCACTCGTTCCCGACTTAGGGAAACTAGAGGGGTTGTTTCCTTAAGTGCTGTCTCTAGGGCTTGGACAACAGGCGCCCACCCTCTCACTGGCCCGAGAGGGGTGTTGTTTATGGTTGGACCATACAACGTTGTTGTTCATTAGAGGAGCAGTGGGACTCAAGGAGCAAGAGGTTGACACCGGGGTAAAACGATAATTTGACCCAGCAGTGTCTACGAACAACCTGTGAACGGTCGACTCACGAGCATTGGTTATATCAATGGACTCAACTTGTCCTACAGTTATGGGAGTGCAACTACGGGCTTTAGTGGAGTGTTACAGTAGCTAATGAATGTTGAATAACCGGGTCTAAGAGTTTGACAGGTTAGTCTCGAATCATTGGAGCTCGTCATCTGTAGGTCCATTAGGTCTTTCGGTTGGCTCAATCTTGATATATTGGGGTTTTATAATTTGGTGTGCTTTTGAAGTGTTCAAATTCATTAAAAGGGTATTTATGTCATTTGTATGAGATATGATTGACATATTATGTAGTTTAATGTTAATGAGATTCATAATAAACTATAGGTTAACTTAATTGATTAATTAGTTAATGTGAATGATATTCATATTAAACTATAGGTTAACTTAATTGATTAATTAGTGCTAATTTAGAGAAATTGGATTGAGAGAAATTAAATTGAATGCGATTCTATTTAAAATCCACAATTATACAAATGTGATTTGTATAATAAGATATAAGATATCTTATTATGTGTGTTATGCAAATATGATTTGGATAACCTAATGTTGTGGTAAAATGGTAAATAGGTGGAGATTTCAACTCCACCTATCACCATTATATAAGCATTTGTGAGAAGGCTTTGTAAGAATAATTACTCATTTTTTGGGTTCTCACAAAAATTCACTCTCTAAAAAACTCTCTCAATCTCTCTAAAGTTCTCTCTACCCCAAACCAAAGGTAGTCTCACTACTCTCCCTCTACCGATCGAGAACAACCGAGAAGATTAATTGGAGGTGTCAAATCCATTCGGTTCAAGGGATCGTGATCGTAGAGATCGAGTGCACGACGAGTTTATGATTGAAGAAGGAAATCTCGAAGAAGTGTTCTTCAACAAGTAAGTAATTGTTGCTCACTGTTTTTCCTTCGTTTTAAGCATGTTTAGCCTAGGATTTATGTGATGAATTTAGTTTTAAGAAAACATTTTTCGCAACGAACACCACGTGATTCAAAGTCATTTTCCGCTGCGGGAGTTTCATTCCTTTCAGTAGCTGCACTCTCCTCACTATAGGACAAGTTGTGTCCATTGATATAACCAATACCCATGAGTCAACCCTTCACAGGTCGTTCGTAGTCACAACTGGGTCAAATCATCGTTTTACCCCGATGAGTGATAACTCGCCTTAGGAGAGTTATTTTACAAGAAGTTTAGTGCTTAATCTACTTGAATTGCATATAATTTGTTGAACCACATGTTATTTTATCCCTAAATTGTTTGTGTTAGCTTTAAGATCTTGAATTTAAGCATTAGGTTAAGAAAGAATTAATTTTGATATTTTTATGCTTTAATTTAAGAAATTTGAAAAAATAAGCTAACAGGTAATTAAAGACCGGAAGACAAAATTTTAACTCCAGAAAAATCATCTCATATTTAGTTGATCCATAATTTAATTGATGAATTTATTAGGATTTTTCTGTGTGCAGGAGATGTTTGAAAATTACGTCCTAAGGGCATTTAAGACATTTTAACCAAAGAGTAAGATGATCTTTCTACCCCTAAGGGCATTTTCATAATTTGTGGAGTTAGGGCAACACCATCTTATATAAGGAGGCTAGGGTTCACAAGTTCCAGGTGGAGAATGAGTTGCTGCAAAAGGGGAAGAGACTAAGAGAGAGAAGGGGCGATTGCTATAGCAATGGTGTGTGTTGGAGAGAAAAATCATGAAGGTGTCATTGCTGTAGCAATCGTGCGAATGAGTAAAAAATCGAAGCTTCAAGGTGTCATTGTTGTATAAAAAACTGTGCAATTCGTTTTTTCACAGACGACGCTCACAAAGTTGTTGTTTCCCAGAGTTTCCACTGTTGAATTTTGATACAATTTCGTCCGCGTGTTGAGGACTCAGAGGACTTTATTTTGAATGGTTGGATCGTCGTTCTGAGCTTCGGTTCGTTAGATATTTCTGTCACGTTGGGAGATCAGTGCAGTTCTGTTTTTCACAGGCGGTGCTTACAAAGTTTTCGTTTGTCGGAGTTTCAACCGTTGGATTTACCTAAAATTTTGTCAACTTGTTTGTGACTCATAGGGCTTCGTTTTGAATAGTTAGATCTCCATTATGTCCTTCGGTTTTTCAGATATTGCTGTCGCACAGAACTTGCAAAAACTTAAATCTGCTGCTATTGTCTGCTATCTTCGGTGGTATCTCTTGGTGTTTTGCTGAAGCAAAGCACGTGCCATTACCTCTCCTAATCTCTAATTGTTAATTTTGTTTTTCTGCCATTGGACACATATTTAAGACTATTTTTGCTTGTTGTTTTAAACCGAATTCATGACTATTTTTAAGCTGGAAATGTGACTGATTTACACTAAATTTGTGAACATCGTTGGGCTATTTTCATGAACTATTTAGCATGCTTAAATTAGAGATGTGTGACTCGATTCCCATCATGGCTAAATTATCTTAGGCAAGGGTTAGGTTGTTTTCACTGTAATTTTGGATTGAATTATGGTTGATGCCATTGTTGGATTTATGAAATTTTATTATTTTTAACGGTGTATGAGAATTAAAATTGGCCACTTTAATTTCTATAGAATTCATGAACTTGGAAAAGTTAATGGATTAGAAAACTAAAATTTTATTCTAGAATTCTTGAGTTGATTAGGACTAATTAACCCACCTAGAACCTTAAATAGTGCGCATAATTTAGATCTCAATTGGGAAATTGTAGGTTTGAAAACTTAGTGATTTTGGAAAATTCATTTGAATACTTGTGTAGGTAAATTCAAGGCATCGCTCAAAATTCATTCCAATTGAACATGGAAACTCCAACTTAACCCGAGCCTATTTTTCATTAAAAATCTCATTTCTTGCATCTTCTCTCTTGTTTGCATTCTCCTCTCCCCTCATTTAAATTTAGTTATTTTCTTGCATCTTATCTTATCTTCCTAACTGATCACATCAATTTATTTATTTTCAACAGTAATTTGCATACTCATGAATTGTACTAAAATAAGAAAAATTTGCTAGGACGCTCATTCATTTAGATATAGCTAGTTCTCGTGGGATCGATACTTTAACTTAGCACTTGCTGCTCTCGATCGTGTATACTTGCACGTCATAGAATTGTTGGAGTCTTATTCTAATTTATATTAGTTTATGGCACTCAATATTTTCGCATCAATGACTACATCTTGCACCTTAAGTACTACCGATCCTTAAATGAACAACTTGTTTATGGTCTTACCATAAACAACACCCCTCTCGGGCCAGTGAGAGGGTGGGGCATTGTTGTTCAAGACTTGGAGTCAACCCTTAAGGGAACAACCTCTCTAGATTCCCTAGCACAAGAACGAGTGAATTGCATCTTGCGTAGTTAAGTTCCCAACTACCCATGTGGTTCGGCCCCTAAAAAGGTAGGCTTATTGAGTCAGCGTCTCTGGCCACTCTCACCCATACTAGTCTAAGGACAAACCCCCGCAGATAGGAGTTCGTAACCCGATCAAGATTAAGGTCGAGTCACTAATGGTCATCTACGAATTTATTAGTCCTAAACTGTTAACGATGTTACATCGGTTGGTCTAATAATTCATGGTTCGGTATTGTACAATCTCATTGCACAGAATGCCCCCACTCGCATGTCAACTACATGAACGAGTTGGATCACCTTGTTTGTATCAAATACAAAATGAGTTGCATCCATTGTGTTATCAGGAAAAGGTTCCCAACCTTATCCATAAATTATAGACCATTCGGGTCATTTACCTGAATGTGATCCTACCAGTATGCCTACTACACACCGTTCAAGATATCATAGATATGACCCTGGAGCTTAGTTTATTGGATTAAGTTTGAAATGCGAGATACAAGGTTTGATGGAAAAAACATTTATTTACATAAATCAAATGTTACAAACTTCACGAGTTTAGGACATACACCCCAACAAACTCCCACTTGACCTAAAGCTAGTGGAGTACAAATACATTTCAAAAAATGCAAAATACAATCTAGGGTATCAAATACCCTTTGTACAATACTCCCACTTGCCTTAGTAAGGAAATCACTCGTAGACCTATACTCTCTAGGTGACCCTCAAACACGTTAGCCGTGAGAGCCTTTATAAATGGATCAACAATGTTTTGCTCTGAAACAATCTTCGTGACGATCACGTCTCCACGATGCACAATCTCTCGTATCAGGTGATACTTTCGTTTAATATGTTTGCCCCTCTTATGACTTCGAGGTTTCCTCGAGTTGGCCATTGTATCACTGTTATCGCAATAAAGGGTGACAGACAAGTTCATGTTTAGAACAACTTCCAAATCCATCATGAACTTCCTAAGCCAGACCGCCTCCTTAGGTGCTTCACAAGCTGCTACATATTCGACCTCCATCGTGGAGTCTGCGATGCATCCCTGCTTGATGATTCTCCAAACTACAGCTTCTCTGTTAAGAGTGAACACTGACCCTGATAGGGATTTTCTAGAATTCTTATTGGTCTGAAAGACAAAGTCTGTGTATCCCGTAAGGATCAAATCCCTAGTTTCACGTTTTCCTAAGATACTTGAGAATTGCCTTAATGGTTGTCTAGAGATCAAATCCTAAATTGGATTGATACCTACTGACAATCTCAACTACATAACAGATATCGAGCCTAGTACACAACATGACGTACATCAGGTGACCTACAGCTGATGCATAAGGGATCCGTCTCATATCCTGAACCTCTTGAGGTCTCTTAGGACACAGCTCCTTAGACAGATGAACCCTATGCCTGAAAGGCAATAAGCTCTTCTTCGAGTTCTGCATCTTATACCGTACCAACATCTTGTCGATATAAGACGCCTGAGACAAGGCTAGCGTATTGTTCTTATGGTTCCAGACAATCTGAATACCTAGAACATATTGCGCTTCTCCCAAATCTTTTATTTGGAATTGTGTAGCTAACCATTCCTTAACGTCAGTAAATAATCCTACATCATTCCCAATGAGCAGGATATCATTCACATACAGTACTAGAAATGCAACAGTGGTGTTGATGATTTTCTTGTAGACATAAGGCTCATCAATACTTTGGTTAAAGCCATAAGATTTGATAGCCTCATCAAACATTAAATTCCAAGACCTTGAGGCTTGTTTCAATCCATAAATAGACCGTTTAAGCCTGCACACCTTTTGCTCCTGGCCTTGTTCAATGAACCCATTGGGTTGGTCCATGTAGATGTTTTCGTCAAGATTGTCGTTCAAGAAGGTCGTCTTGACATCCATCTGACATACTTCATAGTCATAATATGCAGTGATAACACACAAAATGTGCTATCTTTAGGCTTAATTATTGCTAGTTTTTATGATAATTTCAGGGATTTGATGTGTTTAAATCATTGAATTTTAGGTTAAGAGCTTAAACAAGATAATTGGAGACATTTTAGATCACTCTGGATCGAAACAAGGCTTTTTGGAGCTAAAAATAATACCAATTAGAAGTAGAAGAACCAATCCAAGCTAGAGGACCCGAGGTGATGGCGTTGTAATGTCGTTATTGCTGTTTTCATGCATTGAGAAGCCATGGTGATAGCGTTGCAACGCTGCCTTGCAGCGTCGCAACGCTATCTCGATAAGAAACCAAGTTGAATAGTCGTAACGAGGGCGTTGCAACGCTACCTCGCAGCGTCGCAACCCCAGTTCGATAGAGAGGCGCGCGCGTTAGGGTAGCGGTGTTGCAACGCCATCGAGACTTTCCTTATATGCCAGGCGCCTAGGGCACAGCGTTGCAACGATGCGCCGATTATACCTATAAATATAACATTGTATCTTCTTGCAAAGGGAGCCAAAATTGATAGAGATTGCACCCTAATTTCAAAATACACTCTTTGAGAAGAGAAAAGTGAACATTCCTGGGGAGCCAAAATATTCGTGGAGGTTCGAGATCGTGACAAGAGCTCGGGGACGAGGGACCAGTATCGACACATAAGTTTATTTCTTCTTTCTTTCAGATTATAACATCGTTCTAAGACGTTTTCTACACTTTTATTTTTGTTTTATTGTGATTTAGAGTGGCTAAAAGTTGTAGTTAGGATTTGATTTGCATGTTAAGACTTATTTACTTTTATATTGAATTATGTTTTGACATTTATTTTTGGCAATTCGTTCTTCAATTCTCTGATTTTGTTGGTTTAAGTGAACTCGAGTGAAAAAGCTTAGATTAGAGCAAAGTTGTCAAAACTCTTAGAAGTCTGGCATGAGAATGACCTAGAAGTCTAAGGAAAACACATAAAGAAGTTGCTTAGTGTCGTGCATGCTTTAGATTCATATGAAGACTATAGAATTTATTGTGTGTGTGAGGCTCACTAAGAATCGAAAGATTTTCTTGAGTATTCTACTTCTTGTTTACAAATTCATCACATTAGTTAATTGCATGTGTTAAATAAGTGTTAACTTGTGAAGTCAATTCCTTCTAAATCTATCATATTTGTGTCTCCACTTGTTTGTCTATTGTCTGTTTTTACTTTTACCATCTATCCATGTTATGTTACTTTCGCTAAAATTTAGAATTAGTATCCTTGTAATTAATTAATCTAGAAACCCATTCCCGAGGATGATACTTGGAACTCTCAAATCACTATACTAAACCTTGACCCGTACACTTGCGGTATTGCAATATTAAAATTATACGCAACATGCAACAATGACCAGAAGGATTCTTATAGACTTTATCATGGAACCGGGAGAAAAGTTTTCTTCATAGTCCACCCCTTCTCGCTAGGCATAACCCTTTTGTTGGGTTTTATGCCCTAAAACTCGTAGTTTGTAATATTGTTCTAATTCTATCAATAAAATGTTATTGTTTATTTCATGATTTTTTGCATTGTCTTATATTAAGCCTAAATCCAATAAACTAACAATCGAGGTTATTGTATGTCTCTTGAACTGAATGTAGTAGACATATAAGGATCTAAGTTCGAGATACAACCTAAAGGCCCTATAGTAAAGGGATAAGGTTGGGTATCTCATCCTGGTACTACTATGGATATGATCCACTTTGTGTTTGATACAAACACAGTGATCCTACGTGTTCGTGTAGACGATATGTGAGTGGGGATATCCTATGTGATGAGATCACATAAGACTGAACCACGTAATAGTAACCATTAGATGTAACTCCGTTGACTAGTTAGGTTTCTATCTCACAAGGATGAGCTAGGCAACTTGATCTCAATCCTGAGCAGGTTACGAACTCCTGTTTGCGAGGGATTATCCTTTGACTAGTATGAGTGAGAGTGGGCCGAGACACCGACTCAATGTGCCTACCTTCTGTTGGGTTGTATGCCCTAATCTCGTGAAGTTTGTAGTATACATTGTTTTAATAAATAAAGGTTGTTTATTATTCAAACTTTATGTCTCGCATTTTTATAAACTTAATTCAATAAACTAAGAACCAGGGTCATATCCTTTAAGAGAATTAAAACTTGAATGGTGTGTAGTTGACACACGGAGAGGATCACGCTCGAGTTAATGACCCGAACGGTCTACAGTATACGGATATGGTTGCAAACCTTATCCCGGTGACACTGTAGATGGGACCCGCTTTGTATTGATACAAACAAGGTGATCAAACTAGTTCATGTGGTTGACATGCGAGTGAGGGCATCCTGTGCAATGAGATTATGATGGAGATCCGATCTCCTTGAGCAGCGGAAACGTGATTTGAAATCGTAATTGCTTGTTTATTTTGATTAAACACAAATACCAGTACATTGAGAAAAATACATAGAATAAGCATACATTTCCTAATCTAATTAGGCATGGAAATTAATCATGCAAAGATGTTGTGAAGATGTTAAACTAAAAGTAAGAAATATTACCTTTGTAGTTTTTCCAAATCAGCAACTCATTGCTCCAATTGACAGCATCACAACAACCAAGGTTCCTCTGTTCTAACAGAACACTACCACTAGTGAGAACCTCCTATTCTCTGGATTCTACTTAGATCTAACCTCGGTGGGAAGGTCTCCAACAGTTGGAAGGTAAGAAGGGAATTCTAGAGAGAAATAGTGTTTTAGTAATTCACCAGTTGCAAGGAACCACTGAATTGATCAAACAACATCTTTCCTCTTCTCCATTGGAGAAGAAGTACTGTAAAAGGGGTAACTCCCCACTCCCTATCAAGAAGGAATTGGTGAGTATTGGGAATGTGTCATCGTGACACGTTCCTAATTAATTAATTGAATATAATTAATAAAATTAATTATATTAATATTTATTTAATTAAATCATATTTAATTAAATACCATATTATAAATTTTGATTAAATCTCATTTAATCATTTTACCCCTTAACCTATAGTTTTAATGCACATTAAATTTTAACATACAGTTTTCAAATATGAATCTCATTCATATTTAAAATAATATTTGAACTCTTTTAAATATTTAATTCTCTCAAATAATTTAATATGAATCATATTCACATTAAATTTATAATATAAAGTTCCAAAACTTTATATTATATTGTATCTATATACATAAATATATATTCCCTAATGAATTTGAACATTTCAAATTCAAAAGATCTAAGAACCGTTTACGAGCTAGAAGGTGGACCTAATGGAGTTACAGATCAGAAGCTCCAACGAAACAAAATTATTCGATTAATCTCATTAACCTCCTAATCAACATTCGTTAACTGCGGGAACACTCCACTAAAGTCCATGGTGCACTCTTCTCACCTTGAGATATATTTCGTGTCAGCGGATCTTGACCAATAACAGGAAGTCAATCCTTCACGAATGTTCGTAACACCAGCTGGGTCAAAATACCATTTTACCCCTAGGTTACATATTGTACCTTAAGTACTAGTGATCCTCTAATGAACAATTTGTTTGTGGTCCTACTAACAAACAGAAGTCCCTCTCGGGCCAATGAGAGGGTCGGACCATTTGTTCAAGTCCCGGAGACACCAGTTAAGGGAACATTCATCTAGTTCCCTATGAGTCGGGAAGGAGTGAATTCCATCATGCTAGGCTAAGTCCCCAGCTGCTCACTCGGTCTTGTCCAAAATAAGGTAGGGATATTGAGTCGGCGAATTTGGCCACTCTCACCCATGCTAGTCAAAGGACAATCCCTCGCATACAGGAGTTCGTAACATGCCCAGGATTGAGATCAAGTTGCCTAGGTCATCCTAGTGAAATAGAAACCTAGCTAGTCAATGAAGTTAAATCTAGTGGTTACTATTTCACGGTTCGGTCTTATGTAATCTCATTACATAGGATATCCCCAATCACACGTCATCTACACGAACACGTTAGGATCACAGTGTTTGTATCATATACAAAGTGGGCCACATCCATAGTTTTACCAGGGTAAGGTACCCAAACCTTATCCTCTTACTATAGACCCTATAACTTGTATCTCGAACCAAGATCCTTTATATGTACACTACATTCAGTTAAAGATACATTTTACAACCTTGGATGTTTAGTTTATTGGATTTAAGGTTAATACAAGGGAAATATCGTAAATAATGAACAATAACTCTTTATTGAAATAATAACACTTTATTACAATAATTAGAACAAAATTTATTGAAATAATAACACTTTATTACAATAATTAGAACAAAATTACAAACTACTAGTTTTAGGGCACAAACTCCAACAAACTCCCACTTGAACTAAAACTCTAGTGGGGTACATCATAATCTAAAATAGTGGTTACAGAGATACAAATACAATAAACTAGGGCATCCATATACCCATTACATATCTCCCACTTGCCCTAGATTAGTCTATGTACATATCTCGTAGACCTAGACTTTCCAGATGACCCTCGGACACTTTAGCCGTGAGAGTCTTTGTAAACGGATAAACAATGTTGTGCTCCGTAGAGATCTTTCTGACTGTCACATCTCCTCGCTTCACTATTTCTCGTATCAGGTGATACTTCCTCTCGTTGTGCTTGTCTCGCTTGTGGCTGTGAGGTTCCTTCGAATTGGCTACCGCACCACTGTTGTCACAGTATAAGGTGATGGGAAATTCCATATTTTGAACAACTTCCAAATCAGTAAAGAATTTCCTTAGCCAAAAAATCCTCTTTAGCTGCTTCACAAGCAGCGACATACTCAATCTCCATCGTGGAGTCAGCGATGCATCCCTGCTTGATGCTTCGCCATACTATAGCTCCCCCATTAAGGGTGAAAACTGATCCCGATGTGGATTTGCTAGAATCCTTATTTGTCTGAAAATCAGAATCAATGTATCTCGTTCTCCTAAGATACTTGAGGATATTTTTAACTGCGGTCAAGTGGTCTAACCCTTGATTGGATTGGTACCTACTGACTATTCCCACTGCATAACAAATGCCTGGCCTCGTGCACAACATAGCATACATTAAGCTACCTACTACAGAGGCATAGGGAATATGTCTCATATCCTCAACCTCTTGAGGTGTCTTAGGACACTGTTCCTTAGATAGATGAACTCCATGCCTGAAGGGCAATAAGCCCCTTTTGGAATTCTCAATCGAATATCGGGCCAACATTTTGTCGGTATAAGATGCTTGAGACAGAGCTAGCGTTCTGTTCTTGCGATTCTTGAAGATCTAAATCCCAAGAACATACTGCGCCTCTCCCAAATCTTTCATTTGGAATTGGGTCGCCAACCAATTCTTTATGTCAGTTAGGTATCCTACATCATTCCCAATGAGTAGGATATCATCCACATAAAGCACTAATAAACCTACTTTGTCATTGATGATCCTCTTGTAAACACAAGGCTCATCAACGTTTGGTCAAAGCCATAAGACTTGATCGCAGTATCAAATCTTATGTTCCAAGATCTGGATGCATGTTTCAACCCATAAATGGATCGATTGAGCTTGCAAACTTTTTGCTCCTGACCTTGGGTTATGAACCCTTCGGGCTGAGAGATATAAATTCTCTCGTTAAGATTACCATTCAAAAAGGCAGTCTTGACGTCCATTTGCCAAATTATATTATCATAAACGCGGCTATGGACAATAGTATCCTAATAGACTTCAGCATAGAAACAGGGGAAAAAGTTTCTTCATAATCAACTCCTTCCCTTTGGGTAAAATCCTCTGCTATCAGTCTAGCCTTAAAGGTCTGTACCTTTCCTGCTGCATCTCTTTTTCTCTTATAGATTCATTTACACCCTATGGGTCTAACCCCTTCAGGTTGGTCTACAAGTTCCCATACTGAATTGAAGTACATTGACTCCATTTCAAGGTCCATGGCTTTGATCCATTGGTCCTTGTCTACGTCATTCATCGCATGTTTCTAAGAGAATGGATCTTCTACGCCATCATTGGGTATGACAACTTGAGTTTCAGCTAAACCCAAGTAGCGGTGTCACACCCCCTCCTGAACTACCTGCTAACTTAGTCTGGCAAATGGCGTGAAGCCAACAGAC
This sequence comes from Trichosanthes cucumerina, assembly GCA_036507285.1. Classification (NCBI taxonomy): domain Eukaryota; kingdom Viridiplantae; phylum Streptophyta; class Magnoliopsida; order Cucurbitales; family Cucurbitaceae; genus Trichosanthes; species Trichosanthes cucumerina. The sequence continues at coordinate 28,483,105 of CM071842.1, read as the reverse complement.
AACGTTCACCTCTCTAACGATACCTGTTGACCCTATTTTACCTGATAAACATACTATGTTCGCATATGGAACACTTTAACATAACACAGCGGAACTTGACAACTACTAAACATACATAAGGAGAAACACTTCTTAAGTCTCTCTTGAAAACTAAACGGGCAAAAGCATCAAAACAACAAACAAACCAAACAGTTAATAACACAACCACAACCTATAAAGCACATACAACTATAACTACATAGTCCCCTCAAAATTTACTACAACACATATGGATTTGCTATACAACACCACCCACGTATAAAATATCAAGCTCGTGGAGCTTCTAGTAGACTATGGCAGGATATCAGGCATTGGGAGCTCGATCTCTACCTGAAAAGTGGGAAAACACTAAAAGAATGAGCTATGAAGCTCAGTGAAGGACTTGAGTTTAAAAGAAAACTATTAACTCGTAAATCATATCACCTGACCATCTATGAGCATATGCATCTGTAATCAAACGTTAAAAGTAGTTGTGTAATCATAATAGCTTTTCAGAAAAACCAACAAGTATGTCGTTAAAATCTCGTAAGGCATATGAATGATAGAAATCCTTTTAAAACATGTCACAATCCACGTTGTGTAGGGCACGCCTTGTATAACCAATGTTTACTCTACGATGTAGTGGGGCCCGCCCAGCACTCACGACAGCATTGTTGTCACGGAGTACGCTCAACGTCGACAACAGAAAATGACCTGTGTGCACACGGTACCATATAGCCTCGGGCTCAATATCTCAGTCCTTTACTCATTCGAGACTCAGAAAACACATAAAAACATTTAAACATGTCTGCTTATCTTTCCTTTCGTAAAACTCAAGCTTACTCAGCTTGTTCATTAAAACTGGAAATCTTTAAATCATACTTGCTAGTACATACTTGCTCGAAATCATAACATTTCCATAAATTTCGACAATCAAGAACATATGCTCACATATAAATTTCATCAAGACATTTAGGCTCACAATGAGCACTTGAAATCATTTCTTAGAAAATATGAATACTCATAAACATGTGTTTCAAGGAAAACAATAAGCATTGAAACCATTTCGTTTTAGCAAAACCTTGCATTTTCATAAGCATAATACAAACCTATAAACCATTTTCGAGGTTTGTTTTATCACTCACAGTGTTAAACTAGAACCTTGGCCTGTACACTCGACCTATCTCCTGTTGGCCTGTCAAACAAACCAAATCCATGTATTAGAACTTCGAGCTCATGATTTATAACCTTAAAATTACAAAAACCACACCATCCAATTTTCCAGCATTTCACAGATTTTATACCCTGTATTGAAACAGTCATAACGTCTTCATTACTTATCCAAAAAGAATGAAATTTATACCAAACTCTTCCTCTTTGAACCCTATAAAAATCATATGAAGACAAGAAATTTAGAAGCCCAACGGATTTGCTCAAAAATACCTCGAAAGCTTATTCTTTAAAAATAACCTGTTGCTATTTCCAGATTCAATTTCCTGCTGCACAACAAAATTAACCTGAAATTTAAAACATCTTCCAGTCATTTTATAGTCACGATTTCCTGACAAACGTTGTAGGAAATGCAATAAGCTTTCCAACTATACCTATTAGAGCTTCTGATTCCAACTGTACAGATCAGAACAACAAAAATACCAGAGGCTTCTCGGATTTGACAGCAAATTCTGTCTTCTGCCTTCCTCTTCCCAAAACAGTAATTTAAGATAAGAAGTGGCTCGAGCATCCTTCACAAAATTTGTTAAAAAATGAGTTAGCTTTCGAGAAAACAAAACTTCAACTCTTACCTCTTCCTGTGGAGCTCGAGATGGTCAAAATATCAGAACAGGGTTGAATTCAACATTGAATTTCCATAGAAATTGGATTGAACCTTTCTCCTTCCTTCTTCAAACTCAAAACCAGAAAATTCCTCTCTTCTTCTTCCCTCAGTTCTTCCCCACGAAGGCCTATGCTTGCTTTGTGAAAAATGAGTTTAAAAAAAGATTTTAAAATGATTTTAAAGAAAACCTTGCGGTAGAGGCAAGTTTTGTCATTTTCCCTTTTACTTTTTCTTTTCTTTTTCTTTTTTTATTTCTTTCCTTTATCTCTTTCTTTCTTTTCTTTTCTTTTCTTTTCAAAACAAAACAAAACCAACCATAATATATTAACCTTTTCTTTCTTGTTTCCTTTTGTTTTTTTTTTCTTTCTTTCTTGAATTCAAAAGAATGATCTCGGGTTTACAACTTACCTTCCCCTTAAGAAATTTCGTCCTCGAAATTTAGCAGTCTTTAAGTGAAAATCGTCGGGTACTTCCTCCTCATTTGGTCCTCTAACTCCCATGTTGCCTCCTCCACTCCGTGATGTCTTCAACGAACCTTCACGAGTGAGATCGTCTTGTTTCTTAAAACTTGTTTTTTTCCTGTCGAGGATTTGAACTGCATCCTCTACGTAACTCATGTCTTCTTTCAGCTCAACTGGTTGTGCTTGCAGCACATGTGTCGGATCTGGAATATACTTCTTCAACATGAACACATGAAAAACATCATGTACTCGAGATAGTTCTCACTGGCTACTCGATCTGCAGAGGTCACGCCCAACTCGCCCCGTTACTTGATAAGGACCAATATACCTAGGGCTTAGCTTACCTTTCTTGCCAAAGCGAAGGACACCTCTCCACGGAGATAACTTCAAGAAAACTTGATCTCCGACTTGGAATTCTAAGTCCTTTCGTCGCTTATCTGCGTAACTCTTCTGACGGTCTTAAGCTACCTTCAAATTCACCCTGATTACCTTAATATTGTACATAGTAACTTGTACTAACTCAGGACCAATTAGATTTCGCTCTCCTACCTCATTTCAACATATAGGCGTTCTACACGGTCTTCCATATAAAGCCTCAAATGGTGCCATGTCAATACTCGACTAATAGTTGTTATTATAGGCGAATTCCATAAGTGATAGGTGTGTATCCCAACTTCCCTTAAATTGAAGGACACATGCTCTCAACATGTCCTCTAAGGTCTGGATGGTCCTCTCTGACTGACCATTTGTCTGATGATAGAATGTTGTACTAAAATTCAGCTTTGTCCCCATAGCTTTTGTAAGCTAGGTCAAAACTTAAAAGTAAATTTCAGGTCCCTATCTGAAACTATGGACACTGTCACTCCGTAATTACTCACAATCCTATCGGCGTATAGCTTAACAAGCTGATCAAGGGTAGACGTCGATTTAATCGGTATAAACCGTGTTATCTTAGTGAGTCTATCCACCATTACCAAATACCATCATGTCCCCTTGAAGTACGTGGTAATCTAAACAGAAAATTCATAGTAATATGCGCCCATTTCCATTACGACACTGGCAATGGGTTAAGGGGTTCTTCTTGCTTTTGTCTAACTGGTTTAACCTGTTGGCAGATCAAACACCTATCAACATAGTCAACTATCTCCCGCTTCATCCGATGCCACCAATACGTCGCATTCAAAGTGTTATACATCTTGGTGCTTCCTGGATGTATAACGTAAGCTGAACTGTGAGCTTTCGCTAGAATAACATCTTTAAGCTCACTAATACTCGGGACACATAGTCTTCTCTACTTAACTATGGTTCCATCTGTTCTCATTCTAAATTATGCCTCTGAGCCCTGTTTGGACATTCCAAACATTTTCTGCAAGTTACTATTCTCTGATTGTCTTCTCACAATCTCACAGCTACAGTGAAGACTGATCCAAATTGAGCTAAAGACCCACTGAATTCTCTGCAATGTCATCGCCTTAGAATCCTTTAGAGTACTTAAAAAAAGTTGTTCGAATACCACACAAGGCGTCCCTAGGAAGTCTCGACTTCCTGCTTAATGCAACTGCTACTACATTCGCTTTTTTTTATGGTATTCTATGGTACAATCATAATCTTTAATCTTTTCTAACTATCTTCTCTGTCTCATAATAAACTTTCTCTGATCAAAGATATATTTCAGACTCTTATGACTTGTGTAAATGTGACACCTCTCACCAAACAAATAATGCCTCCAAAACTCAATGCTAAAACAACTGATGCTAGCTCAAGAACGGGAGTAGGGCAATTACACTCGTGCTTTTTCAATTGCCTTGACGCATAAGCTATTACTTTTCCTTCTTGCATGAACACACACCCTATTCCTTGTCCTGAAGCATCACAGTAAATCACATACTCTTTTCCCGTTACAGGAAGTGTTAGAATAGGTACTGTCTCCAACCTTGTTTTCAGCTCCTGAAAAACTTTATTCACACTTATCTTACCATTCAAACTTAACATTCTTCCTCGTTAAAGTTGTTAAGGGTAATGCTAATCGTGAGAAATTCTCAACAAATCATATGTAGTATCCTGCCAAGCCTAGGAAACTACGTACCTCTGCCGCATTAGCTGGTCTCTCTAAGTTGACCATAACTTTTACTTTATGCGGATCCATACCAACTCTATTTGTTGAAACAACTTACCCAAACACTACCTGATTCAACCAAAACTCACATTTGGTGAATTTAGCGTACACTATTTATCGCGTAGTGTTTGTAAAATAATCCTCATGCATTCCTCATGGGCTTTCCTGTCAACTGAGTAAACTAATATGTCATAAATAAATACTATCACAAATTGATCCAAATACTGATGGAAAATCCTAATCATAAGGTCCATGAAAACTGCTGGTGCATTAGTCAAACCGAATGGCATTACTAAAAACTCATAATGTCTGTACCTTATTCTGAATGTTGTCTAAGGAATATCTGATGTCCTTACCTTTAACTTATGGTATACTAATCTTAAATCAATCTTAGAAAACACCGATGCTCCTCTTAACTGGTCAAACAAGTCGTCTATTCGGGGTAAAGGATACTTGTTACGTATCATGACTTTGTTTAACTGTCTATAATCAATGCATAATCTACGGGTACCATCTTCCTTCTTCACAAATAACACTGGAGCTCTCCAAGGCGATACACTAGGTCTGATGTATCCCTTATCAACTAGTTCTTGTAACTGCATCTTCAGCTCCCTGTGTTCACTTGGAGTCATTCTATACGGCGCTTGCGAAATAGGTGTTATTCCTGGTAACAATTCAATAGTGAACTCAACTTCCCTATCAGGTGGCAATCCTAACAGATCTGCTAGAAAAACATCAAGAAATTCATTCACAACAAGAACATTTTCTGATTTTAGCTTTTCTTCCTTCACCTCTACTACATGTGCAAGAAACGTCGTGCAACCTTTCCTCAACAACTTTTCAGCTTTTAATGCTGAAATCAAACTCGTAGGGATAATCTTTCTTTCATCCCTTAAAACAACTTCAGCTAATCCAGGTTTCTTGAAAACAACTTCCTTTATATGGCAATCTCTGGAAGCATAATTAGTAAATATGAAATTCATCCTTAAGATTGCATCTCACACCTGCAAGTCTAGTGGAAGAAGATCCACTAACATATTGAGACCTTCTACTAAGACCTCACAGTTCTGCAACACTGCATTGACTAGTAACACATCACCAACTGGAGTGTATATAACTAACCTTTTACATAATGGTTCTAGCTTCCCATTCAACTTAGTTAAGAACATACTAAAAACAAAGAAATGTGTAGCACCTTGATCTATTAACACACGTGCAAGTAGATTACAAATAGAAATTGTACCAGTAATCGCATCTTGTGCATCTTCTGCTTCTTGTTGAGTCATAGCGTAGACCTTTCCTTGTTGTTTTGGTCTCCCTACAACTCCCTTCTGTCTTGCACCACTGGTGCCCTCTCCTGTAGCTCTTTGGAACACTCATTTGCTCTCGGTGTGGACAATCCTCTGTGCGTTTTTGCTCTCGGTGTGGACAATCCCTCTTGAAATGCCCTGGTTGTCCACACTAGTAACACACACCGACACCAACCAGACATTGGCCTCGATGATTCTTACCACAATTGCACATGGAGTTCTTTCTTTGCTTGACCGCAACAGACTCTGCATTGTCTCGTGGTCTTCTTTGTGGATCTGGCGCATCGACTAGGTGCTCTCTGACTCTGCCTCTGATAGGCACCACTAACATTTATCTGCCTCGATGCCTGACCGCCAGCTCGATTCTTAAAGTCCTGACGACTTGAAACATTTACTCTAGGTGTGAATTTTCGCTGCTCAACACGTCGAGCAGTCTCTACCAGCTGAGAAAAATCAGTCCACTTAACAATGGCTGTGACTGGGGTACGTATCTCAGGTCGTAACCCTCTTTAAATCTTCGACACCTGTCACTCTCAGATGCAATAATAACATCAGCATACCGTGACAGCTCGGTATACCTTCTCTTGTACTCAGCCACTGAAAGTGACCCTTGCTTAAGTTCTACAAATTCATGCCTCTTTGCTTCACGATACGTGCTAGGATAATATTTATCTTCAAAAATGCTTCTGAAAGTTTGCCAATCTAGAGTGCGTGCATCACTACGCCTGGCTAGTATTGACTTCCATCATCCTTCTACCTCCTTCAGCAGCAAGAATGTGGCTAACTTGACTTTCCGCTCCTTAGGATAAATCATCACATCAAAACATTTCTCAAGCATATCCAACGAAACTTCAGCGTCAGCTGGATCTTTGGAACCCTCAAACATTATGGCTCCTAATTCTTTTAGGTGATCTATTCTATATGTCCTGTCTGGATCACTTAGCCCTGCTCTCTATGGCTTACCTACCTCCTGTGAGGAATTAGCATGCTGCTTAATTCTGGCCCCTATCTGGACTCTCGGGCACTAGAACCCCTCTCAGGTTGGGCTTGGGTAGGATAATGCATCCCGTCCTGATCGTGCCTGCATCGTCTGCTAGTACGTGGTGGCATGACTTCTATAACATATCAACATACTAGACATGTAATGAATACTTAACTCAAATGCACGATTCTAGACTTGTGTTCACATTCTAGTCCTGACTGGATTTACTCATATCCTTACTTGGACCATGCTCTACTAGTTCTATTGAACTAACTCAATAACTTGCTATTTACTTTTAGTTTCTTCTAGAGCTAACTTGCTCTGTCTTATTCCCCATGGAGCTAACTGCTCTGATACCAAGTTGTCACACCCCCTCCCGAACTACCTGCTAACTTAGTCCGGCAGACGACGTGAAGCCAACAGACATCGTTTACCTCTCTAACGATACCTGTTGACCCTATTTTACCTGATAAACATACTAGGTTCACATATGGAACACTTTAACATAACACAACGGAACTTGACAACTACTAAACATACATAAGGAGAAACACTTCTTAAGTCTCTCTTGAAAACTAAACGGGCAAAAGCATCAAAACCACAAACAGGCCAAACCATTAATAACACAACCACAACCTCTAAAGCACATACAGCTATAACTACATAGTCTACTCGAAATTTACTACAACACATATGGACTTGCTATACAACATCACCCACGTACAAAATATCAAGCTCGTGGAACTTCTAGTAGACTATGGCAGGATATCAGGCACTGGGAGCTCGATCTCTACCTGAAAAGTAGGAAAACACGGAAAGAATGAGCTATGAAGCTCAGTGAGTGACTTGAGTTTAAAAGAAAACTATTAACTCGTAAATCATATCACCTGACCATCTATGAGCATATGCATCTTTCATCAAACGTGAAAAGTAACTGTGTAATCATAATAGCTTTTCAGAAAACCAGCAAGTATGTCGTTAAAATTTCGTAAGGCATATGAATGATAGAAATCCTTTTAAAACATGTCACAATCCACGTTGTGTAAGGACGCCCTATACAACCAATGTTTACTCTACGATGTAGTGGGGCCCGCTCAGCACTCCCATCGTCTTTGTCGTAGTGGGGCCCGCCCAACAGTCACGACAACATTGTTGTCACGGAGTACACTTAACGTCGACAACAGAAAATGACCTGTGTGCACACGATATCATATAGCCTCAGGCTCAATGTCTCAGTCATTTACTCATTCGAGACTCAGAAAACACATAAAAACTGATATGAATCCTATCGTGCGATCAAGACCAAAGAAAAGCTTCAAAAATTGAGTTGAAATAAATGTTGTCAAACTTCATTTAATGCTGAACTAATGATGCATTTAATGAACTAAAGTACAATTTATGCTTCATTAAGGACAAGTCAGGCTTCATTTATGCAACAAGAGTTTCAAGCTACTTCAAGTGGGGCTCCATTTAAGTATGAGAAGTTACAAACTTTATGTAGGGTGATTAAAAATATCAATTCTCGGATTTATGGAATTTTGATGTAATTTTAGGTTTTAAAGTCTTGTTTTCAATGATTTAGGTTACAAAATAGCTAGTGGAGATCATGGTATTGATGGGGATGTAAGTTACAACCTTTCAATACACCATAGGTTACTTTAGGGTTAATTTTGAGGCTATATAAAGCCATGTAACTTGGAAGAAAAAAAAGAAGGAAAAAAAAGATTAAAAATGTAATCAAAAGAGGCCTTGAGCTTTTTTATAGCCTTTGAGCTATTTTTTTGCAATTCTATGTAGATTAGGTTGCATGCTTAGAATCATTCAAGCTTGACTTGATCAATCTTGTCTTTCCTTTCGTAAAACTCAAGCTTACTCAGCTTGTTCATTAAAACTGGAAATCTTTAAATCATACTTGCTAGTACATACTTGCTCGAAATCATAACATTTCCATAAATTTCGACAATCAAGAACATATGCTCACATATAAATTTCATCAAGACATTTAGGCTCACAACGAGCACTTGAAATCATTACTTAGAAAATATGAATACTCATAAACATGTGTTTCAAGGAAAACAATAAGCATTGAAACCATTTCGTTTTAGCAAAACCTTGCATTTTCATAAGCATAATACGAGCCTATAAACCATTTTCGAGGTTCGTTTTGTCACTCACAGTGTTAAGCTAGAACCTTGGTCTGGACCCTGACCTATCTCCTCTTGGCCTGTCAAAAAAATCAAATCCATGTATTAGAACCTCGAGCTCATGATTTTTAACCTTAAAATTACAAAAACCACACCATCCAATTTTCAAGGATTTCACAAATTTTATACCCTGTATTCAAACAGTCATAACGTCTTCATTACTTATCCAAAAAGAATGCAATTTATACCAAACTCTTCCTCTTTGAACCCTCCAAAAATCATATGCAGACATGAAATTGTGAATCCCAATGGATTTGCTCAAAAATACCTCGAAAGCTTCTTCTTCAAAAATAACCTGCTGTTGTTTCCAGATTCAATTCCTGCTGCACAACAAACTTAACCTGAATATTAAAACATCTTTCAGTCGTTTTATACTCATGATTTCTTCACAAACGTTGTAGGAAATTAAATAAGCTTTCCAACCATACCTATTAGAGCTTCTGATTCTAACTCTAAAGATCAGAACAACCAAAATACCGAGGCTTCTCGGATTTGACAGCAAATTCTGTCTTCTGCTTTTCCTCTTCACAAAACAGTAACTTAAGGTAAGAATTGGCTCGAGCATCCTTCACGAACTTTGTTAAAAAATTAGTTATATTTCGAGAAAACCAAACCACAACTCTTACCTCTTCATGTGGAGCTCGAGATGGTCAAAATATCAGAACAGGGTTGAATTCAACATTGAATTTCCATAGAAATTGGATTGAACCTTTCTCCTTCCTTCTTCAAACTCAAAACCAGAAAATTCCTCTCTTCTTCTTCCCTCAGTTCTTCCCCATGAAGGCCTCTGCTTGCTTTGTGAAAAATGAGTTTAAAAAAATATTTTAAAATGATTTTAAAGAAAACCTTACGGTGGAGGCAAGTTTTGTCATTTTCCCTTTTGCTTTTTCTTTTCTTTTTCTTTTTTTATTTCTTTCCTTTATCTCTTTCTTTCTTTCTTTTCTTTTCAAAACAAAACAAAACCAACCATAATATATTAACATTTTCTTTCTTGTTTCCTTTTGTTTTTTTTTCTTTTCTTTCTTGAATTCCAAAGAATGATCTCGGGTTTACAAGCGGTTCGGTTGGGAAACAACCCTCCCACCGCGTCGATGCATTCCCAACGATTGAGAAGGACGAGACTGACTTGAGGTGTTGGCTTCTCCATCAACTCTTAATGAAGGTCCAACTTGATCAGCAACTCCTGTTGGTTCATCTATAGCTTCATTTTATACTAATTTACTACGCGGTTTGTGGTTCCTCATGTGATCTTCCTCTAAGAACGTGGCGTTTGTCGATACAATCACCTTGTATTCTTGTAGGTTGTAGAAAAGACCACCTCTCGTTTCTTTGGGATAGCCAACAAATTGGCACAATCTTGAACGAGGTTCCAGTTTTTTTGGATTTGTCACCAGCACGTGTGTCGGACAACCCCAAATCCTATAGTGTTGTAAACTAGGTTTACGCCCCTTCCACAGCTCAAAAGGTGTTTCTGAAACACTCTTTGATGGAACAGTGTTCAAGATTTGAACTGCAGTCTTTACTGCGTATCCCTAAAACGAGGCAGGCAATTGAGCACAACTCATCATAGAATGAACCATGTCCAACAAGGTTCTATTTCTCCTTTCTGACACACCATTTTGCTGTGGTGTATTAGGTGCTGAGAGTTGAAATTTAATTCCATGTTCTATCATATAGTCTTGGAATCTCAAGTCCATATACTCTTCACATCGATTGGATCGAAGTGTTTTAATGATTTTTCCTAATGCATTCTCTACTTCAGCCTTATACTCTTTGAACTTTTCAAGAGTTTCCGACTTGTGATGCATTAGGTATAGATAACCATACCTCGAATAATCATCTACGAAAGAGATGAAATATCCGTACCCTCCTGGAGCTTTAACATTCACCGGACCACAAAGATCCGAATGTACAAGTTCTAAGGGCTCTATGGCTCTGTAACCTTTTCTAGAAAAAGGCTGCTTGGTCATTTTACCTTCCAAGCAAAACTCGCAAGGCGGTAAAGAATCATCTTCTAACTTGTTTAGAAGTCCATTCTTAGAGAGTCTCTCAATCCGGTTGAGATTAATATGACCAAGTCTAAGATGCCATAGATAGGTATTATTATTTGGAGAAATTCTTTGCCTTTTATTTTGAGTATTAGCATTTTTAAACATCTCATGATTTAAAATTGCTTTGTTTCTATTCGGTTTAAGTACCTACAAGCCGTTTTCTAACTTAGCACAACAAATATTGACACCTTTCTTTGAAATGAACGCTTCATTAAATGAAAAGGTAATACAGTAGCCAAGTTGAATTAAACAAGAGATAGAAATTAAGTTCCTCTTAATTTTAGGAACTATGTACAGTTTTTCTAAAAATAAAAATCTATCTCTAAAAAACAGCTTGGCATCTCCCACTGCACGAGCTGAGATGACGTCTCTCGTTCCAACCCTGAGCGTCATCTCACCCTCTTTGAGCTCTTTGAAGGAACTAGTTTCCTGAAACGAAGACCAAACATGATTAGTGGCTCCTGAATCAAGTATCCAGGTAAAATCATCATTTTCCACTAAACAAGTTTCAAGAATGAGCAAATCTAATTTACCTTTCTTCTCTTTGAGCTCAATGTCTGCAGTGGCATAAGCTTTCCTTTTTCCTCCTTTTCTCTTCTTCCGAGTCTTCTTAATCCCAGAAGGAGAACTACAGGACTTAGTTCCAGAGGATGAACCCATCTGGAGCCTTTTGGAATGGGCAAACTGATTTAACTCTCCATCAACATGTCCCTTATTATCCATAAGGGATTGGTAAGTCTACAGTTCATTTAGGAGAGAAGTCAGGTTATACTCCCTTTTGTTCATCTCCGCATTGCTACGGAATGGTTGGAAACTCTTTAGAAGAGATTCCATGATGAAGAATACCTGACTTTGCTCGTCTAAGACCGCTTCGTTCATTTCGGCCACGTTGAATTAAACTATAAGATCGAGAACATGTTCTCTCACTGAAGTTTCCTCCTTCATGCGGGCGTTATAAACGTACTTGAGGGATTCGTGTCGAATTTGTTCAGACGGTTGTCCAAACAAATTCTGCAGATAACCCATGATCTCACGAGCTGAGACAATACACTCTAACTTCCTGGCTAAAACATCAGATATCCCGGCCAGGATATAGGCCTTGACCTTTTCATTGACCTTGGCCCAGCGGTCAAACGCATCCTTAACTGATTGAGGTGCATTTTGAGCAGGGATCTAAGGACATTCCTCAGTCAATACGAACCGAAGGTCATCAACAACAAGGATCGCATCCAGGTTGGACTTCCACGTAGTAATGTTTTCACCAGTTAAACGTTCCTTTTTTAGTAAGGCTATATATGAGGACGACATGCTAAAAAACGAAAATTGTTCTAATTACTTATGCTTTTTAACGAATTTAAAACCCATCATATTTAGCAAAATTATTAAAGAACCCTAGTGTTTAAACTAAACCCAATGTTTAAATTAAACCTTTAATTTTGCAACGATACTTCAAGGGTTTAGAACAAAAGCCTTCGTCGGGCGGTCAGTCATTCCTCCCCTGAATTAAGACTTTCTCAGCCAATTCTCACTACCAGAACATCTCATGTCCCAATGGTCCTTACCTACCATTTGTTTGGTCAAGAACTTGTTAACTAGCTTAACTCATCTCGTAAATGTGACCCTACCATTTTCAGATCCAATAGGTCCGAGCCAACAGGCTACTATTAAGAATGACAATTGTTGGCAAATTACCTAAGAGACCCTATCCATTTCTGGAGTTTGCGATGTTCTGATCCCTATAGTCAGGCCCTCCGTAGGGTTTGGTTGTTCCAGGACAACCTAGTAGGCGGACTATAGAAATCTCACGATGCGACTTAATGGAGGAGACCGTAGGATACGTTGACACGCGTCCTGCTCCCATTTACTATGGATACTTCCCTCATTCACCTTGGTATTGAACCATGCAAACACATACCGTAGGGGGATGCCCTATCGACGCCACGTAGCCGAGCATGGAACTCACGGTGTGAACTCTTGAAGACGTGAGAGTAAACTCGATTCGAACATCTCGTTTTCTCCCACTAAATCTCCTAAAATTAGGGTATAGATTTAACTTAGTTGGATTGTGGCAAAAAGAATCTATCTAAATCTATGCCTATTATAACTATTATAACTAGGTCTTTTAACGTTATGTCTAGGTGAATAAACATTTTAATTACCTAGATATAAAATAGAACTAATGTTAATTCAACTCAAGCTCCGAGTCAGTTCCTAGGTAGGAGGTGTTTAGCTAACTGTCACTTAAGTACCTCAAATTTTTTTAGACGAGTAACTTCACCAGTAGAGTTCCCTTATAACCAAAGTCCTAAAGTCCTACTATATTTTAAACTATTTAAAATACTATGTAAGACTTATTTCTAATCCTATTAGAAATTAAAACTTAGGTCTAAATTAATTTTAAATAATTTAAAACTAATTTAAATTTTAACCCAAGTTCTTATGTTTGCATGCATATCTTTGTTATAGGTTATGGTTTCTAAAACCCCTTTAATTTATAACTTTTATAAATTTAATAACTAACCTATGATAAACAAACTATATTATAAATCCAACAATTATTTTTTTAAAATTGGAGTTATAAAAATATTCAACTAATTGAATAATAAAATTACTTAAATAAAATAACATTTATTTTAAACTAAGTAATTTCATGCTCCATGCAATTTATATTCATATAATCTAATTATAACACTTATAATTACTCATGAAATATAAATCGATCATGCATTTTCAACCATATTCATATAGCATTTATACAAATAAAATGCATGAACATGCTTATCCTAAGGTGGGAATAATCTAAATGACATTCATAAAGACATAAAGCTGTAAAACCGGAATAATTTGGCCCCTAATGTGCAATAAAATAAAATTACATTAATTTTATTATATAAAATCGGTCCAAAAACACCTTGACCGCCCTTGATCCACTCGAACCAGACCGAAATCAACGAACCAGTTGAACCGACTTGCATCTGCTGGAAAGGCGTCACGACGTTGCAACGCTGATGCAAGCGTTGCAACACCCGCTTCATCCTCGCGCGCGCCTGCTATCGGGGTGGCGTTGCAACGCTAAGGGGCAGCATTGCAATGCCACTGACCCCTTGAGCTTCTGCGTCGATAGGGAGCGCTGGCGTTGCAACGCCGTTCTATAGCGTTGCAACGCCACAGGCTGCGTTGCAACGCTCGTGCTTCGGCAATGGCAGAATTCCACGAACACAACAGTTTCCAATTGCAATTTCTCCTTCAATTCTCCACCGAATTGCTTGAAACAGGTATCGAACGACTCGTAACTCAAATACAGACTCAATAATGCACTTTTTGGCCAAAAACGCAGGGGCCTTCACATACAAATTGATCAAATCAAAAGAAATAAACTATGGCCAAATACTCCTAAACAGTTTTACAGCAAACCAAATGCATTTCCCACCAAATCAATGCAATTTTGTTTCAAAACAAAACAATACAAGCATTGCTCTGATATCAATTAATGGAGTTCTGATCTCCTTGAGTAGCGGAAACGTGTTTGGGATCGTAATTCGCTTGATTGTTTTAGTTGAAACAAAAACCAATACATTGACAAAAACATACAGAATAAACATGCTCTTTAATCTAATTAAACATGGAGGTTTACATGCAAACATGCTTAAATTAATTTAACAATTAAACTAATAAAGAGATAAATGGATTACCTTTGTAGACTCGCAGCAACTCCTTACTCCAAGCAAATTCCAGTTACTAAGTAACACAACAACTCCTCTGTTTTTCACCAATAGGAACACTACCACTTGGAAAACCCTCTATGTCTCTGAGTGCTTAGATCTTCCCTGGTGGGAAGGATCCAACAATTGGAAGAATTGGGAATTAGAGAGTGAGAGAGAGAGAATTCTTGCAAAGAGAGAACTTTTCCTAAAAAACCAGAGCGATCCATTGATCAACTCACCCCCTTCTCCCTATTAAGCTATCGATAGGGAGAAGGAGAGGGATAGTGGAAACGTGTCTGGATGACACGTTCCCTCATTTTATGATTAAAATAATAAAATAATAATAAATAATAATTAAATCATATTTAATTATTAATTTAAATCATATTTAAATAAAACAAATTAAATATCATATATTTAATTTGGATTAAATCACATTTAATCAATATATCCCTCTAACCTATAGTTTTAATGTACATATATTTAAATCACATTTATATATCATATATTTAATTTGGATTGAGATCAAGTTGCCTAGGTCATCCTAGTGAAATAGAAACCTAACTAGTCAGTCTGAGTTCAAATTTAGAGGTTACTATTTGTGCTGGTCCGTCTTATGTAATCTCATTACATAGGATATCCCCACTCACATGTCATCTACACGAACACGTTAGGATCACAGTGTTTGTATCAAATACAAAGTGGTCCACATCCATAGTTTTACCAGGATAAGGTACCCAAACCTTATCCCATAACTATAGACCCTTTAGGTTGTATCTCGAACTGAGATCTTTTATATGTACACTACATTCAGTTAAAGATTCATATAACAACCTTGGATGTTTAGTTTATTGGATTTAGGGTTTAAATAAAGTAAAACTCGTAGATGACGAACAATAACTCTTTATTGAAATAATAACACTTTATTACATTAATTAGAACATAATTACAAACTACGAGTTTTAGGGCATAAAACCCAACAACAACATCTTCCCTCTTCTCCATTGGAGAAGAAGTACTGTAGAAGGGGTAACTACCCACTCCCTATCGAAAGGGATTGGGGAGTAATGGGAATGTGTCATCGTGACACGTTCCCAATTAATTAATTAATTAATAATTAATTAATTGAATATAATTAATCAAATTTGTTATATTAATATTTATTTAATTAAATCATATTTAAATAAACACCATATCATAAATTTTGATTAAATCTCATTTAATCATTTTACCCCTTAACCTATAGTTTTAATGCACATCTAATGCACATTAAATTTTAACCTATAGTTTTCAAATATGAATCTCATTCATATTTAAAATAATATTTGAACTCTTCCAAATATTTAATTCTCTCAAATAATTTAATATGAATCATATTCACATTAAATTTGTAATATAAAGTTCCAATACATTATATTATATCGTATCTTTATACATAAAAATATATTCCCTAATGAATTTGAACATTTCAAATTCAAACGATCTAAGAAGACTTTACGAGCTAGAAGGTGGACCTAATGGACCTACAGATCAGAAGCTCCAACGATACGAAATTATTCGGTTCATTTCATTAACCTCCTAATCAACATTCGTTAACTGCGGGAACACTCCACTAAAGTCTCGCAGCTGCACTCTTCTCACTGCAGATATATTTCTGTGTCCACTGATATTGACCAATAACAACAAGTCAATCCTGCATGAATGTTTGTAACACCAGCTCGATCAAATTACCGTTTTACTCATGGGTTACATCTTGTACCTTAAGTACCAGTGATCCTCTAATGAACAATTTGTTTGTGGTCCTACCAACAAACAGAAGTCCCACTCGGTCCAATGAGAGGGTCAGACCCTTTGGTCAAGCCACAGAGACACCACTTGCGGGAACATTCATCTACATACCCTAGGAGTCTGGAAGGAGTGAATTCCATCTTACTAGGTTAAGTCCCCAACTGCTCACTCTGTCTTGTCCCCAAGAAGGTAGGCATATTGAGTCGACGAATCTGGCCACTCTCACCCATAATAGTCAAAGGACAATCCATCGCAAACAAGAGTTCGTAACTCGCTCAGGATTGAGATCAAGTTGCCTAGGTCATCCTAGTGAAATAGAAACCTAGCTAGTCAACGGAGTTACATTTAGTGGTTACTATCTCGCGGTCCGGTCTTATGTAATCTCATTATATAGGATATCCCCCACTCACATGTCATCTACACGAACACGTTAGGACCCTTTGGGGTTGTATGTCGAACCGAGATCCTTTATAAGTACACTACATTCAGTTAAAGATACATTTTACAACCTTAGATGTTTAGTTTATTGGATTTTGAGTTAATACAAGGGCAATATCGTAAATAACGAACAATAACTATTTATTGAAATAATAACACTTTATTACAATAATTAGAACAAAATTACAAATTACGAGTTTTAGTGCACAAACCACAACAGATTATACAAGACCGGACGGTGAATTATTAGACCTACTGATGCAACACCGTGAAAAGTATAGGAGTAATAACTTCGTAGATGACCATTAGTGACTCGTCCTTAATCCTGAGTGTGTCACGGACTGCTGTTTACGGGGGTCTGTCCTTTGACTAGTACGGGTGAGGGTTGCCTTAGTACGCCCAATATGCCTATCTTCTTGGGGACAAGGACCTCGTGGGGAGATGCGACCTTAACAACGCAAGAATGAATTCACTCGTTTACAGACTAGGGACACCGGAGGGTTGTTCCCTTAAGTGATGACTCTAGGGTTTCAAAAACGGGAGCCCACCCTCTCACTGGCACGAGAGGGACGTTGTTTATGGTTGGACCATGCAACAAAATTGTTCATTAGAGGAGCAGTGGGACTTAAGGAACAAGAAGTAGACATAGGGGTAAAACGATAATTTGACCCAACAGTGACTACAAACAACCTGTGTAGGGACGACTCACAGGTATTTATTATATTGATGGACACAACTTGTCCTACAGTGATGGGAGTGCAACTACGGGCTTTAGTGGAGTGTTACCGTAGCTGATGAATATTGATTAACCGGATCAAAAAGTTTGATCGGTTAATCTCATATCATTGCAACTTGTCATTTGTAGATCTATTAGGTCCCTCGATTGGCTCAAATTGGACAAAATGAGGGTTTACGATTTTGAGTGGATTTGAAGTGTTCAAATTCATTAAAAGAGTATTTATGTCATTTATATGTGATATAGTTGACATAATATATAGTTTAATGTGAATAAGATTCATAATAAACTATAGTATAGCCTAATTGATTAATTAGGGCTAATTTTTAGAAATTGAATTGAGACAAATTAAATTGAATATGATTCAATTTAAAACTTCACAATGATACAAATGAGATTTGTATAATAAGGTATGAGATACCTTATATTATGTGATATGCAAATATGATTTGCATATCATATGATTGTTGTAAAATGGTAAATGGTGGAGATTTTAACTCCACCATATGGAATTATAAAAGGGTGGAATGTGAGACATTCCTTAAGCTTACATTCTAATTTTTTGGAATTCACATCCAAAAAGAAAGAACTCTCTCTCAAACTCTCTCTCTCAATTCCATATTTTCTCTCCAAACCCAATCCAAAGAGAGTCCCACCACTCTCCCTCTACATCCAGAGAACAACCAAAAAGATCCTTTAGAGGTGTCTTGTTGTTCGGTTCGAGAATCGAGAAAGATCAATGAGGAAATCGAAGAAAGGTTCTTCAAGAGGTTAGTATGATTTTTACTTTCTGTTTTTCGTTCTCGTTACAACATGTTCAGCCTAGAATATATGTTGATATGTTCAATTTTAAGAAAATAGAAACACAACGAATCAACGGTGTTTCGCAACGCTTCCGCATCGAAAAATCCATTCCCTACAATTGGTATCAGAGCCCAACGTTGCTCTTGAAGGGAATCGAATCCCCATGAGCAGCGAAAACGTGATTTTGTAGATCGATTTGCTTGATTATTTTGGTTTACTTCAAATACCATTATATTAATAAAAAAACAGAGAATGAGCAATTTAATCTAATTAGGCATGGATTAAGCATACAAACACATGTTGTATAAGTTTTAAACTAAAAGGAACGAACTATTACCTTTGTAGTTTCAATTCAGCAGCAACACCTTGCTCCAAATGCACAACAACACAGCAAGTTGATCTCCTCTGTAATTTCAACAGGACACGACAACACAGTTAACCTCATATTCTCTAAGTTCTTTCGATTTCTCCTTGGTAGGAAGGAGTCCCAACTTTTTGGAAAGGAAAAGAGGGAATTTTTGTAATTTAGAGAGAGAGAGTTTTTATAGCAACTCACAAATGTTCAACCATCAATCATCCAACTCTTCTCACCAGGAGAAGAAGAAGGAATAGCAGGGTAACTCCCCACTCCTTATCGAGAGGGAATTGGAGAGTGGTGGGAACGTGTCATCTTGACACGTTCCCAATTAATTAATTAACAATTAATTAAATTAATTAAATTAAATTATTTTAATTAAATCATATTAATTAAAATATTTTAATATCACATTAACTAATTAAATGATTAAATCGCATTTAATCATTTTACCCCTTTACCTATAGTTTTAATGCACATTAAATTTTTAACCTATAGTTTTAAATACGAATCTTATTCACATTTTAATTCATATTTGAACTCTTTCAAATATTTAATTCTCTCATATAATTTAATATGAATCATATTCACATTAAATTTATAATATAAAGTTTCAAAACTTTATATTATAATGTATCTATCTACATTCATCCTTATTCCCTAATTGAATTTGAACATTTCAAATTCAAACGATCTAAGAACCCTTTACGAGCTAGAAGGTGGACCTAATGGACCTACAGATCAGAAGCTCCAACGATACAAAATTATTCGGTTAATCTCATTAACCTCTTAATCATCATTCGTTAACTGCGGGAACACTCCACTAAAGTCCCGCAGTTGTACTCTTCTTACTGCAGATATATTTCTGTATCCTTCACGAATGTTCGTAACACTAGATAGGTCAAATTACTGTTTTACCCCTAGGTTACATCTTTTCCCTTAAGTACAAGTGCTCCTCTAATGGCAATTTGTTTGTGGTCCTACCAACAAACAGAAGCCCCTCTCGGCCAATGAGAGGGTCGGACCCTTTGTTCAAGTCCCAGAGACACCACTTAAGGGAACATTCCTCTACTTACCCTAATAGGAAAGAAGAAGTGAATCCCATCTTGCTAAATTAAGTCCCCAACCGCTCACTCGTAAACAGGAGTTCGTGGTCCGGTCTTATGCAATCTCACCCATACCAGTCAAAGGACAATCCCTCACAAACAGGAGTTCGTAACCTGATAAGGATTGAGATCAAGTTGCCTAGGTCATCCTATTGAAATAAAAATCGAACTAGTCAATGAAGTTACACCTAGTGGTTACTATTTCGTGGTCCGGTCTTATGCAATCTCATTACATAGGATATCCCCACTCACATGTCATCAACATGAACACGTTAGGATTGAAGGGAATGAGAATCCCCGCGCAGCAGAAGACGATCGAATCGTCGTGGTATCATTACCAAACTCGGTTTTGTTAAAACGATCTACTACATATCTAGTCTAAACATGCTGGAAATGGAAGAAAAAACAGCAAGTTTAGAGGTACTTACTTGTTGAAGACTCTCTTCAAGGTTTCTTCCTCAGATCACGAACTCTTCGTGCTTCTCGATCTCAACGAACTCTTCCCACGAATGAAACCCGAACACCACCACTTGGAGTCTCGGTTGTTCTCTTTTGGAAAAGGGAAGTTTGTGGGAACTTTTGAGTTTTGGAGAGGGATGAGAATTGAGAGAGAGTAGAGAGAATTCTTCTTCTCATCTTTGATGAAAATCAAAAAACTGAGAGAATGGTTACATTCCTTCTGGCAAGAAGGGATTATATAGTGGAATGATGGAGTTAAAATCTTCACATTATTACCACTTTACCACAACCATAGGTTATGCAAATCTCATTTGCATAACCACATACTATAAGATATCTCATATCTCATATTGCAAATCTCATTTGCATTAATTGTGGATTAATTAAATTGAATCACATCCAATTTAATTTCTCTCAATTAAATTCTCCAATTAGCCCTAATTCAACCATTAGGCTAACCTATAGTTTATTATGAATCTCATTCACATTAAACTATATATTATATCATTCATATCTCATATAAATGACATAAATGCCCTTAAAGTGAAATTCAACACTTCAATCTCATACCAAAACATTAATCCTTCTTTTAACCCAGATTGAGCCAACCGAGGGACCTAATGGACCTACAATGACGAGCTCTAATGATCCGAGATTAACCTGTCCACTGATATAACCAATGCCCATGAGTCGACCCTTCACAGGTTGTTCGTAGACACGGCTGGGTCAAATTACCATTTTACCCCTATGTCTACCTCTTGTTCATTAAGTCCCCACTGCTCCTCAAATGAACAACATATTGTGATGGTCCAACCATACACAACACCCTTCTCGGGCCAGTGAGAAGGTGGGCGCCTGTTGTCCAAGCCCTAGAGACAGCACTTAAGGGAACAACCCCTCTATTTTTTCCTAAATGCGGGAACGAGTGAATTCCATCTCGCGTAGTTAAGTTTCCAGCTCCCTACTTGGTCCTGTTCCTGCGAAGATAGGCATATTGGGCAAGTAACTGTGACCACCCTCACCCGTACTAGTCAAAGAAAGACCCCGCAGATAGGAGTCCGTAACACGCTCAGGATTCAGGTCGAGTCACTAATGGTCATCTACGAAGTTATTAGTCCTCATCACAACGGTGTTACATCATGAGAGGTCTAATAATTCACGGTCCCGGTCTTGTACAATCTCATTGCATAGGATGCCCCCACTCGCATGTCAACCACATGAACGAGTTAGATCACCTCGTTTGTATCTAATACAAAGCGGGTCGCATCCACAGTGTATCCAGGGTTAGGTCTCCAACTCTATCCATATACTGTAGACCGTTCGGGTCGTTAACTCGAACGTGATCCTCCCTGTGTGTCCACTACACACCGTTCAAGTTCTAGTTCTCTCATAAATTCAATGACCCTAGAGCTTAGTTTATTGGAAAAGTTTATAAATATTGCGAGACACAAAGTGATGAAATGAATAACTCTTATTAATTTGAAACAACATATTACAAACACGAGATTAGGACAAAAATCCCAACAAACTCCCACTTGGACTAAGCTAGTGGAGAAAATACATTTATGAAATGCACATAAATTACAATGAAGTAATACAATAAACTAAGGCATTGAATATCTGTTTACACATCTTCCACTTGCCCTAGTCAAGAAGCTCTCGAAGACCTAGACTCTCTAGGTGACCCTCAAAAACCTTAGCCGTGAGGGGCTTTGTAAATGGTTCAGCTACGTTGTGCTCCGACGCTATCTGCGTGACCGTCACGTCTCCGCGGTGCACAATCTCCCGTATCAGATAATACTTGCGCTCAATGTGTTTACCTTTCTTATGGCTCTGAGGCTCACGTGAGTTGGCTACTGCAGAACCGTTATCACAGAACAGTGTGATCAGCAAGTTCATATTTTGAACAACTTCCAAATCCGTCATGAACTTCCTAAGCCAAACAGCTTCCTTTGCAGCTTCACAAGCCGCAATATACTCTGCTTCCATAGTGGAATCAGTGATGCATCCCTGCTTGATGCTTTGCCATACTACAGCTCCTCCATTCAGAATGAAGGCTGACCCCGAAGTGGATTTTCTAGAATCCTTATCGGTCTGAAAATCAGAATCTTTGTATCCCGTAAGGATCAAATCCCCACTGTCATACACTAAGCTGTAGTTCCTCGTTCTCCTAAGATACTTGAGGATTGCCTTTACGGCTGTCCAGTCATCTAATCTTGGATTGGACAGATATCTACTGACAATTCCCACTGCATAACAGATGTCGGGCCTAGTACACAACATGGCATACATCAGGCTCCCTACAGCTGAAGCATATTGAATCCGTCTCATATCCTCAACATCTGGAGGAGTCTTAGGACACTGATCCTTAGACAAGTGAACCCCATGCCTGAAAGGAAGCAAGCCCTTCTTGGAGTTCTGCATCTTATATCTAGACAACATCTTGTCAATATAAGATGCCTGAGACAAGGCTAGCGTTCTGTTCTTCCGATTCTGGACTATCTAGATACCTAGAACATATTGAGCTTCTCCCAAATCTTTCATTTGGAATTGCGAAGCTAGCCACTTCTTAACGTCAGTAAGAAATTCTACCTCATTCCCAATGAGAAGAATATCATCCACATACAACACCAAAAATGCGACAGTTTTGCCAACGATTTTCTTGTAAACACAAGGCTCGTCGACATTTTGATCAAAGCCATAACATTAAAAAAAAAACATGCATTATTCATAGTATGCATGATAGGATTATATTATAAGTGTTCAATAATATAATGCATGTTTTTATTTTAATTAATATAAGAGTTATGTTACTTAGATTAAAAGCATTGGCAAGCATTTATACATGTGATGTATGTATGTTATATAGTTCAATTATTCATGTGATGAATGATCAAGCACAATAACATAGAAATGCATGTAACCTAAGTTAATTAATTAGTTTTAAATGGTTTAGAACTTGAAATAATTAGACTTAGGTTTCCTATTTCTGATAAGATTAGAATTAGGAAATCAAATGTGACTTATGAATAGTAACTAGTTAGTAACTCTGTCTAAGGAAGGTTCTGTCTAAGGCTGGGGTATATAAGCTGATGCTTTGCGGAACACCCCTACCTGGGAACCAACCTAGGAGTGAATTTGGTCCTGAGATTCATAGGTTACATTTCCGTGAGTGTCGTTAATTAAGAGTTAATTAAAAATACTCACGTAGACCTAAGTTAATAATTTGATTATAGACTTAGGCTAATCCAATATAAGAGTTATATTAGTAGACTTAGGTAAATATAGCCAATTTATCTAGGTTAATCCCGTTAAACTAAAGTGTATAAGATACATTTAATTTTCCATTCACAAATCTCCGTGAAGTTCACACCATGAGATCCATACTCGGGCTCGTGGCGTAAATGGGAGCGTCCCCCTTTGAGTGATATTTGTATGGGTCAATATTCAAGGTGAATGGAGAGAGTACTTATAGTGAGTGGGAGCGGGACCTATGAAAACGGGACCCACAGTCTCTTCTATCGATTCACACCATGAGACGCCCATGATCCGCCTGCAAGTTTGGCCTGGACCATGAAGGGAATCGAATCTCATGCGGAAGCGAATGATCGTCTTTCCTCTCAATTGTGTTACATAGAAAATGCACAAAGAAATAGAACCTAGCTAAACATACATTTGAAAGCATAAAGTGAATTAGGAGATTACCTTTGAAGACCGATTCTTCGTGTAATTCCCTCCCGTCAACGATCTCTTCTTCTCTTCGATCAAATACTCGAACACTGCCAAAAAGCCTTCTCGGTTGTTCTCTTGGAGAGGGAGAGAGGTGGGATCTCCTTTTTGGGATTAGGAAAAGTTGAGCGAATTTGAGAGAGAAGTGTTATTTGCTAGAATTCCAAAATTTAGCAAATGCATCAAGTGTCTCCAAATGCATCCAAAAGGATGCTTTTATAGGCAATATGGGTGGAGACAAATTATCCACCCATTTTGCCACTTACTCCACTAATTATGCATAAATGCATAATATAAGGTATCAAATACCTTATTATGTAAATCATATTTACATAATGTGGAGAAATTGAATTTGGTCAAATTCAATTTCTTGTCTCTTCAATTATTTCCTCAATATATGCCTTAATTCCATAATTAGACAAAATTAGGTTCATTATGAATCATATTCACATTGAACTATATACTATATCAATTATATCATATATAATTGACATAATTTCCTAACTTGAATTTGAAACTTCAAATTCATTCCAAAACTTTATACCCTCATTTAATTCCATGTTGAGGCAACCGAGGGACCAAATGGAACTACTGGTCATGAGCTCCAACAATACGAGATTGACTAATCAAACTCATTGATCCCGCCAATCAACATTCGTTAACTACGAGTCACTCCACTATAGACTCGTAGCTGCACTCTCCTCACTGTAGGATAAGTTGTGTCCATTGATCTAACCAATACCCGTGAATCAACGCTTCACAGGTCATTCGTAGTCATAGCTGGATCAAATTACCATTTTACCCTTATGACTACTTCTTGCACCTTAAGCACCACTAATCCTCAAATGAACAACAAGTTTATGGTCCGACCATAAACAATATCCCTCTCGGGCGAGTAAGAAGGAGGAGCCCCGTTGTTCAAGACCTAGATTAAGCTCTTAAGGGAACAACCTATCTAGTTACCCTAGTTCCGGAACGAGTGAATTCCTTCTTGCGAAGTTTAGTCCCCAGCTCTCGACGAGGTTTCATCCCTGAGAAGGTAGGCTTATTGAGTAAGCAGTTGTGGCCATTCTCACCCGTACTAGTCTAAGGATAAACCCCAGCAGACAAGAGTTCGCAACCTGCTCAGGATTCAGGTTTAGTCACTAATTGTCATGTGTGAATTATTAGCCCTAATCTATCAACGACGTTACTAGAGTGGTCTAACAATTCTCGTCCGGTCTTGTACAATCTCATCGCACAGGATGCTCCCACTCGCATGTCAACTACTGAACGAGCTGAATCGCCTTGTTTGTATCAAATACAAAGTGGGTCGCATCCATAGTGTTTTTGGGATGAGGTTCCCAAACTAATCCATGTACTATAGACTATTCGAGTTTTTTACTTGAACTTCATCTTAGTGTGTGTCAACCACACACATTGTTCATGATCTTCAAAATGTGACCCTGGAGCTTAGTTTATTGGATTTAAGTTTATAATTTGCAAGAATACAAGATTGAAGGAAAAATAACACTTTTATTCATTTTCTTAAATAATTACAAATACACGAGTTTAGGGCATAAATCCCAATAAACTCTCACTTGTCCCTAATTTAGTGGAGTACATAGAACATTACAATAATGCAAATACAATAAACTAGGGCATTGAATACCCTTTGATACAATACTCCCACTTGCCCTAGTCAAGTACTAATGTGTAACCCTAGAGTTTCTAGGTGACCCTCGAACACCTTAGCCGTGAGAGTCTTTGTAAATGGATTAGTAGCATTGTGCTCCGATGCTATCTTCGTGACGATCACGTCTCCTCGATGCACAATTTTTCGTATCAAATGATACTTCCGTTCGATTTGTTTTCCATTTTTGTGACTTCGAGGTTCCCTCGAGTTGGCCACTTCACTGCTGTTATCACAATAAAGGGTGATTGAGAGGTTCATATTTGGAAAAACTTCCAAATAAGACATGAACTTCCTCAGCAAAACTTCTTCTTTAGCTGCTTCACAAGCTGCTACATACTCAACCTCCATGGTGGAGTCAGCGATGCATCCTTGCTTGATGTTTCGCCAGACTACTGCTCCTCCATTGAGAGTAAACATTAACCCCGATGTGGATTTCCTAGAATCTTTATTAGTCAGAAAGTCATAGTTCGGGTATCCCGTAAGGATCAAATCCTTAGCCCCATACGAGCATACAGTCTCTCATTCTCCTACGATACTTGAGGATTGCTTTTACCGTAGTCCATTGATCTAATCCTTAATTAGATTGATACCTACTGACAATCCGAATTGCATAATAGATGTCAGGCCTGGTACACAACATAACATACATGAGGCTACCTACAGCTGATGCATAAGGGATTCGTCTCATGTCCTCAACATCTTGAGGTGTCTTAGGACACTGTTCCTTAGACAAATGAATCCCGTGCTTGAAAGGTAATAAATCCTTCTTGGAGTTTTGCATTATATATTGAATCAACATTTTGTCGATATAGAATGCTTGAGACAAGGCAAGTATTTTGTTCTTGCAGTTCTGGACAATCTGTATCCCAAGAAAAAACTGTGCTTCTCCCAAATCTTTCATTTGGAATTGTGTAGCCAACCAGTTTTTAATGTTAGTGAGGAATCCTACATCATTCCCAATGAGTAGGATATCATCTACGTACAACACTACAAAAGCGGCAGTACTGTTGATTATCTTCTTCTATACACAAGATTCATCAACATTTTGATAAAAGCCATAAGATTTGATAGCCTCATCAAACCTATATTCCAAGACCTAGAGGCTTGTTTCAACCCATAAATGGATCGTTTAAGCTTGCAAACTTTTTGCTCATAGTCTTGTTCAATGAACACTTTGAGTTGGTCTATGTAGATGTTTTCGTCAAGATTGCGGTTTAGAAAGGTTGTCTTGACATCCATTTGCCATACTTCATAGTCATAATATACAACAATGATAAGAAGGATTCAATAGACTTGATCATGGAAAAAGGAGAAAAGGTTTCCTCATAGTCAATCTCTTCTATTAGGTATAACCCTTTGCCACGAGTCTAGCTTTGAAGGTTTGCACCTACCCATCTACACCACGGGGACGATCACTGATAGAGGAATTGCCCCAAGTTCCTTGCCGTGAAAAAGAAGGAAGGTAAATGTGATTTACTTGTTGTAGAAACTTGTTTAGTGGAGTGTAGTGACTCTGTCTGGAAACTTGATTCAGGCGCCACTAACGATGTTTGTTCTTCTTTTCAGTGAATTAGTTCCTGGCAGCGGCTACAGGAGGGTGAGATAACACTCACTCAGGGTTGGATCCGGAGAAGTTGTCTCGGCTGCAACGATCGACACGGTGAAGCTTTTCTTCGGCATGAAGTACATTTTATTAGATAACATGTACATAATTCCAGGGTTAACTAGACACCTTATTTCTATTTTCTGTCTATTAGAACAATTTATTTCCGTTTCTTTTAAGAGTAATAAAGCGTTTATTTCTCGAAATGGAAATTTATTATGTTCTGCTTCACTTGAGAATAATCTTTATGTTTTAAAACCAAATTCAGTCAAAAGTGTTTTGAATACTGAATTGTTTAAAATAGTTGAAACACGAACTAAGAGATTAAAAGTTTCTTATAAAGAAAACACCCATCTTTGGCATCTAAGGTTAGGTCACATAAATCTCAATAGGATTGAGAGACTAGTGAACTAAGCGAGTTGGAAGAAAACTCTTTACCGATTTGTTCGTTTTCCCTTGAAGGCAAAATGACCAAACGTCCTTTTAGTGGAAAAGGATATATAGACAAAAGGCCTCTTAAGCTTATACATTCTGACCTCTGTTGGCCGATGAGTGTTAAAACACGAGGAGGTTACAAATACTTTGTATCTTTCATAGATGACTATTCGAGATATGGGTACGTTTAGGAGGTTACGAATGCTTGTGTCAACAAACACCACATTCCTTGAGGAGGACTATATCAGGGATCATAAACCACATAGTAAGATTGTGTTAAGCGAAATGGACAGTACATCAACAAGAGTTGCTGATGGTGCTAGTACATCAACAAGTGTTGTTGATCCTAACTCGTCTAGTAAAATACGTTCTCAAGAGTTAAGAATGCCTCGACGTAGTGGGATGGTTGTGAGACAGCCTGAACGTTACATGGGTTTGGCTGAAACCCAAGTCGTCATACCTGATGATGACTACGAGGAACCATTGACCTATGATCAGACA
The DNA here is from genome assembly GCA_036507285.1 of Trichosanthes cucumerina. NCBI lineage: Eukaryota > Viridiplantae > Streptophyta > Magnoliopsida > Cucurbitales > Cucurbitaceae > Trichosanthes > Trichosanthes cucumerina. The sequence continues at coordinate 28,454,796 of CM071842.1, read as the reverse complement.
ATGAATGACGTTGACAAAGACGAATGGATTAAAGCCATGGACTAGGAAATGGAATCAACGGACTTCAATTCCGTCTTGGAGCTTGTGGACCAACCGGATGAGGTTAAACCTATTGGTTACAAGTGGATCTACAAGCGTAAGCGTGGTGTAGATGGGAAAGTGCAGACCTTCAAAGCCAATCTAGTGGCAAAGGGTTTTACCCAGAGAGAAGGGGTTGACTATGAGGAAACCTTTTCTCCTGTTGCCATGGTCTAGTCGAACAGGATTCTTCTGGCCATTGCCACATATTATGACTATGAGGTTTGGCAGATGGATGTCAAGACGACCTTTTTGAATGACAATCTTGACGAGACCATGTACATGGTCTAGCCCAAGGGTTCATTACGCAAGGCCAAGAGCAAAAGGTTTGCAGGCTGCAAAGGTTTATTTATTGACTGAAACAAGCCTCGAGGTCTTGGAATATAAGATTTGAAGAGGCAATCAAATCTTACGGCTTTAATCAGAATGTTGATGAGCCTTGTGTCTACAAGAAAACCATCAACAACACTGTTTCATTTCTGATATTGTATGTGGATGATATCCTACTCATTGGGAACGATGTAGGATTCCTTACTGACGTAAAGGAATGGTTTGCTTCGCAATTCCAAATGAAAGATTTGGGAGAAGCTCAATATGTTCTAAGTATCCAGATCGTCCGAAATAAGAAGAAGATAACACTAGCCATGTCTCAGGCATCTTAGATCGACAAGATGTTGTCGCGATATAGTATGCAGAACTCCAAGAAGGGCTTACTACCTTTCAGGCATGGGGTTCACCTGTCTAAGGATCAATTTCCTAAGAATCTTAAGAGGTTGAGGATATGAGACGAATCCCTTATGCTTCAGCTGTAGGGAGCCTTATGTATGCCATGTTGTGTACTAGGCCCGACATCTATTATGCAGATGAGATTGTCAGTAGGTATCAATCCAATCTAGGATTAGATCACTGGGCAGTCGTAAAGGCAATCCTCAAGTATCTTAGAAGAACGAGAGACTACGTGCTTGTGTATGGAAGTGGGGATTTGATCCTTACGGGATACATGGACTCTGACTTTTAGACCGATAAGGATTCTAGGAAGTCCACATCGGGGACAGTGTTCACTCTTAACGGAGGAACTGTAGTGTGGCGAAGCATCAAGCAGGGATGCATCGCTGATTGCACGATAGAAGTCGAGTATGTTGCGGCTTGGGAAGCTGCAAAGGAAGTTGTTTGGCTGAGGAAGTTCATGTTGGATTTGGAAATTGTTCCAAATATGAACTTGCCAGTGACCCTGTTATGTGACAACAGTGGTGCAGTAGCCAACTCGAGAGAATCTCGAAGTCATAAGAGGGGCAAACACATTGAGCGTAAGTATCACCTGATACGGGAGCTTGTGCACCACGGAGACGTGACGATAACACAGATAGCTTCGAAGCACAATGTTGCTGATCCATTTACAAAGGCCCTCACGACTAAGGTGTTTGAGGGTCACATAGAAAGTCTAGGTCTACGAGTGCTTCTTGACTAGGGCAAGTGGAAGTATTGTAAAGGGGTGTTCAATGCCCTAGTTTATTGTATTACTTTTATGTATTACTGTACATTTGGGAAATGTATCATGTAGTCCACTAGCTTAGTTCAAGTGGGAGTTTGTTGGGGTGTATGCATTAATCTCGTGAAGTTTGTAATATTCATTGTTTTAATAAATAAATGTTGTTTATTATTCAAACTTTGTTTCTCACTTTTTTATAAACTTAATCGTATAAACTAAGCTTCAGGGTCATATCCTTTGAGAGAATTAAAACTTGAATGGTGTGTAGTTGACACACAGGGAGGATCACGTTCAAGTTAATGACTCGAACGGTCTACACTATACGGATAGGATTGGAAACCTTATCCTTGTTACACTGTAGATGCGACCGCTTTGTATTAGATACGAACGAGGTGATCCAGCTGTTCATGTGATTGATGTGGGAGTGGGGGCATCTTGTGCAATGAGATTGTACAAGATCGGACCGTGAATTATTAGACCTACTGTTGTAATACCGTTAACAATATAGGACTAATAACTTCGTAGATGACCACTAGTAACTCGTCCTTAATCTTGAGCGTGTTACGGACTCCTGTATGCGGGGGTCTGTCCTTTGACTAGTACTGGTGAGGGTAGCCTGAGTACGCTAATATGTCTATCTTCTTGGGGACAGGACCTCGTGGGGAGCTGGGAACTTTACGCAAGAAGGATCACTCGTTCCCGAACTAGGAAAACCAGAGTGGTTGTTCCTTTAAGTGCTGACTCCAGGGCTTGAACAACGGGTACCCACCCTCTCACTAGCACGAGAGGGACGTTGTTTATGGTTGGACCATGCAACAAAGTTGTTCATTAGAGGAGAAGTGAGACTTAAGGAACACGAAGTAGACACAAGGGTAAAACGGTAATTTGACCCAACAGTGACTACGAGCAACCTGTGAAGGGAAGACTCACATACATTGGTTATATCGATAGACACAACTTGTCCTACAGTGATGGGAGTGCAACTATGGACTTTAGTAGAGTGTTACCGTAGCTAATGAACGTTGATTAACTGGGTCAAAGAGTTTGATCGGTTAATCTCGTATCATTGAAGTTCGCCATTTGTAGGTCCATTAGGTCGCCTTGGTTGGCTCAAATTGGACAAAATGAGGGTTTAAAGTTTGGAGTGGATTTAAAGTGTTCAAATTCATTAAAAGGGTATTTATGTCATGTATATGTGATATAACTGACATAATATACAGTTTAATGTGAATGAGATTCATGATAAACTATAGTATAGGCTAATAGATTAATTAGGGCTAATTTGGAGAAATTGAATTGAGAGAAATTAAATTGAATATGATTCAATTTAAAATTTCACAATTATGCAAATAGGATTTGTATAATTAGGTATGAGATACCTTATATTATGTGATATGCAAATATGATTTGCATATCATATGGTTGTAGTAAAATGGTGAATTGGTGGAGATTTTAACTCCACCAAACACCATTATAAATAGGTGCTTTATGAAGCATTTGGTAGACAATTGTTCTCATTTTTGGAATTCCATCCAAAGAACAAAGCAAATTCTCTCTAGCTTCACTCTCAATTCTCTACAACTTCCTCCAACCCAAATTCCAAAGGGAGTTCCACCACTCTCTTTAGATGGCCGACTAAAGCTACCTATTTTGAGCTCACCAAAAGTAAACCTCATTGAAGGTTCATCGAATCCTCCTTGCTTTGGAGTTCATTGTCTTTCCTTAGGGAATTCATATCTTGAATCCGTAAGGAAGCTTAGCTCCTCATGGACAAAACAATAACTGAAAACATAAACATAACGATTGAAAACATAAATCCCCAAGCTTCTCTCGGCCTACCACAGTTTAGCAGAATTCGAGAGAGCAACTTTAGGTGGCTGATAGAAAAGAAGTTAAACCAGAACCTCAGAACATAACACTTGAAACAAAGAGAAAGCATAAATTCTATAAAGTGCAACAAATTGTCTTTCTGAAAATAAAAACTAAACTAAACAAAAAAAATACAGTAATGTCGAATATAAAGTCTTAATGTAGTAGAAAAGTAAAGAGACGTCAGTACCACACAACCAGTGGTCCGACTAAACCATACAACAAAACTAACACTAAGAAAAATAAGGAAACACAATAAGGACTATGGCAAAGACCAAAGAAAATCGCAGAATCCCTCTCTTCAGACTTTTTTATCTCGATCGCTTTCTCCCCTATTTATAGACTTGTCTGTTGCTAGGGTTTCCCACCGACAAGCTTGCCTTGTTGTCCTTGAATCACGACTTGACTTCTGCGAACTCAACTTTTTTCGCAAATCTCTCAAATAAGAAAAAGGTCTTACTTTGTCTAGGCAATTGCGTCAGTTTGCGTTGCTGCAGTAAAACCATAAAACGTGAGTTCTCGTTTTTGCTTTTAGGAAATGTCACAATTCCTGCATCAATTTCTTACACTTCTTCCTAATTAGTGCTTAGTTACCAATAATAAGTAATCAAAAATAGGTCAAACAACTCTCATATATGAAAGTTATCAGTAGGGAATTTAAAATAAATGGTCAGCGACTTAAGCACTATTGGGGAGAGGAATTTAAAAGGGGAATAGCCTCAAGAAGGCTACTCTCGGATTAACCAGTGCCTTTCTACAACCAATTAAAGAGGGAGTGCTCTTTCTTGAAAATTTAATTACTCCCAACAGTTAGTTTCATTTCAATTTCTTTCTAGTTCTTTTCTAAGTAGTTTTCATTTATTTAATTTTGCTCTTTTGCTTTGTTTTGTGTGTTGCCTTGGAACAGACATGGGGAAGGAGACAACACAGCTAGAGTTTTCAGCATATGTCCCCTGTCAGTCAACTTTCCCAACTTGGGAAATGCAGCGGTCTCCCTTAAAAAAAAGATGTCAGCAATATCTGCTCTTTTACCTAAAAAGACAACAGAATCCTGCCATGGCGATTTGGAGATCAAAGAAGCAGACTGCATTGTGCAACATTTTATTGGAAAGGACAAAAGTTGCCTGCAAGGAGCTTTATTTTTCAAAAAAAAATAATATAGCTTGCTCGTTCTGCTTGACCAACTCTTCTTTCATCTGTCTTTAAATTGAAATTGTGGGGAGAGTGTTTTGCATAACAAACAAGAGCTAAGGATTTCGAGAAGAAATATTAAAAAAAAAAAGAGTGGAAGTGTACAATGGCACCTTTGAAGTGTACGGGAAAGAAGAAGTTAGTGGAGGAGCCTACTGAAGAAGAGATTCCAGAAAAAGAGCTTTTGGAGGAGACATAAAACTCAAGGCATTCCCACTCGAAAACCAAGTCTAAGTCTTGAAAGTCCAAGAGGAAGAAAAAGTTGGTGGAGGAGGCCACTTAAGAAGAAGAAACAAGTTATGATGCCTCCACTGATCAAGAGCAAGTGGAACAACCAATGTTGTCTTCTCAAGTCAAAGCTTCTAAGAAAAAGGGGAACCACTTGACAAAAGCTTCTAAAAGATCCCCTTTGGAAGGGTTTATCAACGAAGAGGCTCAGGAAAGATTTGAGCAAGTCAAAATATAAGAACTGTTGCCTGAAAAGGGATTTGCTCATCCATGAAGGGAATGAAAGTCCTCGTGCAGCGAAAGATGATCGAATCGTCGTGGTGATGTTGTGATACTTAATTTCATTAAAACTAACTATCACATAGTAATGGTTAAACATGCAATTCTAGAAAGAAAACTACAAGTTAGAATGGTTACTTACTTGTTGAACACCTTCTTCAATAATCCTTTCTAGATCCACGAACTCTTCGTGGTTTCCTCATTCTTAACGATCTCGAACTCTACTCACGAACACCGAACGAACACCACGACTTGGTTTCTCGATTGTTCTTCTTTTGGAAGAAGGAGGATGGTGGGATCCTTTTTTTGGTTAGGGAGTAGATGATTTTTTAGAGAGAAATTGAGAGAGAGCTATGCTTCTTTTGGTGAGAAATCCAAAAATGAGCATTCAATCTTACAACCCTTCTTGCAAAAGGGGTTTATATAATGGTGATGGGTGGAGTTGAAATCTCCACCTATTTACCATTTTACCACAACTATAGGTTATGCAAATCATATTTGCATAACCATATATCATTAGATATATCATATCTCATTTTACAAATCACATTTGTATTATTGTGGATTTTTAAATTGAATCACATCCAATTTAATATCTCTCAACCTAATTTCTCCAAATTAGCCCTAATTCATCAATTAGGCTAACCTATAATTTATTATGAATCTCATTCACATTAAACTATATATTATATCATTCATATGTCATACAAATGACATAAATACCCTTTAGTGAACTTGAACACTTCAATTCACACCAAAAAATTGTAAACCTTCTTTTTATCCAATTTGAGCCAACCGAGTGACCTTATGGACCTACAGTGACGAGCTCCAATGATTCGAGATTAATCTATCAAACTCTTTGACCCGGTTAATCAACCTTCATTAGCTACGGTAACACTCCACTAAAGCTCGTAGCTGCACTCCCGTCAGTGTAAGATATTACGTGTCCACTAATATAACCAATGCCCATGAGTCGACCCTTCACAAAGTTGTTCAGTAGTCATTCTTTGGGTCAAATTACCATTTTACCCCTGTGTCTACTTCTTGCTCCTTAAGTCCCCACTGCTCCTCTAATGAACAACAACGTTGTAATGGTCCAACCATACACAACAACCTTCGCGTGCTAGTTAGAGGGTGGGCGCCTGTTGTCGAAGCCCTGGAGACAGCACTTAAGGGAACAACCCCTCTAGTTTCCCTAAAGACGGGAACGAGTAAATTCCATCTCGCGTAGTTAAGTTCCCAGCTCCCTACTTGGTCCTGTTTCTTAGAAGATAGGCATATTGGGAAAGTAACTTTGACCACACTCACCAGTACTAGTCAAAGGACAGACCCCTGCAGACAAGAGTCCGTAACACGCTCAGGATTCAGGTCGAGTCACTCATGGTAATCTACGAAGTTATTAGTCCATACTATTAATGATGTTACATCAGTAAGTCCAATAATTCACGGTTTGGTCTCGTACAATCTCATTGTATAGGATGCGCCGACTCGCATGTCAACCACATGAACGAGTCAGATCACCTCGTTTGTATCTTAATACAAAGCGGGCCACATCCACAACGTATCCAGGATTAGGTCTCCAACCCTATCCATATACTGTAGACCTTTCGGGTCATTTACTCGAACGTGATCCTCTCTGTGTGTCCACTACACATCGTTAAAGTTCTAGTTCTCTCATATATTCAATGACCCTGGCGAAGCGAATCGAAGTCCGCGCAGCGAAGCGATTGCAAATCGGGCGCTCTCGAATTAGTTACAACGATAAATTCAAGAACATACATAATAGGATTAAGCATAAAATCAGGATGGACAACAAGAAATTACCTTTGAAGAACCTTTCTTCGAGTGCTTCTCTCTCCATTGTTCTCTAGGTGAGGGAGGAAGGTGGGTTCCCTTTAGGAGAGATGAGGTGTTTTGAGAGAGATGTGTGTTTTTGGAACTCTTCCAACAACACAACAAGAGAACTTGTCAAACCTTAGAATTACTTAACCTAGTTGCATCTCATGCAACCATATATATAGGGGAATGGGATGGAAATGACCATCCTACCCCTCCTTTATTCTCTCTTTAGTATATAGTTTATATATGAATCAAATTAACATTAAAGCTATATATTATATCAATTATATCATATATAATTGATATAACACCTCATGTATGAAATTGAACACTTCAATTTCACTCCTAACTTTATACCCTCAATATTACCATATTGAGCCAACTGAGAGGATCTAATGGACCTACGGTTCATGAGCTCAATGATGTGAGATTAACCGATCAAACTTTTTGATCCGGTTAATCAATATTCATTAACTACAAGTCACTCCACTATAGACTTGTAGTTGCACTCTCCTCATTGTAGATATTATTGTGTCCATCGATATAGTCATTACCCATGAGTCGACCCTTCACGGGTTGTTCAGTAATCACGGTGGGTCAAATTATCATTTTACCCCTGTGATTACCTCTTTGCTCCTTAAGCACCACTGATCCTCTAATGAACAACAAGTCTAAGGTCCTACCTTAGACTCATACCCTCATAAAGGGCGGGGCCCCGTTGTTCAAGACCTGGAGTTAGTTCTTAAGGGAACAACCTATCTAATTCCTTAGTGTAGGAATGAGTGAATTCCATCCGCACGATTAAGTTCCCACTATCTACGAGGTTCTGTCCCTGAAAAGGTAGGCTTATTGAGTCGGCTACAGGCCACTCTCACCCATACTAGTCTAAGGACAAACCCCTATAAGCAGGAGTTCTTAACTTGCCCAGGATTCAGGTCGAGTCACTAATGACCATCTATAAATTACTAGTCTTATCCTGTTAACGGTGTTACACTGGTTAGGCTAATAATTTGTGATCCAGTCTTGTATGAACTCTTCATACAGGATGCCCTCACTCGCATGTCAACTACATGAATGAGTTGGATCACCTCATTTGTACTAATTACAAAGTTGGCCGCATCCATGGTGTTACCAGAATGAGGTTTCCAACCTTATTCTTATACAATACACCATTTAGGTTATATTCTTGAACTCAACCCAAATAGTGTCCACTACACTGATTTCAAGATAAATGTTATAACCTTGGAGCTTAGTTTATTGGATTTATAAAAGCAAGACTGTAATCTTATCAAAACAAATAATACTTTATTTAATTGATCAAAATTACACAAGTTTAGGGCATAAATCCCAACACCTGGAGCTTAGTTTATTGGACAAAGTTTGTAATAAATGGGAGACACAAAATGATGAAATAAATAACCTTTATTGATTTCAAATGTATTACAAACTATACGAGATTAGGACAAACATCCCAACAAACTCCCACTTGGACTAAACTAGTGGAGCAAATACATTTCTGAAATGTACATAAATTACAATGAACTAATACAATAAACTAGAGCATCGAATACCCGTTTACATATCTCCCACTTGCCCTAGCCAGGAAGCACTCAAAGACCTAGACTCTCTAGGTGACCCTCAAACACCTTAGCCGTGAGGGGCTTTGTAAATGGATGAGCTACATTGCGCTCCGACGCTATCTGCGTGACTGTCACGTCGCTGCGGTGCACAATCTCCCGTATCAGGTGATACTTCCGCTCAATGTGTTTGCCTCTCTTATGGCTCTGAGGCTCTCTGGAGTTGGCTAATGCACCACTGTTGTCACAAAACAGTGTGATCGACAAGTTCATATTTGGAACAACTTCCAAATCTTTCATGAACATCCTAAGCCAAACAGTTTCCTTTGCAGCTTCACAAGCCGCAACGTACTCCGCTTCCATAGTGGAATCAGCGATGCATCCCTGCTTGATGCTTCGCCATACTACAGCTCCTCCATTCAAAATGAAGGTTGGCCCCGAAGTGGATTTCCTAGAATCCTAATCTGTCTGAAAGTCAGAATCTGTGTATCCCGTAAGGATCAAATCCGCACTGCCAAACACTAAGCTGTAGTTCCTCGTTCTCCTAAGATACTTGAGGATTGCTTTTACGGTCGTCCAGTGATCTAATCCTGGATTGGATTGATACCTACTGACAATCCCTACTACATAACAGATGTCGGGCCTAGTACACAAAGATGACATACATCAGCCGCACTACGGTGAAGCATAGGGATCCCTCTCATATCCCCAACCTCTTGAGGAGTCTTAGGACACTGATTCTTAGACAAGTGAACCCCATGCCTGAAAGGCAGCAAACCCTTCTTGGAGTTCTACATCTTATATCTAGACAACATCTTGTCAATATAAGACGCATGAGACATGGTGGTGCGTTACTGTTCTTAGGTTAGGACAACTGGATACCTAAAACATACTGAGCTTCTCCTAAATCTTTCATTTGGAATTGCGAAGCTAGCCATTTCTTTACGTTAGTAAGAAATCCTACCTCATTCCCAATGAGAAGGATATCATCCACGTATAATATAAGAAATGCAACAGTTTTGTCAACGATTTTCTTGTAGACACAAGGCTCGTCAACATTCTGGTCAAAACCATAAGATTTGATTGCCTCATCAAACCTTATACTCCAAGACCTCGAGGCTTGTTTCAGTCCATAAATAGACCTATGTAGCCGACAAACCTTCTGCTCTTGGCCTTGGGTTATGAACCCTGTGGGCTGGTCCATGTAGATAGTTTCGTCAAGGTTGCCATTCAGAAAAGCGGTCTTGACATCCATCTGCCATACCTCGTAGTCATAATACGCGGCAATGGCCAGAAGGATTCTTATCGACTTTACCATGGCAACAGGTGAAAAGGTTTCCTCATAGTCAACCCCTTCGACCTGGGTGAAACCCTTTGCCATAAGTCATGCTTTGAAGGTCTGCACCTTCCCATCTACGCCACGTTTACGCTTGTAGATCCATTTGTAACCAATAGGTTTTCCTCCATCCGGTTGATCCACAAGCTCCCAGACATAATTGAAGTACATCGACTCCAATTCCTTGTCCATAGCTTTAATCCATTCGTCCGTGTCAACATCTGCCATTGCCTGTTCATAGGTCAATGAATCCTCGCAGTCATCATCAGGATTGACGACTTGGGTTTCAGCCAAACCCTTGTAACGTTTAGGCTGTCTAACAACCCTCCCACTACGTTGAGGCATTCCCAACTCTTGGGAACAGACTTGACTTGACGTGCTAGGATCAACGATAGAACACAAAATGTGTTATCCTTAGGCTTAATTATTACTAGTTTTGTAATGATTTCAGAGCTTTTACGTTTCTAAATTACTCAATTTCAGGTTAAGAGCTTAAACAAAATAATTGGAGACATTTTGGATCATTCGGGATCAAAATGAGGCTATTTGGAGCATAAAATAACATCAGTTGGAAGTGAAAGGACCAAACCAAGCTTGAAGACCCGAGGTGATGGCGTTGCAACGCTGCCATGTAGAGCGTTGCAACGTCGAACGTGCAACCATGAAGCATTGAAGAACACTACTGATAGCGTTGCAACGCTGCTATGTAGCGTCGCAACGCTATCTCAATAAGAAGATGTATATGCAGAACCGCATAGAGGACATTGCAACGCTGCTTTGCAGTGTCGCAACGCCAGGTCGATAAGAGGCGCGTGGGTTAGGGTAGCGGCGTTGCAACGCTGCCCTCAACGTTGCAACACCATCGAGACATTCTAAATATACCAGCCGCCTAGGGTAGAGCGTTGCAACGCTATCCCTAGCGTTGCAACGCTGTACCGAAAGATCTTATAAATATAACCTTATGTTCTATTGAAAGGGGAGTCGAATTTGATAGACTTTTGCCCCTATTTTCAAAATAAACTTGGTAAGGAGAGAAAAAAGAGCGTTTTGGGGAGTCAAAGCATTCGTGGAGGTTCGAGATCGAAGACGGGAGCTTGGAGACGAAGGACCGACATCGACACATAAGTTTAATTTCCTTTTCTTTCAGATTGTAATACGGTTTTAAGACGTTTTCTACATGTTTAGCTTGATTTTCATGTGATTTAGAGTAGCTAAATGTTGTAGTTAGGATTTGATTTACTTGTTAAGTCCTGTTTGCTATGTATTGAACCATGTTTTGTTCTTATTTTTGGCAATTCGTTCTTTAACTCTTAAATTTGTTGGTTTAAGTGGACTCGAGAGATAAAACTTCAATTAGAGCAAAGTTGTCAAAACTCTTAGGAATCTGGCATGAGAATGACTAAGAAACATAAGGAAAACACATAAAGAGGTTGCTTAATGTCGTGCATGTCGTAGGTTCATATGGAGACTATGGAGTTTATTGGATGTGCGAGGCTCACTAAGAATCGTGAGGGTTTCTTGAGTATTTTACTTCTTGTTTATAAATTCATCTCATTGGTTCATTGCATGTGTTAGTTAAGTCATTAACTTGTAAAATCACTTTCCTCAAATCTATCAATTCGTGTCTCCATGTGTTAGTCTGTTGTTTGTCTTTACTTTCATCATCTATCCATGTTATGTTTCTTTAGCTAAAATTGAGAATTAATATCTTGGTAATTAATTAATCTAGAAACCCAGTCCCGAGGACGATACTTGGACTCTTAAATCACTATGCTAAAACTTGACTCGTACACTGCGGTATTGAATTATCAAAATTATACGCAACAATCAACAACACTTGTTGACGTACTAGCACCATCAGCAACTCTTGCTGACGTACTGTCCATTTCGTTCAACACGATTTTGCTCCTAGGCAAATGATCCCTGATGTGGTATTCCTCAAGGAAAGTAGTGTTTGTCGACACAAGCACCCTATTTTCCTTAGGATCGAAAAATAGACCACCTCTGATCTCTTTTGGGTAACCTACGAATAGGCACAATTTTGAACTGGGTTCCAATTTCTTCGGGTTTGACACCAACAAGTGGGCCAGGCATCCCCAAATTCTGAAATGGTGTAAACTACCTTTACGACAATTCCAGAGTTCCAAAGGTGTTTCACAAACACTTTTCGACGGAACATTGTTCAAAATATACAACGCAGTCTCCACTACGTAACCCCAAAAATAATCAGGGGGACGAGCATAGCTAATCATCGACCGAACCATGTCCAACAAGGTTTTGTTTCTCCTCTCCGATACATCATTCTGTTGTGGCATACCAGGTGCTGAGAGTTGGGACGTAATTCCGTGTTCTATCATATAGTCCTGGAATTCAGTGTCCATATACTCTCCACCTCGATCTGATCGAAGTGTTTTTATGGTATTACCTAACAGGTTCTCAACCCCAGTCTTGTACTCCTTGAACTTTTCAAGAGTTTCAGACTTTTTATACATTAGGTAAAGATACCCATACCTCGAATAGTCATCTATAAAAGATACGAAGTATTCGTAACCACCTCGTGCTTTAACATTTATCGGACCTCAGAGGTCAGAATGTATAAGCTCAAGGGGCTCCTTTGCTCTATATCGTTTTCCACTAAAAGGACGTTTGGTCATTTTGCTTTCAAGGCATGACTCACACACCGGTAAAGAATTTTCTTCCAACTGACTTAGAAGTCTACTCTTCACTAATCTCTCAATCCTATTGAGATTAATGTGGCCTAACCATAGATGCCAAAGATGGGCATTTTCTTTTTGGAAAAACTTTTACTCTCTTAGTTCGTGTTTCTGCAGTTTTAAATAATCAACTCGTGCTTGTTTGCCAAAACTTCAGATAAGCTGGCAATGATGTAGACCTTGGCCTTTTCATTGGCCCTGATCCATCGATCGTATGCATCACGAACACTTCGTGATACAATCGAGCTCGACAACTGAGGACACTACTCAGTAAGCACGAACTTTAGGTCGTCGGTTACAAGAATCGTGTTTATATTATTCTTCCACGTTTGGATGTTATCTCCCACTAACTTATCGGAGGTGAGTAAAGCTATAATTGAGCTAGACATTTTAGCTGAAAAAATTGTGTCAGTCTCGCATAAACTTTTGAAAACCAATAAAGTTTTAGCAAAATTTAATCCTATGATCTCTAGGTCATTTAAAAATTGCATGATATCCTAAAGGTTTAGAATGACCACCACCGAAGGGTGAATAGAAACACTCCTCCTCTAGGACGAGAATTTATCGACCAGACCCTAATCCCAGAATAACTTTTATTCCATTAGGCGTCCAGTTACCATTATTTGGTCAAATTCATTAACACTTAACGAATCCCGTGAGTGTCACCCTCAATCTTTAAGTTTCCAAGTATCCGTCCAAATAATAGCCACCGAAGAGTGAACCATGAAGGAAAACCAACAAGGAAACTGTATCCCTTTCGGGAATTCACGGTGTTTCGATTCCCATGATCAAGGCCCTCCGAAGGGATTGTCTGGTCCAGGCCAAACTAGCAGGAGGATCATAGGGGTCTCACGGTGTGAATCGAAAGAAGAGACTGTGGGTCCCATTTTAACAGGTCCCGTTCCCACTCACTATCAGTACTCTCTCCATCCACTTTTATATTGACTCATACAAATGCCATCCGAAGGGGGACGCTCCCATTTGCGCCACGAGGTCGAGTATGGATCTCACCGTGCGGACTTAACGGAGATTTATGGTCGAAAAATTAAATGTATCTTATACACTATATTTCCTCCCACTCAACACTTTATAATTTTTGGGATTGACCTAGATAAACTGGCTAAAATTTACCTAAGTCTACTAATATAACTCTTATATGGTATTTAGCCTAAGTTTATAATCACATTATTACATAGGTCTATGTGAGTAAATTAATCAACTTTTAATTAACGACACTCACGAAAAATATAATCTAAGAATCTCCGGACCGAATTCACTCCCAGGTCGGTTTCCAAGTAGGGGTGTTTCGCAAGCGTCAACTTAAATACCTCAGCCTTAGACAAAACCTTCCTTAGACAGAGTTACTAATCAGTCACCATTCAAAGATTACATTTTGATTTCCTAATTCTGATCTTATTAGAACTAGAAAAACTAAGTCTAATTATTCAAGTTCTAAACACTTTAAAACTAATAATTAACTTAGGTTACATGCATTTCTATGTTATAGTGCTTGATCATTCATTACATGAATAACTATACTATAACATAATAATTCATCACATGAAATTAAAATGCATGAGCATACTTTAATCTAAAAAATATAACACTTATATTAATAAAATTAAAACATGCATTTAATTATATTATAACAATTATAATATAACCTATCATGCAAACTATATATTATAACACTTATAATATAAATGATGCATGAAAATGTTTAACCTAAGGTGGAATTTTAAATCTATATGACATACATTATGCACATAGAATTTAATTAAATCATACATCTCATGCATAAAAATAATTAAATAGCAAAAATTGACCGATTTTAGCACTTAGGGCATTTATTTAATTAAATAACATTTAGTATAACATTTATATTAATATCATTTAATAAAATAAATTTAAATACAAAGTATAAATACATTTTACAATTTAAATAATAATAAAAACGTGAGAAAACCACCCACTAAAGCAATTGTCCCACTTCTCGCGCGCGCCTCGCCAAACTGCCCACTACGCTTGCAGCATTGCAACGCTGAAGCATCCAGCGTCACGCCCCGCGTGCTCCACGCCAGTGGCGTTGCAACGCTATGACTAGCGTTGCAATGTCGTCCTGCAGCTAAGCCTTCGCCCGCATGCGCAGCATTGAGACGCCGATGAATAGCGTCTCAACGCTGTCGACAGAACAGCAAGTACCCCTTGCTGTTCTTCGTCGTTTCTCGCCCGTTTCCGCTCTGATTTCTTCACAGCATCCCATGCCACGAACGACTCGGACTTACAGACTCGATTTACATTAATAAATTTCCCAAAACACGGGCCCTTACATTGATCTAATCAACATAAAATCTAAATCTAAAACAAAAGTGCCAAAACCGAAAACATCCATTTCGCAAACAAACATTCATCTCATGAATTAAAGGCAATACCCACCTAATTTTAACAAAAATAAGTGCACAACAAGAACCAACGATTGGCTCTAATACCAATTGAAGGGAATGAAAGTCTCCGTGCAGCGGAAGACGATTGAATCGTCGTGGTGATATTGTGCTACTTAATTTCATTAAAACTAAACTAACTATCACATAGTAATGGTTAAACATGCAATTCTAGAAAGAAAACAACAAGTTAGAATGATTACTTACCTGTTGAAGACGGTCTTCAATAATCCTTTCTAGATCCACGAACTCTTCGTGATTTCCACAATCTCAACGATCTCGAACTCTACTCACGAACACCGAACGAACACCACCACTTGGTTTCTCAGTTGTTCTTCTTTTGGAAGAAGGAGGATGGTGGGATCCTTCTTTTGGTTAGGGAGGAGAAGATTTTTTAGAGAGAATTTGAGAGAGAGATATGCTTCTTTTGGTGAGAAATCCAAAAATGAGCATCCAATCTTACAACCCTTCTTGCAAAAGGGGTTTATATAATAGTGATAGGTGGAGTTGAAATTTCCACCTATTTACCATTTTACCACAACTATAGGTTATGCATACATATTTGCATAACCATATATTATAAGATATCTCATATCTCATTTTACAAATCACATTTGCATTATTGTAGATTTTTAAATTGAATCACATCTAATTTAATATCTCTTAACCTAATTTCTCCAAATTAGCCCTAATTCATCAATTAGGCTAACCTATAGTTTATTATGAATCTCATTCACATTAAACTATATATTATATCATTCATATGTCATACAAATGACATAAATACCCTTTAGTGAACTTGAACACTTCATTTCACACCAAAAAATTGTAAACCTTCTTTTTATCCACTTTGAGCCAACCGAGTGACCTTATGGACCTACAGTGACGAGCTCCAATGATTCGAGATTAACCTATCAAACTCTTTGACCTGGTTAATCAACCTTCATTAGCTACGGTAACACTCCACTAAACTCTGTAGCTGCACTCCCATCAGTGTAAGATATTACATGTCCACTTATATAACTAATGCCCATGAGTCGACCCTTCACAGGTTGTTCGTAGTCACTACTGGGTCAAATTATCGTTTTACCCCTGTGTCTACTTCTTGCTCCTTAAGTCCTCACTGCTCCTCTAATGAACAAAAACGTTGTTATGGTCCAACCATACACAACAACCTTCTCGTGCTAGTGAGAGGGTGGGCGCCCGTTGTCCAAGCCCTGGAGACAACACTTAAGGGAACAACCACTCTACTTTCCCTAAAGGTGGGAACAAGTGAATTCCATCTCGCGTAGTTAAGTTCTCAGCTCTCTACTTGGTCCTGTCCCTTAGAAGATAGGCATATTGGGCGAGTAACTGTGCCCACCCTCACTCGTACTAGTCAAAGGACAGACCCCCGTAGACAGGAGTCCGTAACATGCTCAGGTTTCAAGTCGAGTCACTAATGGTCATCTACGAAGTTATTAGTCCATATTGTTAACGGTGTTACATCAGTAGGTCTAATAATTCACGGTCCGGTCTTGTACAATCTCATTGTACAGGATGCCCCAACTCGCTGTCAACCACATGAACGAGTCAGATTACCTCGTTTGTATCTTAATGCAAAGCGGGTCGCATCCACAGTGTATCCAGGATTAGGTCTCCAACCCTATCCATATACTGTAGACCTTTCGGGTCATTTACTCGAACGTGATCCTCCCTGTGTGTTCACTACACACCGTTCAAGTTCTAGTTCTCTCATATATTCAATGACCCTGGAGCTTAGTTTATTGGACAAATTTTGTAATAAATGCGAGACACAAAATGATGAAATAAATAACCTTTATTGATTTCAAATGTATATTTACAAACTATACGAGATTAGGACAAACATCCCAACAATCCATACACTGACCTCCCATTATTTGTCAAGGTTAACATTATCAACCCTGGATGGGAGCAGTTTTGTCAACAACCGGATCCTGCTATCATACCTATAATATAGGAGTTCTATGCTAATGTAGAACAAAACTCCACCTTTCAGACTACGGTTCGAGGTAATGTAGTTGATTGGAGTCCGTCCACTATAAATGAGTTATTCAACCTACATGATGTGCCTAATGCTCCCTACAATGAGATTGAGGTAGCAACTCCAGATTCTTATCTTAACTCTGCAATCCATGTAGTGAGAGTCTGAGGTGCACAGTGGAGGGTCTCTACTATAGATATTCTAAGCATGAAGGTTGCATATTTGACTGATGAGGCTAATGTTTTGATGTCTTTTGTTAAAAACAGGTTTCTTCCCACTACTCATGATAATACAGGGTTCTGCTCACTTTTTCTATCTTGAAGGTGCTAAGCATTGATGTAGGAAATTTCCAGAGAGATCCAAGCTTGTGCTCGGAGGAAGGTAGGCAAGTTGTTCTTCCCCAACACTATCACCAGGTTGTGCTTACAAGCTGGAGTCCCTTTTCAGCCTACTGAGGACATGGTTAATGATCTAGTCACCTTCAGCCTGAATAACATTGAAAGGTTGACTAGGGGAAGTGATAACTCTCCAATAGAGAGTTATTTAGATTCATTCTTGCTACTCAACATTGCATTATTATGATTGAATTGTGCTTTTTAGCTTGTTATCTTCCTAGATTATGCATGATTGCTTGTGTGTTTGGTTACATATTGATCTTAACACTAGCAATAAGTGAATTTATGATATTTTGTGTCTAAATGGAGACATTTTGCTTGTTTAGGAAAGAAAACGCTGAAAAAAGTAGCTCTGAAGAAGTTGATCCATTGATTCTAGAAAACTCTGCTTCAACATCCTAGAAGAGCCAGACTTCAACAATGTAACAATGTTGTGTTTGATAGTTGAAAAAGCATTGTAGCTTCTGCACAGGAATTTTAAAGATAAGCACGTGATTTGCAAACCCATTCTCATTAACTCAAGTTAGAAGTCATTGGGTCTTCGTTAGGGTTGACTAGGGTTAATTTAGGGTTTGAGAGAGACTATATAAACATTATGTTCTCATTGTAAGAGGTAGGTTTTGTTTGTTGGTTTCATTTTCGATTAGGGCATAAGACAAAGAGAGAAGTGCACAAGAGATCTCAAGGAGGGAGTGATTGGGCATCAAAAAGCTTCATCAAAGAGCGAATTTTACTTAGATCTTGAAGGGAATGAAACTCCCGCAGTGGAAACGACTTTGAATGGGAGTTGGGATCGTTGTGAAAACATTTCTTAAAATTAAATCTATCTTATAGAATTTAGATTAAACATGTTGTAAAGAAGGAAAAATAGTGAGTAAATCATTACTTACTTGTTGAAGAACTCTTCTTCAAAGCTTTCCTCCTCCGGTCACGATCCCTCTCGAACCAACGAACTCTACGATCTCGATCCTCGAATCGAATAGCAATACACATCCAAAATGTCTTTTCGGTTGTTCTCGGGAGGTTGAGGGAGAGTATGTGGGACTTCCTTTGGTTTTGGGTGAGGAGAAGAGGTAGAGAGAATGAGAGAAGTAGCTTTGCTCTCTTTGGATGGAAATCCAAAAAATGGCAAATGACCTCATCAAAGGCTTCTTGCAAGCCCTTTAAATACTACTGTGTGGTGGAGTTAAAACCTCAACCAAATCACAATTTTACCACAACCATATGATATGCAAATCATATTTGCATATCACATAATATAATGTAGCTCATACCTTATTATACAAATCTCATTTGCATAATTGTGGAATTTTAAAATGAATCACATTCAATTTAATTTCTCTCAATTCCATTTCTCCAATTAACACTAATTAATCAATTAGGCTATACTATAGTTTATTATGAATCTCATTCACATCAAGCTATATATTATGTCATCTATATCACATATAAATGACATAAATACCCAAATAATGAATTTGAACACTTCAAATTTGCACAAAACTGTAAACACTCAATTTGTCCGATTTGAGCCAACCGAGTGACCTAATGGACCTACAGATGACGAGCCCCAATGATCCGAGACTAACCTGTCAAACTCTTTGACCTGATTATTCAACATTCATTACTTACGGTAACACTCCACTAAAGCCTATAGTTGCACTCTCATCACTGTAGGACAAGTTGTGCCCATCGATATAACCAATGCCTGTGAGTCGACCCTTCACAGGTTGTTCGTAGTCACAACTGGGTCAAATTACCGTTTTACCCCTATGTCTATCTCTTGCTCCTTAAGTCCCACTGCTCCTCTAATGAACAACAACGTTGTATGGTCCAACCATAAACAACAACACTCTCGGGCTAGTGAGAGGGTGGGGCCCCGTTGTTAAAGCCTTGGAGTCAGCACTTAAGGGAACAACCCCTCTAGTTTCCCTAAATCGGGAATGAGTGAATTCCTTCTTGCGTAGTCAAGTTCCTAGCTCCCCACGTGGTCCTGTCCCTGAGAAAATAGGCATATTGGGCGAGTAACTGTGAGCATCCTCACCCGTACTAGTCAAAGGAAAATGGTTGTGTTGAATGTTTTATGTTGGGATTAAGATTGGCCATTTTAATTTCCATCGTGTTTCTTGTTTTTGGAAAAAAGGGGAAGTCGATTTACTATTTCCATTCTACGATAAAGCACGAAGAGCAATCTTGTGTCGAAGAAGGGAAGATTAGGAATGATCTCTCACCTAGAATATGAGCAAGAGCTTACTAGGCATGTTAAATGGGAATTTACTTGCTGAAAAATTAGGTAAATTTTGGGAAAAACTACCACGAACACTTGCTATGATGTCGAGAGGATCACATAGACTTAATAGGAACCAATCGGCTTAAGAAGCTCTCTTAATTTGAACCTACTTGCTTTAATGAACCCCAACAACCTCACCTTGTGAATATTACTTGCTTTCATTTACTTGCTTTTCTTTATATGCTTTTTTTTTACCGTTTTCATTTACCGCTTTCATTTATCGCTTTCATTTATCACTTTTATTTATTCGCTTTCTTTACTTTTGTGTCATTTACTTTTCTTGCACAAAACCCCCATTTATCATTTGTTTTTACTTTCCTGTCGGTTACCCTAAAATTCACTGCAAAAGATTTAAACTTTACTTGAGAATCTCATTTAGTCCCTATGGAGACGATACTCGGTACTTAATACCGTTTATTTATTACTTGCTGCAATTGACTATGTATACTTGCATATTTTGCACTGTGTTGTAACTATTTCATATCTATTTTTGCACACATGACACCCGCATCAGGAAGTAACAAAGGCAAAGGAGGGTTAGTTGTTGGTGTCAACAAACTTTTGGAGCAACAACCCTATTTTATGCAAAGGTGGGACAATTTTGAAGGACAACAAAGAGCTTATTGGGCTTATGCCAAGACCAGAGACACATCTCTCAAGGAAGTCATGCTAGCTAATTTTGACAACCCCTATCCACCTTTTCCGGAGTTTCCTGAGGTTGTCTTCAATCAATGGAACCCACACAATCAAGATGAAGCACAATATGATGATGATGAAGAGCATCTTCCTGGAGATGAAGATTAAAGCTAAGGGGAGTTGTGTTTCAAGTTTGACTGTTGTGTTGCCTACGTTTGTTTTTTGCTGTTGTTTATCCTATTGTTTGTATGTTTGTTTACTTCTTGAAGATTCTGTTTATGCTTTTTTGTTTTCTGTTGTGCTGTTTGTTTGTTCTTTTCTTTTGCTATGTTTTGTCTCCCTTACTCCTCTTTGGGTTAGGTTTAAAAGAAATTTAGGGTTGTTAGTGTCTAATGTTGATGAATGAAAAACCCTTTTGCTGCTTTGTGTTGGGTTGCCCTTTAGAAATAGTCCTGTTTAACCTTATGTTAATTATGCCTCTAATTCTATTCTTTTCATCCAATGAGTTAGCAGTCCTGAATGCCCCTTGTTACTATTGTTAGTTCTTGCGTTTTTACTCCAAGGGTAGTCCAAGGGTGAGATGGCTGATGAGAGCAACAGTTTTGTGCAAATTAGAGAAGTAATGCTAGTTCAACGCAAGGTCAGTCTGTTCTATTATGTCGGTCTAAGGAATGCAAAGTGAATTCAATGAAGGAAAATGGCATTAGTGTTACTGTGGGGCTATAGGAGGATGGTTAAATTATATGGAAAAAAAATTAAGAGTATAAGTGTCCTCAAGGAAATTAAGCAGGATTGAATTTTCTTAGGGACTAATTTAACCATTGCAACAATTGCTTAATGATTCATTCTCATTTTAAAACTGCTTGTAATTGGTTTGCTTCTGGTTGAACTTCATATTACTCAGGGACGAGTAATAGTTTAAGTTTGGGGGCTTGATGGTTGTGCAAAAGAGAGCTATTAAGTGGATCATTTAGAGTAAATTGTGTCTTTTTTAGTAGGGCTCATTGTATTTCTAAGCCAGAAGTTGTTTTTAGAGTAGCTAGATTCTTTTTTGTTTGTCAAAGTCCTTTTATTGTTGCTTTAAGTATAGTGGTGTCTGATGGATGCCACTTTGATATTTGTAGGGAGAATTGCTGCAGCATAACAACCAAAGTGAGGAAGATTTAACAAAGAATTCTGCAACATCTGTTGCAAAAGTGGAAGAAAACACCAATTGTTGGAGCATTATTTATAATGTCTCTGCAATAGTCCAGTTGTTGGAGCAAAGGAATGCAAGAATGTTGAAGCTGAGGTTCTGTCTCAAGCAATCAGTAGAAAAGTGTGAGCAATTGGAACACGTGGCAACCACATCAATTAATGAATCTAACAGTTGACTCTCGTTGGACCAATGGGAGGCTGCCAATGAGAGTGTTCTTGCCATTAAAGCCCTGATTTCAGTGATTGGAGGTTGTATTTAAGCTCCTTTTTGCCATTTTGAGTGAGGTATGAGAAAGTAGGAGTCCTTATACGATAGCATAGTTTTTGGGTTTTGTTGAAAGGAGAGAAAGAAAGAAGACGAGAAGGAGGTGGAGCTGTCAATTGGAGAGAAGGCATCTTGGAAAAGAAGGTCGATCTCGTTCTTGGGAGCTACACCTATATTCTCTCAATTTTGTTGTTAATTACATTTATGTTTTTGTCTACTTGTTTTTCTAAAATTCTTTGTTTGTTATTTTAGACATTGTAATGTTTTGTCAATCTAATTCTAGTTTTATTATTCATCTGTGTTTCTTTACCATGAGCTAAAGTAATTTGGGGTAAGAATTAGGGGAAGTTATTGTGGACTTGAGCTAAATGATATAGCATGTTCTACATCTATCCTCACTTCTAATCATTGTTTGCTTAATTCAAACTGAAATTCGTCTGGCCAACCGGTTTTCGTTGTGTTTATTCTGAATTTTGGAAAAGGAAGGCTAGACTTATCTCTTTGATTAGGATTAGTTCTGATTAGGGTAAGCCCCATGGTAGTTGAGGATACTAGGGATAGTAACTCACCTAATGAATGCAATGAGCGAACATGAAAAGGTAATACAATGAGAATTAGTTGCCTCTTTTTAAGATCTCTAGGAAGAGTCTGAGATGATCTTGCATGAAGTGTTGGAGCAAGATCTTTGCTGTAGCATTTAGCTTGATGAAGCATAACTATCCTCCTAATTCAATCCCTATCTTAAACACTTGATTTAAGTTGCTCTTTCTACTAGATGTGAGTATTGTGTTTGTCTTAGTTCTTTTCTCCTGTTAGTTTAATCTTTTAAGTGTTAAGTATCCATTTCAATCTCTGGTTACCATTTTGGTTCACTGAAGTTATCTCAGTTTTGATAAGTCTTCTATTCACTAATCCCTGAGAAAACAATTAATTTTACTTATCACTTGTTGCAACTAGGTTGTGAATACTTGCACAGGTTAAGGTGTTCTTTTGATAAAACTTACACACCTTTTTTTAGCAACAATAAGCTATGCATGATGGTTGGTTGAGCTCGATAGAGGATTCCAATAATTAAACTTATAGATCCATGAAATTGAAGTAACATAAGTTGCATTTTAATGAATGGAATTACTAGTCCAATAGGCGAATGTTACCTGAGATTAGTTCCTTCTCTTGGTCACATTTAAATTTTAGTTTAATTTGCTTGCTTGCGTTTAATTTTCTAGTTTTGTATTGTTGTTTCAATCATGGCTTATAAATAAAGTTAAGCGTGATAATTATTCACAGTAATTAGCAGATGTAAAATTACCAACTCTCTATGAAAATGATATCCAATTTACTGATACCACTTTATAACTTGATCCGTATGCTTGCGAAACGTAAAGTCGTGTGCATCACACTATTTTAAGGAAAAAGCAACAACAAGAACTTTGCTCTTTTAACCCACAAACAACCCTCATGGAATCTTCCAAAATTTTCAAAAAGTATGGCTTCACTCCCATGAACCTATATTATTAACCAGCCTGCTATTTGTGTGCATTAGGTGAATTGTTATCCCTAACCTCTCCAGTTAGCTAGCTACTAACTCAATTAAGGAGCTGACATGGTTTTAGTGATCAACCTCCTTATGTTTTTTGAAATCTCAAGGAGACACTGCCCAAGATTGATTGCCATTCGAAACTGAGCAGTTGTAATAATAAATCCTCAAAAACTAGATTAATTAAACAAGAAGTTGAAACTTCATCTAAAAAAGGTACAAACATCCCTAATCCTCACGGTCTTGAGGTGTTTTAGTTCATAATACAAGTGAAAATAAAAATGAAAATATAAAGAAAAGTTAAAACGAAGGCCATAAATCCTATTTAAAATTGCAAGCTAAGCTAAAGAATGAGAGAAGAGAAATGAACATAATGTTGTCCATAAAGGTTGCAAAATTTTTGCCTTCTTCCCCGAATGGTTATCTCTTCTTCTTTAGAAACGTTGTCACTTGCTCCCTCAGACCAATCGCCCTTCTCTATTCAAAAGCTGTTTCAATAACGATGGATTTTCTATAACTATAATCTCCTTTCTCGTTTTTGGGACTGATTAGGCTGCGCAAATTGAAATGGGCTCTTCTGATCTCATGGGCAAACTCATGTGGATCTTTGTCCTCCAAATTACTTAAGCAAAATGCATTGACTTTAGCTTCTCCTTGGTAACTTAGTTCGACTTCTTTAACCCTACTCTTGAATTAGCCAATAACCTCCTTCAATACCATGATTTCAACATAAAACTCTATTAATTCCCCATTCAGCCTTGAATGAAATTGATCGGCAGATGGACCGACATCGTAAAAAGGAATAGTACGAGGGCAGGGGTGGATATTGGTGGCCTAACTCTGCTAGGAGGGACCACTTCTCTCTGTCAAAGTCTATCAATGATTTGGACCATGTGGTTACTAATAATGTAGAGTTTGTTATCTAATTTTACTTTGTTATATAAGTTGTGCAGTTATTTACTTAGTTATATTACAGGTAAAACTCTATAAATATTCAGTGCCTATTGACTTAATAAATCAGGAGAGTTTGCTTTTATTCATTAATCTTCATGGTATCAGAGCTGATTGACTAATGTCATATCATTTTCCCTTCTCTCAACTACCACGTCTCCCCGCATCGCCACATATCCTTTTGCATAAAATCAAAGTCATCGTCATTTCACATATTGCCTTCATTATCATTTCCTAGGCCTTTTTTTCTCCCATTTCTCAAAACGATGGAGTCTGATCGTGCCTAGGTTCACCCGTGAGTTCAAATTCTTCAGTTTCTCTCCTCTCCAATATCCGCCATTTGGTTTCTATTTGTCTGGATAGAACCAATTATGTGTTATGGCGCTATCAGATGTCACCTCTCCTCTAGTCGCACAAGCTGTTCAAATATGTCGATGGATCGTGTAAAGCCCCTGTTCCGATCATTCGATCTGATGGTAGTGTTTCTCGAGTCAATCCAGAGTATGAACAGTGGTATGAACGAGATCAGGCTCTTATTACTCTGATCAACACAACACTCACTCAAAATGCTTTATCTTATGTGGTTGGCTGACAAACTGCTCAAGAAGTGTGGGATGTGTTAGAGAAACATTTCTCCTCGTCAACCAGAACGAAAATCGTCGGACTGAAAATAAAATTACAGAGCATCTCCAAGAAATCGAGTGAATCCATCAACGTTTTTGTTCAGCGTATTAAAGATATCGTCAATCACCTTGCAGTTGTTTCAGTAGTAATTGAATTTGAAGATCTGGTCATTTACACAGTGAATGGGCTCCCTACGGCTTACAACGTGTTCAAGACGTCCCTCCAAACCAGATCTCATAATCAGTCCTTTGATGAACTTCATGTTCTAATGAAGACTAGGGATAATGCGCTCGATAAACAGGCCAAGATTGATGAGGTTGCTTTTGTTTCACATCTAGCCATGGCAACCAATCTTGAATCCCAAGGTCGAGGGAACTGGAAACATAATGGAAGAGGGAGAGGTCGAGTCGATAATAATAATAGATCTAGTGGGTGTGGTCGAAGATCAAACTTTCCTCCCTCGAATCCATCGATGGGAAATCCACAGTCTTCCTCCACTAGAAATCCTTATTCCAACAAGGTTACGTGCCAGATTTGTCAACGATATGGCCACAACGCTCTGGACTGCTACAATAGGATGAATTATTTCTATCAGGGACGACATCCACCTGTGAAACTTATTACAATGGCAGCCTCTACCGCGCATACTAATAATTCTGGTGCCTTTTCTCAGGAATCACATGTGTGGTTGTCTGATACTGGTTGCAATACCCACTTGACGAATAACTTGGCCAACCTAAACATCTCCTCTCCTTAAAATGATGATGAGAGTATCACAATTTGTAATGGTCAATCTCTATCCATCTCGCACTTTGGTTCTGGTCAATTGTCCTTGCCAAATAAATCATTTTCTCTATCTAACCTGTTTCGTGTGCCAAGCATCACTACTAATCTTCTTTTTGTCCATCAATTTTATTCTGATAATAATTATCGGTTTATTTTTGAATCCTCATGCTTCTTAATTCTGGACAAAACCTCAGGCAAGGTCCTGTTCCAAGGGCCTAGCATCAATGGCTTATATTCGCTCTCTACGTCAAACCTAATTGCACAAGTTCCACTTACTGCTCAAGTGGGTACCAAGGGTTCCTCCACTGTGTGGCACAATAGGTTAGGCCATCCTTGTTCCTCTATTCTTCGAAATGTATTACAGTCTGCCCATATAGTTCATACGTTTGCTGCTACTAGTATTTGTAAACACTGCCTTGATGGAAAAATGTCCAAACAATCATTTCCTTTGTCTTTGTTTGTTTCACATGCTCCTTTAGAACTCCTGCATAGTGATGTCTGGGGTCCTGCCCCTACACAATCCATAAATGGTCACCACTATTATGTTTCTTTTATTGATGACTTTTCTAGGTATACCTGGATATTTCCTTTATTCTATAAATCTAAATTGTTTCCTATTTTTTCTCAATTTTTGCCTTTGCTGAGAATCTACTAACTATAAAGTTAAAAACATTCCGAAGTGATGGGGGTGGTGAATACCTAAATCATAATTTTCAAACCTTTCTTAATAACCGTGGTGTCCTTCATCAAAAGTCTTGTCCGTACACACACGAACAAAATGGTGTTGTTGAACGCAAACACCACCACATTACTAACATTGCTATTTCCTTACTCTCCAAGTCCTCTGTCCCTATGCAGTTTTGGTCTTTTGCCTTTTCAACTGCGGTCTATCTCATCAATCGTCTTCCTTTGCCTTCTCTTTCCTTTAAATCTCCATTTGAACTACTTTTTAAACAACCTCCTGACTACTCCTCTCTCAAAGTGTTCGGATGTGTCTGCTACCCTTTAGTCCGACCATATAATCATAACAAACTTCAATCTCGTACTACACAGTGTGTGTTCCTTGGTTATCCACTTGGTTATAAGGGGTACTTGTGCTATGCCCTTATCCATGATAAGTTATATATTTTCAGACATGTCGTATTTGATGAGAACCTTTTTCCTTTTGCCAACTTGTCCACCTCTTGCCCTTCATCTATACCTTCATATACATCTCCTACTGATCCTATCCTTCCTGATCTCAATTTAGTTTTTCCTAATCCCCTAACTGAAACACATACATCTGCACCTGATCCTGATCATTCCCCTACCTCCATTACTAGTCCCACAAGCTTGAACTCTGATCATTTGTCTCAGCCATCAACCCAACAACCAGCAACTAATACCTCTTCACTAGAAACTGACCATTCCACTATGCATAATCTTCATCCCATGCAAACGAGGTCGAAGTCTAGCATCTTCAAAAATAAAGTTTTTGTTGCTAAAGTGTCTTCACACATCCATGTAGAACCCACCTCTTTTACTCAAGCATCTAAGCATTCAGAGTGGCAAACAACAATGCAAGATGAATTTTCTGCACTTATTAAACAAGAAACGTGGTCTTTGGTACCTCTGCCCACTCATAAACATGTTATAGGGTGTAAGTGAGTCTATCGAATTAAGAGGAATCCGGATGGAAGTATTGTTCGATATAAGGCTAGGCTTGTTGCCAAAGGGTTTCATCAAGAGGAGGGGGTTGATTACTTTGAAACATTTAGTCATGTGATAAAAAAGCCAATTGTTCGCGTTGTTCTAACTTTAGCTGCTACCTTTCGTTGGTCATTATGACAACTTGATGTAAAAAATTCCTTCTTACATGGTTTATTACAAGAGGAAGTGTATATGCAGCAACCTCAAGGTTTTGTCAATCAAGAGTATCTTTCCTATGTGAGTAAACTCAATAAATCGTTATATGGCTTAATGCAAGCCCCTCGGGCTTGGTTTCATTTCTTTACATCCCACCTATTGACTCATGGTTTTCTTGCTTCACATGTTGATCCATCACTATTCGTGAGGAATGTTAATGGTTCTATTACATATCTACTCCTATACGTCGATGATATTATTTTAACTTGTAATGACTCTGCATATATTGATGATCTTGTGGAAAAATTGAAGCATGCCTTTGACATGTCTGACTTAGGAGCATTGACTTACTTTCTTGACCTTGAGGTTCAAACCAAAGAAACTGGCATTTTTGTTATTCAAACAAAGTATGCTACTGACATGTTGCAATAGTTTGGGATGGCCGGCGCTAAATCATGTTCTACTCCCTGTTATGTTACTTCTCTATTCCTTGACTCTCCTTTATGCAGTATTGATGATGTCAAAGCTTACAGAAGCATGGTTGGGGCTCTTCACTATCTAACATTCACGAGGTCGGATATTTCCTTTGTTGTGAGTCGTGTCTCACAGTATATGCATTCACCTACCTATGTCCAACTTGCTGCTATAAAACGCATATTCAGGTATGTTTGTGGGACGTTAACGACTGGTGTGCAGTTTAAACCCAACCCTCTTTCTCTGTTAGCCTTTTCATATTCCGATTGGGTTGGTTGTCATAGTGATCGACACTCTACTATGGGTTTTGTTATCTTCCTTCGCGCCAATCCGGTCTCTTGGGTTTCTAAGAAGCAAACAACGGTGTCAAGGAGCTCTACAGAAGCTGATTATCGAGCCCTTGCGACAACCACAACAGAACTCTCTTGGGTGCGTCAACTTCTTAAGGATCTTTGTATTTTCTTACCAAAACTCCCTCATCTATACTGTGTCAATCAGTCAACGTTGCAGTTAGCAAAGAATCGTGTCTTTCACGGCCGAACGAAGCATATCGAGGTTGATTTTCTTTTTGTACGGGAGAAGGCGGCCTCCAATGATCTATGTCTTCATTTTATCTCTACACAACAGCAGCTTGTTGATTTACTTACTAAGGTTGTTTCTACTGATCGGTTGTCTTTTTTACGCAACAAACTCATGCCTTCTTCGGCATTTGTTTGACGGGGGATAATAATGTAGAGTTTGTTATCTAATTTCACTTTGTTATGCAAGTTGTGTAGTTATTTACTTAGTTATATTACACGTAAAACTCTTCTTGATTTGTATAAATATTCAGTGTCTATTGGCTTAATAAATCAGGGGAGTTTGCTTTTATCCATTAATCATCAGTTATACCGATCTCAAAAGGCACATTTCCTCTCAGTTGGTCTTTGCCTCTACATAAGGGTGCAACTAGGGCCACATTAGAATTGATTACTAAGATGGGGCCTTATCTGACCAGGCTCCACAGAAGGAGAATTTTGACCCAAATTTAGTTGGCCTGTCAAGTTTGTCTTCAAATGAGCCCATAAAAGGTAAAGGATGGAAAAGAGTCTTACGGGATGCCTATTCACGACCAAATTTAGTTAATGTCCAGGGAATCGAACCCCATCCTCAAATTTGTTTAGTATAGGCAAAATCAAAGAAAAAAATACAAAAAAAAAAAAACCTTATGGCTTAGTGGTTATTTTATCTGCAGCTCCCTCAAGTCTTGGACTCAAACTCTAGTATGGACAACTTTAAATATGTCTGAGTCTGGGATGTCCATGTCACATTGAACTCTATTGCATTTTGGGGTTGTATGTCAATCAGATCGATAGCCATAAATGCAATATTTTCAAATATATGGGGGGTTGAAATCACCCAAGGCAAGCTATTATAGTTGAAATGACTCCAAATTCTATTCTCATCAGAGACTAAGTCAGTTGTTTCTCGTATGAACAAAGTTTAAAAATAGTTGAGTTGGGTTCTAGGGAAGTTTAAAAACGTTGGGTTTTAGGGTTGCTTTCGTGTGGATTGTGCTAGGCATAGCAAAAGTTTGGCTCTCTTGTGGGTGGAGGAAGTGAAGTTCAATCTGAACTCTTTTTCCCAAAAACCATATTGATGGATGGGTGGATTGGGCTGATTATCCGTAAGAACCCAAAAATTCTAAAATGAATATTCTTATTCTAGCAATAATGTGGAAGCAATTCAAAAGATGCTAAAACCAATGATAAAACACCCTTAATTAACTAAAAGAAACAAGGCCTAATCCAAATCCAAGCCTATGATTAGAAGAATAATGAACTAAATAATTAATCAAAAGAACTTACTAATTGAACTTTGAACAAATTAAACGTGAACTCGAACAAAAAACTTAGTAAAATATTAAAATCCTGAAAGATCGTCAAACTTCTCATGAGTTACGCCAAAACATTAATCCGTAATCACTGTTATAACTATTACTTGGACCTTCATCTTAAAACGTTTAAAAAAAAAAAAAAAAAAAAAAAAAACTTACAAAAGCACTCAATAAGAAATTCCCATATCAAGTTCTAACATTAAGTTGCTTAAAAACCACAACAAAACATATAAATCTAATTAGCAAACCATTTCAAAATGTGAAATAAATATCAACCTTTCAATCGGTTAGACTTTCAATCATGCAGTACTTTCATTTACAAAGTGAGAAAGGTGCATAATTGGAGTAGTCAAGATATATGTGGATGAATGAAAACATCCATGGTGAAGTTGAAAATCTTTAAATATAAAAGCTCTCAGTCTTATACAAGTGCACACTGTTAAACATGTAGTAAGTGCAAATATTTAGAGTATCGTGTCCCAAGGGAACGAATATAGATAAACAAAGATGTTCTCAAAGTGCAACCTCAGTAACCAATATGAACAAAATTGGAGAAGTAGCTTGTTTATGAAAATTAGAAATAATCATGCAAAAGGAGGATTCAAACATGTTTATGCCTCACTAAAGAAAATTGTGGCTTAATATGCAATTACAACTTAGACTCAAAATCAATGGAAAGTGAATCAGATTCAACACATATTCAACCTTTAAAAAAATTATCTTTAGGAGCCTAAGCAATTAATCTTATATTTTTATGGTTAATTTAAACTTAGTGGTAACTCTTCAAAGAGAGTTATTTGCTATTGTTTAATGCCTAAAATTCCTTTGGTGTTGAGGTTTTATTGAAACTTTTGGTAATTAGTAGAATTGCAAGAGAAAAATTTCAGCAAATTTAGCGAGAAAAAACAATACGTGATAAGTCATGTGAAGAAGAGTTCATTAATTGAGTTTCCCTTTTTATGAGTTGATTCAACACAAATCAACCAATGGAGAGCTGCCACTATAGTATCCAATCCCAATCAACCCTAAATTTCATTTGGAGAATTATAAGGATGGTGTACCGTACTTTTAAGCAAATGAATGGGAGACAGACTTTGGAGAAAAGTTTTTGAGGAAGAAACCAGGGGAGAAGCTGCTGCAACTTTCTTCTTTAGCAACAATTCTTTCTTCTTCTTTTTTAGTTCTATTTTTTGAATTCTTTAATGGCGTTCTTTTACTGTGTTCTTTTATTTACGACATCTAATATAAACTAAATCACCTTTGGGTGAGAGTTAGGACGGTTCAACCTAATAAAGGGTTATGGCTCGTTGACTTTTCTGTAACGACCCTAACCCTAGGATACCTTTCCCTAGCTAGTGTCGTTACTATCCATACATGCATTTGAGGCCATAATTTAACTTTCAAGAAGTAAAATTCGTTAAAAATGTAAAATCTTAATTTGGGATCCCATAAAATCAAAACATTTAAAATAAATATAACTCAAATCCTTTTTTAAAACAACTATAACCTTTAAACAAGAAATTCTCATAAGAGAAAATCATAAAGACAAAACATGATAGTTTAAAAGATGCGGAACACATTACTTCTATTTCCATGACCTTCGTAATGCATCCTCATCATCCACCCTGTATGCTCTTGTTTTTCATGAAAACATTTTTAAAAACAAAGAAGAGTTGAATATTATAAAATAATAACCAGTAAGTTACCCTACTACCGAGGCAGGGAGATGCAATCACATACATACATGGCTTTAACTTTCTTTCATTTATGGGATCTAAAACTCTTTTCTTAAAATCATGAATTTTCTCTTCGGTTTTAAGTGGTCAATTGAATCAACATGAATCTTTTCATGTTGAGTCCCTCACATACCATTATAGTTTGAGTCCCTCACAAACCCTTATAAATTTGAGTCCCTAACAGACCCCTATACGTTGACCCACAGGATCTTTAATGCATGTTTGACCATGCATAAATACTCAGGAGACCAATTGTCACAGCTTTCGTAAACATTTTCATGTACATACAATATGCATGAGGTTCCATCATTTCTCTCACTTATATATTCATAATCAATATAACTGAAGGGAATGAGAATCCCACGCAACGGAAGACGATTGAATCGTCGATGTATCACTATGCAACTTGTGTTTATTAAAATTGATATAACACTTAGATCTAGGCTAAACATGCTTAAAGAATAAGAAATTTACAGCAAGAATAGATCTTACTTACTTGTTGTAGACAAACACAACGATTTCTTCCTTGGATCACGAACTCTTTGTGCTACTCGATCTCGACGGATTCTTCCCAAAACGATCTCGAACACCACCAAGTGGTCTTCTCGGTTCTTCTCTTTTGGAGAAGGGAAGTTGGTGGGAACTTCTTTGTGTTTTGGAAAGGGAGAAGAAATGAGAGAGTAGAGAGAATTCTCTTTTCTTCTCTTTGGTGAAAAACAAAAAATGAGAAGATAGCTTACCAAAACCTTCTTGCAAAGGGTTTAAATAGTGGAATGAGGGGGTTAACATCTCCTCATTATTACCACTTTACCACAACCATAGGTTATGCAAATCTCATTTGCATAACCACATAATATAAGATATCTCATACCTCATATTGCAAATCTCATTTGCAATAACTGTGGATTAATTAAATTGAATCACATCCAATTTAATTCCTCTCATTTAATTTCTCCAATTAGACCTAATTCAACAATTAGGCTAACCTATGGTTTATTATGAATCTCATTCACATTAAACTATATATTATATCATTCATATCTCATATAAATGACATAAATGCCCTTAAAGTGAAATTGAACACTTCAACTTCATACCAAAATATTAACCCTTCTTTTAACCCAGGTGGAGCCAACCGAGGGACCTAATGGACCTACAGTGACGGGCTCCTGATGCAGAAAAATGTCAGGTGTCCTAAACTAATGCAACTAGGATGAGACTCTGACTCTCCTTTGACGTGCAAGTATACACGGTCAGTACAGCAAGTGATAAGAAAAGTATCGATCCCACGAGGACTAGTAGAATCTAAATCAATGAGTGTCCTAGAAATTTGTCTCCTATTTATTTTTGGTGCAATGCATGGGCATGCAAGTTTTTGTTAGGAATAAATGAATGCAAAAATAGGAATTCGATTGTTTTGTTGTTTGAATGAGTTAAATATAATTAAGACTAATGCAATAAATCAAAATATGTGAAAACATTAAACATAAACTAAACGAGAGAAAACTGGGGCTTTTAGATTAAGAGATAGGCTAGGGTTAAGTTGAAGTTCCATGTATAATTAGATTAACAAATGTGTGGTTGATGCCTTGAATTTACCTACGCATGTGATCAAGTGAATTTTTCCAAAGTCACTAAATTTTAAAACCAACAATTTCCCAATTGAGATCTAAATTACGCTCATAACTTTAAGGTTCTAGGTGGATTAATTATCCCTAATTAACTCATGATCCTAGAATGAAATTCTAATTTCCTAACTCACTAGCTTTTCCAAGTTCGTGAATTTTAGAGGAGTCAAAGTGGCCAAGTTTTAATCCTCATGCATCGTTATAAACATTAAAATCTCATAAATCCAACCACGGCATCAACCATAAATTTATTACAATGTATACGGTGAAAAACAACCTAACCCATGCCTAGAAGAGTTTAGCTCATGCTTGGAGTTAAATTACACATCCTTAAGTTAAGCATGCTCTTACTAATCATGTATAGCAATAGTAGACCAAGAACAGTCCCAAAATCGACCTAAACAGTAAGCAAAAATTTCCTAAACAACAATTTTTTACCCACTAGTTTCAGCAAGAGTTTCCAGGATTGCTTCAGCAATTTGCCTATCGAGCAATTTGCCTATCGGTTACTTTGCTTCAGCAAAATGCAAGCAGCAGCAGCAGCAACGCCCAAGGTCCCCACGGCTTTGCTTCAGCAAACACGAGCACAACAAAACTCACGCGCAACGGCAACAGCGCAACGGCTTTGCTTCAGCAATCGCGCACGCAGCGACGGTGCTTCCCGATTGTCCACGGCCTTGCTTCAAAGAAATGCACACGCAGCAACAATCACGCCCGATTGTCCACAGCAATAGGATGGGTCAGCTCTCCCGATGCCGCCCCTCGAAATTGCTTCAGCAATACTTGGCCGATACTCACCAATGCGCGCGAATGCTTCAGCAAAAGTTTGGGCGATTCCTCGCACCTACGCGCACAACAATGCTCCTCTGTCCCTCCTTCGCGATTGCTTCAAAGAATCGATGGGTCTCGCTTCTTCCGATGTCGCCCTCGCAATTGCTACAAACAATTGTTTCGCGCCTTCTTCCGATTGCTTGAGATGGGGAGGTAGGTTGGCTCTCCCGATGCCTTCACCGTTTTTCTCCTCGGCTTGCTTTGTGAGCAAAACGCCGAACCTCGATCTCCTCACAATTGCTTTCAAAGAATCGGCGGCAACCACTGTGTTCTCACTGCTCCTCTTGTTCCCGTCTCTCGGCCTTGCTGTAGCAACACCCTAGCTTCTTCCGCGATTGCTTCAGCAAACACAAAGACTCTCCTCTCGCAAAAACGCCCCTTTTTCAGCTCCTCTCTTCTTTTTCCTTTTATCACAAGAAGATGTTGCCCTAGTTTGATAATTACAAACACGCCATTTAGGGTATAAAGACCATTTTGCCCTTCGGATAAAATGTCTAAAATCCCCTTATGGGTTTTTGTAATTTTTTTTCTTTTACACATCTCCTGCACACAGAAAATTCCTCATACATCATTATCAATCATAAATAAAACTAAATATGTAAAAGTTAAGAAAAATCTCAAATTGCGGTCTTTAATTACTTGTTAGCTAATTTCTCCAAATTAAAGCACAAAATCATCAAAATTAATTCTTTTAGAACCTAATGCTTAAATTCAAGATTTTCAACTAACATTCATAATTTTAGGGATAAAATAACATGAAGCTCAATGAATTCTATGCAATTCAAGTTGATTAAGCACTAAAATTCTAGTAAAATAACTCTCCTATGGCGAGTTATCAAACCCCCAAACTTGAACTACTCATTGTCCTCAATGAGTTCTATTCCCTAAAAATTTTAAAGACCTTCCAAGACTCAAATCAATTATGTTAATCGAACAAGAGTTAAAGACTTATGCTCTAAGTTGCAAGTTACTATTCATTCAATGCTTTCTAAGTGGTTCATCCGAGTTTCCTACATAACACTTAATTCTTAGTACCAAGAGCAAACCAACTAGGATCCGCACCTACCCTCAAGCTCAATCACTATAATCCTAATCATTCAAATCAGTGCAACCCATAGTTAAAGATAAGTCACAATCCAAAACTCGCATGTCTTCAAATTCATGATCATTCCTTTTATTTTATTTTATATATATATATATTTTAAAACAAATATGTACATTACCCTCCATTTCCTTAAACACAACGTAGGGCTAGTTTTATTTTTTATTTTTTAATTTTATTTTAATTTTTTTTCGACTTTCCCGTAGTTCTTAGAATGGCACACGTGGTTAGTGCAGCGCACCTAAGCAATGGGTACAGGTTACTTGCTTGATACCTTCGCTTCAAGAGGCCGCATGGTTAGTGCCTGCACTTCCGACATCGAGTACCAAGTTACAGAATCGACTCTAAATAACATAATAAATAACATCTCTTTTTTTAGCCCAACAAAGTTTTAGGGAAATGGAAAGTTTGCACACTCTTTCTTTCTTTCTCTTTTTTTCTTTAAAAATAAACACGAAGAATTTACCTTTCCCCCAAACTTAGAGTACTCAATGTCCTCATTGAGTTAGGGAGGTCGGGTAACTCCCCAAACTTGAAATGATCACAAATTTGAAGTTTACTCATTTTGGAACATTCTAAACGATGTATGAGTTACCTAACTTGTCATGGCCTCTAGCTTTCGAACTTTTGGCCTAGGAGTTGAATCCTAACTACTTTGATTGACACACCAACCATAAGCGCACTAAAGAACCCTAATGACAAGCTTCACCTTGAGAAACACCAAACAAGATAGCATACCCTTGCCTCAAACACAAGTAACAACTCTTGTTTTCATTAACCATAAGATTGTTTTAACTTTTCAGGTTCTAACGAGTTTCTCACCAAGTTTCTACAAAAGACACATACGTTCTACCAATAAAAACATGCGAAACTTAGTTCTTATAAAAGGGACAACAACCATCTTTTTTTTTTTTTTTTTCTCTACTTGCTTAAACATGGTAGATCAACTACCTACATCATGCATAACCAATCAACACGAAATATGGATTTTGATGAGTCAAAGCAGAATATTTAGAAGTCTTAAAGCAAGTAAATAACAAAGAATTCTCAGCAGAAACCATTACACCCAACAAAACCTACATATGCTTATAAAAAGGGAATTAAATCAACAAATTGCAAAAAGGGCAGCAACAAATTATAAAAGAAAAGACAACAAGCAAAACAAATCAAAATGCTAAAGAAAAAAAAAAAAAAGGCCTCCCTCTTTTTCTCTAGTAGTCATCCTCCTCGTTTTCCTCTTCTTGGGCTTCCTCCTCCTCCACGTTGTTCATCTCATCTTCTTCATCATCACCCGACTGCATCCAAGGCTGCAAAATGGAGTGAGGAAATTCAGGGAAATTTGGGTAGGGGTTTGGAAAATTGGCTTGCATAGCGGCTCGGTGGGCTAAATCTCTCTCCTGGGCATACTTCCAATAACAATGTGATTGATCTTGCATATGGTGCATCATGCTCATCATCACATTGTTTTGGTGTATGAGTTGGTCCATACCTACCATTAACCCCATCCCCTTATTTGAACCAACTTGGGTGTGATGGTCCATAATGGTGTCTAAAGGCCCGCTAGCTAAGATTTTATCCTCCCAAATATAATAAGGAACCCAAATTTCTAATGCAAAGAGAGGTTACTAAACTAGGGAAGAAGATTTTTCCACTCTTTTTCTTTGCACACCCTTCCATTTCCTAGCTACTAGGTTTCCTACATCGATTTGCAATTCGAGAGGATGGCATAAAGAAGCATGATTCGACTCCTCGAGACCGTTGAATCATGCGAAGTGGGCATGAGATTCAACTTCACGAAAGGAAGCCACATGTGTGCTTCTGTGGAGCTAAATAGGAAGCTAACATAGTCCTCGCTCCCGTTGAGCTTACCATCCATTTTGCCCCATTGATCCCTACCGTTCTTAGGGCGGCATTCATTTGAGTGTCGGATGGGGCCATTAACAACTCGTTTGTCCTACCATAAAGTTGGCAAGGCAATTCAAGCATGGAGTTAATTGTATCCGTGTCCCAATGAACATATCTACCCCTTACTATGGATACCCTCTCCTCTAGATAGATGTTCGCATAGAACTCCGTAACTATGGTGGGGATGGCGGCCTCAGGTTCTTTACAAAATGTTTCCCAACCTAGATTTGCTATATTTTGGGATAGGAAAGGAGGAATCTCTCTTGAGCTTAGGTTGAAGCCTTTCTCTAGCAAAAGAGCTCTTTTCTTCAACTTCTCATATTTTGTTCTTGCTCTTTTCATCGATAAATCTCTCAGGGATATCTTCCTCACACAATACCTCCTTCATCACTTCGGGATTGTTTTCCCTAGTATACCCTTTCTTCTTCTTTTCCTTCTTCTCTTTGGACTTAGGTGTCGGTGGTTCAGGGGCCTCCAAAGGATATGCATCCTCTAAGGGCCATTCACTAACCACTTGCTTTCCTTTACTCCGCAAGGAAGAGGAGGAATGGGTGGACGATCTAGGATTGGATTGGCTCACTTCTACCATTGCACTCTTCAATTTTTCGGCCTCTTTCTTGCTTTTGCTTCTTCAGAGCACATGATTAAATATGAAGCAAAAGAGAGAAAGGTACTAGAAAAATTCTAAGGAATGGACAGCAAGCTTCCTAAGCTAAGAAAGATTCTGCCTAAGCTAGATTTGGATCTAGATTGGTTTCTCCTAACTCAAGTCATTTTTAGGTTCTAAGTCTAGGATTCCCTTTACGACTAATCCCCAAAGCAACTTCTTTTTTTTTTTTTCTTTTTCCTTTTTCCCACTAACTCCTATCCTTTATCCAACTACTTAACCTAAAGGGCAGAAACATAACCTAAAATAGGTCAACCTGCAAAACAAAAAGGAAAGCATAAAGTCAACATTTAAACAAAAAGGAAAGCATGATTAAATTGTATTTAATTCAGCCATACGAAATGAACAATCATGCTTGGTGATCGAGCGAGAGGAGAAGGAATTCTTACCTCTAACCTTTTGTATGCTTCAATTCTACATCCTAACGACACTTAATCAAAGATTAACTATATGTGATAAAACAAAGAGCAAAACATGAAATAACTGGATCAAGAATCATATGAACAACTAAATCTCCTATCATGCATAGACAACGAATAAAAAGGAAAAATAAAACAACCTAGCTAAGCTTTTTTTTTTTTTTTTTATTTTTATAGAATGATTCACTACACTTCATTATCACTCAACTTCCATGTGGACATGTTCCTTTGGAAGTCTTCACCCCAATAGTGTTTCAAACGTTGCCCATTAACAAGAAACTCTCTTCCATCCCCGCTCACATCGAAGCTTAATAGCCCTGTAGGAGAGAGTTTCGATCACGTAAAGGGGCCCACCATCTAGACCTAAGCTTACCGGGGAAAAAGTTTAAGGCGGGAATTGAATAATAAAACTCTTTGGCCCTTTCAAAAGTCTTTGGAATGAGTCTCCTATCATGCCAAGCTTTAGTTCTTTCTTTGTAAAGCTTTGCATTCTCATAAGAAAATCTTCTAAACTCATCCAAATCATTCAATTGAAGTAGCCTCAGATCTCCTGCAGCAATTAGATTTAGATTGAGTTCCTTTAAGGCCCAGAATGCCTTATGCTCTAATTCTAAGGGTAGGTGACAAGCCTTACCAAACACAAGTCTATAGGGGACATTCCAATGGGGTTTTAAAGCGGTCCTATACGCCCACAAGGCTTCATCCACTGACGGACCAATCCTTTCTTTGAGGTTTTACAACCTTCTCAAGGATTCCTTTAATCTCCCTATTGGACACTTCAGCTTGTCCATTAGCTTGTGGATGGTACGGGGTGGAGATTCTATGCTTTACATTATACTTGGCCAGGAGGGTATTCATTGCCTTATTAACAAAATGAGAGCCCTCATCACTGATTAAGACTCTAGGGGTCCCAAATCTCGTGAATATGTGCCTATGCAAGAATCTGACCACTGCTTTAAGCGTCATTATTCGGGCACGCCATGGCTTCTACCCACTTAGAGACATAATCTCATCGCCACTAAGATATACAAATTCCCCTTAGAGGGAGGAAAAGGGCCCATGAAGTCAATCCCCCAAACATCAAAGAGCTCCACCTCTAAGATGTATGTCAAGGGCATTTCCTCTCTCTTTCCTATATTACCTCTCCTCTGGCATGTATCACATGTCTTGCTAAAAACATAGGCATCCTTAAAGACAGATGGCCAATAATAATAGTGATCTGGAACACCTTTGCTGCAGTCCTTTGGCCACCAAAATGGCCTCCATAAGGGGACGAATGACAATGCTCGAGAATAGATGGTATCTCGCTTTCGGTCACACATCTCCTAATCATACCATCTACACACTGTCTATATAAACATGGATCGTCCCACAGAAAAAATTTGGAGTCATGCAAGAATCTCTTTTTCTGTTGTGCTGACAAATCAGGGGGAAGGATATTGCAAGCCAAGTAATTGGCATAGTCCGCGAACCAAGGGGGGTTGGTATTTTGGACCTCACCAACTAACAAGAGTTGCTCATCAGGGAAGTCATCCCTTATGTGGGAGTGTGAGGGTAAAGGCTCAGAGTTCTCAATCCTAGACAAATGGTCTGCCACCACATTCTCTGAACCCTTTTTATCTTTGATTTCCACTTCAAACTCTGCAGGAAGTAATACCCATCTAATCAATCTTGGTTTGGCATCTTTCTTTGCCAACAAATACCTAATGGCAGCATGATCTGTGTAGACCACCACCTTAGTACCAACCAGATATGGTCTAAACTTTTCAAAAGCAAAGACTACTGCTAACAACTCCTTTTCAGTAGTTGTGTAGTTCATCATCGAGCTTCATTTAAAGTTTTACTCGCATAATAAATTGGATGTATTACCTTCTCTTGCCTTTGTCCTAGCATAACCCCCACAACATAGTCACTTGCATCACACATCAACTCGAATGGCGTTTCCAATCGGTGAAGACATAATAGGTGCAGTGGACTAGGGTGCATCTTGAGGACATTAAAAGCATGGAGACACTCCTCACTAAATATAAAGGGCTTGTTGACTTCCGTGAGAGAGCACAATGGTTTTGAGATTTTGAGAAATCTTTGATGAATCTTCTATAGAACCCCGCATGTCCAAGGAAACTTCTCACTCCCTTGACATTTGTGGGCGGTTCCAATTTCTCAATAATCTCAATCTTCGCCCTATCTACTTCTATCCCCTTGCATGATATCTTATGCCCTAACACAATCCCCTCTCTAACCATGAAGTGACACTTTTCCCAATTTAGAACTAGGTGTGTCTCTTCACAACGCTGAAGTACTTTCCCCAAATTCTCTAAGCAAACCTCAAATGAGTTTCCAAAGACCGAGAAGTCATCCATGAAAACCTCCATGATGTCCTCTACATAGTCAGAGAAAATCGCCATCATGCACCTTTGAAAGGTCGCAGGAGCATTACATAGTCCAAATGGCATCCTTCGAAAAGCAAAGGTGCCATATGGACATGTAAATGTCGTTTTCTCTTGGTCTTGTGGTGCAATGGTTATTTGGTTATAACCACTGTAACCATCAAGGAAACAATAAAAGGCTTGACCTGCCAGTTTGTCCAACATTTGATCTATGAACGGGAGAGGAAAATGGTCTTTCCTGGTGGCCTTGTTTAGCCTCCTATAGTCCATACAGACTCTCCAACCGCTCACTACCCTAGAAGGAATGATTTCATTGGCTTCATTAATAATTACTGTCATCCCTCCCTTTTTGGGAACACATTGGACTGGACTAACCCAATTGCTATCCGCTATGGGGTAGATAATTCCAGCATCCAACCATTTAATGACTTCTTTCTTCACCACTTCTTTCATGGTCAAGTTAAGTCTTCTCTGGGGGCTCTATGGATCTGAAAGTCCCTTCCTCTAAGGTAATCTTGTGCATGCAATAAGAAGGACTAATCCCTTGAATGTCAGCAAGAGTCCATCCTATGGCCTTCTTGTGTTGCTTAAGGACATTAAGCAACAAATCGCTCATCCTTAGGGGGTAGACTTGCTTTGATATGATAATGGGAAGAGTTTCCTTATCACCCAAGAATGCATACTTTAAGTCTTTGGGGTAAAGGTTTAAGTTCTAGTGTTGGGGTTCTTGAACCGAGGGTATCATAGAAGGTCTCTCTCCTTCCTTCAAATCTAATGACTCAAAGATTTTTCTGAACTTTGCTATTTCTGCTAGTTCTTCCAAACCCTGGGTCAACTCTTCTATTCCTGACTTCTCTAACTCACTTTCTCTCAGATCTCCAAATCTCATCTCATGGATTCCTTTCAATTCTTCACCAAGCGGTTTTTGAAATAACTCCATCTAAAACATGAATTACTGAACAACAACTTTCTGTCCCATTTGGATACCTCATCATGTATCATAGATGCTAAATGGACCTCTTGATCATTCATTCTCGCTTAATGGTCCCCGCATGAACATCTATCACGCTTCTACTGTTTTCGAGGAAAGGTCGCCCTAGGATAATAGGAACATCCTTGTCAGCTTCATAATCCAGGATGATAAAATCTGCTGGGAATATGAATTTATCCACTTGGACCAGGATGTCCTCTATTTTTCCTTCGAGGGTAGGCTATGGATCTATCTCGCTAGCCGCAGTGGTCATTGTGGTGGGCCTCGCCTCCCCAATGCCTAATCCCTTATAAATAGAGAGAGGCATCAAGTTGATGCTAGCTCCTAAATCACATAGCGCCTCCCTAACCTGTCTTCCACCAATAGACACGGGTATGGTAAAAGATCCGGATCCTTCTCCTTATGGGGTATCCTATTTCTCGAACACCGCACTACACTCCTCACTCAACGATACCACTTTGAACTCTTGGAACTTCTCTTTTTCGCAATGGATGTCCTTGAGAAACTTCAAGTAGTTGGGCATTTGCTTCAACGCATCAATCAAGTGGTATGTTGATATGGACCTCCTTTAGCATATCCAGAATTTTTCAAAATGGGCTTCCTTCTTCTCGTTTCCTCTTGATCTTTGAGGATAGGGTGGTGGGGGTGGTTTGAACTCAGTGCACTGCCATCGTTGTTTCCTTTGAAGTTGAGGCTTGTTGAGATTCGTTTTTATCTCAATCCCATCGGTTCCTCGATGTTTTGGATCTACCATTTCCTCATCTTGCCCTTCCTCATCACAGAGTCGGTTCGCTCATCTCTCCGGGTTTCCTCTCACGCCTACCCTCTCCTAAAATTCTCCCACTCCTTAATTCTCTTGCTAGAACATGTTCCTTCCCATCTCTCTTTGGGATTTTCGTGTCTGCAGGAGCGTGCTGATGTGGCCTTGCCTTTAGCTCATTTGCTAATTGGCCAACTTGCATTTCAAGATTTCTTATAGAAGCTTGTTGACTCTGAATAATAGCATCATTGCGAGTAAAAATAGCATCATTGCGAGCTAAAATAGCATCATTGCGAGCTATGTATTCTTTGAACAAACTTTCTAGAGAATCACCGAAACTTCTTTGGGAGGTGTAGCCTCTGTTGTGG
Source organism: Trichosanthes cucumerina (assembly GCA_036507285.1). NCBI lineage: Eukaryota > Viridiplantae > Streptophyta > Magnoliopsida > Cucurbitales > Cucurbitaceae > Trichosanthes > Trichosanthes cucumerina. The sequence goes on along the minus strand of CM071842.1, from coordinate 28,412,077 downwards.
TTGAAGGGCAGAGTTCTGATTCCCATAATTCTGATACCCTTGATTCCTAAAACCAGGTGGTTGATTCACTCTATTTTGCATTTGAGGGGCTTGGGCATTGCTGCTTTGGCCTCCCCAAGATAGATTTGGGTGATTCCTCCATCCTGGGTTATAGGTGCTCGAATATGGGTTATTCCTAGATTGACCCTGGTTTGAGTTTCCTACATAATGCACCGATGCAGGTTACTAGGCGAACTCAAAAGTGTGTCCTTCACCAGATGAGACACAGGATTCTAAACTCTCTTGAGGTGAAAAAGATGGGGTTGGAGCATTGGAAGAAATTTGGTTCACGTTACCCACAGTCAAATTCTTCAACATGGAAGCCATGGAGGAGATTTGAGCATTTATTGAGTTCAACGTGTCCAGCTCAAGGACTCCTTTTGCTTTTCCTACCGAAGTTCTCCTCACATCCGCCCACTGGCAATTGTTGGATGAGATCCTCTCTAATATCTCGTAGGCCTCATTGTAAGTTTTGGCCAACAAAGCTCCATTAGCAGAGGCATCCACTACTTGCTTAGTGGAGGTGTTCAAACCATGGTAGAATGTCTCCATTTGGATGCAGTGAGGCAATCCATGGTGGGGACATTTACGCAAAAGATCCTTAAACCTCTCCCAGGCCTCGCTCAGGGTTTCATCATCAAACTGTTGGAAAGCTACAATTTCATTCCTAAATCTTGCATTCCTAGTGGGTGGGAAATATTTTATTAGGAATTTCTCTCGCAAGGAGTTCCAGAATCTCCGCAGACTGGCGGAGCGAATTCAACCAGATTCTTTGCAAAGCATCCCCGAGGGAATAAGGGAATAAGCTCAATCTAATGGCGTCACTAGAGACTCACGGCATGATGAAGGAATCACTTACTCCCGGGAATGATTTCAAATGGAGATGGGGTCCTCTTTGGTAAGCCATGGAACCGCCCAATCGTTTGGAGCATTTGAAACATAACCGGTTTTAGCTCAAAAGAAGTAGCTTGTATAATGTGTCCGATTATCCTCAGATTGATTCATCCACTAAGGGGTTGGCATAGGTCCTAATGGCTCGCTCTCGGTCATTGGCTAGCTCTATCACATTGGTAGGACCCCCTTTGGAAGGTTAAAGAGTGGATTGTCTCTAACATCTTGGGGTGCTCTAGGGTTATGGTGTTGGGCTAGAGGATCTATAGGGTCTCTAGGATTATTCAGTTAGCCATGGCTAATTTTTGCTCTCTCAACCGCTTCCTAAAGGTTCTATCTATTTCGGGGTCAAAATCAAACTCTAATCGACGACGCACATTCATAAACTATCCTCAAGTACTGAAATGCGAGAAAAACCCAACTCAAGCAATATTATGAAAAGAAACTAATCTAAAAAAAAAAAAAAAAAAAAACACAAAAGTAAAGAAAATTTTCACAGAACTCACAGATAAGATTCAAAGCTAGTCCCAACAATGGCGCCAAAAACTTGATGCGAGAAAAATGTCAGTGTCCTAAACTAATGCAACTAGGATGAGACTCGACTCTCCTTTGACGTGCAAGTATATACGGTCGGTCTGACAAGTGATAAGAAAAGTATCGATCCCACGAGGACTAGTAGAATCTAAATCAATGAGTGTCCTAGAAATTTGTCTCCTATTTATTTTTGGTGCAATGCATGGGCATGCAAGTTTTTGTTAGGAATAAATGAATGCAAAAATAGGAATTCGATTGTTTTGTTGTTTGAATGAGTTAAATATAATTAAGACTAATGCAATAAATCAAAATATGTGAAAACATTAAACATAAACTAAACGAGAGAAAACTGGGCTTTTAGATTAAGAGATAGGCTAGGGTTAAGTTGAAGTTCCATGTATAATTAGATTAACAAATGTGTGGTTGATGCCTTGAATTTACCTACGCATGTGATCAAGTGAATTTTTCCAAAGTCACTAAATTTTAAAACCAACAATTTCCCAATTGAGATCTAAATTACGCTCATAACTTTAAGGTTCTAGGTGGATTAATTATCCCTAATTAACTCATGATCCTAGAATGAAATTCTAATTTCCTAACTCACTAGCTTTTCCAAGTTCGTGAATTTTAGAGAGTCAAAGTGGCCAAGTTTTAATCCTCATGCATCGTTATAAACATTAAAATCTCATAAATCCAACCACGGCATCAACCATAAATTTATTACAATGTATACGGTGAAAAACAACCTAACCCATGCCTAGAAGAGTTTAGCTCATGCTTGGAGTTAAATTACACATCCTTAAGTTAAGCATGCTCTTACTAATCATGTATAGCAATAGTAGACCAAGAACAGTCCCAAAATCGACCTAAACAGTAAGCAAAAATTTCCTAAACAACAATTTTTTACCCACTAGTTTCAGCAAGAGTTTCCAGGATTGCTTCAGCAATTTGCCTATCGAGCAATTTGCCTATCGGTTACTTTGCTTCAAAGAAAAAGCAAAGCAGAGCAGAAAGAACGCCCAAGGTCCCCCGCGGCTTTGCAAAGCAAACACGAGCACAACAAAACTCACGCAAGAAGCGGCAGCATAAATAAGCGGCTTTGCTTTCAAAGAATCGCAAGACGCGCAATGATTTGCTTCCCGATTGTCCACGGCCTTGCTTCAGCAAATGCACACGCAGCAACAATCACGCCCGATTGTCCACAGCAATAGGATGGGTCAGCTCTCCCGATGCCGCCCCTCGAAATTGCTTCAGCAATACTTGGCCGATACTCACCAATGCGCGCGAATGCTTCAGCAAAAGTTTGGGCGATTCCTCGCACCTACGCGCACAACAATGCTCCTCTGTCCCTCCTTCGCGATTGCTTCAGCAATCGATGGGTCTGCTCTTCCGATGCTGCCCCTCGCAATTGCTACAGCAATTGTTTCGCGCCTTCTTCCGATTGCTTCAGCAAGGAGGTAGGTTGGCTCTCCCGATGCCTTCACCGTTTTTCTCCCCTCGGCTTTGCTGTAGCAAAACGCCGAACCTCAGTCTCCCCTCACAATTGCTTCCAAGAATCGACGGCAACCACTGTGTTCTCACTGCTCCTCTTGTTCCCGTCTCTCTCTACTTCTCAGTAGCAACACCCTAGCTTCTTCCGCGATTGCTTTCAAAGAAACACAAAGACTCTCCTCTCGCAAAAACGCCCCTTTTTCAGCTCCTCTCTTCTTTTTCCTTTTATCACAAGAAGATGTTGCCCTAGTTTGATAATTACAAACACGCCATTTAGGGTATAAAGACCATTTTGCCCTTCGGATAAAATGTCTAAAATGCCCTTATGGGTTTTTGTAATTTTTTTTCTTTTACACATCTCCGCATTACGTAAAATTCCTCATACATCATTATCAATCATAAATAAAACTAAATATGTAAAAGTTAAGAAAAATCTCAAATTGCGGTCTTTAATTACTTGTTAGCTAATTTCTCCAAATTAAAGCACAAAATCATCAAAATTAATTCTTTTAGAACCTAATGCTTAAATTCAAGATTTTCAACTAACATTCATAATTTTAGGGATAAAATAACATGAAGCTCAATGAATTCTATGCAATTCAAGTTGATTAAGCACTAAAATTCTAGTAAAATAACTCTCCTATGGCGAGTTATCAGCTCCAATGATCCAAAATTAACCTGTCAAACTCTTTGACCCGGTTAATCAACATTCATTAGCTACGGTAACACTCCACTATAGCCCGTAGCTGCACTCCCGTCAGTGCAGAATATTACGTGTCCAGTGATATAACCAATGCCCATGAGTCGACCCTTCACAGGTTGTTCGTAGACACGGCTGGGCCAAATTATCATTTTACCCATGTGTCTACCTCTTGTTCCTTAAGTCCCCACTGCTCCTCTAATGAACAACATATTGTGATGGTCGAACCACACACAACACCCTTCTCGGGCCAGTGAGAAGGTGGGCGCCCGTTGTCCAAGCCCTGGAGACAGCACTTAAGGGAATAACCCCTCTAGTTTCCTAAGGCGGGAACGAGTGAATTCCATCTCGCATAGTTAAGTTCCCAGTTCCCTACTTGGTTCTGTCCCTGAGAAGATAGGCATATTGGGCGAGTAACCGTGACCACCTCACCCGTACTAGTCAAAAGGACGGACCCGCAGCATGAGCAGGAGTCCGTAACACGCTCAGGATTCAGGTCGAGTCACTAATGGTCATCTACGAAGTTATTAGTCCTTACTGTCAACGGTGTTACATCAATAGGTCTAATAATTCAAGGTCCGGTCTTGTACAATTTTATTGCACAGGATGCCCCCACTCGCATGTCAACCACATGAACGAGTCAGATCACCTTGTTTGTATCTAATACAAAGCGGGTCGCAACCACAGTGTATCCTGGATTAGGTCTCCAACCCTATCCATATACTATAGACCGTTCGGGTCATTAACTCGAACGTGATCCTCCCTGTGTGTCCACTACACACCGTTCAAGTTCTAGTTCTCTCATAAATTCAATGACCCTGGAGCTTAGTTTATTGGAAAAGTTTATAAATATTGCGTGACACAAAGTGATGAAATGAATAACTCTTATTAATTTCAAACAATATATTACAAACACGAGATTAGGACAAAAATCCCAACAAACTCCCACTTGGACTAAGCTAGTGGAGAAAATACTTTCAAAAATGTACATAAATTACAACGAAGTAATACAATAAAATAGGGCATTGAATACCTGTTTACACATCTCCCACTTGCCCTAGTCAGGAAGCTCTCGAAGAACTAGACTCTCTAGTTGACCCTCAAACACCTTAGCCGTGAAGGGCTTTGTAATCGGATCAGCTACGTTGTGCTCCGACGCTATCTGCGTGACCGTCACGTCTCCGCGGTGCACAATCTCCCGTATCAGATGATACTTGCGCTCAATGTGTTTGCCTCTCTTATGGCTTCGAGGCTCACGTGAGTTGGCTACTGCACCACTGTTATCACAGAACAGTGTGATCGGCAAGTTCATGTTTGGAACAACTTCCAAATCTGTCATGAACTTCCTAAGCCAAACAGCTTCCTTTGCAGCTTCACAAGCCGCAACGTACTCCGCTTCCATAGTGGAATCAGCAATGCTTCGCCATACTACAGCTCCTCCATTCAGAATGAAGGATGACCCCGAAGTGGATTTCCTAGAATCCTTATCGGTCTGAAAATCAGAATCCGTGTATCCCGTAAGGATCAAATCCCCACTACCATACACTAAGTTGTAGTTCCTCGTTCTCCTAAGATACTTGAGGATTGCCTTTCTGGTGTCCGGTGATCTAATCTGGATTGGGTGATATCTCACCGACAATTCCTCTTGCATAACGGATGTCGGGCCTAGAACACAACATGGCATACATGAGGCTCCCTATAGCTGAAGCATATGGAATCCGTCTCATATCCTCAACATCTTGAGGAGTCTTAGAACACTGATCCTTAGACAAGTGAACCCCATGCCTGAAAGGCAGCAAACCCTTCTTGGAGTTCTGCATCTTATATCTAGACAACATCTTGTCAATATAAGGCGCTGAGACAAGGATAGCGTTCGTTCTTCTTAGGTTCGGGACTATCGGATACCTAGAACATACTGAGCTACTCTCAAATCTTTCATTTGGAATTGTGAAGCTAGCCAGTTCTTAACGTCAGTAAGAAAATCTACCTCATTCCCAATGAGAAGAATATTGTCCACGTACAACACCAAAAATGCGACAGTTTTGTCAACGATTTTCTTGTACACACAAGGCTCGTCGACATTTTGATCAAAGCCATAAGATTTGATCGCCTCATCAAACCTTATATTCCAAGATCTCGGCTCTGTTTGGTCCATAAATGGACCTATGAAGCCAAGCAAACTTTTTGCTCTTGGCCTTGGGCAATGAACCCTTTGGGCTGGTCCATGTAGATGGTTTCATCAAGTTTGCCATTCAGAAAGGTTGTCTTGACGTCCATCTGCCATACCTCGTAGTCATAATACGCGACATTGGCCAGAAGGATCCTGATCGACTTTACCATGCAATCAGGTGAAAAGGTCTCCTCATAGTCAACCCCTTCAACCTGGGTAAAACCCTTTGCCATTAGTCGGGGTTTGAAGGTCTGTACCTTCCCATCTACGCCACGTTTACGCTTGTATATTCATTTGCAACCAATAGGTTTTACCCCATCTGGTTGATCCACAAGCTCCCATATAGAATTGAAGTACATAGACTCCATTTCCTGGTCCATAGCTTTAATCCACTCATCTTTGTCAACATCAACCATTGGCTGATCATAGGTCAATGGATCCTCACAGTCATCATCATGAGCGACAACTGAGGTTTCAGCTAAACCCATGTAACGATCAGGCTGTCTCACAGCCCTCCCACTACGTCGAGACATTCCCAACTCTTGGGAACGGATTTGACTAGACGTGCTAGGATCAACAACACTTGTTGATATAGTAGCCCCATCAGCAACTCTTGCTGATGTACTGTCCATTTCATTCAACACAATTTTACTCCTTGGTAAATGATCCCTGATGTGGTCTTCCTCTAGGAATGTGGCGTTTGTCGACACAAGCACCCTATTTTCCTTAGGATCGTAAAACAGACCACCCCTAGTCTCTTTAGGGTAACCTACAAATAGGCACAATTTTGAACGGGGTTCCAACTTTTTTGGGTTTGACACCAACACATGGGTCGGGCATCCCCAAATCCTGAAATGATGTAAACTGCCTTTATGTCCACTCGAGAGCTCGAAAGGTGTTTCACAAACACTCTTCGATAGAACGTTGTTCAAAATATAAACCGCAGTCTCCATTGCGTACCCCCAAAAAGAATTAGGGAGACGAGCATAACTCATCATCGACCGAACCATGTCCAACAAGGTTCTGTTTCTCCTCTCCGATACACCATTCTGCTATGGCATACCGAGTGCTGAGAGTTGGGACGTAATTTCGTGTTCTATCATATAATCCTGAAATTCTGTGTCCATGTACTCTCCACCTCGATCCGATCGAAGTGTTTTAAGCGATTTACCTAAGAGGTTCTCAACCTCAGTCTTATACTCCTTGAACTTTTCAAGAGTTTCAGACTTCTTGTGCATTAGGTAAATATACTCATATCTGGAGTAATCGTCTATGAAATAAACTTTACCACAAGTAATTTTACTCCTTGGTAAATGATCTCGGTTGTGAAAAACAAAAAATGAGAAGATAGCATACCAAAACCTTCTTGCAAAGGGTTTAAATAGTGGAATGAGGGAGTTAACATCTCCTCATTATTACCACTTTACCACAACCATAGGTTATGCAAATCTCATTTGCATAACCACATAATATAAGATATCTCATATCTCATATTGCAAATCTCATTTGCACTAATTGTGGATTAATTAAATTGAATCACATCCAATTTAATTCCTCTCATTTAATTTCTCCAATTAGCCCTAATTCAACAACTAGGCTAACCTATGATTTATTATGAATCTCATTCACATTAAACTATATATTATATCATTCATATCTCATGTAAATGACATAAATGCCCTTAAAGTGAAATTGAACACTTCAACTTCATACCAAAACAATAACCCTTCTTTTAACCCAGGTGGAGCCAACCAAGGGACATAATGGACCTACAGTGACGGGCTCCAATGATCCGAAATTAACCTGTCAAACTCTTTGACCCGGTTAATCAACATTCATTAGCTACGGTAACACTCCACTATAGCCCGTAGCTGCACTCCCGTCAGTGCAGAATATTATGTGTCTAGTGATATAACCAATGCCCATGAGTCGACCCTTCACAGGTTGTTCGTAGACACGACTGGGCCAAATTACCGTTTTACCCCTGTGTCTACCTCTTTTTCCTTAAGTCCCCACTGCTCCTCTAATTAACAACATATTGTGATGGTCCAACCACACACAACACCCTTCTCGGGTTAGTGAGAAGGTGGGCGCCCATTATCCAAGCCCTGGAGACAACATTTAAGGGAACAACCCCTCTAGTTTCCCTAAAGGCGGGAACAAGTGAATTCCATCTCGCGTAGTTAAGTTCCCAGCTCCCTACTTGGTTCTGTCCTTGAGAAGATAGGCATATTGGGCGAGTAACTGTGACCACCCTCACCCGTACTAGTCAAAGGACAGACCCCCGCAGACAGGAGTCCGTAACACGCTCAGGATTTAGGTCGAGTCACTAATTGTCATCTACGAAGTTATTAGTCCTTACTTTCAACGGTGTTACATCAGTAGGTCTAATAATTCACGGTCCGGTCTTGTACAATCTCATTCCACAGGATGCCCCCACCGCATGTCAACCACATGAATGAGTCAGATCACCTCGTTTGTATCTAATACAAAGCGGGTCGCATCCACAGTGTATCCAGGATTAGGTCTCCAACCCTATCCATATACTGTAGACCGTTCAGGTCATTAACTCGAATGTGATCCTCCCTGTGTGTCCACTACACACCGTTCAAGTTCTAGTTCTCTCATAAATTCAATGACCCTGGAGCTTAGTTTATTGGAAAAGTTTATAAATATTGCGAGACACAAAGTGATGAAATGAATAACTCTTATTAATTTCAAAAAATATCTTACAAACACGAGATTAGGACAAAAATCCCAACAATAACTATGGTGATGCAACATATCATGGCATTCATATGAGCATAAACACAATCAAGATCTCTATATATATTCATTGTCGGGATATAGGAAAATTTCCAAATAAACATAATAAATTTCATAAACTGAATTGAAATTTCTTTAAATAAATTATTTTTGAAATTCACTTTATGAGAAATAAATTTTTGACATAAGACTTTGGAAAAAATATTTTGCTCCCGATTTTAAAATAATCAGCGTGAGATCCCTTACCTTAACTTCAACTCCAAAAATTTCTAAAATTCATTTCCTATCTCAATGAGCCTTCCAAACCTATCCAACAATCAGATTCTAAAATTAAACACCGGATGAATTTCCTAAAAAAAGAAACTTCTCAATTACAAAAATTTGAGGTCTTCCTTATTTCCTAAGTAATTACCTTTACTTTAGTTCTTCGATGATTCGAGTTCCAATATTTTCTTAATCTTGTGATTTCAGTTCATTTTAAAGTCTCCTACCCACCTTTCGTACCTTTGATTTCCTATTAAAAAAGAACTTCTCAATTAAGGAATCCATATATGAATTATTTGAAATACTTGTCATAACTTCCAAATCAAGTTCGAAAGTTAAAATTGATTGGTATGGACGAAATCCGGCGAGAGGGGATGCGTGTGGCGCGTGGCGTGTGAAGAGTAGATCTAGAATGCTCGCTCGTGAATCTGCACAGATCTGTCCGCAACTCGACGAAAAACCGACTCCCGACGAGTAGATCTGCGACATTCGGCTCAGTAGCTTTGTGTCTGAGCGTTCGGCGGCGGTTCAGCGCGAATCTACAGCTACAAAGGAGGCATTTAATCAATGTGGATTATGGGAATTAAACAAAAAAAATCTAGAAATATGGGAAGATTATGTGTTTTTAATGTTGTGCAATAATTTAAGGAAGAAAAGTTCTTATTAGACCATTTTTATTAGACAGAAAAAAATTATTCCTAAAATCTAAGCCCATTTTCACCTTATTACAAGTTGTCTACATTCTATTGTTTAAGCAACTTTTTTTGTATGTATTATTTTGTATCTTTAACTTTGATTCAACATGTATAGTTTAATTAACACCCTATTTTATTCTCGGTTACCCTTTAATTTGCTAAAAACTTATTTTCAATTGAGTGAAATTCTAATTTCTTTGGAGACGATAAATACGTCTCACTCATTATTGATTGTGTGCATTCGCATAACCTAGCTAAATTTCCATTAATTATAAGAACACTTAGGGAGGCAAACACTTAGTATCCAACACAATCCTTTTTTGCTCTAAAGGTTCTACCCTATGTATAGGGATCAAAACAAAGTCTTATTTTCTAATCTTTTTTCCGGTTCTACCCTATGTATAGGGATCAAAACAAAGTCTTATTTTCTAATCTTTTTTCCTCAATTGCTTTTTATAAAACCAAATCTTATCTAATCTTTTCAATATTAGACTTGATCATTGTATGCCAAACTAGAATAACAATTAACACAATCATTTTTTCTTTCTCTAATGCATTCACATATTTGAATTTCAAAACAAGGTTAGCTCATAAATAAAAAGGAAAATAACAAAATACTAAAAGTCTGAAGAAGGAAAGGACAAAGATGAACCTTAGTCTATTAGAAAGAAAGAAGAGTGGAACAAACTTAACTAACACTACATCAGTTTTGTTGCAGCAGTTTAGAAAGTGCTACAAGCGGTTTGTAGCAACACATAACCAAACTGCTACTGTATATACATATTGCAATAGTTTCACAACGTTTTTAAAATTGTTGTTGAATATATTCAATTGCAGTGATTCGCCAGTAATATATTCACAAACCGTTGCAAATATATTTATTGCAACGCTTAAGTTGCAACAATAACTTTTGTTGCAGGGTCTATTGCAACAACTGCATTTCAACGTTTAAAACATTGTTGCAATAGTTTAATGTAACTAAAACATGTTACTGGCAACACACAAGAAAATTGTTGTAGATATTGAGATTGTAGCAATTTTGTAGGAGTGTTGTTTAAATTATTGCACAACAAAATATATCGATTGTGACACATGATTTACAATATGTATATTAATTGTTGCAATCGAATTTGTTCTAATAAACAATTCGCTTGTGACAACATTGCAATAGTTCGATAAAACTTTAAAAATTCTATTACAACATTTTTAAAACCTATTAGAATTTCATGTATTGTCGTGGTTTATTCATAGCAAAATTTTTACTATCAAAGATTTTCTACAATTACATATGTTATGTAGTTGGTAGCAGATTTATTATAGGTCGGTTTTCAAGCCCTCTAAAACAAGACCATCTTTAATTAATATGAAAAATTAATAGACTGATGGTATTGACTAAATAGTTTTCCTAATTATAGAAAGTTTATGGACTTGAACAAAACATGGATAGTTAATTATGTGAATAAGTTCAACAAAACATTGAGAATTAATTAAGTGAATAAAATAAAATACTTAAAAGTTTAAATGACTAAAACACAATATAATTGAAATAAGTTTTAAACTTCAAGATTGATTTTAACCAATATAATTCAAGGTTGAAGTACATGTTTAGTCTTCGAGAATAAGTTGAACAAAACACTGAGAATTAATTAAGTGAATAAAATAAAATACTTAAAAGTTTAAATGACCAAAACACAATATAATTGAAATAAGTTTCAAACTTCAAGATTGATTTTAACCAATATAAATCAGGTTTAAACTTTCAAGTTTGAGTCTATTTAGTTATAATCTTAAAATAGAATATATTAAATTTTTGAACTTTTGATTTTGTGTCTAATAAGTTCTTGAACGTTATAAATGTCTAATAGGTTTTTGAACATTCAACTTTGTGTCTAATAGGTAGGTCCCTGACATATTCATTTTTTAAAAAAAATTAACCGATTTATTAGATATAAAATTGAATTTTGTGTCTAATGGAATCATATTTAATTTCAAATTTTTGTGTAGTAGGTTCATGAATCTTTGAAAAAATGTTAAATAGGTCAAGAATATATTAGACACAAAATTAAAGATTCAATGATCTATTGGACACAAAATTGAAAGTTTAAGGATGTATTACGCCTTTTTAAAGTTGATGAACTTATTGAAGTTTCAATGATTTATTGGACTCAAAATTGAAAGTTTAAGGATACTTTAGACTCTTTTTAATGTTGATGAACTTATTGGACATAAAATAAAAAATTTAAAGATATGTGACACATATTTAAAGTTAATAGACTAAACCTATAATTTAACCATAATTTAAAGGTCTATATTATTTCATTAAAACAATTATTACATAGTTGTAATATGTAAATGTATTTTTTAAATTATACGCAATTTTATATTATTATTTCATATTTGCTAGTATCAAAGTTTATTACATAAAACGTGTGAATTTTTTTTTCTTTGGCTCCAATTCCAAATATCTCCCTCTCTGAATATTACAACATGAACAAAAAGATCCCAGAAAGTAAGGTTTGTTTAGTAAGCAATCAGAAAATATAAATTTAAAAACAAGAGATTCAATGAAAATAAAGTTGTATTTCATGTTGTCAGATATGTATTTGACATCAGATTTAGAAATTTAATTCCATTATAAACAGTTGTTTCAAGTATATTCTATAACATATTTATAGATCATGAAATTAGTTGTAGTTACAAAACCAATTATTAGATTGAATGTAAGTCATTATTAATTAATTTATGAACATGATATTTATAAATTTCATAGAATTATCATTTTATAATATAATAATTATATAATTTATAATATATTACATTATACATATTTTAATTTAACCAAAGTAAATTGAGTTTATAATATGAAATATTGTACTTATTAAGATTTTTATCATTGCTTAATATAATTGTGCATTTTAAAATTTTAAATTCAGAATTTGGATACAGTGAAAACATAGAAATGTTGTTTTCAGAGCTTCTAATGTTTGGATCACAGAATTCGAAAATAGTTTTCGAAAACACATCTGGCAAACACATAGCTTCTCTTCAACCCTCAACCAATTTCATTTGTCTGCAAATCCTTGCTTCCTCCACGCCTCCATTGCAAACCAATCTTCTTGCTTGTGATTTCTTCTCGTCTCCACTATCGCCACCATGCTCGGGATTGGTTGGGGTTTTAAAAGCAGAGGAATTTTATCCAATTTTAAGGTGAATGTTTTCCCCTACTCTTCCCTCTTCGATTTCTTTATAAAATTATCAATTGAGGTTGTTTTATGTGAAAAAGTGGGGAAGAACCACATATTTCTCATCTTTTCTCATCAACAAACAAAGAACTCACCCTCTTTAAATCTTTCTCTATAAACACTGCCTAAAAAACTTAGGATTAAACCCTTAAGGTTGCTTTTTCAAAGTTCCTTTCAAAATAAGATGTGAGAAAAAAAATGTGTGAGAAAGAGAGAGACCTTTCAAAATAAGCAGCTACAGGAGACGAAAATAGTTTATAGAGTCTCTGTTAATCTCCTCCCCTCTGCTACTCCTCCTTGCAGTCCCGCTGAAAAGGAATAAGATACCTAAACTCCCTTCACCACGGGAAGAAAAGAAGTAAAACAAGAGGATCATTGAATATTTCTGCCCAAATAAGATAAGATTATTAGTCATTTTTCTTCCTTCTCACTCTATATAACTCGATGCTTGAATGGAAATTTATGGCCTAAAATCTTTCTCCATCTCTAATTAACTCGGATTTTACGGTGTTATATTATATCTTCTCTAATCTTTTTTGTTGATTTTATTTAGAAACATCTCTCATTTGATAGTTATATCTTCTGCCATTTCTAAAATCCTGTTTTACGTATCCTTTTACATACTTCTATTGGTTGGACTTTAAAGTTATTGTCCCTACATACTTTCAAGTTCATAGTTTTATCATTTAAAACATCAATATCCCTATTATGTGGTAGATTATTCACATTCTTACAAATTGTTACTTGATTGGAAGCTGAATCTTAGACATGAGGGAAAAGGAAGTTACTAGGATTAATAGTTCTCCCCTCCCTTCTTGGTTGTTTCTTACCTCAAAACAAGTTAATTATAGTCAGGTATAGTATGGTTTTTTCTTTCTTGAACATTGTGAGAGATCCAAGATAAATTTTTCACCAACTTTAATCTAGCTATGATCTGGTAGTAGTGAAAAGTTAATTGTGTTTAGTTTGATTACCATGCATGTCCTTCTACAAGGTTCTTGTATATCATTATTTATATCAAGTTAATTATTTTTTGTATTGGTCTAAAAACAATGATAAAGAATTTGTCTTGAATAATAATGTGTTTGGTATAGTTATCCTTCGGCTATGCAAGTTATATAACGTAGAGTTCATAATTCATAGAATTGTTTGATAATATATTTTCCTTTTTTCTAAATTTGTTTACTTTATTTTTATGTTTAAGTATTGACTACTTTAATAATGATGTATTAGATTAATCATTTCAATGGACAAGACTTGGATTGGTAAATTTAGAGTCAGTAAAGAAAATTTAGAAGGAGTAGCTTCATTTCTGAACTTTGCCTTTGAGAAAGCATCTCAAGATGGAAATATTTTATGCCCGTACAAAAAATGTGGAAATACGTTCTGGTTGTTGGGATGTATGCCCTAATCTCGTGAAGTTTGTAATACTTATTGTTTTAATAAATAAAGGTTGTTTATTTATCAAACTTTGTATCTCACATTTTATAAACTCAATACAATAAACTAAGCTCCACGATCATATTAAATGAGAGAACAATAACTTGAATGGTGTGTAGTGGACACACGGGGAGGATCATGTTCGAGTTAATGAGCTGAACGGTCTACAATATATGAATAGGGTTGGAAACCTCATCCAGGAGATACTGTGGATGCGACCCGCTTTGTATTGGATACAAACGAGGTGATCCCGCTCGTTCATGTAGTTGACATGCGAGTGGGGGCATCCTGTGCAATGAGATTGTACAAGACCGAAGGCAGTGAATTATTAGACTCATCGATGTAACATCTGCATGTGATATAGGACTAATAACTTTGTAGATGACCATTAGTGACTCGTCCTTAATCCAATCTTCTTGGGGACAAGACCTCGTTGGAAGCTGGGAAACTAGAGGGGTTGTTTCCTTAAGTGTTGTCTCCAGGCCTTGGACAATGGGTGCCCACCCTCTCACTGGCCCAAGAGGGATGTTGTTTATAGTTGGACCATGCAACAAACTTGTTCATTAGAGGAGCAGTGGGACTTAAGGAACAAGAAGTAGATGTTGGGATGTATGTCCTAATCTCGTTTAGTTTGTAATTTACTATTTGAAATTAATAAGAGTTATTTATTTCATTAATATGTGTCTCACAAATTTTACAAAGTTTGTCCAATAAACTAAGCTCTAGGGTCATTGAATATATGAGAGAACTAGAACTTGAACGGTGTGTAGTGGACACACAGGGAGAATCACGTTCGAGTTAATGACCCGAACGGTCTACAACATATGGATGAGGTTGGAGACCTAATCTTGGATACGCTGTGGATGTGGCCCGCTTTGTATTAGATACAAATGAGGTGATCTGACTCGTTCATGTGGTTGACATGCGAGTGGGGGCATCCTGTGCAATGAGATTGTACAAGACCGGACCGTGAATTATTAGATCTACTGATGTAACACCGCTAATTGCGGTATGGACTAATAACCGTGAGATGACCATTAGTGACTCGGACACGAATCCTCGAGCGTGTTACGGACTCACTCTCATGCGGGGTGCGTCCTTTGACTAGTATGGGTGAGGGTGGTCACAGTTACTCGCCTAATTTGCCTTCTTCTTAGGGATAGGATCACGTGGGGAGTTGGGAACTTAACTACGCGAGATGAAATTCATTCGTTCCCGCCTTTTGGGAAACTAGAGGAGTTGTTCCCTTAAGTGCTGTCTCCATGGCTTGGATAAAGGGCACTCACCCTCTCATTGGCCCGATAGGGGTGTTGTGTATGGTTGGACCATTAGAACGTTGTTGTTCATTAGAGGAGCAGTGGAGACTTAAGGAGCAAGAAATAGACACAGGGGTATAATTTGACCTAACAGTGTCTACGAAAAACATGTGAAGGGTCGACTCATGGGCATTGGTTATATTAGTGGACACAACTTGTCTTACACTGACGGGAGTGCAGCTACAGATTTTAGTGGAGTGTTACCGTAGCTAATGAATGTTGATTAGCCGGGTCAAAGAGTTTGACAGGTTAATCTCGGATCATTGGAGCTCGTCACTATAGGTCCATTAGGTCCCTCGGTTGGCTCAAACAGGATTAATAGAAGGATTACATTTTTTGTGTGAATTTGAAGTGTTCAAGTTCACTAAAGGGCAATTATGTCATTTATATGAGATATGGTTAACATATTATATAGTTTAATGTGAATGAGATTCATAATAAACTATAGGTTAGCCTAATTGTTGAATTAGGACTAATTTGGAGAAATTAGATTGAAAGAAATTAAATTGAATGTGATTCAATTTAAAAATCCACAATTATACAAATGTGATTTGTAAAATGAGATATGAGATATCTTATTATATGTGGTTATGCAAATATGATTTGCATAACCTATGGTTGTGGTAAAATGGTAAATAGATAGAGATTTCAACTCCACCTATCACCATTATATAAACCCTTTGCAAGAAGGATTTCATAAGGCTTTGTTTCATTTTTTGGATTTCACACCAAAGAAACAAAATTTCTCTCTCAAAATCCTCTCTCAATCTCTTCTCCCTTCTCACCAAAAGAGACCCACTTCTCTCCTTCTACCTAACGTAGAACAACTGAGAAATCGAGTGAAAGTGTCCGGTTTTCACTGTTCGAGGAGTCCGAGATCGCTATCACGAAGAGTTCGTGAACAGGAGAAGGAATACTTGAAGACGTTCTTCAACA
Organism: Trichosanthes cucumerina; assembly: GCA_036507285.1. Taxonomy (NCBI): domain Eukaryota; kingdom Viridiplantae; phylum Streptophyta; class Magnoliopsida; order Cucurbitales; family Cucurbitaceae; genus Trichosanthes; species Trichosanthes cucumerina. Next base: position 28,395,593 of record CM071842.1, on the reverse strand, counting down.
AGTAAGTGGTTTTTACTTGGTGTTTTTCCCTTCTTATTAGCATGTTTAGGCTAATTCTATGTGATAGTTTAATTTTAAGAAAATGAACTTCACAATGATACCACGATGAATCAATCGTCCTTCCGCTGCACGGGACTTCATTCCCTTCAGTAGACACAGGGGTAAAACGGTAATTTGATCCTGTTGTGACTACGAAAAACTTGTGAAGCGACGAGTCACAGGCATTGGATATATCGATGGACACAACTTATCCTACAGTGAGGAGAGTGCAGCTACGAGATTTAGTGGAGTGTTACCGTAGTTAATGAATGTTGATTAGACCGGGTCAAAGAGTTTGGTCGGTTTAATCTCGTATCATTGGAGCACATTGTTGCGTAAAACGATATTGGAATACCGCAAGTGTACGGGTCAAGTTTTAGTATAGTGATTTTAGAGTTCCAAGTATCGTCCTCGGGAATGAGTTTAGATTAATTAATTACCAAGATACTAATTCTCAATTTTAGCTAAAGTAACATAACATGGATAGGTGATGAAAACACAGATAAAAGAGAAACAAACAAGTGGAGACACGAATATGATAGAATTTGAGGAAAATGACTTACCCTTATTTGACATATGCAATGAACTAATGTGATGAATTTATAAACAAGAAGTAAGATACTCAAGAAAATCTCTTGATTCTTAGTGAGCCTCGCACACGCAATAAGTTATATAGTCTCCATATGAACCTACAACATGCACGACATTAAGCAACTTATTTATGTGTTTCCCTTAGACTTCTAGGTCATTCTCATGCCAGACTTCTAAGAGTTTTGACAACTTTGCTCTAATCTAAGCTTTTTCTCTCGAGTCCACTTAAACAAACAAGATCAAAGAATTGAAGAATGAATTGCCAAAAATAAATGTCCAAACATAATTTCAATACAAAAGTAAATAAGTCTTATCATGCAAATCAAACCCTAGCTACAACAATTAGCAACTCCAAATCACAATAAAAACTAAGCTAAAGTTATAGAAACGTCTTAGAACGATGTTACAATCTGAAAGAAAGAGGAAATAAACTTATGTGTCGATGTGGGTCCTTCGTCCCTGAGCTCCCATCACGATCTCGAACCTCCACGAATGCTTTGGCTCCCAAGGAATGCTCACTTTTCTCTTCTTACAGAGTGTATTTCGAAATTAGGGTGCAAAGACTATCAAATTCGGCTCCCCTTGCAAGAAAAAATCATGTTGTATTTATAGGCATAATCGTTACAGCGTTGCAACGATGTGTCCTATGCGGCTGGCATATAAGGAAAGTCTCGATGGCGTTGCAACGCTGAGGGCAGTGTTGCAACGACGCTACCCTAACGCACGCGCCTCTCTATCGAACAGGCGGGCAACGTTGCAACGCCTTCGCCACGACTATTCAACTTGTTCTCTTATCGAGATAGCGTTGTGACGCTGCAAAGCAGTGTTGCAACGCTATCGGCATGGCTTCTCTATGCATGAAAACAACACGCTCGGCGTTGCAACGTTTTGCATGGCGTTGCAACGCCATCACCTCGGGTCTTTTAGCTTGGATTGGTCCTTCTACTTCCAATTGATGTTATTTTTAGCCCCAAAAAGCCTTGTTTTGATCCCGGGTGATCCAAAATGTCTCCAATTGTTCTGTTTAAGCTCTCAACCTGAAATTCAATGATTAACACACATAAAAGCCCTGAAATTATCATAAAACTAGCAATAATTAAGCCTAAGAATAACACATTTTGTGTGCTATCAAACACCCCCAAACTTAAACTTTTGCTAGTCCCGAGCAAAAACAGAATTAAACATGAGATTGTTCTTATACATACATCAATCTCAAGACTCAAAGATTTAAGAGAAAATTTTGGCAATCACAGGAAACAATCAAACATAATACTTCAATGAGCAATTTAGAACTTTTCCTAAGTATTCCTACGTGTCTATGTGATTAGCCTATGTTCCCTTCATTTTTACTAAGCCCGGATCAACTTTATTAGGCTCTTCATTCAACTTCCCCCTACACTGGTCATAATTACTAATCCTTGAGTCTCCCCACATTCATTTTTTCTATTTTCTTTTTTTTTTTTGCAAGAATACTAGCTTTCACACATCCACTGAAGGGATCCTTACTCGTAGCACTCGCTCAATTAGTGGCCTAACTGATCACAATGAAGGTAGTTCTTTTTACCCTCGCGAATTTTTTTCTTTAACAAACAAACAACAAAATAAACTACTTCACAAAAGGAAAATATTGTACAGATCATGCACTTCATATTGTCATTCACCCTATCCTGCATTTTAACTCTCAAATCAGCTCTTAGACCTATCGAGGTGACATCAAACTTCGAAGCCTAATAACTTTGTTCTAAGCATTTCAAAACTACAGGAACACAGGCTATGTGCATAATAGTGCAGGAAAAACTCAAGAAAATTTTTAAATTAAATCAAATTCATATCATGCTCTCGAGTTTCAGGAGAATCACAAAAATTCTCAAATAAATCTAATCCTAGGCTATCATGAACATACTTATGCAAAAGATCAATCAGAAAATTAGCATATACTCAGGACAGTCACAACATATCAATAACATCCCACCCCCAAACATAAACTAAACATTGTCCCCAATTTTTGCAAAAATAAGCACAAAGCAAGTATAAAGGTAAGAGTGAACAATACTGTCCTGAGTTATGGAGATCTTTATTATTTTTTGAGTTCCTAGGATAGCCAAAACACGTGTGGTGAAGTTCCACAGAACGGGAGCATGGGTTTCAACGAGGGAAGACATCATCACAACCTAACAAAAACAAAAAAACTAATAAGTGAACAATAAAACAACTAAAAACAAACTAACAACAAAAAACAAAAAATAACAAAAATGTAAAGCTTGGGTTGCCTCCCAAGAAGCGATTTCTTTAACGTCTTTAGCTAGACTGTACTCCCTCAAGGTGTTTCTTTCCTATCTTGCAATGCTCAGAGTGATGTATTCATCTGGCTGATCTGGGTCTCAATATTCTTTATGGCAGCTCCATGACTAGTCACTATGCCAGTTTGACTGGTGACTGCATTTTCCAGCTGGTTGGACCTATTTCTAGATTCAGCTATGAAGGAGTGCACTATCTCTTCCAGAGATAGTTTCCTCTCAAATGTAGAAGCATACCCTGTAGGAGGATTCAACACATTTTTATTGTTAGCATAAGAGAAATTTTCGTGATACCTCAAACCTGGATTATAATGTGTTGGAAGGGTATTCTGAGTCTGGTTTCCTCCATAAGTGTTGCTTCTATTGTTCAGATAATGTATTTGCTCCAAAGTATATTCTTCATTGGGCTGGGAGCATTGAGAGGGTACCACTTTTTGGGGTGATCCTGCAAAATTATTCAGAGCATGAGTGAGAGATGCCATATGTGATTTAAGGGATGTTACCTCATCCAATTGATACAATCCAACTAATGGCTTAGATCTGTCATTGTTTGTAGACCACTGGTAGCTGACATTTGACACTACCTATAGGAGGGCACGTGCTTCTGTTTCGCCATGAAACCCCCTCCAGCAGTGGCATCTAGAATGGTCCTGGTCTTACCTTCAAGTCCATTATAGAATAATTATACATGGAGCCAGTCTGGGTAACTATGTTGTGGACATCTCCTGAGCATGTCCTTGTAACGGTTCCAAGCCTCAAATAGTTGCTCTCCCTCCTGCTACCTGAATGTTCTTATCTCTGTCCTTAACTTTGCAGCTTTCACAGGTGGAAAGAATTTGGCCATGAACGCTTGGGCCAACTCCTCCCAATAAGTGATGCCTCCTCGTGGGAGAGACCCTAGCCATTCCTTAGCTCTACCCTACTGTTGCGTTTAATTATGAATATGCAATACCGCAAGTGTACGGGTCAAGTTTTAGTATAGTATTTAGAGTTCCAATTATCGTCCTCGGGAATGAGTTTCTAGATCAATTAATTACTAAGATACTAATTCTCAATTTTAGCTAAAGAAACATAACATGGATTAGGTGATTGAAAGTAAAGACAAGCAAACAAACAAACATGTGGAGACACGAATTGTTAGATTTGAGGAAAGTGATTATACAAGTTAATGACTCAATGAACAAATGCAATGAACCAATGAGATGAACTTATAAACAAGAAGTAAAATACTCAAGAAAACCTCTCGATTCTTAGTGATGAACCAACGACATTAACGACATTAAACAACTTCTTTATGTGTTTCCCTTAGACTTCTAGGTCATTCTCATGCCAGACTCCTAAAGGTTTTGACAATTTTGCTCTAATTTATGTTTTATCTCTCGAGTCCACTTAAACCAACAGAATTTAGAGTTAAAGAACGAATTGCCAAAAATAAGAACAAAACATGCTTCAATACATAACAATTTAGTCTTAGCAAGTAAATCAAATTCTAACTACAATGTCTAGCCACTCTAAATCACATGAAAACCAAGCTAAACAAGTAGAAAACGTCTTAAACGGAGTTACAATCTGAAAGAAAAGGAAATTAAACTTATGTGTCGATGTCGGTCCTTCGTCTCCGAGCTCCCGTCTTCGATCTCGAACCTCCACGAATGCTTTGACTTCCAAAAACGCTCTTTTCTCTCTTCTTACAAAGTGTATTTCGAAAATAGGACATAAATCTAACAAATTCGGCTCCCTTTGTAATGAGAACAACATGTTCTATTTATACGCTCAATCGGTACAACGTTGCAACGCTAGGGATAGCGTTGCAACGCTGTACCCTAGGCGGCTGGTAATATAAGGAATGTCTCGATGACGTTGCAACGTTGAGGGCAGCGTTGCAACGTTGCTACCCTGACGCGCGCGTTCCTCTATTGAAGTAGCGTTGCGACACTGCAAGGCAACATTGCAACGCTACCAGCACGACCTTCATACGCATCTTCTTATCGAGATAGCGTTGCAACGCTGGAAAGCAGCGTTGCAACACTATCGCCTGAGGTCATAGCATCTTGGTTGCACGTTCGGCGTTGCAAAGCTCTACATGGCGTTGCAACGCCATCACCTCGGGTCTTCAAGCTTGGTTTGGTTCTTTCCCTTCCAATTGATGTTATTTTAAGCTCCAAATAGCCTTGTTTCGATCCCGAGTGATCCAACGTGTCTCCAATTATTCTGTTAACGCTCTTAACCTGAAATTGAGTAATTTAAACACGTAAAAGCTCTGAAATCATTATAAAACTAGCAATAATTAAGCCTAAGGATATCACATTTTGTGTGCTATCAAACACTCCCAAACTTAAACTTTTGCTAGTCCCAAGCAAAAATACAATTAAACATTGGATTGTTCTTATACATGCATTTGATTCAAGCCTAAAAAATTTAAGAGGAAATCTAGTAATCACAGAAAACATTCAAACATAACACTTCAACAAGCAATTTAAAATTTTTCCTAAGTGTTCCTACGTGTGTGTGTCATTAGCCTATGTTCCCTTCATTTTTAAGCCTGGATCAACTTTATTAGCCTTTCCATTCAACTTTCCCCTACACTGGTCATAATTACCAATCTTTGAGTCTTTCCACATTCAAGAATTAAATAACTCTACTAAGCATTTAATCATCTTTTATTTATTATTATCATTATTTTTTATTATTATTATTTTTTTGTGCAAGGATAGTAGCTTTCACACATCCACTGCAGGGACCCTTACCCAAAGCACTCGCTCAATGAGTGGCCTAACTGATCACAGTGAAGGTAGCTCTTTTTACCCTCACAAATTTTTTTCTTTAGCAAACAAACAACAAAAACAAACTATTTCACATATTATACAGATCTTGCACTTCATATTGTCATTCACCCTATCCTGAAGTTTAACTCTCAAATCAGTTCTCAGACCTATCGAGGTGACATCAAACTTCTAAACCTAATAACTTTGTTCCAAGCATTTCAAAACTACAGGAACCCAGGTTATGTGCATAATGGTGCAGGAAAAACTCAAGAAAATTTTTAAATTAACTCAAATTCATATCATGCTCTCAAGTTTCAGCAGAATCCCAAAGATTTTCAATTAATTCTCATCCTAGGCTATGCTAATAATACTTATGCAAAGATCAATCAGCAATTCAGCACAAACTCAGGACAGTCACAACAAATGAACAACATCCCACCCCCAATCTTAAATTAAACATTGTCCCCAATATTTGCAGAAATATGAACAAATTAAGTAGAAGGGTAAGAGTGAACAATACTGTCCTGGGTGATGGAGACCTTTCTGAGTTCCTTCGATAGCCAAAAACATGTGTGTTGGAGTTACTCAGAACGGGAGCATAGATTTTAACGAAGGCAGACATCATCACATCCTACAAAGCAAAGCAAACTAGTAAGTAAATAGAAAACAACTAAAACAAACTAAAATAGAAAAAAAAAACAAAACTGTAAAGCTTGGGTTGTCTCCCAAGAACCGCTTTGTTTAACGTCTTTAGCTAGACTGTACTCCCTCAAGGTGTGTCTTTTCTATCCTGCAGTGTTCGGAGTGATGTATTCATCTGTCCAATTTGGGTCTCGATATTCTTTATTGCAGCTCCATGACTAGTCACTATACCAGATAGACTGGTTACTGCATTCTCTCGCTGGTTGGACCGAATTCTGGATTCAGCTATGAAGGAGTGCAATGTCTCTTCCAGAGATGGTTTTCTCTCTGATGTAGAAGCATACCCTGTAGGAGGATTCAACACATTTTTGTTGTTAGCATAAGAGAAATTCTCATGATACCTCAAACGTGGATTATAATGTGTTGGGAGATTATTCTGAGTCTGGCTTCCTCCATAGTTGTTGCTTCTGTTGTTCAGGTAGTGTAATTGCTCCATAGTGGATTCTCCATTGGGTTGGGAGCATTGAGATGGCATCCCTGTTTGTGGTGATCCTGCAAAATTATTCAGAGCATGAGTGAGAGATGCCATATGAGATCTAAGGGAGGTTACCTCATCCAGTTGATATAATCCAGCTACTGGCTTAGATCTGTCATTGTCTGTAGGCCATTGGTAGCTGGCAGTTGACACTTCGTCTAGGAGGACACGTGCTTCTGGCAGAGTCTTCGCCATGAAAGCCCCTCCAGTAGTGGCATCCAGAATGGTCCGAGTCTTACCTTCCAGTCCATTGTAAAACAATTGTACCTGGAGCCAATTTGGGTAGTCATGATGTGGGCACCTCCTGAGCATGTCTTTGTACCTTTTCCAAGCCTCGAATAACTATTTTCTCTCCTGCTGCCTCAATGTTCCTATCTCAGTCCTTAACTTTGCAGCTTTCACAGGTGGAAAGAATTTGGTCATGAAGGCTTGGGCTAACTCCTCCCAGGAAGTGATACTGCCTGAGGGAAAGGACCCTAGCCATTCTTTAGCTTTGCCCTACAAAGAGAAAGGAGAGAGACGTAAGCGAATATTATCAGCAGAGATACCATTCATCTTAAATGTACCACAAATTTCTAAGAAATTTTTCATATGTGAGTTAGGATCTTCTGTGGCTAATCCTCTAAAAGCAACTTCCCTAACCATCTGTATAAGCCCTGTCTTAAGTTCAAAGTTGTTAGTATTTATAGGGGCATAGACTATTCCAGCCTGCTCAGAATCAAACATAGGTTAGAAATACTCCCTGATAGGTTTAGGGTTATTGATGAGTTCCTGATTAGCCATTGCCTGAGGTTCTACTCTTCCTTCCCTCAGGAGTCTCCTACAGGTCCTTTCGATCTCATGATCAAAAGGGTGCAAGTCTGCAGCTTTCCCCTTTGGGCATACACCTGGAGGTACCAAAAAAGAAAGAAATTAGACAAAAACTAAAAACTAGAAGATGAAATAAAACACAAACACAGAGACATAAAACATAAAACTTGGGTTGCCTCCCAAGAAGCGCTTTCTTTAACGTCTTTAGCTAGATGGTTACTTATCAGGGCACATAAAACTGCTCATATTTCTTTGGGCCCTTCTTGCTTAAATCAATGTAGCGTTCTAAGTTTAAAAGGCTATTCTGCTTTTCATGGACACCAAAAAGAGAATTATTTTTTGTATTTTTGTTTTTCAAAATAAAAGAAAAAAAATCAAAGCAAGACTCGTGAGTGTAAGAAATTTGACAATGAAGATTAAAGGGACTTTTTGGAGACAAAAAGGGGAAGGACTTCTCAGCCTCGACCTCTATCACCTGAATCTCCCCTATGGAAGTAATTGTATCATCAATGTCTACCTCACTACCCTGACTATAGTGTGTCTCAGTCTCCCCCAAACTATCCTCCCTATCGTATGAATAAGTCCTCCTAGGGTGCACCTCCTGAGTGGTAAGGATAAGAAATTGTTCTTGTAAGGCCGTAAGGGAAATTACTAGCTGATTAAGATACTCAACCAAATTCCTAATTTTCAATTCTAAAGTATATTCCATCAATTGGTCCACAAGAGAATATTTTTCATTACGTTGGTCAAGGTACGAAAAATTATGGTTCCAAGTGCCTAAATAACTACCCTCATGTGAATTTTCATAAATTTCAAGTACAGAATGGTAAAAATTAGACATATGGTATTCAGAGAAATTATGATGCACAAACCTAGGGTCCTGAGAGGAACAATAGAATGGTGGAAACTCAAAATCATGCAAAGTCATATTTGAAAAATCAGTAATTCAAATCAAGACTTCTACAGAATAGCAACACAACCAAAAGCAGGGGACTAAGACTCAAAAACACACAAAACTAAAATATGACAAAAAAAGAAACAAACAAACAATAAAACAAATAAGGAAAACACACAAACACACTTTAGTCTAAAATTTTAAATTTTCTCCTAATATTAATTAATCTAAATAATCGACATTCCCCGGCAACGGCGCCAAAAACTTGTTGTGTTTAATTATGAATAGGCAATACCGCAAGTGTATGGGTCAAGTTTTAGTATAGTGATTTAGAGTTCCAAGTATCGTACTCGGGAATGGGTTTCTAGATTAATTAATTACTAAGATACTAATTCTCAATTTTAGCTAAAGAAACATAACATGGATTAGGTGATTGAAAGTATAGACAAGCAAACAAACAAACATGTGGAGACACGAATTGATAGATTATAGGAAAGTGATTATACAAGTTAATGACTCAATTAACACATGCAATGAACCAATGAGATGAACTTATAAACAAGAAGTAAAATACTAAAGAAAACCTATCGATTCTTAGTGAGCCTCGCACATGCAATAAACTCCATAGTCTCCATATGAACCTACGACATGCACGACATTAAGCAACTTCTTTATGTGTTTCCCTTAGACTTCTAGGTCATTCTCATGCCAGACTCCTAAAGGTTTTGACAATTTCGCTCTAATTTAAGTTTTATCTCACGAGTCCACTTAAACCAACAGAATTTAGAGTTAAAGAACGAATTGCCAAAATGAAGAACAAAATATGCTTCAATACATAAAAATTTAGTCTTAACAAGTAAATCAAATCCTAACTACAATGTCTAGCTACTTTAAATCACAAAAAAACCAAGCTAAACAAGTAAAAAACGTCTTAAACGGAGTTACAATCTGTAAGAAAATGAAATTCAACTTATGTGTCGATGTTGGTCCTTCATCTCCGAGCTCCCGTCTTCGATCTCGAACCTCCACGAAAGCTTTGGCTCTCAAAAACACTCTTTTCTCTCTTCTTACAAAGTGCATTTCAAAATAGGGCAAATATCTAGCAAATTCGGCTCCCCTTGTAATGAGAACAACATGTTCTATTTATAGGCTCATTTGGTACAGCGTTGCAATGCTAGGGACAGTGTTGCAACGCTATACTCTAGACGGGTGGTCATATAAGGAATGTCTCGATGGCGGTTCAACGCTGAGGGCAGCGTTGCAACGTCGCTACCCTAACGCGTGCGTTCCTCTATCGAACGTTGCAATGCCATCACCTCGGGTCTTCAAGCTTGGTTTGGTCCTTTCACTTCCAATTGATGTTATTTTTAGCTCCAAATAGCCTTGTTTCGATCCCGAGTGATCCAACGTGTCTCCAATTGTTCTGTTTACGCTCTTAACCTGAAATTGAGTAATTTAAACACGTAAAAGCTCTGAAATCATTATAAAACTAACAATAATTAAGCCTAAGGATAACACATTTTGTGTGCTATCACCGACAAAGAGAAAGGAAAAAGATGTAAGCGAATACTATCAGCAGAGATACCATTCAATTTAATTGTACCACAGATTTCTAGAAAATTCAGTAAATGTGAATTAGGATCTTCGGTGGCTTGTTCTCTAAAAGCACCTTCTCTAACCATCTGGATAAGCCCTGTTTTAAGTTCAAAATTGTTAGCATTTATGGGGGCATGGACAATTCCAGCCTGCTAAGAATTAAACACAGGTTGGAAATACTCCCTAATGGGTTTAGGGTTATTGATTAGCTCCTGATCAACCATTGTCTGAGTTTCTGCTCTTCCTTGCCTTAGGAGTCTCCTACAGGTCCTCTCAATTTCAGGATCAAAAGGGTGCAAGTCTGCAGCTCTATCCTTGGGCATACACCTGGAGGTACAAAAAAAACAAGAATTAGACAACAAAACTAGGAAAGGAAAGAAAAAAGAAAAAAGAACACACTAAAAATAAAATAGAGAACTGAAACATAAAACTTGGGTTGCCTCCCAAGAACCGCTTTCTTTAAAGTCTTTAGCTAGACGGTGACTTATCAGTGTACGTAAAACTGCTCATATTTTTTCGGGTCATTTTTGCTTGAATCGATATAGCCTTCTAAGTCTAAAAGGCTATCCTGTTTTTCTTGGGCACCAGAAAGAAGATTATTTTTGGTATTTTTGTGTATTGAACTAAAGAAAAAAAATCAAAACAAGACTCGTGAGTGTAGGACAAATGGCTATCAGGATTAAAGAAAATTTTTGGAGATAAAAGGAGAAAGGACTTTTCAGCCCCGAACTCTATCACCTGAATCTCCCCCGTGGAAGTGATTGTATTACCATTGTCTACCTCACAAACCTGATTCTGATGTGTTTCAGTCTCCTCCAAACGATCCTCACATCATATGAATAAGTCCTCCTAGGTGGCTCCTCCTCAGTGGTAAGACTAAGAAACTGTTCCTGTAAGGCCCTAAGGGAAATTACTGCTCCTGTTTTTGGATGCGTTTCAGTCTCCTCCAAACGATCCTCACATCATATGAATAAGTACTATTTCCAAAAGGTCTACCACTTTAGCCTCTAACCTACCCAATCTTTCTAATTCATCATGAACTAAATTTTAAATTTTCAACTCTAACGTATATTCCATTAATTGGTCCACAAGAGAAGAATTTTCTGTAGGTTGGTTGGGATAAGAGAAATTTTGATTCCAAGTGCCTAAATGATTACCATAAAAAGAATTTTCATCCATCATAGATTCAGAATGGTAAAGATTAGACAAATGGTATCTAGAAAAATCATGATGCACATACCTAGGGTCCTGAGAGGGACAGTATAATGGTGGAGAATCAAAATCATGAAAAGTCATACTTGAAAAATCAGTAATTCAAATCAAGACTTCTACACAATATCAACACAACCAAAAACAAGAGACAAAGACTCAACAACACACAAAACTAAAATAAGACAAATAAGGAAACAAACAACAAACACACAATGAAACAAATAAGGAAAGACAACACAAACACACTTTAGTCTAAAATCTCAAATTTTCTCCTAATATTAATTAACCTAAATAATCGTCATTCTCTGGCAACGACACCAAAAACTTGTTGCGTAAAATGATATTGCAATACCGCAAGTGTACGGGACAAGTTTTAATATAGTGATTTTAGAGTTCCAAGTATCGTCCTCGGTAATGGGTTTCTAGATTAATTAATTACCAAGATACTAATTCTCAATTTTAGCTAAAGTAACATAACATGGATAGGTGATGAAAACACAAATAAAAGAGAAACAAACAAGTGAAGACACGAATATGATAGAATTGGAGGAAAATAACTTCACAAGTTAACACTTATTTAACACAAGCAATGAATTAATGTGATGAATTTATAAACAAGAAATAAGATACTCAATAAAATTTCTCGATTCTTAATGAGCCTCGCATATGCAATCAATTCTATAGTCTCCATATGAACCTACAACATGCACGACATTAAGCAACTTCTTTATGTGTTTCCCTTAGACTTCTAAGAGTTTTGATAACTTTGTTCTACTCTAAAATGGTGATTTTACCTGGATACTTGATTCAGGCGCCACTAACCATGTTTGCTCTTCGTTACAGGAAACTAGTTCCTTTAAGGAGCTCGAAGAGGGTGCGATGACGCTCAGGGTCAGAACGGGAGACGTCGTCTTAGCTCGTGTAGTAAGAGATGCTAAGCTATTTTTTAGAGATAGATTTTTATTTTTATAAAATCTGTACATAGTTCCCGAGATTAAAAGGAACTTGATATCTATCTCTTGTCTAATTGAACATCATTATTGTATTTTCTTTTCTAGTAATGAAGCGTTCATTTCAAAGAAAGGTGTCAATATTTGTTCTGCTAAGTTAGAAAACGGCTTTTATGTACTTAAACCGAATCAAACTAAGGCAATTTTAAATCATGAGATGCTTAAAACTGCAAGTACTCAAAGTAAAAGGCAAAGAATTTCTCCAAATAATAATGTCTTTCTTTGGCATATTAGACTTGGTCATATAAATCTCAACCGGATTTACAGACTAACAAAGAATGGACATCTAAATAAGTTAGAAGATGATTCTCACCTCCTTGTGAATCATGCTTGAAAGGTAAAATGACTAAGCGACCTTTTTTTGGAAAAGGTTATAGAGTCAAAGAACCTTTCGAGCTTATACATTCGGATCTTTGTGGTCCGGTGAATGTTAAAGCTCGTGCATGGTACAAATATTTCATCTCGTTCATAGATGATTATTCGAGGTATGGTTATCTATACCTAATGCATCATAAGTCTGCGGCTCTTGAAAAGTTCAAAGAGTATAAGGCTGAAGTAGATAATGCATTAGGTAAAACCATTAAGACACTTCGATCCGATCGAGGTGGAGAGTATATGGATCTAAGATTCCAAGATTATTTGATAGAACATGGAATCCAATCTCAACTCTCGACACCTAATATACCTCAGCAGAATGGTGTATCTGAAAGGAGAAATAGAACCTTGTTAGACATGGTTTGATCTATGATGAGCTATGCTCAATTGCCTGCCTCGTTTTGGGGTTACGCAGTAGAGACTGCGATTCAAACCTTGAACACTGTTCCATCAAAAAGTGTTTCAAAAATACCTTTTGAGTTATGGAAGGGGCGTAAACCTAGTTTACAACATTTCAGGATTTGGGGTTGTCCGGCACACGTGCTGGTGACAAACCCAAAGAAATTGGAACTGTTGGGATATGTGTCCTAAAACTCGTAGTTTGTAATTATGTTCTAATTAATGTAATAAAGTGTTATTATTTGAATAAAGTGTTATTGTTCGTTATCTACGAGTTTGCCTTTATTTAAACCCTAAATCCAATAAACTAAACATCCAAGGCTGTTAAATGAATCTTTAACTGAATGTAATGTACATAAAAAGGATCTCAGTTCGAGATACAGCCTAAAGGGTCTATAGTTAGGGTACCTTACCCTGGTTAAACTATGGATGTGACCCACTTTGTATTTGATACAAACACTGTGATCATAACGTGTTCGTGTAGATGACATGTGAGTGGGGATATCCTATGTAATGAGATTACATAAGACCGGACCATGAAATAGTAATCTCTAGCTGTAACTCCGTTGACTAGTTAGGTTTCTATTTCACTAGGATGACCTAGGCAACTTGATCTCAATCCTAAGTAGGTTACGAACTCCTGTTCGCGAGGGATTGTCCTTTGACTAGTATGGGTGAGAGTGGCCAGATTCGCCGACTCAATATGCCTCCCTTCTTCGGGACAAGATCGAGTGACCGGCTGGGAACTTAACTTAGCAAGATGGAATTCACTCCTTCCCGCCTACTAGGGTAAGTAGAGGAATGTTCCCTTAAGTGGTGTCTCCGGAACTTGAACAAAGGGCCCGACCCTCTCATTAGCCCGAGAGAGACTATGTTTGTTGGTAGGACCACAAACAAATTGTTCATTAGAGGAGCATTGGTACTTAAGGCACAAGATGTAACCCAGGGGTAAAACGGTAATTTGACCCAGCTGGTGTTACGAACATTCGTGAATGATTGACTTGCTGTTATTGGTCAATATCCATGGACACATAAATATATCTACAGTGAAAAGAGTGCAGCTGTGAGACTTTAGTGGAGTGTTCCCGCAATTAACGAATGTTGATTGGGAGGTTAATGAGATTAACCGAGCAATCTTGTATCGTTGGAGCTTCTGATCTGTAGGGCCATTAGGTCCACCTACTAGCTCGTAAAGGGTTCTTAGATCATTTGAATTTGAAATGTTCATGTTCATTAGGGAATAAACTTTATGTATATAGATACGATATAATATATAGTTTTGGAACTATATATTATAAATTTAATGTGGAATGATTCATATTAAATTTTGTGAGAGAATTAAATATTTGAAAGAGTTCAAATATTGAATTCAAGTGTGAATGTGATTCATATTTAAAAACTATAGGTTAAAATTTAATGTGCACTGGATGTACATTAAAACTATAGGTTAAAGGGGTAATATGATTAAATGAGATTTAATCCAAATTAAATATATGATATTTAATTTATATTATTTAAATATGATTTAAATTAATAATTAAATTTGATTTAATTATTATTATATTATTATTCTTATTATTATGTTAATAATAAAATAAGGGAACGTGTCATCCAGACACGTTCCCCACTACCCCTCCCCTTCTCCCTATCGACAGTTTAACAAGGAGAATGGGGTTGCTCATTTGGGGATTGATCGATTGATCAATTTATTTTGTAAGAAGAAAAGAAAAATTCTCTCTATCTTACTCTCACTCCTAAAACCTTCCAATAGTTGGATTACCTTTCCACCAAGGTAGATCTAAGTAGAACTCAGAGACATAGGAGGTTCTCCTGTTGGTAGTGTCTTTCTTGGAGAAAAACAGAGAAGTTCTGTTGTATTGCTGAAAAGCTAGGAGCAAGGTGTTGCTGGAGAATTAGAAACTGCAAAGGTAATACTTCCTTCTTCTTTATTAGTTTAATTGTTAAACTTGTAGCATGTTTGCATGTAAAACATTCATGCCTAATTATATTAGAGTTAATTTTATGCTTGTTTTGTATTTTTGTCAATGTATGGGTTTTTGTTTTTTAAGCAAAACAATCTTGCATATTACGATTCTTAATTCGTTTTCGCTGCTCAAGGAGATCAGATCTCCATCAATAACCTCGTTCAAGATTATTCTAATTTGTTGGCTATCCCAAATAAACGAGAGGTGGACTTTTCTATAACCCACAAGAAAACAAGGTGATTGTATTGACAAACACCACTTTCTTGGAGGAAGATCACATGAGGAACCATAAACCATGTAGTAAGCTAGTACTAAATGAAGCTATAGATGAGCCAACAAGAGTTGTTGATCAAGCTGGACCTCATCAAGGGTTGATAAAGAAGTCGACACATCGAGTCAATCTCATACTTCTCAATCGTTGGGAATGCCTCAACGCAGTGGGAGGGTTGTTTCCCAACCTGACCGCTACTTGAGTTTAGCTGAAACTCAAGTTGTCATACCTAATGACGGTGTAGAGGATCCATTGTCCTAAAAAAAGACAATGAATGACGTAGATAAGGACCAATGGATCAAAGTCATGGACCTTGAAATGGAGTCAATGTACTTCAATTCAGTTTGGGATTCAGATTTTCAAGAATCGCAAGAACTGAACGCTAGCTCTGTCTCAAACATCTTATATCACCAAAATGTTTGCCAGATATTCGATGCAGAATTCCAAGAGGGGCTTATTATCCTTCAGGCATGAAGTTCATCTGTCTAAGGAACAGTGTTCTAAGACACCTCAAGAAGTTGAGGATATGAGACGTATTCCCTATGCCTCTGCAGTAGGTAGCTTAATATATGCTATGTTGTGCACGAGGCCAAACATTTATTATGCAGTGGGAATAGTCAGTAGGTACCAATCTAATCTAGGGTTAGACCACTGGACCGCAGTTAAAAATATCCTCAAGTATCTTAGGAGAACAAGGGACTATATGCTTGTGTATGGGACTAAGGATTTGATTCTTACTAGATACACTGATTCTGATTTTCAGACCGATAATGATTCTAGGAAATCTACATCCGGATCAGTTTTCACCCTTAACGGGGGAGCTATAGTATGGTGAAGCATCAAGCAAGGATGCATCGCTGACTCCACGATGGAGGCTGAGTATGTCGCTGCTTGTGAAGCAGCTAAAGAGGTTGTCTAGCAAAGGAAATTCCTTACTAATTTGGAAGTTGTTCCAAATATGGAATTTTCCATCATCTTATACAGTGACAATAGTGGTGCGGTAGCCAATTCAAAGGGACCTCGCAACCATAAGCGAGGCAAGCACATTGAGAGGAAGTATTACCTGATACGAGAAATAGTGCAACGAGGAGATGTGATAGTCACGAAGATCGCTTCGGAGCACAACATTGCTGATCCGTTTACAAAGACTCTCGCGGCTAAAGTGTTCGAGGGTCATCTAGAAAGTCTAGGTCTAGGAGACATGTACATAGGTTAATATAGGGCAAGTGGAAGATATGTAATGGGTATATGGATGCCCTAGTTTATTGTTTTTATATCTCTATAGCCACTGTTTTAGATTCTGATGTACTCCACCAGAGTTTTAGTTCAAGTGGGAGTTTGTTGGGGTTGGTGCCCTAAAACTCGTAGTTTGTAATTTTGTTCTAATTATTGTAATAAAGGGTTATTATTTCAAGAAACAGTTATTATTTCAATAAAGAGTTATTGTTTGTTATTTACGATATTGCCCTTGTTTTAACCCTAAATCCAATAAACAAAACATCCAAGGTTGTAAAATGTCTCTTGAACTGAATTTAATGTACATATAAATGATCTCGGTTCGAGATAAAGCCTAAAGAGTCTATAGTAAGGGGATAAGGTTTGGGTACCTTACCCTGGTAATACTATGGATGTGGTCGACTTTGTATATGATACAAACACTGTGATCCTAACGTGTTCGTGTAGATGACATGTGAGTGGGGATATCCTATGTAATGTGATTACATAAGACCGGACTGCGAAATAGTAACCATAATAACTCCGTTGACTAGCTAGGTTTCTATTTCACTAGGATGACCTAGGCAACTAGATCTCAAACCTGAGCAGGTTACGAACTCCTGTTTGTGAGGGATTGTCCTTTGACTAGTATGGGTTTGACTAGTATGGGTGAGAGTGGACAGATTCGCCGATTCAATATGTCTACCTTCTTGGGGACAAGACCGAGTGAGCGGCTGGGGCTTTAACTTAGCAAGATAAAATTTACTCCTTCCCGCCTACTAGGGTAAGTAGATGAATGTTTCCTTAAGTGGTGTCTCCAGGACTTGAACAAAGAGTCTGACCCTCTCATTGGTCCGAGAGGGACTTTTGTTTGTTGGTAGGACCACAAACAAATTGTTCATTAGAGGAGCACTGGTACTTAAGATACAAATGTAACCTAGGTGTAAAACGATAATTTGACCCAACTTGTGTTACGAACATTCTGATGGATTGACTTGCTGTTATTGGTCAATATCTATGGATACAGAAACATATCTGCAGTGAGAAAAGTGCAGTTGCGTGACTTTAGTGGAGTGTTCCTGCAGTTAACGAATGCTGATTAGGAGGTTAATGAGATTAACCGAATAATTTCGTATCGTTGAAGCGTCTGATCTGTAGGTCCATTAGGTCCACTTTCTAGCTTGTAAAGGGTTCTTAGATCATTTGAATTTGAAATGTTCAAATTCATCAGGGAACAAAATTAATGAATATAGATACATTATAATATAAAGTTTTGGAACTTTATACTATAAATTCAATGTGAATATTATTCATATTAAATTATATGAGAGAATTAAAAATTTGAAAGAGTTCAAATATTAAATTTAAATGTGAATGTGATTCATATTTGAAAACTGTAGGTTAAAATTTAATGTGCATAAGATGTGCCCTAAACTATAGGTTAAAGGGTAAAATAATTAAATGTTATTTAATCATTTAATTAATTAATGTGATATTAAGATTAAATATGATTTAATTTAATTTAATTAATTAATTGTTAATTAATTATTTTTTAATTAGTTAATTGGGAACTGATAACTCGCCATAGGAGCGTAATTTTACTTGAATTTTAGTGCTTAATCTACTTGAATTGCATATAATTTGTTGAGGCTCATGTTATTTTATCCCTAAATTGTGTATGTTAGCTAAAAGGTCTTGAATTTAAGCATTAGGTTCGAAAAGAATTAATTTTGATGTTTTTATGCTTTAATTTAAGAGATTTGGAAAAATAAGCTAACAAGTAATTAAACACCGGAAAATAAAATTTTAACTCCAGAAAAATCCTCTCATATTTAGTTGATCCATAATTTAATTGATGAATTTGTTTTGGATTTTTCTATGTGCAGAGATGTTTGAAAATTACAGGAGTCGCTAAGGGCATTTTAGACATTTTACCCGAAGGGTAAGATGGTCTTTCTACCCCTAAGGGATTTTTTGTAATTTGTGGAGTTAGGGCAACACCATCTTATATAAGGAGGATAGGGTTTACAAGTGAAAAGTGGAGTTGGAGTTGTCACAAAAGGAAGAGACCGAGAGGGAGAAGAGGAAACCCTGAGATTGCTGAAGCAAAAAAGACATGCGTTGGAAGGGAAAAAATCTACAGCCCTTTGCTGAAGCAATCGGAAAACACATAGGAGGCAGCCGAAAGAGGGTAGGCAATTGCTGAAGCAATTGTTGTTGTGCTCAACCGAGGGGTTGATGTTGTGTAGGCATTTGCTGAAGTAAAACCGTGGATGCAGGGCTACCCATTTGTTGCGTTCAACTTGCATTTGTTGAAGCAAAATCGTGAGTAGGGGATTGTTGTTGTTTGCTGAAGCAATCGGGTGGGAGAGTAAAGGTTGTTGCAATCGTGTCTGCTGTTTGCTGAAGCAAAACCGTGGGGTTGTCCTTGCTGCTATCGAGAGCTACACTTGCTGTAGCAAAATCTGTGGGCACCACCTGCTGTCTTTGCCCACCTTTGCTGAAGCAATCCTTGGACACCACCTGCTGTGTTTCCCCATTCTTGCTGAAGCAAAGTGCCCTACTGCAGACCATCGATAGAGGCCTGCTGCTAGGCAATTGCTATAGCAAAACAAGGTCATCTGTTGTGTAACCTTTTCGCTATCTCTAAGTGTTATTGCTTGCTATCAACTGCCAATTTAATACTGAATTTTTGTGTTGTTTATATATTGATTTAGACTACTTTTGCTCATAGTTTTAGGCCGAACTCATGACTGTTTTAGGCTAGAATTGTGGCTGATTTAGGCTATTTTAGTGAATGTTGCTTGTTGTTTTGCATGAACTCATTGATAAATAAAAGCATGCTTAATTTAGAGATGTGTGACTCGATTTTAATCATGAACTAATTTGTCTTAGGCAAGGGTTAGGTTGTTTTAATGTAATTTTGGATTAAATTTATGGTTGATGCCATTGATTGAATTTATGTAATTTTATTGAATTTAACGTTGCATGAGAATTAAAATTGACCTTTTTAACTTCTCTAGAATTCATAAACTTGGAAGGGCTAATGAATTAGAAAACTAAAATTTCATTCTAGGATTATTGAGTTGATTAGGGATAATTAACCCACCTAGAACCTAAAATCATGGGCGTAATTTAGATCACAATTGGGAAATTGTAGGTTTTAAAACTTAGTGATTTTGAAAAGATTCACTTGAACGCATGTGTAGGTAAATTCAAGGCATCAATCACATTTTCATTCTAATTGAGCATGAAAACTCCAACCTAACCCGAGCCTATTTTTTCATTAAATATCTCATCTCTTGCATCTCCCCTCTTGTTTGCATTCTCCTCTCCCCTCATTTAAATTCAGTTATTTTCTTGTGTCTTATCTTATCTTTCTTACTTATCAATTTATTTATTTACAACAGTAATTTGCACACTCATGCATTGCACTAAAATAAGGAAAATTTGCTAGGACATTCATTCATTTAGATCTAGCTAGTACTCGTGGGATCGATACTTTAACTTATCACTTGCTTCTCTCGACCGTATATACTTGCACGTCGTAGAAGTGTCGGAGTCTTATTCTAATTTACATTAGTTTAGGGGACCCGATATTTTCGCATCAGGAACATGTCATCCCACCACTCCCCAATTTCCTCTCGATAGGGAGTAGGGAGTTACCCAGATAATTGCTCTTCTTCTCTTGGTGAGAGGAGGGGTATAATCGATCACTCTCAAGCAATTGTGGAATTATTGTCAATTTCTCTCTCTCTCATTTTCCCTTTCTCTCATCAATTATTGATCCCTTCCCACAAAGGGTTGATCTAAACTACTCAGAGATATAGGAGGTTTTCCAAGTGGTGTTGTCCTATTGGAAAGGAAGAACAAAGGAGTTTTCTTGGTTGCTGTGTTGTTGTGCAAAAGGAGCAAGGAGGTGATGTTGAGAAACTACAAAGGTAATCATTCTTTCCTTTTAGTTTTACTGGTTTGTACAACATGTGTTTGCATGTTTTAGTCTCATGCCTAATTAGATTAGAATGAAATGCTTATTCTCTGTATTTTTACCAATGTATTGGTATTTGGAATAAACAAAAACAAACGAGCAATTTTGATCTTAAAACACGTTTCCGCTGCTCAAGAGGATCAGATTCCCATTAGCCTCGACGTAGTGGGAGGGTTTTAACACAACCTGACAGTTACATGGGTTTAACTGAAACCAAAATTGTCATGTCAGATGATGATTGCGAGGATCAATTAACTTATAATCAAGCAATGGTTGACAAAGACAAAGACAAATGAGTCATAGTCATGGACCAAGAGATGGAGTCTATGCATTTCGATTCTGTTTAGGATCTTGTAGATAAACTTGATGGGGTAAAACCTATAGGTTGTAAGTGGATCTACAGGAGAAAACGTTGTGTAGATGGAAAGGTACCAACTTTTAAGGCTAGACTAGTAGCAAAGGATTATACCCAAGTAGAAAGGGTGGACTATGAGGAAACCTTTTCACCTGTTGCTATGGTAAAGTCTATATGTATCCTACTTGCCATTGTCGCATATTATGACTATGAGGTATGGCAGATGGATGTCAAGACAACATTTTTAAATGGTAATCTTGACGAAAACATCTACATGGACCAACCCAAAGGGTTCATATAACCAGGACTAGAGCAAAAAGTTTGCTTAAAAAGTCTATCTATGGACTGAAACAAGCTTCTAGGTCCTGGAATATAAGATTTGATGAGGCAGTCAATGTTGGGATTTATGCCCTAAACTTGTGTAATTTTGATCAAATAAATAAAGAGTTATTTATTTTGATAAAATTATATTATTGAATTATAAATCCAATAAACTAAGCTCCAAGGTTATAATATATCTTGAACATCAGTGTAGTGGACACTATTTGGATTGTGTTTAATAATATAACCTAAATGGTCTATGGTATAAGAATAATGTTGGAAACTTCATTCTAGTAACAACATCGATGCGACCCACTTTGTAATTAGTACAAATGAGGTAATTCAACTCATTCATGTAATTGACATGCGAGTGGGGGCATCCTCTATGAAGAGTTCATACAAGATCGGACTGCAAATTATTAGTCTGACCAGTATAACACCGTTAACAGGATAAGACTGATAATTTATAGATGGTCATTAGTGACTCGACCTGAATCCTGAGCAAGTTAAGAACTCCCTTATATAGGATTTGTCCTTAGACTAGTATGGGTGAGAGTGGCACATGAGAGACTCAATAAACCTACCTTCTCAGGGTCAGAACCTAATAGGTAGCTGGAGACTTAACTATGCAAGATAGAATTCACTCATTCCACTAAGGAATAAGATAGGTTATTCCTTTAAGAACTTACTCCAGGTCTTGAACAACGGGGCCCGCCCTTTATGAGGGTATGAGTCTATGGTAGGAACTTAGACTTGTTGTTCATTAGGGTTTAGGATAATTTGACCCAGTTGTGATTACGAACAACCTGTGAATGGTCGACTCATGGGTAATGATTATATCAGTGAACACAATATAATCTACAGTGAGGAAAGTGCAACTACAAGTCTATAGTGGAGTGACTTGTAGTTAATGAATATTGATTAACTGGATCAAAGAATTTGATCAGTTAATCTCACATCATTGGAGCTCATGAACTGTAGGTCCATTAGGTCCCTCCGTTGGCTCAACATGGTTATATTGAGGGTATAAAGTTAAGAATGAAATTGAAGTGTTCAATTTCATATATGAGATGTCATATCAGTTATATGTGATATAATTGATATAATATATAGTTTTGATGTGAATTAGATTCACATATTAACTATATACTAAAGAGAGAATAAAAGAGGGATAAAATGGTAATTTCTACCTTATTTCCCTATATATAGTTGCATGAGATGCAACTTTAACCTAAGCCTTGGAAAAACCCTAGTGTGTCATTTTGTTGTTGGAAAGGTCCAAAAACACAATCTCTCTCACAAAACCTCTCATCTCACCTAAAGGGAACTCACCTTCCTCCCTCACCTAGAGAACAACGGAGAAGATCCGGTGGTAGTGTCCGTGATCGCTTGGGTTCGTGTTGATGAGATCGTGATCGTGGGAGAAAAAGCACTTGAAGAAAAGTTCTTCAAAGGTATTATTCTTGCTGTCCATCTTACTAATGTATGTTTAATCTAGTTAGTTTTGTTCTTGAATGTAATCCATGTAATGAAATTAAGAACGCGGGATTCACAATCGCTTCCGCTGTGGGAATCGTATCCCTTCAGTCAAATCCTATGACTTTGATCAAAATGATGATGAACCTTATGTCTACAAGAAAATCATCAATAGTTCTGTCGCTTTCCTAGTCTTATATGTGGATGATATCCTTCTCATTGGGAATGATGTAGGTTATCTTACTGACACTAAAAAATGGCTAGCTACGCAATTCCAAATGAAAGATTTGGGAAAGACGCAGTTTGTTCTTGAAATGCAGATTGTCCGGAATCGCAAGAACAAAACTCTAGCATTGTCTCAAACATCTTACATCGACAAAGTATTGTCAAGATTCAAGATGCAAGATTCCAAGAAAGGTTTGTTACCTTTCAGGCATGGAATTCATTTGTTTAAGGAATGGTGTCCTAAGACGCCTCAAGAAGTTGAGGATATGAGACAAATTCCTTATGCATCAGCTGTTGAAAGCCTGATGTACGCAATGTTGTGTACTAAGCTCGACGTATGTTTTGCAATAGGAATGGTCAGTAGATATCAATCCAAACCAAGACCAGAACACTAGACAACGATTAAGACAATCCTCAAGTATCTTCGGAGAACGAGGGACTACATGCTTATGTATGGAGCTAAGGATTTGATCCTTACAGGATACACAAATTCTGATTTTCAAACTGACAAAGATTCTAGGAAATCTACGTCGAGGTCAGTTTTCACTCTTAACGGAGGGGTTGTAGTTTGGCGAAGCATCAAGCAAGGAAGCATCGCAGATTCTGAAAGGAATAAAACTCCCGCAGCAGAAAACGACTTTGAATCGCCGTGGTTTTCGTTGTGAAAATAAATCTTAAAATTAAATCTATCCAATAGAAATTAAGCTAAACATGCTTAAGTTTGAAGGAAAAACAGTAAGAGATAGTACTTACTTGTTGAATAACCATTCTTCACGAAATCCTTCTCCATTCACAAACTCTTCGTGCTCTCGATCTCTACGTTCACGATCTCGCGTAAAACAAACAATTCAAACACCTCTGAAAGGTCTTCTTAGTTGTTCTCCTTTGGTAAAGGAAGAGTTGTGAGACTTCTTTGGTTTAGGGGAAGAGAGAATTTTGAGAGAGATTTAGAGGGTTTTGAAAAAGCTTTTGGATTAAAATCCAAAAAATGAAAATTGCCTTCAACAAACCTTTTTGCAAACGTGTTTATATAATGGTGATAGGTGGAGTTGAAATCTCCACCTATTTACCATCTTACCACTACCTTAGGTCATGCAAATAGTATTTGCATAACCACGTATAATAAGATATCTCATACCTTATAATACAAATCACATTTGTATAATTGTGGATTTTAAATTGAATCACATTCAATTTAATTTCTCTCAATTCAATTTCTCTAAATTAGCCCTAATTAAGCAATTAGGGCAACCTATAGTTTATTATGAATCTCATTCACATTAAACTATATAATATGTCAATCATATCTCATATAAATGACATAAATACCCTTTTAATGAATTTGAACCCTTCAAATCCACACAAAACTGTAAACCCTCTATGTATCCAGTTTGAGCGAACCGAGCAACCTAATGGACCTACAAATGACGATCTCCAATGATCTGAGAATGACCTGTCAAACTCTTTGACTCGGTTATTCAACATTCATTACCTACGGTAACACTCCACTAAAGCCCGTAGCTGCACTGCCATCACTGTTGGACAAGTTGTATCCATTGATATAACCAATGCCCATGAGTTGACCCTTCACAGGTTGTTCGTAGACACTGCTGGGTCAAATTACCGTTTTACCAATGTGTCTACTTCTTGCTCCTTAAGTCCTCACTGCTACTCTAATGAACAACAACGTTGTATGGTCCAACCATAAACAACACCCCTCTCGAGCTAGTGAGAGGGTGGGCGCCCGTTGTCCAAGCCCTAGAGACAGCACTTAAGGGAACAACCCCTCTTGTTTCTCTAAAGTCTAGACCGAGTGAATTTCATCTCGCGTAGTCAAGTTCCCAGCTCCCCACATGGTCCTGTCCCTTAGAAGATAGGCATGTTGGGCGAGTAACTGTGACCACCCTCACCCGTACTAGTCAAAGGACATACCCCCTCAGATAAGAGTCCGTAACACGCTCAGGATTAAGGTCGAGTCACTAATGGTCATCTACGAAGATATTAGTCTCATACTGTCAACGGTGTTACATCAGTAGGTCTAATAATTCACGGTCTGGTCTTGTACAATCTCATTGCACAAGATGCTCCCACTCGCATGTCAACCACATGAACGAGTTGGATCACCTTGTTTGTATCTAATACAATGTGGGTCGTTTCCACAGCTTATCCAGGATTAGGTCTCCAACCCTATTTGTATACTGTAGACTGTTTGGGTCATTAACTCCAACGTGATCCTCCCTGTGTGTCCACTACACACCGTTCAAGTTCTAGTTCTCTCATAATTCAATGACCGTGGAGCTTAGTTTATTCGACAAAGTTTGTAAATATGCAAGACACAAAGTGATGAAAAAATAACTCTTGGACTAAGCTAGTGAAGTACAAAATACATTTGTCAAATGTACAGTAAAATTACAATAAACTAGGGCATTGAATACCCTTTACAATACTCCCACTTGCCCTAGTCAAGAAGCACTCGAAGAACTAGACTCTTTAGGTGACCCTTAAACACCTTAGCCGTGAGGGCCTTTGTAAATGGATCAACAACGTTGTGCTCCGACGCTATATGCGTGGTTGTCACGTCTCCACGGTGCACAATCTCCCGTATCAGGTGATACTTTCGCTCAATGTGCTTGCCCCTCTTACGAGTCTGAGGTTCTCTCGAGTTGGCTACTGCACCACTGTTGTCACAAAACAGCGTGATCGACAAGTTCATATTTGGAACAAATTCCAAATCCATCATGAACTTCATAAGCCAAACAACTTCCTTTGCAACTTCACAAGCCACAACATACCCGAGTTCCATCGTGGAATCAACGATGCATCCCTGCTTGATGCTTCGCTACGCTACAGCTCCTCCATTTAGAATGAAGGCTGACCCCGAAGTGGATTTTCTAGAATCCTTATCGGTCTGAAAGTCAGAGTTTGTGTATCCTGTAAGGATCAAATCCCCACTCCCACCCACAAAGCTGTAGTTCCTTGTTCTCCTAAGATACTTGAACATTGCCTTTACGGCTGTCCAGTGATCTAATCCTGGATTGGATTGATACCTACTGACAATCCCAACTGCATAATAGATGTCGGGCCTAGTACACAACATGGCATACATGAGGCTCCCTACAACTGAAGCATAGGGGATTCGTCTTATATCATCAACCTCTTGAGGAGTCTTAGGACATTGATTCTTAGACAAGTGAACCTCATGCCTGAAAGGCAACAAGCTCTTCTCGGAGTTCTGCATATTATATCTAGACAACATCTTGTCAATATAAGACGCCTGGGACATGGCTAGAAATCTGTTCTTTCAGTTTTAGACTATCTGGATACGTAGAACATATTGTGCTTTTCCCAAATCTTTTTTTTGGAATTGTGAAGCCTACCATTTCTTAACGTCAGTAAGAAATCCTACCACATTCCCAATGAGAAGGATATCATCCACATATAATATCAGAAATGCGACAGTACTATTGACGATTTTCATGTAGACACAAGGCTCGTCAACATTCTGATTAAAGCCTTAAGATTTGATCGCCTCATCAAACCTTATATTCCAAGACCTCGAGGCTTGTTTCAATCCATAAATAGACCTATGAAGCCGACAAAACTTTTGCTCTTGGCCTTGGGCAATGAACCCCTTAGGCTGGTCCATGTAGATGGTCTCGTTAAGTTTGCAATTCAGAAAGGTTGTCTTGACATCCATCTGCCATACCTCATAGTCATAATATGCAGCAATGGTCGGAAGGATCCTGATCGACTTTACCATGGCAACAGGGGAAAAGGTTTCCTCATAGTCAACCCCTTCAACCTGGGTAAAACCCTTTGCCACTAGTCGTACTTTGAAGGTTTGCACCTTCCCATCTACACCACGTTTACGCTTGTAGATCCATTTGCAACCAATAGGTTTTACCCAATCCGATTGATCCACAAGCTCCGGGACAGAATTGAAGTACATCGACTCCATTTCCTGGTCCATAGCTTTAATCCATTCATCTTTGTCAACGTCTGCCATTGCCTGATCATAGGTCAATGGATCCTCACATTCATCATCAGGGGTGACGACTTGAGTTTCAGCTAAACTGTAAACCCGAGATCTTTCTTTGGAACATCCTTATTATCAAACAACAAAAAGAAAGAAGAAATGAATGTTTAAAACATGGTTTTCCATGTTTTAAAAAGGAAAGAAATGAAGTGAAAGGCAAAAGGAAAACAAGGAAGGAAAACCTTAAACCATTTTGGTTTGGTTTGCTCTAAGAATAATGAAGAAAGGAAATGAAAGGAAAGGTTATGATATTGTCTTTTGTTAAGGAATGAAAAGAAAAGAAAAGAAAAGAAAAGGAAAAGGAAAAGGAAAAACAGAAAGAAAGTGGAAGGTGGGACCCCCACCTTGGTTTTTCTTTTTAAACAACCAAGTACTTTCAAATTTCTTCTCATTTTCATTAAAGAGGAGCTGAGGGTTCGTGGGAGAAGCTTAAAGGAAGAAGAAGAAGGTGGTTTTGGAGCTGGATTTGCGTAAGAGAGGAGAGAACTCAAGCAATTAGTATAACAGCAAGGTAATCACTCTGCCATGTTCTGCTATTTTGTTCATCTCGAGCTCCACAGAAAGAGGTAAGAGTTGAAATTTTGTTTCGTGCAAGTTAACTCATATTGGAACAAAATTCGTGAAGGATGCTCGAGCAAATTCGGATCTTAAGCTACTGATTTGTGAAGAGGAAGACAGAACACAGAATTTACTGTCAAATCCGAGAAGTCTCTGATGTTTTGGTTGTACTGACCTGTAGAGTTAGAATCAGAAGCTCTATTAGGTATGGTTGGAAAGCTTATTGCATTTCCTACAACTTTCATGAAGAACTCGTGAATAGAAAATGATTGGAAGATGTTGTAAATAGCAGGTCAAGTTTCGGGTTGCAGCAGACAACCGAATCTGGAATAGCAGAAGTTGGTTCCTGGGAAAGAAGCTTTCGAGGTATTTCGGAACCAATCCATTGGGAATTTCAATTTCATGTCTTCATATGATTTTTAGAGGATTACAAAAGGAAGAGTTTGGTATAACTTTCACCCTGTTTGGCTACGTAATGAAGAAGTTATGGCCGTCTGAAAATAGGGCAGAAATTCTGAAAATGCTGGAATTTTTGTTGGAGTGTTTTCTTGTAGTTTTAAGGTTAAAAACCATGAGCTCGAGGTTCTTTAACATGGTTTTGGTTTGTTTGACAGTCCAAGAGGCGATAGGTCGAGTGTACGGGCCAAGGTTCTAGTTCTAACACGGTGAGTGACAAAACGAACCTTGAAAATGGTTTATAGGCTTGTATTATGCTTATGAAATGCAAGGTTTTGCTAAAACGAAATGGTTTCAATGCTTATTGTTTTCCTTGAACACTTGTTTATGAGCATTCATGATTTCTTAGAAATGTTTTAAAGTGTTCATGATGAGCTTAAATGTCTTGAAGGAATTTATACACGAGCATATGTTTATTGCATTTCCGAGGTCTATGGAAATGTTATGATTTTGAGCAAGTATGTTTTTAAAGATTTCCAGTTTTATGAACAAGCTAAGTAAGCTTGAGTTTTATGAAAGAAAAGATAAGCAGGCATGTTCAAATGTTTTCATGTGATTTTCTGAGATATTGAGCCCGAGGCTTTATGGTACCGTGTGCACACAGGTCTTATTCTGTTGTCGACGTTGAGTGTACTCCGTGACAACAGCGCTGTCGTGAGTGTTGGGCGGGCCCCACTACGACAAAGACGATGGGAGTGCTGGGCGGGCCCCACTACATCGTAGAACAAAGTAGATTGTGACATGTTTTAATAAAGAGTTTATATCATTTACATGCCTTACGAGATTTAAACGATATACTTGCTGGTTTTTCTGAAAAGCTATTATGATTACACGATTACTTTCAACACTTGATTACATATGCATATGCTCATAGATGACCAGGTGATATGATTTACGAGTTAGTAGTTTCCTTTAAACTCAAGTCACTCACTGAGCTTCATAGCTCATTCTTCCAGTGTTTTCCCACTTTCCAGGTAGAGATCGAGCTCCCGGTGCCTGAGAACCTGCCATAGTCTGTTGAAGCTTCACATGTTTGATACTTTGTACGTGGCTGGTGTTGTATAACAAGTCCATATGTTTTGTAAATTATTTTGAGAGAACTATGTAGTTATAGTCCTATGTGCTTTAGAGGTTGTGGTTGTTTAATTAGTGGTTTGGATTTGTTTGTGGTTACGATGTTCTTGCTCGTTTTAGTTTCCAAGAGAGACTTAAGAAGAGTTTCTTCTCATGTACGTCTTATAGATGTCCAGTTTCCGCTGTGTTAAGTTTAAAGTGTTCCATATGCGAACATAGTTTGTTTTCAGGTAAAGTAGTGTCAGCAGGTATTGTTAAGAGGTAACAATGTCTGTTGGCTTCATGCCGTCTCCCGAGCTAAGTTAGCAAGTGGTTCGGGAGGGGGTGTGACATAAACCCATGTAACGTTCAGGTTGTCTCACAGTCCTCCCACTACGTTGAGACATTTTCAACTCTTGAGAGCGAACTTGACTAGACGAGCTAGGATCAACAACACTTGTTGACCTACCAGCCCCATCAGCAACTCTTACTGATGTGTTGTCCATTTCGTTTAACACAACTTTACTCCTAGATAAATGATCCATTTCTTTGCTTTAGTATGTTCTTGACTAAGTTGAATGGGAAGCTAGAACCTTTATGTAAAAGGTTAGTTATATACACTCTAGTTGGTGATGTGTTACTAGTCAATTCAATGATGCAGAATTGTGAGGTCTTAGTAGAAGGTCTCAATATGTTAGTGGATCTTCTTCCACTAGAGTTGCAGGTGTTAGATGCAATCCTAGGAATGGATTTCTTATTCACTCATTATGCTTCCAGAGATTGCCATATAAAGGAAGTTGTTTTCAAGAAACCAGGATTAGCTGAAGTGGTTTTATGGGATGAAAGAAAGATTATCCCTACGAGTTTGATTTCAACATTAAAACCTTAAAAGTTATTGAGGAAAGGTTGCACGACGTTTCTTGCACATGTAGTTGAGGTGCAGGAAGAAAAGCTAAAACAAGAAAATGTTCTTGTTGTGAATAAATTTTCTTGTTGTTTTTCTAGCAGATCTATCAGGATTGCCACCTGATAGGGAAGTTGAGTTCACCATTGAACTGTTACCATGAATAACATCTATTTCGCAAGCGCCGTATAGAGTGGCTCCAAGTGCGATCAGGGAGCTAAAGATGCAGTTATAAGGACTAGTAGATAAGGGATACATCAGACCTAGTGTATCGCCTTGGAGAGCTCCAGTGTTATCTGTGAAAAAGAAAGATGGTATCCGTAGATTATGCATTGATTATAGATAGTTAAACAAAGTCACGATACGTAATAAGTATCCTTTACCCTGAATAGATGACTTGTTTGACCAGTTAAGAGGTGCATCGATGTTTTGTAAGATTAATTTAAGATCAGGATATCATCAGTTAAAGGTCAGAGAATCAGACATTCCTAAGACATTATTCATAATGAGGTACGAGCATTATGAGGGTTTAGCAATGCCATTCGGTTTAACAATGCACTAGCAGATTTTCATGGACCCCATAAGCGGTGTTTTTTCCGCAATATTTTGATAACTTTGTAATAGTAATTATTGATGATATACTAGTTTACTCGGTTGATGGGAAAGCCCACGGGGACACACATGAGTATTATTCTACAAACACTACGTGATAAGCGATTTAGACGCTAAATTCACCAAATGTAAGTTTTGGTTGAATCATGTAGTGTTTAGGGTAAGTTGTTCCAACAGATGGAGTTGGTATGGGTCCACATAAAGTAAAAGCTATGGTCAACTTAGAAAGACCAGCTAAAGCGATAGAGGTACGTAGTTTCCTAACTTGGCAGGATACTGCAGATGATTTGTTGAGAACTTCTCACGATTAGTATTACCCTCAACAGTTATAACAAGAAAGAATGCTAAGATTGAATGGTCAGATGAATGTGAACAGAGTTTTTCATGAGCTAAAAAAAGATTAGTTACAACACCTATACTAGCACTTCCTGTAACGGGAAAAGAGTATGTGGTTTACTGTGATGCCTCGAGGAAAGGTTTAGGGTGTGTATTGATGCAAGAAGGAAAAGTAATAGCTTATGCGTCAAGGAAAGTGAAAAAGCACGAATGTAATTACCCTACCCATGATCTTGAGTTAGCAGCAATTGTTTTAGCACGGAAGATTTGGAGACATTACTTGTTTGGTGAAGGTGTCACATTTACACAGATCATAAGAGTCTGAAATATATCTTTGATCAGAGGGAGCTGAATATGAGACAACGAAGATGGTTAGAATTGATTAAAGATTATGATTGTACCATATAATACCATCCTGGTAAGGTGAATGTGGTAGCTGATGCATTGAGCAGGAAGTCAAGACTTCCTAGGGATGCCTTGTGTGGTATTCGAGCAACATTTTTAAGTACTCTAAGGGATTCTAAGGCAGTTGTAACTGCAGAGAATTCAGAGGGTCTTTTAGTTTAATTTCAGATCAGGTCTTCACTCGTAATAGAGATTGTGAGAAGACAATCAGAGAATAGTAACTTGCAGAAGATGTTTGGAATGTCCAAACAGGCCCCAGAGGTATAATCTAGAATGAGAACAGATGAAACCATAGTTAAGCAGAGAAAACTATGTGTCCCGAGTATTAGTGAGCTTAAGATGCTATTCTAGAGGAAGCTCATATTTCAGCTACGCTATGCATCCAGGAAGCACCAAGATGTGTAAAACTGTGAAAGGGACTTATTGGTGGTCTGGGATGAAGAGGCAGATAGTTGATTATGTTGATAGATGTTTAATCTGTCAGCAAGTTAAACTAGTTAGACAGAGACCAGGAAGACTCCTTAATCCACTACTCGTGTCGGAGTGGAAATGAGAGCATATCACTATGGATTTCCTGTTAATTGTATATCATATTCCAAGTGGACATGATGGTATATGGTAATGGTCGATAGACTCACTAAGACAGCAAGGTTTATACCGATTAAAATCGACGTCTACACTTGAGTAGCTTGTTAAGCTAAACGTCGACAAAATTGTGAGTCAACATGGAGTGCCAGTGTCAATAGTTTCGGATAGAGATCCGAGATTTACTTCTATGTTTTGGCCTAGCTTACAAAAAAAAAACTATGGGGACAAAGCTGAGTTTTAGTCTGACGTTTCATGTTCTGCAGGATGATGGTCTGAGAGAGGACCATCCGGACCTAGAAGACATGTTGCAAGCGTGTGTCCTTCAAGTTAAGGGAAGTTGAGATACACACCTATCACTTATGGAATTTGCTTACAATAACAATTATCAGTCTAGTTTTGGCATGGCACCATTTGAGGCTCTAGATAAAAGACCGAGTAGAACGCTCGTATATTGGAATGAACTAGAAGAGCGGAAGCTAATCGGTCCTGAGTTGGTGCAAGTTATGATAAACAATATTAAGGTAATCAGAGAGAATCTGAAGGTAGCACAAGACCGTCAGAAGAGTTAGGCAGATAAGCGACGAAAGGACTTGGAATTCCAGATCGGAGATCAAGTTTTCTTGAAGTTATCTCCGTGGAGAGGTGTCCTTCGTTTTGGTAAGAAAGGTAAACTAAGCCCTAGATATATTGATCCTTATCAAGTAACGGGACAAGTTGGGCCAGCAGCCTACAGCCTAGAATTGCCAGCAGAACTATCTCGAGTACATGATGTTTTTTTCATGTGTCCATGTTGAGAAAGTATATTCCAGATCTGACACATGTGCTACAAGCACAACCCGTTGAGCTGAAAAAGACATGAGTTACGCAGAGGATGCAGTTCAAATTCTCGACAGAAAAGAACAAGTTTTGAGAAACAAGACGATCCCACTCGTGAAGGTTCGTTGGAGACATCACGGAGTGGAGGAGGCAACCTGAGAGTTAGAAGACTAATGAGGAGGAAGTATCCGATGATTTTCACCTAAGGACTACTAAATTTCGAGGACGAAATTTCTTAAGGGGGAGGTAAGTTGTAAACCCGAGATCTTTCTTTGGAACATCCTTATTATCAAACAACAAAAAGAAAGAAGAAATGAATGTTTAAAACATGGTTTTCCATGTTTTAAAAAGGAAAGAAATGAAGTGAAAGGCAAAAGGAAAACAAGGAAGGAAAACAAGGAAGGAAAACCTTAAACCATTTTGGTTTGGTTTGCTCTAAGAATAATGAAGAAAGGAAATGAAAGGAAAGGTTATGATATTGTCTTTTGTTAAGGAATGAAAAGAAAAGAAAAGAAAAGAAAAGAAAAGGAAAAGGAAAAAAAGAAAGAAAGTGGAAGGTGGGACCCCCACCTTGGTTTTTCTTTTTAAACAACCAAGTACCTTCAAATTTCTTCTCATTTTCATTAAAGAGGAGCTGAGGGTTCGTGGGAGAAGCTTAAAGGAAGAAGAAGAAGGTGGTTTTGGAGCTGGATTTGCAGAAGAGAGGGAGAGAACTCAAGCAATTAGTATAACAGCAAGATAATCACTCTGCCATGTTCTGCTATTTTGTTTATCTAGAGCTCCACAGAAAGAGGTAAGAGTTGAAATTTTGTTTCGTGCAAGTTAACTCATATTGGCACAAAATTTGTGAAGGATGCTCGAGCAAATTCGGATCTTAAGCTACTGATTTGTGAAGAGGAAGACAGAACACAGAATTTACTGTCAAATCCGAGAAGTCTCTGATGTTTTGGTTGTACTGACCTGTAGAGTTAGAATCAGAAGCTCTATTAGGTATGGATGGAAAGCTTATTGCATTTCCTACAACTTTCATGAAGAAATCGTGAATAGAAAATGATTGGAAGATGTTGTAAATAGCAGGTCAAGTTTCGGGTTGCAACAGAAAACCGAATCTGGAATAGCAGAAGTTGGTTCCTGGGAAAGAAGCTTTCGAGGTATTTCGGAACCAATCCATTGGGAATTTCAATCTCATGTCTTCATATGATTTTTAGAGGATTAAAAAAGGAAGAGTTTGGTATAACTTTCACCCTGTTTGGCTACGTAATGAAGAAGTTATGGTCGTCTGAAAATAGGGCAGAAATTCTGAAAATGCTGGAATTTTTGTTGGAGTGTTTTCTTGTAGTTTTAAGGTTAAAAACCATGAGCTCGAGGTTCTAAAACATGGTTTTGGTTTGTTTGACAGTCCAAGAGGCGATAGGTCGAGTGTACGGGCCAAGGTTCTAGTTCTAACACGGTGAGTGACAAAACGAACCTTGAAAATGGTTTATAGGCTTGTATTATGCTTATGAAATGCAAGGTTTTGCTAAAACGAAATGGTTTCAATGCTTATTGTTTTCTTTGAACACTTGTTTATGAGCATTCATGATTTCTTAGAAATGTTTTAAAGTGTTCATGATGAGCTTAAATGTCTTGAAGGAATTTATACACGAGCATATGTTTATTGCATTTCCGAGGTCTATGGAAATGTTTTGATTTTGAGCAAGTATGTTTTAGCAAGTATGTTTTTAAAGATTTCCAGTTTTATAACAAGCTAAGTAAGCTTGAGTTTTATGAAAGAAAAGATAAGCAGGCATGTTCAAATGTTTTCATGTGATTTTCTGAGATATTGAGCCTGAGGCTTTATGGTACCGTGTGCACACAGGTCTTATTCTCGTTGTCGACGTTGAGTGTACTCGTGTGACAGCAGCCATTTGTCGTGAGTCTTTGGCGGGCCCCACTACGACAAAGACGATGGGAGTCTTTGGCGGGCCCCACTACATCGTAGAACAAAGTAGATTGTGACATGTTTTAATAAAGAGTTTATATCATTTACATGCCTTACGAGATTTAAGCGATATACTTGCCGGTTTTTACGAAAAGGTATTATGATTACACGATTACTTTCAACACTTGATTACGGATGCATAAGCTCATAGATGACCGGTGATATGATTTACGAGTTAGTAGTTTCCTTTAAACTCAAGTCACTCACCGAGCTTCATAGCTCATTCTTCCGAGTGTTTTCCCACTTTCCGTGTAGAGATCGAGCTCGGTGCACGAGAACTCCACGCCATAGTCTCTTTGAAGCTTCACATGTTTGATACTTTTTGTACGTGGTTTGGTGTTGTATAGCAAGTCCATATGTTTTGTAAATTATTTTGAGAGAACTATGTAGTTATAGTCCTATGTGCTTTAGAGGTTGTGGTTGTTTAATTAGTGGTTTGAATTTGTTTGTGGTTACGATGTTCTTGCTCGTTTTAGTTTCCAAGAGAGACTTAAGAAGAGTTTCTTCTCATGTACGTCTTATAGATGTCCAGGTTTCATTGTGTTAAGTTTAAAGTGTTCCATATGCGAACATAGTTTGTTTTCGGTGTAAAGTAGTGTCAGCAGGTATTGTTAAGAGGTAACAATGTCTGTTGGCTTCATGCCGTCTCCCGAGCTAAGTTAGCAAGTGGTTCGGGAGGGGGTGTGACATAAACCCATGTAACGTTCAGGTTGTCTCACAGCCCTCCCACTACGTTGAGACATTTTCAACTCTTGAGAGCGAACTTGACTAGACGAGCTAGGATCAACAACACTTGTTGACCTACCAGCCCCATCAGCAACTCTTACTGATGTGTTGTCCATTTCGTTTAACACAACTTTACTCCTAGGTAAATGATCCCTGATGTGGTCTTCCTCAAAGAAAGTGGCGTTTGTCGACACAAACACCTTATTTTCCTTAGGACCGTAAAACAAACAACCCCTAGTCTCTTTTGGGTAACCTACAAAGAGGCACAATTTTGAATGGGGTTCCAACTTTTTCGGGTTTGACACCAACACATGGGTCGGGCATCCCCAAATTCTAAAATGGTGTAAACTGCCTTTACGTCCATTCCAGAGTTCGAAAGGTGTTTGACAAACACTCTCGACGGAACATTGTTCAAAATATAGACCGCAGTCTCCACTGCGTAACCCCAAAAGGGTTCTGTTTCTCCTCTCCGATACACCATTCTGTTGTGGCATACCAGGTGCTGAGAGTTGGGACGTAATTCCATGTTCTATCATATAGTCCTGGAATTCAGTGTCCATATTCTCTCCACCTCGATCCGATCAAAATATTTTTATTGTTTTATTTAACAGGTTCTCAACCTCAGTCTTGTACTCCTTGAACTTTTCAAGAGTTTCAGACTTCCTATGCATTAGGTAAAGATACCCATACCTTGAATAGTCATCTATAAAAGATACAAAGTATTCATTACCTCCTCGTGCTTTAACACTCATCGGACCACTGAGGTCAGAATGTATAAGCTCCAGAGGCTCTTTGTTCTCCTTTGGTAAAGGGAGATTGGTGGGACTCCTTTGGTTTAGGGGAAGAGAGAATTTTGAGAGAGATTGAGAGAGTTTTGAGAAAGCTTTTGGATGGATATCCAAAAAATGACAATTGCCTTAAAGAAACCTTCTTGCAAAGGTGTTTATATAATGGTGATAGGTGGAGTTGAAATCTCCACCTATTTACCATTTTACCACAACCTTAGATCATGCAAATCATATTTGAATAACCACATATAATAAGATATCTCATACCTTATAATACAAATCACATTTGTATAATTGTGGATTTTAAATTGAATCACATTCAATTTAATTTCTCTCAATTCAATTTCTCTAAATTAACCCTAATTAAGCAATTAGGCTAACCTATAGTTTATTGTGAATCTCATTCACATTAAACTATATAATATGTCAATCATATCTCATAAAAATGACATAAATACCCTTTTAATGAATTTGAACACTTCAAATCCACACAAAACAGTAAACCCTCTATGTATCCAGTTTGAGCCAACCGAGGGACCTGATGAACCTACAGATGACGAGCTCCAATGATCCAAGAATAACCTATCAAACTCTTTCACCTGGTTATTCAACATTCATTAGCTACAATAACACTATACTAAAGCCCGTAGCTGCACTCCCATCATTGTAGGACAAGTTGTGTCCATTGATATAACCAATGCCCATGAATCGACCCTTCACAGGTTGTTCGTAGACACTGCTGGGTCAAATTATTGTTTTACCCTTGTGTCTACTTCTTGCTCCTTAAGTCCCCACTGCTCCTCTAATGAACAACAACGTTGTATGGTCCAACCATTAAAAAAACCCTCTCGGGCCAGTGAGAAGGTGGGCGTCTGTTGTCCAAGCCCTAGAGACAACACTTAAGGAAACAAACCCTCTAGTTTTCCTAAAGACGAGACCGAGTGAATTCCATCTCGTGTTGTCAAGTTTCCAGCTCCCCACGTGGTCCTGTCCTTGAGAAGATAAACATGTTGGGCGAGTAACTGTGACTATCATCACCCGTACTAGTCAAAGGAAAGACTCCTGCAGACAGGAGTCCGTAAAACGCTCAGGATTAAGGTCGAGTCACTAATGGTCATCTACGAAGTTATTGCTCTCATACTGTCAACGGAGTTACATCAGTAGGTCTAATAATTCACGGTTCGGTCTTGTACAATCTCATTGCACAGGATGCCCCCACTCGCATGTAAACCACATGAACGAGTTGAATCACCTCGTTTGTATCTAATACAAAGTGGGTCGCATCCACAGTGTATCCAGGATTAGGTCTCCAATCTTATCCGTATACTGTAGACCGTCTGGGTCATTAACTCAAACGTGATCCTCCTTTTGTGTCCACTACACACCGTTCAAGTTCTAGTTCTCTCATAATTCACTGACCCTGGAGCTTAGTTTATTGGACAAAGTTTGTAAATATGCGAGACACAAAGTGATGAAAAATTAACTCTTACTTATTTCAATCATGAGTATTATAAACAAATACGAGATTAGGACATACATCCCAAAAGATTCAACCATGGAAGCTGAATATGTAGCATCTTGTGAAGCAGCTAAAGAAGTCGTATGGCTAAGAAAATTATTGATGGATTTGGAAGTTGTTCTAAACATGAGTTTGTCGATCACACTTTATTGTCATAACAGTGGTGATGTGGTAAATTCAAGAGAACCCCCAAGTCACAAGAGGGGTAAACACATTGAGCGAAAGTATCACCTAATCAGAGAGATAGTGCATCGAGGAGATGTGATCGTCACAAAGATAGCTTCGGAGCACAATACTACTGACCCATTTACAAAGGCTTTCTCAGCTAAAGTGTTTGAGAGTCACCTAGAAGGTCTAGGACTACATATCTTACCCTAACTAGGGTAAGTGGGAGTATGTTGTACAAAGGGTATTCAGTGTTCAGTGCCCTTGTTTATTGTATTTACATTACTGATATGTTCATTATGTACTCCACTAGCTTTAGGGCAAGTGGGAGATTGTTGGGATTTATGCCCTAAACAAGTGTAGTTTTGTTTCAAATAAATAAAGATGTTATTTATTATATTATCGCATATAAATCTAAACCCAATAAACTAAGTTTCAAGGTTATAATGATTGATTTGAAATTTTGTGTAGTAGACATAAGTTGGATTA
Organism: Trichosanthes cucumerina; assembly: GCA_036507285.1. Taxonomy (NCBI): domain Eukaryota; kingdom Viridiplantae; phylum Streptophyta; class Magnoliopsida; order Cucurbitales; family Cucurbitaceae; genus Trichosanthes; species Trichosanthes cucumerina. The sequence goes on along the minus strand of CM071842.1, from coordinate 28,357,159 downwards.
AGTTGTTCAAAAATAACCTAAAAGGTCTAAGGTATATGCATAAGGTTGGGAACCTTATACTAGTAACACCATGGATGCGACCCACTTTGTATTTAGTACAAACGAGGTAATCCAACTCGTTCATATGGTTGACATGCGAGTGGAGGCATCCTGTATAATGAGATTATACAAGATCGGACCGCAAATTATTAACCTACTAGTGTAACACCATTAACAAGATAGGTCTAATAATTTATAGTGACTTGACCTGAATCCTGAGCAAGTTACTGACTCCTGCTTATGGAGTTTGTCCTTAGACTAGTATGGGTGAGAGTGGCCTATAGCCGACTCAATAAGCCTACCTTCTCAGGGATATAACCTTATAGGTAGCTGGGAACTTAACTCTGCAAGATGGAATTCACTCATTCCTAAACTAGGGAATCAGATAGGTTGTTCTCTTAAGAACTGAATATAGGTCTTGAACAATGGGACCCCGCCTTCTTACTGGCCTAAGAAGGATTAAGTTTATGGTAGGACTATTAACTAGTTGTTCATTAGAGGATCAATTGTGCTTAAGGAGCAAAATGTAGTCATAGGGGTAAAACGGTAATTTGACCTAACTGTGACTGCGAACAACCTGTGAAGGGTCAATCACGAGTATTGATTATATCAGTGGATACAACATAGTCTATAGTGAGGAGAGTGCAACTATGAGTCTATAGTGGAGTGACTCGTAGTTAATGAATGTTGGTTAATTAGATCAAAGAGTTTGATCAATTAATCTTGTATCATTGGAGCTCATGATCTGTAGATCCATTAGGTCCTCCGTTGGCTCAACATGGAAATATTGAGGATTTATAGTTTGGAGTGAAATTGAAGTGTTCAATTTCATGTTTAAGGAGATATATCAATTATATGTGATATAATGATATAATATATGGTTTAACCCATATGTTAAAAGAGAAATATATCATATGAGCACTATAGGGGTAGGATGTCATTTCCATCATATTTCCATATAAATATGTACATGAGATGCACATTTGAAAAGGAATTCCAAGGCAACTTTGGGAGAAACCCTAGAGTGCTCTCTCTTGTGTGTGTTATTGGAAAAATTCCTAAAAACACCTATTCTCTCTAAAAATCCCTCTCCTAGAGACACAACAGAGAAGATCTAGCGGGCGGATCAAAACTAATTCGTAGTTTGTGGAGAACGCGAGATCGTTGAGATCGTGAGAACGAGAGGAGCAAAGGAGAGTGTGATGTTTTTGTCTACAAAGGTAATATACTTGTTGTCCATACATCTCATTTACATGCTTAATCGTTTTATGTATGTTTTTTATTTTATCTACGTAACACATTACAAGAACACGCGATTCAAATCGCTTCCGCTACGAGATTCGATCCTATCAGTATAAGATACATTATATTACATGATATACAAATATAATTTGCATATCATATGGTTGTGGTAAAATGGTGAATTGATGGAGATTTTAACTCCACCACACACAATTATAAATAGGTGGAATGTGAGACATTCCATAAGCAGTCTTGCCATTTTTTGGAATTCCATCCAATAGTGCAAGTGAAATTCTCTCAAGCTCTCTCTCTCAATTCTCTCCATTTCTCCATAACCCAATTCCAAAGTGAATCCCACAACTCTCCCTCTACCTCTCGAGAACAACCTAGAAAACCAAGTGGAAGTGTTCAACTTTTTTGGTTTGTGGATTGAGTACGAGAGTTTGTTGGATCGAGAGAGATCGTGATTCGAGGAGGAATTTGAAGAAGCGTTCTTCAAAAGGTTAGTAATACTCTTACTTTTTGTTTTTCCTTCTCGAAAAGCATGTTTAGCCTAGAAATGTATGAGATACTTTCTGTTTTAAGAAAATTAGAACAACAACGAATCAACGATGTTTCATAATGCTTCCGCTGCGGAAAATTCATTCCCTTCAATTGGTATTAGAGACCAGCGTTGCTCTTCGTTGTGTATTCTGTAATTTTCTTAAAATTAAGGTGGGTAGCATTAATTTTCATGAGATGAATGTAGGTTTGCATATTGGATGTTTTCGGTTTTGGCACTTAGAATAGATTTACTTTACCGTTGATAAGATCAATGTAAGGACCCGTTGTTTTGGGCATAATTGAAAGCAAATCAAGCCAGCGGGTCGTTCGTGGCAAGTGATGATGGACAGAGGACAACATTGCGACGCTGTTCATCAGCGTCGCAACGCTATCCGTGCGGAAGGAGATGCAGGTGCAGACCAACTGCAACGCCATTTAGAGTTGAGACGCTTGCTGCACGTGCAACGTTGTGCACGTTGAGCATGCTGCCAAGGCGTTGGCCAGCACAGCGTTGCAACGCTGTTGCGTAGTGGGCAGTTCTAGCGAGAATTCCGCGCGAAAGTGGCTTGAGGGACGGTTTTGAAGGCATTTTCTTCTAAAATAATTAAATTATTTATTTCATTTTAAGTAAATTAAGTTTATTAATTAATTTTATTATTTAATATTAATATAATTGTTGTATTAATATTGAATAATTAAATTAATATCCCTAGTTGTATTAGTTGTTTATTAATTTATGCAAGTGTTGTATGAAATATTTATGTGCATAACGTATGCCATATAGTTTAAAATCCCACCTTAAGTTAAGCATTCCATGCATCATGTTTATATTATAAGTGTTATAATATATAGTATGCATGATAGGTTATATAATAAAAGTTATGGTATAATGTATGTTTTAATTTAATTAATATAAGTGTCATATTTTTTTAGATTAAAAGCATTGACATGCATTAATTCATGTGATGAATGTATGTTATATAGTTTAATTATTCATGTGATGAATGATCAAGCACTATAACATAGAAATACATGTAACCTAAGTTAATTAATTAGTTTTAAATGCTTTAGAACTTGAATTAGTTAGACTTAGGTTTTTTAGTTCTAATAAGATTAGAATCAGGAAATCAAATATAACTTATGGATGGTGACTAATTAGTAACTCTATCTAAGGAAGGTTCTGTCTAAGGCTGAGGTATTTAAGCTGACGCTTTGCGAAACACCCTACCTTGGATCAGACCTGGGAATGAATTTTATCTAGAGATTCATAGGTTATATTTTCGTGAGTGTCGTTAATTAAGAGTTAATTAAATATACTCACATAGACCTAAGTTAATAATTTGATTATAGACTTAGGCTAATCCAATATAAGAGTTATATTGGTAGACTTAGGTAAATATAGCCGATTTATCTAGGTCAATCTCGTTAAACTAAAGTGTTGAGTGGGAGGAATTATAGTGTATGAGATAAATTTAAATTTCATCCACAAATCTATGTGAAGTTCACACCGTGAGATCCATACTCGACCTCGTGGCTTAAATGGGAGCGTCCCTCTACGAGTGGTATTTGTATGGGTCAATATTCAAGGTGAATGGAAAGAGTACTTATAGTAAGTCGGAGCGGGAGCTGTGAAAACGGGACCCACGGTCTCTTCTATCGATTCACACCATGAGACGCCCGTGATCCACCTACTAGTTTGGCCTGGACCAGACAATCCCTACGGAGGGTCTTGATCATGGGAGTCGGAACACCGTGAATTTCTGAAAGGGATACGATTTCCTTTGTTTGTTTTTCTTCGTAGTCCTCCCTACGACGATTATCATGTTGGGTTTTATGTCTTAAAACTCGTGGTTTTGTAAACTGAATGTATATTCTATTTTGCAATAAAGTTGTTATTGAGATTTATTCAGTAAAGGTGTTATTGAATAAGGTGAATTGTGTATTGTGTAACCCTAATCCAATAAAGAACCCTTGACTATATGATGAATATTTGAACTTTATGTGTGACATAAAAGTGGATCAAGTTCAAGTTATAGCCAGAACGGTCTATAGTATAAGGATAAGGTTTGGTACCTTATCGTGGGGAATCATGGACTCGACCCACTTTGTAGAGTACAAACGATGTGATCCTAAATCGTTCATGTCGAGACATGCGAGTGGGGGCGTCCTATGCAATGAGTTTGCATAAGACTGGACCGCGAAATAGTCACTTAGACTTTATAACTCCGTTTACTGTCTTACCTGACTATGTGCATACGATGACCTAGGTAACATGAACTTAATCCTGAACGTTCTATGAACTCCTGTGTATTCGAATTATCCTTAGATTTGCATGGGTGAGAGTTTCCCGAGATTGCCGACTAAATAAGCCTCCCATTTCAGGGATAAGTCTGGGTAGATAGCTGGGAACATAGTTCTGCAAGATGGAATTCACTCCTACTTGCTGTAGGGATTAGTAGAGAGGTTGTTCCCTTAAGTGGTGACTCCGGGACTTGAACAAAGGGCCCACCCCTCTCATTGGCCCGAGAGGGATTCGATTTTCTAGTTGGACCACAAACCAATTGTTCATTAGAGGATCAGTGGGACTTAAGGAACAAGAGGTAATTATAGGGTTAAAATGGTATTTTTGACCCAGTTGTAATTACGAACGAACTGTGAAGGATTGACTTACTAATCATGGTTATATCGAGTGGAAAGAAATATATTTACAGTGAGGAGAGTGCAACAACTGGGCTTTAGTGGAGTGCCCCGGTGGTTAACGAATGTTGATTAGTTAGGCTAAAGAGTTTGGTCGATTAATCTCGTATCGTTGGAGCTCATGATCTGTAGGTCCATTAGGTCCTCCTTACTAGCTCGGACTAAGCCTTGTAACATTTTGAGGGAAAAGAATTTGAATTGTTCAAATTCGATTTTGGGAGAAATCGTTAATTATATGTGATATATTTAACGAGTCATAGCTTAATTATGAATTAAATTATGATTAAAAGGAGGTGAATATATTTCAATATGATTTAAATATTGGATTGGTTTATACCATGAATAAAGATTCATGTTCGGAAAATTGATCGGGATCAGGCAATTTATTTAATTTAATATTTGATATTAAATTAAATTTAAAACTAATTAATTAAATTAATCATTCAATAAATAAATTAACTAAATTAATTTTAATTCAAAATCAATTTAACATTGATTTTTGAATTAAAATTAAATAAAAAATCAAGGATTTTCATGGATGGCAACTTGCCAACTTGCCCAATCCTTCTCATCTTCAAATTCACCAAAATTGGCCACCTCCATCTCAAACCATCCTCATCACCCTTGAGTTGTCACTCAAATGAAGCTTGATGAAGCTTGTGTTTTGAGAGAATTTTGGAGAAACAAAAAGAATTCTCGTTTTTGTGACCTTTGAGGTTTTTTCTTCCAAATTCTCTCAACCTAGGATCCCACAATCCGTTCCAAGGCCTGAGGATAGTAGGAAAGACACTAACGGTTGTCCACGAAGTGTTCGTATTGAAAATCATCCATCGGATGAAGAGAATTTGATCTTCAAAGGTGAGTTTCTTAACTCCCAGTTTTTCCAACTTTGAGCATGCATTTTATTTTACAAAATTGATCAACTTAGAGTGTTCAAAATCCAAAATTGCTTCCGCTTTCTTAATCTAGACTCTTTCATATCATTTGGACGGAAACTCTGGAGATTTAAAGATAGAGAGTTACACTCACGGGATTCA